>OW028686.1:17505000-18755000 GCA_932294315.1 Epinotia nisella
ATTTTTTTGCTGTCGTCCGATAATCCGGAGAGATTGTCTAGGGATTTTGGGACACATTTTGACGTTTTTATTTATTATTTACTTATTTAATCTTTATGGCACAAAAATGAACTTATTGTGCAAAAGGCGGACTTAATGCCGTAAGCATCTTGCGATTAAAGTGCAATAAAAAGCCAGTGATGGCGAGACCTCTATTATAAATTCTGAAATCCTCCGCAGCACAGCACTAGCAGCCGTCCTCATCTTCATCTTAGCAATGTCCTGGATGCATCCTCAAGTCAGCAACTGTCGATGAGCCTTTTTGTCCACCTACTTACTTTTATGATCCCAAATAAGTACCGTTCTGCGCAGGTTTTATTTCAGGAAAAAATAACTGTTTCTATAGTAAAAACTAGTAAAAAGTTAAACCGATAAACTGACCGGATGCACCGCGCTTTACATTGTGACCTCGCCCTTCCCAACGCTATCCGAATACCCAGTCACATGCTCAAGCGACTACTAATTTGTTTATCCAACAAAGATCATGTCACGAGACACAAAGTACACTTTCATTACGTGTGCTTGTTACTGTCAGTCACATGATGGAGATGCTGGGTGATACAAAAATTGGGCAGGAATTGTTTTGTCTGTGATTGACAGTTCAGGACTGAATCCCTATAATTTTAATATAAAGCTACGTGAGTGGACGTACCATAAAAAACAAAAGCGACTTCAATGTATTTTAATTTCAGCAGGAAGGACTTTACTTGTTGTTCAGTCTGTGTTTAACTCGGATAAATCTATGGAAGGATCTATTGTCAGTTCCATGTTGCTTTTTTTGGGGCTCTGACTACTGCTGTCCTCCACAGCCTAGCCTTCTTATCTTTGGATCCTTGTTATCTAACTCAATTGAATGTAAAAATAATAATCGCCTTCGCTATTGCTATCACTGACAAAGTGAAACGTAATAACAGCTCAAACAGTATCCATCATTCATCGCATATTATTCAGTCTCCTTTCATGAAGCATCATGACGAGTAATTTGGTGATAATCAGTGTATGTTACGTGGCGATTCTCGTAAGAGCGAGTGAGACAACGATATCAGAAGACACGCCGCACCGATACCGGAGGCAGCTTTTGTATCCAAATAGTACGTTGTTTCAAGTAAGTGGCATTAATAGCTACCTGGTTTCCATAAAAATGTGTTAATATAATTAGGGAAATTATAAGTGCAGCAACTAAAGTTTTCACTAGCACCTAAAACGTAACGTCTTTTTTTGTATGTAAGCAACGGGTTAATAGAACAGCTTTTATTAAACTAATACGCCATCTTACTATACATCAAAATCGCATAGGAACCAATCAACAATTAAGCGGCGAAATACGTGACTGTGAGGAACACTTTTTTTGATCGGGTTATGTTCTAGCGTCGGCTCAGTAAACAGAAAGGTGAACCATATTCAGCAAAAATGTCCCGTCGCGGCAGCCATGTTAGCAGAAGCGACAGAAGAAGTGGCCGCAGAGTTGCCAGAAGAAAGAAAGAAGACTAGAAAATAATATTTATTGCCACAAAAAGTTAGGTACATAAAGAAAAAAATACTAGGTTCATTAGATGAATTAAAATAATGTCTTTGCTCGGTATATTGTGCAACACGGGGAACTATGAATACTTGTGTCACGGGATTCCAGGCTTATCTACATATGCAAAATGCTTTTTTTAAGTAAAAGTAATTATATTCTTCAATATAGGCATATTACATGAATGTCGATAAACTGCCACCGGTTCGGAAAGAAAACCTCTGCCTCAAGATAAACTGACGTAAAAAACTCGGCGAGTTTCACCTGTCCTGATGTTTTTCACCAAATCTTGCAAATTAAATTTGATTGAGCTGAAATTTTGCATACATGTGTAAAACGCATGACTATGCAATATTATGATGACATGCTGATCAGGCCCCGTAGCATGGTTGGCCTTGTCACGCGATAGGTGATAGGATAGAGCGTGCGTCACTGGCTGACACCGTTCGATAGAACGAGACGACGCCCTTATCTTGTCACTTGTAGCGTGATAAGGCCAACCATGCTACGGCTCCTGATGATGGAGCTGGAAGGTGGCCATAGGAACTTCGCAATGAAACGACACAACCTCATCGAGTTTGGGCTCGTTAGAATAATCTCAATGAATAGTTGATGACGGTATACAGAAAAGTACAGTCAGCAATAAAAGCTTGTACCAAAAATGAAATTTTTGATAGAAACTTATTTTAATAAAACAGTATACAATATATAATTTCAGTACCACAGTATTAAAAATTACATTACTACAGTAGAAAGCCTTTTTATTTATTTTGCGATAGATCACTCGTGCAGGACCTTATAGGTATTTATGATGTAATCGTTTATCTTATAATTATGCTTCTGAAATAAGTGTCTGATTTACGACAGATTTGAAATTAGAGTCAGTAATTTCTAAATAATA
The DNA here is from genome assembly GCA_932294315.1 of Epinotia nisella. NCBI lineage: Eukaryota > Metazoa > Arthropoda > Insecta > Lepidoptera > Tortricidae > Epinotia > Epinotia nisella. The sequence continues at coordinate 17,507,460 of OW028686.1, forward strand.
TATAAAGTACCTATAGGTTCGTTTCATTGAACCCGAGCTAAATATTCATTTTAAAGCTTTAAAACACTTTAAAGAGCAAATTTGCTTAGGGCTGTTAGCTTTTCTACGAAATTTAAGGTTCAGAGAACTGACATTAAACCCACCGATTTCTTTATGATTCCGAACTTTGATCAATAAATAATTTGATAGAAAAAAAAACAGATTCCTTAGATTCATAGATTGTTAGTTACAAAACACTTATAAAACGGAAGTTTAATTTAATATTGAACTTAATATAGAAACAATAAATAAATTTAAAAAAAAATTAAAACTAAACTAGGCTATATTATAAATAAAAAATTTGCCCCAAATCGCCTTCAGAGGGCAGCGTGCCCAGAAGGCTGGCAGCATTGCCACGTTGAATGGCAATGCCGATCCGTTGTGCCAGGTATGATCCAGCCCTCTGGTCACGCGTCACCTCTACCAGGCGTTTGGAGCACTCTTTAAAAACGCTGTGAGCGCTTTCACCCCACGGCCCTAGGGTTTCGACCCCAAACGGCGCAAAAAGGTAGCCACTATTGATGGCTGAGTATTTGCGCCGCTTGAAGTGTTCAATCGCATTTGCCGCAGAGCCAGCCTTTACGGCGGTACCGTGGAGATGGGACAGTGCCAGGGTATCGGCACATGTTGCGTCCCAAACTAGCGGCCGTCCCATCTTCCACGGCACAAGGGTCATGCCGTCGGGTCTTTTTCCGTCATCGCGGGTAAGGCCAGTCGGTTCTAAGATAGCCGGCGTTCCGGCACTGGCTAGGGCCCGACGGATGATGTCGTTTAGGCTGGCATGACGGGGGGCACGCCCTGCGCTTCTGCTGCAGGATAAACCGTGGTGTCCCAGCTGGTCGACTGGGTCACCGCAGCGGCAGCGGTGAGGGGCAATGCAGGTCGCTCCCAGGCGGAGAGCGACAGAGAGGCGGAAAGTGGTATTGTCCAGAAGCGTTCCGATTTGTGATGAAGGCAGGGCTTGGAGCCACTGCCCGGATTCCCACTCAGCAACGGCCAAGAGCCGAGCGCGCTCTGGGAGGCTGGTTGCCGTTTGATACAGGTTATCCCGTACCAGCCTACAGAGCGGCTCGTCCCAGAGCCGCTGGGAAGTGAGGTTTCCGGGCAGGTCAGTGTTTGGACAAGCTTCGGTCCATGCATCTCTGGCCTCAGACATAAAAGGGATGTCGAATTGTTGGATCGGGGACTTTAGAATTTTAGATGTAAGTTTCATCGAGCTGTGTACAGAGGACAGATATGCCGGGAGCGAAACGCTCGAAACTTTCCTAATACCTAGACCACCATGTCTTATTGGAAGGGAAGCTTGAGTCCATGAACGATTGTCCAGATTTACGTTTAAAACTGATGCTAGAAGGTTCTGAATAATTTGGTCGATTTTTTGTAATAGGGTGGGAAATTTCCAAAAGTGGCTGCACCTTAAGACGTATGTAAATTTAGGCACGAAAAGGCAGTAACGGATAACTGTGTACGCTACATGGGAATTTATTTTAGACAAGCGGTCCGAAACTTCATTTAGGTTTTTAACTTTGTTGTCTAAGAAAACAGGAAAAGATTCATCTAAGACAGGTGCGCCTAAGAGGTGAAGTGTGTCTTTGTCAACTACTTTAATATTGGGAGCGAGGAGACGGAATTTTGATAAAGCAAGTTGTTTGTCTTGACACGCATCAGAAAAGAAAAGTTCGCATTTAGAAAAGTTCAATTCTAGTCCAATATCGTGAAATTCTTGAATTAGGACGCGAAGGTCGTCCAAAACTTCGCTTATATCACCTCCCAGGGTACCATCGTCTAGATACCATACATTAAACTGGGAATTTAACTTTGTAATTATGGGGTGGATTGCTAAGCTGAAAAGCGCTGGTCCAAGCGGGTCGCCCTGTTGGCAGCCAACGGCAGAGGAGAGAAGATTTTCTTTAAATAGTAAATTCGAAGCGTTACTATAGCACTGCCAAATAAAGTTGTATACTTGTGGTAGTTTTTCACGGGTTTGTGCCAGAATAGCAGCTCTGTCAACACTATTAAACGCGTTTTTGACATCTACCTTTAACAGGACCTTACCGGAGGTTTGTGTAACGTGGGTTCTGAGAGCGTGCACTGCTGCTTCGCAACCTCCTTTGGAACCAAAGCCCAATTGTGTCGGCTGGAAGTATTGGCTGAGCGGGTCGGATACAGCAGCGCAGCTAATTTTAGCCACAAGACGACGATACGTTGTACCCACGGCAATCGGTCTAATACCGCCGTCTTTCTTTATCAGTGCGCAGAGGTTGGCCCCATATAGTGTGCTGGTGATTCCAGGATGTATTTGACCTGAAAGCATTAGGTTACTCAGGCCTGTCAGAGACTTCAAGAGAAGCTCGCCAGCCTCGCCTGAGCTATGTCCAAGGAGGTCTTTGAGATGTTGGGCGGTTAACCCGTCTAGTCCGCCAGCTGAGCCACTCTGGAAAGTCATGACAGCCCTGAGAAACTATATTAGTAAACTAATATTAAAAGGCAACATAATCTACTGAAAATAAACCAACCACTTTTTAAAATGCAAACAGCAATCAATGAACATTTTCATTCATTTTGTTCAACTTAAATGCTTAGTAAAACAGATGGCAGGCAGTGTTACAGTAGTTTTATATCATCAAAGCTCGGGGCAATCTGAGACATACGTACATTTCATTAAATTGGCATGCCAAACAGTGCAATACGTATGTGTCAAATGTGCCCTGATTAACCAAATGTGCATTTACAATGTTTCGGAGTACACCTCTGAGTGTTCCAACGTCACACAATGTAAGCACTACTTAGTACAAAGACCATTAGTTCATCGTAATAAAGTCATCTCACATATTACATTTAACAACCTGATTTAAGTGTCTTGCTGTAAACTCTTGCTGCTTCGGTTAACCTCGGCTCTCATACACCCCCGAGGTATAGATACGCCAAATGTCGCTATTAGGAGCAAAAGAGCACTCACTATGTAGCGGACGCGTCCGAGCGAGACGCAGCGATTAAATTTTCTGGCTGTCAAACACCGCTTTTGTTAGACAGATTAACCTTCTGTATGTGAGTAGGGTCATTTCGCCAATTAGCGACCAACTAATTTACTGTGCCAGTTTGCGACCATTTAGGTGATAAGTAGGTGAACCGAGAGGATATTTTCTCGTTTTATCAGTAGATTCCTGTTTAATTACTAGTTTAAAAAATGCATACAGCACACCGTTTAGAGTCTGTTGATATGTTATTGTTATCGTTAATTGAAAAATATCTTGTCCTTCAGATGCTCACCGAAGCTGATCGCGTTACCAGCGTAATGACCCTACTATAATTTATTCTGTGGTTTCATACACCATTATAATTATGTTAAAATAGGACGGCGACTATTATACACCTCAGACAATTATGATCAATTTCTTGATTATGTTTTGCTGTTTGCAAGTTACCAGCTCTAATTATTTTCTTGGACGCACTCGTTTGAAAGTGCTCCGCCATTTCACGGTCTGCCACTTGGCGGCCATTTTGATTCCCAACCCGCCAGTATTCCGGCCACCGCTCCGAGCACTTAGTTCTATTTCGGAATTAAACAAATGACAATTGCATCAGTAGGATTGCTTGCATCCCTAAGCTTGCGAAGTTAATGGCCGCGGATTTTAGTTCTCATTATAGAATGCTTTTTTTTGTTGTAGTGCAACTAGTGAGTTACTATACTAAAGCGTGTCTAGTTAATTATTTCTTTCAATCAACATTTTTGTCAACCTTTGTACCGATCAATGAAACTTGGAAGCCGATACAGGATACACTTTATTACGGAAATCATCCACTGTGGTGACGAGTTGTTGTGGGCTGTATTTACATCCAAATTAATGATATGCCTACTTACCAAAATAAGCTGCTATCGTTTCCGTCAGTTGATCAGAATTATAGGCAGGGTCATTCAAAATTTCAATGGGCTGAATCCATAAATAAGGGTTTAATATCCACCAAAGATATGCGAAGATATGCTTTCGTATATTTGGCACTTCGCATGCTAGGTGATAAAACTGATAAATATATGAAAATACGGATTCATTCCCCCTTACCTAATATTTTTTAGAACGAACGAGCGGAGCGAATGAGTTTCTTGGTTTCAGCTTAGGTCAAAATTCTTTGGTATGTCCGGATGTTCCGCTGTCCCGCTGTCTGGCTGTCAGGTCATATTTCTCAACCGATTCTCGTGAAATTTTGTGAGCAGCTTCGATAATTATGAATTTTTTGCCACTTTAGTTTTTGGAATGAAACAAAAAAACAGTCGTGTGTTCTACAGATCACAGACACAGAGCCACAACTTTTTATTTTCCCTATTCATAAGAATTTCTCCACAAATTCCAGGTAAACATAGGCCTCGGAACTCCAACCCCTATCAAGACCATAAACGTGAACTGGGCCATCCAAGCCAACTTCCAATTACCCTGGAACCGAAGTCAGATCCCCGTGGACATACTGTACGCAAACAGCGGGTATGATGGACTATCCAGAAAGAGACGAGAGGATGGTCACTACGAGAATGATCGACACTATGAAAGCGACGCAAAGCTGTACCACTTTTACAAATATGTCGAAGACGCTTTGAATAGGTAACTGTCATCTCATCATTTTGCCATTCATTCTACTCGTGTGCGCTGTGGGTTGGGTAATGGGTATATACGCAGCGGGCCGTCAATGGATAAGAGACAATAATACGTTCAGGGTGCTGATGGGTCTCCGCTATTGCGGTGCGTCCGTCATGTTCGCGGCGGCGGGCGTGCCGAGATTCCACGCAATAATGCGCAGCAGGGTGGCATGCATCACCCATGCGGAGGGTACGGGGTAGTACCAACAGCATCCTGAAATCGGTTGTTGAACGGGTGGACTCCCGGATAATGCGGTATTGGGACGAGGCGCATGCTCCGGTGCGTGTCCCCTCACGCCGATATTAGTTAGCTTTTAATTTACTTCTTACTAACACTAGTTTTTAAGTAAATATATTGTTGTTAACAAATTATGGAAATCAGAAATCAATGAATTTTGATTTAATCATCACAAAGAGTTGTGCTTTTGTCAGCGGAGTATTTTTACTACTAACACGTACTGGTTTGATTTCTTAATACGACAGGAGCCGTAGCATGGTTAGCCTTATCACGCGACAAGTGACAAGATAAGAGCGTCGTCTCGTTCTATCGAACGGTGTCAGCCAGTGACGCACGCTCTATTCTATCACCTATAGCGTGACAAGGCCAACCATGCTACGGCTACAGAACACCTTTCAGCCAGCTTTCTATTTAATTTGGCCCTTAGAAAAACCATAAAAGTAACGCGTATTAATTCCAAAATTCAATTTCATTAGTTGTAGTAAACAACCGAAAAATACTTGTAGACGATAATTATGCAGCCAGTTATTTTGTGCTGCAAGAAGGATATTGCGTTTGTATCAGTTATTTTATCACAAAAACTTGATCACAAAATTGCTAGCTTAAGCTTGTCCTTTTACTCGTAATCCGATCATCGGTAATCTTGCAGTATTCACCCTTTTTAATTAAATTTATGGACACTTTTAATAACTAATCTCAAAGTGAAACATTAACACTTTTGCCACTTATACAAGGAAAGCTTTATCGTTAGACAATTGTTTACTTAAAATACAATTTGCACATTAATTGCCTTTGTCATTTCAAAATACACAAACGCGTTCGTTCCTATACTCAGTTCTTCACAAAAGCGAATTGTAACCGAAGCAGCAAACGTGCTCTACGCTGAATTCAAAATTCCCATTTGGGAAAATGTAATTGTGTACGTAAAAATTAGGTCTATCAAAAATAACTAACAGCAGCATAGCTAATTCGTCAATTTAATTTTACAGTAGCGTGTGGTTAAACTAATTATTATTGAGTCATTTACCTTTTTTCTTTGAATGTTAATGTGCGTTTTTCAAAAAAAGTGTACATGTCCTTTTTTTTCAGAATTCGATTTTTTTTGGGTTTATCTCACCCAGAATGGTTGATACTATCGATCCTTATACAAGAAAAAAGTTGTCCCAGATTTTACTATGTACCTAAGGTTTTTCTTCCATTGCGTCACGACCATATAAATAAAAAAAAGACTGCATACAAAAATGTGACGATCTGGAATGGAATATGTTGGACACTTTTTTCTTGTATGAGGATCGATAGTGTCAACGATTCTGAGTAAAAAAAACCCAAAAAAAACGAATTCTGAAAATAAAAGGTCACGTATACTTTTTTTGAAAAACGCTCTAATACAACAAATTCTAAAATCAGGCTTGCCAACGCTTTTGTGGCTTCTCTGAAATCAAAACGTCCGAAGACTAAAGCATCCGCTGTTTGCCATTAGGTAGACCAAAAAGTTGTTTGCCACCGTCGTCTCGCACCTCGCCGGTGGAAAAGCAGCGTTAAAGCTAGTTAATAATGATTGCTCGTTTTTTTCAGCTTCGGACATAACGGAACAGATTGCGTGTTGAAGACCCTGTGCCAGCTGGGCGCCGAGCCCCTACACACCGAACATGAAGACGATTTGCTACACGAGATTTCTAGCTTCATACTCAAGTTCGTAAAGACGTAATCCATACTAATATCCATATCCATACTAATATATTATAAATAAATGGGAAAGTGTATGTGTTTGTTTGTTTGTTTGTTTGTTTGTTTGTCCGTCTTTCACGGCAAAACGGGGCGTCGAATTGACGTGATTTTTTAAGTGGAGATAGTTGAAGGGATGGAGAGTGACATAGGCTACCTTTTGTCTCTTTCTAACCCCCCACTTCCCCAAAATGGGAAGTTTGTATGGAGCATTCCGCAATTTTCAAGGTAGAAAGCTAAAAATTGGTATGCGGACTATTTGTGACTAACAAAACAAATCGTGCATCATTTTTTTTGGAAATCTGCACCCAACTCCTTAAAAGAGGGGGTGAAATTTTATATGGGGGTCCAGATATGCAGAGCCGATATGTAGAGTCGATATGTAGAGTCGATATGTAGTCGATATGTAGAGTCGATATGTAGAGTCGATATGTAGAGTCGATATGTAGAGTCGATATGTAGAGTCGATATGTAGAGTCGATATGTAGTCGATATGTAGAGTCGATATGTAGAGTCGATATGTAGATTCGATATATAGAGTCTATGTTCGATATGCAGAGTCTATGTAGAGTCGATCTAAATATATAAAAGACTGAAACTGAGATGCACCTTTCTTGTAGATGGTTAACATTACTCTTAGTACGCGGGCGAAGCCGCGGGCAAAAGCTAGTGATTTTTATAAATTGTAAATCCAGCTAAGAGCTGCACATGCACATAAATAGTAGGGCGCCGAAGACACTGATATCACCTTTTAACGAAGCTACAAATTAAATTAGTCAAAAAGCCAATCGCTAATTCCTTATTTGTCGAGCGCCTCAAAATATATTTAATCTTCCTGCTTCATGCCTTGGGTGTCCTACAATATGTATGTGCGCGCGCAGCGCTTAAACCATTCACCGCCATGCTACACTCGTAGAGCTACGCCGTAGTCCGTAGCAACTAAATATGTCCGTAGCGAAAAGCGCCTTTAGCGCTCACGTAGATGTGTATCATGACCAGGGAGCGTACATTTCATGTATGACATCAAGCTACATACAGGATGGAAAAAGTTTGAAAAGAGCAACGGCATAATGAGCGTTTATTTATCCGTACCTAATAATGGAAAATGTGATTAATTAATGATTATTGATTAATCACTGTTATCTAATCAACCTCTTCCGTTTAAGTAGATCTAATATATTGACACTTGAGACGGACATTAAAAGAACATTATCTGACATTGTCACATCAAAGTTTACTCTTTGTCACAAATTTAATGGAGACGTGCGGAAACAACATATCACTTAAATTTAATAAGTTCAGAAACTTAATGCTTTGCTAGTGGCCAAAGCCGCCATAGAGGCTATAAAATTATTGTGCCAAATAAATCCATGTTTAGTTATAGATATTAATAAATACTTATTTTTTTTATTTCAGAAACTGTTATATTACTTTTTTTATTTATTTATTAAAAGTGAATACAAGATTATAATTAACATTAACTAAGATAAATTAAAACTAAGTTAAATCTAAAAAAGGCCCTCGAGGCATTGTACCGAGGATGCTGGCGGCATTTCCTCGCTGAATTGCAATTCTGATGCGTTGCGCGAGAAAGCCGCCAGCTCTTCGGTCACCAGTTACATCGACCAGACGTTTCGCGATTTCTGCAAATAACTTATGCGCACTGGGGCCCTTATATTACTTATAATCAAACGTTGACAGACACGTTGTTGTGGCCTATAAGTAATTAAAATAAAATAAAATAAAAGTTACTAAATACGTTTACGGTTACTAAGTCGTGTCACTACGTTTTTTGAAACATCCTGTGTGTTTATATGAATACGTCATTATGACGAAACCGGCATGTAATGTACGCTCCCTGATCATGACTGACGAATATATAATCCCGGCTTGAGTATTTTGGAATATTTACGGAATATAATTAGATATTTACCGTTAGCTTTTCGGTGAAAGAAAAACGGCATGAGGAAACCTGCATACATCTGCGAAGAAATTCAAAAGGTCCCCAACCCACGCAAGACCAGCGTGGAGACTACTGCCCGTTCGGCCTATGCGAGTTTATTACGCCGGTTCTTCTCGAGGCAGAGGTTTACTTTCCGAACCGGTGGTAGTTTATCGACATTCATAGGTGCATGTAATATGCCTAAATTGAAGAATAAATCACTTTGACTTTGACTTTGACTTTGACTTTTGCCCAGGCAGTGGGACGTATATAGGCTGATTTATTAATATTATTACTTTGATATATGTATGTACAAACAAACTCACGTCCATCGGCCTCGGTGTTCTCCTAACTTCAAGCGGTTATGGTAAGTGGACACCTTGGCTTATGGACGCCTGTAACTCCAGATAAGTAACATGCGCGGTGCCGACTCATTATTGATTCACGAATTCGCTATAGCAACGCAACAGTCAGAGCCAACCCTAGCCAATATGATTGGTCCTAAATTTTTTTACGATGCCATTCGAACCAGTTTTTGGAGAGGAACAAATGTTTGTATCGGAGCAACTACAATTAAAGAACATAAATACCCAAAAAATTTAGTTAAAGACGGACCTCGCTGGCGGCAGCCGAAACGTTTCATACTAATTGACATTGAAGTATGACGTCACAGTTTGATATTTGTATGGAAAATGAAGTAAATTGCTGTTTCGATCGCGAAATACTGCGTTTAGGTCCATAGCTGTCACGCAATTTTGTTTCTATAAAAGCGTAAGGATTCTATTGGTAGCTTTAAATTTACTTTTGAACCATTAAAAAATGCATATTTTTTTCTAAACTTTCAAGTGCCATATGTTTTTATGATATTTCGTAATTTATACTTCATTACAATTATTTGATGGTTTACTATCAATTAATGTGTGGTGAACATCCTGAGACACAGGGTGGATAGTATCAGTCTCCTAAATAGATTGCTCAGACTGTCGGTACCTGACGCATACTGCAACAGGCGGAGGTGACCGCCCCTGCTGGCCACTGCGCGTGCGCGTACACGCCTGCGCCTGCGTTCCCCCGTTCTGCGCGCGACTGCGCTCATCAACTCCCTCCTCGCGGCAGTCTCTGAATGTGATTTGTTTGCGACAGGGATAGCGAGACTGATGAATGAATGGAAGAGAGTGCTTGAGATGAAGCAAGACAGGTAACTTGTAGTTTTAAGTTAGTCTTTAGTTAATAGTTTTAGTATGGAATCAATGTAACGCTTTGGTAGAAACTGTAATGTTGCATACTTAATGATTCAATAAATAAATAAATAAATTTAGCAACACTACGTTATCAATTTTAACATGAGGAAACTACACAATTCACCCCCTTATGAGTAGTAAAAGTTTGCAAATACATAATTAAGATACGAGTCGGCCACGACTTTGAGCGGCGGCGGCAGCGGCAGCGGTGCGTTATTCGTGTGAGAGATCAAAACGCAGCATCTTGCTATCACCTATGGCTCCTGCCGACGCCGCTCTGTCATGACCGAGTCCTTAGGATGTTTACTGTAGCGTAACTATTTCTACATTCCAGTCCTTCAAACGACGTCGCGGAACATCCATGCCACGAGGCGTCACCGTATGTCCAGGCGTTCCGACACGGCCAGAACCATCTAGACTGCTCTAAAATGTTCCACTGCACATCTCTATCGCTTCTAGATCTTTTCACTAAAACATTTGACACCGCGTAATTATGTTGACATTGAATTTAATATTGGTGTAATTTTTCATACTTTTACATAAATTAAATGTATATTTTTCGTCGAATGCTTCAGTTTTGTTATATGTATAGAATTTGCGCGGCGTTACAAAAATATATTTCTTCATATTCGCATTTTGTTATTTAACTAACTGCCTACGTATTATTGAGAACCCAAGCAAACACGTGGAATAACAATAGCCTTTTGCCTATCCAGAAAATCCATTCTATACAAAAAAACCGGACATATGCGAGTTCAACTCGCGTGTTGAGGGTTCCGTATAAATATAATCTAAATTTCATAAAAATATTGAGAATTTCCCCGTTACTTTGAATACTCTAAACAATTAAGTAAAGTATATAAGTCATTTATAGGTCAATGCATACTATTTTACAATAAATTACCCATTGAAGCACTTGAATTGTCTTTACCTGCTCTGAAGAAATATCTAAAATCCTCTTTACTAAAAACGGGATACTATACTGTCGAGGACTATTTAAATGATAAAAATGCTTGGCCTAGTTTAGTAAAAAAATATGAACATTTGCTAAAGGTTTACAACTGACCTTGACATTACTTATACTATATATAAACTATAATTATATTTTACTTAATGTATTCATTTATTGTGTAACCATTGATGATGCATATACACGTTGAATGCTGAATTAATTCTCCATGTACTAAATAGACTCTTATTTTAAAACAAATGTATTGTAAAATCCATACAATTTTAAGTATATTTTATAGAACCTGAATATGTCTATAATGTAGCTGATGACGATGCAAAAGTGGTTCAATGAATCCTACTTGAATAAATGAATTCTTTCTCTTTCTTTCTCTTTCTCTTTAATTATTGGTTTTCCTGTAATCTTTAGGCAAGGAACTATTTTCCATATTTTTTTCGGAATTTTAAGCCTAGTAGTTGCGGGGGATGGTCAATTTTCGTATTTATTCCTAAATTACTTCAAATCTGTTATTGCTAAAATAATTTAAAAAAAAATATCTGAGATGCTTACATCAACCCCTTTACATCACACACTACAGTTTGCAAAACTTTTTTTTTTAATTTTCCAGTTTCCCCCCCAAAAGTGCCCCCCTGATTCAGAATTCATTCATTTACTTTACGCGTCCATCTTTGGGTCACCAATTTAGATATGTTTACCAAATTTCAACTCTATCAGTCCTGTAGTTTCGGAGCAAATCGGCTGTGACAGACGGACAGATAGACGTACGAGTGATCTTATAAGGGCTCCGTTTTATTCCTTTTGAGGTACGGAACCCTAAAAATACAGTATGTAGTGGCCTCCTTTTTTAAAAAGATATTTAAATTAAATAGATTATGCCCGTTCCCTCTCATCCGTGAGAGGAAGCCTGTGCCCAGCAGTGGGACGTGGGTCTCTATTGGTTCGCATAAAATTTAAGTTCCGATTTTTTCAGTCCATACCGTTACCCAACATAATTGTTATAAGTCATATTGTCGAAAGTCATAAAATTATACAATATAAATTGGAGTTCCGATTTTTGCAAGTCATCATTATTGTTAGTCATAAAATTGTTTAGTCATAACATTCAATGTGCAGATGGTATGCCATTTCATATTATTGAAGGCAATAAACTTGCTTATTATAATTGTTGTAAAGTCTTTTTTCACAGGTCATAATGATGGGTAGTCACGTGGTTAGTTAGTCATAACATTTAATGTGAGGGTGGTGTCAGACTTCATAATATTACAGTCAATAAAAACACTCGCAATAATTATAAGAAGGTATAAAATTCTTGTTCTAAATAAATTGTAGTTCTTGAACTAACAAACCTATCCAAGTGGTTGTACGAGTCAGTATAATTTTGTTTAAAATACTAATCCAAAAATAATGCAATGACATACGATTTATATCCCAATTTAAGTAGTGCGTAGGATAAAAACTACAATGTTTGTGTTGCAAAATTATAATATTTTTTGCAAACAAGTGTTACCGCTCTTTTATAAAAAAAATAACCTCGAAGACGAAAGCGGGAGCAAAGCTCCCGCTTCCGTCTTCTAACCTATCCGCGATCCGAGTCGGTTTTGCCACTAAGTCCCTGTTCTTGTTGTTCTTTGAAAAACTTTATACACCACTATCTTGGCATTGGTTGATCTCAGAGAAAATTTTATTTGACGATTTATGCTTATTTTGATAGGTTTGATAGTAGTTTTATTATGTCTAGAAATGTTTCTGAGTAATTATCTATATACCTATGGATGTTATAGATTTGGTTTCTTAGACATAATTAATTTTAGGCATTAATACGATATGAATAACAACCATTAGTACGTTGAAATAAATGCCTTAAAACATTTCTGAATAATTATCTATAGACCCTTAAACATTATAGTCATCAATTTTATGACTTTTGAGATTATAGGATTTAATATTATAGGTCATTGATATTAGAACTATTAAGCGTTATACTTAACAAAAATTATGACTACTGATATGTATGTCTATAAATTTTATGGATATTAACTTCTGACCATCGAAATTCGGAACAACAAAATTATGGGAAACAAAGGGCACCCGTGGGACGTATATAGGCTGATGATGATGATTTAATTTTAACGATAGATATCGTTAAATGTAAATAATCACAATTATTTACCAATGGCTCTAGTGTCCACTGTATCGCCCTCTTAACAGTCAGTCCGAAACCTTTTAGTTCGGTGCTGAAAGCAACTGATACAATCTTTTGACCGAATGAAAGATTTTGTAATTATGTCACAATCCTCAGTAAGAAACAATAGAACCAGAACACTACATAACTTCCACAGACCTAGCAGAAATAAGTGAAGCTTTGAAAACAGTGAAACAAAGCTTTTAAATCCCATTTATTCAATACAAGCCACACTTATGCAGCGTGACTTGTCCTACCTCGGTGAAGGTCTCCTCTAGGACAGTCCTTGCACTCGGGGAACAGCGCCAGCCGGCGTCCGTACCGTTCCGTACTCGTGTTGCTGTGGTGGGACTCGCCGTCGTCGAGAATCACTGGTCTTGTTATGGCTGCCTTCAGATTGCTAACACCATGAAGCAGGTCGTGTCTTTCTCTCTCTCTCTATTTCTCCCTGCCTCTCTCTCTCTCTTTCTCTCCTCTCTCTCTCTGACTCTCTCACTCGCAATATCTCTTTAGCTCTTTTTATCTCTCCCTCGGTTTATATATATATAACTCTCTTCTCTCCATCTCTCTCTCTCTCTCTTTTTTCTGTGTCTCTATCTATCCTGAACATATTTCCAGAACTTTCACATTACTAAGTAAGTAAAAATTGTTTATTCATGCCAAAAAAACTTAAATTTAATTACACACTAAACCACAGTGCACAGCACAGGGTCTAGTGTGCTAGAACACATAAGTGAAGGCTTTGTACACAAAGAAAACAAAAATCCTTCTTAATTACATTTATTCAATAGACATGACGTTATCTTGTGTCAGGGGCCAAGATCCTTTTGTGGTCATCGAGCCAGCGTGGGAAGTAAGTATTCAATACAAGCCGAACTTATGCAGTGTATCAACACCTATCTCGGTGAAGGTCTCGAGCACGGAGCCCTCACACTCGGGGAAGAGCGTCTCGCAGCCGGCGTCCGCGCTGCGACCTAACCGCTCCGCCGCGTGGTACTCGTTGTCGGTGTGGTGGGAAAACAAGGCCGTCGTCGAGTATGATCTTCTTATGGCTTCCTTCAGATTGCTAACACCTCTCTCTCTATTTGTCACTGCCTCTTGCTCTCCCCTCTCTCTCTCCTACTTTCTCACTTGCACTATCTCTTTAGTTCTTTTTATCTCTCCCTCGCTCTATATATATATATATATATATATATATCTCCTCTCTCTCTCTCTCTCTCTTTTTCTTCGTCTCTTTCTCTCATGAACACATTTAGAGGACTTTCACAGAACCAGAACACATATACGCTTAGTGCCTGCAATACGGCCACATCTCAAATGTATTTTATTTTTTTACACGTGACCGTATTGCAGTGTGAATAGAGCCACATCTCAATTGTGTTTTAATTTTGAGATGTGGCCGTATAGCAGGCACTAGGCTTAAGTGAAGGTTTTTTACAAAAAGAAAACAAAAATCCTTTTTAATAACATTTATTCAATAGACAGGATGTTATCTTGTGTCAGGGGCCAAGATCCTTTTGTGGTCATCGAGCCAGCGTGGGAAGTAAGTAAGTATTCAATACAAGCCGAACTTATGCAGTGTATCAACACCTATCTCGGTGAAGGTCTCGAGCACGGAGCCCTCGCACTCGGGGAAGAGCGTCTCGCAGCCGTCGTCCGCGCTGCGACCTAACCGCTCCGCCGCGTGGTACTCGTTGTCGGTGTGGTGGGACAACAAGGCCGTCGTTGAGTATGGTCTTCTTATGGCTGCCTTCAGATTGCTAACACCTCTCTCTCTATTTGTCACTGCCTCTTTCTCTTTCCTCTATCTCTCTTACTCTCTCATTCTTCTCTTTAGCTCTTTTTATCTCTCCCTCGCTCTATATATATATATATCTCCTCTCTCTCTCTCTCTCTTTTTCTTCGTCTCTTTCTCTCATGAACACATTTAGAGGACTTTCACAGAACCAGAACACATATACGCTTAGTGCCTGCAATACGGCCACATCTCAAATGTATTTTATTTTTTTACACGTGACCGTATTGCAGTGTGAATAGAGCCACATCTCAATTGTGTTTTAATTTTGAGATGTGGCCGTATAGCAGGCACTAGGCTTAAGTGAAGGTTTTTTCAAAAAGAAAACAAAAATCCTTTTTAATTACATTTATTCAATAGACATGACGTTATCTTGTGTCAGGGGCCAAGATCATTCTGTGGTCATCGAGCCAGCGTGGGAAGTAAGTAAGTATTCAATACAAGCCGAACTTATGCAGTGTATCAACACCTATCTCGGTGAAGGTCTCGAGCACGGAACCCTCGCACTCGGGGAAGAGCGTCTCGCAGCCGGCGTCCGCGCTGCGACCTAACCGCTCCGCCGCGTGGTACTCGTTGTCGGTGTGGTGGGAAAACAAGGCCGTCGTTGAGTATGGTCTTCTTATGGCTTCCTTCAGATTGCTAACACCTCTCTCTCTATTTGTCACTGCCTCTTTCTCTTTCCTCTATCTCTCTTACTCTCTCATTCTTCTCTTTAGCTCTTTTTATCTCTCCCTCGCTCTATATATATATATCTCTCTCTCCTCTCTCTCTCTCTCTCTCTCTTTTTCTTCTTCTCTTTCTCTCCTGCACACATTTAGAGGACTTTCACAGAACCAGAACACATATACGCTTAGTGCCTGCAATACGGCCACATCTCAAATGTATTTTATTTTTTTACATGTGACCGTATTGCAGTGTGAATAGAGCCACATCTCAATTGTGTTTTAAATTTGAGATGTGGCCGTATATTTAGCAGGCTTAAGGTGTTTAGTAGGTGTCAGGTGAAGGTGTTTTACACAAAGAAAACAAAAATCCTTTTTAATTACATTTATTCAATAGACATGACGTTATCTTGTGTCAGGGGCCAAGATCCTTTTGTGGTCATCGAGCCAGCGTGGGAAGTAAGTATTCAATACAAGCCGAACTTATGCAGTGTATCAACACCTATCTCGGTGAAGGTCTCGAGCACGGAACCCTCGCACTCAGGGAAGAGCATCTCGCAGCCGGCGTCTGCGCTGCGACCTAACCTCTCCGCCGCGTGGTACTCGTTGTCCGTGTGGTGGGATAACTCGTCCGTTGTCGATGAGGGCCTAAAGACAACAATTATCGTTGTTAAGTCTAATATACGGCTTTTTACAAGCTTTATATTAACTTGAGCTGTTCGTATGTAAGTAATTAGTAAGTTGTCCGTCAAAATTTGCAATCCATTTTTCAGTCAATTGCCGTTATGATGAGCTGAAATTTTGAGTTTAAATAGTTTGGATGACAATTCAATATTATGGTACCATCGAGCTGATCTGATAACGGAGACAGAAGGTGGCCACGGGAATTCAGTACTTAACCGACATAACCCCGTTGAGTTTGGGCTCGTTAGAATCGTCAATGTACCTAGTTGATGACGGTATACAGAAATGTACAGTCGGGAATAATAGTTTGTACCAAAAATTAAATTTTTGACAGAAACTTATGGCAAACAAGCATCACGGTCTGCCTGGTAGTAAGCAGGCGCCTAGAGCATCCGCCGCTATCGACCAGTAAACCGACTGCGTGCGCTGTGCGCTACGGCAGGCGTTTTAGATATCTCCCGCATCCTGCATTCGTTGGTATCGTTGCTTTTAGTAATTTAGTACTTATTCTAATTTAACTGTTTAAAAGAAAGGTTTCAAAGAATACTTTTCTTACATGCCTTTAACATTATTTAAATCTGGCCCCTATTTCAGAAAGTTGGTAATTGCCATCCGACAATGGCAATTCATCGTACATTGCTGGTTCAATAAGTAACGATGCTGTCCAGCAGACTTCACAATCACGATACAGCAATGCACAGACGGCTACAGAGGAATGTGTTTGACCAAACAAAATACGTTCGTCCAATTGTCATTTTCAGAACGTTTCAAACGATCGTTAGGACAATGCAACTGTCATTTTTCCATACTAAAATTGACATTTAGATCTACCTGACGCGCGCACAATGCGTTATGTGATTGATTAGATACAAATTGGTTGAAATACTTACGTGAACAGTATGTGTGCTATTTCACCTAGCAGTCCATTTTCGTGTGTGAAAGGAATCTCGGCCGCCTCGCAGATTGTCCGAAGCAGACACGGTCTGCCAGAGTAGCCGTACCTGTCAACATTAGTTACTCTTGTTAAAATAAAAGTATACTTAAGACCATCGAAAGTGGGTTGGAAACTTTTACAGAAAATTAACCCGTTTTACTGCTGTGCGTTAATGAACACCAAAGTATGGGAAATTAATAAGTATAATAATGAAAACTGAACCTCAATAAAAATTAAAAATCACAATCTGTTTGAATTTTTCTCCGTTGTTTTCTCATGGACTTTTTTTTCATAAAAATACAACACTTACTTTGTTTTGCTATGAAACTTCGATGGTACATTTTGTAAATGTATGCCTTGTTAGTAATTTAGCACATATATTTTAACTTTGATCTTTCATTATTTTTTACAACGACTTAACGTTTAGCAAGCAGCAAACGGAAAAAAGTTAGCCAAAAAGATATTAAGTCAAAATAACATTTTATTATTTGATCGACTTTCTTGTATTAAGAAGGCAGATGTTGATTAAATATTTATTATTGTACCTATTTAAATCGACCCGTCAAACCTATATACGAACATATACTGAAGATGTTTAAATCTAAGTTTACTTTTGAAATCCTTATGTTAGTTTAGAAAGTGCCTAACAATTTGTACTCCAAAAACAGTAGGTACAAACACCATTATATTATACAAATAAAACAGAACAGTCTGGTAACTGGCCGCCCTCAAATTCATCTGATTAGCACACATGTGTCAACAAAGTTAATAAGACCCCGTTCGTTTAAAAGAAGACCGTTATTTTGTAACTGCACAACAAAGGAAAAATACAACCAAAAAAATACCTTGAAGACATCTGCTCGATAATTTTGTAAAAGTCCCATCTGTTCATTCTTTGTGGTTCCTCTTCTTCTCTTGCCTTTTTATCTAGAAGTTCCTGTCTACGAATTGCTTCATCTAAAGTCAACTCATCTTTATCTTGTATTACTCCTCCTTCAGAGTATATTAAAGATCGTCTTCTTCTATCATTGAAAGTAATATCAACTAAAGTATTTTCTTGGGAATCTTCTTTACTTTCGTCATCATCATTTTTGACATTTATTTTCCTAGATTCTGAATTTTCCTCTTTCTCTTCAGTTTTAGTTACATCTCCGTCCATATCTCTTGAGATGGTGTCAGCAAACCCGTATATTCTGCTCGTGTATTCCGTACTGTTTGTGGGGAGGTCATATTGAAACTTAATGACAGTGCCGACTGTCACCGCTTGTTCCTTTAAGTCTACTGGAATACCCAAGCCGATGATAAACTGAAAATAAAATGATTTTCAACAAAAACATTTTCACCTTCAATTTTAATAGGGTAACTTAGCAAAAAAAATAAAAAAATACGTTAAGAAATGCAATTAATGGCTGCAAAAAATCTAAAAAAAACAAAGTATTTTATAGCCATTACAATGTTTCTTTTAGCATTCCATAAAGTGAAAACTAGGACACTACTTTCACAGGTAAAAATCCCAGCCACGCTTATCCTAAAAAGATATTAACACAAAGAAGGAAGATATTATGTTAAAAAATACAAAGGCGAAGAAAACAATCTTAAAGCAGAAATGAGGGCTTATAATATCGGCCCTCCGTTTTGAGCACTTTTCATAAGGCATAACGCTATTGTTTCGGAAAAGGCCCTCGAGAAAAGAGCACTTGTGAAATTAGATATACTCGATCATGCCTTAATGATATCCAGCCATTTGTCGGCAATGGATGGATGACAGTGTGCGTGAGGAAATTGCTACTTATAGGGACGTTTTTATGTATGTAATTAATTGCTCAATAAGGCTATACAAATGATCGTTTTATTGTTTCTTAATGAAAGTGAGTAAATATAAAATGTTTGTTAAGTTTTGCAACACAAATACTAATAAAAAATAAATAGTTATGCATTCGTCAATACAAATTAACAATTTTTTATGTATGTCTAACATTCAAAATAATTTTCAGTCGTATTTTAAAATCCAATCAAATCAAATTAAAAACTCGCCACTCACCAGAATAACGTGAAGAATTAAACGAAGCAAACGAGGAAAAACCTCTGCTAAACAAATTCCTCGCAACACTTCAAAAAGCAGGCCAAAGCGAGCAACTTAATTGCATTTAAATTCACCAACAAGAAAAAACACTGCTTCGTTAAGCCCGATCCGGTGTGCAAAGAAAACATCATTTGCCGGAGTTAAATCAGCTACGTTATGTAAATTTGCTTGAACGAATTCGAATAGGGAAGATACCTGGGCGCGAGCTGGGCCTCCATCGGGATATACAAGATATCTTTTGTGTCTGTGTGCTTCCAAAGTCGCGAGACCATTCAGGAGGATTAGCGAGAGGAGCATGTTGTACGTCAAACGTCGAGCGCGGCGTCAGATAAAATAAATGTAGTAGTATTTGCTTTGCTCGGTGACTAATGAACCGTTATGTTTTCTCAGTGATTTGGTCGGTATGTACCACATTATCGCTACCTGAACGGGCGCGCGGAAGCAATTAGGATCGCATGCCTGTCTACAAGCCATCCCTTTGAACTAACGGTGTTGCTGTTCAGTGGAATTATTGACTGGTTATGAGGTTACATTAAGGTGAAATGTTATTGGAAACACCTGGAACTTTTTTTCATTCTGTTCATGAGATATGTATTTTTGTAAAACTGAATATTGAACTTTTTACCTTCATAGCAGACAAAGAAACAACACGCCCACATAGACGCTATAGGTTAGCATTGCCAACTAATAGCAAATTGGTACTTAGGAATAAAAGCGCTTACTGTATGTGTACCTATTAATATATTTAATAAAATACCAGCTGAAATAAAGACATTGCCTATTAACGAGTTCAAAAAGACATTGTATAAAATACTAGTTGACAATTGTTTCTACAGCATAAACGAATTCTTATTCCATAAGTTTTAATTGTTAATTGACATCTGAAGAACTTATTTGTATAATTATCCTATATATAGATTTTTTTATTGTGATTTAAATATTTTCATTCTTTTAAATTTAAAATTTGAATAATTGATGTCAAATTACATTTAATCTACTAAATCTAATTAATATTATAATGACCGAGTGATCCAATTGACTACTATTTTCACACGTCTACCTAGACTGAATATATCATGGGAAACAATGTTTGTAATTTAAGATCTTATGTTACCATATGTTCATTGTGAATAAACGATTTCATTCATTCATTCATTCATAAACGATTTCATTCATTCTCTTGATAGTTTCTTAGGAAAATAGAATGGAAATGTAAAACTATCATGTTCGGTAACCCCCACAAAAATGAGGTTAAGTATATAATATTTGCCACAAAAACTCGTGTTAGGTAGTTTTATACCCCATTGTTAGCAGTTTTATAAAGTTTTCCAACTTATAGAAACCATTGTCAACAAAGAGAGTCGGCGAAAAATTGATCTACCACTTTAAGACTTTTTTACTTATACATTAATGTACGCGAAAAAGTTGATTGTTTCAACTTAATATAATCTGTTAAATGAAGTACAAAAACCTATTTATAAAAGGTTATCTACGATACAAAGCATAAATATTCTTTTCTCATGCTGTTTTAGCGCTTACAGTGTTTTATAACTTGTCAAAGTGGCATAGGTAATAGTTTAAATTCTTTTTAATGAGCATTTTGAAACGATGTTTCTCTCATTCAACGTAACTACTACCTTACTTAAATTGAAAAATAAACTAGGCTAACATTTAAACATCAAAACTAAATAATAGGGTAAACATTCGTTTCCTCTGGCACTCACGACTCGCTCACTAAACATCCTTTCTGAATCGGAAAGCGAAATAAATTGTAAATTAGAAGCCTGCATGTCGAGCACATTTATTGAGCTCGTAGAGCATTGCAGCGACCGCAGAATCCCATTATATTATGGCCCTTCATTCCAATAAATTGGCCCGCGAACGGAAAGAGAGCGCCTTTGATGCGGTGCGCCGTTCTGATGTTGGAGCTCAACGAGGCTGGAGGAGGTATGCTGGGTTCTAAGGAAAACAATGCCGCCCCGTCGTGCTCTGGGTTTCACAAAGTACACCAACAAACGGCATTCAGTGAAAGTGCTAACCGGCACTCGTTTTGCGTTGAGATGAATTATTGTCGTGAGTACATGGTAAAAAAATTATGGTATAGTCAGCAGCATAAATTAGCGGGCAATATGTTCAAAATTATCCACACCAGCTCAGCTTGCATTATGTAAAATTTAGGGTCGTAGGTTTTACCGACAAATTACTCATGAAATGAAATGTATGTTTCGCAGATTTTTCATTGTAAAGAAAACCTTCGGAGGATTGTTATAAGAATAATCTAACCTAACCTCAAAAATTCTACACAGTGACTGATTGTACTCCTACTTTGTCAAAAAGGGCGCCCTAAATATGATAAGTAGTATAATCAAACAATAAGTCACACATTTTGCCTCGACCTTATACATTCTACGTCGACATACCGTTCGCGTGATGCAGGAATTCGCTCGGACGTGACAGCGACATCTAGCGTGAGATTAGGTCAACTTTGCCGTATAAGGGAGTTTACTTGTTTACTTGTATAGACGCAAACAGTGGCCTTAGCTTAACCCAAAAAGTTAATGGTTTCTAAATATGACAAATTCTGCGTAATAACATTCGTGGAAACATTAATTTGTCGGTGAAATAACACCAGGAACACCAAAACTAAGCTTTAAAGTCAAAGTGTTTTTCGTGCATATCATGACCTCATGTTAATAACGTAACTCAATTGATAACGTAGTGTTTGGTAAATGGATAGTAAACCATCAAATTATTGTAATAAATTATAAATTACAAAATATAATGAAAATCATAAAAAGATCCTTAAAAGTTTAGAAAAAATATGCATTTTTTATTGTCCAAGAGTAAATTTAAAGCTACCAATAGAATCCTTACGCTTTTATAGAAACAAAAATGTACAACAACTATGGACCTAAACGCAGTATTTCTCGCCCGAAATAGCAATTTTCTTGATTTTTCCCTACAATGATTAGTTCAAATCGCAAAGTGTGACGTCATACTTTTGAGTCAATCAGTATGAAGCGTTTCGGCAGCCGCCAGTGAGGTCCGTCTTTAACTTAATTTTTTTGCGTATTTATGTTCTTTAATTGTAGTGGCTCCCATACAAACATTTGTTCCTCTTCAAAAACTGGTTCGAATGGTATCGTAAACAAATCTTAGGTTAAAGCCTATTATTTCTGTTTTTGATTGTTTCGTAGATCGTTGGCGAGTCGGATTCGCAGCCGCGTTTCAATATTCCCTCTCGGCGCGAGTCGCTCGGGGCATTCCATTGACTTTAAAAGCTAGCACGTATGAATTATATCAATTATCTATGCTAATAGACGGAGCGGAAGGAATATCTCACAATGATTTAACCGAAAATCAAATTTTATCTTGGCAATTTAGAATATTACCCAAAACAAACATCCCTCATTTTCTCAAAGGCAAATTATTGAGACAAAATGGCTTTGTCAAAAAATTTAATATGGCACCTCCGATCAATGATGTAATATAAAAACCAGCCAAGCGTGAGTTCAACTCACGTGGTGAGGGGTCCGTATATAATACACAAAACTTTTGATAATCTTTCCGTTACTTTGAACACTCAAACTTCTTATAGGTTTTTCTGTGTCTTGCCTAAGCAAGGAACTATATTCCATATTTTTTTTTTAATTTTAAGCCTAGTAGTTTCGGAGATAAGGGGGGAGGGGAATGGTAAATTTTCGTCTTTTTTCCTAAATTACTTCAAATCTGTTTTTGCTAAAATTGTAAAAAAAAATATCTGAGATGCTTACAACAACCCCTTTTATTTGATATGTCACACAATACAGTATGCGAAACTTTTTTTTTTAATTTTCCAGTTTACCCCCCAAAAGTGGCCCCTTGTTCAGAATTCATTAATTTACTTTACGCGTCCATCTTTGGGTCACCAATTTACATACACCGAACCGGTGGTAGTTTATCGACATTCATAGGTGCATGTAATATGCCTAAATTGAAGAATAAATCACTTTGACTTTGACTTTGACTTTGACTTTGACATATGTTTACCAAATTTTAACTCAATTGGTTCAGTTTATTAGTTTCGGTGCAAATCGGCTGTGACAGATGGACAGACAGACGCACGAGTGATCCTATAAGGGTTCCGTTTTTTTCCTTTTGAGGTACGGAACCCTAAAAAGAGGTGGATAGGTTCTAAGCGCCTCAAAAATGGCACACTAAAATTGAGTCAATTGCACCAACTAGCCTCAGTTTCGAGTCGTCAATGGAAACGTTAGCTGTAAGATTTGGTGGCCATTTTTAAACACGGAATTTCGTATAGACAACATATCTACTTTATATTACATATTTTTCTCCGATAGTACCTAATTATAGTTTCCTCAAATTTGTGAATTTTAAAGTCCTTCCTTGCATAAAGTTAAGGTTATATATAACAGCAACAGGATAATTGCGTTTTTTGAACTAATATTTACATACGGCTACAATTTTTGCAGCGATACAATCGCATATTTCAACAATTGTATTGTGTCATTTTTTTATTACTTGAATAAACCCTAATCAAATAAAGCTACACCAAAATCTAAATTCGAGTAGCATTTACTACCGCTGACTAACATACGTTAGAATCGTGATTACAAAATTATACAAGTCCTCAACAGAACGTGACCAGTAAACCTTACACTTCACCACGAATGCCAGCTGTCTGAATCTAAACCGTCTCCCGACGCCCTAAGGAGACGTTGACATTCATTTCTCTGATTACCAACCTCTATGCGCGACACCAAATACGAGTTCTAGTTTAGTACCGTCAACCAATTTACACTTACTTGACAAACTACCAGAACTCATCTGCGTGCAGACTTGACTCAAACCGCCACAGCCTAAAGATTAAACCAGATGATCTCTACTCTTAAACGCGGTATCCCAAACGCATGTACGGTTCTTTTATAGCATATTTTAGGCTTAATCTGTACGGTCAGGGAATGATCACAAATTGCTAACACAAATAAGACGTCAAGTGTTCATTAAGTTAGCCCAGCGTTGAGCGTTGTCAGTTTTTGGGATGGTAATTTGCTGTCAATCACGATTTACAACAGTCTGTTACATTAAGAGGGGAAGATGTGGCTTAATTGCCATTTATTCGTGTACGTATTTCATGTTATTACTTTTAAGAGTTTCCTTATCATGCAAAATACTTTTAATTTACAATACAGTTGTTTATTTTTGCCATTTCATTTATCGCTGCTGTAGTTAAGACACGTCGGCTGTCACTGTCACTCACGCTCACATACATTGTCAGATTGTGACGAGTATTTACTCCATAAATGACAAAATCGACCACTATTATACTCGTGTTCATTTAATTTATTTGCCATAAATTCTATGTTACATATAATGATTACATTATTTGTCTCTCCCCTAACCCTGATTGTATTTTTTGGCTGACTGTTTATGTATCATATATTTGTGTTTATTTTATTTGTATATATGTATGATTGTGTATGTATGTTTATATATAGAGGTATTTATGTACGTTTATTTTTATAATTTTTTGATTTTTGATTAATAATAATCTCAGCACCACCTACTGCATAATCTAGTTTTATCTCTTTCTCCGATACCCAAAGGTTGTCTGGAAGAGATCCTGACCGCCTGTTGTCTACCTCTACCTACATGTTATTGTATTGTTCCTCTCTGTAACTGCTTTGTTTGTGTGAGGTGTGCAATAAAGAGTATTTGTATTGTATTGTATTGTAATGATACAGTGAATAAAATTTGTTACTTTGTCTCGATACAATTTTACCAATTCGGTGTAGCAATAATAATAACACATAATAAATGTTGTATAATGGATACATGAAGCGTGTCTAATTCTCTTTAGTCTGCGATGATGAAAGATGACCAGTTTTATTACACTTAGGAGGATAATTGTGACTAATATAATGTTTGTTTTCAGGTATTTACTCCTATTTATCTTGGACGGAGGATTCTCGAAAATAAATAGCAGACAGAGAAGGTATTTGCTGTTTACAAAGGACACACAATGGGGAGTGAGTATTTGGCGTATTTATATGTATTTAAAGTAAAAATGAGATACCAGTATGTTAAACTTTACATGCTCTAAATTCACAATTTCGGAGCACGTTTTTCCGTGTTCATATTCGATTGTGTCGATTCTGGACTTCTCTCTTCCGTGGAGGCTTGTGAAGTTGTGACCTCAAAGGCTATGGTCTGCTATTAATCACGCCGTACGCTGCGTCACAATGCTGACTATGGACATGTACTGTTGTGGTCGTCGGTCACAACAGTACAACTCCATAGTAAGCGTTGTGACGCAGCGTACGGCGTGATTCATAGGAGACCATGGCCTTAAAATTGATAACGCAGTGTCGGCGTTTGGATGTGGCTGTGGGTCGGCATGTAGCTCCTCTTGGTAGTTGGGTCAGCAGCAATAATTTGGAAGACGGTTTTTGCATAGAATACTTTAATGAAGTATATATAGTACAGTAGGTACACATTATGCGTGCGTGGTTGGTGAGGTGAATAGCGAATGACCGGAGTGCCCTCCCTTGCTCAGTGGCGAAATCTTCGGCCAATCACGAAGCCCGTAGATGTCGTGATATCGTCTCTCTGATTGGTTCCCGATGACTCGCTAGGTATACGCTGGGCAGCATATGTTGTGCATCGGATACAGCCTCCCACATAAGTTGCATTGACACGTAGTGTTGTTAATTGGATAGTAAACCATCAAATTCTTGTAATAAAGTATAAATTACAAAATGTAATGAAAATCATAAAAAGATATGGACCTTGAAAGTTTAGAAAAAAATATGCATATTTCTTATTGTCCAAGAGTCTATGGACCTAAACGCAGTATTTCGCGACCGAACCAGCAATTTACCTGATTTTCCCTACAATGATTAGTTCAAATAACAAAATGTGACGACTTTTGTGTCAATCAGAATTAAGCGTGCGTCTTTAACTCATGTTTTTGGGTATTTATGTTCTTTCATTGTAGTTGCTCCCATACAAACATTTGTTGCTCTCCTTTTGGAGACTGGTTCGAATGGCATCGTAAAAAAATCTTAGGTCACATTCCAAGTGTGTGTGAGCGCGACGCTCTGATATATTGCTATTAAATTTGAGTATTACATGATTAATGGATGCTCACAGCAGTGTCGACCACTCGTAAAAAAATAGGTTTACAGCAGCATCATTTGATATACCTATCAAACTACCATTATCATCATCAAAAAATGCTCTAATGTTCATTCGCAAAGTTACGTAACCTTTTCTGAATTTAACAACTGGTTTAGTCTAGTCGGCAGTGACACCGCGTGTGAAGCTGACGCTCCTGAGATCGAATCCCGGTAGGGCAAATACCATAAGGCTTATTGAACTTACTCTGGGGCAAATTCAATATGTATGAGATTATCTCCTATTTTTTTCCTTAATTCCAGGTGTTCGCAACAGTTTCAATCCCGCTGCACCCCGAGACGACAACCAGCGTCGCGTGGTTCTACGAAGCCAACTACTACAACGTCGACAACTCCACCTATTTTCAACCTCTGCTTGGGGACATACCGGTAAGTCATTATCATGATATCAATCCGAAAGGGTGCCACTTTGACCGGTCCTGCGCCATCCGCATTCAGCAGCACTTTAGCGACTTTTACCAGGTCAGTCCACGTTTTAGGAAGTCAACCCGCACTGCGCCTTCCAGTACATGCTCACCACTCGAGAACCCTTCGGCCCCAACGGTGTGCGAAAAACAAATGTATACCTACGCTTATTCTTCTCGATCGTTGAACTCTTTTCAGAATGCCGTTGTCAACTGTTTGAACTGTTACCTATTTCAGAATCTGGCATTACTTGCTATAAGATGCGATTTGACGCAATGTAAATATACCGAATTGCTAAACTTAAGTGGCAGTGGGCGGGGCACATTGCACGTAAAACCGATGGCCGTTGGGGCGGAAAGGTTCTCGAGTGGCGACCACGTACCGGAAGGCGCGGCGTGGGTAGGCCCCCACAAGGTGGACAGGAGCCGTAGCATGGTTGGCCTTATCACGCGACAAGTGACAAGATAACAGCGTCGTCTCGTTCTATCGAACGGTGTCAGCCAGTGACGCACGCTCTATCCTATCACCTATCGCGTGACAAGGCCAACCATGCTACGGGGCCTGATGACCTGGTAAAGGCCGCGGGAGTCCGCTGGAGGCGGGTGGCGCAGGACCGGTCAATTTGGGACTCTCTGGGGGAGGCCTATGTCCAGCAGTGGACGTCTTTCGGCTGATATGATGATGAACTTTCGACCCCGTATTCTTGCTTCAGTATAAGTAATTGAATTAATAAAATAGAATCTTTGATGTAATGTAATGAGACGTGATTGTATGTAAAGATTTCTCGAGATTTTTTTGAATGTAACTATACTAACTGTTTACTTGAAGACAGTGTATTGTAATGTGTTTTTGTGGTCTAAATGACTTAGAAGAACCGTAATTGTGAAACGATTGTATAAAACACTAATTTAGAAGCTCCCTCCTTCAATTATTTATTTACTACACTGTCTGTGCCTATTTAAATAGTTTTATTGTTTTTCAGTGGGGGCGAAGCCAAAATAAACGAAGCACTGACGGCAATAATGACTTACTGACAAGAAAAATGCTGTACACCTTTATTGAAGCTATGTTAGTCAAGTAAGTAGGACACGGGGCGGGTTATTTGACTACGAGTTTTTTTTTGACACATGTAAATTTGAATTATATTCGATAAATATTATAAATAAATAAATATTTATATACATAGAAAATATCCAAGACTCAGTAACAAATGTTCATGCTCATCACACAAATATTTGCCCTTACCGGGATTCGAACCCAGGACCTTCAGCTTCGTAGGCAGCATTACTACCCACTAGGCTAACCTGTCGTCATATTATACAGCGTGTTACTTTCATAAGAACGTTTATTTTAAGGGCTGAAAGTATAAGCCCTAATGAATGTAAATTGGTATCTCTAGTTTTAAAAAAACGGTAAATTTTTTTTCATGCAAATTAATTCGGCCCGCAATGTATTGGTAACAAAGCTAACAACTGGAGCCGTAGCATGGTTGGCCTTGTCACGCGATAGGTGATAGGATAGAGCGTGCGTCACTGGCTGACACCGTTCGATAGAACGAGACGACGCTCTTATCTTGTCACTTGTCGCGTGATAAGGCCAACCATGCTACGGCTCCTGACAGTAACTAGCTCTGCCTCTCTGAAACGTCCAGTGAATGTTAGCAGTACATTGCTGCTCGAGAAAATTTAAAAAATTTATAACTCTCCATTAGAAAAGGTAATTTTTATATTTTTTCGATAAAACGGTTCACAGCACTGAAAGCTATCGTTCCTTAAAATAAATGTTCTTATGGAAGTCACACGCTGTATATTATTAAATGTACATTTTATATATGAGTATATGAATACAAAAAGTAAGTAGGAAATATAATATTATGACTTAATGATATATTAAAACAGGCGTCGCCTGTCAATAAACAACTCCCGTGGGCGAGCGGGCGATCGACGGTGAAATAATACACGAGTCTTTGAACACATATACAGGAACAACGGATAAAACACATGTATAACGGCACAGAATATTCACAGGCAACTATTTACACGTAATAGAAAGAAACGAAGAAGACATTTATTCACTACACAAAAGACACACAGAGACAAAGGGAGTAAACATAGATTAGATTAGATTAATTTATTGCTCCTTGAAAATTGACATTTAATTTTACAAATTGTCTTTGTATATAAATAAAATGAATTCACAGAAAGCTCGTCAAGTACATTCAATAGAAATAGTTAGCAATTTCATAACAATATTATCTTAATAATAATGTCAAATAATAATAAAAATGTCAACAACTATAAAATTAAAAATACGGTCCCCTAGTATAATGTCAATACATAACAATTTTATGTCAAATACGTGAATACAAATAAATGTTATGTGTGCAAGGACTATGAAACAGAAATAACAATAAAAATAATTTATCTCTAGGGCATCCTAGATTATTATTAAGTCAGGAAAAAACGATACCATTCAGTGAATCGGTCGCTGTCTCAGCTTTTTTGGTACATGTACATGGTAATTATTTATTGCAATATTCATTAACATTGTTAATTGATATTCAGAATAATTTGCGGAATGTCGTAGGGGGAATAGTGGAGAATATTGTCATATGAGCTGGAGTTCAAAGGAGTAGCTAGAATATTTGGTGGAACATTATTTAGGGCGTCCATTGTTACTGTTCTTGTATAAAGAGTGGCACATTTAGATCGGTCAGTATGGGAAAGTCTGAAACTATAAGACATACGAAAATATCTTCTTAGGAACCATGCCATCGATTTTACAAACAAGAAAAACTGCATTCATACATTGAAAAAAAAACCTGTACTCAGCTCGGGAATCGAACCCGGACGTTTTGAAAAATAAAACACACTATTTCTATTTACATATCGATTGTTTAGTAGGTCTTAAGCGAATATATACAAATATTTTGTAAACTGATAAAATTGCGTGGGTAAGAAAGACTTCGTTAACCCATTTAAGGCCAATGACTCATATATGAGTCATGACTCATAGAGGCATGTTCTACGAGCGATTTACGCTACAAAACAGAAAAATGCTGCTACGCGCTACGGCGTAGCACACGCATCGATGCGTAATCTCGAATAGGTAAATTAATTACTTTATGAAAATGAAATACGTGTGACATTGGATATTGATTTGTATTTTTATTGGTTAAACTAATGTAGTGTGATTAATATTTAAATTTTTGACGAACTTTATTGAGATGCCTTATAATTCTTTAAGCTGAAATTAACTTATTTGTAGACAATTATCAATAGCTTGAAATGTGTACTTCAAATTAAATGTAAATACATTAAATTTTTTATGTTATTTGGCAATCATAATATAAAGCCGTGTAAATTGACCTAGGGTAATTAATATTGTATTTTTAAAGTATTAAAAAAGAAATCTAATCTAATGTTTGGCTCCTCCCAACCAAATGATGATGCAAGAAATAAATAAATAAATAAATATTTTTTCCTTAGGAACAACTACTCAGGCCGTGAATGCCTGTTACGGGCTATTTGCGAGGCTGCCACAGCACGCTTAACGCATAATGGTGTTTTGGGAGACTTACTGCATCTAGCATTTACGTAAGTCATTGTGATTACTCATTGCGAGGCCAAATTGTTTCAAATTTATTATTTTTAAATTCCAAATCTTGTATTTAATTTACAAGAACAAAGTTATTGCATTGGTCAATCCCACCTTTACTTCAGTATCCTAATAATATCAGTTTAATGTAATGTAAAAAATTATTTGTCTTCCAGACCGTCAACGTCTATGGAAGAGATAGACTTGGAAGACTGTTTTTACGAAGCAGAATACCAAGGCGTCCTACACGACTGCGCCAATTACCATCGCGGCTGCCCAACTAGCCCTCTTGATTATTTCTCTGTCCATTACTAAGGGATTTTTACTACTAAATAAACCCAAAACTATGTGCAGCAGTGCCATGGTTAAAGTACCACAATATACAAGGGAATCGTAAAATTTGTTTGTTTCTGATTTATATTTCATTGGACTTTATCTGCAGTAAAAACACAAAATAAGTTAAAATCAGCAGTTAGTACCTATATTAGTAATTCTAACATACTGTGGTGCTCTAGGTTTACACTGATTACGTATAACCAACTTGTTCAAATTTGAAATGGCGGTCATTTTGTACAGCTTCAGTGGTTACGGTCAGACCGCAAATATTGCAGCAAGCAAAATGAACAACCTTTAGCTTCGCTGTTTGGGTCAGTATTTTGCAATCCGAACAAATAAACATCAGCAAGTCAGGTGCACCGCCGTTATACCCTGAAACGCCGAGGAATAATTCTGTTTCAGCACCTATTACACACGGATTCATCTAACTTAGACTTTAAGTTCAAGGCAATAAAAGCGATGACAACTGCATGAACACATTGTAACAGCTAGCCATGACCTGGCTATTTAAAACCTTAAATCAACTATGTGCCATCCTTTTTAAAAGCTACTGGAAAGAAGAGAACTTATATAGGCATGGTGGAGATAAAGAATTAGCCCGTATTTGTGATTTCAATGTTGGTTCGATGTCGTTCGGTTTTCGGTGCAACTGGTCAAAATAATCGTGTAGTGGTGGCATTTTGGATATAAGTATTGAAGTATAATCGGTGTTTTTTTTTTAACAGTCATGCATCTTGGCCTTGTCACTAGCTTCAGGTATGAAATGAATGAATAAAAGTATAATATTTGTAAGGGTTGGTCATTTCGAACTGTCGGTAATAATAGCGTTTGTTTAAATCTATAATGAAATACATTCTTTATTATGCAACTATGTAGTTAACTTAGGTATTTTATTAAAATATTGTTGTCAGGTTATACTATAACGTCTTTTTTTTAAAGGCTTCAGGCATACGACGCTTATTACATAGAAAAAAAACCAGCTAAGTGCGAGTCGGACTCGCGCACAAAGAGTTCCGTATTGTCTATAAAAACGAGCAAAAAAATCATGTTTTCAAAAATCAGTTGCTAACATTAAGTCTAACATACTATTATGGATGTTTTGGGTAGCTGTAAGTCCATGAGAGTATGATAAAAAATGAAGTAGACAAATTTGTAAGCTTGGCGATAAACCAATGAATATTCAAGATAATGGCTGTATTCCTAACGAGTTTCTTGATTCAATATTTTTCTGTGAAGCAAAATTTTCAGTTACACAGTTCTGGCAGCTGTGAATGGCAAATATTTTGAGCTCGTCGCATCAGCACGTTGCCGTAATCAACGAACCGCTTTACAATACTGTAGAAGTTACCTACTTGCACCAGTGAAGTAGAAAATTAAAGCACCATTTACTTTCGGCTTTCGGATCGACATGGCACTAAGCTTAAGGCAAACACATGCAGATTTTAACTACTACATAAAACGTATTAAATCTACCGCAGCGAGTCATAAAGTCAGATTTTTACGGCCGTAGATTATTGAAATCTATCTTCACATGGCAGAGTGAAACGTACCGTAAAACCTCACAACTATAGTCCAAATCACCTTAGAGAGAGACCTGGAGAGCCAAAAGTGACTACAAAACGGCAAATAAAAACAAAAAATAAATAAGTAAGTCCTTAGTATCAGCAGAAATTAATTCGTCTGCTTTCGATCATAGTTGTTATTCTGGATTTGAGCGGTTTTATGGTAACTAAATAATAGGCGATGGCAGACTCGTCTT
Source organism: Epinotia nisella (assembly GCA_932294315.1). Lineage (NCBI taxonomy): Eukaryota > Metazoa > Arthropoda > Insecta > Lepidoptera > Tortricidae > Epinotia > Epinotia nisella. Next base: position 17,539,878 of record OW028686.1, read on the forward strand.
AAATCCAGATATTTTTACATGCAGGGGTGTTATAACGACTACAATCCTAGTAAACCATAACGATCAAAAACGCAACCTATTACAGGAGCACCTTTATCATCGCTATCAAAGTTTTCAACCATCTACCCCTTAGCCTAAAAATGTTGTGTTGTAATCAATTTAAGCGCCAATTAAAGCGATGGTTGACAGAAAATGTTTTATAGGATTTTAAAAAATACTTTGAGTTTTATAGTTCTTAAGCTGAATAATGAAATACCTACCTGTGTAACTTTTATAGTTATAATATTGTATGCCCGAAACGGGTTGCCATTGTTACTCATATATACTTATTATTAAGACCAAATTGTACATGGTAAACAATAAATATTCTCTTCTCTTCTTCTTCTCTTCTACAATATCGTCTTTCTCATTATTTGATTGGTGTTTTTCCATAAGTTTAGTAGTTACTGTTATGCTGTGTAACTAGTTTAAATAAATAAATAGCATAGAGTTGTGCGTTATATTGGATTGAACGATCTGAAAGGGCATGCCCGCATTTGGTGATTTGTATGCTATAGGTAAATTGTTTTTTTTCACGATCCACTGATGCCAGGGGGTTGGGAACGAGAGAGTGGGTTTGTAGGAGCGCAACTATTTACTCACTATAATTTCATCACGCACAGATGATCTTAGCACAGTTTAACCGGATGTGCTTCCTGCGACCGAGTGTTTAAGAGTAAGTTCAGCTCCTAGTTAGGGTCGCCATCGCCGGTCACTATATATTTTTTTATTACGACGAAGGTAAACAGACACATTTGCCATAAGAGTCACAAGCGCAGTCACAAGCCCCAGTTCCCTCCGGGTAGACAACGGTTCAGTGGTTTAAGCGTGAAAAGATAACGGACAGACATACATAGTTACTACAGCATTTATGGCAGAATACGATAACAGACCGATTAACGTTAAATATGGCGCCAGCAGCTGTCATTCCATAGAAACTTGTCAAACTTTTTTATACATTTACATATTAACGAACACTGCAGTCCACAAGGTGGACTGATGACCTGGTAAAGGTCGCGGGAGTCCGCTGGATGCGGGTGTCGCAGGACCGTCCAGCAGTGGACGTCTTTCGGCTGATATGATGATGATGATGATGATGATGATGATGATGAACACCGCTTACGATTACAGATAATTGTTCACGAAAAAAGTAGCCACTGTTGTATATAATTCAGGTTTTCAATATGAAATTACATTTTTAAGAATTTTATTAAAAAGAAGGTCTCTTAACATAGGTGAAGAGACCTTTCTTTTTAATAAAATTCTATAACAGCTGATATAAATATTCTTAGTAAAATTCTATAACAGCTGATATAAATATCCATAACGCCACTCAAAACGATAGCGTTTTGAGTGGCGTTATGGATATTTATATCAGCTGTTATCCATTCAACTTTCGAAATCTCTGGATTGTAGTCTTAGATTTTGTAATTTTCACGTTTGGGTCATAGAGGTTATTTTTTCCTTTACCTAAATAGATTATCGATGCTATAATGTTCCACGAATATCTTTCTAGGCTCTTAAGTACCGTATTCAGGTCATAAATTGTTTTAAATCATGCCAGTAGTAGACACATTTCTATGCACTCATTTTGGCTTTATGCCTTAACTGGCATTATGTAGGATTTCAAATGGATGGACATAAAAAAAGAATACTCAGCTGGCTATCTAATTGCGGTTTGAACTACCTAGACCTACTGGGTGACAGAGTAGACTTAGTTTTTGATGGCTACTTTTTTCGTGAACAGGCTTTAAACATTAAAACATTTATTTACGTGATATGAAGAAGAAAGAAGTAGGTAAGTGACGAGATGACAGGTGACAGAGAAAATATGTATTAATCTAATCTAATTGAATGGTTTTCATCTGCTGCATCTCATCTCGAATCCAGACATCACTATTTATTAACAGTATTAGAGTAGTTCTAACTTTATCTAAATTGCAAACTGTATAATACACTCGCATATTCGCGCAACTTTTATTCAGGGTAAATTGAATAGTTGCAAAACTTTATTGAGTGTTTTGTTGATGAAATAGAATAAAAATTGGCTTCCAGTTTGAAAAGGCCTTTGATAGGTTTTAGCGGGGTTTAGCCACAAAGGGGTGTTGACGCGAATTGAGAGTGTGATGATTTACTGGGTTAGCTTTAGAATTAATCTATAGGTATGAATGAAACACGGGATTTATTTGAGTCAGTTAAATTTTATACTTCGCTCGCTGTCACAGCCTTATTGTTCTCTATTCAAAATTGTTATTTAAATGTTTGTTACTAGCAACATTCTGGCCGTCTTGTTGTTATTTTATCTTAGCGCGTAGGAAGTACACCGTACAAATGTTTTTTTTATAAGAAACTATTTTTTTCTTGTCTCCCTTATGGGTTAAATAGCAAAAGAAATAAGGGCAATTCTGACGACCGGTTAGTCTAGTGGGTAGTGACGCTGCCTACGAAGCTGAAGGTCCTGGGTTCAAATATTTATATTTGTGTGATGAGCATGAATATTTTGTTTCTGAGTCTTGGATGTTTTCTATGTACGGTCAAGGACTTTAATTGTTGAGCCTAGTGCTAAGCATGGCTACAGGTATATAATCTAAACTCTTTCATAATTATATTTTTTTGCACTGGGTTGGCCATCGATAATTTTTAAGCGCCGCCTGGTAGGTAACCACTTAATGGGTTGAAATTTTTAAATGCTTATTGCTGAAATACCATCCTTGTATTGGCCAAAAAATTTTGATTTCAATCCAAAATACATCACCCGCCCCTCAACGCTCTTGAATCAAACGTTTATTTATTTACACGGCTTCACATCATATTAACGCGTCTCTCTCACTAATATCATGTAAGCACATGTACATGCAGCCTAATGACACCAAGAACCTTTTGTCACGTAAATTACGTAAATTCAGAGATTACATCTGTCAAGACGACATAAAGCCAATTTGTGTGCCTCCGCCAACATAAATTTACCGTTGGTTTTGTCAAATAAATTTCGTCCTGGTTCTTGTGTGAAAGGAATTGTGATTGGAATAACTAGAAAGGGGTTTCGGAATGGCAATGTTATGTTGGTTTTTGAACATTAGAGCGGAAAGTGATATAGGTGGAATTTTATTGTTGGTCTTAGTTTTAGGACAGTGACAATTTTTGGATAGAACTTTATTCATTTTCAATTAATGATACTTGGGTGGTCTTGACTTGAAGTAGAATGTCAGTCGTGCCAAAGGTCAGAGTACTTTTTTCTAAATTGATAATTTAACTGGTAACGACGTAGACGTAGAAGAAGGGGTTTTCAATTTTTTTACAGGCTTACCTGTAAATAGAATTAATAGAACTTTTTAAGATACATTTATGTGACTCCATGTTCCATGTAAAGGCACACTTATCGTGATTATAGATTTCTATGTATTTGTATAAGTAAGTATTTTCTATAAGTATCAACTAATGCTTTTTAAAACTTCAAATGATTGAAGTCAGAAGACAAAAAACTCTTTAAAATTAGTAGGTACTTCACAGATTCCGTCTGTGCGTGTCTAAATGTGAACTAGATGTACCATCAATTTGAACCTTCCATAACTGGCGACGCACTGATCCCTATCGTTCTACATTCTAAGTATAACGTCTCTAGTTAACACGTCCTAGGTAATTGTCCAACGCAACGGTGTGACACATTTGGTACGGACATCGTCTAAAACCTGTTAGTGTCGTATATGCGGCGTCAGTTATAGTTAGTTCTATTGTAGTTCTGTAGAAAACTGCGTGAAAATGCGTTGGTTAAGGATAATTTTGTTCTGGTTAGTTCATTATGTGGTGCAGCAGTTCTCGGCAAATTTGCTCTTCACGAATCATTAAATCTCTGTAGTGCAATGAATTAAGTTTTTTTTGTTTCATTTTAGGAGTCTAATTTGCTCCGGTGCTCGTGGTGATATTCAAAAACGAGCATTGATCTTTCCACCGACAAGTCTTTACGGGGTAAGTCTATTTGTGTATTGAATTCCGTGCTTCAAATAAAAAAGAAACACTTGCATCACTTGGTTGGTTGTCCGTCTGTCTGACAATTTATTTGATGATAAACTTATTTGTAGTTCGTAAACTGATCGCGACCTATGCCAATATATAGGGAGAACCGTATTCCAGCGTAAAAGTTCATCCCTCATTTACATGTTAAAGTTATCTCAAACTATTTATATTCCTGTGATTTTGTACGGAAACCTCGGTGCGCGATCTTTTTTACGGTTTCATTTAAATAAGCTCTCTTTATATAGCATGGAAGCACTCAGTAAGCACTCATAACGGTAACCCATCTAAATACAAACCACGGGTGGCCTACGTTGCTTTCATAGTGGGTTTTTTTCCTTATACTTCTGCACTCAAACAATTTAATTTGATGAAAACGATAAAGAAACATGAAATTATCTAATTGCAGACTTTCCTGGCGATCGCCGTGCCCATCGACATCCCGGATAAGAACGTGTTTGTATCCTACAACTTCGAATCCAACTACAGCGTGGTCACCAACATCACGGAGATTGACGAAGTCCTGTTCCCTAATCTGCCGGTGAGTATCATTTCCTAATAGTACATTTACATTACTGATCAAGGCCAGTAAAACAAACGACTGTCTCAGATCGCAGGTATTTTGATGCTTGAGCTAAAAGCAAGGGCGATATATGTATATGCGATCTGAGGTTTGCTCTTTACTGCCCTTTACTACTCTTTACTACAATACAAAGAAGGAGTTTAATGAAAATTACAATTTTCATTAAACTCCTTCTTTGTATTGTACAAAATAATGATAATTCAGTCATAATAATTCAATTCAATTTATAAAAGTATGCAACTTTTCATTAATGTTTTCTTATGACGTTATCATGTATATCGTCCGTAAACCTACTTTACAGATAACCATTTTTTTGTATCATGATGATGTTCATAGCTGATGATCAAAGTATACATACAGCCTGTCTGATAAAAGAGTGAAACGTTCACTATGGAACTCTAAAGGACACACGTAAGCCAGCGTCTTTCGCATCCAACCCTCTATTGATTTGAAGACTCACGGTGTTGCTAGCAAGAGAGGTGCACGTGCAGGTCTTCTATCCCAACGTCTCAAAACAGCGCATTCTCAGAAGCTCTGGCGACTGCTCATCATAAGAAGTCTAAAAATACAACACCATGAGCGAGATGACATTACACTACACCTACACCTTACACTACATATTTAATAGTTTTTTTCACTTCTTATGTTCGTAAAGTGTCTCATATTAGGCTTAAGAAGCGGGGCTAAAGTAGTACATTTAGCCCCTAGGGAAAATATGTATACATATTTATGATTTTTAAAACATTTAATTTGACCAATCAAAACACTTCAACATATTAAATCCACCAATCTTATCTCATCTTATCTTATCTAGTTGAGGGCCCTTTCGGATACACTTCGACCCAGTGGGATCTTTTGTACATTTGCCCTCCCCTTTATAGCTATTCCCAAGCTCGCTCCATCATTTTCACAAAGCGGATGATGCAGCTCAGTGAGAGCACCCTGAATTCCTTTGGTTGCGGGTAGCCGTTACCAAAGAGATTCAGTCTTTGTCTGGCAAGGGCATATCCACCAATCACAACTCTTTCAAAAAACATTTGTCTTTGCTATCAACCAACCAGAATACAGCTACATATTAAAATCGACCAATCAGACAACAGAATACATTTCAAACATCCGGTGTTTTTAGTCCCTAATTCCAAATCATTAAAAAAAACTCCTCTGGCCGTTAACAGCGCGTCCAAACGTTCAAGCGTGGTTGACTGCATGGCGGCATAAGCTATGAGATTGAGCGGGATAGACTGCTGTCTATCTCGCTTTATCTTGTGCCCGTACGCTGTCCGCCGCGCGGCCATTTGGATGCGCCTGTAGACGTTTATTCGTTGAGTCAATATTTTGTATCTGTGTCAAAGCAGTTAAGTAAAAAAAAAACATGCCGCTAAATTGAACAATCTCTTCGCCGTTGAATTTTTTATTGATTGTAGATCTTAGTTTTACTATTTTCTCGCAGTCGAAGTGAAAAGTAGAGTGTATACACTCGGGTCTGAAAGCCATATCACCCCTCGAAATATTTTCCCGAGCGAAGTGAGGTAATATGACTTACCAGGTACCATCTCGTGGTAATATGACTTATTTTAGCCCCTTGTCAAACACTACTACTATTCATAAAAATACTTAACAAACGTTTCAGGTAATCAGCTCCAGGCATAGCAGAAGTATCACCAGAGAATTAGCATATACGGTGTTGGAAGCGAGATTTAAAGAGTGAGTTATTTCTAACTTTACTTAATTTCATCTTCTTCTAATGAATCTGCGCAGTATCCGGAACACTCTTATATTTATCATGGTTGTCTCGACATACAGTGGCATTCCTAATACTTGTTTTAATCCAACATTGTATTTTGACATTCATTAACCGTTTGATTCGGCGCGTCACAAATGGCTTGACATCCGTTTGGATATCCAACGGACCGTGCAAACTATCTTTAAACGCTACAGTTTTGACATTCATGGACCCTACTGTGGCGCATCGCTTCCCCATTCTACCTACGGGAGTGGTCGTGAATGCCCAACTTAAGAGTCGATCGGACGCTCGACTCTCCATACAAACGAAGTTTGGATGTCATTTTAAAACTGGAATAACATGAAACTTTATAAACACAATGGTATCTGTTGCTAGAAATTAAAAAAGAAAAAGAAATAGAACCGGTAGAGCATTTTTCATACAAAGTGACTATTTTTTTTTTTTTACTTTTTAACTATGTTTGTTTGGAGAGTCGACTTGAGTTGACAGTGCTGGGAACTCTTGACACATTAACAAAGTATAAACGAGTTCATGCCAGTGATACTAAACCGAATACAATTTAATATGTAAAGTGAAATAAAAATTATAACTTATTCCTTATTTATCCTACTAATATTATAAACGTGAAAGTTTGGATGTATGGATGGATGGATGTACGTTCTACTTAATCTCAAAAACTATCCTACTAGGTAATATTATAAACGTGAAAGTTTGGATGTATGGATGGATGGATGTACGTTCTACTTAATCTCAAAAACTATCCTACTAATATTATAAACGTGAAAGTTTGGATGTATGTATGGATGGATGGATGTACGTACGGTCCACTTAATTTCTAAAACTAGGTACTGGACGAATGTATATGAAACTTTTCAGTTATGTATCTTATATATCAGAATAGGACACAGGCTATAATATATGCCAAATTTCATTCCCTTTAGGGACGAAAAAGGGGATGAAACTTTGTATAGAGACCAAACTGCTCGTTGCCTTCATCAGGCGCTTGGTCTGAAAATGTATGAGAAAACTTAAATCCGACTCGCACTTGACCAAAATGCTAATTATATTATTTAATATGCTATACTTTACGACCCGCGGGATTTATTTATCGAGTTCTACGCGGACGAAGTCGCGGGCAGAAACTAGTTTATTAATACATGGAAAACCAACAGCGCAACATGTTGATATACACAATATTAAAATCATATAGTCAATTTTTTAATGTAAAAAATACGTGCATGGATAAATGTAAAAAAAAAACAAAGTATAATAGTTCTAGTATAAAGGAATTAATAATAAATACAAAATATTGTGCATGCAAATTATTACTATTATGATTAATTGTGTAAATTGTAAATTATAATCTATTTGTATTGTAATGCAAGAAATAAAAGGCTTTTTTATTTTTTATTTTATTTTATAGCCAATTATAGGTTCTCACTTATAGAAACAAATTAATACGAAGAAATCTCTAGCCAACCTTGAAGTTAGCGTACATTACGCACAGTAACCTATCGAGCACTAATATACGAGTACAAGGTAGTTAGTCAATTAAGAAATGTATGTAAACTCTAATAACCCGAGCCTACACTTGAAGTGTCATCCATGAAGAATCTTATCAGTTAGTTTTTATCGCTTTTATGATATTAACACGTTCGCAACCAAGAACCCGCCTGGTAGGCACTCGTAATGTTTGTTCAGATGCCGGCTTAGCGCTAGGGGGGTAGTAGCTATAAACCTAAACGCCACGCCAAAGAACCTGCCTAGGGCACACATCTTCGTCACACAGGGTTGACACTAAAAGAAAGGTTTTAATAGTTCTGATTATTATGTGGTGGAAAAGTAGGTACAGTCGATTTTTAAATGCACAGGCGGTGTTTTTTTTTACCTATACATATAAATAAAAATCTACAAAAATATACATGAAATGCTAATGAAATGAAATGCACTGGATGGCTTGTGATAAAACGGGTGAAAAAAAATAGATCATTGCGTTGCACGTTGTGGAACGCCTAGCGAGTTCTGTCGGTTTCTGGTGTATTGTTCCATTTTTAGTCCGGTTGCGAAAGTGTTAAAATACATATCATTACTGTTTTCAGGCACGGGATGAAAGGCAGAGAATGTATGCTGCGCAACATTTGCGAGGCTGCCGAAACGCCTCTACACCACAACGGATTACTTGGACACATCATGCATATCATTTTCACGTAAGTATACACTATTCTTCTTCATGTTCGGCTCCAGTCATCGGTCGGCTCGGTCATTTGGATACCTTTGACATCCATAATTTCATTTGCTGTAACAATAGTATTTTCTGTGATCGTCGCTGTTTTCTCTGAAACCGTGACATTTTCATTACACTTACACAAATCGAATTAGGTAGGTACTATAGTAAGCTCAATAAGGCTTGTGTTATAGGTACTGGATACGATATAATATAATAGATACTTAAATACATAGAAACATCCAAGACTCAGAAACAAATATTCATGCTCAACACACAAATATTTGCCCTTACCGGGATTCGGACCCAGCAACCGCGCGTAGCAGCGTTTTTCCGCTCTCTAGCGGAAATCGCACGTAGAGTCATGACTCATATGTTGAGTCACTGATCTTGAATGGGTTAAATAACTTTGTCCAAGTTCAATTTGGCAATTTTTTTCTCCACTTTTGTTCTTATTGGTTTACTTACCATGTTCCAGGCCATCAGCGTCCCGCGAAGAAGGTCTCTCCGAGGAGTACTACCAAGCAGAGCTGGACGGCCAACACGGCGACTGTGACCAGTACCTCGACCTCTGTCCCTTCAGCTTGTTTGATTTGATCACTAGACTGGTGGAGTACCGACACTAACCATGCCTGCCTTCAGAGTCCACACGCACAGCACGGTCGACTCTATACAAACGTACCTAGTTTGGTTTACATTTTAAAACGGCATACTGGAATAACTTTTTAGGGTTCCGATACCTCAAAAGGAAAAAACGGAACCCTTATAGGATCACTCGGTTGTCTGTCTGTCCGTCTGTCACAGCCGATTTGCTCCGAAACTACTGGACCGATTGAGTTGAAATTTGGTACACATATGTAAATTGGTGACCCAAAGATGGACGCGTAAAATAAATTAATTAATTCCAAACAAGAAGGCCACTTTTGGGGGTAATCTGGAAAATCTAAAAAAAAAGGTTCTCAAACTGTATTGTGTGACATATCAAATGAAAGGGGTTGTTGTAAGCATGTGAGATATATTTTTTATGATTTTCAGATTTGAAGTAATTTAGAAAAAAAGACGAAAATTGACCATTCCCCCCCTTATCTCCGAAACTACTAGGGTTAAAATTCTGAAAAAAATATGGAAAATAGTTCCTTCCCTAAAGATTACAGGAAAATCTATAAGAAGTTTGAGTAAAACCTATAAGATTATATACGGAACCCTCACCACGAGAGTTGAACTCGCACTTGTCCGGTTTTTTTTTATACACAATAATTAAGGTCCGCTAAATCTAGGTCGAAAGGTTCTTGAGTGGCGACCACGTACCGGAAGGCGCAGCGTGGGTAGGCCTCCCACAAGGTGGACTGATGACCTGGTAAAGGTCGCTGGAGTCCGCTGGATGCGGGTGGCGCAGGACCGGTCATTGTGGCACTCTTTGGGGGAGGCCTATGTTCAGCAGTGGACGTCTTTGGGCTGATATGATGATGATGATGACATCTAGCTTAAGAGATTCATTGTTAAAAATTAATGGAAATAAGATTCTGTTAACGTTTAGTGACGAAATAAAATAATCAATTTTTTTTAATTAAGATTTTTTATTGTGCGTCCTCACATATACATTGGCTACCTATGTGCTTATCCAACGTGGCTCTTATCTTATTCTCTAATAGATGTAAAATATTTTAACAAAGTAAATTCACAGCCATTAAATGAATTCTTAAAGATCTTTAATAATACAAAACAATACTTTTAGTTAACGATAGGCTCTAGTACCCTAATTTTCTAATTGTATTATTATTAATATTATCTTAGCTCTGAGTTAAATTTCTTACTACATTTGAGGGAGTTATTACAAACTTCGTACATTAACACTCACATAAAACGATTTAGAAGGGTTTGAGCAAACGACTGCCTGGGTGCCTAAAGAGCAAGACAGAAGAGGCTATTATTGAATCAGAGCTGAGCTTCATCTTAGGCCCTGCGGCCCTGGCGTCAGTTACCATCAGGTGAAACTAAGGTCAATAGCCTTAACCTTTCGTATGCTTAGTAGCAGATCTGCACCGATCAGGGCTATCGAAAATTGAATCTGTGTCAGAAACAAAAAAAAAAAACAAATTCCTTACAAGAGGTAAATTAATATTTAAAAAAAAAAAACATTTATTTGAGACTCAGGAATCCATAGTTTGTTAGTACGTAAAATAATAATTTAAAAATTAAGTGTTAGTAGACAGAACAGAAAATGGGTATAATTAAATTAATAAACAAAAACATAATTATATAAAGCAATTATGTATTTACTGTCTTAATGTATATGGAGTGTAATACTTTTTAGTATTTGCGTCAAAACTATTAAAGCAACCAAATTGTTTTTATTTCATAGTTAACAATGTTGGATTAACAATTGCAACTTCCAGGATCGTTGGATCTTAGTCTATCGTTACACAGCAAACTGATGGTTTGTAAAATAATGAGGTAACGGTAGAATCACTTGATACGTCAACGAGTCTTTGCTCCCTAAGAATTACAGGAAAGTTGCAGTTGGTTGACCGACTATAGAACTACGGTCTTCAAATATTGTTTACAAGCAACATTTTGACCTGACGTGATAGTTAGATACTTGAAATTTTCACAGATGATGTATTTCTGTTGCCGCTATAACAACAAATACTAAAAAACAGAATAAAATAAATATTTTAGGGGGCTTCCATATAGGTAACAAACGTGATTTTTTTGCCGTTTTTATATATAATAATAACCCTTCGTGCGCGAGTCCGACTCGCACTTGGCCGGTTTTTTTTATTTCAGCCACTTGACAGTATCCAAGCTGAAATTTGGCACACTCATGTATGTTCGTTAATATCTCCTGTTACTGATTCCAAAAATGGTGATTTAACTAACAATCCCAATAGTCTCAATGCCTTTCGGATAGAAGAAGTTGCTCTTCCGCATAGGGATGGAAGACAGTTGCTGGTCCACGGGTACCCTCGTGTCGTAGAGCGAAGGAGATTGGAAGATGATGCCGAAGGTTCCCACGAAGCAGGCGATGGTGAACAGCCAGAGGAAGAACCGGTCCAGCACCATGGACATAAACTTCCAGTCTTCGACCACCTGAGGACAAGGGAAATCATTAAACATTTAAAACACGACCGACACAACGAACATGGCTGAGATATCTCGACAGACTAGAATTTCGATAAAAAATCGCGCTTTCGGAAAACAATTTTAACAGACTGCATTTTTTTCAGTGTGTAGTTTTTCAGTGGTACAACTTAATACGATCCTAGCCAGTTCGCCACTTAGAGCTTAAACCGAAAGCTATAATGCTTTGTTCTTTCGTGGACTAAGTATTAAATTAATCATCATCATCATCATATCAGCTGAAAGACGTGCACTGCTGGACATGGGCCTCCCCCAAAGAGTGTCAAAGTGACCGGGCCTCCGCCACCCGAATCCAGCGGACTCTCACGACCTGGTAAAGGTAAAACCAGGTCATCAATCACCATAACTTTAATACACGATCAATTAACGTAAACAACCGATTTCAATGCCCGACGCACTGCAGCGGCGCTACCACGAAAATCGAAACTCGACGTTCGTATATCTGCATCCCTGTCACTCGAGTAATGTAAGTGCGACAGAGATGGAGATACACGAACTTCGAATTTCGAAGTTCGTGGTTATAGCTCAGTTTTGGTCCAGGGAATAGCTGGCATAATACCGGCTACGCACGACTTGATAAATCGTTATTTTCCAAGCTCGTTACTCTGTTAACAGCACAACGCTCTTGCAAAGTTAACCATGTCACCTGAGACATAAAGTTCAAATCCCAAGCAACACACATCACACGTTATTTTAGCACGACTTCTAGGTTAACTTTTGTATGCTCGAGATACTTACTCTCGCTTGAAATTTAAACGGTATTCACTTGAGATTAGGTCGTGTTTTAAACAACACGATTAAGTAAGATATATACTTAACTAGCTGCCCGCCCCGGCTTCACACGGGTGGTGCAAGATGACTTTTTTATTCTGTTAATATTACGACAAACGATACTAGACATCACTATAACCTTTGTATAATCGGCGCGCGCTTAACCCCCATAACTAATAAAACTTAAATATAACCATATAATAAGCAATCGTTGGAGTGTTCCTTGGTAGAAAACCCCGTGTGTCGTCAAAACCTCATATTTTGGCCCACTAAAATGTTACGAAAGTAGCATGTCAAAACAATTCCCGGCCAATCTACGCAACGCCCACACCTCCGCGGCACGCGTGTGATCAAAGCTACAATCATGGCTCCATCTAGCGGCGGAAATTGCTCCCGTCATTAACTAAAGGCCCTTTGAGCCCGGATATAATGAAAAAAAAACCCTTTAAAAACTTTGAAGCTTCAATTAAACTAGCTTTGAAAACAAGCAAACAACCAACGACGTCAAATTGGCTTCTTAGCATAATTGGATATTTTCTTAGGAAACTTTCAGACTCGCAAATATATTATCAAAGACTGCTTTATGATTTGAGTTAATATTATTTAGTCCAATTAATTCGGCGCTTGAGATTCGGGAGTTTCGAAGTAAATATGTTAAGAGCATTAGCTTAGTAAAGATCAGTTTTGTACTTAAAGATTACATTATTTTCCAGTCATATTATAGATATATGTATTTTTTTAATTGTGTTTAATATTATTATGATTATATCGAGCCCGTTATATCCCACTGCTGAGCAAAGGCCTCCCTCCTCTGTTTCCATTAATCGCGGTCTTGAGCAATATCTGGCCAGTCTTTTAAAAAGGAGTCCAATTTATCCCGACATCGCCGACGAGGTCTACCGCGTCTCCGTTTTGAGGTTTAGGGCTTCTACTACGTGGTCCCTTTGGCCCACAGCTCATTCGGCATGCGGTAGACGTGACCAGCCCAGTCCCACTTTAATTTGGCCGCCTTCCGAGCTACATCCTCTATTTGGGTCTTGGAGCGCAGCGTGGTGTTCCGGATGCGATCCATTAACTTTACACCTAATATGCTGCGCTCTATAGCTCGCTGCTTCAATATGTATGACAAAATCTGTACTTGGACTGGAAAAAAACCTTTTTCACGCCACTGCTCGGAAATGTGGCAAAAGATGGTCAGAATTCAGGCTTCAAAGCTGGGGTTAGTTGAACGTCGCACGAACAGGCCATCTATGACTTCAAACTGTCCAACAATGTTATTGTTGGACAGTTTGAACAGCAATCGACCAATCACAGGGCACCGCGCGCGGTCACGCCGGCGTGCGTGCGCCCGTTCCCCCTACTCCGCGCCGGGCGCGAGGCAAGCGAGCCTGTTTAGTATTATGATCTTCAATTAGATACTTAATTTTGATTTAAAATTATAATTATTTGCAATTTCCTCGCAGTAGGCGTGAAAAGCACTATGTTAAGCCTCGGCCGAAAGGGCAATAGCTGGACTCTTCTTACTTTCTAGCCTCTTCAACAATGTACTATTGTTACAAGCTGGAATAACTGCTAGGTTTAAATATATACTTAGAAGTCTGAGGCCCTATTCGAGGCGACTCCAGAAGAATCTCTATTGAATTGAAGATTTGTTGTAGCAGCTAGATACAAACGTATGTCCCTCACCCTCAAAACAGGGCATATTCGGGAGCTTGTCCACAAACACGGCCCTTTCCCAAGAGTTTTCCAATTAAAACACATACCGGGTGTGGCCCGTAACAGGAGCAATAAATTAAAAGGAGGCTTCCTTACAGCATCTGTAGTAACCCCTTTTGTCCATTTCTTTTCAATTTTTTTTAACTCGGAGAAAAATTGATCTAAAGTTATGACCTCCGAATAATGTATGGCACCACGAGATCATAGCACCAGTAGTCAATGCAGATTTTGAGGTAACATCATGTAGTGAGTTATAATAGTTTTTGCATTTTTGTTTTCAAAAGATTATTTTTGTGATATTTTCAATTTTTTTTCATTTTTTTTTTGTTTTTATAATAAAAAGTTACTTATATCACTCCAGAGGGGCTACCGCGAAACGAAATTCGTTTTCGTTCGTGTATCTCCATCTCTGTCGCTCAAACTAGCAAGTGCAACAAAGATGGAGATACACGAACGAAAACGAATATCGTTTCGCGGTAGGCCCTCAGAAGAGTAAAAAAAGTACACTAAAACTTAAGTTGAAGAAAAAAAAAACATTTTTTTTTTCAATTAATACTTTACTTAGAAACAATTGCTCAAAAGCTTAATAATCTACCGTTTAATTTATTGCTCCTATTACGGCCCACACCCTGTATAATACAGTGAAAATGAGAACTTAGCCTGCCTGTCTCCATCTCTATCATTCCAGCCGGCATAATCCTTTACGAGACCAAACGCTAACTCATTTCACGGTGAGCGCGCCCACAGGTCGCCGCTGGGCGATCAATTTATAGATTGTTTGAGTAAAAGAAGTCAACTTTGTGGGAAAATGCTTTACGGATTCGCTGGTGGTGGTGAGCCCTTCAATTGGCTACTTGTCAATTTTCTTTACACGGTGCCATTCTGACCAGTTTTCTGAGGGGATCAAATGTTTGTATGGAACTAAGTACAATTAGAGCACGTAAAAAGACTAAAAGAGGGTCCACCTGTGACCATCGTTGCTGGCGACAGCCGAAAGGGCTCATACAAATTGACATAGTATTATGACGGCACGGCATCTTCGTATTAACCGTTGTATGCCAAATCACGTAAACTGCTGTGTTATTATTTAGTATAATAGTTGTAAATAGTTGTTAATTGAAATGCAATTGTTCCAATTTAGAATGAAATAAATTCCACCCTGCCTTTAATAGGCCTTCATCATCATCATTTTTCCTAGCATTTTTTCCCGGTTGCGCCCTAAGCGAGCCCGGGGTTCGCTTTGCACCTTGGATATATGTTTTTAATAACATTTAATTTATATGCTGAATTATTACTTTCATGATCTGTCTAATATAAGTGCACAATTTTTTACTTCTGATTTATAATTCTTATTTTCCGATTATGGTATTTTCTTATATCATTTTAATTATCTTTATTCTTGTTTTTGTACGTAAATGTACAAGGTATTATGTTACTAATAATTATTATGTTCTAAAAATAAATTTTGATTAATATTGATCACTCTTTAAGGAGAAATAATTGATTAGTTAATATCTAAAGTATAATAGTAAATAAAATTGATATGAGAAGATCTTACATAAAAAATAATATAACTTTTTGCTTACTAAAAAAAGTATGTTTAACACATTTTACGGCAAAAACGAAACTTGATAAAATCGCGTGACCATGCATGCAAAAACAAATTGAAAACCTCCAAGAAATCGGTTTAAAATAGCCAAGTCTCTTAGCAAAGAACCTTGTCGTGGCAAACCACAATCGCTTTCAGTTATCGTATCTTCAGCCTCCGTGGCTGGGGATATCGAATTTCAATTTATATTTGAAGTGCATTCGAGTAACCTACCGAATATCCTTTGTAATAAAAGGACGTATCGTACTGAAAGTTTTGCGCCGCTTACGACTTTGGGACACTGGCAGCTTTCATGAACTCTTAGGTAATTGATTTGTTTGAAGGTGTCAAAACTACAAACAGCAAAACGTAGTATGGCTGTAAGATAACATGATGTATGAATATACACTAATAGTAGCTCTGTATGTCGTAGATACAGGGTACCTTGGCAACAATTGTTCCCTATATTATATTTATATTTGCATAGAGGTGTGTTGGTGCCCACACTTATGTATGGTAGTGAAAGTTGGGTGTGGCAGAAAAGACATCAAAGTCAAGTAAATGCAGTAGAAATGAGAGCGTTGAGAAGTATGTGTGGAGTGAAATTGAGTGATAGAGTCAGAAACAGTGTGATAAGAGATAAGTGTGGAATGGATGGAGATATAGTCACGAAAATTGAGAAGGGTATGTTAAGGTGGTTTGGGCATGTAGAGAGGATGGATGAAAGAAGATTAACGAAGAGAGTGTATATAAAAAGAGTGGAAGGGCAAGTTGGAAGGGGAAGACCTAGGCGAACTTTCTCCGATCAAATTGGAGAAATCTTACAAAAAGGCCAGGTCAAAAGTACCCTAAACCGACGAGCATGTATGAGAAATGTTATGAAGGTGAGTGAAGCGAAAGTGGTTTGTCAGGATCGTAGCAAATGGAGATCCGTGATCTCTGCCTACCCCTCTGGGAAAGAGGCGTGATTATATGTATGTATGTATGTATATTTGAAAGTAGAATGTTAAGTTTGCTTAAATGCATCTGCCTTTCTTGCATATACTACTTGTTTACGCATAAGTTAACTCTTAGTGTAAGGCCTGAGTGGACGCTCCGCTGTGAGCGGGGCGTGCAGCGTCCATATAAAACAAATGCAATTTGTATGGACGCTGCACGCCCCGCTCACAGCGGAGCGTCCACTCAGGCCTTACACTTAAATTGTTAATCATCATGGTTGAGATTATTGAATGTGGCCGACTTCTTATGGAGCTGTCATTGGAATTGGAATCTTCTGCGTTGGACGGTGGAGGTTGCTCTTGAATGGACATTTTTGATGCGGTTGGCTTACTCAAATAATCTCAAGTACCCACACATTGTTCGCTATCTAACTTACCATAAAAATGTAACTTACCGCATATTACGTAAAAACATTACTTAAGTTTATTTGTTATACCTATTGATGTTGGCTGACGAATCTTACTTCACCGTGATATAGTTTATATAACTAGTACGGGAAGTAAAGGACTTCATTCTGCACCAATAATGTAAATTACAACTAGATAACTGTGTGATTAGTTTATACAACACTTTTGCTGTACAAATAACTTCTGTTGTAACTCAATAAAGTTTATTATTATTATTATTATATTATATTATATCCAACACTATTTTCAGTTACGTAAAAAAACGAACTCCAATTATTATACAGATTTGTCCTGGTTCGATTCCCGGCCGTGTATGAGGTTTTTTGAAAATGTTTGAAAGCAGTTTTTTTTCTCAAATCGGTCTCTTGACTCTCTACTCTACTCGCGCGGGTGATAGACTATCTTTCACTTTTTGACAGCATTAATCAGCACGGCTATCACAAGACGGCGCGCGAGCTCTCTCGATTTTTCTCGCACTATCCGTCTCTCTCTTATAAGAAAACTTAGAAAGAGAGGTATAGTGCGAGAAAAATCGAGAGAGCTCGCGCGCCGTCTTATGATAGCCGTGCAGAAAGTGACGGACAGTCTATCTCGCGCGCGAGTAGAGTCGAGAGTCAAGTTATGCTAGCAGGGCTGGGCTGGGTTCGATCGCAGCGGCCGCCATGCTCTATTTCTGAGATGTTTAAAAAAGTCTGAGTGTTATTTATTCAATTATTTTCATAAAATATAGATTTTAATCCAAGTTATAAAGTATCTTTGTGCAAAATTTCATCCAAATCGGTTGAGCCGTTTAAGAGTGATTGAGTAACAAACATTCAAATATCTAAACATCTAAACTTTCGCATTTATAATATCATCATATCAAGATAGTTAACAGCCTGGATTAAAATAAAGGATAGTTTTTATCCCGCGTCCACGTCCACGTCCATAAGATAAGATAAGATAGTAAACATATATTTTATTTAACATGCTTAGGTACCAATAATGCTTGCAGAAATAAATACTAAGCCGTATTTGTAAATAAAGTTCAAAATCAATCGACACAAATTCACTAGCCACTACATAATATTCCTTATTCACCCACCAACTACGCTCCACGGTTAGTTACTCTAAAACGAACCTTCTGGAGTGTTCTGTGCCCCTGGGACGGACAGTACGGAGAAACCTGCATGTTTCAAATAAGAAGGTAAATGAGAAATTCTCGTATAGAGGCAGTGTAGCAATAACAACAGAACTTTAATTCCATTTTCAGGTAAATAATACAGGTAGGTATATAAGCATTATAAAGGTACCTAGTACAGAGAAGAATCAAAAGAATAGTTGGAAAAAGAACGTGGAAAACTAGCTACGACCCAATCGGAAAAATTCCAAAAACGGGTCGTCTAATACAACGGCAACAAGATAAAGCAACGGCTCGACCGATTTGGATGAAAGTTTGCACGAAGATAGTTTAAATAGCTTGGATTAAAATATAAAATAGTTCTTATCCCGGGTCCACGCAAACGAAATCGCGGGCGAAAGCTACTAGTATGAAATAAAAGAATCTAATCTAATCTTAGTACGGTAGCATTTATTGCGGTTATCATGTCAGCGTATAATGTATTTTTGCCAGGCCTTAACGAAGCCAACGAAGTTCTCCGTTTGCAGCTTCGGCTATAATTATTTCGTATGCCCGGCGTCTGTCTGGCTGTTCTCCTTTGCAGGTCGCATTTCTCAACTGATTCTTGTAAATTATATACTTAGATTTTTTTTGTCGATTCACTTTTTCGAAAAAAATATTTTAAAAATTAAAAAAGATCAAAGAGTTAGTTACTACCACTAGTTTACTCTGTGTTAGTCATGGATTTTTACGACAAAGTATCCCCCTATACTCGTAGCTAGGAAACTCAATTTTACGAAGAATTTTGCGGTAGTGCAGAACGTATGTGCAGAGATAACTGGCTGCAAGCATATTCTAAATAACCCGCGGTGTTTGCCGACATTTTCGCCGCCGCCGGTCCACGAGCCTCGTGTGAGACGATATAAACTGGGAATTTACGTACATTGTATGGGAACAACAGTGCAGCAGCCCTGTACGGAATATAGGATATGATACAGTTCGAAGATATTGTTCCGACCTTAGAGCATACATAACTTTACTGGAGTAGCCTTATGTCGTATTTACGTACAAAAAAGTCTGCCGAATTTTGCGAGGACGGGGGGCAGCATCTTAACGGGATATTGAAACTCAATTATATATTAAAAGCTTGAAGTGGTTGAACGTTTATAATATCAAGTGCTTACAGCATCATGCGGGCATTTTTATGATCAGTGTTCTCTTGCGAGGTGATTTTGTGATCGATCGTGAAATTGTCTTTGTATGATTTTTGCACATTGTGCAAGGTTTTTTACAGAGGGGTAAGTTACTGAAAGGCTACTTTATGTATGCTCTAAGAGTTTGAAGATACGACGGTGTTGTAACAGTTTCGTTACCATGGAGATAACACATAAGCAAAGCCTCAGTGTTCTGAAATATTTTCTTAAGTGTCAATGAACCTGGGTTCGATCGATCGATCGATTTGTGAGATGATTAAATAAATCTTAGTAATCATTTTTCAAAATGCAGTGTTCTATCTAGTAAAAGTAAATGAGTGGAAAATCCAATGCTTATGAAACAGACAAACGGGCTTGGAGTATCCGAGTATCGTCGACGAAGCACAAGTATCTGGAATAGTCCATACAACTCGGAGATGAATATCGAAATTATCTTGTACGAATTTTGGAAAGGGGTATATACAGGGGACAAAGTCCCGGTACGGAGCAGTATTAAAGTGAGAACCAGAAGAGGAAAAACAGTGGAAAAAGTAGTGAAAAGCACAATGTTTTCTAGTCTCAGTTGCATCTCCTGCTAGTGTTTTGAAGGCAAGAACCCGCTTTCCGGCATTACCTCCCCCACTTTGCACGATCTTCGAAATTCATCTTTAAGTCAGAATTTCTCTTTTCTTACGCCGTTTACTAAACTTTTTATAGTCACTTAATCACCTACACCGAATAATGCCAGCATTCAATCTCGCTGCTTCGCATTCCGGCCTCGGCGAGATAGGAGCACGTCATTAATAACAAAAGCAAACAAACTGAATGGATCATTTTTAAAACGTCAATTCTCTGCGTAATCTGTCCGGTATTGATAGTGGGCGATCCGAGCGTCGAAAGCCGAATTATTGCTAGTGATTTGCTGTTGCCAATATCTCCAGGAATGCCGGCAATATTGCCGGTAACATGAGTTTTAAGAGAGAACTCAAAACTCATTTTTTTACTACAAAGTACGTTAGGTAGAGATCTAAATGTCTGTATGGGAAAATGACAGTTTTCTTGTCCTAACGCTTGTTCGAAAAAATACGCAATTAACCCTCTGATCTTCAATCTAGAAGAAAAACAAGACCAGGCAAAATGGTGAAGTAAATTAACGGTCCAAGTTTTCAAACCGCCGAAGGCCTTTAAGCATTCCTTTATTTTTATCACGTTTTACGTTATTGGCCTCATTGTGAACTGTTCCCTAAGAATGCCCATGTAAAAATGACGTCATTTTGTGCACATGATGTTGTGATAAATAATAGTTATTTACGATACAAGTGCAGAAAATAGGAAATTCGCAACGAGTGGCGATAAATTAAAACACGACCGAAGGGAGTGTTTTAAATCGACACGAGTTGCGAATTACCTATTCGCACGTGTATCGTACAACGTTTTACAGTACATATGGCTCTTTAAAGTTTCAACATATGCAATGCTCATTTCCGCACTAGTGCGGAAAAGTAACACCATGTGTACTGTAAAATTAGTTTAATGAAGCTTGTTACCGAACCTCCAGAAACGGAAAATCGTAGCAATATTCTTGTAAGCATGACATTGTATATATAGCAACTGTTTATACAGTAGTAAAAATAAATACTACATATAATTGTGAAAATACAATAACTAAACAATTACAACGTCAACTTATTGTTCATCTGAATGACAATGTCAGTCAAAGACGATTTTAAGTGCCAATATCGTTTAATTGAATAAATTTAATTAATTAATGGTTTACAATTGTTATTAACAATGATAGAATCCGCAACAGGCTTCGTCAACAATACGTGCTAACCTAAACTAACTAAAAGTTAAAAGTTATCTATTACTTTTTCGTAACTTATGTACATGCATATCATTTGATATTCACCTTCAGCTTTTCGGCGAAGGAAAAACATCGTGAGGAAACCTGCATACATCTGCGAAGAAATTCAAAGGTGTATGTGAAGTCCTCAACCCGCACTGGGCCAGCGTGGGAACTACTGCCAGTTCCCGCTCATCCATGAGGCCTGAGCCTAGCAGTGGAATGTATATTATATTGACCTTGTGCAATATTGCGGGCGCGAGCACACCACTATTTTTACTGTCGAAAGGATAGATCTAGATTAGTCAGACAATCGTGCGTCGAAAGTGAGTTGTGCTGGGGCCGCTTTTGTGATGTGAACGTCATGGAGATAAATTTGACCGTTTAGAAACGACGTCGATTCTTCTGAAAACGTCGGATATTTTCTAACATAGGTATTTCAAAAGGTTGAAATGTTGGATGTTGATGGTGTTTACATTAAGGCCTGAATGTTGGCGCGGCATGCGGCGGCGGTCACTGAATTTCCAGTCCATTATATACACAGGTGAAAGTTTTTTTTTTTAAATCAGGATGGTTTCGAAGATAAACTATTACATACTTACATAGCTGCAATCTCAAAGATAATAACTCGTTATATAATATTATATTATGTAGTTATAGGAAAGGTCCACAAAAATAATAATAAGAACCGCACTTACGTCATCGAATGCTCAAATTAGCGAACACGAAAACCTCCATTCTTAGTCTTGAGGCCCGGAAAAAAGCCGAGAACAGCCGAAGCGATCATCGGCACGCGACTCACGTTCCCACGTCTCACAGATAACCGCACTTCATTTTTGGAACGACGATAAATGGGCCCCGCGGGGCGAATAAATTTTAAACCGCCAAGGATTAAACAAGCAATCTATTTTGAGGGGGTTCATTCGCTTTTGGGGGCGATTGATTTGGTCTAGTTTGCGCCGACACGGACGAGATTACACGGACAGATGGGCGTTCGCACAAACAGTACACAATCTATTACTATTCTTTTGTATGTCTACTCCTTTGTCTCTGTGTGTCTTTTGTGTAGTGAATAAATGTCTTCTCTCTCTCTCTCTCTCTCTCTCTCTATTAAAAATCTACTTCAAGGTTTCGAGAAATGCAATTGCACTCGCATAACACAGGCCTCCTCTCCTCGCGTGAGTCCGCTGAATGCAGGTGTCGCAGGGCCGGTCATTGTGGCACTCTTTGGGCGAGGCCTTTTTTTTTATGGGAGGAAAATCAGTTATGGATACCTCCGCGCCACGGGGATAGTGCGGAGGTTATGTCGGACTCGCACCGACTAAAAACCCCCGATGGTCCTCCTCGACGCATTTCGGACGGCTCTGGGATCTCCTACGGAACGCACCAGTGCCGCCCTAACGTCATGCCTCAGTGGGTCCTTCCTTTTTTTTTTCGATTGCAGCCCCCAACTGCAACCGTGTACCACCCCGAGGACCCCTTTTAGTCGCCTTGTACGACCGGCAGGGGATGCCGTAGCCGCATTATGCCCGGGCTACAGGGCGCTTGGGCGAGGCCTATGTCCAGAAGTGGACGTCTTTTGGCTGGTATGACGATGATGACGCGATATTTATTTACCATCCGATCCGTTCCGTTTGACCTATAAAAATGTGTACAAAGCGAAGGACTTTAAAATTGTATTTTACATCTTTTGATTGCCAATAATAATCTTTTGACTGTCGCGAAAACATAAGGCCTTAAATGCTCAAGAGTTGGAGCCGCTTGACAGTGTTACTTATTTCGTAAAATAATCTCAAATGTTAAAAACAACAATCTAGATGGTGACGAAAACAAACCCAAGAGCTCATTACACCGGTTAAAGAATCAAAAAAAAAACTTGCATTTGTTTTGTATCTACGTCAAATCAGTCCTTTTGTTTTTCTTCTGATTTACTCATAACATAAACCACAGTGAATAGTTAGCTTCTAAACTCTGCGCCGCGCGGCGCCGTGCCGTCCTAGCATGTTATTGTGTTACTTATAAGTTTTGTATATTGATATGTATGTCAGTCTGTAAGGTTGTAAAGGGCCTTGTTGCCTGAGACAAATAAATCAATAAATAAACAGGTGTGTTTAAGAAGATATACCTGGTCTCGTTCCATATAAAACTAGTATTTTAACGGATAAAGTCGTCTACGTTTCTTTGTTTTGCACAAATATGTATCTTTTTTATTTCTCAGAATAAGTAGCATCTACAATAAACATTATTTTCTTCATCCTCTTAAAATAAAATGACAAAACTTACTGCCGCTAAACGCTTCGCGTACGCCATTGCTCAGACCCCGCCCCGTCACAAAACCGACTCCAAGTAACCCCTCAGAGACCAGAATCGATGACTAGCAATTTAAATGTGCTGATTCCGAGCCCTAATGTAACGAGCGGCGTAATTAGTACCGAGATGAAGTCGGTACTCGGCCGATTCACAACGCTTGGTTGCCGGAGTTGGTGGTTGTGAACCAATGTACTCTGACCTCTAATGACATATACTCGAATTGATTTAAACTTTCACAATTTTCACGCATTAGTTTTAGTAAACGAGACTTAATAACGTATACACGCCTACATAACACGAGGGTCCCTGAGTGGCGTGCCGTCTCTCGGTGCGCCCCCTTTGACGAGGTAGGGGGAAATAAAAAAAATCCCCGGAGTTGAGTCCGCAATGCAGACAGCCGCTGGCGAGGTTGCGGAAGTGTGCCCAGGGTGTTCCCGTGGCCTCGCCTTATAGCGCAGAGGGGCATATAGAGGGGTTTTTAGTGGGTAAACCATAGGCCTCATTAGCCGACATGGGAGTCCCGCGTAAAGCATTTTCCCCTCTTAAAAAAAAAAGGTGCCACAGTATGCGTCAAGCGAACCTTTGGCCCTCCCTAGCAGCAACATGTTTGGACAACCGTTGGAAATTTAGTGGGTAGTCTGGGCCTTCTGCTCAGGAGTCCCAACACCCTTCCGGTTCCCGTCTGACCGGGCGGACGGTGCGTCAATCATCATCATATCAGCCCAAAGACGTCCACTGCTGAACATAGGCCTCCCCCAAAGAGTGCCACAATGACCGGTCCTGCGCCACCCGCATCCAGCGGACTCCAGCGACCTTTACCAGGTCATCAGTCCACCTTGTGGGGGGCCTACCCACGCTGCGCCTTCCGGTACGTGGTCGCCACTCAAGAACCTTTCCGCCCCAACGGCCATCGGTTCTACGTGCAATGTACCCCGCCCACTGCCACTTAGCGATTCGGAGGGCTATATCGGTTACCTTGGTTCTGCTGCGGATAGCCTCATTTCTGATGCGATCACGCAGAGATACTCCCAGCATAGCCCTCTCCAATGCCCTTTGGGTGACTTTAAGCCTTCTTATGAATATCTTTTCGTCCAATATTCCGCAGTGTCTCAAGACGAGAGTCTTTGACCAGTGTGTGTTGCCAGTGATGACATATGGCACGGAAACGTGGTCGCTTACTATGGGCCTCATAAGAAGGCTTAAAGGTGCGTCAATGCATTCCCCCAAAGTAAAAAAAAGATGCCAAAATGTTCCTCGGGCTCCTTTAGGATCCAAACGGGAAAACGCTAGGAGGAGAATACCCTCTTTGAGGTTTTTCTACATTTCGGATGTGTCACAACCACAACATGAACAGACCTTAATTAAAATATAGTTTATTTTTTAAGTATTATTTGCGCTTGGAGAGAGAAGCTATTTCTCTCTCCAAGCGCAATCGGACGTAGCGACACCTCGAATGTGTGCGAGAACCATGTTACGATGCAGCAAGAGGAATCGGTCCGATTATATTAGTTGTAACGAATGAAGTATGAGGTCCTCACACCTTGGAACCTATGTGGTCACGCGCGTTACGGTTCCAGAGGAGTTCCCTCCCACAAACGCTCTAGCAGTGGAATGAACTCTGCCGCAATTTCATATTCATATTCATTTATTTCATGCATAATCAGATTGGAACCGAGCGCGACGACAGCGCCACGTGACAGGCGGCCATTATGGACAATATTGTCACCGCTGTCAAACAAGAAGTAAGTAAATATTGTGAAAAATATTAATGAAATCTTGTGTTATTACAATTCACAACAACACATCTGACCAGGACCATATTTTTATCTCAAAAACGATTAGAAAATGTTTACTGCAATATGGATTTGACAGCTCAAGTCAGCGACAAAAATGACAATTTTAGCCGTAGCGAGCGCTGTGATCGTTTAGGCTACCCCGTCCACCCGCTTTGCACTCTGCCAATACATGAAATTACATAGATGTTGGTTGCAAAGTAAGAGGCACTGATACCCCGGTAGGGCATTGCAAAGATCTTACAAACTAAATTCACATTTCATTTTAAATTTGGATGCAATAACGTCATAAAATATAAAATCGGCTGATTGAAAAAGTAAGATCTACGTGGGATCTTCAAAAAAACCGGACAAGTGCGAGTTCAACTCGCGTGGTCCTCCGTAAAATTCCTATTCTCTAAGCATTAGGCGCTCCATCAAGAATATTGAGAATTTTCCCGTTACTTTGAATACTCAAACTTCTTATAGGTTTTCCTGTAATGTTTAGGCCAGGAACTATTTTCCATATTTTTTTCAGAATTTTAAGTCAAGTAGTTTCGGAGATAAGGGGGGGGGGGGTGGTCAATTTTGTTCTTATTTCCTAAATTACTTCAAATCTATTTTTGCTAAAATTATAAAAAAAACACAAGATTATGATTAACATTAACTAAAATAAATTAAAACTGTACATACGAGTATGTATGTTAGTCTTTAAGGTATTTGTAACTACGGGCCGGGTCTTAGATGCCTGAAATAAACAGAATAGAATAGAATAAATTTATTTTGGAACAACAACAACATACATAACATAAGGCTTAAATCTAAAAAAAAATGAAATCTAGTGTTGTTACAAAAAAGGAGTCCACTCAGCATGAGTCGACACACAGAGTGCAGCGACGCTGATTTTTGAAACCGTTTATTATTATCAGGCCTCGGATTATTTTTCGCATGGTAAGATGAAAGAAAGCTATGGAGTCGATATTAAAACTAAACTTTAACTCATATTCATACTCATACTCACTAATTTTCTTAGTCCCGTAATACTTTTGTCCCTTATGCAGGTTGACAGATCGAAAATGTTAATCGAAAATTAATATTACTTAATGTATTTAAAATGAATTTATGTAGTATGATTTGGGAAGTGATAAGCCTTTCGCTTGGTAAAGGGTTACATTTACCCTGTAACTATATCAAATATGGAAAAAGTTGCCATTATTTACTCGTTTTACAATTGTAATTTGAAATGGACAATAGACATGCCATACCTTGTCAAGATTTTGAGGCACTCATTCCTGTATCTACAAGCTCTATGGATATTGGAAACTAGGGGCACATTATGAAGGTAATGTTTTTTTTAATTTTTTTATTTAAAATATAATTTATTTCTATTCAAATTATTTATTTTATTTATAATCTAATTTCGTTCTAAATTAAATGAATGTGTATGAGTATGAATATAAATAACAATTTAATTTTAATATCGACTCCATAGTTTTCTTTCATCTTACCATGCGAAAAATAATCCGAGGCCTGATTATTATGTATTAAAAGAGGTCAAGATATATTAGGTGAGCGGATAGTGAGCCAAGAGAGACTGTGAATAGCATTAGCATGCAGGCGTTTGCCGGGGAGGGTAGAATAGACGATTTGAGAAAATTAGCTGCTAATGAAGTGGTAGGGAAGGAGCTATAGAATTTTTATTTAAAGTCGAGAGAGCGGCATGCATTATGATTAGTTAGCGTTAGTTAGGTTCATTTTTTTGTCCTTGCCTACTCTTATTTAACTTTTACGAACATTTTACTGAATACAGACGTAAAATCATATTTTAGAAGACGTCGCTAAAATTGCGTCATATAAAAAACTGTACAACATTATAGTTACCGGGATTAAGGATTTTTATACAACGATACACGCACAGCCTTAGTTTTAGTTTTAGGTTAGGTACTCATTACAGGACCCACTGAAAATCAGCGTCGTGGCCCCCCTGCCTCGACTCATGCTGAGTGGGATCCTTTTTTGAAACAACTAACTATATTGTATATTTTTAGGTCTAAGAATTCTGTAAATTGTTTCTGTTGTTCTTTCAAAATAAAGATTATTCATTCATTCATTCATTCAACATACGGCTTGCAGATACCGTATAGATAAGCTTGCGGCTCTAGAAGAATCACAAACGCGTTGCTGACTCATTTTTGATTTGAGGATTCGTTTATAATTAATACCTCCTTCACTATTTTGCCATCTTGTGACCAAATGCCGACGTTAGTTCCACCAATTGTTGATATGTGCTGCCACTTATTCGCTTGAAAGCTTTGCTTCTAGATTTCTCGCGAGGACAACCAACGAGTGAAATGGTCTTCCGACAAACATTTTCACGTCTACTTATTTCATTTTAAGACGATAGTGTGCATTACCAGGAGATAGTGTGTGCACTACCAAGAGATAGTGTGCACTACCAAGAGATAGTGGTCAAGTGCTTAAGAGGGCGTTAATGTGCTCACTACCGCTACTGGTAAATTATTGTGATTATTTAAAATTAACGATAGAAATTAAAAAAACGAGTATACTGTATTTTGCTAAGGTACCTTGTGAATACATCAAACTAGTTTTTACGTTGCTGGATTCGTCAATCTATGCGTCCAAAGTTAAAACGGCCGTTTTTCTTTTGAGTTCATATATCAACGAATCCAGCAACATAAAAACTAGTTTGATGTCTTCACAAGGTACTTAAATACAAAATACAGTTGGGTCAAGCTGCCTCGGGGTAAGCCAGTCCTGTCAAACTGGTTTAATTTGACAGACATTCAGATGTACTCTATGAGTAATGATTGCAAAGATACAAACAGAATACAGTGTGGAGCTGGAGTGGCCTCCTTTTTTAAATATCTATCGTTAAATTTAAATAATCACAGTTATTTACCGATGGCGCTAGTGAGCACGTTAACGCCCTCTTAATTAATTTGTATGATAAATGCGTTATATTTTCAACCTGCCTCAAGTTTTAAAGGTAATCATCTAACCGCTCTCCCATTCGTTCCCATTCGTTTCCATTCCTCCATTCGGTCCCCACGGGCCGATTCGTTCCTCGTCGAACTCCATTATGGCATTAATCCTCTTAATGTTCCCAAATTACTAGCTCCTACTGAAATTGTCACTCAAATTCAAATTAAACACGATTCACTTGACGACTTTTATAATTATGGGGTCCTAGAGGAGAAATTAATATTTCGCTGCGACGTAAGTGTGGGTGATGTAATTTCTTTTGAGTTCGTCTTTGTCAATGAACAAGGCCAGTTATGGAAGAGCGGGGCATCCTAACACAGGTTTACTTACCTAAAAGGCATTGTACTTAAAAAAAAGGAAAATAAACAATTTTCATTTTCATTTTCGTTTTCAATGGAGTTGGAGACTGGATTTTGACTTTTGTTGTCAATTACCTGCATTTGTTAAAAATATTTAAATATCCTCGGCTCTGTTGTTAAGCGTCAAATATATCACAATTGAACAGAAAACGGAACGCGCTTTTGATGTAAGGACCTATACCGATACATTTACCAGAAAACAAAACGCAGCTTAAAATTCTATTATTTCCTTTTTTATCACAGCCAACTCAAATAATACAATTCATCATCATCATATCAGCTGAAAGACGTCCACTGCTGGACATAGGCCTCCCCCAAAGAGTGGAGCTTAAGTGGCAGTAGGCGGGGCACATTGCACGTAGATCCGATGGCCGTTGGGGTGGGGTTGGCGACCACGTACCGGAAGGCGCAGTTTGAGTAGGCCCCCCTCAAGGTGGACTGATGACCTGGTTAAGGTCGCGAGAGTCCGCTGGTTGCGGGTGGCGCAGAACCGGTCACTTTGGCACTCTTTGGAGGAGGCCTATGTCCAGCAGTGGACGTCTTTCGGCTCATACGATGATGATGAAGTTAAAATGTCAGAAGGTATTTTACCATATCTAAAGTCACAAATCTCGCAGTCGTGTAAGTTGTTCCGAAATTCACTGGCCCGCCATTTGTCACTGCGACAAACGGATGCACCCAAATGGATGGACGTAATATTCCAACATTCAATTTTGACATTCACGACCGTTCCATTCAAATGGCGCCGGGACCGCGTCAATATCTTTAAGCGCTATACATTTTTGACATTCATGGACAGATTTTAGCGCAGTGCCCATCCAATCGGCTTGTTGGAATGGCGGCGAGTGACGAGCTTTAGATCCAGCGTGCAACAGAGTGTAACAATAAACTGAATGCACTTAACTTTGACGACGAATTTTACGATGCTCAGATGCGGTTGTAAAATTACAAAATTGTATTTCGGTGTTTTGTGGGGTACGTTAAAGCAGATCGTTGTAAGTGATTATTATTTTGTTAACAAGAAAATAAGATAATCGGAACCAACATACTTCCAATTAGAACTTCACTTGGTCGTCATCATCATCAAAGGATCTGAATCTATTACAAACGATAATAAATAAATATTAGGGGTTTTTTGCGTGATCGCATCAGAAACGAAGCTATCCGCTGCAGAACTGAGTGGCAGCGGGCAGGCACATTGCACGCAGAACCGATGGCCGTTGGGGCGGAAAGGTTCTCGAGTGGCAACCACGTACCGGAAGACGCAGCGTGAGTAGACCCGACTAGGTGGACTGATGACATGGTAAAGGACGCGGGAAGCTCTGGATGCAGGTGGCACAACCGATCACTTTGGCACTTTTTGGGGGAGGTACATGTCTAGCAATAGACGTATTTCAGTTTATAGGATGATAATGATGATGATGACGACGCCCCCCAAGGTCCCAATGGTAAAAAAAAAATCGGAAGAACCTGTACTCGACTGTACTTACGTGAAGAGCTACACAAATTCATAAATAACAACAATTTCTCCATTATAAAATCTGCAAAACGTTTTGGCATGGCGTAGCGGAAGTAATATGAACAAATGCAAGTTACTGGTAGTTTTTTCTCTCTTCCCAGCCAGATCTGATAGCAGCGTGTCTGTTTAACTTCCAAACGTCATTTGTTCCTATCTAACTCGTATAGAGATACGATGTTTTGTATGCGAATGGTAAAGCGATACGAATCGTCTCGTAAAGAACCAACTCTTTCGGTGGAGACATAAAAGCGCACGGAGAGCCAAGAATTGGTAACACTTTTAACGATTTTAATTTATATTTCCTCTTTGCAATCGATGTGGTGCGCTATCTGATACATTTTGTATTCTTGTGCGCCCTTAAGAGAGGATTATTGAGCATTTCTAGAAAATAGTGTACCAGTTAATCAATCAATGCAAACCTGTAACATTCATTTATTGTTAACAAAAGTTTTTATTACTTTCTAAAATACCCACAATGATTAAAGAAATTTTAAATCATCATCATATCAGCCGACAGACGTCTACTGCTGGACATAGGCCTCCCCTAGAGAGTGCCACATTGATCGGTCCTGCGCCACCCGCATCCAGCGGACTCCCGCGACCTTTACCAGGTCATTAGTCCACCTTGTGGGGGGCCTACCCACGCCGCGCCTTCCGGTACGTGGTGGTAAGAAATTTTAAATAAAACAAAAGTATTAAGTTCATATAAAAAATCACTTCAAAGATAGGTTATGAAGGAGGAATATTAAAAGTTTGCTTGAAGTGAAATACTTAATGGATACCTACAAAGTTTTCAAGAAATACTCTTTACTCTGCCCAATTTAAGGTACGTGGGTTTGGTACAGTCGGGCTCTCCAATATCTACACAGACAACCTTACAAAAATATCTGTACACAGGCTTTATTATTACTGACATAAGACACATGTATAGATATTTTTGAAAGGTTGTCTGTATAGATATTGGAGAACTCGACTGTACACTGCGAGAATCAATAGTGATATAACCTTGTCAGCCTCGTCATGACTGGTTAATTAACACTATGACTGCCAGAAACCCGTCTAGCGCGCCTAACGTCGTAGCGCGTAGCGATTCTTGCCAGTGAATATTTTAAGCTGCTACGGACTACGGCGTAGCGCTACGAGCGTAGCTTAGCAGAGAATGAGTTTATTTCAAATAACAACTTTATTAGGACACAGAACAACTCTATTCATTTTTTGCGATGGGACCGAGGTTATTTAACCACCTGCCAAATAAATTAAAAGAACTGCCAATGCCTGTATTTAAGCAACATTTACGCAAACTACTCATAACGAAATGTCATTACGATCTCAAAGAATTTTTCGACAATAAATTGTGATAATAATAATGTTATTTGAATACTTACTCGAATATATATTTAATGTTATGATGAATTTTATGCTGTTGTTATTTCTAATTTTTTTTTAAATTTGGATTATTACCATGATGAAATTTGAATGCCTAGTCTAAAAATTTATAATTTGATGAATTTTATACTACTGTTGTTTCTTATTTAATATCGCATGCTATTTAAAACGTACTTTTACTTAAAGACATTGTACGCCTTTTAGGCAGGTTATAATGCACTATAAATCCTATAACATCTGTATTGCTTACATATAACCAACAATAAAGACTTTGAGTTTGAGTTTAACAACATTTTCGAGAAGTTAATATTATTCACGTTAAAATTTAAGTTAGGTACGTTTAAAGATTCTACTCGGAAAATTTGCTTATAAAACAATCACCTGCATATATGTCGCAGGCATATAGTAAGGTTCGACCACACCGCACTCAAAATGCGGTTACGGTACAAAATCGCAGTGACATATGACGTCATTGACATGGAACTTCATACTAGGTAAGCCGTATCCGTACCCTCATCGTTTTTTGAGCACCTGTGTGGCCGGACATTTATGTCGTATTTGCGTACAAAAAGTCTGCCGAATTTTGCGGGGCGGGGGGAGCATCTTAATAGAATATTGAAACTCAATTATATATTAAAAGCTCGAAGTGGTTGAGCGTTTATAATATCAAGTGCTTACAGCAACATGCGGGCATTTTTATGATCAGTGTTCTCTTGGGAGGCGATTTTGTGATAGATTGTGAAATTGTCTTTGTATGATTTTTTGCACATTGTGCAAGGTTTTTTACAGAGGGGTAAGTTACTGAAAGACTGGGACATATATACACGGTTTTACTTCTAAATGTTTATTACACTCAATGAAACATTGCACCTAAGCCAGCAGTAACTGCAGTGTCATAATGTGAATAAGCTTTATGGTTTCATATAAATTTCATTGATAGCCGAAATGACATCCCGGACCGTTTCAATATTCGAGTCTTCGACTGATAATAAACCGTCGTACGAGCAGGCCCCCGAGGGACCTACGTCTGTTGCACGCCCGTTCTGGTGGTTTCTAGAAAATTGTAGATTTTTATGGTTGCGTACCTCAAATTGAAAAAACTGAACCCTTATAGGATCACTTTGTTATACATCTGTCTGTCAAGACCCTTTATCTCGGGAGCGCTTTTATCTCAAGTCTACAGTCCCTTGAAGCTGTGTAAAAATCAAACTTCTAAGTAAACGTAAAAAAAAGACGGGCGTTTATGCCGCAAAGATATATAAGGATAGAGTCCTTTCCGTTGACCTCATCATCATCATCATCATCATATCAGCCGAAAGACGTCCACTGCTGGACATAGGCCTCCCCCAGAGACTTCCAAATTGACCGGTCCTGCGCCACCCGCATCCAGCGGACTCCCGCGACCCCCACCAGGTCATCAGTCCACCTTGTGGGGGGGCCTACCCACGCCGCGCCTTCCGGTACGTGGTCGCCACTCGAGAACCCTTCCGCCCCAACGGCCATCGGTTCTACGTGCAATGTTCCGTTGACCTACAACTATGAAATTTGGCCAATAATCATACTACAAATACAGGGAAAATTTTGAAAAGTATACATTTGTAATTTTTTACGGAACCCTCGGTGGGCAAGCCCGACTTGCACTTCTCGCCGCTTATGCTATTAAAGTGCTAAAATAATTAAATAGGTAATTGATGAGTAAGGAATCCATTTTCAGTCATATTGTATGGAAATAATAAAGGAATAAAAAGAGTGGTCGCAATTAGGCTGAGAACGCTTGCGATGAGAAAGGCCGAAAGTATATTGAATTATCGAATTAAGTTCAGAAATAAAAGAATATCAAACGTTTCAAACACCGAAATGTCTGGAAGGCTTCGGTATAGATTCCAGAATGTTTTAGAACCCTGGAAATCACATTTGTGATGTAATCAAGGAGACATTTTAATGCTTCATCTGTTAACACCTTTTGAATATTTAAATTGGAAATCTAACGACATTTCGCCATTGGAAAGGGATTAGAATATTGTTTTCGAACGGGATTTTAGCTCGTAATATTTTAGGGATTTATAGGGCTTTGAAGGGTTTATACCAAGTTTATGTCTATGCTGTTCAATTGGCGATATTTTTCAGACAACTAGACTCAATAAGAAACATTGCTCGATTTTACTATTATTTGGAGTAGTACTTAGGTATTTAAAAAAATAACTAAAGTGCATGTTTTATTACTTAAACTATTGAGGAGGCGCATTTCAGCAAACTCTTCTGTTAGATATTCATACTAACACATTTAGTAGATGAGCGTTTTTCAAAAAAAAAGTGTACATGAACTTTTTTTTTTAGAATTAGATTTTTTTGGGTTTTTCTTACTCAGAATCGTTGACACTATCGATCCTCATACAAGAAAAGAAGTGTCCAAAATATTCCATTCCAGATTGTCACATTTTTGTATGCAGTCTTTTTTTATTTACATGGTTGTGACGCACTGGAAAAAAAATTGCATAGTAAAATCTGGGACAACTTTTTTTTGTATAAGGATCGATAGTACAACGATTCTGAGTAAGATAAACCCAAAAAAAAACGACTTCTAAAAAAAGGTCCATGTACACTTTATTTTAAAACGCTCAGATATTCTAATGTGTTTCGAGTGTAATTGTAGAAATGAAGGTAAGAAGTAAAATAGTACATAACTCATCTAGGGTGATTAACAAGGTGACATATAGCTCGAGTTTGAGTGACGGCGGCCTGTCAATTGCGACAGGGTTCTACGGTGGTACGTGAATACATTTCCCTTACTGTACGTACAACCCACGTTAAGGCGGACTTTATGCGCATACGAACTGAAAATACACTTTTACATATAGGGAAATAGTTGACAAAAGAAACGAAAAGACAAAATAAATGAATAATGGAACTCGTCCAGTTAATCTTCGAAGAAATTAATGATTTATATTTGTAAAACTGCTTTTCTACTTTAATATAACTTTAATACAATCGGCGAAATGTAAATGTTAATATTACTAAAATTTAAAATACTATTGTACGCTCCTTCGTGATACTCATGAAGCAAATAAGCATCGTGAAAAGTAATATTTTAAATAAATATGTGTACAAAATGCGAGAGTTTAAAGTGGCTGTCTGACTCCAGGCAATATTCTGTTGTATATTATTCTTGTTTTATTTATTTAAACTTTCATTCTTTTTCCTGTCGATACGGTTCCTCCTTTCCATTATCGTGTGTTAGTTATGTTTTATTTCCATTATACTTGTGTATGTATATCTATAGACTTTTTTGTACCTTCTTGTACATATGTTGCATTTGTCTATCTCTTCTCGTTTCTACTCTCATCTACTTAAAGTTAAACATTCTAATAATGAAAGCCTTAATAGTAAAACCATAGAATTTGTAAAGTCAACCTTCTTAGGTAGGTATTACATTAAAATAATATTTAAATATTTACTGTCAATTTGTATTGTTGAGGATCTCAATATTGTGAGTATATTTTTATTCTAATGTAATAAAATTATGTAATACTAATGAAAAATAAACCATCTGAATCTAACTAAAGAAGAGCTCCCTCAAAGGTAAGTTCGCCTTTGTACATAACTTATCATTTTGTTAATTGTCTTCTATGTTTATTTTGTACAATAGTTATACTACTATGTACCACTAAAGTGTTTATTAATGTATGTCAACAAAGTACAAACAATATTACAGTAAGAAAATTCCCGCACTGCCACGCCGGTAGAATCCTCGATAACTGAAAACAATTAATAAGCACAATAACAAGTTCCATGATTCACAGCTGACCTCAAGAAAGATATTGCATTGCAGATTCGAACTTCGCCAGATAAGTTACGACAAAACGTAACACGCGCGAAAAGTGTTATTTACCAACGAGTAGCAAAGCTATTTCAATATTGGATCATGATGACGGTGGCGTCAAGATGATGGATGAAGCACATCACGCCTGAATAAGTCAGGTGTTCACGATGCCGTTACGAAACGTCCTAAGTATGGTTTAAAAATAACAATTATGAAACCTAAAACTACCGTCATAAGATACATATTTATAGACATGACTGTACTGTACATACGTCCTTACGTAATTGAGTTCTTGTAACATGTGTTGTTTGATTATAGCCCGTAAGGCGTTGGGTTAAGCTTGTCAATTACGAACTTATAATGAATAGGGGCGAGTAGACTTAATCATAACTTGGTATAGAATTAAGGAATTTTGAAATTATGGAACTTAAGGTATTCATAGATTAGTTGGACTTAAATGTGACATTCGTGTTATTCAAAAGCTCTATTTGGCACGTCTTAAGGGAGGCCGGGACGTTCGACTCTCCATAGAAATGTTGTTTCGTTTTCATTTTAAAACGTCATGCTGCAATAATGTTAAATATACACAGACAGATAAATATATAGGTATTATAAAGTCTGTGAGATTATAGCTTTGTGAGTTTGTATGCAATGGGTAATCTCTGGAAATATTTATCCGATTTTCCAAATTCTTTCACCTGTGTATACACTTTCTGGATGTATTTGTGCTATGTTTAATCCCGCGGGTTTGCCTGCGTTCTTTACAATACGGCTAATCCGGGCGGGCAGCTACTAAGATATGAGCTGATACGAGGGTTCCCGGCTGTTCATAAACGAGGCCAAAGTTAAAACAATCAGAAATCTTATGCCAGAGCAATTAAATTTTCTCGAATGATAAACAAAAGAAGATACTGTAATAAAAAACAAAAGGGCATCGTAGAGTAAATCATTCAGACGTTTCCCCAAACAAAACAGATAGCGTCGCGGCATCGAAGTTGGGTCTACATCATTAATTAACCCCTGCAGAACCAACACACAAACATTTAATAGTTTAATGAATAATAAACACCGGAGCACACAAACCTTGGCCCAAACTCAACGAAAAATTGGGAAAATGTAGCCTGGCCTAAAAACAGACGAAAGTCGAGAAAGTGTTGGGCCAAACGTTCGTCCAGTAACCGGTTTTGACGCCAATGTTTTGTTTACCGCAAACATTTGGAAACGATGCAGCACCGATCGCAGTCATCCGCTCGTTTCAAGTATAAACCCTAACTTAACGCAGCAAGGTCAGTTTTTAAAAGCACCATTGAACAAGATACTAGTTCTAGAAAGTTATCGGTTTCCCGTTGTTCGCGTTTTACACTTGAACGGGTTTGTTCCGATTGCCAAGTTTGTGGTTCGGGAAATTTAAGGGAATTTTGTGGGAGTTAAAAACAAACTCCTGTTATATTTTATCGGCTACATGCTACATTGTATGAATATACTTGTGAGTTATGTTTTCAATCTTTTGAAAAAGTTCGTAACGTGACCTCTTAATAAGAATCTCGTCTTTAATACGAATCTAATCGACTACCATTGCGTCACGCCCGCTCATACATTAATCTTAAATATAAAAGAGTTTTTGAGTTAACGAGCCTGCCTTATAACTAGTTCTTAATTAAGTAGGTAGTATTTGATACAGTAGGATTCTTACCTTTATTTGAACTAATTTTTTTACATATGTGTTTTGACTATAGAACGTATTTTAGTATACACGTTTTACCCTCAATATTACGTATTAGCTATCGAGTAGCAATGAAAACTATATATTCAGATGAACGGTCCCTTGAAGCTCTGAAAAAAATCAAACTTCTATACTTCTACTTGACGTAAAAAAAAGATACGGCCGTTTATGCACCAAAAAAGCGTAGATTTAGACATGCTATGGTACTTTCCGTTGACCTACAACTATGAAATTTGGCAAGTAATATCGTCTTAGGTATACTACAAGTACAAGGAAAAATCTGAAAACTAACATTTGTAATTTTGTACATACGAGTCCGGCTCGCACTTGTCCGGTTTTTAGGGTTCCGTAGCCAAAATGGCAAAAACGGAACCCTTATAGTTTCGTCATGTCCGTCTGTCCGTCTGTCCGTCTGTCCGTCTGTCCGTCTGTCCGTCTGTCCGTCTGTCCGTATGTCACAGGCATTTTACTCGAAAACTATAAGGTGTATTTGAATAAAAATTTGAGGATAGGTGTATTTTGTTAGCCGCTATATAGTTTTGTAATTAAAACGACAAAAAAAAATTTTTTAGGGGTGCACTCCATACATAAAACTAAAAGTCAATTTTTTTTTTTCATTGAGACCCCCCGTGTGGCACATCAATCGATAGGCCTTTCAAAATAAATATAAGGTTTCTCAGCATTTTTTTTGATTAAGTGAATAGGGTCGGAGATAATCGCCCCGAAAGTCACTAAAATTCTGTCCCTCCCCCTCTAATTTTTTAACGGTGTATTTTAAAAATATGGAAAAATTCATGGACATAGGGCTTATTAATTCCATTCACCGAAAATTGTTTTGAACAAGATCAGTTCAGAGGTTTTCGAGATATTGCTGAAAAACTGCCTTCCTCAAAGAAAAGGACGTAAGTGCCGTAAAATTTCTGTGACGATACGACCTTTTTAATAGGCACGGAACCCTTCGTTTTGCGTGGTCCGACACGCACTTGGCCGGTTTTTTTTTAAATGTTCCTTTCGTGAATTCCCTAAACGGAAACTTGTGTTAAGTTCTAATGAAAGTTTCTAGTTTTTCAGAATATTCCTACATTTTTACCCGACTGCCGAAGGAAAGGAGGGCTATGTTTTTCGAGCGTATATTTATGTATGTGTGTATGTCTTATTCTTTGGCACGCCCTGCAACCTAAACCGTTTGACGGATTTCGACATATTAGGTGTCGTTGAATTCCTCTTAATCGTGGAAATGATATAGGCATAACATTTGGGTTTTTTGAAAAATCTTTTGATTCCACTTGTTGAGAATGTTCCGCAACTTGTACAGTCGAGTTCTTCTATATTAAACAGACAATCTTTCAAAAAATATCTACACATGCGTCTTGTCAGTAACAATAACAATATAGACGCATATATTAACTTTTAAAGGTTGTCTGTATACACTGTACAAGGCTAAGCGAGACCCTGCTTTCCTAAAACACGTCCTCCACCACGGTAATATGAAACAGATCATATGCATGTCCTAGCGTCGCCGACAGTACTGCAGTCAGACAAATGGCTATCATGCAAAGCACGCATTTGTATGCAGCCGGTGCCTGTCGCATCGTCGCGACCCCGAGGACTAAATGACTTAGGTGACTGCGGCTGATCTGTAGGATACGATGTTTGGTGGAGGAAAGTGGGATGAAGATTTCGTATGAAATATTACAGGTTCACTTGTGTACATGTTAGTTTGTGCATTACACCTCGTACCTAATGCAGGGTTTTAAGACAATGTTGGTGTTATTCAGGGGGTCAATCACGTAACGTTCCGAACGCGCGTCTGACAGTTAAATCTCAATCTAACTGTCATTTTTCCATATAAAATTGACGTTTAAATCTTACAGACGTTCGTAAGAAAAGTTACGTGATCGACCCACTGGTTAGCGCACACATTTTGTTTCCATTGCAATTATTACTGTGCGATTGTGCATATACAAGTTATATTCTCTAATGAAATTTTATTCATTTTTAGGGTTCCGTACCCAAAGGGTGAAACAGTATTACTAAGACTTCGCTGTCCGTCCGTCCGTCCGTCTGTCCGTCTGTCTGTCACCAGGCTGTATCTCAAGAACCGTGATAGCTAGAGAGTTGAAATTTTCAGAGATTATGTATTTCTGTTGCCGCTATAACAACAAATACTAAAAAACCGGCCAAGTGCGAGTCGGACTGGGGCTCCCATACAACAGACATGATTTTTTTGCCGTTTTTATAGATAATGGTACGGAACCCTTCGTGCGCGAGTCCAACTCGCACTTGGCCGGTTTTTTCATCATTGCTTTGTGTGTACAAAAGGGTCTTATCAAGTTATCACTATTATATTTTATAATATGTATCAACACAACCCTGCAAGGGCACTGCAATAGTATTTTATTACATTTTTCCAATTAAATTAAATTAATAGTTATTAATTTAATTTAATTGGAAAAATTTAATAAAATACTATTGCAGTGCCCTTGCAGGGTTGTGTTCCATGATAGTTATCATGGATCGACATTTTAAATTAATATGATTCAACTAAACTAATAAAACAAGCTTTTACTATACAATCACTAGCTATTCTATATTCTGAGTAATATAGTTTTACGTAAGTATCTGTACTATTTGTAGATATATTAAGGGGATGGAAGAGAGAGAGACAGACTTTGGTTATGCTTGTTTGTTTAATAGTTATTTATTTGTTAGCTCGTAAATATTCGTTAAAAGTGTAGTATGCTTTATCTATAAGGAGTTTTTTTATTTTTTTTTATAAATGAAACTACACGAAAATCCGTCTCTGCCCATTTATTTCCCTTTGGTACTGTGACGGCACTCATCAGCGCTGAAACATATGTAAACTTTACTATAGAGCGCAGATTATTTCACCTTATATCGAGAAACTTACTAGCATTACCAAAATTATTAACTCTGTCCTGAAATCTCCAGTTTGTACACTGCTAAAACATTCTCAATATTACAGTTAAAGTAAATGTAAGTTAGCCGGCCGTCCCCTGCAGACATCGTCATGAATATGTAACGAGGGACAAAACAAACGAAGCAAGCCCTTAATAGACGATTAAAAACGGCCCTTAAGAATTCACTTGGCTTTTGTTTCGGGGCTTGGGAAATATTTGTAAAGATTTCTTGTCGCACTGCACTTTGCTGCGAGTTTCGTAAATCACTGAATAAATAATAATAACAAATATTAGGGGACATTCTTTCACAAATCGAACTAGGCCTATTAGTATGCTCAATAAGGCTTGTGTTATAGGTACTGGACAACGATATATATAATAGATATAAATACTTAAATACATAGAAAACATCCCAGACTAAGAAACAAATATACATGCTCATCACACAAATATTTGCCCTGACCGGGATTCGAACCCAGGACCTTCAGCTTCGTAGGCAGCGTCACTACCCACTAGGCTAACCGGTCGTCAAATAATAGGTACAGATACTAAAGTACGTCGTGTCGTATCAACAGTAGAACGCTAGAACGGGCCGTGTTCGGGCCGTTTTCTAAGAAAAGGCCGAGGCTCGGAAGCGGCTCGGTGTCGGCACGGCCAGGCCGGACTTGGGTATGGCTCGGCCGCGCAAAAACGCCGTCATTTTTCCTAGAAAACGGCCTGGTCCAGACACGACCCGTTCTAGCGTGAGTGATCCTTCAGGCTATCGAAGAGGGTTCAGGAAAGAAATAAATGGAAATTGCTCCAGCGGAAAGAGCCTAGCTCTTAAATGTATGATTGATAGTCAACATTAAGAAATGGTCATAGTAAATGAAACGCAAGGTTCTGGAATAGGTATAGAGGACGGATTTCTAGTAAACCGTGGAATTTGTGTTGAAGGATGTCCTTGTTGTGTTGTTGTTTAAATTCATCATCATCAGCCAGCCGTTCCCACAACGCTGGGAACGTATCGTCATGTCCCATTCTTGCTAACAAGATTTCTCCATACGGTCCTATCACCCGATTTATAAATTATATGGTCTCGTGCAGATGAAGTTATAAAGGTTAGGTGCTCCGTGTAGCGCGTGGTCTCTGCCCAAAGACTGGTCCTCAACTTTGCCCGTCGTAAGTAACCTCTCCAGGCTATACGAGGAACCTACATTTAGTCCTAATATCTCCTAGCGGGTGCGGGTGCCGCAGGACCGGTCATTGTGGCACTCTTTGGGGGAGGCCTATGTCCAGCAGTGGACGTCTTTCGGCTGATATGACGATCTCCTAGCGGATATCGTTTTCCTGAAGAACAGCTGACGCCTTAACAGATAAGTTTTGTGACGAAGAGATGGTCAAAGCTGGCCTTAGATAGTTATGATGGACCATGAAGAGATTTCGGTTCGTGCCTTACCTTTGATAGCTGTAGCATAGCATAGCTATAACATAGCATAAGGCATAGAATAGGTCTACAAACCCATTGGTTAAAATCGGAAATTGGAAGCGGCTCGGTGTCGGCACGGCCAGGCCGGACTTGGGTATGGCTCGGCCGCGCAAAAACGCCGTCATTTTTCCTAGAAAACGGCCTGGTCCAGACACGACCCGTTCTAGCGTGAGTGATCCTTCAGGCTATCGAAGAGGGTTCAGGAAAGAAATAAATGGAAATTGCTCCAGCGGAAAGAGCCTAGCTCTTAAATGTATGATTGATAGTCAACATTAAGAAATGGTCATAGTAAATGAAACGCAAGGTTCTGGAATAGGTATAGAGGACGGATTTCTAGTAAACCGTGGAATTTGTGTTGAAGGATGTCCTTGTTGTGTTGTTGTTTAAATTCATCATCATCAGCCAGCCGTTCCCACAACGCTGGGAACGTATCGTCATGTCCCATTCTTGCTAACAAGATTTCTCCATACGGTCCTATCACCCGATTTATAAATTATATGGTCTCGTGCAGATGAAGTTATAAAGGTTAGGTGCTCCGTGTAGCGCGTGGTCTCTGCCCAAAGACTGGTCCTCAACTTTGCCCGTCGTAAGTAACCTCTCCAGGCTATACGAGGAACCTACATTTAGTCCTAATATCTCCTAGCGGGTGCGGGTGCCGCAGGACCGGTCATTGTGGCACTCTTTGGGGGAGGCCTATGTCCAGCAGTGGACGTCTTTCGGCTGATATGACGATCTCCTAGCGGATATCGTTTTCCTGAAGAACAGCTGACGCCTTAACAGATAAGTTTTGTGACGAAGAGATGGTCAAAGCTGGCCTTAGATAGTTATGATGGACCATGAAGAGATTTCGGTTCGTGCCTTACCTTTGATAGCTGTAGCATAGCATAGCTATAACATAGCATAAGGCATAGAATAGGTCTACAAACCCA
This sequence comes from Epinotia nisella, assembly GCA_932294315.1. Lineage (NCBI taxonomy): Eukaryota > Metazoa > Arthropoda > Insecta > Lepidoptera > Tortricidae > Epinotia > Epinotia nisella. Next base: position 17,582,446 of record OW028686.1, read on the forward strand.
TTGGTTAAAATCGGAAATTGGAAGCGGCTCGGTGTCGGCACGGCCAGGCCGGACTTGGGTATGGCTCGGCCGCGCAAAAACGCCGTCATTTTTCCTAGAAAACGGCCTGGTCCAGACACGACCCGTTCTAGCGTGAGTGATCCTTCAGGCTATCGAAGAGGGTTCAGGAAAGAAATAAATGGAAATTGCTCCAGCGGAAAGAGCCTAGCTCTTAAATGTATGATTGATAGTCAACATTAAGAAATGGTCATAGTAAATGAAACGCAAGGTTCTGGAATAGGTATAGAGGACGGATTTCTAGTAAACCGTGGAATTTGTGTTGAAGGATGTCCTTGTTGTGTTGTTGTTTAAATTCATCATCATCAGCCAGCCGTTCCCACAACGCTGGGAACGTATCGTCATGTCCCATTCTTGCTAACAAGATTTCTCCATACGGTCCTATCACCCGATTTATAAATTATATGGTCTCGTGCAGATGAAGTTATAAAGGTTAGGTGCTCCGTGTAGCGCGTGGTCTCTGCCCAAAGACTGGTCCTCAACTTTGCCCGTCGTAAGTAACCTCTCCAGGCTATACGAGGAACCTACATTTAGTCCTAATATCTCCTAGCGGGTGCGGGTGCCGCAGGACCGGTCATTGTGGCACTCTTTGGGGGAGGCCTATGTCCAGCAGTGGACGTCTTTCGGCTGATATGACGATCTCCTAGCGGATATCGTTTTCCTGAAGAACAGCTGACGCCTTAACAGATAAGTTTTGTGACGAAGAGATGGTCAAAGCTGGCCTTAGATAGTTATGATGGACCATGAAGAGATTTCGGTTCGTGCCTTACCTTTGATAGCTGTAGCATAGCATAGCTATAACATAGCATAAGGCATAGAATAGGTCTACAAACCCATTGGTTAAAATCCGCGTAAACGGTGTCTCCGCTTATATAATGCTATGCCTTACCACATTTAATTATATGCAAGTAGCCCCACAAAGGTGGACTTGATGACCTGGTAAAGGTCGCGGGAGTCCGCTGGATGCGGGTGGCGTAGTACCGGTCACTTTGGCACTCTTTGGGGGAGGCCTGTGTCCAGCAGTGGAAGTGTTTCGGCTGATATGATGATGATGATGAGGCCCACTACTGACCACATAAAAGACGAATGTTGTTTTTTGACTCTGTATTACTCCGATATTATTAGGAAAACATACCTCATTGTCCTTATCGGCGTCCTTGATGTGTTGAGCGATAAACCGCACGCTCTGCAGAGCTGCCGCTACTTCAGGGGAGAGGTGTCTCGGCAGCATGTTCTCCGATTCCGTCACTGATGACATGAGAGCGTTTTAGTCTTTGATTACTTGGGGAACGACCACTACGATGCTCAAAATACGCAGACGCATTGTAATCGCAGGAAAATATTTGAAGAAAACGTTATGCATACCATACATCAACGCGTGTAGGCAGCGTTACGCACCGGTGTGGTCGTCAGCGTTGTTTTATTGTCAACAATAAATTTGTACGGCGTTCGTTATAGAAGGCGTAAGTATCTGGTTGGCAGGTAGGTATACTCTGATTGCTCTCAATATAATGCAATACGATAAAATATAAACTTGAAACGGATACAATATTCTTTTTCACTTATGAAATAATTAGTTGCCTGTCAACTATGAAGTGTATTTCATTAAAATTTTATTTTTAAGCTACATTGCTTAAATATATCGTCGTCTAGTACCCATAACACAAGCCTTTTTGAGCTTACTGTGGGTCTAGTTCAGTTTGTGTAAGGTTTTCCCTTTATATTTACTTATTGATTGGTTTTTTAGTAATTTTTTTTTTACTAGACATTAAAGGGCCATTTACATGGGGTTACAATTCGTATTCGATTTCAATTACATTACGGGACTGCGGGCTAGCGAAATACGAGAAATTCACTCAAGCCCTGCAATGTAATAAAACTCGCAAGCGATAATTAATTGCTCACCTGAAGGTCTCTGATGAGCGCCAGCAGCCAGCATGTCGTCTTCAGGGTTGGGAGACTTCCTATAGTCCCCATTGTCGCTGTTTTTGGCGTCGCCGAAAGCATCCGTCAAACTGTCACGACTGAGGACAATGAATTCGTCATGAATACATGACAAAAATGGTAAGCCGTCTAAACGTGTATTGAGGCGAGATTAAAGTTGACGTTTCCTTCAGCAGCAATCTTAAAATACTAATAAAAAAACGCATCAAGTCATACTGAACAGAACCCTATCAAATTTAACAAAACATAAGTACCTAAACATTCCAAAGTTATCAACAGATAATTAAAGTCTGGAGCCGGTATACCTCGCAGGATCTTAGGTTCAACTATTGTTTTTCGTTAAAACAAATAAAAAAAAACATGCACGTAAAACTCAATCCTCAAAAAAACAGTATTTTTTTCGGCGTGACAAAACAGCTTGAGCAGCTGTACACAATAAGAAGGTAAAGTGGTTACAGTTAGAAAGAAAGAAAGAAGAAAGAAAATACATTTATTCACAAACACACAGGACACATATACAATAACTTGAATAATTTGATTACTGAATCTAATTATAACACAACACAATGCGCTTTTGGGAACGCAGGCCGCGTAGAGCTAAGCATGAACGTCCTTGCCCGTACAATGATCAAGAATAGCCGTCGATCTTCGGCTTTTTTCTCGTGGAGAAAACCTGCGAACCTGGTAGAAAACCTGCCATACCAAACCGATCGTACTGGCTTGAAAGGAATCCAGAAATCGATGACAATTAGTTTCGATAAAATGTTTCATTCGTTCGGGCTGAGTTCCACTAAGGGACTAAGGTATACTCTATCCGAAACAGTAAAAGTAAACTCTATCAAACGAACGCAAGCGAAAAACGACTTTGCGATCCGACTATGAGGTATCTTTTTGTTTGCGCTTTTTTTACAGGATTTACTCTTACAGTGTCGGACGTACTATACGAGTAGGTATATTACTGGCACATTCTCTCTTCGGACATATTTAGAATCCTGTAACAATTAATGCAATACGGCTCCAGACATTGCACTGCATCGTGCAAATACCCGCGGTGCATGGAAATCCTCTTATCGCCTTTAATTTTTGATTGGAACGCTCCGTAGCATCGATGAGATGCTTTTTATGAATTTATATTGACGTGTTTGTAATTATAGATTTGGAAGGTTACTAAATGATCGACAGAGACGCGGAAGCATCGTAGACCATTTACGACTACGCTACTATATATACTATATGAGAATAGGGGAAGCAGGAGAATAGGTAAAGGAATTTAACATGTCGGTAATCGCATAGACTTTATGACTGATACAAATGAGACAGTGTGGAGCAGTAAATCCAAGAAACCTGTTAACAGTGAGGCGACAAATGTCTCAATGACATTTTCGTCCAAAAAAAGTATCATCTGATCAAATGATTTAAGCTGCCCAGATTCACGACCCTTCCTACAAGCCAAATGTAGTAACGCCGCGACAAATTCGGTCCATGAATGAACTGTAGCGTTTATAGAGTTGACGCGACTCGTTGAATATCTAAACAGAAGGGAAACCATTCGCGAACCGTCAATGCGCAATCCGAATGGAACAGTCGTGAATGTCAAAATTCAACGTTGGAACAATATTAGACGACCTCTGTAGCCTAATTGGTAGTTAGTGACCCTATCTACGAAGCCGGAGGTCCCGGGTTCGAATCCTGGTAAGGGCATTTATATGTGTGATGAGCACGAATATTTTTTCCTGAGCCATGGATGTTTTCCATGTATTTAAGTATTTATCCCAGAACCAAGGTAATCCAACCCTCCGAACTGCTAAACTTAAGCGGCAGTGGGCGGGGCACATTGCACGTAGAACCGATGGCCATTGGGGCAGAAAGGTTCTCGAGTGGCGACCACGTACCGGAAGGCGCGGCGTGGGTAGACCCCCCACAAGGTGGACGGATGACATGGTAAAGGTCGCGGGAGTCCGCTGAATTTGGGGAGGCCTATGTCCAGCAGTGGACGTCTTTCGGCTGATATGATGATGATGATGAAGTATTTATTTATCTAAGTCCCGTAAACCGGGGTACTTTAGGAAAAAATGGGGCTACTTTGTTAATTTAGAATGTAGTATAAAAGGAGAACTATCTGAAATTAAGAAGATTTAATCGAGTATAACGCAAGATAGAATACTAATATACTCACTGCCACAGTTCACCCACAAGTAAAAACAATAATTTCGGAGGAAAACCTATTTGATTAAAGTCACCCCCCGAATCAAAATAACCGTATATAGTCCAGGCAATGAACTGACAACTTGTATGGAAAAAATGACATATTTGGAAATAATTTATAATAGCTAATTTTTTTAATGTAACGGATATATTATCAATTAAATTGTTACCTAGAGGCAAAATCCAACAAAAAATCAGACATCAAAAAAATCAATATTTAATTAGCTCCTAAAAAGTCCGGATAAATATTAATATATTTTTTTATCTTTATTTAGGTTCATTTACATTTGCTTTACAATATTCAATATAAATAAAATAAAAAAGACAATGAATGTTTAATTTAAATCTATATAATTACTTCCGGGTGGAAGGTTTGGTGGATTCTTGAATAAAGCATCTTAGAATAATGTTTTAAAATGAAATAAACAAAAAAAACGCTATTATAAATTAATGTTTTTCGAAACCGTATTTTGCCTCGGCTAATATAAGTTCCCAGCTTACACAGGCATGAGAGACGTTACGTCTCCCTTCTTGACACTGCTCATGATCACTCACCTCATTTCAAGCTCATTAGTGTATCCGTTGGAGACGAAGGTATCATCGTAGTCGGGGAGGGAGTACTTGGTTCGCCGCATCATCAGCAGCTTGGGCATCAGTTGGAGGAAGAGCTTCTTCATCCACGGCGACATGGTGTGGGTCGACGGAGACCTGCGGTAATGACGGCTTTTAGTAGGTACTTTATTATTATTTAAAAAATACCGAAAAGTATATAAGAGAGAGCCTGAAAGTAACACCCATAACTGAAAAGCTGAGAGCGAATCGCCTACAGTGGTATGGACATGTTATGCGGAGGGTATTAAGTATGAATGTTGAGGGTTGCAAGAGAAGAGGTAGACCAAGGAAAAGGTGGATGGATTGCGTGAGAGACGATATGAATAGGAAGGAAGTGTGTGATGAGCTGACGGGCGATAGAGAGGTATGGAAGAAAAAAACATTTTTTTTTTTTCGGAGGTTTTCCAATTTTTCTAAGTTGCTAATTATATAATTACTAGCTTCCGTCCGCGACTTCTCGAATCTTATATTCTTATCCAGGCTATAAACTATCTTTGTGCAAAATGTCATCTAAATCGGTTGAGCCGTTTGAGCGTGATTGAGTAACAAACATCGAAACATCCAAAACATCTTAACATCCAAACTTCCGCATTTATAATATTGTAGGATAGTGGTTGTCGCTCAATGCTGGTTTGTACCTTGTATAAGACCGCAGAAAATGTTAGACATCACAACATGCGGAAAAAGTACTCACTTCGCTCGGCGACTTTTTTGCAGCGATACAGTAACGGTGCATAATGACGGGTGTTGTTGTGATACAGTCGTGCGTTTGTATCGCTGCAAAAAGTCGCCGAGTCTAACCGCTGTAGCCGACGGAATGAGAATTCTGCCGCTTTACGACTAGACTTATTAACAAGTGCACAGTGAATACAGTGATTGAGGAATTACAGTATTGAGCACCCCACGTTTTCCTTTGTAACTTATAGTATTATTTTTCAATTTCATAAATACACGAGGACGTAAAACATAATAAGTGTTTGAACATTAATATATATCATTTTGAAATTGCTATTTGCGTGTGAAAACTGAAGCTAGAAAAAGTCGGGTTTTACAATAAAGGTTTAATGTATTTTATTAAATTAAAAATAAAACATGTCAACAATAAACCTAAGACTAATTTAAGCCTAGTCAAAAGGTCGCCCTCGAGTCGTCGCAAAGGTTTAATTGTATATTTTTTTCACGGATTTTCCCTGTACGTCAATAAATATGACGAATTTTTCCTATAGGTACACAACTTTTTATTATAAAATATATAAATGCACCTTTTAAAGTTTGACTTTTGTTCGAATAACGCATGGATGCTCAACACTTTTGACCAAGGTGTAGCTCCGGGGCTAGCACAACTGACGCCGCGCCGCGACGCGAGTCGAGAAAGATCTACCCTCCTTTTTCTAACTTGTACGGTGCGAGTGAGATAGGAGACGCTTAGTCGCGCGCGAAGCGACTAAGCAGCAAGTTGTGCTAGACGTACAGTATGGCTTCGATAGCTCACTCGGCTAAAAGAAACCACTACCTCGGAGTGGCAGAACGCTATAGGTTCAAAATTGAAACAACATAATTTTTTAGCCCTCGAATTTCGGCAAACTTATTTACCCTATGAAAGATTTGGTTACTTTTTTACAAAATATTTCAATGTAACAAAACTTTCATATAGTTAACCTAGATATTCCAAAGACACGTATCACAGGAAAACCGACACGGTGCAAGTACCGGCTCTGGAAGCTAGTTAGTATGAAACAATGACGCGTCACGCCAGCTAGTTAGCGCGACAAATTGTGCCAACTAATAGCTTTTATCACACGATCTGCACCATATATCACGCCTTCTATTATTGTAATGACAAAATAACAATGTGGGACGTAATTTACGACGCGTGTCGTTCGGAACGGTCGTAGTTATAAATATGTACACATTTAGGATCTTATGTCAAGGGGTTAGGGCTTTAAATTGTGTATTAGATCGTAATTTTCATGGTTTTCGTGGTTAGGAAATGCGAATTTTCAGTGTTTACTAGTGTAGTAAACTGCCATTTTTTTTCTATTTTGTTTTAAAAACATTGAGGTGGAAATATAATACATACAGCCTTGTTGAGCACCCCTGCGGTTTTCATACAAAAGTCAAACTTTAAAAGGTACATTTATATATTTAAAAAAATAGAAAGTTGTCTATCAATCGGAAAAAATATACACTTAAATCTTTATTGTAAAACCCGACTTTTTCTAGCTTCAGTTTTCACACGCAAATAGCAATTTATATTAATGATTTGCACATGTTTAAACACTTATTATAGTTTACGTCTTCGTGTATTTATGAAATTGAAAAATAATACTTTATCGATGAGTTACAAAGGAAAACGTGGGGTGCTCAATACTTTTGGCCAAGGCTGTATGTTTCTTGTTCCTTTTGTGAATTTGAGTGGAATATTGGAAACCAATTTCATTCAATGAAAGACCGTGTTGGAAAACTCCCTTTAAGTAAGTAGATCTAAAATATTTATAATTTTGCTTAGTGGGTAGTCAACCTATCTACGAAGGTATCCGAGGGATGATTGTCTAACTTAACGAATGAGCGTTCATTTTCCCATACAAAAATTACGAAATGCTGCTCAATCGACCAGCAGGGTTCCAATCCCGGTATTAGCAAATATTTGTGTGATCAATATGAATTTATTTTTGTTTCTGGGTCTTGGACGTTTCTATGTATTTACTTGGGTATTTATATCAATTAAATAATATATATCTTCGTGTAGTGTATGTACCCATAACACAAAATCAAAAATCAAACATTTATTCTGCAAATAGGCCGCAAGGGCATACATGTCAAATAATAATAAACATTTATAAAATAATAGGTCCAGCAGTGGCTGATATGATGATGATGATAATGAAAATTATAGGTAATCTTACAACACTAATGAATAAAAATAAAACAAAAGCAAAAAAACAGTCACAAAAAGGTTTTACAATAATCAGTTTATGATCGGTACCTACTCCTTTTCAGGGTTCCGTACCTCAAAAGGAAAAAAACGGAACTCTTATAGGATCACTCGGGCGTCTGTTTGTCCGTGTGTCACAGCCGATTTGCTCCGAAACTACTGGACCGATTGAGTTGAAATTTGGTAAACATATGTAATTTGGTGACCCAAAGATGGACGCTTAAAGTAAATTAATGAATTCTGAACAAGGGGGTGGCCCTTTTTTTTGAGGGGTAAACTGGAAAATTTAAAAAAAGTTTCGCAAATTGTATTGTATATATATAATTAATTGAAGTGTACTTACTAATTCTATGTTTTTGTAACAAATATTTATAATTTAACTCTATAGGCAAAGCCTGAAATAAAAATTTGAATTTGAATTTGTATTGTGTGACCTATTAAATGAAAAGGGTTGTTGTAAGCATCTCAAATTTTTTTTTTTAATTTTATTGCTAATGTCGATGTCGACTTCATGGCTCGCTGACGTCTTACCGTGCGATAAAAACTCCGATGCCTAATTATGAGTATGAGTTTGAATATATTCATTAGTACAGAGGGGTAATCACGAAACTTTTCGAACACGCGTTTGAATAATACAACTGTCATTTTTCCATATACAAATTGACATTTCTATCGTACATACATTGCGTTACGTGATAGACCTGCAGACTAGGTATACTATTAGACGGATAACTAATGCTTTATTGCTGCCCAAATACAATAATAATAATTGTTTCCCATTGTAATTTGAAATAGGACACTTATCGTGTGCACAAAATGGCCGCCATTTTTCGGTCCACCTACCTAAACGCATGCATTCAATGAAGAGCATTCCCCAATTTAGAGTCCCGCCATATTTCACGCGACACTGCGCCGTTATCGACGACACTGCAACAATGAGCGAGATTTATGTCGCGTTGTATTTGCCCGCCGTTTTACGGGCCGGCAATTTTACTATGATAACTTTTTAACGCTATCAATAGCGTGTGAATATTTGTGTGTAACTTTTATTTGGTGTGATCATGATGGTTTTATTCTTAGTTTGTTAGATGCACCGTCTAATTTTATCTGACTTGTCTAAGAAGAGAATGCCGCTTGCGGCTGACTGTTCTCATATTTATGACTTCAACATATGTAAACACTCCTTTACTCTAGGCAACGCAATATGTTTGTGTTTGCGTGTGTTTCGTGCCCCCGACGCTCATCATTATATTAAATACCTACTAGCTTCCGCCCGCGACTTCGTCTGCGTGTACCCGGGATAAAAACTATTATATATTTTAATGCAGACTATAAACTATCTTCCTGCAAAATTTCATCCAAATCGGTTGAGCCGTTAAAGCGTGATTGAGTAACAAACAACCAAACATCTAAACTTAAATTTTAGGTTCGCGACGTCCAAGTGTTGGAATAATCTCCCTCTATCCAAGGAGCGTCTAGCAAGCATACCTTTAAGCGCCAGCTTAAAAGCTATTTGTTGAAGCTCCAAAAATCCCAACCCTAACGCATCCAGCACTTTTAACATCCCAACCGTGTCGCGTTTTATGCTTTGTGTTTTTCATCCCATTGTGTTACTGTTATATATTTTACAAATTTAATACATTAATTATTTATTTATTACGTGTATACTTTTAATATGCTGTGTTGCATTCCGTGGGTCACGTACGATGCTGTCTGGAAACCAGCACTGCAGGTGTCTGTCTGACACCTCGGCATAATGCTGAGACAGCGACCGTTTCACTGCCGCAAAGACACACACAATATGCGTTAATTGAATTGTATATCTGCTCCCTTTATCTCTGTGTGTCTTTTGTGTAGTGAATAAATATCTTCTTTCTTTTTTTGGGTTCCATACCTCAAAAGAAAAAAAAACAGAACCCTTATAGGATCACTCGTGCGTCTGTCTGTCCGTCTGTCACAGCCGATTTGCTCCGAGACTACTGGACCGATTGAGTTGAAATTTGGTAAACATATGTAAATTGGTGACCCAAAGATGGACGCGTAAAGTAAATTAATGAAGTCTGAACAAGGGAGCCTCTTTTTAAGGGGTAAACTGGAAAATTAAAAAAAATCGCAAACAGTGACATATATCAAATGAAAGAAGTTGTTGAAAGCATCCCAGATTTTTTTTTTTATAATTATAGCAAAAACAGATTGGAAGTAATTTAGGAAAAAAGACGAAAATTGATCATTCCCACCCTTACCTCTGAAACTACTAGGCTTAAAATTCTGAAAAAAATATGGAAAATTGTTCCTTGCCTAAAGATTACAGGAAAACCTATAAGAAGTTTGAGTATTCAAGGTACCTAACGGAAATTTTTTGTGAAATTATATACGGATTATATTCATCACAATTGGTTCAGTAGTTTGTGCGCGAACAATAACGTTTTTAATGGCCGTTTGCTGTTCTAAAAGGTACTTTACTTTTCAATAAAATACAAAATCAAATACAGGACAACTTAAAAGTAGAGGTTAACAACAGGCGGTCTTATCGCTAAACAGCGATCTCTTCCAGACAACCTTCGGGTTGCCTTTTTTGTTACGATAGCGAGATATGGGCACAACTCAGCAATACTTGCTGACCTTTCAATTTGGCGTTTTCATTAACTCGTTGTCTCATAAAGCTGTAAGCCGTAAACTGCAGTACTGAAGTATTATACTATCAAATGCAATATGGTTAATTATGAATGTGGATGCAGCGAGCACATAAATTTCCCCATTGTTGGCTCGATGCGAGCTGCACCTACCATGACAAGGGAAAATGCTTTGCGTGCATGAGTTTTATAGATATCTTCAGTATTAAATATCCAGTGAGGAAATGCCGCCACCAGGGATCGGATACCGGTGTTTTCACCATACAAAAATACCGTTCTTTGGTTTATAATATCATTTTTGATCAGGCTGTCTAATAATACGAAAATGATACCTAAATACATGATAGAGTCCTACATTAAGAGCCTAAAATGAGTAATTCAAAATATTGGACAACTTTGGGGACTTTTGAAAACACCGGTTCCAATCGCTGCCGCCAGCATCCTAGATACAATGACTCGAGGGCCTTTTTAGGGTTCCGTAGCCAAAATGGCAAAAATGTAACCCTTATAGTTTCGTCATGTCCGTCTGTCCGTATTTCACAGGCATTTTACTCGAAAACTATAAGGTGTATTTAAATAAAATTTTCAGTATAACTGTAATCACATAACGTTTTGAACGCGCGTTAGGTAAATCCAACTGTCATATTTCCATATAAAAAGTGACATTTAGATCGACCTGATGTACCGCGCGTACAATGTACGTACGTTACGTAATCGACCCGCTGCAATAAAATGACAAAAAAAAATATTTTAAGGGGTGCATTCCATACAACTGCAAGTCAAAAAAACCGGCCAAGTGCGAGTCGGACTCGCGCACGAAGGGTTCCGTACCATTATCTATAAATAAAAACCGGCCAAGTGCGTGTCGGACCACGCAAAACGAAGGGTTCCGTGCCTATTAAAAAGGTCGTATCGTCATAGTAATCTTACGGCACTTACGTCCTTTTCTTTGAGGAAGGCAGTTTTTCAGCAATATCTCGGAAACCTTTCATCCGATCTTGTTCAAAATAATTTTCGGTGAATGAACTTAATAAGCGCTGTGTCCATGAATTTTTTCATATTTTTAAAATACACCGTTCAAAAATTAGAGGGGGGGGGACAGAATTTTAGTGACTTTCGGGGCGATTATCTCTGACTGTATTCACTTAATCAAAAAAAATCCCGAGAAACCTTATATTTATTTTGAAAGGCCTATCGATTCATGTGCCACACATGGGCTCACGATGAAAAAAAAAATTTTGACTTTTAGTTTTATGTATGGAGTACACCCCTAAAAAAAATTTTTTTAGTAATTTTAATTACAAAAATTTGTAGCGGCTAACAAAATACACCTATCCTCAAAATTTTATTCAAATACACCTTATAGTTTTCGAGTAAAATGCCTGTGACATACGGACAGACGGACAGACGGACAGACGGACAGACGGACAGACGGACAGACGGACATGACGAAACTATAAGGGTTCCGTTTTTGCCATTTTGGCTACGGAACCCTAAAAACGGCAAAAAAATTATGTCTGTTGTATGGGAGCCGCAGTCCGACTCGCGTTTGGCCAGTTTTTTAGTATTTGTTGTTATAGCGGCAACAGAAATACATAATCTGTGAAAATTTCAACTCTCTAGCTATCACGGTTCTTGAGATACAACCTGGTGACAGACAGACGGACGGACGGACAGACAGCGAAGTCTTAGTAACAGGGTCCCGTTTTTACCCGTTGGGTACGGAACCCTAAAAACACATTGTAAGTCCACATTATGGCACATCAATCGATAGGCCTTTCAAAATAAATATAAGGTTTCTCAGCCATTTATTAAGTGCATAGAATCGGAGATAATCGCCCCGAAAGTCACAAAAATGGTGTCCCCCTCTAATTTTTGAACGGTGTATTTAAAAAATATGACAAACTCATGAACATGGCTCGTTAAATTCTTTCACCGAAAATTACTTTCCTATAGAAAAGGACGTAAGTGCCGTAAGATTTCTGTGACGATACGACCTTTTTAATGGGCATGGAACCCTTCGTTGTGCGTGGTTCGACACGTACTTGGCCGTTTTTTTAGATTTAACTTAGTTTTAATTAAATGTAGTTAATGTTCATTATAAATAATAAAATAATATAAAAAGACTTTTCCCGTTAAAATTTTAATAAAGTATTTCTAGTTTTCTGTTAGTTTTAGAAAAAATATTTTATTATTAAACGTTTGTGCATAACAGGAACCCCTCTCAGGTGAAGGCCTCTTCCAAAGCTTGCCATTTTAGTCTGGCCAGAGCAGCGTCTTGCCAATTTGGTCCTGCGATTTTTATTATGTCATCATCCCAACGAGAATAGTCTTCCTTTTAGACGTTTGCCCTGAGGGCCTTTCCATAGAGTGACGATTTTCGTCCATCTGCGGTCTTTGATTTGTTCAATGTTCATTATCATCTTGTATATACTTTAGAAAATAAATAATTATTCTTCACGGGTACTCATTGATAAGTGGATATTGTGACACCTAACTCAAGATAAAAGATTATTTATTTGTTAAACATGAGTTATTTACATTCAGATGTAAAAATGAACCGGTGAGGTGTTGAAACCGGTGTCGTATGTGTCGTACCTTTCAATGTATATAAACTATATCTCCGACAGTATGTATGTATTGCGAACCTTTTAATAAAATTGTAAATTCGGCTCGCAGCTCAGTGCAAGCTCACCTAAAATGCACATTGAGGAAGCACACAGTCCAGACACAGCGACACAGAGCGGCACCCCAGTATCATCGTAATCAGCTCGTATTTGCCATGTAGTGGGATTGCCAGCGACGTGGGCGGGGTGATTTCACCCAGCAGCAGGAAAGACACCGCCAACGACATACTTAAAGATACCTAGAAATACCGTTTTTCGTTTGGAAAGTAAAAACCTCGTGTAGCAAGCTGATTAAGAATTTGATATTAACTCAAAAAGTCATGTTTAGGTACTCATGGCGGAGCTACGTTCTAGAAATAAAGGTGACGAAGTTTGGGTTCGCACTCAATAATTCTGAAAAGTCTGCTATCTCTTTAGACAACAGACTTTTAATTATTGAGAAACAAAGCCATTTTAAAATTCTCAAACAGCCTAGAATATAATAAATGATCAGGCCCCGTAGCATGGTTGGCCTTGTCACGCGATAGGTGATAGGATAGAGCGTGCGTCACTAGCTGACACCGTTCGATAGAACAAGACGATGCTCTTATCTTGTCACTTGTCGCGTGATATAACCATGCTACGGCTCCTGAGTAGGTTAGTAAAACACAACGAAACGCAATACACTCCGAAAGAATGAAATGTTTTAGCGAAATCACTATTAGGAATTATAAATGACTTATAATTCCGAATAGGTGCAATAATTTGTACCCGCGTGTTGTCGTAGGTGCCATTAATAAACGCTTAGTAAGTTATTCAAGTTATAGGTACTCGTAACAAGTAAAATTAAGGTTTTACATTCCACCGGAGTTCCAGATTTCTGTTACAAAATAATTACCTGAAGTGCACGTTTAGTATGCACACTGTCACCCATACGCTGAGTGAGACGAGTATCATGGTGAAAAGTAGATATTTCCCGAGCAAGGGAATCGCCAGGGAGGTCGGCGGGATGATCTCTGCCAGGCCGAGGAAGAACACGGTGAGAGACACCAGGATGGAGATGCAGAGTGAGATCTGGGGAGAAGTCCTTTTTGAGTTAAGTAGAGCGCCCGCACTAATGTACTGTAACGTGTAGGTTCGGTAGTTGGAAATTAATAATAAAATATGTTCTTCGAATTTTATATAATTATAAATCTACAAGAAATTTATAATCGTGAGTTCGAAACGAAAAGTGGCCTTATAACGCGACAAGTGACAAGATAAGAGCGTCGTCTCGTTCTATCGAACGGTGTCAGCCAGTAACGCATGCCCTATCTTATCACCTATCGCGTGACAAGGCCAACCATGCTACGGCTCCTTGTCTCCCAACCTGCTGAACCGGTAAAAGACCGTTATAATATAACGGTCGTTATTTTTAGTGTATTACTCCACGTTACGTTTCGAATGCGCGTCAGGACAATTTGAACTGTCATTTTTCCATACAAAATTGACAGTTGGTTCTTCCTAACGTACGTACAATGCGTTACGTGATCAACCTGCAGATCAGGGTTATTTTGTTACTTTTCGAACGAGCGTTAGGACAAGTTGAGTTGTCCTAACACTCGTTCGAAAAGTGTACTTTTTTTTTCATCAAAAATAAAACATTTAGATCCATCTCACGTACGTATGAAATGTTACACAATCGGCTGGCTGAAGCAGATGTATTGCTAAGTTCTATCTTAACTATCTCAAGTTGCGTAATCATCGAAATGGATTTTTGTCAACAATATTAAGTAAACACAAAGACAAACTTTTCACTTTAAACTTTAATTGCATGAAGACATAGACGTTGACGATTGTGGTCAGTGTTTTATTAAATATCAACCAGAGAGAAAAATGTGTGAACCCAACAAATTCTTAAGATTGTTATATGCTTGACAAGACCAGCGGCCGCCCAAGGAGCCACACAAGTGGTGCCGACTCAGCATATCGCAACACCGTGGCGTGCCCCGTTTCCCAAAAATATCTACTGTGCTAGGACCAACCTTTTCTCCGGAATCCGAGGGCAAGTAAAACACGAGCACAGTCAGAAACGTCAGCCCGACGCAGGGAATGATTAGGTTGACGGTGTAGAACAATGTTTTACGTCTCATTGTTAATTTAAATGTGATATCTGAAACCAAATTTTGCTTAAACATACTGACTCTATCAATTAGGAAGATTTATCGGTGAAAAAATATCAAATACCTAGTAAAATTATTAATCTAATGAAATAAAAAAAAGGTCAAATACGTTCGTTCATGATGTTCAAATTCGAGATAAGACAAGAGGACGTCATATCATATCACAAGTTCAAAAGTGTAACAACGTCCATGATAACATGAAAACTTTAATATTCTGCGAACATAAATAGTAGGTAAACATTTCAATCAATACACATATTGCCCACTATTCACCTATTGGTATTTCTGGGTATAGTGATCAGTGACGTCATCGTCATCTCGGAACTGCCTACCGTCAAATTGAGTAAATCACGGAAGAGTAGCCTAACGCGCAAGCTAGAAGTGGAAGTTAATCCTACGAACAAACACATCTGTTTCTGGTCTGGTCTGAAGTAAACATTCGTGTTCCAAGTTACCCTGTGGTGACAATCTTTTTTTGTACATATGTATGTATGATCTTATATCATTGCGAATTCGGACTGTCTTAGTTCTACTTCTTGTATTAGCCAAGTAATGAATGTGTCCGTCCTCATTTATTGCATTATACTTGTGGAGTTTTATGTATACACAGTACAAAAGGCAAACGTAATTTATTAAGAAAAAACATTACTAAATATAAATATAAATATGAGAGGAAAATCTTACACAAATCGACCTAGTCCCATAGTAAGCTCAAGAAGGCTTGTGTTATGGGTATTAGACACGATATACCTATTTAATAGATACAAATACTTAAATAAATAGAAAACATCCATGACTCAGGAACAAATGTTCATGCTCATCACACAAGTATTTGCCCTTACCAGGATTTGAACCCAGGATCTTCAGCTTCGTAGGCAGCGTTACTAACTCACTAGGCTAACCGATCGACAAAAAAAAACACTACAAACGAAATATAAAATTATAAAAAAATAAAACTGAAACTAAACATACCATTTCACTGACATGCACTATTATTTGTCTCTCCCCTAACCCTGATTGTATTTTTTGGCTGACTGTTTATGTATCATTATATTTGTGTTTGTGTTATTTGTATATATGGATGATTGTGTGTGTATGTTTATATATAGAGGTATTTATGTACGTTTATTTTTATAATTTCTTGATTTTTGACTAATAATAATCTCTGCACCACCTACTGCATAATCTAGTTTTAGCTCTTTCTCCGATACCCAAAGGTTGTCTGGAAGAGATCGCTCTTCAGCGATAAGACCGCCTGTTGTCTACCTCTACCTACATGTTATTGTATTGTTTCTCTCTGTCACTGCTTTGTTTGTGTGAGGTGTGCAATAAAGAGTATTTGTATTGTATTGTATTGTATACACTCCACTCGGTGATTGCCCCTGGGAGGGATGCTCTTAAGGCTAACCACATTTCCTGGTTGGATGTCAGTTCCTATTTAATCATATCTGTTGATCGAGGAAGTCAGCTCTACGGTCAGCCGTACTCTCCCCCATTAATGGCTTTGTAAAGCCTTTGGGCGACTGGACTTCACGGCTCGAGAGTTTCTACCGTGGCCGTAAATACGTTACTATTTGTCAGGCTAGCATACTTGCAGCGCTTTGCAGCTTTAACCGCCCCGCCTGCGTTCAAAGATGGAGCCAGAGTATACACGCAGGTTGCGTCCCAGATAAGTGGCCGTCCAATCTTCCAAACAATGAGCGTCATTCTATCAGGTCTTCCCGTCGTCAGTCGTCACGGACCAGGACAGGAGGTACTTGGAGGGCTGGCACGTTTACGCTGGCAAGAGCCCAATGAAGTCATTAAGGCAGACGTGGCAGTATAAGCGGCTAGCACTCTTTGTGCATGAGGCCGTGGTAGCCCAAACGGTTGAAGGGGCAGCGCGGTTCCACAGGGGCAGCGGTAAGGTTGTATATGTGCATAAATAATAACATGTGCCAAGTGTGCTGCGGACATTACCCACAACCCTACTTGGAAGTAGTTGCTAACGTCAGCATCATACCAGAGAAAGGCTCGTTGGGGCAGCACGGGTAGTACTCTTCGTTCCTTGTGGCGGGGACCTCGAGGATATCCCATTCCACAGAGAGGTAGAACTCGCTCAAATCGATACCGACGTGCACCAAGCTGCTGCCTGATGGCTGATCCATATGTTTCAGGTCGACCTATGAAGTAATAAGAAAATGAAAAACCAGACAAGTGCGAGGTGCGTGGTGAGGGTTCCGTATATAATCTAAATTTCATAAGTGTTTTTGAATACTCAAACTTCTTATAGGTTTTCCTGTAATCTTTAGGCAAGGAACTATTTTCCATATTTTTTTCAGAATTTTAATCTTAGTAGTTTCGGAGATAAGGGGGGGGGGTAGTCAATTTTCGTCTATTTTCCTAAAGTAGGTACTTCAAATCTGTTTTTGCTAAAATAATAAAAAAGATATATCTGACATGCTTACAAAAACCCTTTTCATTTGATATGTCACACAATACAATTTGCGAAACTTTTTTTTTTTAATTTTGCAGTTTACCCCCCAAAAGTGGCTCCCTTGTTCAGAATTCATTAATTTACTTTACGTGTCCATCTTTGGGTCACCAATTTACATATGTGTACCAAATTTCAACTCAATCGGTCCAGTAGTTTAGGAGCAAATCGGCTGCGACAGACGGACAGACAGACAACCGAGTGATCCTATAAGAGTTCCGTTTTTTTTTCTTTTGAGGTACGGAACCCTGAAAAGGGGTACCGACCATAAACTGATTATTGTAAAACCTTTTTGTGACTGTTTTTTTTATTATTTTTGTTTTATTTTTATTCATTAGTGTTGTAAGATTACCTATTATTTTCATTATCATCATCATCATATCAGCTGAAAGACGTCCACTGCTGGACCTATTATTTTATAATTATAAATTATTATTTGACATGTACAAGCCCTTGCGGCCTATTTGCAGAATAAATGTTTGATTTTTGATTTTGTGTTATGGGTACATACACTACACGAAGATATATATTATTTAATAGATATAAATACCCAAGTTCTTTTTTCTTTTTGAGGTATCGGAACCCTAAAAACCGGTCAAGTGCGAGTCAGACTCGCGCACGAAGGGTTCGATACCATTATCTATAAAAAAATCACGTTTCTTGTATGGGAGCCCCCTTAAATATTTAGTTTATTCTGCTTTTTTAGTATTTGTTGTTATAGCGGCAACAGAAATACATACATCATCTGTTAAAATTGCAACTGTCTAACTATCACGATTCATGAGCTACAGACGGACAAACGGACATGGCGAAACTATGAGGGTTCCTTGTTGACTAGGTACGGAACCCTAAAAACTTGAAATCCGTTGAAAAACTGACCTGAGCCCCACTGTAAGTCCATGATCCGAATTTCATGAAGCAGGTCTGCTCGTCAAAGGGGAAGTACTCGACGTTAATCTCGCAGGAGGACTTGTAGATGGCAGGCGGCTTCCAGTTGACCTCGCCGGTGTACTTCAGTGTCGCCTTTGTCATCAGTGTCACCTGTGAAACAAAAATCGCCAATATTTTATACAAGCAGACCGAGCTCTGTTTGGGTGAATATACAGAAAATACGGAGAAAACGAATTTTCCCGGACATGAAACCCAGCTAGATCGATTTCTCGCCACCGTAAAGCCCTATATTCCAAATTTCATTGAAATCGTTAGAGACGATAACATGATGACAGTTGGATTTACCAAACGCGCGTTCAAAACGTTCCGTGATTACCCCCCTGATATACATAACATGTGTCCCATTCGTCAATACGCGTTAGTTTTTACACAATTTCGAATAGAAATAAATGCTTTTGTGTTAATCTTATCATAACCCGAACTGTTATAGGCTGCTGATTTCATTTAATTTATTTCTTGCATCATGTTGTTAACAAAGGTTTATCAGTAAAGTGAGTCCAATACATGAGCCCTGTTAGGGCAATATAATCTTACAGCTAACATGCATTACAATTTCTTCCTACCATTCATAATATTTAAGTTTTAGTTTTAATTTGAGTTTATTTAAGTTTTATTTTAGATAGGTATGGATCCTTTTAATTTTCCTCTAATTATTTACTATGTCACATACAAGCAAATTATTATCAAAGTCAATATAGAGGCCTCGGCAGAGAGTACGACTTTGTACCCTTTGGCGTCGAGACCCTCGGTCCGTGGGGTCCCAGTGCGCATAAGTTATTTGCAGAAATCGCGAAACGTCTGGTCGATGTAACTGGTGACCGAAGAGCTGGCGGCTTTCTCGCGCATTGCAATTCAGCGAGGAAATGCCGCCAGCATCCTCGGTACAATGCCTCGAGGGCCTTTGTTAGATTTAACTTAGTTTTAATTTATCTTAGTTAATGTTAATTATAATCTTGTATTCACTTTTAATAAATACAGTTTATATATTTTTTTTTTGTGTAAAGATGTAATTTTATTTAAAGCTTTAATATTATAATTTGGCACAAATTGGGTATACTTAACTAAGGATAAAATAAGCTGAAAACTAAACGAAAAATTTAAAACTAATTACAAAAAAAAGACCGTCTAAAAGTTCCGCCTGCGGCATGGACCCCATGACGCTGGCGGCATTTCCCCTTTGGACCGCGAGAGCGATCCTTTGGGAAAAGTACGCGCCAGCTCTGGGGTCCCCTGAGGCGTGGACCAGCCGCGACGACAGGGCTCTCATGAAGGTCTTCATTTTGGCTGACCAGGGTCAATACCTATATCTAAACATACTTATTAGAAACTAAAGCAATATTTGTAACTAAAGCTTTATTTGATAATTCTATCGTATATATATATATGTATTTATTTCTATGTCAATTTAGTATTTAGAGTGGTATTTTACTATAGATTAAACTATTCAAGGGTATCTGTTATAAATTCCTGATAAGAATAATATGTTTTACTTATGAGCCAATCTTTAAGTTTACTGCGCAAATTGTTATACTTGTCCTGTTTTTTTATGAGGTCCACTCTTATAGATACTCAGCTTAGGTTCCGGGAGGGCTGATTGGTTACTTCGACGATTATATCCTAAATACATGCTGTCATGAGACGGATATACACTTTGACTCTATAGTTAGGTTTAAGAAAACTGTTCGCGATTGTCTGTCCGATACTTTCAGGCTCTCTGTATGCACTTAAACTTAAATAGTTACGTTTTTTACTTATTTTAAAAACTTTTTTTTTATATGCATGTGGTGTTTACCTGTAAGTGATTGTTGCATCTAGCACAAAACTATTATTTCAAGATATTAATGTAATTTATGGTGAACCTAATAAATAAATAAATAAATAAATTATAATGATATTGACAATGATGACGACACAGCTGCAGATACTGACATTAATGATGATTGACTTGTTCACGCTTACTTCGTAGTTTCCGTCCCAGTTGTTGTAAAGCACGATGTCCGGCAACCAGATATGTTCAGACGGCACGTACAGCATCTCCACACCGCCGTAGTCGTCTGGGTTCCATTGCAGTTTGTAGTCGAACCATTTCTGCAACGTGAGGTTATTCATGGAGAATATTCATTCGGAAAGGACAATCGGCATAACGACCCCACCCACCAACACAAATGAGACCTACCTTATAGATCTTTGGAAGCTTCGGAAGTTCTTCTTCAGGATTGAGTGTGAAGAACACTCACAGAAGAAGAACTCCCGAATAGTTCGGTCGCCCGTGGTGCCAATCAATACTTAAGATTAACCGTATGATTATCAGTATAATTATAACATGACTCATAAAATTTTAGATTCTAATATTACGAATGACTGAATTAATAACTTAAATTAATAACTTAAAATTGGAACAAACATTGGAGCGCGAGTACCTACATGATATTTCATTTCGCATTAGTTTCATTTCCCAAAAGATGAAACATTTAATTTTCAAGACTTAAAAAAAACATCGTATAGAGCCCATTAGGTTAGGTTAACCCTTCGTATGTCTAAGCACTGATCAGTGCTATTGAAAATGATATGACTGAAACGAAAAAAATATATAATCGTTCAGCAACGTCAGTGTCAATACATCCGAAGGGTTAAGTTAGACCTTTATAAGGCACAATCTTTTCATAGCAAAAATGAGGTTAAGGTCATCTTTTTGTATTTTTTATGATGCAGAATTTTAGACAAACTTAAAATTAATTCAAGTTTCTTCTTCGCTTTTAGAAAAAAACTGAGAAGAAATGAATCATCAGCCAAAAAATGTTATGCCAAACCTAGTACACCAATGAGCGACAACTGACCTGTTCGACCCAAAGGTTGGTGGTCATGACCTGATTCTTGAGGTTCACCTCCATCAACTGCGACAGTTTCAGCCCGAGCCGCACGGTCAGGATGTCCGACACGTTGGTCACGGGCCGGATCAGCCTGTTGTAGTTGCTGAGCAGGTCATCGTACAGCCGCTTAACGTTGGGGTTGGCTTCAAGCAGCTTAACGCCTGGAACAAATTCGCCATCCACGTCAGTGTGTAGATCTTTGTATACGCTGACTGGGTTTCTGACCTAGCGCTGATACGGCGACTTTAAAGATAAGTATGGTTGTCGTTGTACCTACCTTGTTTACTGACAAATATTTCGACTGAACGTATCACAGATTTTCCTTTTTTTTGAGAAACGGTAAACTTTTGAGGTTTTATAAGACAAACATTCCTCCTTAAACCCTGATGGGTTCTATGGATACATTTTAGCTGTAGGTATCAAAAAAGTTAAAGGATACTGAAGAAAAAATGTGAAATTAAATTTTGTGAAACAATACATCCGATGAATGTTAGGTTTTATAATTACAACAGCTTCACAATTTAATAATGTAAAAGTAGCCATGCGTTCGTTAGAAGCAGGCTGGTATAGTGAAAAAAAAATGCGCTGCTTATTGAAAGAGTACAGCGAAAATTCGCTCGTTTCCTATACAAACGCAAGTACGGGTACTATCCGACTCTTTTTCCATCATTGTTCGTGACCGGGATGGTTGGGCTGGAAACCCTGCATTTGCGCCAGTAAATTTCGACGCTTACACATAATGCCTTCTTCTACGCCACACAAGCATAAGATAACCCGTCTGTCTTGGCCCAGTTGAATTTATTTGTACCTGACAACTTTACAAAGGCGGTGGGTCGCAAAGGAAGGCGGGTACGGAACCTTTTCTCTTTTACGACTAAAACTCGGACTTTGCAAGCCTGCAACGCACCTACTGCCAGCGCCACTGCATTATTGAATGAGTTCCTTGCACAAATCTGGGATGCCGATGTGTTTGCGGATAATTGTTCAACATTAAGACTTAAAATTGTTATTTTCGCAAATAGTCTCACTTTTTGAAGTGGATACTTCTTTGCTCGCGTTCTTGTATAGGGGTACAGTTCATAATGTATCATGTGACTTCCGGAATAACTTTTTGTAGAGACGCCTAATCTGTTTTCAAATAATTGTTTGTTACATGTTTTAATCCTTCTTTATTTTCCATTAGTTGTTAATCACTAAATGTTATTTAGTTTATGTGGCGGACATGAAAATGCTAAAATGACCGCCATTATCAATGTATCGCGAGTCAAATGACCTACGTCAGTCAATGTTGTCATATATACCGATTTATCTGTACTTATACAGATTTTAGATATATATTTTACGGGGACACCATAATAGCAGATTCCTTTAAATAATCAAAACACTTTGAATTTAACAATTCATTTAAAATGCTTAGGTATCTAAGTAGATTTTCCCTTTAGATTGAATGAAATCAATCGCAAATCCATGGGATACAATTTAGGACAAGGACAGTTATTATTATACTGATTAGTTATACCAGTCAGACTCGCACTTGGCCGGGTTTTTTTATTAGGGTTCCATAGCTAACAAAGAAGTATTCACTTAAACTTAATTAACGGTTGTATCTCCGACACAACCCGCTTCTTTTTTGGAAAATGCTACAATTAGTAAGTAGTTTTAAGTTTAGCGCCTAAGCAAACCTGTAAAATAACTATCTGCTGGACGTTTTGGGTAACAGTGTAAGTCTATAAGATTATGATTATAAAAAAAAAAAAAAAATATTCGATTAAAATTCGCATGCAGATGGTGGCACTTAGTTGTATATATTTGTGTTTTACATTAGTGAAGCCACCAATGCAACAGTCGCTGTTAGTTATTTTTCATCACACTTGCTCGTAAAGGGCTTCATAACGTGCAGGCATACAGAGCTGCAATAGCCTTTATTACGCCCATGGGCGTAATGGATTTTTTCTTAAATTGTATATGCCACTCTTACGTCAGTTATAAGAGTGGATTGCAAAAAAATTGTACATAGTTAAGAGCTTTAATCTAATCTATGATTTAATTTTTTACAGTTTCATAACGGCAATTACCCATATACCTATTTTATATGGGTAATTGCCGTCACGAAACTGTAAAAAGTTAAATCGTAAATTAGATTAAGGCTCCTAACTATGTACATTTTTTTTGCAATCCACTCATAAAGCAAGGAGGTTTTAACTCAAACACGATGTTTGAAAACGTATGATTTAAAGATTTCAAAACTTAATGTAGCAATTTATTGTCTATGTAAAATATGTTTAACTGTGATTTTAAATCGTGGCTGTATGCCGAAGGGTCTTTGCTCTAAGCGCTTCACGTCAAATTCAACAAAATTGGTCGACTGACATTTTGTAGTTTTTATTACGATCAGTAACAATTTAGTTAAAAATGTATTGGTTTCCTCGCCAATGTGATGAAAAACATTGTATGCGACACGAATTTCGTAGAGCCAAGTCAGGCATTCTTATTAATATTTGCTTGCTAAATAAAATTCTGCAACTTGGGAATCACACAACTTTGCTGCATTTATTAATTTTTGCATACCTAAAACTGTGTGATTACCAAGTCGTTACTTCATTATTTTCATTACAATTACCTTATCACTCACGTGACTTACGACCTATGGCTTTATGATTTCACATTTGGCTATATATTTAATAGTGTCAATAACACTGCATGTATTCTACTTTACACTGTACTCGGGTAATTGTGCCCGCGTTAATTTCGGCTTTTTAAATATACCATTTAAACTAAATTTGTAACATTAGAATGATTTTTGTAAGAAGAGCTACTACCCCAGGTACGTGAATTTCCAATTTTTTACAACACTGTTTATTTTGTAATATTTCTTATAACCAGCGGTCCTGCGTTAGTTCATGAGTTACCTTTTGTTAATGCTGTAAATTTTAATTGTGTGTGCTAAGGTGCTATAATATCATAGTACCTAGAAGTACATTATTTCGTAGGCGCGGAAACAAAGGGATTGCCTGACAAAAAAAGAGTCAGGCAATTCCAGTTTCTGCCAAGGCGAATATAATAAAGTGTGTTTCTGACTCAAAAGGAGCTAAACAAAAGAATTTTCGAAAAACCCACCTTCCGGTTCCGCGGGTTCCGGACCAAAACGGTAAACCGGCCAAGTGCGTGTCGGACCACGCAAAACGAAGGGTTCCGTGCATATTAAAAAGGTCGTATCGTCATAGAAATCTAACGGCACTTACGTCCTTTTCTTTGAAGCAGGCAGTTTTTCAGCAATATCTCGGAAACCTTTCATCCGATCTTGTTCAAAACAATTTTCGGTGAATGAACTTAATAAGCGCTGTGTCCATGAATTTTTTCATATTTTTAAAATACACCGTTCAAAAATTAGAGGGGGGGGGACAGAATTTTAGTGACTTTCGGAGCGATTATCTCTGACTGTATTCACTTAATCAAAAAAATTCTCGAGAAACCTTATATTTATTTTGAAAGGCCTATCAATTCATGTGCCACACGTGGGCTTACGATGAAAAAAAAATTTTTGACTTTTAGTTTTATGTATGGAGTACACCCCTAAAAAAATTTTTTTTAGTAATTTTAATTACAAAACTTTGTAGCGGCTAACAAAATACACCTATTCTCAAAATTTTATTCAAATACACCTTATAGTTTTCGAGTAAAATGCCTGTGACATACGGACAGACGGACAGACGGACATGACGAAACTATAAGGGTTCCGTTTTTGCCATTTTGGCTACGGAACCCTAAAAACGGAACCCTTATGGTGCGACCCCGTCCGTCTGTCTGTCTGTCACAAAGTCAAATATCTCAGGAACTACTATTGCTATCGATTTGAAATTTAGAATAATGGTAAACAAAGCTAATCCTCGTGTATGGAAAATGAAAAATAATAATGTATACTTTTAATTTGTATAAAAAAGGGCGGATAAGAGGGGGGCAAAAATTCAAAGTCTAGTTAGTAGGCCAAGTGGGGTATCATATGAAAGGGCTTGAATTGTACATTCTAAAACAGTTTTTCTTTTTTTCTACAATGGTAAAATTTTGATTTATAAAGAAAAATGTTGAAAAAAAATACCATTCCCCCCCCCCCTTATCTCCGAAGTTAACCAAGCGAAAATTTTTAAAATAATATATATGATTAATATTAACGTGAATATTACCGGAAAAGTGTAACGAGACCTCTATCTAGCGTATTTTTTTTTTAATTCATCAAAAATCATATGTTGATTTTGTTTGTAATTTAATACTTGTGTTTAATTTTTTTCCTTCACATTCCTATCAAAGTGTTCTGAAAGTACCTTCTAGCAAATAAAAAAAGAATTATCGAAATTAATTCACTTGATATAGAATTATCGCTGAAAAACCAAAATACAGTATTAACGTACAGTCACGAGCGTTAATTTGGGACCCACCTAAGGTGGAATATCGTATAGCAAACTGAAGACATTTAAAGCTAATATTTTAAAGGAGTGTCAATGTTTGCCATGCTGACAACTTACGTTACTATACGTGACTAGGGGAAACCGCTCATAGTCCTACTTGTTATGAACAAAATGCTGCACTTTATGATGAAAGCAAGCCGCTTGGCACAGTGGTAGTAGGGACCAAATTGAGTGATTTGACCCGCAGCAGCGGAAGTTTCACCCCTTAGGAAAAGAGATGGCGCCACTTCTTAAAAAATATTTCAAAAAATTCTACAAGCTAAACGAATAGACCAATTTTAATGTATAATACCTCAAATGAAAGTTCATTTTACATTTTAGTTATAAAAAAATATATAAAAAATATATTCAGAGATCTTTTGGCAAAAAACAGCATGTTAAGTTTTTTTCCTAATTTAATTGGTAGTTTTTACTTGATTTCTTAAAAAAAATGTATGCAACATGAATTGTTTATTGCACGTATATATTACTGACTAAATAACAAGTATTATAAAAAAAACTTGACATCAATATCTTTCATACTTCATGAAATATTGAAGTTTAAATGTGAGCACCATTTCTTTAAAACATATTTCAAAAAATTATGCAAGCTAAACAAATGAACTAATTTCTAGTGTATAATATCTCAAAGGAAGGGGCATTATATAAATTGCTTATAAAAATAAAATTTACCAAAATATAGTGGCAAAAAAAGGCATATTAAGATGTTTTTTTACTTTTTTGGTAGTTTTTACTTCATTACATTTTAAAAATACATGCAACATGTATGTTTTAATGCATATGTATTTTACTGGGTTAATAAAAAGTAGTAAAAAAAACGAGATATAAATATCTTTCATAGTTCACGAAATATTTAAGTTTAATGGTGCGCGCACTTTAAAAAAAAAACAAATAAATTTAAAGGAATCTTTAAGCGCAACGAGCGATCTTATTTTTATTGTTAAATGTGTCATATGAAAAGACATCACGTAATTTATTTAAATAAATAAAAAAACTCAATAAAGAGTTTTTTCTGGTGCTGAATTACAAAAAAAAAACATAATTACTTTAAAATTTGTCATTATTTTTATTTAAAGTTACTACATTTCTAGACAAAAAAAAACTATATAATCCCCAGCATAGTTGATTCCTAGATATATTATATGTTGCTTAGTAGCTGACGAATTCATGTAAAAAAATTAGCTTTAAATCTGATAGGACTTCTATTCACGTTGAAAATTTATATTAACTTAGATAATTATGTAACTTTTTGAAATAAAAGACTATTTATTATATACATGTTTATCAAATATTTTTATTATAATTTAAATTTCCTCTTCGCGTTCACCGGTAGATGTAGAAATGAAAAGGAAAAGTCGTTTTGTAGTCGTACCATTCCAATACTACATAATCACTGATCTTTTATACATGGACCGGTTGTTGTAGCTTACTGTTGAATTATTTTTGTGCCTAGTTGAATACCATTAGACCTAAATTTTTGTGCCAGCCAGTGGAAATCAGTGGTCAGCATACAAAATAACTCTCCATTGAAAATAATATGAACTCACTTTTGATTTGAGCTGACGCGACATGACCCACAATGCATAGTATCACAGCCAGATTTGCAGCCACAATGGTCCAGGAGGCTTAATTGCGACTAAATCACTGTAACTGCCGACCATTGTGGAGTCCAAATCTCTTGTTCCTTGGTCTATCCCCAAGAAGATGGACATTGAATGGAAAAATACAAGTTCAGAGCGTTTTCCCATCCATAGCTGGCTTGTTAAGCTGTACCCAGTGCATGGTTATAGAGAGCAGCTGATGTAGGTGGCAGGCTTCTCAAGAGCTTGTTTTTTGAAGCAAACAAGTCCTTGGGAAAAACAGCTAACTGAGTGGGGCCACGTATGAAGAAACGCTCTGAATTGAGAAGTTTCCATACCATGTTCATTTTCTTGGGGATGGACCAAGACACAAGAGAGTTGGATGCCACAATGGTCGGCAGTTACGGTGATTTAGTCTCAACTAAGCCTCCTGGATCATTGTGCCTGCAAATCTGGCTGCGATACAATGCGTTGGGGTTGTCGTCGCGTCAGCTTACCGCCTATTGTAAATCCTGCAAAGGTGGCTGTAAGCGTACTTCAAAACGCCTTTTCCTTTTCAGTACTAAGTACCTGTGAACCCGAATAGTAAATTTAAGTTTTAATAAAGATATTTGATAAAGATTTAAATAAATAGTCTTTCATTTCAAAACGCAACATGCATGACACATTTAAGTTATCTAATATATATTTTATTTTTAACGTCAGTATCCTTTCTGATTTAAAGCTAAAAATTTGACAAAATCCGCTAACTACTAAGCAACATATATCCAGAACCAACTATGCCAATGCCAATGCAGTTTTATGTTTTGTCTACAACCTTTAAATGGAAAATGGCAAATTTACTTTACTGTTTTTAAAGTATTCATATTTTTTTCGTAATTCAGCACCAGGAAAAAACTTTTTGTCTCGGATTTTTCATGTATTTTTTATAATAAATTAAGCATTTTTCTTTCATATAACACATAAAATATTAAAATCGGAGCACTTATTGCGCTTGGAGATTTCATTAATATTTTTTTAAGAAGTAGCGCGCACATTTGAACTTAAATATTTCGTTAACTATACAAGATATTTATGTCTTGTTTTTTTATAATACTTGTTTCTTACCCAGTAATTTACATAAAACATACTTGTTGCATACATTTTATAAATGATCTTAAGAAAAAACTACCAACCAAGTAAAGAAAAAAACTTAATTTACCAGGTTTTGCCAAAAAAGGCATATATTTTATTTTTATTTTTTTATAAGTAATATAGACAATGCGCTTTAATTTGAGACATAAATCATTGAAATAAATGGATTTGTTTAGCTTGTACAATTTTTTGAAATATTTTTCAAAGAAATTACTCTCACATTTAAACTTTAATATTTCGTGAACTATGAAATATATTGGTGTCAAGTTTTTTTTATAATAGTTGTTATTTACTCAGTTATATAATCGTATATAAAAATATACATATTATATATAAAAAATATACGAAATCAATTAAAAACTACCAATCTAGTACAAAAATAAAACTTAATTTGCCATTTTCTGCCAAAAGCTTTTAATTTATATTTTATTTTTATTTTTTTATAAGGAGTGTATATAATGAGCTTTCATTTGAGATATTAAACACTGAAATTAGTTCATTGGTTTAGCCTGTACAATTTTTTGAAACATTTTTTAAAGAAGTGGCGCCATCTCTGTTCCTAAGGGGTGAAACTTCCGCTGCTGCGGGTCAAATCACTCAGTTTGGTCCCTGCTATCACTGTGCAAAGCGGCTTGCTTTCATCACAAAGTGCAGCATTCGGCCAAAAAATCGCCATAACAAGTAGGACTATCAGTGACGTCAACCGGGCGGAACGAGTCAAACGATCATTTCCGATTTTTTCCGACTAATTGTCACCCGTGTTAGAGGCCCTGTCTTCTCTCCGGCCATATTTGTTATTTGAAAATAGTATTTTGTGAAAATGACAGTTTTCAATAAATTTTCTTGTCTGACACTGACACACAATGACGCATGTTCGTAATTAGAAAACTGTAATGATAGCTTTTGGCAAAGACGTTATCAATTCAAGGGCCCATTCAATAAGACATTTAATTGTGTCATCTTGACACTTCACAATTATTATTGAACTGAAGTTTTCGACCTTATTGCATTGTAAATGTTCTAACAACATTTGAAGGAAATGGGTCCCAAATTAACGCTCGTGACTGTACCACCGTAGAACTCTATCGCAATAAGGTGACATACCACTCGAGTTTGAGTGACGGCGGCCTGTCAATTGCGACAGGGTTCTACGGTAGTACGTTAATACATTTCCCTTACTGTACATACCGAGTTCCTTGGTCGTACGGAACCCTCGGTGCGCGAGTCTGACTCGCACTTGACCGGTTTTTACAATAGCCTATGTCACTCCTACGATTAAGAGGAATCCAACGACACCTCATATGTCGAAATCCGTCAAACGGTTTAGGCTATGGGGCGTGCCAAAGAATGAGACATAAGTACACACATACATACTTACATAAAAGTATACATACATACATACATACATACTTACAGACGCTTGTAAAACATAACCCACCTTTCCTTCGGCAGTCGGGTAATAATACAAATAATTCTTTATTCAAAGTGCACAACGGAAAAATACATCAGCGGAGCAGACCTGGGGGTCAATCACGTAACGCATTGTACGCGCGTCAAGTAGAAGTCTAAATGTCAATTTTTATATGGAAAAATTACAGTTAAATCTACCTAACGCGCGTAAGAAATGTTACGTGATCGACCCACTGAATTCCACTCGTGTGCGCGTTCAATTTTTATCCCCCGACGCAAAAAGAGGGATGCTATGAGTTTGACGTGTCTGTCTGTGGTATCGTAGCTCCTAAATGAATGGACCGATTTTAATGCAGTTTTTTTTGTCTAAAAGCTGACGTGATCGAGGTGGTTCTGGTGGATGGTTGGTGGTGGTATGTTTCAACAAAATCTGTTCAGCCGGTTTTGCAATATTGAACTTTGAAATTAGAATGTCGGGGTTTTTCAACTTTTCTATTTTGTTTATTATTTACTAGCTGCCCGCCCCGGGTTCGCTCGGGTGGTGCAAGATGTAATTATTATTTAATTTACTTAGATACCTACTATGTCTTAGAGACAGTTTTGTTTATTTACGTAATACCTTAATACTTTTTATGCAATAAGTTTTTTCTCGGCGGGTCTAATTTACGTAGGAGAAAAACTTTATTAAAGGTACGCTTTGCTTTAAAACCAATTTATGCGGCGAAATGCCAGAGGGAGTCAACGAATTAAAAATTACTGTTGGGTACTGAAATATTTCGTTAGCATCTACTACGGTGTCCACGGAAAGATGTTCCTCACTTGGACTTAGAAACTTGTTTAGTAAAAATCGTTCACTTTATTCGCCTCTTCGTTGCTTGGAATCTATGTCAGTGACATCTGAGTAGACGTTGTTGACCAAAGATTGTAAATTTTACTTACTAGTAATCATCTTCAACATCATCATCATATCAGCCGAAAGACGGCCCCTGCTGCAAGGGGTGAGCCACAATGACCGGTACTGCGTCACCCGCTTCCAGCCGACTCCGGCAACTTTTACCAGGTCATCAGTCCACCTTGTCCATCAGTCTACCCACGATGCGTCTTCCGGTACATAGTCACCACTCGAGAACCTTTCCGCCCCGATAGCCATCGGTCCTATAGGTAAAAAAAATTAAAGCCCTTCTTGTATGCAGTGGTAACGTATTCGAATAGACATTACATATTTAAACTGTCTAACACAAACATAACTAATACCTACGTGCAATTTGCCTCACCCACTACCACTTACGTTTAGCGATTCGGAGAGCAATATCGGTGGTACCATGGTTATGCTGCAGATGCGTTCACGCAGTGAAACTCCCAGAAAAAATTGCGTTAGCTTATATGTCCCACTTAACGTGTCCCGGTTGCACTGCTCTACGAAGGCAGAGGAAGTAGTGGAGTATGTGCACGTGAAGACAGGATTCATCCTGAGGGTGGAGTCTCACCATAACGCGAATTTTAATTCCTTTGAAGTGAGAGTTCACCTTCACTAAGGATGAATTTTGGCCGAAGGGAGCCAAATTTCGGCGTTTTCGCGGTCGGTGACCTGACACCATTCTTTCGTGCGTTCTTTTAGGCTTCGACAGCTGTTTTCTGCAACATACGTAGACACTTCGTCCCGTTCTATTAGGGTATGTGAAGTTGTACTGTCACGTAACAATTTGCCGGGACTACTTTATTTCGATATGTTGCACGTGTGCTGGTGGAATCATCCCTATAATTTCAAAGGAATTTTGAACAACGCACCAGCTGTTCGGCTGGTCTCCGCCAGCGCAATTTTTCTATTGGATCTTACCTTTGAATTCAGCAATTTATGTTAAAAATGATTCACCATGCCTCCTAAGCATGGCAATGGCAATACTGTACATTCCTATTCCGGAACAATCATACTTGTAGTTTAACTAACTATCCGTACCTGCTGACCCCCTTATTCATCAAACCCTATTAAGTAAAATGTGTTTTGGTCCTTTCTCACAAACATCTATGTTTAAGTGAAAAATAAACATAATCGGTATTTTAGCTAAAATAGGTTTGATGATTTTTTATCAATGATGCCATCAGTTTATCTCTTTCTTATTTTAGCATTATAACACCAAAGAAAAGCGTATAATGTCTTAAACTTCTCTGCTACCGAGACTATAAAAGTAAAACCGGCCAAGTGCGTGTCGGACCACGCAAAACGAAGGGTTCCGTGCCTATTAAAAAGGTCGTATCGTCACAGAAATTTTACGGCACTTACGTCCTTTTCTTTGAGGAAGGCAGTTTTTCAGCAATATCTCGAAAACCTCTGAACCGATCTTGTTCAAAACAATTTTCGGTGAATGAAATTAATAAGCCCTATGTCCATGAATTTTTCCATATTTTTAAAATACACCGTTCAAAAATTAGAGGGGGGGGACAGAATTTTAGTGACTTTCGGGACGATTATCTCCGACTCTATTCACTTAATCAAAAAAAATGCTAAGAAACCTTATATTTATTTTGAAAGGCCTATCGATTGATGTGCCACACGGGGGGTCACAATGAAAAAAAAAAATTTGACTTTTAGTTTTATGTATGGAGTGCACCCCTAAAATTTTTTTTTTGTCATTTTAATTACAGAACTATGTAGCGGCTAACAAAATACACCTATCCTCAAAATTTTATTCAAATACACCTTATAGTTTTCGAGTAAAATGCCTGTGACATACGGACAGACGGACAGACGGACAGACGGACAGACGGACATGACGAAACTATAAGGGTTCCGTTTTTGCCATTTTGGCTACGGAACCCTAAAAAGGTAAAAAAAAATATGGATCGTAAACGTACATAACGTACGTATGTTTCAAAAATTCCAAAAAAGTATTTTAAAAAAAGCAAAAACTTGCTTCGTCTACCGAGACTCGAAGACGGGACTTTCACGAACAATATATTAGCGTCGTATCCGATGGGCTACCGTATCCTTTGACAATGGTGACGAAATTAGTATTCTATTACAGCGTATGACGTTGTCATTTGTCTACATAAGAAGCCATTTGTCACTTCAAAAATCATCTAAATCATTAGAATTGGTAGAAAAAAAAAATAGCTGTAGTGAACTATTTACAAACAAAACATATTTAAATTATATTACTAAAACCACCACGGTAAAATTCTCTACGCATTGGTGCAAACGGCATAAAAATCGGTCCAGTCGTTTTCGAGTTTATCAATAACATACATTGGCTGGCGACTTTGTTTTATAATATGTATAGATAGATATAGATATAGAAGATATAGATGTATAGATAGATAGATAGATAGATAGATGTGTTACGCTACGTGGGTGTCCGGGTTGCTAGATGGTAGTGGTGGGGTCGATGACCAGGCTACATCTTGTACGCTCTTGTTGAAATATAGCACCGCTTCTGTTATTTCGTTTTTCGATTTTAGGCTGACTGATTCTTGGAATGCTTTGTCTGTAAGCTCACGGAATAGGGACCAGTTAGTCCTTTTGTTATGCAGACCGCATTTTCTGACGCACTCTTAAGGGGTAGTGTGCAGTTCTACCATGATTGGAGAGTGGTCTGAGGATAGGTCCCAGCAACTCGGGCATGATATGATGTTTTTATTTATTTATTTATTTGTTTATTAGGCAAGGTAAGAAAATGTAAATTAATATGTATACATATTTAACATAGTTCCATCGAAATAGTACATAATTTACATTTCTATAACTACCATACACAACATGTTAGATAAAAAATAGAATGGACAATAATACAAATAGTCTAACTACATAATGACAGTGGTCATAATTAACTTAAATAATTAATGAGATCGTGAAGGTTATATTTAACTTAGTGACAATTTTGTAACATTACTTTTAAATTGATTGAGACTTAAACAAAAAATATCAACATCCTTGCATATCTTATTGTAGGATGTGCACATACGAGCCAGGGGACTGTGTTGGGTGACATTGTTAGATGCTATCGGAACTAGAAACTGAGCAGGATTGCGACACGGTTTTGAATACACCCGAAACTGAATGTTATTAATGAGATTGGAGTCCATCGAATTATTAATAATTTTATATAATATTACTAACTCATTTACGTTTCTTCTAGTTTGCAAATTCTCTATTTTTCTATATATATTTTTTTATAGTCTATCTGCATAGGTCGGTAGTTTTCGTTTAAGTCGCAATTTGTACGCTAAGTGTTTCAAAAATTTCCTCTGCGCAGCTTCTATACGGTCTATATGGGTGTTATAGTAGGGTGACCAAACAGTGAAACAGTATTCTAGATATACCTATTTTGTACGTTTATGGCATATTTTTTTACCTTTTTACTTTTATATAGTTTCAGTAGCAGAGAAGTTCAAGACATTAAGTATACGCTCAATCTTTTCTTTGGTGATAATAGTGCTAAAATAAGAAAGAGATAAACTTATGGCATCATTGATAAAAAATCATCATACCTATTTTAGCTAAAATACCGTTTATATTTATCTTTCACTTAAACATAGATGTTTGTGAGAAAAGACCAAAACGTATTTTAGTTAACAGGGTTTGATGAAAAAAGAGGTCATTAGATACGGATAGTTAGTTAAACTATTCCCGTGGTTAGAAGGCATGGGAAAACATTTTTAACAAAAACTGCTGTGTTCAAAGGTAAGATCAAATATTAAAATCGCGCTGGCAGTAAGTAGGTTCCTCTGGGATCGCGGTCAGATACACTGGTGGAAAAATTCCTTTGAAACTCTACAGGGACGATTCCACCAGCACGTGCAACATATCGAAATAAAGTAGTCTCGGCAAATTGTTACGTGACTGTGCGACTACACCTACCCTAATAGTACGGGGCGAAATGTCAACGTATGTTGCAGAAAACAGCTGTCAAAGCCTATAAGAACGCGCGATTGTCCTATCGGTGGTTGTAAAATTCTTTTCTCCTGTAACTTTTATCAAATCCTACCAACAGTCTCCTGAAAATGACACATAGGTAGTTTATTTATTTATTTGGATCAGGCAACAAAGGCCCATATTACATATAACTTAAAGACTTAAAAAATACATATCAAAAACTACAAAAACACACTATTACTGCGATGTGTTGGGCAATTTCGTGGTGTCGGGTAACCGAACGCGAAAACATTAAATATTAATCTCAAACACCGTTTGGAGAATAAATTTGGACTGAACGTTTACTGAGTTAGGTACCTCAGAATCTTATACCATACGTTAGTTGAGGATTTAGCCGGGTTCACAACTGTCTGTCGTGTTGTGTTGTGATGCTCTCTGTCGTGATGGCATACTGTTCACATCTATATGACGTGTTATGACGCATTATGACGAATTTTTTTATCAGTTCCGTCTTGGCTCTCGGAGAGTTCACACACTCAAAATGTTTTTTCAAGAATCATCCGATTCAGATTCAGATTTTGAAGAAGATATGCAATTATTGGCTCTGGCAACGCTTCTAATAAAACAAAGAAAGAAAAGAAGATATTGGATTCATCCAGTAAATAGAAAAAGAGAGACTAAAGGCGAGTTTCATTGTCTCGTTCTTAAAGAGTTTGAGAGAGATGCTGAAAAATTTCATCAGTATTTTAGAATGTCTGGCTCAGTTTGAGGAAATTCATCGTTTGATTGAAGAAGATGTCAAAAAACAAAACAAAGCGACACAACACAACACTGGCGCATGCACACTAGTCTGATGCGCTGTGTCGTGTCGCTGCACCGCCCCCCGCACCTCACCCGTTCTGACGCGGACCGGAATCGCTTGTGACGCGACACAACAGAAGCCGTCACAACACACGGCATCAGAGAAATGTGAACGCAAGCATATTAAATGTATGAAACCGATACCGTTCTGACGCGTCACGACACAACACGTCAGACAGATGTGAATGCGGCTTAAACCTCTACTGAAGTTATATTGATCAATATAGATATCGCGTAGCGTTGGATAAAAATGATGTTCCCGTTATTTAACGTAAAGCAGTCAAATCTTGCTTAACCGACCTCATTTTAACCGAAAAAAGATTTAAGACTGGGGGTACTTCATTATCAAAGATAGCATAGGCTACATAAGCCATCTTCGAGCGCACGAGTGCCAAATAGGAGTCGGAGTGGTCACCATGGCCGAAAACGGTTGGACAGATCATAATCATCATGGAAGACCATCACAAATTGGAATACCCTTACAGGGGTTTTCATGTGACACTGACAACTTCTGTTATATTAACACCTATTGTAAATACACGGTGCCCGTGAGCATTGCGATAGATTTTAATCACGAATTCCTGAGGCTATAAGGAGTAATCTATATATATAATAAAGCAGAAGAGGGTCGAAAGTCTGTACATGTAAGATAAACGAAAAAAAATTGGCTGGGGATACTTAGAATTGATAACAGAACACGTTCCAGGTTGTCTGGAAGAGATCGCTCTTCAGCGATAAGACCGCCTGTTGTCTACCTCTACCTACATGTTATTGTATTGTTTCTCTATGTAACTGCTTTGTTTGTGTGAGGTGTGCAATAAAGAGTATTTGTATTGTATTGTATTGTATTGTTCCAACAGTTTTTAGAATTTTTGTCTGTTTATCTGTTTGTCTGTTTATTTGTCCGAGCATCACGTGAAAACGGCTGAACGGATTTTGATGCAAACTTTACTAATCTGTCGAGAGAATCGCCGGATAGGTTTTAAGCTATAAAAATCTTAAAGATTAGGGTTCAAAGGGGGTAGAAAATGGGGTTGAACTTTGTATGGGAACTCCTTGAATGTAAGAGCTACAGACTTGAAAATTGGTAACCATAAACTTGACTGGAAAGTAAAAACGACCCCATTCAAACTTTTAGCAATGTATAGATAAAACGTGAAAAATATGGGATGAAAATAGGTTCTGAGGCGACTAGAAACTATATAATGTTGCAAGAGCGTGGTTATAACAGTATCATTACCATGGTAACATGTCGTCAAGATATTCGAAAATTCATCGTGTTCTTACAACTGATAGTTAGTCCAGTGGTTTCACCCATAGCTTACGGAGTCGGTGTCCCCGAGTTCAAACCCAGCAGCATGCACTTTTTGTAGTTTTAATTTTTTTATGTCTGCGTTTTTGAAAATGTATATTTTGAAAATGTATATTTTTAAAACGCAGAGAAGCTTAGTGAATAGAGGATTTTGATGCAACTTTTACTTAATCGGTCGAGAAAATCCCTGGCCAGGTCATAGGCTGTAAAAATGATAAAAAATAGTTCAAAGGGGGTAAAAAATGGGGCAAAACTTTGGATGGGAACTCCTCAAATCCATGAGCTTTAGACTTGAAAATTGATAAACATACACTTGACTGGAAAGTAAAAAGAACTCCATTCAAACATTATAAAAAAATATAGATAAAACGTGAAAAACCACGGGATGAAAAAGAGTGCTAGATGGCTAAAGACTATCTATAATAACCAAAAATGTTTGATATCTCAACCGATAGTAGCTGTTAACTGCTGACAACGTCGCTGTTAATATTGAAATCCAGCAACCTTGACCTTCGTCTTCCTATATAATTACTATGAATTCAGAGGTCATCTAAAGATGTATGACAGGTTGAGTTTAATACTTACGTCGAATTAGCATAGTTCACCAACGTCAAGAGATGTGGGTATAAAATTTGGACACAACGGCATTCCGCGGAAAATTAAGTAGATAACATTTTTTATGTATAAAACTTCAGCTTTTGTGACATTCAGAAATATTATTATTATTATGAATACTCGGGTATAGTGAGCGTCCGCATGAGCTAGCTCTCGGGCTTTCAGCCCTCGGGCTCGCATAGAGAGCGCTCTCTGAAGCGATGTATTGGGCCTTTCATTCATACGAAAAGCTCGGCCTTCGGGCTCGCTTGCCTCGCCACTCACCTTCGGGACTTTGGAACTCAGATTTCGCTTTCAAGACACTTGGAGATAGTGTGCGTCAGTCCTCGGGCTCGCATAGGAAGCGCTCTCTAAAACGGTTCTTTGGGCCTATCATTCCAACGAAACGCTCGGCCTTTGGTCTCGCTTGCCTCGCCGCTCTTCTTCTGACTTCTCTCGCTCGGGACTTTGGTCTCTGGTTTCGCTTGCAAGACACCTGGGTTTAGTTAGTGTCCGTGAAGGCTCGCCCTCGGGCCTTCGGCCCTCGGGCTCGCATTGAAAGTGCTCTAGAGAGCGCTCTCTGAAGGGTTGGTTTGGGCCTTTCATTCATACGAAAAGCTCGGCCTTCGGGCTCGCTTGCCTCACCCCTCAACTTTGGGACTTAAGGCTCATGTTTCGCTTGCAAGACACCTGTGGATAGTAAGTATCCATGGAGTCTCGCCCTCGGGCCTTCGATGCTCTGGCTCGCATATGGAGCGCTATCTATAAGGGTACGTTGGGCCTTTCATTCCTACGAAAAGCTCAGCCTTCGGCCTCGCTTGCCTCCCCGTTTACCTTCAGGACTTTGGCTCTCAGGGGTAGTTTGACAAGACACCCGGAGATATAGAGTATCTTTGGGGTCTCGCCCTCGGTCCATTTCTTTCAATTATGAAATTTTATATTTAAATTCCGGTTTTGGTAATTTTTCTTCTACTTACGTACTTCGTTTGCAATAAAGATTAAGTAAATCAATATAACTAAATATTATTGACTACAAAGTTTATGAGGATTTGAACTGTTACACGCATAATTTATAGAAATGAAATCGTAATAATCTAATTTATCAGTGTAGTAGGTATCGTATGGTGAATCATAAGAATATCATGTCATCCATAATTTATACGCGTACGAAGTCGCGGGCAGAAGCTAGTAAATGTTATATGAAGCTAGGTCGAATTATGATTTTTAATTTTTTTCTTATTTTCATACACAATAATTGCTAATCTAGTAAAAACGTGTCTTTAGGACGAGCTGTCAAAGTAGATGGTTAAGTCTCGCAACGTCGCAATCATAAAGGTGTTTCATACTGGAGATTTCATTACAACATTTTTACACAAAAATGGAAATATCTCTAAAACCGAACCGAATTTACTCGACGTTAATTAACATTTTTAACTTAAAATATAGTCAGGAATATCCTGTTAAAATCTCTCACAATGCTCACGGGCACCGTGTATAATGAACATGATCGCAATAAATAAATATGAAATATGCATTTTAAAAAACTGTCCGTAGACCTCTGACCCACGTATGTTGTAATTAGAGGTGAGATTTTTCTTTTTTGCTGATTTTGTAGATTGAGCAAATATAACACAGAAAAAAAACTTGAACCAAGAAATTAATTAGGAAGATTTTAAAATCATCTCGAATTACGTCAAGTTACCAGGAGCCAATTTATTTATTTTTGACTCAAGAAAATCATTATAATTGGAGATGATTTCTGTTGCATTCAAGATAATGGCGGTCTTTGTAATGAATTTCTATGTGTATGTATTAAAAAAAATATTAATTAAGTGTATTGAAGGTGTTCCTAATTTGTGTCAACTGAATGTTTGTTAGTGTTCTGTAAAAAAATTGGTCCCGTGGAACATTTAGGTGACCTCGGTGTCCGACCATTTATCTAATC
The DNA here is from genome assembly GCA_932294315.1 of Epinotia nisella. Lineage (NCBI taxonomy): Eukaryota > Metazoa > Arthropoda > Insecta > Lepidoptera > Tortricidae > Epinotia > Epinotia nisella. Next base: position 17,622,063 of record OW028686.1, read on the forward strand.
ATTAATCTGTTGTTTTTTTGCAGCGGTGGCGTCTGTGGTGCTGGTCATACTGGTGATAGGAACTGTTCTAGCTAAAGAGGACACGAATGTCACTTGGGAAAAATGCAAGTCCAAAAATAAGGCGCGAGTCGTTGGAATACTCCCAGATGATGGTGCCCGCCATTTACTCTTACGAGCCTGCGAAATCAGCGAAGCACATCCTGGTGACTTTGAAGGCTTTCCTAATTTGGAATGGTTGGCACTAGAAAACAACATTATCAGCCACGTTGACCCCATCGTCTTTAAGAGTCTAACAAAACTAACTTATCTTTTTCTATACAACAACCGTCTCACCGAAGTACCGGCCTTTCAAAAATATTCCTTACTTCCGGATTTAATATCCCTCGAGTTGAGTGGTAATCAGATCAAGAAACTTGATAATCCCAGAGCTTTGTCACCGCTTGTAAATTTAAGGCTTTTTGATGTTAGTTCTAATCAAATTGATTATATTCATGAAGACATGTTCAAAAATTCACCCAATATACAAATTATTTATTTGATGCATAACAAGCTCCGATACATCCCAGAAAAGTTGTTTCAGCTGGTGAAATTAGATGAGTTATCTCTGCACGATAACTTGATAGAGTACGTTCCCAAAGATTCATTTCTTGGAAGTAGCATTAAAGAACTGTACTTGCATAACAATAGGATAACACATCTGCAAGATACGTTTTTATCTCAATTTACCAAAGGCTCGTTACAATTGCTTAGAATCGATAGAAACTCGTGGCACTGCAGTTGCCTCCTCGAACTGATTCAAGAAATAAAGAGGGCTGGTGTTAATATATATAGTCGTAAAACGAAGAAATACGATGGAACCCGCAAAGTGTGCGTCATTCGTGAGTACAAGTGCAACAGAGACAATTTCTATCCGGAGTTGTTTGACTAATATTTTTTTTTGAGTATTGAAGGGTCGCTTCAAGCCAGGTCGCTTGACTCTCCATAGTCTCCATATAAACGATAAAGAAAAAAAATTGGTGAGCGATTAGAGACTTTGTATGAAAAACATTCTAGTCACTCTATTTTTTCTATTTTAAATTACAGCAACATAAACTACCTAGTTACCGACCAAGAAATGGCGGATCCATTTGTGTAATGCATAGTTGTTATCTAGCATGTGGTTTAAATGAGAACCAAACTATGTTTCTATGGAGAGTCGACTTAAGCCCCTTTAGTCCCATCTCGTAGCCAGATTTGGTAGCTAGCTACGAAATGGGAACGACTTTCCCATCTCGTAGACACATTTGGTAGCTAGCTACGAAATGGGAACGACTTTCCCATCTCGTAGACACATTTGGTAGCTAGCTACGAAATGGGAACGACTTTCCCATCTCGTAGTCAGATTTGGTAGCTAGCTACGAAATGGGAACGACTTTCCCATCTCGTAGACACATTTGGTAGCTAGCTACGAAATGGGAACGACTTTCCCATCTCGTAGACACATTTGGTAGCTAGCTACGAAATGGGAACGACTTTCCCATCTCGTAGACACATTTGGTAGCTAGCTACTAAATCTGGCTACGAGATGGGACTTAAGAATTCCCGTTTCGTAGCCAGTTTCGAATCAGGATTATTTGTCTCATTTGGAAGCCAGCTACCAAATCTGGCTCCTAGATGGGACTAAAGGCTTAAGGCACTGGGTAGCAGACACGCTATGTGATGATCTGGATGTAGAGAGGGAGCGCCGAGCGTTGGCGGTCCGCGGTAATATGCTGGCGCGTAGGTTCGCACGATGTAGTGAGAGTGTGAAAGTTACCCTGTTTAAGGCATTCTGCCAATCTTTCTACTCGTGTGCACTATGGGTTAGCTATACGCAGCGGGCCGTCAACGTACTTAGGGTGCAATATAATAATGTGTTCAGGATGCTGATGGGGCTCCCTCGTTATTGTAGTGCGTCCGGCATGTTCGCGGCGGCGGACGTGCCGGGATTCCACGCAATCTTACGCAACAGAATGGCGTCTATGATGACGAGAGTGAGGAGCAGCACCAACAGCATCCTACAAACATTTGCTGAACGGGCGGATTGCCCGATTATGCGACATTGGGACCAGGCGCACGCTCCAGTTCTTGCCTCCCCCCGTCGATTTTAGTTCTAGATTATTTGTATGTAATACCTATCTTACTAACATTAGCTGTAAGTATACTGTAACTAACAAATTATGGACCTCGAGTCCGAAATAAATCATATTTAATTTAATTTAATTTAATTTAAGCCGACCGTGCTAGGGACTCTTAAGTAATCTTTACCAAAATAGAATGGTTTATGATATACTTAATGGTCTAAAGATATAAAGTTTGGAATCCGATCAGAAGAAGTGGGATGTTTAGTTACCATCACTTTTATTTAATTTCATTTAACCGCAAGCGGGAAAAAGGTGGATATAGTGCTGCTTATAATTTGATTTAAACCATATGGGGGAATTTCGTGTGGATGTATCACTGTATGCGTGTTAATTGCGTTACTAGTAACAATAATTATGTCAAGCTATTTTTAAATATATCGCTGTTTTGATAGCAAGTGTAAATTTTGAAGAGAAATTAATTATTAATATCGCGTGATGGTAATGGAATCCAAATAATTTTCATTCCTCTTGTATGAAGATACGTATAATTTGATTTATTATGTTTTAGTATAAGCGCCTTTAAGTCTAGATCACTTGTCGCTCATAATTTGTGTTCATTTTGTTTAAATGCTACAAGTTTTTGTGATAAATTGCTCAAAAATGTTTCAATCACTGTGTAAAATAAAAGTATGTTGTAAAATTTTTTTTTTAGTTGTTTCCTCTCCTAGTCACCAAAAATGGTTATATGAAAGTTTATTATTACTTTCTTTCTAGGAATAAAGCTATGTTATTTTTTTTAATGCTGGAATTAGGCCTCTCCTAAAGAGTGCCAAATTGAGATACTAAATGTTGTCTGACAAATTAGGTAAGTTATAATTTCTTGTAAAATTATTGTAATATCGCTCAAGCGTGTCTACTTTTGGTATCACATGATAACTTGACTTACATAAATAATTAAATAAAAATGAGGGGACAATCTTACTCAAATCGAACTAGCCCTATCCAATAGTGAGCTCAATAAGGCCTGTGTTATGGGTACTAGACGACGATATATATAATAGATAAAGGTTATAATTAACATTAACTAAGATATATTAAAACTAAGTTAAATCTAAAAAAGGCCCTCGAGGCATTGTACCGAGGATGCTGGCGGCATTTCCTCGCTGAATTGCAATGCTGATGCGTTGCGCGAGAAAGCCGCCAGCTCTTCGGTCGCCAGTTACATCGACCAGACGTTTCGCGATTTCTGCAAATAACTTACGCGCACTGGGACCCCACGGACCGAGGGTCTCGACGCCAAAGGGTACAAAATCGTACTCTCTGCCGAGGCCTCTATATTTATTACATTTCAGATTTTCGGCGTTTTCCGCCGCTGCACCCGCTTTAGAAGTAGTCCGTTGGAGGTGAGACGGTGCCAGTGTGTCTACACATGTAGCGTCCCACACAAGCATCCGTCCCAACCTCCATGGAACCAGAGACACACCATCAGGTCTTTTGCCATCATCTCTGACAATGCCAGGCGGCTCAAGAAGAGCAGGCACATTGATGCTGGCAAGAGACCGGCGGATTATGTCATTAAGTGTCGCATGTCTTGAAAAGCGGCCTGCACTTTTTTGACAACAAAGTCCGTGGTGACCCAGTCGGTCCACGTCCGTGGGCACAAGGGCATTTAATGTTAATTATAATCTTGTATTTTTATTTCAATAAATTTGCGGTCATTATGAATAGATAAATACTTAATATATATAGAAAATATCTAAGACTCGAAACAAATATTCATACTCATCCTCATCACACAAATATTATCGGGATTCGAACCCATGTTCGTAGGCAGCGGCACTACCCGTTTAAAACATAAATAATATTATGTATATTTTTGGTGCTGTAAAATTAACATACGAATGTTATTTCTTTAACACCATATGAATTAAAAATATATCGTTCAGGTACAGATTGTTCGAAAATCAGTCAGAGATTTCATAACGACTGGCGTTTTAAGTTAATAATATGTTATTTTGAGACACTGGCCTACGATACGAGTTATGTTTCATATGATTCTGGAGCATTATCCCACCTTAGTCCTCAGAGCTGAATTAATTTTTATTACTATCGAATGTTCTAATTATCAAATGATAATAATTTAAAAGAAAATGCAGTTGGTCGATCAAGTAACGTATTGTACTTGCGTCGGGCAGATCTAAATGTCAATTTTTATATGGAAAAATTACAGTTGGATCTACCCGACGCGCGTTCGGAACGTTATGACGATATTACGAGGCATACGAATCGTTATGACACAGATAAAACAAACTATACATTCTTATACGAAACAGCAACTTCAACAGTCGGGACCCATTATACATATTATACGTCCACTGAGCTGAGTTTGCTCAGTGGACGTGGCGCAAGCAACATCTCCTGCCAGCATCTCCTGATGATGCCTCGTAGAGAGGCGAAACACGTGTCGAGGTTTTTTCATTATTGGTGGTGGTTTGCTGTAATTATTTGCATGTTTATACGCAAATAGTTGCATTTGATCTCCGCTGATCGACCTGCACGTTTTTTAGCGGAATAGCAAAGGAATATTGTTCTCGTAATATATCATGAATTTCCGCAAAGTAACGCCTGATTCAATAAATTACTATGTGTCAGTCAATACTAAAATTTACGACTTTTTGACCTTCATATCTTTATAACCGTTTGAGCTAGCTTCATGAAATGAAAAAAATAGAAGGGTCAAAAGTGGCACCAAGTGGTTCGTGTAATATTACACTCGGCGCTGGCTAGCCAGTTCCTTTGCTTGAACTTGGCTTGACACGCTGCCGCGTGTCTAGATGTGTATATGTGTACATTTTGTTAACTCGTTCGCTGACAGTACCTACGTCGACAGGCGGATATGTAGGCTTAACAACGCTTAATTGACAGAACTGTCAGCGAAAGTGTTAATAGAGCTTAAGCTCTAAACTTAAGTTTCAGTCTTATCATTATCAATCTGTTATCAACGCGGGGTTATTCACTTAACGACATAGATTAAAAAATGCGGAGAAGGTGGAACTTACCCATACAAGTTCTGGCAGCAGCAACAAAGAACCAAACCAGCTGAAGCTTCATCGTGTTTTACGATTACACTATTTAATTTTCAATGGAACATGTTTACTGAATCCCTTCGGTTAGGCATTCCTTGTGAACTGCGCAAACGTGATCAATAGGGAACGAGGGCGCCACTGCTGCTCCTTCAGAATACGTTAGATAAACCTAAGCGAACACTTACCCTATTTGGTAATGAAGTAAAGACGAAAATTGAATGTACCAAATGATATCTAGAACAGGACGCCTTTATGGATTTTGCTTTTAGCGCCACCTTGTGGATTGTCTGTGAACTAGAACGAGCTATGTTAGGAGTTACTCGGAGCACAGTTCTCGCAGCGAGTTACTGCAATTAATGTAGGGGTACATAGGTGGCGCTAATGTTAAAGTCGTAATTTCGTAATACAAAATCCCATAAAAACATTCCATGTAAAAAATAGGACAAGTCTCGAAACTCTTCCACCGTGAAATATTGTGAGATATTTCGTAGAGCCAAGTCAGGCATTATTATAATTCTTCCGGCAAGGTGCCAACGTGACATAATCGGGATATAACCATGAACCACGAGTGTCGTACGTACCTAACGTTATACAGGGTGGCTCATTCAAATCGGTCAGTATGGGAATGTCTGAAACTATAAGACATACGAAGATTTGTTCTTAGGAACCATGTCACCGATTTTGATAAAAAGAAAAATTGCATTCATACCTACATTTGAAAAAAAAACTGTACCCAGCTCGGGAATCGAACCCGGTTGTTTTGAAAAAATAAACATACACTTTTTCTATTTAAATATCGATTGTGTAGGTCTTAAGCTGTAAATGTCTCCAAGAAACATGATGTCTAAAATGAATAAAATGCATTGTTTTGACATACTTTAATTTATCATAGTAGGTGTTCGAAAACCACCGTTACGATATTCAACAAGTTCAGGCATGTAAAATTGTCTCTATGGCTGTTTGTATGTACCTCTCTACTTGTTACATACACCTTATCATGGGGCATTAGCATTGCATTAGAATAGAAAAAGTGTAAGTTTATTTTTTTCAAAACAACCGGGTTCGATTCCCGAGCTGGGTACAGTTTTTTTTTTCAAATGTATGAATGCAGTTTTTCTTTTTATCAAAATCGGTGACATGGTTCCTAAGAACAAATCTTCGTATGTCTTATAGTTTCAGACATTCCCATACTGACCGATTTGAATGAGCCACCCTGTATAACGTTAGGTACGTACGACACTCGTGGTTCATGGTTATATCCCGATTATGTCGTTTTACAGTACATATGGCTCTTTAAAGTTTCAACATATGCACGGAAAGTGCTCATTTCCGCACTAGTGCGGGAAAGTAACACCATGTGTACTGTAAAATAATTTACGTCACCCTAGGTCGTAAGTGAGATTTTCTGCCCTCTACGCGAGGAGAAATCTCACTTCCTGGCTAAGGCAAGACGTAAAACTTGAGACAAACCACGGGCGGTAATTCGTAAAGCTCCAAATCATACCTGCGCTCTGGAGCATTCACCAATTCACCGCCCTAGGTATGTAATATTACATGCATTCGCTGCCGAGCCACGCCCCCAAGGAACAAACTTGTATGGAGGCAAACGCACATACGCGTTATCTCTTCTCGTATACTTATCCAGCTAACACGACAGGTTTTTTCGTCACGTTTTACGACCAAAATGTACTGAAACGTCACGTAAATCATAACGATAGAAGGCAGGTATCATGCTAAGGTTTGGTGTCGGTAAAATAAGAAACAACATTATTGTTTTACAACATAAATAATTTAATTCTCGACATACTTTAATCACAAACAATATCAAAACTTATCATAGAAATCTACAATTGTATTCGATAGGGTTTTATAACTATCATGCGTGCTCGCTTCCACAAGGCAACTCATACGTGTGAGAAAGAGAGCGCGCGACTGGCACGAAACTAACACTAATTGAGTAAGGGATTGAAATCGAATTGGTATTATTGTCGCTCACACTCTTTCGTGCATGAACAACTTCAATCAATTCAGTTTTTGAACTGGATACTTCTTTGCTCGCGTTCTTGTATAGGGGTACAGTTCAAAATGTATCACGTGACTTCCGGAATAACTTTTTGTAGAGTAGCCTAAATCTGATTTCAAATAACTGTTTGTTACATGTTTTAATCCTTCTTTATTTGCCATTCGTTGTTAATCACCAAATGGTATTTACTTTACGAGCATGTGGCGGACATGAAAATAATGCTGAAATGACCGCCATTTTCAATGTATCGCGAGTGAAATGAGCTACGTCAGTCAATCTTGTCATATATACCGATTTATCTGTATACAGATTTTAGTGAATTAATTCAGATATATATTCCATAGCCAACAAAGAAGTATCCACTTAAATTTAATTAACGGTTGTATCTCCGACACAAACCGTTTTTTTTTTTTGTAGTCGTAACTGCTGCCCCTCTGACTGGGAATCAATCTGAGTGAGCCATACATGGCATTAAATGTCATAACATAAACCAATTTTAAATTTCAATGTGTCTGCGCCATTCTATGGAAAGGGACGTGAAAATCCCTTTCTTCAAAGGGGAAAAAAAAAAGGGAAGGGAAGGGAAAGGGAAAGGGCAAAAATTGATTGCGAAACGTACAGTAAGCTGCAGGAAAACGTGATCCCCTCTGGAAACAGGTTTGTACTCAGGGGGGTAGCGTTTCTCTGGAGCTTACTGTACCTTCTGATGGTGTACAATATTATTTCTTAGCATTACTTATTTAACCCATTTGACGCCCAGTAACGCTCCATGCAGCAGCAGATTTCCGCTTCATTGCGAAATCATCCGTAGAACCTTCGCGTGTGTGACGTTTCGGCTACCAATGGGTCTTTTGTTGCTTTGGCTACCTCTCATTATGCCTCGTTAGTAAAGTTGTTCTTCTCTTGTGCGGGAAACTGTCTTTTGTGTCCCTCTTGTAACGAAAATTGTCGTACGAGTAGGCTATCTCCCTGTCTGCAATAAAAGATAGATAAATAGTTATGTAGACTGGAGAGGATTATTATAACGGGCCCTTGAGGGCCAGAGGTCTTGGGGCAGACCAGTCGCTAGATGAAACACACAAATCACTGCACCCTTTAAACTACATCTGCACAAGGCCATACATAAAGCGGGTTATAGGAGCCTATGGAGAAGTCTGGTGACCAAGAATAGGACATGATGTCACGATCCCCAGCATTGAGGGAATGACTAATGACGATGAGGTAGTTAAATAAATAAATAAAATATTAGGGGACGTTCTTACACAAATCGAACTAGCCCTATAGTAAGCTCAGTGAGGCTTGTGTTATAGGTACTAGAAGACATAATATATATAATAGATATAAATACTTAAATACGTAGAAAACATCCAAGACTCAGAAACAAATATTCGTGCTCATCACACAAATATTTTCCCTTACCGGGATACGAACCCAGGACCTGCAGCTTCGTAGGCAGCGTCACTACCCACTAGGCTAACCGGTTAGTTCTTTGGTAATTCTATACTTCTAATAGATACTAAACTAAGGCGGTAAAATGAACAGTCTCTGTCCGCTGGATGTCACCTGAACTTTTTATAACATCCCTTAGTGCCTAATCTAAAGCGTTACTTGCCATTGCAATTGGGATATGAAAATCCACAAAAATAGACTTCCAAATGGAGAAACAAATAAATAGTAAATAAATATTAGTGCACAATCTTACACAAATCGAACTAGTACCATAGTAAGCTGAATAAGGCTTGTGTTATGGGTACTAGAGACGACGATATATTTAATAGATATAAATACTTTAATACACAGAAAACATTCAAGACTCAGACACAAATATTCATGCTCATCACTCAAATATTTGCCCTTACCGGGATTCGAACCCAGGACCTTCAGCTTCGTAGACAGCGTCGCTACCCACTGGTCTATCCGGTCGTCAAAATAAATTTGTGATGTGCTTATAAATGAATGGTTAAACGAATTTTACCTTTGTTGGGAAACTTGGGCATAGGCCACAAATTGTACGGGAAGAAAAAGGCGGTCGGCAATCTTCTCACTATTATCGTCTTCTCCTGAGCTTTCGAATCTGAAACAAATGCTATATTTATTTGTATGTACAGTCAGCAGCATAAGCAGAGCGCTCATTGTTCCTTAGCGCCAGCACAATCAAAGACTTCAAGTGGGGTAGTGCACAGCATATTTGGACCAGACCAACTGGGGAACCTTACAGAAAACCGCAGCCATTATAACACCACTACTTGCTCTGTAGGTATGTGGGTTGTTCCTGGTGGTGAGTGAGGTCGTCAGGGCTCCCGAGGATATGTTATGTTGAGAGTGAGGGAACTGCGTTCGTCTCTATCTATCAACACAACGAATTCTCAATAAATCTGTATGTATGCAAATTTGTAATGTAATGTTTTATCATGAAATAAATAATCTAATCTAATACAGGGCCCGCAACGCACTTTAGATTATTCTGGAATCGCAAGCGTCCTACGGGGTCTGGTTACCACCTGGCAGACCTATACTTGTGTGCTACCGTCCTAGTATAAAAAACGGGATACCTACGTATTCTATAATTTTAGTCGACATAACAATATAATATTAAATGACATAAAAGACAAATAGCATACTTAATCAACATTTCACCTAATATCAAATGCAATAATATCATTTGTCATAAAATTCAAAAGTCATAATCATTGGAATCCATAAATCTGATGCTCTACAAAGAGAAATCAACAGATTAAAACTGCAGGGTAGAATAGGTAGGCAACGCTGGCCTACCTATTCTACCCTATGGCAGAGAAGTGTTAGGTAGAACTGCGACCCTACACGCGCGAGCCGCGCGAGTGAAGCGAGCGATTATTAGGCAAAACTAGTTTTATAGCATACAAATAATCATGGCAGTTGAGATTAATGATAAATGAATTAAATGTTTATGCGAGGAAATGCCGCCAGCATCCTCGGTACAATGCCTCGAGGGCCTTTTTTAGATTTAACTTAGTTTTAATTTATCTTAGTTAATGTTAATTATAATCTTGTATTAATAAAATGTTTATGGAATGTGAAAATTATGGCATATCAGATTAGAGCAAATAAAATTATGGATTTTATAAATAATCCAAAAAAAACATGGAGGCTTTCACGTAGGCGTAAAGTCAAAGTCAAAGTGATTTATTCTTCAATTTAGGCATATTACATGCACCTATGAATGTCGATAAACTACCACCGGTTCGGAAAGTAAACCTCTGCCTCGAGAAGAACCGGCGTAAAAAACTCGGCGAGGTGTCATTTTTTCAAAATTAATAATAATATTAATAGTAATATTTTGACTACATGGATCCGCGGACAAATGGACGTGGAATTTTGACATTCTCGACCGGCGTTCGGATAAAGCCGGGGCCGATTTCTGACTTTCGAGCGCTCGCGCTCGACTCTTTCACTCGAAAACTGTCTATTTTGAAATAGCGATAGAAAATTGAAAAACGAGTGGCATTGTATTGACCACTCGAATTCAATTCTAACGGTAGAAAGTAAGTGCCTGGAATTTGGACACTAATTTAATCGTAATTACTTTTATTTAATTTTCGAGCGCGCGAAAGTCAAAAATCGCGCATCGTCTCGTCTCGCAACACCGTCAGTGTCGCCGGATCGAGAAATTCTAAAAACTGAATTGTTTAAAGAAACATATTTATTATTACTGATCCTGCTCACAAAATTTGACGAGTATTGGTTGATTAATGCGACCTGTAGAGGAGAACAGCCGGACATCCAGACATGCGAAAGAATTTTGGCTGAAACCCTCGCTCGATCAACAAGACCTAATAAGTGCCAAAAAACTAGCATTGCCCCGATGTAGGTATTCAATTAAGGACTCCATCGCCCATAACAGACCTCTAATGAAGTAATGATCCTTCAAGAATCAAACATCCAGATTGAAACCAGGAAGCACCGAGCTGTGATGTTACTAGGAAGAAACACCAATGTCAAACCGTTTACATCGGTATTCCGCAAAGGGGAGAGACCGAGGAAAATTCCAGAAACCACAATTGATTACTGCGACTTCCTAATTTGTCGGTGCAGAGGCGGGAAGATACCTAAGCTGTCAGCTTTCTGTCAGTGTCAACTCTCAGTCGAGTCCAGGGGCGGCTCTACCTGTGCCGGGTGCACGGTCCTAGGGGGCGCCCGAGCGCCATTTGACGGGGCGCCACTCGCGGCTAGCGCGCCCTGGGGGGGGGGGGGGGGGGAGAGAGATGCTGGAGGGCGCTAGGGTAATGATTGCACCCGGGCGCTACATGGGCTAGAGACGCTCTGGTCGAGTCAACAGAGATTATTTGTTAAGCCTGCAACACACTGGCGCGACCTGCGGTGGCGGTCAATAGCAAATTTGGCAGCTAATGACAAGCTTTTTATTGACCGCCGCGGCGCGGCGCCAGTCTCTGAGAGGCCTTAGGCGTACATTTAAGAGTCCGCAGTGAGCTTGGTTCTCCATACAAACGTAGTTACGCTCACATTTTTAAACGACCAGTAAACCGAGTTAAGGTACACCCAAGTCTGTAATTACTTTATGTAGCTTCAGATACCATAGTAAAAAAATACAGCGAATTTGAATTTTTCATACAAAACTCGTTTTTACTGTGTTTTGTTTGTTTTATAAACTGGAGCCATATAACATCATTCGCCATGCATAACGTGAATGTTAATTCCTATGTGGTGAGAGTTCCAACAGAACATCTATCGACCTTCACTAACGAAGAATTTTGGCCGAAGGGAGTCAAGTTAGCTCCCCTGTAGAAATCTATACTCTAAGCCCGTGTAAGAGCACCTTTAGGCAGAGCATGAGGAACTAACACACCACAATTACAAAATAGAGTGCTACCCCACGTGACTACAAACCCGTCTGCCCTCCCCCCCGGCCCCGTCCCCCGCTGCAGTAAATGACGGAAGAACGCTAAGTGATATACGAGCGTGCTAGGATTGTGTAACGTCTCAAGCGATACATTTCCGTCTTGTGATTGTGATTGTGACGAGCAAAATAGTTTTCGTTCGCTTCGTAAACATCCTGAGGGACTACCGCGAAACGAAAACGAACTTCGTTCGTGTATCTCCCTATCTGTCGCTCGAACTTGCAAGTGTGTACTAGTAAATGCTGCGTGCATTGCATATTGTACAAGTCAACAAGATTCCACTTCATCAAATACATAGACAGTGGCCTAGCGTTGTCACCGTTAAGATACTCGCGTCAATCCCGACTGAGGATCCAAAAAATTTGCGAGCGCGCCTACGCTGCAACTATATAGTCTACATACCCACGTACTTAGCCTCAAAAACAACGGCATACCCCTGCCACAAAGCGACATATAGGTATAACAAACTGGACCAATACACCAAAGACCTACACCAAAGATACTGGAAGGAGATGGACACATGCAGACAGACCAAAGAGATTCTGTCGAAGGGCGACTACAAACTCACAACCGCAACTGAAGACACACAGAAACCAACCACGCAAGATAGTAGAAATGATAACACCTTGAACAGACACCTCTATAATTTAGGTATCACATCCCCATGTGGAAAGCGTGCATGGAGGCAGAAGAAACGACTAAACATATTCTACTGGACTGTAAGCAGGTAGAAGTATACAGGAAAAAGCTTCTAGGGTCTCCGGACACTACGGAACGCAGTCAGTGATACCAAGGCACTTATAAACTTTATAGAGGAGCTGGGGTGGTTAGTTAGAGTAGCGCCACCCCGCCGTTTTACGCAAAATAGGCACGTTGCATGTCGACTTGCGGAAAATGCCCAGTAAAACTAACTAACTAACTACCCACGTACATAGCAAGCAGCGCGGTATGAAAGAGAGAAAAAAATATTTGCTGGTTTACCAACTATTCCCGACAACTCACCCGAGACGAACCAGTGTGATACCCAATCACGCGCAGTTATTGTTATTAGGAATCCCTGTATAAAGACACCAGGGGAGACGAGACAGATTGATAGCATGGTTGCTGCGAATCGACGCCCTTTTCCACCGGCGGCGTCAGACACTTGCGTCACAAGGAAGTGTCCACAATTTACCAATTACGGATCGGAACGTGACCATAAACGATACCACGTTGTTTGCGAATTATCAGAAAGTAGGCGGAGTTAATCTGTGGCTAAAATTAGAATAGTGCATGTTTATCTCACCTACTACCAATCTTAGTTTTAATTTAGATTTCTCCCGAGTGCTGATAGGTGGTGTGGAAATAATTTTGAATAGGTATATTATGTCCATCTTGTATAGTTTATCTTCTCTCTTTTTATAAATTAACCTGGATGGGCATGCTTGATGAAAAAAATTTCGGTTTTTTTGCAACGGCCAAGGATGTTATTTATAATCGTTTAGAGGATGTCTTAGTACGCATAGATATATAAAATTAAAAGCGTTTAACAATAACGGAGCCGAGATATTGAAGTTTTAAGTTTTGTTTATAACTTTTCAATATGACCTGTGGAAATATATTGCGAATACTTCGGCTACATACAATATATAATATTTTTTTTATATTTTTGACTTTTTTTCACTTTTTTTATATTTTTGATATTTAATTTTTCCTTTAATTTGAAATTAATAATATTCTTATGTATAAGTAGCGTTCTGATACTTTGAAATTGCCAAGCTAATAAACATTTAACAAAATCGATACGATGATGATCAGTTGCGATTCTTGCTCCATCGGGCCTTCCCTGTTACATCAATCAATCAGAGCACCGCTCCAAAAATAGGGTAAATCATTTAGTTGACAACATCCTGTCCAAGTGCAGTACTATTTAGGTCAGTTGACAGACCAAAGACACCGCCGACCGACCGTTGACATGAGGCCTAATCCTGCCAATTCGACACCTCACACCCAACGTTCCGGTATTACTGTCCCTATTATCCGGGAGCAGTTAGTGAAGGATGGACGCTGTCGAATCGAAAGGTGTCATGAGGTGAATTGAATAGACATGAAGATCCGCGGAACGGGGTTATTACTGATCGAGATCGGATGGTCGGGCGTTTTGGCTGGTGTTGTCTTTGTCATTTGCTACACGTGAGTGAAGGATGGTTGGATAAGGAGGGTAAGGAGTGTTGTGAGTAGGCAGGGAGTGCGCATGGATACGGCATTCGTGGCAATGATCTCAATAGTCGCGGGATAGCGGTCAATCGCTCGGACCCAATGGCCTACCTCGTGGTTGTGCTCATTCGGGGATCGAGTGGGTCGTACGGAAGATACTACGAGCGAGTGTAGGTAACTAATTTTTCAATTTGTTTATGAAGATGTGGTCCACTGGTATTAGTTAATCTTAGTCCTGGTTAGTATTTAATAGTAAGTAGGGATTTGGTGCGGTAAGTATTTTTGTCAGGGGACAATCAAACTTACCAGCTATCACTTTCAGAATGCTGTTGCAACTCCCGTGCATTCTATTCAAGAGAGAGGCAGACTTTTTGCGCCAGACGGCATCAAAGCCTAGATGACGCACTGCAGAAGCGCGGCAGTCGCAACAGCGCCCTGAAGCCGTAGCATGGTTGGCCTTATCACGCGACAAGTGACAAGATAAGAGCATCGTCTTGTTCTATCGAACGGTGTCAGCTAGTGACGCACGCTCTATCCTATCACCTATCGCGTGACAAGGCCAACCATGCTACGGGGCCTGGAGGAATTATTAAATTGGATCAACTAATAAATGTATCGGTTTTTTTTTGTAGTGTGTGGACCAATGCCTACACAAGGAATATAATGTTACCGTTGAGTACTGACATAACAGACACGTTATTTAGCGATATTGCAAATAATTAATTCACTATATACCTAACGCAGTCCGACCAAGCGAAGGGATTTGGGTACAAGTATGAGAGCAAATTAAAGGCAAGTTTATGCTCAAATTTTAATAAATGAATTTATGTTCAATGCGTTCTTGAATAAACAGTGCGTTTAAGGTTCCTACAACACACAACAAGTTTTAGGTTTGAATAATATGAGCATGATCGTTTCGAATTTTATGGAGTTACAAGCACTAAATAAAAACCGGCCAAGTGCGAGTCGGACTCACGCACGAAGGGTTCCGTAACATTATCTATAGTAAACGCATTACCCTCCTTTGCGTCGCGCAGTCGGGTAAAAACAAGCATAAAAATCACGTTTGTTGTATGGGAGCCCCCTAAAATATTTATTTTATCCTGTTTTTTAGTATTTGTTGTTATAGCGGCAACAGAAATACATCATCTGTGAAAATGTCAACTGTCTAAATATCACTAGATACAGCCTGGTGACAGACGGACAGACAGACAGACGGACGGACAGCGAAGTCTTAGTAATAGGATCCCGTTTTTACCCTTTAGGTACGGAAACCTAAAAACCCACTACCTACTAGTGTTTAATTAATTCCTATTTCAAATTAAATGTTTCGATTTCTTGCTCATTGTCTGTAAATGTGGTCACAATTCGAACCTATCTGCTAGTTATAATAATGATCGCACCAATTATTAGAATAAAAAAACTGCACTCTGCATATAAATCGTATGCAGACTGTGCCCATTTTTATGCGCTTTTGTCTACATATCGAACACAATCTAAAGCATGCCAAAAATAAAACAAGTGAAATAAATTATTTAAAAAACCTCGACTGCTTTTTTATTACCGCAATAACTAACATATATCTAATGACACCTAGATACCCTATTCCAGATAAGATTAGAAATCGTTAATCGTGATGCAATTTCCAGGAAAACGATTTTGAAACACAAAATTATTTTTTGTTATATTTTAAAAGTACTTATTAATCGAAATAAGTAAAATAATATTTCCTTTTGATATCCTAGATAAACGAAGAAACATAGATGATTTAGTCCGATCCTTTATAAATTTTATAATTCTAAAAAAAAAAGCGACAGAGCGTGCCACGTACAGTAAGGGAAATGTGTTCACGTACCACCGTAGAACCCTGTCGCAATTGACAGGCCGCCGTCACTCAAACTCGGGTGGTATGTCACCTTATTGCGATAGGGTTCTACAGTGGTACGTTAATACATTTCCCTTACTGTACAGTCGACGACAAAAATGTGATTAATGTGTGAATATTGCTGTTGGTTCTCCTAATAAATAAATACATATTTTAGATGCCGACCGTACTAATACTCATGACTCAATAGCTTAGGGAAGTCGTTGTACTTAATAATTGATTTGTAAGATTTGACTTAAATATACAAACACCCGAAGTTACATAAACGTTTCAAGCACCTAAATTCAGTTTAATATACGGTTATTATCAGCCGATTATTATTTATATTACCTATTACTATTATCAACATCATTATTATTATTAACAACAACAACAACAACATCAACTACAACAACACACATTCCCTGCAAAGAAAGGCTACGTCAGTCACCTGAGAGCTCACGAACGACGCTTCAGTTAGCCATAATTATTTTCTTTTTTCCAGTCGCCGTGGTCGAAATCGGCCAGGATGATAATGATGATGATGATGATGATGATAAACCCAATGTGTTTTCGATACAGCACCGCAAACCATGGTGCACCTGATGGCGTACCCCATATGCTCACACTCTTGCTCGGAACACGACCTGAGAGACGAGACTACCAGAGCTATCTACACCGCTGCCCATTGGGCATCTCTTATCTGAGGAACCTCGACAGGAAGAAGAAGATCAGCATATATGCGTCCCACTGCTGCACACAGGCTTCTTCTCATGTATGAGAGGGAAAGGGAACGCTTTCAAGATACATTTGTATTTATGACATGAAACAATTGTCGACTTAATCATAATCATATTTATTCGTTGCAAGCTTGCAACCATAGTATTTACAAGGTGTTCTTAAAATCTAACCAGTACGAACATGGAACATAGGGTGTAGCAACATGTTTAAACTAATCTTAAGCGTAAAAAATAAAATAAAATATATCTGCATATTAGATACCAACTTATTTTTTTTTCTTCTTAGGACAAAAAAAAATCTCGAAATCTGCAGACTGTAAAAAAAAAATAGCCAGCAATAAAATCTTGTCTCAAAATAGGACAGAGGACACTTGTAGTAAATAAGGTAAACTAAACAAAGGAAATAAAATAACACATGAAAAATCCGAAATAGCAACTCAGCATGAAATTATTTGACCCACGTTTTAGGTTGTCTGAAGAGATCGCTCTTTAGCTATAAGACGGCCTGTATACTTCTTTTAAGTTTATGTGTTCTGTATCGTTTTATGATGTAAGTTGTAGATGAATAAAGTCTAATGATTGTATCGTCAGTCAGTCAATTACTTTATTTATTTACCTATTTTAAATCTTACTATAATTTAGTTAATTATATTTTATTTGTTTTTATGTTTAGATTTATTTATAAATACGTTTTCAAAAATCGTATTGAATTTATTCTCACAGTCTAAACGATATATTTATTAAGATAAAAATAGTATACAATAAATTACAAATAACTACTAATATTACTAAAACTAACTTAACCTATGGGGCCTACACAATATATTTACATATATCCCCTAAATCAATGCAACTTGCTGGTAGGGTGCCCATAAGGCTGGCTGCATTTCCTCGCTGAATGGCAATGCCAATGCGTTGAGCGAGGAACGAGCCAGCCCTATGGTCACCAGTGGCGCGTATGAGCATTTTTGAGATCTTATTGAACAATTTTAGGGCCTCCGATTTGAATTAAAACCTAATCGCTTTATAACTGACGCATGAGCGACAAATAAAAAAAATAAAAAACCAGTACGCCCATGGTCGTAATAAAGGCTATTGTATCCCTGCGCGTTATGAAGCCCTTCACGAGCAAGTGCGATGAAAAGAGTATTTGTATTGTTTTACCTTTGACATGTGTTGGGATAGGCGGCGCCGGCGCCGCGTGCGTCAGAAGGATTGCGCCCACGCACAGGATCCACGCGCGCACCATCTTACAGTGATCCACGCTGACTGACCGCGCGACTGAGATACGAAGGGATGAATGCCAGGGCTAGCGTCGGAATTGTAAACGTAGCTAACACGTGGCGTAGTGTGCTCACGGAATAAGACTGCGTTTCCACCATAGATGTGCGAGGATGCGTTGCGAGGGATGTGTATGTCATGAACCAATAGGAACACTTCTTTTACCTATCCTCGCTTAGCTTAGCTCTGGTGGAAACAGCTCAGCGGAGCGAGGTTTTTGTACATACAAAAGAAGGGAAAGATGTGTGCGAGGAATGTGTTGCGAGGCGGCGTCTGGCTGAGGCTGCGTTTCCACCAGAGATGTGCACCCCGCGCCCGCTTATTTAAAAAGAGTCCGCTACACATCCTCGCTACGCATCCTCGCACCGCTCAGCTACCTCGCACATCTTTGGTGGAAACATTCACACCGTTACACCTCCTCATTACACAGCCTCGCACCGCTTAGCTACCTCGCACATCTCTGGTGGAAATGCAGCCTGCAATGAGTCATTACGTACATGCGGGTGGCCCAGGACCGGTCACTTTGGCACTCTTTAGGGAAGGCCTATGTCCAGCAGTGGACGTCTTTCGGCCGATATGATGATGATGATGACATACAGAACATCCTCTATCTAATGGCGCTGATAGATTTGAGCATTCACTAGTAATGAGCATTCTAGTGAATGTTACATTACAGGTTAAAAGCTCACAAAATAAACAGAATCGTTTTAGCGAGCACTCTAGCGAGCATTCTAGCGAAACGGCCCGCCACCCTTCCTCCTCCCGCACAGGATTTAAATCAAATCAAATCTAACATTTATTTTTAACACAACATACATTATTACAAGACAAACCCAACTAGCACACTAGCGTTAAAATAACCCTTATATCCTTCTTACATCGGTTCCAGCCAAGTGTTAAGGTGTTAAGAATGCCTGTAAAAAAGGTGTTATAGCGTGCTCTAACACCCTTCTAACCACGAAAGAGGCCCACGAATTACAGGTAAAGGTGTTAGAAAGCCTGTAGAGCAGTGTTATCTGACACCTATAGTGTTGACCAACGCTCTACAAACACCGTAGTAACGGTGAAGGTGTTAGCTGAGAGTCTTATAACACTCTAGCTCTCACCCAGTTTCAAGTGAGCATCTTTTCTTTACCATAAAATTATGAGACAAATATAGTCTACCGACAATATGGCGCAGATAGTTAGTATATGTATTAATATTTGACAGTTATGGAGTCGTACTAATTGAAAGTGAATTTAATTGGAATTGTGTGTGACATTAAGTGAAAACAACCTGCCCTTGTGATTTTACGGTAAGTGTATACCATGTTTCCTACCTATCTCAATTTTAACGCGCCCAGGATTTATTAAAGACTAGCTTCTGCCCGCGACTTCGTACGCGTATAAATTATGGATGACATGATATTCTTATGTTTCACCATACGATACCTACTACACAATTAGATTATTACGATTTCATTTCTATAAATTATGCGTGTAACAGTTCAAATCCTCATAAACGTTGTCGTCAATAATATTTAGTTATATTGATTTACTTAATCTTTATTGCAAACGAAGTACGTAAGTAGAAGAAAAATTACCAAAACCGGAATTTAAATATAAAATTTCATAATTGAAACAAATGGACCGAGGGCGAGACCCCAAAGATACTCTATATCTCCGGGTGTCTTGTCAAACTACCCCTGAGAGCCGAAGTCCTGAAAGTAAACGGGGAGGCAAGCGAGGCCGAAGGCTGAGCTTTTCGTAGGAATGAAAGGCCCAACGTACCCTTATAGATAGCGCTCCATATGCGAGCCAGAGCATCGAAGGCCCGAGGGCGAGACTCCATGGATACTTACTATCCACAGGTGTCTTGCAAGCGAAACATGAGCCTCAAGTCCCAAAGTTGAGGGGTGAGGCAAGCGAGCCCGAAGGCCGAGCTTTTCGTATGAATGAAAGGCCCAACCAAACCAACCCTTCAGAGAGCGCTCTCTATGCGAGCCCGAGGGCCGGAGACCCGAGGGCGAGCCTTCACGAACACTAACTAAACCCAGGTGTCTTGCAAGCGAAACCGGAGACCAAAGTCCCGAGCGAGAGAAGTCAGAAGAAGAGCGGCGAGGCAAGCGAGACCAAAGGCCGAGCTTTTCGTTGGAATGATAGGCCCAAAGAACCATTTTAGAGAGCGCTTCCTATGCGAGCCCGAGGACTGGCGCACACTATCTCCAAGTGTCTTGAAAGCGAAATCTGAGTTCCAAAGTCCCGAAGGTGAGTGGCGAGGCAAGCGAGCCCGAAGGCCGAGCTTTTCGTATGAATGAAAGGCCCAATACATCGCTTCTATGCGAGCCCGAGGGCCGAAGGCCCGAGAGCTAGCTCATGCGGACGCTCACTATACCCGAGTATTCATAATAATATTTCTGAATGTCACAAACGCTCAAGTTTTATACATAAAAACCGGCCAAGTGCGTGTCGGACCACGCAAAACGAAGGGTTCCGTGCCTATTAAAAAGGTCGTATCGTCATAGAAATCTTACGGCACTTACGTCCTTTTTTTTGAGGAAGGCAGTTTTTCAGCAATATCTCAGAAACCTTTCATCCGATCTTGTTCAAAATAATTTTCGGTGAATGAACTTAATAAGCGCTGTGTCCATGAATTTTTTCATATTTTTAAAATACACCGTTCAAAAATTAGAGGGGGGGGGACAGAATTTTAGTGACTTTCGGGGCGATTATCTCCGACCCTATTCACTTAATCAAAAAAAATGTTAAGAAACCTTATATTTATTTTGAAAGGCCTATCGATTGATGTGCCACACGGGGGGTCACAATGAAAAAAAATTTTTTGACTTTTAGTTTTATGTATGGAGTGCACCCCTAAAAAAATTTTTTTTAGTAATTTTAATTACAAAACTTTGTAGCGGCTAACAAAATACACCTATCCTCAAAATTTTATTCAAATACACTTTATAGTTTTCGAGTAAAATGCCTGTGACATACGGACAGACGGACAGACGGACAGACGGACAGACGGACAGACGGACAGACGGACATGACGAAACTATAAGGGTTCCGTTTTTGCCATTTTGGCTACGGAACCCTAAAAATGGTACCTACTTAATTCTCCGCGGAATGCCGTTGTGTCCAAATTTTATACCCACGTCTCTTGACGTTGGTGAACTATGCTAATTCGACGTAAGTATTAAACTCAACCTATCATACATCTTTAGATGACCTCTGAATTCATACCAATTATATAGGAAGACGAAGATCAAGGTTGCTGGATTTCAATATTAACAGCGACGTTGACAGCGACTGAGTTTCCAAAATAATTAGGTTTCTAATGTCTAACAGCTACTATCGGTTGAGACATCAAACATTTTTGGTTATTATAGATAGTCTTTAGCCATCTAGCACTCATTTTCATCCCGTGGTTTTTCACGTTTTATCTATATTTTTTTATAATGTTTGAATGGAGTTCTTTATACTTTCCAGTCAAGTGTATGTTTATCAATTTTCAAGTCTAAAGCTCATGGATTTGAGGAGTTCCCATACAAAGTTTTGCCCCATTTTTTACCCCCTTTGAACTAATTTTTATCATTTTTACAGCCTATGACCTGGCCAGGGATTTTCTCGACCGATTAAGTAAAAGTTGCATCAAAATCCTCTATTCACTAAGCTTCTCTGCGTTTTTTGAAAAATATACATTTTCAAAAATTAAAACTACAAAAAGTGCATGCTGCTGGGTTTGAACTCGGGGACGCCGACTCCGTAAGCTATGGGTCAAGCCACTGGACTAACTATCAGTTGTAAGAACACGATGAATTTTCGAATATATTGACGACATGTTACCATGGTAATGATACTGTTATAACCCCGCTCTTACAACATTATATAGTTTCTAGTCGCCTCAGAACCTATTTTCATCCCATATTTTTCACGTTTTATCTATACATTGCTAAAAGTTTGAATGGGGTCGTTTTTACTTTCCAGTCAAGTTTATGGTTACCAATTTTCAAGTCTGTAGCTCGTACATTCAAGGAGTTCCCATACAAAGTTCAACCCCATTTTCTACCCCCTTTGAACCCTAATCTTTAAGATTTTTATAGCTTAAAACCTATCCGGGGATTCTCTCGACAGATTAGTAAAGTTTGCATCAAAATCCGTTCAGCCGTTTTCACGTGATACTCTGACAAATAAACAGACAAACAGATAAACAGATAAACAGATAAACAGATAAACAGACAAAAATTCTAAAAACTGTTGGAACGTGTTCTGTTATCAATTCTAAGTATCCCCAGCCAATTTTTTTTCGTTTATCTTCCATGTACAGACTTTCGACCCTCTTCAGCTTTATTATATGTATAGATAGATGTATAGATTTCTAACAAAACTTATGAAGAATAAAAAAGACATCTAAAGTTTTTATCATTTTCTATTCTCGTTTCTTGGCCAGTGGCATGTTAAATTAAGTGGCATCCATAGAATGGCAAGAGTAACATAAATAATGAAGTATTTTGATGTCAAATATTGAATAACCTAATCAATTTGTAGGTTAGAGTTAACCAAAACAATGGCGAACTTACCTTAAAGCTTTAGGCGTCAGTTAACTCAACTATAACGCTTATTGAGTTACAACACCTTTAGTCAAAAACCATTACTCTTACAGTGTCTTTAAAGTGTATCTGCCTAACACCTTAAGAGTTAACGAGCGTCAGCAAGCACTCTTGTAAAGGTTTAAGTGTTAAAAACAGGTTAAAGCTTTAACATCTTAAGTGTACTTGCTTTGAGTAACACTCTTATAACACTTTAGGAGTTAATTATTTTTCTTAACTCCTTTATAACACTATTAGTTCTAACTGAGAACATTATAATTCACTTATAAAGGTTAAGGTTATAATAATACCATAATTTAGCTGACACCCAAATGTTAGTTGGGAAGACACAAGAAAAAAGTAAATCTGTGACGTGTCACGAAATGGCCCAACTCAGCATGATGCTGGCTTTGCAGCCAGTGCTGGTCTTCCGCCGTTGGGTCCATTTACTAGAGCGTTGGCTAGACTGATCGTGAAAATGTTCTTAGCCTGGCTCTGTTCGTTGTTCAATCCGACAAATTTAACCCATTCCCGGCCTGTGACGACACGTATGCGTCCCTACGCCGTAGTCACTTTCCGCTACATACGAGAAAAACCACGAGATCGGCTACGAGCGTAGCGCGTAGCGATTTGGACACTGAAGGTGAAATGTGGACCGAATATTTCGACGACAGATCCCGCAGTAAAGGTATGAAACCAAACCCAGCTAACACATCTTCGTACCCCGTGGTTCAGTCTAAGTAATTTTAGTAGCTAGATGTGTCTGTTGTTCTTAGACTTCGACCACATTCCATTAAATAGTTATGCATACATGATGCGGAAAGTTGACTCTCCCAATTGTACCACATGTGGGTATGTGGAAAATATATACCACGTTACAATGGAGTGTGGCCGTGGTGACGCACAGCGGCGTCTACTAAATATAAATAACAATGATCTCGGTACGATAAACAGTATATTAGCTGCTCCGACTTCTGAAGAGGCGGAATCAGTGTACAGCTTAGTTAAGATTATATTATAATTAAGAAGTAGATAATTAGAATAAAAGAGTCACTATGAGGGTGGCATTTGTAAAACCACTTTAAAATTACAAATCGTGAATGCTCGATGGTCTGTTACATTTGACTGCTCAATTTTATCAGCACCTTAACAAAACCGAAGTTTAACAACCAGCACGGCTATCACAAGATGGCGCGCGAGCTCTCTCGATTTTTCTCGCACTATCCATCTCTCTCTTATTAGAAAACTTAAAAAGAGAGGTATAGTGCGAGAAAAATCGAGAGAGCTCGCGCGCCGTCTTGTGATAGCCGTGCTGATAACTGAAATCGACTCAATCGTTTAGGACCACTTTCGTCTAGTTAAGGTTGTCGAGTGTTGTGTGACACTGACAGTTCGGATGGATATCGGAGATGTATATCCAGCTGTGCGGGAGTCGAGTTTAGCCTAAGATTATGCCAAAGCGTTACTGACACGGAGTATGGTGATTTTCATAGAAAATATATTATAGAAACAAGTCGACACTGGTAGCACATTGCCCGACATATTCACATAGGCGCTTCTGGGATTCGGGCATTATCCCACTTTTATGTTTTACCTTTCAAGAACAGAATGACAGAGACATGGAACCAAAGCGATGTCCTAGAGATGTCACCTACTGCCAACAAGACAGACCGAATTGCGGTTCGTTTCGTTAAGTGCATGATCTGAAAATTTTTAATATCTCAAAGGCTTCAGAGTACCTATTGCCTGAGTTAGAGATAACACAATGAATAAATTTTCCGATATACATATAGCTTGACTATATATTTTTCTTGTATATATGTCAGAAACCAAAAGACCACTTGAAATTTTGTCAAAAAAAAACAAGTTGTCTTATTTTCTACTACTGGCTGACTGTTGAGTTTATTTCGGCGTTTCTTCTTGACAGTGGTCTTCTGTTTTGAAACGCTGGCAGAATTTGACTTGAGCCATTCCTACTTGGAGAATAAAATTTATTAGACATACGAAAGAATTTTGGCCGTAGCTGAAGTAGAGAACTTCGTTCGCAACAAAACTTTCATTGGTTGCAAAAAACGCATATTTAATGTGTATAAAAATTTATAATAAAGTTCCAGATTTAATAAAAGACCTGCCTTTTATACAATTTAAGAAGGCTTTAAAAAAATGGCTGATAGATAATAAAATGGGTGATACATAAATGTTTCTACGGTATTCAAGAGTTCCTAGATTATAAGTAGGTAGATAGATATAAGATGATGTAATAATTTGCATGCCTTTTAAGGTAGATTTTAGTGAAACCTCTATTGTACCTGTTTGTGATCTGTCTTCACCTAAAGTCGGGCGAATAAAGATTTACTTACTTACCTACTTACTTACTTACTTACTTACTTCGCTTCCCTCTCTCGTTCAATGAATATGTCGTACATTGCATAGTAATAGTAACGCAAGATTGTATAAAACTGCAAGGCCAAATTAACTTTAACTTAAACTATGAAATTGTTATAGTTGCAAGTCACAACTCGGTCGAATCTGGCATTTAGCTTTTAGTTGATAGGTAGCCTTCAATATGATTGAGACCCAATTTTGCAAAACTTGAATAATAAAGATCTAAGGTGATCGTCTGAAGGTGAGTAGATACGCAAAATGTTGCATTTTGTCTATTAAAATCTCTTCAATATTTTCATTATTAATTTGATCAAAATGTATGTCCATCATGACAATTCTTAAAAAGAGGCTGTTCATTATGGTGGTATCTTTTTTTCAAAAAAAATATTGGTTAACTCACTTTGACCCTACTAAAATTACATTTTAGCTTAATCTAAGATTTTGTGAGCAGATTTAATAACTATGTTTTTTTTATCAGTTCGCGAATTCTAAAGTTCACAAATCCACTAATTATATTAGTGTACCTAGACTATGTCTTGGCCCGATTAAACCAAACTGGAATACGGACGAGGTTAGATTATATACTTAAAACTTTAATTAAAACATGTTCTGGACGATCTCTAAATGTCACTAGGTGCTGGAAGAGATCGCCTCCGACTACTGCAAATTGCGGAAAGTTTCCAAAAAGTTGGAAAAGTTCTCGGAAATTTCTAAGAAGTTTCACAAGAAATAAAGGAAATTTCCAATCTGGAAATGGTACGTTTTGATCCCCATACAAAATTGAGAGAAATTTCCGAAATGTTCCTATGTTAAATTGCAGAAAAAATTCGCAATTTAGGAAACTTTCCGCCGGCACATCAGTACCCGACTAAGTAAATGATGGAGTTTTCTAGAAGTTTTATTTTCATAGTAAACAAATGACTTCTGGTATACGAAAAAACATATATATGCGAAGCGACCGTGCCTACCAAACTGACGGTCCTGGGTTCGAATCCCGGTAAGAGAAAATATTCATTTCATAGTAAACAAATGACTTCTGGTATACGAAAAAACATACATATGCGAAGCGACCCTGCCTACCAAACTGACGGTCCTGGGTTCGAATCCCGGTAAGAGAAAATATGCATGAATATTTTGTTTCTGAGTGTTGGATGTTTTCTATGTATTAAAGCCATCACCATCATATCAGCCGACAGACGTCCACTGCTGGACATCTTAGGTATCCCCCAAAGAGTGCCAAAATGACCGATCCTACCTGCGCCACCCGCCTCCATTGGACTCTCGCTACCTTTACCAGGCCATCAGTCCAATTTCTGTATGTAAGTATAGTCAAGGCCTCCTCCTCAGCCTCGGGCGCCGCACAACAGCTCTTACTGTATGTTATACTTGATAGCTTGATACACAATTTTTCGAGATTACTCTTTATGCGCAGGTTAGTTCTAGTATGTTTTATTGATTTCGTAGACATTTTTTTTAGGTAAATGTTATATTAGTAAAACAACTCCGGCTTGATGAATGGTAATTTATTATAGAATCACACTGTCGACATCTTGTACTGCAAAGATGGCGACGACAAACAAGAGACGACAAATATTTAAATTATTCGAATGCAACTGTGTTGCTATATGAAATATATATATGACATCTTCCCTTTTTTAGAAGAGAAGACTACTAGACAAAGTAAGTAACAACTTAAATTATTTTGCTTAAAATAACTAGCATCTAGGTCTATTCAAGTCTATGACATTTGACGTTGACAACTTGACACATGACATATAACTAAATGACAATTATTTATAAATTACAATAACATATATTACAGTAACGTGCTGGCATTTTCACTTCTCTGCCAGAACGCGTTTTAATTGGCAAACTGCTAGTTACATTACTAGTACTTGGAACGGAAACATCTTGGTTTGTATGAGTACTACTACTAACATTCTTCTCTTTGCTTTCAGGTATTATCTCAGGCGTTGGAGTGACCGGTTTGAGGATATGCTGACGACTTCTACGGAATTCTCCCTGTGGCGACTGTATGACAAAACTACGAGGTTCACTACTAGGTTCTGAGATCATACCTGGTATCCAAACACTATGCGGCTTATGTTTGAAGTACACTTTATCACCCTTGTTAACTTCTGACAAAGACTTGGCATGTTTATTATAATAAATCGTTGAGGAAGACTTTTGCTTTTCAATTTCTTGCTTAAGCAAATCATAATTAACTAAGGTAGGCGACAACAGTGAATCAGTGATTGGAATCTTTGTACGCAAGTTCCTGGACATTGATAACTGTGCAGGTGAATATCCTGATGTTTTAGGTGTATTTCTATACAAGAGTAAAGAGAGGTAAGGATCATTATTGTCAGCTTTACATTTCTTTAGCAAATGTTTGATAGTGCCAATGGTTCGCTCAACCATTCCGTTAGACCTGCTTAAATAAGGACTGGAAGTAATAAGTTTAATGTGCCAATCCTTAGCAAAAGCTTGAAATTCAACAGATGAAAACGGGGGGCCATTATCCGATACCATAATCTCAGGTATGCCATGTCTAGCAAAGATAGATTTCAGATGAGTGATTATCCTGTTAGCATTTGTGCCTGTATTCAGAAGGGCTAGTTCTACATATTTGGTGAAATAGTCCACTACAATTAAGTATTTTTCTTTTTCAAATTCGAACATATCTATACCGACTTTATTCCATGGTAGAAGTTTGTACTCATGATGTAGAATTGGCTCTTTACTGTTACACCTTCGATATGTCAGGCAAGTATGGCATTGGTTGACAAATTTTTCTATATCATTACTGATGTTAGGCCAGTAGACAGTAGACTTAGCTAAGCGTATACAGCTATTAATACCTTGATGTCCTTCATGTGTCAATTTTAATACATATTCTCTCAAGGATTCAGGAATAACAATCTTGTCGGACATAAATAGTATGTTGTCAATAACACTTAGTTTGTCCTTTAATGCAAAATAAGGCTTTATGGATTGACCAACAGACTTCTTATGTTCGGGCCATCCATCTTGGCAATATGTAATAATCTGAGATAAGATACTATCCTTACATGTTGCTTCCTTGATTTCTTCAAGTTTTTCAGGACTGACTGACAGATTTGAAATTATATAACTAACATGTAAGTCTATATCTTTCTCTAAGTCTACAAGTGCTGTTTCATTTAATGCTGCTCTAGACAGTGTATCGGCTATATATAGATAACGACCAGGTTTGTATATAACATCAAGCTCATATGGCTGTAGACGTAGCATAATTCTCTGTAGCCTAGCAGGAACATCATTCAATGCTTTCTTGAACAGAGTAATTAGTGGCTTATGGTCTGTTTCTACTGTCACTGTTCTACCATAAATGTATTGATGGAATTTAGAGCAAGCAAACAGAATTGACATTGCTTCCTTCTCAATTTGAGAATAGTTCTGTTGACATTTAGTTAGTGAAGCTGAAGCATATGCTATTGGTTGTTTGTCATGTAGCAAGACACAGCCAAGAGCATCCTTCGAAGCATCAACTGACATAGTGATATCCTTGTTCGGGTCATAATAAGTGAGTACTGGTGTGGAGCTGATTAGTTTTTTAATATTATTGAACTCAGTCTCATGTTGTTCTGACCACGACCACTCAGTTTGTTTTGACAAAAGAGTTCTTAAAAGACTGTTTTCCTTTGACAAATTAGGAATAAATGGACTAAGATAATTAACCATGCCCATGAATCTTTGAAGGTCAGTGATACATGTTGGTCTGGGCATGTCACAGATGGCTTTTACCTTGGCTGGGTCGACTTGTACACCATCTTGACTGAAAATATGACCTAGGTATTTCACTTGAGGGACACAGACAACACATTTTTCTTTATTAAATCTAATATTTATCTCTCGAGCTCTGTCTAGGACTTTTTTTAGAGTCTCGTTGTGTTCCTCGAGGGTCTTACCATATATGAGAAAATCATCCATCATGATTTTCACATTGTCTATGTCACTGAACCTTTTAACCATCTCCCGGTGGAAGATCTCTGGAGCCGCGTTAATTCCAAATGGCAATCGGTTAAAACGGAACCTACCGTGAGGAGAAATGAAGGTACACAACCTTGATGAGGCGTCAGACAGTGGTAGCATCCAAAAACCTTTATTGGCATCTAAAGTGGTGAAGAATTTTGCACCAGACAAGTCGGATTTTATTTCATCCATGGTTGGGAACTGATAATGAGACCTCATCACAGCCTTATTTAATTTTCTAGGATCAATGCATAAGCGTAACTTACCATTTTTCTTGGTAGTTATGACAAGTGAGCTCACCCACTCAGTTGGCTCGTCGACACGGCTGATGATCCCATTTTTCTCTAAGTCGTCTAATTCTTCCTTCAGGAACTTCTTGATTTGAAATGGGACTCGGCGGCATGCATCTACAGTTGGTATGACATCAGGTTTCAGTTTCAGGTCACAGGTGAAATCCTTCAGTCGACCCAAGCCTTGGAAAAGATCACTGTAAGAGGACAATATACCCTCACATGTATTAATGGAGACTTTATGGATTCTTTTCACAAGTTTCAAAGCTTTGCATGACTCTCTTCCTAGAATATCTTGGCCATTTATATCCACTACATGGAATGTGACATTGTAATTTGAATTGTCATGATGCACTGGCAGAGTACATTGACCTATAGTAGGGATAGTGTCACCATTGTATGTTGACAGTTTGTGCATGCTTTTTGTTAACATATCAGGTGAGAGCTGCAACTTATTGAATGTATTAATGGACAAAACATTAGTATCTGCACCTGTGTCAAGCAGAAAACAAACATCGACATTGTTTATTTTTAGGTTAGCCTTCCAGGAGTCTGACATTATGTTATTTACATGGATAGAGCCTAAGAAAAGACTGTCAGGTTCGTTAGGGTCTATAGAAATTTGTTGTACCTGGGTGTTACGGCATACTACAGCGAAATGGTTATATTTTCCGCATTTTTTACATTTAACACCTTTAGCTGGGCACTTGACTCGATGTACTTGTCCGCAGCGACTACAGGTATCCTGCCTTGAAGAACTTGGTCCCTGGAACTGTCGGGAGTTGCTCAGCGTTCGTGACGTGCGGGAACTGCTGTGTGGTCTTGACTTAGCCTGAACTCTGCCGACGAATGTGTTCGCATCTTCTAGGGTCTTTGCCTGCTGTTTTGTTGTCTCGATGGACCTGGCGAGCTCGACTGCTTCGGAAAGTGTGGATGGTTTCTTCATGAGTATATTTTCTTTAATATGTTGATTCCGCGAGTGCAAATTCCAGCTGAATACATCACGCAACAAGCTATCCTCTAGTGACGAAAACTCACACTGCCTGCCAATGTTTTTGAGGTCTGTAGCGTAGTCGTCTATCGTTTCGTCCTGGCCTTGTCGTCTGTTGAATAGCGAGTGTCGTTCCATTGTAATGTTAACTTGAGGAGTGAAGTACGTTGTGAATCTGGTAACAAGATCTTCGAATGTCACAGTATCTATGTCAATGTTGAAGGAGTAGAAAATAGTCAGTGCTTCTGTACCAATAAAATGTAGTAAGATAGCAACTTTTCGGCTATTACTTTCGCTCTCAAGATTATTCGCTCGTAAGTAGATTTTTAGTTGGGTTATCCAATTTTTCCACGTTATCGGCATATTACTATTGCGTATATCCAGCGTACATAGCGATCCGGACAACTGTTTTGGGCTCTGATGGTGATGACCGCCATGATCTCGGACTGCTTGCTTTTCTTCGTCTTCCATCTCGACTTTTTAAAATAATGACTCGGCCTGACTTGACTTAGGACTCGGTCTGATCGACTTTACTTCTGACACCATGTTATATTAGTAAAACAACTCCGGCTTGATGAATGGTAATTTATTATAGAATCACACTGTCGACATCTTGTACTGCAAAGATGGCGACGACAAACAAGAGACGACAAATATTTAAATTATTCGAATGCAACTGTGTTGCTATATGAAATATATATATGACAGTAAATTAATGGTTTTAAATAATCAAAGTACTTGTGACAAGTTTTATAACAACAATTTAAGATTTGTGGCTATGTGAGCAATCCCTTTTTAGCCTCCGACGCAAAAACGGTGCTATAATTTTGACGTGTCTGTGTGTGGCATCGTAGCTCCTAAAAGAATGGACCGATTTTAATGCATTTTTTTTTGTCCAAAAGCTGACGTGGTCGAGATGGTTCTTAGCTACGTTTCAAGAAAATCGGTTCAGCCGGTTTTGTGATATTGAACTTTGAAATGAAAAAGTCGGGAGTTTTTCAACTTTTCTAAGTTGTTAATTATTTCCTTGAATGAGTTCTTGAATCTATTTAGGCGCCGGCCGAAAATCGTTCGTAGGTCCGGTTTCTGTCTACAGGTCGCATTTCTCGACCGATTCTCGTGAAATTTTGTGAGCAAATTCGTTAATTATATAAGTAGTTTTTTGTCGAGTAACTTTTTCAAAATTTAAAAAAAATTGAAAAATGACAGGCTTGCAAGTTCTTTAGCACATAGAGCCACTAGTAATTAATTGATAAAAAATGGTTGTCTGTACACACTGGGCCAAACTATGGCCATATTTGTGCATTTTCACCTGTCAGTTTAGTTCTCCTAAATGAAGATTCCATATAAACTTTTTTATTTTATTGTGAACAAAAAATACAAAATTATTACTCGCTGTCAATATATAAACCGAGGGTATTGTAAAACATGTCGAGCGATATTCGACATTAAATACTTAAGTGATTTCATTATAATTTAGTATGTCTGATTCTCACAGGAGTTTTTTCTATATAAAATTGGAGGGTATTGTGTTAATATTCCGTGGTTTTTAATTAAATATATCCCTGGCTGGGTGATCTAGAGGTTTCCTGTCGATTATTCGCAGCGCGCGTTTTTTGCATTTCAAATGCTTTATCACGATGATCAGCCAATCCCCAGAGGTCTACACCTTGGATCAGGATAGAATTAAAATATCCGTAATAAGCCTTTTTTAAGTTATCTGCGCATAAGCTTGGTGCAAGTCTAGACAGAGCAAAGCATGCCGATGAAAGAAAAGTAGTTTCAAGTTTTAAAATCTGTCACTATTTGAGTTTGCATGTTATTTTGTACGGAGAAAACGAAATCGTAAAATACATATTTAAAAATCTTTAAAACAAAATTAGACACTCCACTAACAATTAGTACTTTTTAGGGTTCCGTTCCTCAAAAGGAAAAAAGGAACCCTTATAGGATCACTGGTGCGTCTGTCTGTCTGTCACAGCCAATTTGCTCCGAAACTACTGGACCCAAACCTAAATTGGTGACCCAAAGATGGACGTTTAAAGTAAATTAATGATTTCTGAACAAGGAGGCCACTTTTGGGGGGTAAACTGGAAAATTAAAAAAAAAAGTTTCGCAAGCTGTATTGTGTGACATATCAAATGAGAGGGGTTGTTGTAAGCATCTCAGATTTTTTTTATAATTTTAGCAAAAACAGATTTGAAGTAATTTAGGAAAAAAGACGAAAATTGACCATTCCCTTATCTCCGAAACTACTAGGCTTAAAATTCTGGAAAAAATATAGAAAATAGTTCCTTGCATAAAGATTACAGGAAAACTTAAGTATTCAAAGGTTTTTTATTATAGAACAAAAAGATCAAACGCAATGAAAAATAGTCGACCTGCACGGCTATCACACTATCACAAGACGGCGCGCGAGCTGTCTCGATTTTTCTCGCACTATACCTCTCTTTCTAAGTTTTCTAATAAGAGAGAGACGGACAGTGCGAGAAAAATCAAGAGAGCTCGCGCGCCGTCTTGTGATAGCCATGCTGGCAAGATTTTAATCTATCAATAACTGTAAAACAAAAGTTAGGCAACTATGATAATCTTAGACATCTAAGTTAGT
This sequence comes from Epinotia nisella, assembly GCA_932294315.1. NCBI lineage: Eukaryota > Metazoa > Arthropoda > Insecta > Lepidoptera > Tortricidae > Epinotia > Epinotia nisella. The sequence goes on from OW028686.1 coordinate 17,655,112, forward strand.
GCCCCTCGTTTCGTTTAATTAATTGTGAGCTATGCGTGTTAATACTTAAGGCTCAAATTCAATTTTACAAACAGGACACCCGTAATTATTGTCAGTAGAAAACAACTGTGCATAACAGTCACTCGTTATACATTTAAGATTGCCGACGAAACGAAAAGCGGAGAAGCGGAAAGAATCGTGAACTGTTTGGCGGGGAGGTGATATGATTAAAGCAGTGTTTTATAACATTTGTGCCGTGACCAGTCGCTAGTCGGGTCGTATGCGCATATAATGCAGTGACACCGTGCGTGTTATGGGATCCTGGTACTTTTTTCTAGGAAGCGAGTGAATTGTGAATAAAATAGATGATTGTGTTGTGTGTGTGTATGTTAAAATAGTATTAGTATTTTGCAGTTTTTTTACGGTTTGTATCCTTATAATTATAATTAATTTGGTTAAAACGATCTCAGACATATTCTGTTCATTATCATCATTCATTATAATCAGTTCAATTCAAACCCTGAACAAAATCAGTCTCGGTTGCTGGCTGCGTAGGCAAAAATATGTTTTTATTTGTTGAATGCAATGCAAAATAGTGACTAAATACACACTTTAACTAGAATTAATAATTATAACTAGTACCTAATCTATGGATTTTACGCAGAATTACGTCTTAATTATTTTACAAATTCTATTAATTGTATTCTTGTTTACATCCCACTTGGCTATGCGTTAACGGGAGAGTGAGCGACACCCAAAACGAATATCATAATTGTCAAGTTATTATCACATCCAAAAACGTAATTGGGTCCATGTTCCATTTATATGTCTGGAATGACAGCAAATAACCCAATTGGTACCAGCCAAATGTAAGTTTGAGTTATCCTATTGTAATCAAATGGAAGTACTTTTGCGTTTCCGTTTAGCGCTACGATTGACTGGAATAAGATGCCTTGAGGCATTAAATCAACCATTTGTATTTTTTTGATGTGCGTGGAAGCTTAAACAAGTTTAATAATTGTCATATTTTAAGAAGGTAGGAGGCCCGAGTAAAGGATATTGGCGTTATTTACCTTATACGTAAACTAAATGAGGGCAATGAGGGCATACTTATTACTAGTTATAATAGTCATAGGGTGTGTCAATAGAGAACACGCTTATTATAGCTATTATGACTGTAGTGACCTTGGAGATAAGTAACTAGTACTACGTATTTTAGTCCACATTATACTGTATTACGAAGAATTTGCTCGTATGTCAGTACCTTAGAGCATACATAACTGGAGTACCTAGCCGTTCAGTAACTTACCCCTCCGTAAAAAAACCTTGCACAATGTGCAAAAAATCATACAAAGACAATTTCACAATCGATCACAAAATCGACTCGCAAGGGAACACTGATCATAAAAATGCCCGCATGTTGCTGTAAAACGTTCAACCACTTCAAGCTTTTAATATATAATTGAGTTTCAATATCCTATTAAGATGCTCCCCCCGCCCCCGCAAAATTTGGCAGACTTTTTTGTACGCAAATACGACATAAGGCTACTCCAGTTATGCAGTTATGCTCTAAGGTCTTTGTAACTGTCACTGGTATATTATAATTCTATTTTTTAGATATAAGATGGGAAATCCTTGATTACCAGCATTGGCATATTTATTCAGGATAATGACTTAAATAATGTCCTCAATCTCCCCACTCCTCCTCTGGTTGCGTCTGAAGATATAATCATTTTATTAAACTAGTATAGAAAAAATGACAAATTTGAAAATAATTTACAATAGCACATTTTTTCTGTGTAACAGGAGTATACTGACAGACTTTAACCATGGATTCCTGGTGGTATTACGAGTAAATAATGTTATATCAACACGGGTCCAAAAATGCCTCATTAACTTACTTAATTTCTGGAACAAAGAAAATAATTAACGCTAGTACTTCCTTGTGAACGAAACCTTAGTCTAAACAGTGCAAAAGAAAACTTGACACTTCACGAACGTCACATTATTAAGGCGTGTTACCCTTGAGATTTATCAACTTGTGAATTACCGAAATAATTGAATATCTCGAAAATTAGGCTTTAAAAGCAATGTTTATGTTACTTTTTTTTGTCCAAATAATCACTAGAATCTATGGTTAAAAGCTGTCGGTATACTCCTGCCCACCGCCCATATAGCATTTAAGTAATTACATACCTAGAGACAAAATCCAACAAATCAAATTATAACTTAATAAGCTCCAGAAAAACCGAAAAATATGAATAGGTGAATGTTATAAGCTTTATTTTGGTTAGGTACTTTACATTTGTTCTACAATCCAAGAAAAAACATACAAAAAAAGACAGTGAATGCTTCATTTAAATATAAATAATTACTTCCGGGTGGAATGGTTGTAAGATTCTAAGAATAACGTTTAAAACGAAATAAACAAAAAACACGCTATTATAAATGAATGTTTTACAAAACCGTATTTTTGCTGTTATGAAGGAAGTAAAGCTGCTGAAACGACTTCATAAAAATTTACTAATGGTGTTACATGAGAAAATCAAAACGTTCATCACCAGCCTGCAAAACAGATAAGACTTAGGTGGAGGTTTTTTTTAAGAATAGTACATTACTACATATATGTATAGAGGCATATATGTAGACAATGTATAGAGGCCGGGAAACGAAGGGTTTGCAGACCAAGTAGATGTAGACAAGTAGATAAGGATACGCGGCCGGCAATCCCGTTTCTCGCCGAGTTTTGTATAGTGCTTTTCACAAAATTGCAATAAAATAAAAATAAAAAGCCATGTGCACGACGATAAGCTCGCCATTTGTACATTTTTTATTGTATTTTGTGCAATAAAGTTTAAGTAAATAAATAAAAAGTAGTCAATTTGTTTTATTCGTAGGTTAACACAACTAATTAATACGTTCAATTTACGCGTCAAACCTTTTACCCGGTGACATTTACATTAGTTCTAACGTTTTTGTTCGATGGTTGAATGCCAAAACGTTGTGTTCAAAAACAAAAAAAGGTTTCTTTACAGACCTAGGTGTGTTAGGCTGTATAAATAAATAAATAAATAAATAAATAAATATTAGGGGGGACATTCTTACACAAATCGAACTAGCCCTATAGTAAGCTCAATAAGGCTTGTGTATATGAAATTCCTTTACATATCATCTTCACTCATGGCACCGGATACGTAGTATTTCCGGACCTAATTTGAAGTAAGTCATGTCAACATTTCATTGCCAGTTTGAGATACATAATATTGTTGAACCCACGCACAATAGTAAGGCGATATTCCAAAATGGCGGCCAAATTAAAAAAAAAGCTTTACTCAGCCGTAAAAAGATAGTATACAATGACTGTTAAACTTCTCAAAAATGACTGCCATTACCGTACTGCAGTAACCGCACGGTTATATAATACACTGTCATTTGGTCATGCTCTAATGAGCACTCTTATAAGACGTGAATAATAACTAATGCATAAAATATGCAACACTGATTTCTACTCCATTAGTCCTGTTCCTTATCTTATTTGCACTCGATCGTCCGATCCCTAATTATGATCTTAATTTTCATTTATAATTAAGTATTTTGTAATTTCCTCGCAGTAGGCGTGAAAAGCACTATCTATGTAATGTCTCGGCCAAAAGTACAATAAATGGACAAGGCTCCTTCGAGATCCATGTATGCCTATTTTCTAGCCTCTATCACAATGCTGCCGTGTCATGACAAAACACTGTAACTCAAGTTACAGTGTTTTGTGCTAACATCAATAATTGAGCTTTTCGGATCCATATCTATATATGCCTGCTAACAGATCACTCATTTTGTACCAAAATCAATGAGAAACGTCTAAGCATTTTACACTGTAACTATTAAAACATAGGGTCTTGTTTTGACTAATCACTGTATGTCTAAATACAGTGTTTTGCCAAAACAGCACCGACGTTTTTTGTCGACCGTTATCTTAAGATACAGTGTTTTGTCGTAATAATCCCGCAACACCGGCCTTGAAGTGAATGTTTTGGTTGTGAGGTACATCGAGTGTTTGTAAAGATTACTTAGTAGATCACAGGAACTCATCGTTAGTTCATAGGTTTCAATTTGTTCCTGGTTAGAATATTAGAAAATGAGCAAAGAACGGAATAAATTGATTTTAAATCTTACCAAAGGTGGGAAGAAAGAGTGCCGCTTAAATGTGTCAGTGAACTTTTCCAATATGAACACTAATTTAGTAACCAAAACCAGTGTACCTTCTCTAATCACCTGTGCTCACAATAGTGTTTTATCGGATTTTCCTGGCACAAACAGCTCGACTGATGAAGCAGGTATGGATGTCGATTACACAAATTTTAACTAACGCTTACCTTCGTCTGACCATGCCCAACTGTTTACCATCGTACATAAAAGCAACGATCGCCTTGTGTTACGACTCTACTACCTACTAAAAATACTACCTATAACTAAAATTGTAAAATTTTAGTTATTGGTTAATAACAAACAAAAATTTCAAGTAAAGTTTTGGTACTTATGAGTATTCGACAAAACACTGTAACATGATAGTTACAGTGTTTTGTCGTAAACTTAAGTACAAAAACGGTACTTTGTTGGGACAAAACACTGTAACATGATACTTACAGTGTTTTGTTACGATGATTTATATAACTATTACCAACTTATGTCACGACAAAACACGTTTTAGTCTATAAATAAATGAAATAATTAAAAAAAAAATTTTATTGTGATTTGTATACTATGAAAGCAACATTATCAATATTATGTCCAAATTTCATTGAAATCGGTTAAATATTCAAAGTTTTATGGTCAAATAACGAAAAAAAATGTTTTTTGCGGTTTCTGAAAAATTACATTTTTTAAGTTACAGTGTTTTGTCATGACACGGCAGAATGTACTATTATTCATCAAAATATGGAAGGAAAATAGAACATCAACAACTTAAAAGTAGAGGTAAACAACAGGCGGTCTACTTTTGTATCCAATAGTATGTTATGTTGCGTTCCGTCGTTCCGTGGGTCACGTACGGTGCTGTCTGAAAACCAGCGCTGTAGGTGTCTGTCTGACACCTCGGCATAATGCTGAGACAGCGACCGTGTCACTGCCGCGAAGACACACACAAAATGTGTCAATACACAACAAGCAGTAGCGACTTTAAAATTCAAAATCCAAACATACTTTTTGACATAACAGTTATTGTATTAAACATTTAAAAATTTCATAACATTAATACTTAATTACAAAATGTGTTTGCATATATTTGTCATCTTTTGTTGGTTAATTTTAGACTAACACTCCAGCCCAACGTGACATACGAATGAATTATTAATGATGACCTGTTGACATGAGTTATGGTTTTTCCGTATTTTTGCCGTGTTTTGTTCAATGTCACCAGAATTTAAAAAAAATGTTTACCTACCTATACGATTCGCATAAATTTTTTGGAGGTCGTTTGTTTATTAGTCGATATTAGTGCTGTTTGAATTTGTGACTTTAAAGCGATAAAAAAATACTAATACAAAAACCTAATTTGTTTTTGGGTCGTTCTTCTTTTTTACCGACAATGAACCGAGGTTTTTCTGTTTTTTTGGTTTTTGAACTATCGAAAATTGTGGTTTTGAAGTGCGATTTTTAAAAAAATGCATAGGTTTCTTCATTAGAACTAATTAAAGTTTCCTTTCTGGCCAATATAAATATTTATTTACGGTTAGTTTCTAAAAAAAAACATGTGACAAAGTGGACTCTTTCAGTGGGGACAACATTTTATTTTACCACTCTGTCACGGCATTCTACGAAAAAAAAAACATAAAAAAAAAATGCTAGATAGAGAAAATGAAATATTAAATATCACTAATTAATAAAATAATATGGACGTTCATTCGAACATTATAAAACCGTAAATATCATTACTCAAATGAGATGCCGTAATAAGACGAAGGACAGGCTATTGTCGGTCGAAAAGAAGAACGACCCTTTTACGCAGTACCTACTTACTTATTGTTTTTACACTGTGGTAAGCAAGGATACCTAATGCCGGCTTGATTGATGGCAAGCAAACATTAGCTAGACGCTTGCGATACAAATGGGCCTGGGCCAATCAACTATTTTTTTGTTGCTCGTTGCCGTGGTTGCGTCTCCTGATGGGTCACTCTTTAAAACTATGATTTTATGGTGCTTAAATCCACTTAACACGTATTTTTGTTATATTGGTGAACCCATTCCATGGTGGGGCAACATCTTACCATGATAGGAGCCCAATTAACAGTATTTTTTCAAAAACAACAAGAAAAAGTTGATTGACCCGCCTAGCACAACTTGCTGCCGATTCGCGCGCGTTTTAGCGCCTCACTCATCATCATCAGCCTATATACGTCCCACTGCTGGGCACAGGCCTCCTCTCATGAATGAGAGGGAACGAGCAGTACCTAGTCCCCACGCTGGGGACCGCTTACCATCACGGCCGTGCGCCAGTTTGCCATCGAATTGGTATAAAAAAATGTTCCATCAGAGACGTGTAAGTAATTAAGACTGCCAAGCTCCATTTTGTAAAAGGGATATCTCAGTTGAAAAAGTTTCTGTCAAAAAATATTTATTTGTACACCGTACTTTTCTGTATACCGTCATCAACTACTCATTGAGACGTTTGTAACGAGCCCAAACTCGATGAGGTTGTGTCGTTTCATTGCGAAGTTCCTATGGCCACCTTCCAGCTCCATCATCAGATCAGGACCATCCATGTCATCATAATATAGCATTGTCACGCCTTTTACACATGTATGCAATATTTCAGCTCAATCGGTTACCGGAAAATGGATCAAATTTAATTTGCAAGATTTGATGACAAACTTGCTGGATGCGGGTGGCGCAGGACCGGTCAATTTGGAACTCTCTGGGGGAGGCCTATGTCCAGCAGTGGACGTCTTTCGGCTGATATGATGATGATGATGATGATGACAAACTTCGAGAGTCCCGATCGGGATAGCTGAAGCTAAATAAAAGCTTGTAAAATAGCTCGGATGCCAGCAGGCCCGCGTCGTGTTAGTTACGCGGATCCCGGTATTGTACCTAGTAGTAATAAATCCTGGGATTGGAATCCCTAGGCATGACGGGTGTCGCGAAGCCACTTCTGATCACTCTCGTGGCCGCGAATAAGTACCTATAGCACTCTAGCTTAGGTGAATGTATTAGCACATATGCATCTATAAACATACTCTAACAACTTGCGGAATCCTTTATATATCTGACATATGGGCTGCCGCCTCGTGCGTACCAGCTCCATATGAGGTGTGGGGACCTTTGTCCCCGAGAATGTCCTCCAACCTCCCCTTATAGACATCCCTAACCACACAACTGATACTGTTCCAATCCACACGCTACTGATCCAGTTATAATCACCCGGGTGCACCCCTGATTGATACTGATATGAACTGAGGCTGAGACTACCGAATCTGAGACGCTGTTGTTACACTTGTTACTAATCCTCTCACACTAAAGAACTCCACACTATGAACCGTGTTATCGCATGTACGTGATCTGTAGGAAAACCTAATTCATATACATGATAAAACCGTCACGCCTCTCAAAGAGAATAAGACATGTAGCCGCACATAAATACATCACATCATAAACAGTCATCGTCCGATCTGTGTAAATGATACCAAATCGTAATAATATCATAGGATGCATCGAAAGTGATTATGGAAAGAGCTCACCCTGGTTTTCCTCCAAATTTAACACTACAAATCTGCACGTAACTGTTCGTTCACAATCTAGCTGTCAGGAACTCAAACTCCTCGCCTACCCGTCCACATTATAAACATGATTTCTTGTAGGTGTTGCTACATGAAATAAATCGGCTGTTTGAGACATCATTATTAACATCGTCATAAATGTAAGTATACTATCGTGAATCATGACTATTCACGACAACGGGCGAGGTGAGGCGAATGAGCCTGTTCAGAATAACAGCCAAGAAGCCAGTGATTCCGATCATAGCTAGAGAGTGCAATCCCGACTAGTGCAGTTAGAGTAAAAGGTAAAAATCAGAGTGCATTGACTCTAAGTGACAAAGCCCTCATTTTCGGCACAAAATGCGCAGTGCCTTTCAAACCTCAATCGCATTCGATTTAATAAACACCGTAACGTCATGGTAACATGGTCGTTATTGCCGGAACAGTCGTAACTGCTACCGTTACGACTGAGCTTATTTTATTAACCTCAAGTCTTTTTAGCGACAGTTCCGTGATAGTATTCAGTTTTTTGACCAAACATGGCGTTTTTAGGGTTCCGTAGCCAAAATGGCAAAAACGGAACCCTTATAGTTTCGTCATGTCCGTATGTCCGTCTGTCCGTCTGTCCGTATGTCCGTCTGTCCGTATGTCACAGGCATTTTACTCAAAAACTATAAGGTGTATTTGAAAAAAATTCTGAGGATAGGTGTATTTTGTTAGCCGCTACATAGTTTTGTAATTAAAATGACAAAAAAAAAATTTAGAGGTGATCTCCATACATAAAACTAAAAGTCAAAAAAAAAACATCGTGACCCCCCCGTGTGGCACATCAATCGATAGGCCTTTCAAAATAAATATAAGGTTTGTTAGCATTTTTTTTGATTAAGTGAATAGAGTCGGAGATAATCGCCCCGAAAGTCACTAAAATTCTGCCCCCCCCCCCCCCCCCCCCCCCTCCTCTAATTTTTGAACGGTGTATTTAAAAAATATGGAAAAATTAATGGACATAGGGCTTATTAATTTCATTCACCGAAAATTGTTTTCAACAAGATCGGTTCAGAGGTTTTCGAGATATTGCTGAAAAACTGCCTTCCTCAAAGAAAAGGACGTAAGTGCCGTAAAATTTCTGTGACGATACGACCTTTTTAATAGGCACGCAACCCTTCGTTTTGCGGGGTCCGACACGCACTTGGCCGGTTTTTATTTATTCATATGCAGCGAACGAAGAAACCATAGAAGTGTAACTAGCGCAGAAAAGTGGCCCCACAAAAAGGATGCACATTGCCATTATGCGGACGTATGCGGACGTGCGGGCGGGGTGGCAGAAGGATGCCAAGCAGCCGTTTAGTTCGAACCAGGGATCGGAACCGGTTTTTTCAAAAGTCCCCGAAATAGTCTAATATTTTGAATTATTTTAGGCTCTTAATGTAGGACTCTCATGTAGGTATTTAGGTAACATTTTCGTATTATTAGACAGCCTGATCAAAAATGATATTATAAACCAAAGAACGAAATTGAACGAAATAAAACCGGTATTTTGTATGGTGAAAATACCGGTATCCGATCCCTGGTCCGAACATGCGCACACACATGCGCATACCGGGTTTTGGGCACGTGTTTGTGTAGAAATTTGTATGGAGTTCGCCTTGTATGTTTTTTTCGTTCTCTGTCCATATGTCATTTAATCAGTCGTATACTATAAAAGGATTTTCAAGATACAAAGTCTGTATTTGCTAGGAGACAGTATCTAGCTCAATCTACTAAATTATATAACCTCATAAATAAAACTGAAGATATATACCCCTCCACCTATAAAGACTGCAAAACGAAAGTACTAAAATGGATCAAGACTAAAAACTACGCCGAACTAGAAAACATGTTAGTAAATTAATTTATACATCCCACAGACACACACACACACCACGCACGCGCGCCCTCACACACGCACACACACACACACACACACACACACACACACACACACACACACACACACACACACACACACACACACACACACACACACACACACACACACACACACACACACACACACACACACACACACACACACACACACACACACACACACACACACACACACACACACACACACACACACACACACACACACACACACACACACACACACACACACACACACACACACACACACACACACACACACACACACACACACACACACACACACACACACACACACACACACACACACACACACACACACACACACACACACACACACACACACACACACACACACACACACACACACACACACACACACACACACACACACACACACACACACACACACACACACACACACACACACACACACACACACACACACACACACACACACACACACACACACACACACACACACACACACACACACACACACACACACACACACACACACACACACACACACACACACACACACACACACACACACACACACACACACACACACGTTATATTATGTTAGCTTAGTTAACTAATTTTTCTTACTTACTCAATCCTTGTACTTAATTATAATTTATAAACCAACAGGAGAAGGTGAGAGCTTAGGTATACACTGAATTAGAAATCCAAACCTTTGATATAGGCTCTATGCTCTCTCCTCTCCTATCCTAATTAAAATATCCCACCTACGTTGATATTATATGCTAAATTCTAAGGAAGAGCGGTGTCTCTTGACACAGGCATCTTGTTTGCTTAAAAAGAGGCACCAGCCTAATATTGTAAAGTTTTTTTTTAGTTACTGAATAAATCATTTATCATTATCATTATCATTTATCATTATCAAGTAGGATTACGTCACTGTCGTATTTACTGAGAGGGCAGTTCTTGATGATATGCTCAATGTCCTGCACCGCGGCCCCACAGTCGCACCTGGGGGACTCTATCCAACTCCAACCCATGGACCTATGATACTCGTACTCAGAACAAGCTATGGTAATAATAATACCACGTCCGAGCGAGATGTGCATACAAATCTCCATAAGTGTGACAGAAAGAGAAATATAATTTATTGTCCTTGTCATAGTTCCACTTTTTTTATTTGCCACAACTGATTCAGTATGAAGTTGTGGCAGAAAACCACTACCCTAATTAAGTAGGTTGTTTATGGTAAACCATCAGCCATTTTAAGAGCAGTTCTGTGCATTTAACTGCATAGAAACTCATTGTGGCATCACGTATAGCTTGTCCTGAGTATCATAGGTCCATGATCCAACCGTATTTGTGTAGGAATGCACGAGAGCGTCCGCAGCCAGTTTTCAACCCTTGACGACCGAATAGCCTAGTGGTTAGAGAACCTGACTATGAAGCTTGAGGTCCCGGGTTCGATTCCCGGTCGGGGCAGATATTTGTATGAAGAATACGAATGTTTGTTCTCGAGTCTTGGATGTTTAATATCTATTTAAGTATGTATTTATCTATATAAGTATGTTTATCCGTTGTCTAGTACCCATAGTACAGGCTTTGCCTAGTTTGGGACTAGATCAATTGGTGTGAATTGTCCCACGATATTTGAATGAATGAATGAATGAATGAATGAATGATTATTTATTTATTTATTTTATTCATTTAACTCGATTGGACTTCGAGAAGCGGATCATAGACTTGCAAGATTTGATTACTGACAGTCCCATATGAAAATTTAAAGATACTTGTAACATAATACTGTGCCTATGCGGAAGCCTTCAATAAATAAGAGGAATAAATAAGTACAGTCCTAAAAGAACTTCTTGTATAGGAATGATCATTATCATTACCTTGTATCGACTGCACAACATTGAGATACATTCATTTTACAAAACAATAGAAATATATTCGGCAATCGCCTTGACTTATACCAGCCCAATTTTCAACCTTGACTAACAGGAATACGGTTAAGTTTAGCTCGGCTCGATCTGTAACAGTGAAAGGTACTTTGCGGTTGATGCTGTCCAAAATGTTGAGGTTTTATATTACGTAATATTTGTGAGATCCGGCGTTTTATGGAGTCACATCAGAATGAAACACACCAGTTGACAATAACCTACTGCGACTGCGTACAAAAAATATAATATGTACTTAGATAAAATGTACTACGTGTCTAATAAGTTTAGATACAATATGTTTCGAACTGGTATAAAATACATGACGCTCCAATTAAATTGTTCTATTAATAAAAATTAAATATATACAGAAACACAGATAAACAAATACAGAATGTATTTACAGAAACAAAATCCAATATCAAACGCGATTTTAAAACATTAAAACGATTTAAAGATACCTCCTCAAAACAAGATCGAAAGAGATCTGGTTGGCCGCTATCAGCGAGAACAGATCGGGTAACATATTTAGTGGTATTGGACAACTCGTATTTAATTTATCGCTAGAAAGTACGTGCCAGCAAATTGGACACTACATTCGTATTTAAATATAAATAAATAAATATTAGAGGACAATCTTACACAAATCGACCTAGTCCCATAGTAAGCTCAATAAGACTTGTGTTATGGGTACTAGACAACGATATATTTAATAAATACAAATAAGTAATTAAATACATAGAAAACATCCAAGACTCAGGAACAAATGTTAAGGTTCATCACACAAATATTTGCCCTTACCGGGATTCGAACCCAGGACCTTCAGCTTCGTAGGCAGAGTTACTACCCACTAGGCTAACCGGTCGTCTAATTATTTTGTATTTACTTATATTTAAATTTTCAAGCGCTCCAAAGTCAAAAATCGGTTTCCTGATGCATGTCATGATGTGTTGTGAGTTGCTTCCTGCTGGATTTCCAAAGTTTTTTGGTCTAGCCCGAGTCAATTTATGAATAGCTTACAGTGCCTTAAGCCAGCTTCATTTTCTCCACTCGTGGTGGTGTTTGGCTTTGGCGTTGGCTCTTAAGGCTGATGTTATGATTATCTCTATAGGAACCGGGAAATCCTGGGCCCTATTTCACCATCTTGACAATTGTCATCTGACAATGACAATTCCACGTGCATTGCTGAGTCAATAAGTTGTAAATCAACTACTTTAAACTGTCGACGCAGCCATGTAAGTCGATTTGGTGAAATAGGGGCCTGGTATATAGAAGGCGTGTCTACAAGCAAATAATGTTTCTTGAAAATTTGTTTACGAGTATTTGCTTATCACGCAAGGTCACATAATGGTAATTTTGAAAAATCTTATCCCAGGTTTTTTTATTAACATAATACGAGTACGTACTCAATTTACATAACTACATACAACTGCTAATCATAATTAGGTATCATCCTTTAGAACACATTGTTAAAAACATTTTTTTTCATATAACATTGATTTAAGGTTAAATAAATAAATATATGGGGACAATCTGACACAAATCGAACCAGCCCTATGGTAAGCTCAATAAGGCTTGTGTTATGGCAACTAGACGACAATATATTCATCATCATCATTGGCCTTATACATCTATGAAAAGATGATTTAAACAGCGTCCATATTAGCGGTGCGGCACTTACGCACGTGGCTTGTAAGGCCGATACGGGAGCGACAGCCACGACCGCATAATTGGCAAGTAAATGTCCTGCCCGGAGATGAATAGATAGATATAAATCTTATCTTATCTTACCAAGTTGAGGGCCCTTTCGGATACACTTCGACCCAGTTGGATCTTTTGTGCATTTGCCCTCCCAAGCTCGCTCCATCATTTCCACAAAGCGGATGATGCAGCTTAGTGGGAGCACCTTGAATTCCTTTGGTTGCGGGTAGCCGTTACCGAAGTGATTCATTCTTTGTCTGGCAAGGGCATGACATTCACACAGTAAGTGTTCCATAGTCTCATCCTCCTCACCACACATTCTACAGTCTGTACTGTTCGATAGTCCCATCTTGGCCAAGAGATCCTTGACGCCGAAGTGACCTGTGAACACCCCAGATAGATATAAATACTTAAATACATAGAAAACATCCAAGAATCAGGAACAATTATTCATGTTGATCACACAAATATTTGCCCTTGCCGGGATTCGAGCCCAGACCTTCAGCTTTGTAGGCAGCGCCACTACCCACTAGGCTAACCGTCGTTAAAAATCGACAATACATTTTAATACAACATTAACGCTCTAGGTCAGAAAAGCAATAATGTGTATACCTACCTACTACTAGCTGCTTCCGGAGATTACCACCCACATGCAAACTTACAAACATACAATCTCACAAAGTTTTCCTCATGATAATATTAGTATAGATACTGAAGTAATTGAAGTATAATACAAAAACCGGCCAAGTGCGTGTCGGACCACGCAAAACGAAGGGTTCCGTGCCTATTAAAATGGTCGTATCGTCACAGAAATCTTTTCTTTAAGGAAGGCAGTTTTTCAGCAATATCTCGAAAACCTTTGAACAATTTCAAAACAATTTTTGGTGAATGAATTTAATAAGCCCTATGTCCATGATTTTTTCTAATTTTTAAAATACCTACACCGTGGAAAAATTAGAGGGGGGGGCAGAATTTTAGTGACTTTTGGGGCGATTATATCCGACTCTATTCACTTAATTAAAAAAATTGCTGAGAAACCTTGCATTTATTTTTAAAAAGGCCTATCGATTGATCCACACGAGGGCATACAATGAAATTTTTTTTTGACTTAGTTTTATGTATGGAGTGCACCCCTAAAAAAAAATTTTTTAGTCATTTTAATTACAAAATTAAGTAGCGGCTAACAAAATACACCTATCCCCAAAATTTTTATTCAAATGCACCTTATAGTTTTCGAGTAAAATGCCTGTCACATACGGACAGACGCAGACGGACAGACGGACATGACGAAACTATAAGGGTTCCGTCTTTGGCATTTTGGCTACGGAACCCTAATAAACCCAGCAATATACTATTTGAACAAAACAAAAGAGGATAAACAACACAGGAAGCACTTTAACCTCATAGCAACATGTTGCATTATTTACGAACACGTAACTACATTAATCTCCAGGAAGGGAATTACCAAGAAATAAGCTAATTTTTTTTAATCGCCCGGCGGCAAAAAATGTCGATGTCATGCGAGATGATTGCCTCACAATGGAGCGAACTCTGCGCACTGCGCAGTCACTATATTATTATTTTAACCCGTTTTATAACTTTACCTACTTTAAGAATCCTTCCAGCGTATTTTCCCGGTAGTGCCCTAAACAAGCCCGGGGTCCCCTGTAACTATAAGTTCTATAAGAATATGTATCGTTTACTCGAGACAATCAGAACAACGGATGTAGCTTGGATTCACTCCATTTATGTAGCATAGTTTTATGTTTATTCATTTGTATTGTTTCTTCCACCCAAAGGGCAATGGAGAGCAGGGCTATGTTAGGAGTTTCTCTGCGTGATCGCATCAGAAATGAGGGTATCCGCAGCAGAACCAAGGTAACCGATATAGCCCTCCGAATTGCTAAACTTAAGTGGCAGTGGGCGGGGCACATTGCACGTAGAACCGATGGCCGTTGGGGCGGAAAGGTTCTCGAGTGGCGACCACGTACCGGAAGGCGCGGCGTGGGTAGGCCCCCCACAAGGTGGACTGATGACCTGGTAAAAGTCGCGGGAGTCCGCTGGATGCGGGTGGCGCAGGACCGGTCAATTTGGCACTCTCTGGGGGAGGCCTATGTCCAACAGTGGACGTCTTTCGGCTGATATGATGATGATGACGATTGTTTCTTCCATTGTATTAAATGTATGCATATCCTGGATTTTTTATCGAACTATATACATACACATCATTGAACCTATTATCTTTAGGCGGAAAATCAATCCTCATGTTGCGACGTCTATGGACGCTCGTGCACGCGCGTTGTGCACGAAAACGAGTAAAAATAGCTGATATATACTATCCAGAGAGTTCTTGTTTGTAAAATAAAACTGAAAACTTTCCTTAGAAGATATTTCGCAACTTTGGAAACTTCTCCGCGGTGTATTGCTAATTCAGCAACGCTCAGTTTGGCTGGACGTTGTCGAAAGAAATTGAGATGATTAAGTTAGAGTACTGGTTAATTCAAGTTGTCGTCGCAGTGACGTAGAAGTAACGCAGGCAGGTGATCTCCAACCTCGTCAACTCGCATGTACTCACCACAGTTTTGCTTCTTTTTTACCGTAAAACCAATTAACTATAGACCAGAAGAACAACTATAGTGCAAGGAAGACTGCCAAATTTCTGCTAAAACTAAGGACTTTTTTAGTTAAATCTGAGCTTGAACGTTTGAGTTCCCAATAACAAACTTAAACCTGTCTAAATAATTCTGGAAAAGAGGCTATTTAACCTAAAAGTTTGTTACTGCTGGAAAACTAGGTTTTTTTTTACGGTTATTTATTATATTATTTTATCAGATTTATAACCATCCAGTCGCCCCTCGAGAACCTTTCCGCCCCAACGGCCATCGGTTCTACGTGCAATGTGCCCCGCCCCCTGCCACTTAAGTTTAGCGATTCGGTGGGCTATATCGGTTACCTTGGTTCTGCTGCGGATCATTTCTGATGCGATCACGCAGGGATACTCCCAGCATAGTCCTCTCCATTGCCCTTTGGGTGACTTTGAGCCTTCTTATGAGGCCCATAGTAAGCGACTACGTTTCCGTGCCATACGTCATCACTGGAAACACACACTGGTCAAAGACTCTCGTCTTGAGACACTGCGGAATATTTGACGAAAAAATGTGCCGGAGCTTCCCGAATGCTGCCCACAGCCGAGTCGGATTCGACGATTGACCTCTTTCTCGAAGTTAGACCTACCTAACTGGACAGTCTGTCCTAGGTATAAATACTCGTCTACAACTTCGAGCGTAAAGTGTACGATTGAAATGGGAGTTGGTACCACGTGGACGTTTGACATGATCTTCGTCTTATCCATGTTCATCTTTAGACCAACTCGCACGGAGGCTTTACTGAGGTAATCGAGCATAGTACTCAAGTCCTCCATGGTCTCAGCCAAGACTTCTATATCATCAGCAAACCGAATATAATTAGTTAGTAAAAAAAAACAGCGAATTTAAGTTTTTCATACAAAACTTGTTTTTGCTGTATTGTGTTTATTATATAAACTGGAGACATGTAAACTAATTACTATCCTAGATATACTTCATGCCATTGTATATGCAAAGTTTCGTTACAATCCAACACGTGAAACTCCGTTTGTATGGGAAGGTGAAATTCGGCCGAGCTTACTGCGGACTCTTAAATAATCTCAACCGTATACTCAAACGATGTCTAAACGTGACATATATGCAATTTATACACGTATGTATCCGTATGCAAGGTTACCACATGTTAAGTATCATAATGTAACGTTTTAAAACCGCGCGGAAGGTTAAATCTTAACATTACCTACCTGTTGTCGAAAGGCTATTTGCGTCACAGAACTCACAGACAAGATTATAGTTTGTAAATTATCATTTTTATCGAATTTCATTAATGACGCAAGTTTTAATTATTCTCAAGCGATGGATAAACGATAATTTTCTGTCCGAGTAATATGTTAACTTGTCACGTAGGTTCCTTATGAGGTCTAGGTGTACACTAAGAAAGGATTTTTCAAAATTCACCCTCTAAGGGGGTGAAATGAGGGTCCAAAGTATGTATGGGGAAACAAGATTAGATCGACTGTTTTCTTATGACGTTATCACGTAAAATTATCGTCCGTAAACCGACTTTACAGACAACCTTTTCACGCCTAAACACATATATACACATATTGATACTTGGCGTAAAGTTTACATTTAGAAACCCACCCCTTGGAGAAGGAAGGGGAATAAACACAGACAGAATCCCACGGGGGCAGAGCCGCGGGCACACCTGATTAGTTCGTTAACTTTACATTTGACACGTGGCGTGGATTCGTTCGAGCCTAAACCCACATTTTACCCTATTTCCAGGATTGGAGCTACCAGGGCCGCATGATGTTCGACCGCTTCCTAGAAATAGGCTTCGAGGCGGAAGTGAACACAGACGAACACCCGGAACTCCTGGAGCTGTCGCGAGAGCTCTGCAATGAGGATGTAGATACCAGGGCCGCAGCCATCCAGGAGCTCAGGGATATGATATTCGGTGAGCAATGTGTTCTAATTTAAGGTTTCACTAGGTACGTTGACGACCGAACAGCCTTGTGGTTAGAGAACCTGACTATGAAGCTTGAGGTTCCGGGTTCGATCTCCGGTCGGGGCATTTGTATGATTCAGAATACGAATGTTTATTCTCGAGTCTTGGATGTTTATTACGTATTTAAGTATGTATTTATCTATACCCGTAGCTTTGCCTAGTTTGGGACTAGATCAACTGTCGAGAATTATGCTACGATATTTAATTATTTCTTTCTTCAGTCTTAGTGGAATACTCAATAACAATAAGTTAAAGAGGAAGGGAAAATACAAAAACTACACAAAGTGCACTCATCTTCATAGCTCTTGGGTTGTCTTCAAATCTTTAGCATTAGAACTCACATTTTACCAGTAGAATCCATAGGTAATAGGTGCTAAATAATATTAATAAATACTAATCATAGAAATTAGCGAAGTGGTTTTCTAGGTACCCAAATAAATATGATTCATACACGCCTCGCGAGATAAACTCCCCGTCTCTTTCTAAGTGTCCTAATTAGAAAGAGACGGATAGCCGCTCCTCGCGAAGGACATAGTCCGCGCCGTGTCCGCTATTGTTGGGGGTCGTGTGTCCATGCTGTCATTCAGTTTCTTTTACAGAATACCCCAGCTATGATGTCTCTGTCATTCTGATTTTTAACCCACCGACGCAAAAAGAGACATGATCGAGATGGTTCTTAGCTACGTTTCAACAAAATCGGTTCAGCCGTGTTTGTGATATGAAAAATGAATGAAAAATAGTTTATTCAGTAACTTATAGGATACTTAACTAAATACACGTTAGTGTCTCTTTTTAAGTATCAAGATACCTGCGTCAAGAGACACCGCTCTTCCACAGAGTGTAACTTGACATATAAAAAAGTGCATAGAACATGATCAAATATAAAAAAATAAATTAAAAAAAAACTAGGGTTTGTTTACAAAAGGAGTAAAAATATAAAAGGAGTACTTTATTGTCGTCAACATTAGTGCCGCAGCCTAGACTTTTAATGGGTCCCGACTGTTGAAGTTGCTGTCTCCAAGGTCCAAATTGACATACGAAATGTTAATCATGAAACTGATTCAATGTTCTCGACTACTGAACTTGTTTTTTTCTTTTCAGTTTTTTTTTCTAAAGATAGCTTTTTTGCAGTCGGGTTTTTTTTATTTTCTTAATTATCTTTTTTTTATTTAACACTTTTTAGTTAGTATTAAAAGACGGCAAATTTCGCAATCTTGTCATTTCATTGAGGGAGTTAATATCGTGAGGATTATTAAGTAGCTTGCGGTGGTCTAAACTACTGATAATTAATCCATTTAGAGACCTAACGCGGCTCAAAACTATGTATGCTTGACCTTTTGCAAAAATGCGTGAACTTAAATCAACCACAGCTTGGTCTAAAGTCGTTCCTTGTAGCTTATGCAGTAACATCCCAGCACAATATCAACGGCAACTCCTTTGCGTCGCGCAGTGCAGTATTAATACTGAACAGAATTACTATAACTTTATAACGTTATAGATTTTAAATGGTCACTCTAAATGAAAAACTGTAAGAGAAACCTATAACTGATTTTTAAATACCTATTCAGTGATACCCCACTCGACATATTTCGTTAACTTTTTTTTTTTTTTTTCAATTTTGGCGCCTGGTTGTCGCCATATTGAATTTTGACTACCGTCATGTCTTTAGTGACACTCGCAAGAGTAAGACGGTTCGATTGACGTAAGAATTATCAAAATCGGTTCACGCGTTTGGTCTCTGGAGTGCCACATAGGAACAAACATACATACATACATACATACATACATACATACATATATAGGCTGATAAACACATTACCCTCCTTTGCGTCGCGCAGTCGGGTAAAAATATAAAAGGAGTACTTACTAAAGCAGTCAAGCCGTGGTCAAGCCGTACGGCGAGCCGCATGTGTGTGTGTGTAAGTGTGTGTAAGTGTGTGTATGTGTGTGTGTGTGTGTGTGTGTGTGTGTTTAAAAATTAAAATGTCGGGGGTTTTTCTACTTTTCTAAGTTGTAGTTATATTTCAGTATCAATTCGTGACCCAACATTCGTGGCGTTCAGCTTTTAAGAAAAACTTGTTTTGTTTTTCATTATTTCCACTCATATACCTACATAACTCAGCGAGAAAAGGTCGCAATCCTCGTAGCCTAGTATCGCTATCGCTACACTCGTCCGTCTATATCGACTTAGCTTACATATTATGACATCAACATAAAATTGAATCTCGCCTACTCTTGTATTTTGTAACTGTTGTTTAAGTGCTGATAGACTTGTGCAAGTTGTGCATTAACATGTGTAACAGAACATCGAGCATTCGTCGTTTTTAAATTTGTCGAACGATCATTCTAGCGAACGCTCTAATAAATTGCGCGAGATGTGGGCGGAGAAGGATGGCCGCGGAACAATTACAAAATTGCTTAGCTCGTTAAAAAGCTCGAAGCATATTTGAGCGTTTTTCAAAAAAACTGTACATGAACTTTTTTTTTCAGATTTTGTTTTTTTTTGCTTTATTCTTACTCAGAATCGTTGATACTATCGATCCTCACACAGGAAAAAAAGTGTCCCAGGTTTTACTATGTAAGTTTTTCTTCCAGTGCGTCACGACCATACAAAAGTGTGACGATCTGGAATGGAATATTTTGGACACTTTTTTCTTGTATGAGGATCGATAGTATCAACGATTCTTATAGTAAGAAAACCCAAAAAAGTCGAATTCTGAAAAAAAAGTTTATGTATACTTTTTTTGAAAACCGCTCATTTACTGTCGTTTCGCTAGAATGCTCTCTAGAACGCTCGCTAGAATGCTCGCTAAAATGCTCCTGTTTATTTTGTCAGCCTTACCTGTAATGCATGTCCTGTAACACATGGCTGAACTCATGTTTGTTTTGTTCATATTTAAGTATTAACTTTTTGTTCTGTACTGTAATGTGTGCTTTATTTGAATAAACATTTTTCTATTCTATTGGTAGTCTATTCTAATGTAACATTTGCTAGAATGTTCATTAAAAGTGAATGCTCAAGTGTAGGCATTATCTGTTATTCTGTGGTATAACTTACGCGGTCCACTGAGAAGCTGTGGCTACCAGGGTTGCATAACTTCACTTCCGTGTAATGCTAATACAAGCCGTATTAAGACTGCGGTGAACTTTATGTAGGTAAAGCATTGTATAACTCGGACGGAGGCCAGAACAGATTTAATCAGAATGATTCCGGTATTAAATATGAGCAGTGATCGGATCTAGGATGCAATTTGGGGTGAACGACCTCAAACGTTATAGCCCTCCCGATATAGCCCTCCGAATTGCTACACTTAAGTGGCAGTGGGCGGGGCACATTGCACGTAGAACCGATGGCCGTTGCCGAAGGCGCGGCTTGGCGTGACAAGCTGGACTGATGACCTGGTAAAGGTCGCGGGAGTCCGCTGGATGCGGGTGCGCAGGACCGGTCAGTTTGGCACTCTCTAGGGGTGGACTATGTCCAACAGTGGACGTCTTTCGGCTGATATGATGATGAAAAAATGAAAAATGAAAAAAGTTTATTTGGTTATAAAAAGGATTTTTACAATAGCCAAGGTTGGAGCCTCCTATTAAGCAATTAATTTTGCTTGTGTCAGGAGACACGGTACCGCTCTTCCAATGACAAGAAGTGGTAATTTTAACCCATAATAAACTACTATTTGATTTAGAGATTAGGGTAGGTACAAATATAACTTAAGCTATACTAAACTATTTTAATTTAGAAGTAACATATATATATATATATATATATATTGTCATTCAGATTCGATCAATAATTTCGAGTTGTCAATTTTCCATTTGTGCTGAATGACAGTAAATCCAAATAAATAGTTAAACTAGCAAATATTTGTGTGCCAACTTTGCACAATGGCAACATTTGTATGACGTCGGTATGATAGATCGTCGGGAATGACTTAATGTTTTAATTCTACTATGCTTTTCACAAGCATCGCGTACAAGATAATCTTCGAGAGCCACGCGAAAATTCGTTGTCAAAGGTTCAACTGAATCAATTTTCTTTTATTCGAAGTGTAAACATGAGGTAGAAATTTGTTCGCGATTTTTTGACAAGCTCGTACAGTTTCTGAAGTAGTCATTATACAAATTATTATATAAATTCCAGAGCGCGGCGAGTGCACGCCGTGGCGACTGGACGACGCGTTTCTTCTGCGGTTCCTGCGCGCACGCAGGTTTATAGTGCCGCGCGCGCATAAACAGGTATGGCTGAAACACAGTAAAACAAATCCGTACGAACTACAGACGTACAACGCGACGGACTCACAGACAAGCGTTTTTCAAAAAAGTGTACAAGACCTTTTTTTCAGAATTCGATTTTATTCGGTTTTTCTTACTCAGAATCAATAAAAAAGACAGCATACAAAAATGTGACGTTCTAGAATGGAATAATTGGTACACTTTTTTTCTTGTATAAGGATCGATAGTATCAACAATTCTGAGTAAGAAAAGCACAAAAAAATCGAATTCTGAAAATAAACATCATGTAGGTACACTCCTTTTTATAAAAACGCTTACACGCGTGTCTACACGCGTCGATACAGTAAACCAGGGGTCGGCAACCTTTTAACAGCCAAGGGCCACATAGTAGCTAACAAAATTGACACGGGCCGCACTTGTTAATAATTTGTGATTTTATCACGCAAAAGGTTGCCTTGACAATAGAGACGTGTTCAGATTTGTGAGCACTTAGGCCGATCCGATATATCTGATGGCGACTGTACTGTACACACAAAACAGCCAGGCTCGCGGGCCGCAAGTGAAGGGCTGATGGGCCGCCCGCTGCAGTAAACTGAAGTCTATGTTGTGTCCATGCCTTTGGCTCTGGGGGAGGCATATGTCCAGCAGTGGACGTCTTTCGGCTGATATGATGAAGTCCATGTCGGGGTAGTTGGTGGTACATCAGTCCGCCTGCCGCTCGTGAGCCCCATAGCTGGTTTTAAAAGGAGCGCTGGGTCTCAAGCGACGCTAGTTGAGATACTTTATAGCTGAATTCAATGGTCCCTTGCCTGAAATCAATGGTCCCGCGGGTGCGCTGTGTTTAAAGTGAGGACAAGCATTCGATTTTTAGTCTCAACACGACGAGTCATCAAATCAATAAATGCCAGTCAATAATAACCAGTTAGGTAGGTCCAACTTCGAGAAAGAGCTAGGTCAATCGTCGAATCCGACTCGGCTGGGCAGCCTTCTAGAAGCTGCGGCATATATTTTCGTCCAATATTCCGCAGTGTCTCAAGACGAGAGTCTTTGACCAGTGTGTGTTGCCAGTGATGACGTATGGCACGGAAACGTGGTCGCTTACTATGGGCCTCATAAGAAGGCTCAAAGGGCAATGAAGAGGGCTATGTTGGGAGTTTATCTGCCTGATCGTATCAGAAATTAGTCAATCTGCAGTAGAACCAAGGTAACCGATAGAGCCCTCCGAATCGAACTTAAGTGGCAGCACATTGCACGTAGAACGGCTGGCCGTTGGGGCGGAAAGGTTCTCGAGTGGCGACCACGTACCCCCCCCCCTCCCACACACAGTCACAAGGTGACTTGGTAAAGGTCGCGGGAGTCCGCTGGATGCGGGTGGCGTAGGACCGATCAATTTGGCACTCTTTGGGGAGGCTCGTGTCCAGCAGTGGACGTCTATAGTGGATATCTGATATGATGATGATCGTAGTTTAAAAAAATCTTGATTAGTAGATAGGTACATGTCACAAAGTGTGTGTGTGTAATTGTGAAGGCTTTCGATGTGTGTAATTAAATTAGAAAGAACAGGTCTGGCATAGAATCAGAACTAGAATCACGCGTGACACACCAACAAACATTACAAAGAAAATAAGTCTATACCATGTCACGAAATGGACCCAACTCAGCATTATGATGGCTTTGCAGCCAGCGCTGAGCTTCCGTTAGGACTATCCAGTCAGGATAGGGGCCAAGCATAGACGTCCTATTTAATGCTAGTCTTGTCCGAAAATGACCATGAAAGAAGATTTATCAATGAATGTTTAATATTTGTTCTCAGTTGGTGCGATACTGCAGGTTCCGAGATCAATACCCTGACCTGTACCAGGGCGTTGACCTTTGGGGGCTGGCGAAGGTGGGCACTGCGTACGAAGGCTGCATGGACGACCGGCCCGGAGTGGGCCGCCTGACCATACTCAGGTTTGGTGTGTAGCTTCTTATGATGTGAGATCATATCATACATTTATTATTTCGTCGGGTGACAAGCAAAAGTCACTAAATGCAGAAAAATGTCCAGTGTTGAAGTATTAATAAGGTTGAGTTTTCCTTTACTTCTTACGAGTACTTAGTGACTTTTGCTTGTCACCCGACGATTTAGAAGAGAAGAGGCTCGGTTTCAGAAAAAACCGGACAAGTGCGAGTTCAACTCGCGTTGTGAGGGTTCCGTATATTGTACACAAAAATATTGAGAATTTTACCGATACTTTGAAAAATCAAACTTCGTATAGGTTTTCCTGTAATCTTTAGGCAAGGAACTATTTTCCAATTTTTTTCAGAATTTTAAGCCTAGTAGTTTCGAAGGGGGGGGATGGTCAATTTTCGTCTTTTTTCCTAAATTACTCCAAATGTGTTTTTGCTAAAATTATATATACCTATCGTAGATGCTTACAACACATTCATTTGATATGTCACTAAGTTTGCGAAACTTTTTTTTTTAATTTTCCAGTTTAGCCCCCAAAAGTGGCTCCCTTGTTCAGAATTCGTTAATTTACTTTACGCGTCCATCTTTGGGTTACCAATTTACATATGCATACCAAATTTCAACTCAATCGGTCCAGTAGTTTCGGTGCAAATCGGCGGTGACAGACGGACAGACAGACGCATGAGTGATCCTATAAGGGATCCGTTCTTTTCCTTTTGAGGTACGGAACCTTAAAAATGTCAGTAGAACGGTATTTTTCTGACAATAAAAACCTGTACAGTCAAGAACAAAAGTAAGTTATCACTTTTGTACCTTATTCCATTGCGATAAGGTGAAAAAATGATAACCTACTTTTGCTGTTGACTATACACATGGACCTCCATCAAAGACAGAAAAAAAGAGTTCGATAGACGTAAACGGGCCGAAAACGCCTGGAGGAATCATTGGTCTTTTACTTACCGCATAGAAGGAGACCTACCACTGACACTAAAACGTAGGCTCATTACTCCAGAAAAATATGATTGTTTAAAACATTAATTTTAATAGCGTGTTTTTGTTTTTTTTATGTATGTTCACCGAATTGGGAATGGATGAAAATTTTAGAAATGCCTGATTATTTTTATGGTGATAGGAATAACCTTCCTTAGCACCAGAAAAAAGTTTCAGATTTTTCAGCTGCGTCAATTTTTTTTGAAAAATATAAACAGTTTCCTCACTTACGTTTTGGGTCACTTACGGCACCTTCCTCGATCGGTCTCATATTACAAAAAAATATATTAAATATGTGTGGTAAACGGACACTGGCAATGATATTTGACACTTGCAGCAGCTATATTGGTCATTACCAGTGTCAGTTTACCACAGATATTTAAGATAGTTTTTTGTAATATGAGACAGATCAAGGAAAGTGTCTATTTACCGTTCTTGACCCAAAACGTAAATGAGGAAACTGTTTATATTTTTCAAAAATAACTGTCGCAGCTGAAAAATCTGAAACTTTTTTCTGGTGCTAAGGAAGGTTATTCCTATCACCAAAAAAATAATCAGGCATTTCTAAAATTTTCATCCATTCCCCATTGTCTGCCAATTGTGGGCCGATTTTCACATTTTTATACGAAAGAGTATACTCCTGAGGTGGTCCCATTATATCGAAATCAGGACCTGATGATGGGACCCCAGGGAAATTGAGGGCAACCATCTTATAGGCACATGTGTAGTGATCATTGGGCATACACCTCTTCAATTTTCTTCCATTCAGCCCGATTCAAGCAAGCCCCCAGACTGATAAAAAATGTATTCAAGAATTCAACAAACTTTCAACCCGGAAGAAATTATAGAGATTTTCATGAAGCATTCAGTGTCTTTTTTTGTATGATTTATCTTGAATTTAATAGAGTAAATGTGAATTAACCAAAATAAAGATTTAAAATATTTTTTCCTAATTTTCAGGAGGGTGATTTCACGAGCCCAACCGCCGTCAGTCCGCTGTTCGCATTATTGTCAAAGTTCTTGCAGTTTTGGATCCCCTTTTCCAATAATTTTGTAGGAGTCCTGGACTTGTAAAAAATACCTGAACATGCCATGCCAGTTTGCCGGTACATTGCCAATAATGCGATCAGCGGACTGACGGCGGTTGGAACGCTCGTGGAATCACCCAGGAGCTAATTATTGAAAAAAAAAATTATGTCTGATATTTTGTTGGATTTTGTCTCTATGTAATTATTTAAATGATGTTAGATCCGTTACACAGAAAAATCTGCTATTGTAAATTATTTCCAAACTTTTTTTTCCATACTAGTCGTCAGTAAAATAACTGGACTACAATCCCGCATGCATGTAAAGGTGCTCGCGCGCACCTAAGTAGTATTATGTATGTGGTAATGCTGAATCAAGTCAAGAACTTAGATTGGTCGGTTATGCATAACGTGATGTAACGTAACGAACCGGTTGGCCTAGTGCGAGTGGGCGACCGTATACAGAGGTCACGCGTTCGGTTTCCGCGAATGTTCTCAATGCATTTGTAATTCTTACAAGCCATAAATAATCCTAATATTATAAACCTGAAAGTTTGGATGGATGGATGGTTTGATGGATGTACGTTGCACTTAATCTCATAAACTATTGGACGAATGTATATGAAACTTTCTAGTTATGTACCTTCTATATCAGAATAGGACAATAGGCTATAATTTATTTCAAATTTCACCCCTTTTAGGGACGAAAAAGGGGATGAAATTTTGTATACAGCCTGTATGTTTAATATTACCTCAAATTGTAACCAGAGGTAGGTGTTAGAGCTATGAACCGATATTGCAAGAAATTTCTCTTAACTACCAACTTTTTTTGTCCATATAAAATAATTCAGCACGCAATGGATCACTACTTTGTCTTACTGACGCAACGTCACAATCACAACTGTCACAAGTGACCCGCTTCTTCCATGAGTCAAATGTGTGTACGCAATACATTGCTGCTCGATAATTTTTCAAAAATTAATTACGCTTCGGTAGTTAAGTTTAAATTAAAATTTTCTAGCAATATCGGTTCACAGCCCTAACACCTACCTCTGGTTATAATTTGAGGTAATATTAAAAATACACGCTGTATAGACCAAATGATTTTGCTCGTTGACTTCATCAGGCGCTGGGTCTCAAAATGAATGGGAAAACTAAAATCCGACTCGCACTTGACCAAAATTCTATATGATATTAGTAGGCTTAGGAGATTTGGTAGCATACTGTGGTTCTAAAATCCGTGGAGTCGCCGAATGAGAAATTTTCGAAGTGAACTTCAAAGTATGAAGTTATATTAAAGGCTTAGGACTTTTTGATACATATCATGCTTCTAAATTATATGGAATTTTTAGTTGTAAAATAATATATAATAAAGACAAAAGGACATTTAATAAAAATAGTATAATGTAATATATTAGGTAATTTACAATGCATTTTATAACGGTGATATAAAAATTAAACCTAGAAAATATAACGTTAATTTCAACAGACGAAACGTGATCGACTATCCAGTATTTAATCTCGGAAGTAGGAATATTATTCATTTTAGATAAAATCAAAAACCAATTTGACGGTCTCGTATCAAAAGTGTCAACTGATTATGTCAATATTTTTTAATTTTAAATGGCGATTTAATGGGCACTACTCACTAAACACGGGCATTAAAGAGGATGTATAACTAGATAAATAATATTGTAGTAATTAGTATTATTAAATAGGTTTATGATAACATTAATTACGTTCGATTACAATGCACTCAGTAACGATGTGACAGTATGTATAAATCTTTATAGTTAATAAGACATCATACTTTTTGACTTTGACTTTGACTTTCACACACCACACACCTTTTCAATGCAATGAATCGACACCATTGGACTGCAATGTGTCAAGTATATAATTTTCTATTAAAACTTGCCAAGTTACATCATTAAAAAAGTACTGAAAATAATAAATGTTATCCGGAAACTGCTAAAACAACCGGTGTGCGTTTCTCTGACTATTATAATTTTAGGTATTTCTATGGAACGTGATACTTATTCAAAATGTACCTTAAAAACTGCTGGAAATCAAGTGTGCATTCCTATAACTATTTATGATTTGAGGTATTTTCATGGAACTTGGTACTTATTCAGATCTCACTTCTTTTATAGGCGAAGCATTCCCATAGTATCGAACTTGGCAGCCTTTCACATTTATGTTTTTGATGGGATTTCATTTATTTTTGTTAGGTGTAGGTTCTTTATTATTTTTTATTACTTTTGCTTTAGGAAATGTCTCGTTCCACTTAGGTATGTACTTTATACTATACCCTTTGTACGAAGCGTCTTATCTCATTTCCACTCCATACCTACTTATAGTAGAACAAAATTACACATTCGTTGTTTTCGAAACTGACTCACACTTGGCCGTTTTCAGATTTTTACTTTATTTCGACCTAAAGACAAACCTTCGAGCCAAATTTCAGGTCGGTACGACCATTGGAAGATAGACCCATTTAGTTCATTATGACTTCATAGTAGAACAAAGTTACACCTTCGCTATTTTTAAAACTGACTCACACTTGGCCGTTTTCAGATTTTTCCCTTTACTTTGACCTTAAGACCTATCTCCATGCCAAATTTCAAGTGAGTACGACCATTAGAAGTGGTCTAGGTTTTTGATGAGTCAGTGAGTCAGTGAGGCTTTGTGAGATACGAAAAACTGATTCGAAATAATATTCTTTATAATTATTGGATTGCTCACAAAATTTCATCATTCTCTGTACATAGCGCGGAGGTGTGGCGGCGGCACCGTGTACACGAGCCCTTAGGCTGGGCATTGCCTTACAGCGTCTGTGGTTTGTCTCTGTGACGAATGGCGAGGAGCCCTGACGTTCGTTTGTTTTAATCCTACATGAACCATCGCTAACGCGTAGTCCATTCCTCTAGGAACCTGGGACCCTGACGACTACCCCGTGGAGGACTTGGTGAAGGTCGGGATGGCCATGATGGAGATAGGACTGCGCTCACCAAAGAATCAAGTGCTCGGCGGTACGGTCATCGTCGACATGGAAGGCATCACCATGAAGCACATCGCCACACTCACCCCCACCGTAGCCTACCAGATCGTCTGCCTCATGGGGGTAAGACATCACACTTTGAATGTTAGAATATACTGTGTGATTTACTATCAAGAACCTCTTTGTAGGTATGTCAACCCGGAGACGCTGCGGAATTTAAGTCCTCCCTCAAGATGCAACGAAGAGACAACCTGTTTTATCCTTCTTCCTATGATTCGTATCGTTAGCTCATCATGCTGCTGAACATGAATGAATGAATGAATGAATGATGATTTATTTGAAACATACACAACAACAACATTACAATTACAACTTGCTTAAAACCAGAGAAAAATAAAATAAAAAGTAATACATTGTTGAGGTTAGTGTCAAAAAGGAGTCCACTCACCATGTGTCGAGACATGAAGTGTTATGTGCCCTAGTTTTACAATTCCTTCAAGACCTTCTTTTACAATTATTTCTTCATCTACTTCTATTTGTATTAAAAGGACTAACTAAAATGACCTACTCGTATACATACCTCATATTGTATTTGTTTGTTATAATGTAGGTAACATAGGACTAGGACTACTTAGAAGTACCTATTTGTTGGATTTGGTATCTAACGCTACGATAGCTCAGTGCGGAATAAGAGCTAGAATTCATTTCAAACAAAAATATTAAGAGCGATGATTATGATCACAAAGCGGTATCACTAGAAAAAATCGACACATCAAGCTTGTATGTACCTGTGTATGTTTTGCAAAATAAATCATTTCCTTTCATACTCAACCGGAGTGGATCGCATCGTATCCTAAAAGATTACAATTTCCTTTTCAGTTGGCGATTCCCTGCGTCATGCGGTCATGCCACATCATCAACTACAACTGGCTCCTCAACACATTCTTCTTCCTCTTCAAACGCATCATCTCCAAGAAGGCGTGGAAGCAAATCCACTTCCACGGCTCCGATCTGGAGTCTCTCCGTCAACAAATCCCCCCTGAGTGTCTGCCAACGCGGTACGGAGGAACCTGCCGGCTCCACTCCAATATTGGGGTTTGGTTCGCCAAGATTAGGAAGTACAGAGACGAGGCGTTTGATAGGGAGATGAAAAAATTTGGATACCTGATAAAAGAGTGATAACTACACTTATAGAGCTCATGCAGTAGACAAACGTTTAGAAACATTGAAGGTTATACTGTAATTGGCTAGGGCCCGGTTTTATAAAGATGCGTGAAACCAAATGTCAGATCAAATTACTGATCGAAATAACATAAGGATCTACATAAAACGGGGGGGAAACCAGAATGTAAAGCAATATTACGAATAAATGAGTACCAGGGACACATTTAAAAGCGTAAACACATCAAGTGTTCCGGGAGTTCATCAATAGAGGTTGATTGTTATGATATTGGAGCCTCAGACGATAACATGGCTGCTGCGACGTTAGGCTGAGTATCCACCAGAGCAGTGCGAGGTAGCGGAGCGGTGTGCGAGGAAAAAACATCAACAGCATTGCTAGCCTCGCTCATGCATCTCTTCCTATTGGTGGATATTTACCTCGCGCACCGGCCTGCCTGCTCGAGTCATCACCGTCATCATATCAGCCGAAAAACGTCCACTGCTGGACATATGCCTCCCCACAATGACCGGTCCTGCGCCACCCGCATCCAGCGGACTCCAGCGACCTTTACCAGGTCATCAGTCCACCTTGTGGCGGCCTACCCACGCTGCGCCTTCTGGTGTCTACCACGTGGTCGCCACTCGAGACCCTTTCCGCCCAAATGGCCATCGGATCTACATGCAATCTGCCCCGCCCGCTCGGGTGCCTCGCACAAATTCTGGGCCGATAAGAGATGATCGTTCCCAACGACCACGTTTCTTGCATAACCAGTATAATGTACGGTGAATCGACATCAAACGACAGTTGTCAAATTGATAAATTACGCCACGGATAGCTCCCGATCTCGATCTCTAGATGTGTGTAAAAGAGATCCATACGGTCAATGATGTAATATAAAAAAGAAGTAGATATGTTGTCTATACGAAATTCCGTGTTTAAAAATGGCCACCAAATCAGACAGCTTAGGTTTAAATTGACGACTCGAAACTGTGGCAAGGTGGTGCAATTGACTCAATTTTAGTGTGCCATTTTTGGAGTGCTTATAACCTATCTACTTCTTTTTTATATTACATTGCATACGGTTCAGAAAATCATAATAAATAGGTTACCATTTTGCCTTAGCTTTTAAAATGTTATATGTACCTACTAGGACCTAGAAATCACTGAGGGTCAAAGCCACTATTCTATTCTTTAAACATTGCATGTTTCCTTCGATTCAAACTCCAACAAGTGATTTGTTTTGGGATAAGTTAGGGTTGAAATTATTTAATGTGACCGACTTTTTATAAAACTGTCATTGGAATTGGAATTTTCTTGCCTCCTACTATAGTTGCTTTTTGAATATACGACTTTGATGCAATTCGGCCAATAGTTCTCAAAATTGTCCAGAAAATGTAACACTGTCACTTTGGCGGGAAATCGAAGCGCATCAGGGTTGCGGCCGCACAGCGTATCGCATACAATGACGTTTCATATATACGTTCCGTTGTACGTAGCATGTACAACATAATTTCATTGATTGCAAACCGTTTTAAGAGTTAAAATTTTAGAGCATTTGCTAACATGATGTAAGACGTAATCTCATTGCAAAAGGTGAACTGTTTTATAAAACTTAATCAGTGTTCATAGAATTTTTTACTTAATCCTGACTCCCGGCTATTGCATTTTGTTATTATCATAGCATATTATTATTTCCAAAATGGACGTTCATTTCGATAACAAACATAGTAACTAATAAATAGTTATAATTTTGGGTGTTCAATTATGTGCCATGGCACGTCAACAACTCTATCTCACTCTATGATTGTCGCTAACGTCATCAGGTCATCACTTATGCAGTAGACTTTATGTGCCTTTAGGTACTAATTCATTATTCTGTGGCCATACGTGCGAGCGAGAGGTCGCGCTTCGTTCTCTCGCTTCCACGTATGATGTGCCGCTGAAGCTGCCGCTGTGTTACATTTTCACCAAATCTCGTTTCGGTACCTACACTTGTGATAGCATAATAAGATCTCATTTTATTTAGTAAGTAATTGTGGGAATTTAGGTAGGTATGGATCTTTGCAACCTACAGGGTGTAAGTAACGGTGTAATGAATATTAATGCAACCCATATTTCTAGAATTTTACTGTCTAAAGTGAGACGTGATATATGCATTTTAGTTAACAGAGGTTTGTAAAGTTTAATGAATAAGCTCAATCATCTATTTTTTATATATATAGCAAATGTTAATGTTGTGTTAGGGAGTATATTGTTTAAAGTAATAAGTAGTTGTTAAGGTATTTTCTACGTTTCAAAAGTATGCTACTGAAATTATGCAAAACATTTTTATGGTGATGTAACTGCACCGTCTGATATCCTCTGATATCGTTGCACTGTCACTTGCACTTTGTATTTATTTATTCTACTAGTTCATAAAAGTAACCGATAAGTTAGGTACATTAATGTTATAAGTATGGTCTAAAACAGACTATGTATAACCTCTTACTCTGACCATGGGGATTTAAATACAAGTATCGTTGTTGCTTCTCAAATAAAACTATTTTCGTCTAAAATAATTAAAACTAACTTGAGTCACAAAATTTATAAGTTTGAACTTCTTTAGAGCAAGCATTTGCAGCGTGATGACGACGACGAATGACGTCCAATGAAAAATCTATTTAGTTTGTATGAAAGAAATGATATCGAGACAATGAATACCCACCCAGTCAAGTCCTACGAACATGGTTGGATATTTAGATTTCACCAGGGCATTCGCTACGTGCTTTCACCAAGACAGCCTTTGAATAATCCTTACAGACTGCGCCAGTCAAATCGCAATCCGAGCGTCGTGGTATGCCTATACCCTGTTCCAGATAAGTTTAGAAAAATCGTCCGTTAATCGTCATTCGATTGTACGGAAAACCATTGCGAACCGTAAAAAAATTGTATTGTTATGTTTGGAAAGCCCTAAATTATTGAAATAAGTAAAATGTCATCATTGAAATAAGTATAGGCTTAGTATTAAGAGCATTCTGTAGTCTTGACTCCTCAGAATGCTGTTAGTACTGTCATAATGTGCTATTTGACTACTAAGTTCAACGATCCTGGCAGGGTCGCCATGAAGTTACGGAGTGAAATAATAAAGACGGAAGTCGGGAAATTAATGATCACTTTATTATGAAATGCATGGGCTAATAAAGGGTTTCTGTGTGTTTGTGAGTGTGTGCATTCTGAGATAGGTTGAGTATCTAGTTTTACTGCAAATTGGATTTGATAGAGCTAGATACAATGACAGTCAGTTGATTATACATTAGTTTAAGAATATTGAGGTCATGTGTACTCGTGCGTGAGATGACACACACTGCATTCAGTTTGAGGAGAAATACTGTATAAAAATACATACGCTATCTAAATTTACATTTATTACTATTAAAATTACAGTTCACGATAAAACGTACAAAAAAGTACAAAAGGGTTGCCTTAATGTGAATTTTATATTTTATACATGTAGAATCAAATGTCACTATTTTATGTAAGCGCATATAAAATAAAGACAACTGTTGATAGACGTTTTGTTTTAATAAATATAGTATTACATCACCTGCTAATACTTGAGTTTATTTAAGCTTCATTTTTTCTCATACAAAACCATAATTGCTAGACATTAACACAAAATTTCACGTGAAAAAAAAATCGTCGCGCTTGTTCCTTGTTTATACTTACACTGGCGACAAGTTCGGCGACACTGCAGGCGACTATCGAAATATCATTGAACACGCCGAGTCTGCGTCAGAACAAGCGTGCCCACAAACATATTCTGCGGCCGACACATTGGTCACATTCACATGCCTCTCGATCTGAGAGCATACATCACTGGAGTAGCCTTTCAGTAACTTACCCCTCTTTAAAAACCTTGCACAATGTGCAAAAAATCATACAAAGACATAATTTCACGATCGATCAGAAAATCGCCTCGCAAGCGAACACTGATCATAAAAATGCCCGCATGTTGCTGTAAGCACTTGATATTATAAACATTCAACCACTTCAAGCTTTTAATATATAAATGAGTTTCAATATCCTATCAAGATGTTCCCCCTCGCCCCCGCAAATTTTTTTGTACGCAAATACGACATAAGGCTACTCCAGTTATGTATGCTCTAAGCTCTCGATGGACAGCGGGAGGTACCTACTTACAAGCTAGAGCGCTTTGTGAGCAAAAATGCGAGCCGAAAGAGTCTCACTTTGTCTTAATTATTATTAGTATTATAATTACTTAAAAATGTATGATTAGTCTAATTATGAATTTAGGTAAAACGAACAAGTGAGCGTTGTGATGAAAAAATATATAAAATTAAATGTGAGTATGAGAAAATTATGAATTCGAATCGTTCTGAGTTAGTATAGTAGTGTGTACTTGTGTAGTAGTTCCATTGAATTGGGAATGGATGAAAATTTTAGAAATGCCTGATTATTTTTTTGGTAATAGGAATAACCTTCCTCAGCACCAGAAAAAAGTTTCAGGTATTTCAGCTGCGTCAATTATTTATCAAAAATATAAACAGTTTCCTCATTTACGTTTTGGGTCAGTTACGGTAAATAGACACTTTCCTTGTCTGTCTCATATTACAAAAAACTATCTTAAATATCTGTGGTGAACTGACACTGGTAATGACCAATATAGCTGCTGCAAGTGTCAATATCATTGCCAGTGTTAGTTTACCACACATATTTAGTATATTTTTTTGTAATATGAGACCGATCGAGGAAGGTGCCGTAACTGACCCAAAACGTAAGTGAGGAAACTGTTTATATTTTTCAAAAAAAATTGACGCAGCTGAAAAACGTGAAACTTTTTTCTGGTGCTAAGGAAGGTTATTCCTATCACCAAAAAAATAATCAGGCATTTCTAAAATTTTCATCCATTCCCAATTTTGTCTTTATTCCCTTACATATATATTTGCCAGTCATAAAAATGTAACAATTTTACAATAACCTGTGTTATTATTTAATTTATTTCTTCTTTTATTTAAATGTTTGAATTTGAATTTTGGAAATCATCTGATGATCCACGGGCATTTTCCAATAGCGTTTTCTATTCGCTAGAATGATAATGATTAGACGAATGGTAACCCGCGTAATAGGTATTATATCTATCGTTTTTAGCTTAGATTGTTTAGGTAGGTATGTACGTTGATATGTATTTGAACGCAATGAAACACGTGCGTGTGACGATAGCTCGTTTATTACTGTCGTGCGCGGGTCAGCTTTCGACGCACGCTTCAGTGACGTCACGCGTATGCATAATAATACGTACTACTTTATTCTTATTGGGCTAACACCATGCAAAAAGAAACAGGAAAAATTATTGACTTAATATTTAATTCCTTTCTTCGACTCTGAGGATGAAGTTATCCGTGGCTTTCACCGCGAGGCTGAAATTGACGGGCAGCGGTCGCGTCAGGTCGGCGGCGCGCGCGCCGGCCGGCGGCAGCAGCCGGTATCGCCGGACCAGATTCGCCAGTACCGTTTTCACGGATCTCATCGCGAAACTAGACCCTAAAATAAAATGTGAGTATAAACTCATAATCAGGGAGCGTACATTTCATGCCGGTTTCGTCATAATGACGTATTCATATAAACACAGGATGTTTCAAAAAACGTAGTGACACGACTTAGTAACCGTAAACGTATTTAGTAATTTTTATTTTTATTTATTTTTAGTTACTTATAGGCCACAACAACGTGTCTATCAACGTTTGATTATAAGTATTTAATGGGTTGGAAACAAAATGCTTTATTGGGTAATATTATATTATTAAGTACTAGGTATCACTCAGTTTCGTCTTCTCCGTAGTCAACAAGTTGGAAAAAAGCAACGCACCATCGTTTCAAATTAAAACACACTATGCCATTAAATTTAAATGAAGGGAACACCATGAAATTGGTCAAGTCCATGTTAAAATCAAACTGTTTCTTTATGTTCCTCATGTTCTTTGTGTTTTATTGTTTGCAAATGTAATTTGATGTTGCTTTTGGCAAAGTCGCCATGGAGGCTATAAAATTATTGTGCCAAATAAATCCATGTTTAGTTATAGATAATAAACAAATTTACTGTTCCTGCTGTCAACAAAGTTTGCCACCAAAAGAAAAGCATTAAGTTTCCTGATCTTATTAAATTTAACTGAAATGTTGTTTCCGCACGTCTCCTATTTGTGACAAAGAGTAAACTTTGATGTGAGAATGTCAGATAATGTTATTTCAATATCCGTCTCAAGTGTCAATATATTAGATCTACTTAAACGGAAGAGGTTGATTAGATAACAGTGATTAATCATTGATTAATCACATTTTCCATTATTAGGTACTGATAAATAAACGTTTGTTATGCCGTTGCTCTTTTCAAACTTTTTCCATCCTGTATGTAGCTTGACGTCATACGCCTGTCATGAAATGTACGCTCCCTGCTCATAATACTTATCTAAGAAAGGCAAGGTAGCTGCCTGCGTTGCGACTGTTTTGGATGGCGGACAATGTGTCAACAAGACGAAAGGTCACCACGAATAATAGTCAAATCTTAAGCTACAATTTGCTCTAAGTTATCCGCTTTGTGTAAACGATGCGGCTGTTAAGGATTACAGAATATGGCTCCCATTTAGATCTCAATTCTCCGACTCTATACGACACTTAATAAAAAAAATTGCTACAAAACCTTAAATTTATTTTGAAAGGCCTATCACTTGATGTGCCACACGTGGGCTTACAAAGAATTTATTTTTTTGACTTTCAGTTTTATGTATGGTGTGCACCCCTAAAAAACTAAAAACCAAAATTTGCTGTCACCTAAATGGCTCAACAATTAAAGTCCTTGACCGTACGAGGTCAGAAAAGTAAAGTGCCGTAGTATATACCGAATTAGGCACATAAACTAGTGTTGATTTGTTTATCGTCATCGATATGTAAACAGTAACATCATAACAGCCGAAATACGTCCACTGCTGGATATAAGCCTCCCCCAAAGAGTGCAAAAGTGACTGGTCCTGCGCCACCCGCATCCACCGGACTCCCGCGACCTTTACCAGGTCATCAGTCCACCTTGTCTACCCACGCTGCGTCTTCCGGTACGTGGTCGCCAATCGAGAACCTTTCCGCCCTAACACTACAGTCATCGATTCTACGTGCAATGTGCCACAGCCACTTAAGTTGGGCGATTCGGAGGGTTATATCGGTTACCTTAGTTCTGCTGTCTTTAAAGGTGGACTGCCGACCAGCGCGGCTCCGGCGTCACTGACGCTGCGTTAGTGACGCCGGTCGCGCTGCTCGGAAGTCCACCTTAATGGGTCGGTAAATTGCCATCGTAAAATAATAATGTGAGATTAAAATTTTACTAATTTAAGCTAATTTTAGTCTTGTTAGTTTCGATCAGAAATATATACATGTAACGAGTCATTCAGTTGTGAACGTTTGCGCGTTCATAAATATGAGTACAAAATAAATAGAGACGAATATATGTAGCAGAACACGCAGAAAAAGCAGAGGTCGAAAATATCAATATACGTATGTCATGAACATGTGAACAAAACAGGGGTCAAAAATATCTATATCCATGTGTCGGACCGGGACCGTAGGCTGGATTGTTAGCCACATATGTATGGATATTGTTGGCCGGCTTTACCATAAAATAAATTACATCCCCACTTTACGTGTACTCAATCTGATTGGGTACATCCCGGTATAGCAGGGGCCTAAAAAAAGTTTTTTTCCTAGAATTTTATTTGGTCGCTTTGTCAGCTTGATTAATTTGTATACCCATGTCAAATTACAGCTTTCTAGTAGTAAAGTAGTAGTTTCTAGTAGTAGTCTCTGAGCTAAGCCGCAGACGGACAGACGGCCTGATACAAAGAGGCCGTGAATTTGCCCACAAGCGCGCGGAGTGCGACATAAATTGCTGTTTCAAATATCAATTTTTCAAAAAGAGCTCTGCCTGCATTTCGTCTTAAGATACTCACCAATGCAGCCTCTGACCGAGTAGCTAAAGGGGATGAACATGGCGGGGTGCGGCAGCGCGCCCTGCAGGAACCGCTCCGGGCGAAACAGTTCCGCGTCCGCGCCCCAGTACGAGGGGTTGCGATGCGTGCCCCAGATGTTGATCATAACTGAACACCCGTCCACCAGAGTCGTGCCCGACGCTGTAAAATTGTAAGAAGAGTTAAAGTTTCCGACCTAGATATGACGGATCTCATTATGTATACAAAGTTTCATGTTATAGATGTCCAGCATGCCGTTTTAAAATGACAACCAAACTACGTGATTATGGAGAGTCGAGCGTGCTACGTGTACCCTTAGTTGTTACGAAGTCTTAAAAATAAATAGATACGTAGCTGTACTTACGTAACACCACATCAGTATGAATCTCCCTCACTATTACAGGAATTGGTGGATACAAGCGCAGACTCTCCTTGATGACTGCTTCCAGGTACTGGAGCCGGGGCAGGTCCTCCGGGGTGACGGCGCGGTCCGAGTCACCGAACACCTCTTGCAGTCTGAAAATGTAGCCAAATTGCCAGAAAATTTGAGAATATGAGGGGTGCGTTTTACCGAAAAATTGGTAACATTATTTTTAAACGTGCCTGCCACTTACTCTTGGTACACTCTGTCCTGCACGGCGGGGTACCGGGAGAGCAGGACAGACGTGAAGGAGGCCGTCACGGCAGACGACTCGGTCGCCGCCGTAAGTATCAACATTAACTCTTCGCGTAGTTCAGTGTCTGAGTAACCATTGGCCATTCCCTCGGAAGGTTTTACTGTGCTCTCAACAAAAGATTTGTAGTCTTTGTTATTGTTTTCTTGAACTTGAAAAGAAGAATAGGCCTTTAAAACAAATGAAATGAATAATCATTGACAGTACACCGCGTCGAGTATGGCCCGTTTTTCATACATTCACTCGTGAAAACTAACTTCAAAATCGCGTACGAAACAGAATTTCAATAATTAAACAGCGGATCATGTGACTGTGACCAACACTTTATATAAATTCTGATTATAAATTGCGGCATTGGCCCTAACACGGCACGGTGTACTGCGAATCATCCTGTAATTGGGTACTTTCCTGGGTAAAAATATATAATTCTATTTAGTTCGTCAGTTAGATTATCATAAAGTATTGGACCCGTATTTCTTTGTTTGTCAATTAAACAAAATAATTTAGAAAATAAAAAAACCCGACTGCAAAAAAGCTATCTTTAGAAAAAAAAACTGAAAAGAAAAAAACAAGTTCAGTAGTCGAGAACATTGAATCAGTTTCATGATTAACATTTCGTATGTCAATTTGGACCTTGGAGACAGCAACTTCAACAGTCGGGACCCGTTATTGTCGTCAACATTAGTGTCGCAGCCTAGACTGTTGAAGTTGCTGTCTCCAAGGTCCAAATTGACATACGAAATGTTAATCATGAAACTGATTCAATGTTCTCGACTACTGAACTTGTTTTTTTCTTTTCAGTTTTTTTTTCTAAAGATAGCTTTTTTGCAGTCGGGTTTTTTTATTTTCTAAATTATCTTTTTTTTATTTATCACTTTTTAGTTAGTATTAAAAGACGGCAAATTTCGCAATCTTGTCATTTCATTGAGGGAGTTAATATCGTGAGGATTATTAAGTAGCTTGCGGTGGTCTAAACTACTGATAATTAATCCATTTAGAGACCTAACGCGGCTCAAAACTATATATGCTTGACCTTTTGCAAAAATGCGTGAACTTAAATCAACCACAGCTCGGTCTAAAGTCGTTCCTTGTAGCTTATGCAGTAACATCCCAGCACAATATCAACGGCAACTCATTTGCGTCGCGCAGTGCAGTATTAATACTGAACAGAATTACTATAACTTTATAACGTTATAGATTTTTAATGATTACTCTAAATGAAAAACTGTAAGAGAAACCTATAACTGATTTTTAAATACCTATTCAGTGATACCCCACTCGACATATTTCGTTAACTTTTTTTTTTTTTTTTTTCAATTTTGGCGTCTGGTTGTCGCCATATTGAATTTTGATTACCGTCATGTCTTTAGTGACACTCGCAAGAGTAAGACGGTTCGATTGACGTAAGAATTATCAAAATCGGTTCACGCGTTTGGTCTCTGGAGTGCCACATAGGAACAAACATACATACATACATACATACATATATAGGCTGATAAACACATTACCCTCCTTTGCGTCGCGCAGTCGGGTAAAAATGATGAACATATAGCCCGTTAAAGTTCCGCGTGACGTCACATTATGCTAAAAAGTGTACCATAATGGGACGTCACGCGGAACTTTAACGGGCTATATCATCATCATTTTTTGTTTAATTGACAAACAGAAATATACGTGTCCAATATTTTTGATAATCTAACTATGAATAATATATAATCTAATTATGAAAAGCGGTCAAGTCCACTTACTCTTATCATTTGGTTCAACTGCTCGCATTTCCTTCCGTTTTATTTTTATTATCTGTTAATGAAATGTTATCCATTAGGTACAAATAATGAGCAACAGGCACTTTTCCTTTCGGTGCAAATGCAAAATACGCTATACGGCATTCTATCCTTTCGCGTAGGTAGTGAATTTATTTCTTACGCATACTGCTAAATAAGCTTTACGCCATCTAATGCATACAACTTTACTGATTGAGCCTATGAACGAGGGTGTATTTGCCTCAGCAAAGTAGATAACTCGTTACTTGCGTCGTACGCCAGTAGAGCACAGTTCAAATGTGGACAGAATGATTCCAGAACAACAACAGACAAATGGGCTCCCTGTCGTTGAGAAGAAAAGTCTGAAAGAAACGGCTTTCCTTGGTGAACGTGACGGAAACTGAGAACCGAACTTGCTAGTTCGCGGCATTTCACATGATATTTGTAGGACCGTATTTAACTTTTTTTTGGGTATTTATGTTCTTTAATATTAGTAGCTCCCGTACAAACATTTGTTCCTCTCCAAAAACTGGTTCGAATGGCATCGTAAAAAAATGTAGGACACAAGCCTATTCAGTAATATCAATATTATACCTCATCAACAAATGTAGTTAAGCGTTGCCGGTCGTGCTGAAACTGTTTGTATACAGGCATTCTTTTGTAGATGAAGTTAGGTTGCAGCCAGGGCTGAAGCATACGGGTGGCCAGTATTTCGGTTATTTCATTCACCAAGTAGGGTATGATGCGCTGTTCAGGATTTTCTTGGGTATTCATCTTGATGCTAAATGTAGTCTCTGAAAATAGTCAGTCACTGATTTTTGTTTCATTATAGAACTTTACCTCGTGCCCATTACATCCTCTTAAGCTGGGCATTCACGAACTCTCCAACAAGCCGATTGGCGCGCCGCCGTCCAAAAGCTGTCCATCAATGTCAAAACTGTAGCATTTAAACATGGCTGGCGCAGCCCGTTCTATATCCAAACGGACGGATAACCATAGTAACGCGGCAACGCGCTATCAATGGAAAGGCCGTGAATGTAAAAATTCAACATTGTAACACATGACTCCAAGCCAATTGGACGCAAAAATTAATACACATCATAATAAAATAAGCGGTTTTTTATGTGGCCTAAACTTAATTAATTTGCAATAGTTCCGGCGGGCGCTGCGGGCAGTGTATCCTACCTATTCTATCCTAAGGCAGGCCTCCGCAGCTCCGTTAGCTACGACGATGAGCGAAGCGAGGAGGAGTGCTAGGAAGAACCGCGACCCTACAGCGCGCAAGCCGAGCGAGAACATATACGGGACCCGCCCGCCACAGCAGCAGCAGTTTTGGTCGGAGTATACTCTAGTACAGTCAAGGGCACCATGTATATGCAACCTTATTTATGCAACAATAAGGTTGTAGTGTACATATTTTGAAACTTTGAGTGAATACATATTGGTGCCCTTATGACTGTGCAAAACGGCTCAAATTCTCAACAAGTCTTGTATAAGCGAAATATTACTGAAGAGACAAATTATTATTACAAGAATATATTGAAATATAGGCGAACTTTCTCTGATCAAATTGGAGAAATGTTACAAAAAGGCCAGGTCAAAAGTACCCTAAACCGACGAGCATGTATGAGAAATGTTATGAAGGTGAGTGAAGCGAAAGTGGTTTGTCAGGATCGTAGCAAATGGAGATCCGTGATCTCTGCCTACCCCTCTGGGAAAGAGGCGTGATTATATGTATGTATGTATGTATGTATGTATATTGAAATAAAATCACAATACCAACGATTATTTACCTAATTAGTAATTATATAGGTACAAATAAAATAACAGTTCTTATCGGTTGGTGATTAAGCTCTGTAACGTTCACACAAAGGCCCGTGCCCTGCCTCACCCGGAACAAACCACGATTACACGCAACTCCAACAACTAGCATAGGCGCCTTTTATAGACTATGATCATAATAACTTTTAACTGTTCTAAATTTTAAATATTCGAACAAGTGATTATTATATGTAGAAAATGATTAGTATATCAACTGAGTTTATTCCAAAATGGTTTACAATTGTTATTAACAATGACTGAATCCTAAAAACCCGTCGCTTATTAATATCATCATAAATTCATACCGTATCGTATGCACGCGCGAGAGTTCATGCGGCGACCGGGATGTGCCCAACAAAGTGCTAAGTGCTCTCTTTTATCGTTCTTGATTGTTTTGTACCGTTTTTTATTTTTGCTTTTGTTTCTGTTTTTTATGTTGATGGTATGAGTGGAAAGGGAACGAGCTGAAAACCAGCGCTGTGCAGCCGCAATGACTGTCACAGCACATGCTGAGCTCATTCCTTTTGTTACACAAATAATCTTGTTTTTGTTTTCTATCTCTGTATGTATTTTGCGCATCTGTTTGTGTGACAATAAATATTTTCTATTTCTATTTTCAATTTCTATTTCTATTTCAAAGCTATACTATTTAGCCAAGATGTAGAATTTGTAGAGCGTGGCTGGTAGAGTTAAGTGTGGAGTAAGACAGAAAAGTCAGCTATACAGGGAAGGAAAGTCAGATTTACCGAAATCCCAGTCTGTGGCCGGGTCAATGTTGCTAGGCTCAACCACCATTTATAGATAATAATTAAATTTAGACCATTCAAAATGAGGGGAAGCGTCTTACAGACAGCATAGATAAATAATAGTAGATT
Organism: Epinotia nisella; assembly: GCA_932294315.1. Classification (NCBI taxonomy): domain Eukaryota; kingdom Metazoa; phylum Arthropoda; class Insecta; order Lepidoptera; family Tortricidae; genus Epinotia; species Epinotia nisella. Next base: position 17,698,494 of record OW028686.1, read on the forward strand.
GTATGACAAGGGGCTAAAATAAGGCATATTACCACGAGATGGATAGATATTTCGAGGGGTAATATGGCTTTTAGACCCGAGTTATACACTCTACTTTTCACTTCGACTGCGAGAAAATAGTAAAACAAAGATTATCCATCCACAATCAATAACAAATTTCACTGCGAAGAGATTGTTCAATTTAGCGTTTGGTTTGGTTGAGGTTTGGTTGGACGCGCTATTAACGGTCAGATGCGTTTTCTTTTTTAATGATTTGGAATTAGAGACTAAAAAACACCTGATGTTTGATTGGTCGATTTTAATATGTAGCTGTATTCTGGTTGGTTGATAGCAAAGAGAAATGTTTTTTGAAAGAGTTGTGATTGGTGGATTTAAATGCTTTGGAATTAGGGACTAAAAAACACCTGATGTGAATGTGATTGATCGATTTTAATATGGAGCTGTATTCAGGTTGGTTGATAGCAAAGATAAATGTTTTTTGAATGCGTTGTGATTGGTGGATTTAATATGGTGAAGTGTTTTGATTGGTCAAATTAAATGTGTTAAAAATCATAAATATGTAGGTATACATATTTTCCCTGGGGGCTAAATGTACTACTTTAGCCCCGCTTATTAAGCCTAATATGACACACTTTTCGAGCATGAGAAGTGAAAATAGTACATTACTGCAGAGGCCGTGAAGTAAGGGATTGCTGGACGAGTTTGGGGTAGACTTTTTTATTTTTTAAACATGCCATTTGAACAAGCCGTTCGAGCACCATGTTTAACCACCATTTTTTTTATGTCGCAAGTTTGCTTACAGAGTCTAGTGGTGGTTGGCAGTATGTAATTTTTCCTTTGTCAGTTTAATATTAGTAAGCAAATTTAAAAAGTTAGAGTAGCGGACAATAATGGTTTCACTTAGGGTTTTCATACATTACTTCTTGGCGTAAGGCCAAGAAGTAATGTAGGGAGCCTTAAACAAGAAAATTCATGTCTTCATTTCGTGATATTAACGTATACATTTCCGAGCATGTTTGAGAAAATAATATTTGCAGTCAGTTATGGCTTGGTCAGACAGCGAGCGCGATGGGACGCCGGCGGGGCGCGGCGTGAACGTCACACCACGGTCGGGTCGGGACGAGTCGCGTCCACGTCGCGCCGGGCACGACGGCCGCCCGCCCGGCGGTACGGACGGTATTTTATTTCGAAACAAAATGTCGAGTGAGTCAGACGTAGAAGCAGTGGTGCATGAAGTTAACCAAAAGCGTCGGGAATATGGAGAATACCATAAACTCTGCCAAAAACTGGAATCTCATGAAGATTTTATTTTTAGATCAAAATGAACCAGGTCTGTTTTGAAGAATTACATGTATATAATAATAATAAGTCATATAAATAAACGTGGCCTCTTACAATTTCCATCAGTTTTTCCACAGTTTCATTGTCCATTTTGTAAAAAAATACAACGCTGACGTCCGGTCGAGCGCGACGTGGTCCTGTCCCGCCGTCTGTTTGACTACTAATATGAAAATTCATATAAGACGGCCTTTACACCTGTAAGTTACTCACGTAAGTTCAGTACAAATATTGCTTACAGCGACTTTCGTGAGCAGTATTTGTACTGGACTTAGGCGGCCTTTACACTTGTAAGTTCTTATGTAAGTCCAGTACAAAATACTGCTCACGAAAGTCGCTGTAAGCAATATTTGTAGTGAACTTACGTAGGTAACTTACAGGTATAAAGCCCGGCTTACGTAAGAACTTACAAGTGTACAGGCCGCCTAATACAACACGGCGGGCCGCGCTCACGCCCCGCCCAGCAGCACTCCCGTCCCGCTCACGCCCCACCCGGCGCACTCCCCGTTGTATTCGACCCGAGCGCGGCGGCAGGGCGACGTGACACGGCGAGCGCGATCGCGCTGTTTGACGTCGTCCATATTAACTAGTACATTACAACCGCTAACGCCCCGCCAGCGCCCCGCTGACGCCCCGCCGCGCCCGCTGTCTGACCAAGCCATTAACGCTGCCGGCGCATCAGCTTCAAGCACATTTTGCAGGAATTGGCTCTTCGATATGAATTTCCACGATATCTTCCCAATGTCCATGTCCACTATATTATGTTTAGTATGACTCACAAGGGGAAAATATACTTAACAGATTCAGATTCTATTTCACGATAAAAATTAATTTATGAATTTATCTCGACTTATGTGGGAAATCAATTAACAATTTATTGAACGTGGCCAGATCCTGGGCCGCCCCGGCTATTCTTGATTGACTTGGATGTCACAGGCGTTTGGAGGTTTAATCATATTTACCGCAAGCTGCATCAAATGTGTATAAATTTATGTATTTAAAGACGGAGAAGTCGCCGCCCCCGACCTCGGGCCGCATGAGCTTCACCATGGTGGCACTCTTCTTGTCGAACACCGTCACTATGTCGTTGAGGTTCTTCAAGCTGAAGAACGGAGCCATTATCTTGCGACGCGGGCGCCAAATATTAACTACAATAAGAACGGTTTGTGTGAAACATCATTAGGTACATCAATTAATACGAGTAGATATGCAAAATGTGATTTTTTGTAGCGTCATCCTACGAGTCTAGAGTTCTGCGCATTTTATCTACTAGTAAACAAATTTCTAAAAGAACACTAATATATAGCGCGGCACATTTAGATCGGTCAGTATGAGAAAGTCTGAAACTATAAGACATACGAAGATCTCTTCTTAGGAACCATGTCATCGATTTTATTAACAAGAAAAACTGCATTCAAACATTTTTTAAAAATTGTACTCGGCTCGGGAATTGAACCCGGACGTTTTGAAAAATAAAACGAACACTATTTCTATTCAGATATTTACTCTGTAAATTTTACTCTGAAACATGATGTCTAAAATGAATAAAATGCATTGTTTTCATATCCTTTAATTTATTTTAGCAAGTTTTCGAAATAACCGTCACAAACTGCTACTGTTTTACAACAAACAGTTGAAGTTTTGATGATTCTATCGAAGCAATATTGGATACTCGTATATCTATAAAAATGAAAATTTATTATAGTGAAAATGCCCTTACATCCAAAATTAGACAGCTGTCTACCCAGTATAATGTATGTCATCAGTGACGTTTATTGTACCGAGAGACGGCTGTCAAATATCGGCTGTTAAAAAAAATACATTGCTGAAGATGTTTATAGGTACATCTTTCTAGATGTGGTCTTATTCAAGTGCAACATGTCCTACTGTTCATACATCATGCAAAGAGAGTGGAATACAGACTAATATAGGTGGTATATATTTATCTTACAGCATACATAACTGGAGTAGCCTTTCAGTAACTTACCCCTCTGTAAAGCACCTTGCACAATGTACAAAAAATCATACAAAGACGATTTCACGATCGATCACAAAATCGCCTCGCAAGAGAGCCCTGAATCATAAAAATGCCCGCATGTTGCAATAAACACTTGATATTATAAACGTTCAACCACTTCAAGCTTTTAATATATAATTAAGTTTCAATATCCTATTAAGGTGCTCCCCCGGCCCCGCCCCCGAAAAATTCGGCAGTTTTTTTGTACGCAAACGCGGCATAAAAGGCTACTCCTTTAGTTATGTATGCTCTAAGATATTTATACATAAGTACATCCTTATTAAGCGAAGTCAAATTCATGATTAAAATATTCACCTAATGAGTAAAAACATTTTTCTATAAGCATAGTGCTAAGCATTTTCTTAAATTGGATGATATTTAGGTATTTGGGTCGTTCTTCTTTTTTACCGACAATGATCCGAGGTTTTTCTGTTTTTTTGGTTTTTGAACTATCGAAAATTGTGGTTTTGAAGTGCGATTTAAAAAAAATGCATAGGTTTCATTCTTTAGAACTAATTAAAGTTTCCTTTCTGGCCAATATAAATATTTATTTACGGTTGGTTTCTAAAAAAAAACATGTGACAAAGTGGACTCTTTCAGTGGGGACAACATTTTGGTTTACCACTCTGTCACGGCATTCTACGAAAAAAAAAAACATTTAAAAAAATGCTAGTTAGAGAAAGTGAAATATTAAACATCACTAATTAATAAAATAATATGGACGTTCATTCGAACATTATAAAACCGTAAACATCATTACTCAAATGAGATGCCGTAATAAGACGAGGGACAGGCTATTGTCGGTCGAAAAGAAGAACGACCCATTTGTACAGATTAAGTAGCTTATTATAAAAAAAAATATATAAATATAAATTTTAATGCAATTTCGCAGTACGGAACCTTAAAAACTTCAAATTTGGTACCTATGTTACTAAGCAATGCAGTTTAAAATGTTTTTTTTTTACCTGGAGTAATTACTGAACCATTGCCTATCACCGTCCGTAATAACTTCATTGTGAATTCATCTTTGTCCAGGCAGGTTTTAGTCACCACTTCGATAGCGGCGGGATCTGTTAAACCTGAACGATGAAAAAGAAATCAATAACGGTAGCTCTGGTCTGTATTGCGGTCCACAGTCCACACACCATCAGTAATAAAATTACTTTCATAGCCCAGCCACTAGTCCATCATTTTCACCCAATAACCCCGTTTTATTTAGATTCAATCAACCAGTAATAGTCCCTATACACCCCAGCGGTTGCTGTCTCTGTGCGCGTCCCACGACACGGGCAGGGACAGCATCCGCTCGGTGTACTCCTTGCATTCCATAAAATTGTCAAAAGGGGCTCTACGTGTTGGTTGTTGCTCACCTAAGCCTCCCAAAGGTTATGTCCCGTGAGCGGGAAAGATATTACTTTAAAAATATGTCTTTGCGTTGTTTCGTATACGTATGTTTTTGTCTCGAATAAACGTTTCTTATTCATACTACTGAGTTACTTACTAGTCTTACTACTGACTACTCCAGGCAAAATACGGTTTCGAAAAACATTAATTTATAATAGCGTTTTTTTTGTTTATTTCATTCTAAAACATTATTCTAAGATGCTTTATTCAAGAATCCAACAAACTTTCCACCCGGAAGTAATTATATAGATTTAAATTAAACATTCATTGCCTTTTTTATTTTATTTATATTGAATATTTTTAAGCAAATGTAAATTAACCTAAATAAAGATAAAAAATATTAATATTTATCCGGACTTTTAGGAGCTAATTAAATATTGATTTTTTGATTTCTGATTTTTTGTTGGATTTTGCCTCAAGGTAACTATTTAATTGATAATATATCCGTTACATAAAAAAAATTTGCTATTATAAATTATTTCCAAATATGTCATTTTTTCCATACAAGTTGTCAGTTCATTGCCTGGACTATGACAGTGTTCGGGCCGCATAATATGATTGTCATGGGCTAAGAGTTGTGCAACTTAAAAATAAGATGGGATATAAGGCTAGGAAGACGACTATGCTGCGTCCTTTGATTTTCCATCGAGCAAATTGACATCATGTATCATACGGCACAACGAAAAACATGAAACAAAGGCCCCGCGCTAGCCGAGGATAGGGAAAAACGATACCTTCCGGGTTCCGTGCCTATTAAAAAGGTCGTATCGTCACAGAAATCTTACGGCACTTACGTCCTTTTCTTTAAGGAAGGCAGTTTTTCAGCAATATCTCGAAAACCTTTGAACCGATCTTGTTCAAAATAATTTTCGGTGAAAGAATTTAATAAGCCCTATATGTCCATAATTTTTTTCATATTTTTAAAATGCACTAATAATATCTACCTCTTTTTAGGGAAAACGGAACCCTTATAGTTTCGTCATGTCCGTCTGTCCGTATGTCACAGGCATTTTACTCGAACACTATAAGGTGTATTTGAATAAAATTTTGAGGATAGGTGTATTTTGTTAACCACTACATAGTTTTGTAATTAAAATGACAAATAAAAAATTTGTACGAAATATTTACCGTTAGCTTTTCGGTGAAGGAAAACATCGTGAGGAAACCGGTATAATCCTTTCACGCAAAATAGGCACGTTGCATGTCGATTTGCGGAAAATTCCCAGCAAAACTAACTAACTAACTAAAAAAATTTAGGCGTGCACTCCATAATATAAAACTGAAAGTCCAAATTTTTTTTTTCTTTGTAAGCCCACGTGTGGCATCAATCGATAGGCCTTTCAAAATAAATATAGGTTTTTCGGCATTTTTTTTTATTAAGTGAATAGAGTCGGAGATAATCGCCCCGAAAGTCACTGCAATTCGGTCTCCCCCTCAAATTTTTGAACGGTGCATTTAAAAAATCTGAAAAAATCATGGACATAGGGCTGATTACATTCATTCACAGAAAATTATTTTGAAGTAGATCGGTTCAAAGGTTTTCGAGATATTGCTGAAAAACGGCCTTCCTTAAAGAAAAGGACGTAAGTGCCGTAAGATTTCTGTGACGATACGACCTTTTTAATAGGCATGGAACCTTTCGTTTTGCGTGGTCCGACACGCACTTGGCCGGTTTATGCGGCTCACCGTAAATACATCGCTTTGCTCCCTTGAGATACAAATAACTATTTTGACAAGCTAGTGGATAAAGGTACTTACCGATGTACAACCTATGACCCAGCCATATACTGCAAAGACCCCCTTGTTGGTTTATTGCTATACCCGTTTTTTGTAACGCCGTCATTCGGTCTGAAATGATAAGTAAGTACCTATACTTAATCATTTTCTGGTATATCATTGAAAATAATATAAATAGAGGGATAATATAAATAGAGGCGGCGGGGTTACGAAATGCAAGAGCGGCCAATGGGAATTTAGTGCCATGGCGTCCTTCACCTTCCCGCCACCGCTCCCCGACGCAGCTACCGATTCAAAAGTTAACGGACTTTTGGTCCACATTTCTCGGAACACTTGTCAGGCCATCACTGAAAATTTTCGCTCCAGGTTACGGCAATGCCAAAATAATGAAGTATCACATATGGATGACGTAATTTAAAAAAAAATCCCTATTCATGTGTTTTCATAATTAATAAACGGTTTTCATCTGATATAATTAGTTTTCATTTTATTTTAGTTTGAAATGTAAAAAGAGTTATGGTCCACCCTGTATAAATTAAAAAAAACCGGTCAAGTGCGAGTCTGACTCGCGCACCGAGGGTTCCGTACGAATAACATATAACACACCCGTCTTGCCCCACCTCATGAGTACCTACAGCGCCATTTATCGGTGCATTTTGTTACTAACTTGCGCGACCAAGGATATCGGTATGTACAGTAAGGGAAATGTATTCACGTACCACCGTAGAACCCTGTCGCAATTGACATGCCGCCGTCACTCAAACTCGAGTGGTATGTCACCTTATTGCGATAGGGTTCTACGGTGGTACGTTAATACATTTCCCTTACGGTATGTTGGTTTTTTTGCGATAATTCTTTATCAAATGAATTCATTTCGATAATTCTTTTTTTATTTGCTAGAAGGTACTTTCAGAACACTTTCATACGAATTTGAAGGAAAAAAATTATACACAGAAGTATTAAATTACAAACAAAATTAACATATGATTTTTGAAGAATAAAAAAAAATTACGCTAGATAGAGGTCTCGTTATACTTTTCCGGTAATATTCACGTTAATAGTAATAATATATATTATTTTCAAATTTTTCGCTTGGTTAACTTCGGAGATAAGGGGGGGGAATGGTATTTTTTTCAACATTTTTCTTTATAAATCAAAATTTTACCATCGTAGAAAAAAAAAAAACTGTTTTAGAATGTACAATTCAAGCCCTTTCAAATGATACCCCACTTGGCCTACTAACTAGACTTTGAATTTTTGCCCCCCCTTTTATCCGCCCTTTTGTATACAAATTAAAAGTATATATTAAAAAAAATCATTTTCCATACACGAGGATTAACTTTGTTTACAACTATTCCAAATTTCAAATCAATAGCATTAGTAGTTCCTGAGATATTTGACTTTGTGACAGACAGACAGACGGACGAAGTCGCACCATAAGGGTTCCGTTTTTACCTTTTTGGTCCGGAACCCTAAAAAACCCAAGATCTCAAATATTAAAATCCATTTGTTTTTGTGATTTACTAGTCTAAGGACTCTAAGGACGAACATGGATAAGACGAAGATCATGTCAAATGTTCATGTAGTATCAATACCAACTCCCATTACAATCGGCCACTTCACGCTCAAAGTTGTAGATAGGGTACGTGTATCGGGTGGTCTTGTCGTAACTTCGTTGTAGATGTCAGATCGTGGTACCTGCAGGATTTCATTCGCACGCATTCTACAAAAGCATACAAATGTCAAGGACTTTACTGTACCTATTATACCTAATTAAATATGATCTTTTTAGAAATCCAAATAAGCCGGTGAAAATGGATTGCAAAAAGGCTATAGCCCATTTGTGCGCAGTCGGTCAACATAGCAAAAAGTCCGCTCTTTTTCAATCGGTCAACTTCGCGATCGGTCAACTTGGCTGTATGTCAACTTCGCTATCAGTCAACTTCGTTATCAGTCGACTTCGCTTAATACGATCTCCACTTCTGTTGTAGAAGATAGGTAGGTTAGGTTCGTTAGGCAAACAGACCAGAAATAGGAGCCCCGCTGAGCGTCAAAACCACCAGGAGACAATGCTTTTGTTTCATCATCCGGCAGTGTCGACCTAACGACGACGAATCACCTAACCTATACCTAAGTGGACCATTTGCGAAGTGGACTATTTGTGAAGTGGACAATTTGCAAAGTGGACTATATGCGAATCCCCTACAGGTCATTTGAGTGACCAAAAAAAAATATCAAATTATAATTTCCATTATTTTGACATATATTTGTACTAAAGTTACAGGCAATATTTTTTGTAGTGATGGGTTTTATTATGTAGTATACTTTACCAAAAAATCAAATTAATCGCAAAGACCGAATTCAAGATATAAATTAAAAAGTGAAAAAAACAAACCGCCATATTACGAAAACTGACAAGTGTACATGGCTCTTCTTTGGGGAACAGACCTTTGCCTACAAGGAGTATCTAAAAATGAAATTACTAGAACATTTGACAGAAAGGCAAATTTTGTATAGAAACACGGCGATAGCCTTTGTACATTTGTTAAGAGCCTTAATCTAATCTACGCTTTAACTTTTTTCCATTGTGTAACGATAATTACCCATACATTTTCAGCAGCGGGCTCAGTAACTTTGAACGTGCCCGTATCGAAGATCTTGACGCCAAACGCCAGATTCGTAAAACTCGGCCCAAGCCCTCCTACACTTACAACTCAAGTGGAGACCTTTATTGTTTTACAAGCTTCAAAACCAAGTTTGGATTTGCGAGTCACTCTCGCGCCCATGCACGCAAATAATAACTACGCAAAGAATCGATTTGTCAGGATGTCGCCGTCGACGGATACGTCTGGGAGGACATCATCATCATATGGGTAATGGTCGTGTTTCTTTTTTTACTGCTATACCTACTCTCTATTTCTAGTATTAGGTACTAAAAGCGCTAATGACCAGTTTTAGAACCTGCTCTCACTTTTAGTCAAGAAGTATGAGATCAAGTACAGACCTTCACTGGTCCCGATGAACATATACGCATGTCCAATGATGGGGTAACTCTTGAGAGGACAAGGCAGCTCCGCGGCGAGTCGGTACAGCCGCCGACGCGACCAGCACCACGCGACAAACGCCGCGCCCACCGCCGCCACCACCAGCTGCCAGAACATCATCGCCACTCAACACACTACTTTACTATACTTGAAAAAATATGAAACGAAAGGACTGGAAGTACATTTTAAATAAACTATCCGTTTAAATAAAATTTGCTTCTAACTCAGTTGCCAAGCAAGGTGCTATTACGCGATCTGTATTGTGAAGTAATCTGTCAAGTGTTTTATTAATATACCTAGATATTTTTCTAGCAGGAACAACATTTGTTTAGTGCTTGCCACAATAAAAATATCGACAATCCTGCTATCGATAAGTACATACTAGTTACTTCAACGACAATACGTACATACAACCACAGACATATATTGGCTACCTACCTGGACGCCGCGTGCACCTACACTGTAACCATATACAGAGACACAGATTTGTTTTGGGACCGAAAATGGGTTTGGGAAAAATTACATGTTTTGACATTCTACGTCGATTTGAAAACTAATTTCGGTGTGTGTGTGTGTTATGGAGTAACTTATGGCATAATTAATTTAGTGACACGAAGAAAGAAAGTTACGAAAGTATTGCAAACCTTTTTCTGAAGTATGTAAAATATAAATAAATTGAGAGTTTTGTTATTATTATCTATTTTTTAACGCACCCTATTACCCTATATATATTTGTATTTATTTACCTACCTCTATGACGTCGTACCACTTACACACGTAAGTACCACTTCAACTTATCGATAACAGGACTGTCGATGTTTTTATTTTGTCGTTCGTGCTAGAAAAATATCTAGGTATATTTATTAAGTAGCATGTGCAAGACAGACAGTTTCAAGACGGTCGGTGTCATTGCGAGAGGTCAATGTGTGCTATGACGTTCAAAACACATTAGTTAGGTATCTAAATAACTAGAAAAAATGCAACTTTGATCCTAAAACCCCCCGCAAAGAGAGGTGCAAGATTGTGTGTTTGTGTTGCTTACGTCCTAGGAACAGTACGTAGTATGCTGGCTAGGATAAACACACAAACCAATTGACCAATTTCGTAATTTTTAACCTAATACAGTGTGCCATTTGTATAATTACATATAAATATATCTATATTATTGATTTTATATACTCAGTTAAGCTATATGGACCCAGTTCAAGAAGGTATTTTTTATAAATATAGAGGCCTCGGCAGAGAGTAGGTACGACTTTTAATAGAATCTCATATCTAATAGCTTATTAGTTTTATAATAATTAATATGTGGGCTTTACTACAAAATGAAACAACGGATGTACAAGATTAAACGTAGACAAGAGTTTATTTTTTTTAACAGTGTTGCTATAGACATATATAAAGATGGCGCTAGTAGTAGGTTTGTGATTAATTATAACATTATTATCCATAATTTAACATCCTCCCTTTAAGCGCAAACCCATAGATCTTGAACATTTTTCAATCTTCACTTGCGGTGTAGACTTTGTAAGGATATCTGCCACCATATCCTCAGTTCCAAGATATATTACTTCAATCTCCTTTTTAGCAACTTTCTCTCGAACAAAATGGTACCTGATGTCTATATGTTTGCTGCGGGCACAGTACGACTCTGTACCTGCAAATTTAATGGCACTTTGATTATCACAATAAATGACAGTGGATGAATTACCAACATCACGGTGTAATTCGGACTCCAAATATCGAAGCCACATCGCTTCTTGTACTGCGGCAGCTAGTGACATAAATTCGGCTTCCATTGTTGATAGAGCAATGGTGCTTTGACGTTTAGAACGCCATGAAATTGCTGCGCCCTGAAACATAAAATTGTAGCCGGAGCAAGATCTCCGACTGTTAACATCTGAAGCCCAATCAGAGTCGCAGTAGCCAAACACTCTCTTTTCTTCATTGTTTTGACTATATATCAATTTAAGATCTTTTGTTCCTTTTATATAACTTAACACTCTCTTCAGTGCCAGCCAATGTTGTTCTTCTGGTTTGTTGTTAAAACTACTTAATTTGTTTACTATGAAACATATATCTGGCCTGGTCCCTTGAGATAAATATAGCAGGCTTCCAATTGCCTCTTGATATGGTATGTTTTCTAGTATATTTTTTTTATCTTCTGTGCTGACCAATTTAATGCTGGGGTCACAAGGTGAATGAACTGGATTACAATCAGTCATATTGAATCGTTGTAGAATTTTTTCTATATAAGCGGTCTGATCGATGCAGATTTCGTTTCTTAACGAGTTTTGCTTTATTCTCCAACCAACAAAATGATGTATGAAACCAAGTTCTTTCATATCAAATTTACTTTTTAACTGTCGCTTAAGTTCTTGACCCATTTCTTCATTGTTATAAAATAACAACAGATCATCCACATAAATGAGTACAAATAGCATATTTTCATCACAAGTTTTGTGGTATATACATGGGTCGACAGATGTACTTTTCAGTCCCAATTCCTTCAGTACCGATGTGAGTTTTAAATTCCATTGACGGCTCGCCTGTTTCAATCCATAAATGGATTTATTCAATTTACATACTTCTTCTCCATGCTCATAGGATGGTGGTTGGAACATGTATATTTCTGTGTCAATTTCCCCTTGTAAGAACGCAGTAACTGCATCCATTTGTTCAATGTACAAGTTATGCTTGACAGCCAAGGCTAATAAGTACCTGATTGAAGTATGACGAACTACCGGAGCAAATATTTCATTATATTCCATTCCTTTCTTCTGAATGAAGCCTTTAATGACCAGTCTTGCTTTGTATCGTAAAATCTCGCCGTTGGCATCAGTTTTAATCTTATAGACCCACTTGCATGGAATTGCTCTCTTATTTTCAGGTAAAGTTACTAACGACCATGTATTATTTTGCAGGAGCGACTCATATTCATTATTCATAGCACTTTTCCATTGTTGTGCATTTAGGCCTGAAAGTGCTTCTTCTAATGATTCTGGTTCTTTTGCTAATAAAGCTGTGGCTTGGTTCGAGCCACTCGAAGTCTCATGACATAAGTTGGCATTAGGTTTGTTTCTTGACCTTAGCATCATTTTATGAGGTAACACATTACCTAAATCTTTGTCTGGTATGTATTCATCATCAGCATCAGCATTATCTGTGAAGTAAGTATCATCATCATCAGATGACCCCTCCTTCTTCATAGTTCCGTTGAGGGTTGTATCAGCCGAGCTCGGGGTCTCGGGTGTGTCAGGAGACTCTTCAGAGCTGTCCTCAATTTGTGATGCTTCCTCCGATTTATTTTCTTGCAATTCTGTTAATGGCACAATTACATTTTTGTTTTGAATTGTGTTTTCAAGGAAAATAGCACTTCTACTTTTGTATATTTGCCTCTGCTTTGTATCAAAAAATCTGTAGCCTTTTGTGTATTCGCAATATCCGACAAACAACATTTTGACAGCCTTCGAGTCCCATTTTTGCCTCTTTTCCTTGGGTACATGGACCATAGCATGACAACCAAAAATTCTCATATTATTAATATTCGGCTTCTTACCCGACCATACTTCATATGGTGTCTTATAGTCGAGAGCCTTGGTTGGTGACCGGTTGATTATGTAGGCTGCTGTCGAAACAGCCTCAGCCCAAAACGATTTATCCAACCTGGCATTGAGAATCAAACATTTAGCTCTTTCCACAAGCGTGCGATTTTTTTGTTCCGCCAAACCATTTTCTTCGGGGGTGTATGGATTAGTTGTTTGATGTTGTATGCCATGTTTATCTAAATACATTTTAAATTCCTTATTTAAGTACTCCCGGCCGTTATCACTGCGTATAAATTTAATTCTTTTCTCAGTTTCATTTTCTACCATATTTTTAAATTCCTTAAACTTCTGTAAGGTATCAGATTTATATTTCAGAAAATATACATAGACTTTTCTACTAAAATCATCAATGAAACTGACATAATATTTACAACCTCCTATAGAACTAGTTTCCATCGGACCACATAAATCTGTGTGGATTAATTGCAGGGGTTCACTAGCCCTGGTTCCAATATTCTTAAATGGAAATCTACTCATTTTCCCTTCCATGCAGGTTGTGCAAATCTGTGTACTTTTTTTAGATAATTCTACACCTTCTGTACTATCTATTATCTTCTGTAAGTCTGTGAAGTTAAGATGGCCCATCCTTTGATGCCATATATTTATATCATGTTCGTCTACAGTTGACAACAATGCCTGTGTTTCTGAAAAATCCTCTAAAACATACATGTTGTTGTGTTGCAAAGCTTTCAAAATTAATTTATTGTCTTGATAAACTTTACAGCATTTTTTCTCAAACCTAACTTCACAGCCATTTTTTGTCATCTGACTCACAGATAGTAGATTAGTCGTCAGAGAAGGTACATAAAGCACATTTCTAACCTGAATTGTTTGAGGCCTGCCATCGGAGTCTGTTATTTGCAAGTTCACATTACCACATCCTTCCACTGCTACAGTCTTGTTATCTGCCACCTTTATATTTTTTACTGTTGTAGGCAATACATCGTACATCCACGTTCGTTCCCGGCACATATGTAAGGAAGCACCAGAGTCAATATAAAACCTGTTCTTGTGCAATTCGGCTGCAACAGAAAAAGCGGCAAAATAACCATTATTTTTTGAATTACTTGTCTTCTTTTTAGTCTGGAAGTAGCAATTTTTACTAAAATGACCATGTTTATTACAGTTGTAACATCGTGGGCCTTTCTTTTGATTTTTATCAGGTGAAACTTTTGTAGACTTAGACATTTTATCATAATTTACATAGTAGGCGGAAGAGTCTGTTGTTTTCACTTCCTGGAGCAGCTTTGTTTTAACATAATCCGCAGTAATCGACACGCCTGAGCTCTCCATAGCCATAATCATCGGTTTGTAGACATCGGGGAGGCCAGCGAGCAGCAAGGTACCAAGCCACTCATCTCCGACTACAAAATTGATATTTCTAAGCTTATGAGCTGTTGTCATCACTTTGTTAACATAATCCTCAACACCAGAGCTGTCATCTAACGTGGTAGAAATCAGATCTCTTAATAAACCTACTCTTCTACTGAGCCCGGAATCGTCAAATACTTTTTCCAATTTCGACCATACCTGTTTCGCTGTGGTCGCCTCCTGTACATGGACGTAGTTAATTGGGTCAATCAGAAGTATTATTTTCGATCTTGCTTTAATGTCTTTCTTGCCATCTTGTTCATAGCCCACACTCGGTTCGATTGTGTCCCACAAATCCTCGTGTTCCAAGTAATTTTTTACAGCGAATTTCCAAGTCGGATAGTTTTCCCTTCCAACCAGTTTCTCTATAGTTCCCATTGATATTTGCGAGGCCATTATTTACTGGTATTTTGTACTATTTGGTTGAAATTGCTGAAAAAAGAAATTATTGCCCATGTGACGGATGGACACTTTGAGGTTATGTCGACTTTCGGTGAACTGATTGGCGATACTTTTTCGGTAAAACACTAAACTATTATCTGAGAAGCAAAAATAGCCCATAACCTAATAGAATCTCATATCTAATAGCTTATTAGTTTTATAATAATTAATATGTGGGCTTTACTACAAAATGAAACAACGGATGTACAAGATTAAACGTAGACAAGAGTTTATTTTTTTTAACAGTGTTGCTATAGACATATATAAAGATGGCGCTAGTAGTAGGTTTGTGATTAATTATAACATTATTATCCATAATTTAACAACTTTGTACCCTTTGGCGTCGAGACCCTCGGTCCGTGGGGTCCCAGTGCGCATAAGTTATTTGCAGAAATCGCGAAACGTCTGGTCGATGTAACTGGTGACCGAAGAGCTGGCGGCTTTCTCGCGCAACGCATCAGCATTGCAATTCAGCGAGGAAATGCCGCCAGCATCCTCGGTACAATGCCTCGAGGGCCTTTTTTAGATTTAACTTAGTTTTAATTTATCTTAGTTAATGTTAATTATAATCTTGTATTCACTTTTAATAAATAATAATTCTAACATAAACATTTATTTCGAACCATAAGTCCATGTATGTTAATATAATATATCCTTTCTTTTGAGCCTCTTTCCATAGTCTCTGGTTGTCAGCTTTACAGCATTCGGATGGCGTATTCATATTCGTTTATTGCTTTATGTGGTTTACAATAGGTCTTTCATTAAATATACAGTTCGCAACATGAACCCTGCTAGGGCACAGCAATTGTAACTTATAAACTAGGTATATAATATTTAGTAGCATACAAAATTATTTATAATTCGCGGCAATTACATGATATCATTAAATAATGAAAATAAACAATAAAATAAAATTCATTCATTAATAATTTAGTCATAGTGGGCTTGACTTAAAAACTAATAATAACATGTTTAAATTAATTGATTAAATAATTAACTTTGGTAAGTAGGTAGGTATAATATAAATAGTTCGATTTATGTCAGTTTGTAGCAGATTTTTTAAATATTCTTATCAATTAAAAACTCATTTAAACAATAGTAAGCTTTTTCTACGAGTATCAGTCTCTCTTTGTACACTTTGGTCGCAAAGAGTATTTCTTCCTTCACTGTGTTCATTTCTAGATACTTGTGGATTTCAGAGTTGGTTGTAAACCACGAAGCATTGCATATGGACCGCAGTATGTTATTTTGCATTCGTAAGATTGAGATGTTGGAGTTACTGGCACTGCCCCACAGTTGTATATACCGTACATTACATCCAAACTGGTTTTAGGATGGATTTGTAGATTAGTAGTTTGTTATCTGTAGATAGTTTACTGTCCCTTCCCAGTAACCAGTAATAGTCTCGGAATCGGAAAGGTAGTTCTTCTCTTTTGGTTTTTATGCGATGATTCCAGGTAAGTCGTCGGTCAAGGTGTAACCGTAAATATCGAACATGGTCAATGGTCATGGTGGGGAAGTATGGCATTTTCAAGTGTGACTGTACGAAATGGCTCAACAATTAAAGTCCGTGACTGTATATATGTACACCTATGTTCAAAGACTCTAGCGCCTGTTAAAATTGTATCAGCAAAGCTGGGTATTTCTGAATACCGCTTACGGCTTAGGTGATAATATAATTAATTTGACTGCCCACGAATATTTGAAAGAGTGTCAGATAAGTGTTTAATTACACCTATACTATGTATTATTGTTCATTCGAAAGTAAGTAAGCAATTACTTAGTCTAAATAATTAATCAGGCAACAATCTTACACCATCTTACACATAGATTTACCTTGTACCAAAACTATATTAAAGAAGGTCGAAATGTTTCTTATTCAAATATATTTAGTCAAGTCAAAATGTATAACAACAACAAAAAGGAAGCGGGTTGTGTCGGAGATACAACCGTTAATTAAGTGTACGTGGATACTTCTTTGTTGGCTATGGAACCCTAATAAAAAAACCGGCCAAGTGCGAGTCTGACTCACGTACCGAGGGTTCCGTACAGTTTGTTTTGATTATTTAAGGGAATCTGCTATTATGGTGTACCCGTAAAATATATATCTGAATTAATTCACTAAAATCTGTATAATAAATAAAATAAAATAAAAAGCCTTTTTATTTCTCACGTATTACAAAGAATTACATTACTTATTTTTTTTCTTATTCTATCTTATTATTTCTCTGTAATTATTTTACATGCAATGATAATTTGATTTACATAAAATACATTAATTTAATATCTTATTATTTCTTATAATTAGTAACATTCAATGCAATAATAATTTAATTTAATTTAAGTATGTATGTCCTGAGTTCAGTTAATTTCTTTTTAATTATTTATTATTTAATTATTTCTTAGTTCATTATTTAAATACATTGTAATTGAAATACATAATTATATTGTTTTGAATAACTCAATTTTTTATCAAGTTATTGTGAGAACCCCTCCTGTGAAGGTAAAGGCCTCCTCCAGTGATGACCATTTCTCTCTATTGCAGTTTTCGTCCAGTCTTTTCCTCCTATTTGGGTGATGTCGTCAGCCCACCTTGTTACAGGTCTGCCTCGCTTTCTAGTCCCTGCAGGTCCCGGCCATGAGGTTATCCGTGCTCTCCAACAAAATCTGTATAAGTACAGATCATGAACCTAGGATACTATGGACAGGCTATACGTGATGCCACAATGAGGGACGGCAACAAAGTAGATGATACCCGTGGGGTGGCCATGTAACTAAAAATTACCCCATCACGTCCATATGTTTATTTTAAATAATGCGCTTTTATTGTAAGTGGTTTTTACGTAAGCTTTACACATTCATTGCCTAGCAGGCGCTGTTCGCAGGCATTAGTAATATTCAGTTTAATAACATGAAATATGATTCTAGTAACAGAACATGTAGGTAATTAATAGTCCTTGTGCAAGCGGCTTATCTGTGTTTCTTATCAGCACCACAAACTGTATAGAGTGATCAGCACAGTTATCACAGGACGGCCCGCGAGCTGTGTTGCGGCAAGGTAGACTGTCCGTATCTTACCTTTCTAAGCGTTCTTACTAGAAAGAGACGGACAGTCTGCCTCGCCGCGACACAGCTCGCGGGTCATTCAATCAGGTCAGGTCTCTTTCTAGGTTTTCTAATAGGAAAGAGACGGATAGTGCGAGAAAAATCGAGAGAGCTCGCGCGCCGTCTTGTGATAGCCGTGCTGATCTACTTAATTAATTATTATAAAGCCTGAATCACACTGGCGTAGCCTACGGTGGCGGTCCATCGTAAACTTGACAGATAGTGTCAAATTTACTATTGACCGCCACCGCAGGCCGCGCCTGTCTGTGAGAGGCTTTATTTAAGTCTCTCACAGACTGGCGCGGCCTGGCCGCGGCGGTCAGTGGTAAACTTGTCATTAGGCTTAAGGCGGATAAAATAATGATACCAAGGACCGAAATGAGACAACCATATTAAAAATAATTTATTTATATAAGGTTATCTCTATTTAAGTTAGGTAGGGGTCGCTTACTGGCCTTTAAATAATATTAATTTTGTATACATATTTCTCAATCCAAATACTCCGCGTACGCACATCCTCAGTTAGTGGAAACCTAGAAAATAAAACATATTATTTTACATTCAATTTTCAAAGCATAGGGCTTATAGAAAATTATGATTCATTCTATACCGTCGATCATCTTTACTAATCTATATCTATCTGTCTTACTAGCTGTCCACGCGTCTCCACCCGCGTATTAGATAGAACCCGAGCGGAGGCGCAGATGCAGGATTTTTTGTTATGGGATGAATAGTTCTGGAGATTACTCGCTACATAAAAGCTTTGCCTCTTTTTTATGAGTATAGAGTAAATATAAGTATATAAAAATAGATCCCACCCATTTTATACGAATGTTATGTAATAACAAGTACGAGAATTTTGTTAAAGTATAAATTACCCGAGAAATGGGGTATGTTTAAGTTGTATTGGCTGATATCCCTAAAATGATTGCAAAGAAGCTAAATCGAGAAGACATTCTTATACCTGTCGCAGCTTACCATAAACAACCTACGTAATTTGGGCGGATAATTTGTCAACGAATATTTTCTTGAACAATGTAAACAATGATGTTATTTCTATTATAATCATCTAATTTAACAAGATTTTGAGCGTAATGTAATTTTCAAACCACATGCTCGACAATGCCGAATTATAGGTCATGTAAACCCTACCGAAAGCAAGACATTAAATCCCTTGGTATTAGCCGGGTTATAATGTTGTACTGAATTTCATTATAACCCGCTGGTTAATAATATGATTTCACTTTTCATAATTCTTATTACTATATGCATAAAGTTTAATTTTGCTAAACACAATTTGTCCTAGGCCATGGCCTACTTGATTTGACAAAATAAATGAAGTTTGCCTCCGTGTGAACCCCGGTCCGGAGGAGCGCGGTGTTTGAAATTCGAATTTCGAATCTAGGACCACGGCTTGTGCTTTCGAATTTGGAACGTCGCGCGCCTTCTTTTGTTCACGCGTGAGCGTGACGAACAAATCGAGTTCTTGTAGGTGCCTATAGAAGATTTAATTTCAAAAATAATATTGAAAATGTCGAGTGATGAAAGTGTTTTGACTCCTGAGTTTATCAAATTAGATGCCATAGGCATTGTCAACAATCTGCTGCCAGAGAAGTCAAAGGAAAAATACCTAAAAGCCTACAACGATTTTGACAAATGGAAAGCTGTAAAAGGCGTAAAGTCTGTGTCTGAATCAGTGCTTCTGGTCTATTTTGAATATTTGTCAGCTACAAAGAAGCCAAGTAGCCTGTGGTGTATATATTCGATGCTGAGGGCAACAATAAGTGTCAAACATGACATACAAATTAATACATATGCCAAGTTATTGGCCTTTTTAAAAAGGAAATCGGATGGACATCGAGCAAAGAAATCAAACATTATTTATCTACTGAGCCTGTTTTTTTGTCTCGCATAAGGTGTGAAAAGTAGAGTATACACCTCGGGGATAAGACTGTTTTAGTCTTGGGCGGTTGAACCCCTCACTGCACTCAGGACTCAGTCTTAATTCCCTCGCTTCGCTCAGGAATTAACTTATAACTCCCTCGCTACGCTCAGGAGTTAAATTATGAGTCCTTCGTTACGTTCGGGATTCAATTCGCTCCCGTGACATAAAACAGTGCTTTATCCCCTTGGTGTATAATCTACTATTTACGATGCCATTTTTACGTATTGCGTATAAAGAAAAGTGAAAAATGTTCTACTTACGTGTGAAAGGTTATATTTTCATCAGAGTGTTCCGACCGGCTTTTACAGCCGAGAACACAGCAATAGACCATTTTTTTGGCATAGTCGGAACACAGGCACCTTATTGTGAGTAAAATAACTTTAATCGCGTCGATTTAAGTCACATTAGCATTAAATAATTTAGGTTATTCTGGGTAGTATGAAGCCACACGCGCGCTTTGTTGGGCACAACCGTTGTGCCCAACAAAGCGCATACAATACAATGCTAACCATGAGACTAATATTGCAGCACAATTTAGCTCATCTTTGACGTTTTCATCACTGACAGGTGTCAACGTACCCAAGTAATTTGAAAGGCACTGTAATTTCGAATGTCCTATTATATTCATTATATTATATGAGGACAGTCAGTAGCGCTTACACAGGGTGACCCAGAAGTACCGCGTCACAGTGACACCGGAGGTGGGTCAGCTCAAGAGGAACCTAACCAGCCTAACATGACCCCAGTAAAAGTTGCACGGTTTTCCAGTTAAGTATTACTTTTGTCCAGGAGTCCCACACATCCGCGGAGACACAATTAGCAATCGACGCCGGCGCACGTACGCTCTTGGACAGTGTCATCACACGTCGCGCCCGCGCTTTCGTCAACATTTTAATGATGTTAAATCGTTCTGGGCACTAGATAGCCCCGAGTTGCTTTTCACTAACTTCAGTGAGTGTTAAAACCCCTAATATATTGGGGTGCTACCTTGCGGCTCAAGCACTGAACCTACATTCCTGGTGCTGCCGGCTGACGTCCCTCAGCCCGTTCCATCTCCACGGCGGTCCCGAGATCCAGGGAAGTACTGTCGTGGTGGCAGCAACACCCCGTAGGAGCCAGGGAGCATAATCAGACGGCTTCAGAATTCACCCCCTTTCGACTTTGTTCGTGTGCTCGCGACGTGGGCGGGTATAAAATAAAGACAATAGAATATTTAATCTTGTTTTATTTCTACTCGCCCGTCTAAACGTAGCACTCGTCGGTGCGTCAAAGCATTCCCCCAACGGAAAAAAGGCTGGTTAGGTTCTTCTTGAGCTGACCTACCTTCGGTGTCACTGTGACGTGGTACTTCTGGGACACCCTGTATAGTTTTTTGTGCAGTTAAATTGATCAATTTGCGCGTCGAATTTCTGGCTTCTTCGTCATCTACCGCTTGTTTGGAAGTGTGTAGTACAAGTCACGAGATTAAACGGTTTTTTTTAATTTCGATGCCTTGGTGTAGACTAAGTACTTAATCATACTGACATGCAGAAAGTAACTAAATAAACTTAGGTATTATGAATTTAGAGTGGTGCCTTTTGAAACTATCAGTTGGTGTCTTCTCCGATTGGACTTTTTATTGTGACATAAGAAATATATTACTAAATTATTTCATTTTATTCTTCCACTATGAAAACTATTCAGAATTGTTTCGAGTCTGAAGTTTTATTTTATCCTAATATTTTTATGATTCAGATAGATTTTTTGTAATTGTCAAATTATCACAAAACCTCAGATTTACTGTCCATATAGCGACTACCATGTTATAGTTATAAATTTTTAAAAACGTAAAATCCAATTCATAGATATATGTAACGTTCCCAAAGGTTCAAAAATATCTGAGCAACCTTATGCCCTTAACAATAGAGTCGTGTTCGCATATGTATATCATATCACTTTGTCCGTCCACATACATATTTAAGAACTCGACTCACCCACCCAATTGGGTAGTTTCCTCATATTTAAATTGATAACGTAGTGTTGCTAAATCGATAGTAAACTATCAAATAATGGTAATAAAGTATACATTACGAAATATAATTAAATTCATAAAAAGATATGGACATTGAAAGTTTAGAAATAAAACTTAAAGCTACCAATAGAAACCTTACGCTTTTATAGAAACGAAATTGTCTGATAATTATGGACATAAACGCAGTATTTCGCGACCAAAACAGCAATTTACTTGATTCTCCATACAACGATTAGTACAAATATCAAACTGTGGCGTCATACTTCAATGTCAATTAGTATGAAACGTTTCGGCTGCCGCCAGCTAGCTGCATCTTTAACTCATTTTTTTGGCTATTTATGTTCTTTAATTGCAGTTGCTCTCATACAAACATTTGTTCCTCTCCAAAAACTGATTCGAATGGCATCGTAAAAAAATTAGGACAAGCCTATTGTGCGAAATAGCCATCGCCTTCGCCTGCAATTTGCACCGACCCCGCAGTCACTGACCGCTCGCCTATAGAAGTATAGACTACATTTGGACGCTTGCCGCGGCCGGCCGCACGCGCACGTTCTTCGACAATATCGTTACCATTTAAAATATTTTGATACCATACAATTAACTTGACTTAGATGTGAGTTTAGAATTATAGTATAGCAATTATAATCAACCCACTTACTAACTTAACAGACGTTTCCTTCCGAAAAGGAACATTGGTGTCGAAACGGTGGTACCAGGACTGCAGATTTGGAAGGCGATAATAATGGTTTATGGACCACGAGTGTGACCGGATTTTTAGCTCGGTAGCATAAAGTGAGTTTCCCCTCATTATGGTGCATTTATATCTATAAGGTATGTGTTGTGTCTGAAAGTGTTACTGAGCAAAATTGGTCCAACGGATTGCTACTGAAAATTTAAGGAAGTGCTAAGTGATTTCCTGAAGTTGATTGGAAACGTTGAAGGAGTTGTATGTTAGACGCAAGTATGTTTTTTGTTACTTTTCTATTTTGATTTGGAAAATTTTGGAAAATATTTTGGACCTTACCAGTTAACTATTCGCTAGGAAAGAAAACAAATAAATATGGATTTTGCTTTCTTTAAATACTTTTTTTGCAAATATCAGTACATAGACCTATAAAAATTATATCGCCAGTGCATGTAAATTAATTATTATTAGTGTGTATGTAAATTATGGTTTAACACGTTAGGAAATAAAAACACATTGGACCATTTTTTTATTGGTAGGAGACCTGACACTAATATGACATGTACCTACAAAGGTATTCTGTTTTCACAAGCTCTATATTAACTTGACCTGTTCGTATGTAAGTATGTAAGTTGTCCGTCAAAATTAGCAACTCAATTTTGAAGCAGATGGACCAAAATTCTTTTTGATGCCTATAAAAACGTCCCTTGTACATTTTAACCCATACTTTTTGACTTATTCGGATAATCTTCAAAAAACTATTATTTTCTAATTCACAATGCATACCCGAATGATGACCATTATCAAAATATCTGGACTCAAAAAAAATTAAAAAAATGTTTAGTAACGCAGTGGACATTATTTTTGAGGCGTCATGGGGACTGGTAACGCAGTGATAATTTGAGTACCAAATGTGACTTTTTTGTAATAAAAAACCCAGGGTGGTGGGAAAATTCATAATAAAAAATGAGGCCCGGTAGGTACTAGGAAAATATTACGAGCTATCTACAATTTTTATAAGCGTTTACAAGTTTTCATCTCTATTTTAGGCACTAAAAAGAATTTTGGCCCAGATAGCTTTAACCGATTGAGCTGAAATATTGGGTAAAGGTATAGTTTGGATGACAATTCAATATAGTAGTACCCTCGAGCTGTTCTGATGATGGAGACAGAAGGTGGCCATGGGAATTATACTTAACCGACGTAACCCCTTTGAGTTTGGGCTCGTTAGAATAGTCTCAACGAGTTGATGACGGCATACAGAAATATATAGTCGACAATAAAAGCATGTACAGTCAACGCCAAAAATACGTTTACACTGTTGCACCTTATTCCATTGCAATATGGCGAGTAGTGTAAACGTATTTTTGGCGTCGACCGTACCAAAAATGTTTTTTTTTGGCAGAAACTTATTATTACCAATATTAACATTTAAACCAGGTGCGGCTAACAAGTAATAATAATCTTCCAACCTATCCAACCCAGGTTGGATATTTATCCTGGGTTGGATAGGTTGATGGAGGATGGGAATGACCTTAATAATCTACCTTTACAATTATATCACTTCTATAAATTATGCGGCGACAAACTGGTCTCAATCCATAAACGAATAAAAATCAAGGAACTTGATTTCGCCCCACCATAACTATAGCATAAACATCCGTTAAGGACTCAAAATAAACATCTGTCTGACTGTCAACATCATTTAATAAAATGTGATGAAAACCATTGTATCCGACACGTACGGTAAGATTGTTGCAAAATGCAAACTCGAGTCCAGGGATCGGATACCGGTATTTTCTCCATACAAATTAAACCGGTATTATTTAGTTCTTTGGTTATGATATAATTTTTGATCGGGCAGTCTAATAATAAGAATATGTTACCTAAATACACTATAGAGTCCTACATTAAGAGCCTAAAATACTTCAAAATATTAGATTAGACTACTTCGGGGATTTTTGAAAAAACCGGTTCCGATCCCTGCTCGAGTCATCAAAGTAATTCATATCTTACCGTAACCGTACTTGTAACACAATGTACTATTAAGATACACAGTATTACACACACACACAACATACACATTAAAACTCCGTTCACTTGTTGATGTATCTATTTTTACAATACCTCATGATAGTATTGGCGCCCACGCGGTCCCGTTATGTGCTCCAAAGAAACGAGGCTGCTACCGTATCACTGGGTCTCGATGTTCTCAAATATAAATATAGTTACCTAGAGGTAATAATATTTATATGGGGGGAAAATAAGGCTTAAATTAAAGGGGTTCGTGTATTTAGTTATTTACCTACACATACAATGATGTAATATAAAAAAGAGGTAGATAGGTTATACGCGGTCGAAAAATGGCACACTAAAATTGAGTCAATTGCACAACTTGCCTCAGTTTCGAGTCGTCAATGGAAACGTTAGCTGTCAGATTTGGTGGCCATTTTTAAACACGGAATTTCGTATAGACAACATATGCTATCGGACAGCCAATATGCCTACCGACACGGCCGGTCCACCACAGACCTGGTGCGGGAAGTAGTACGCTGTATACTGCGCGCCCGCGAGGCGAGCCGTCATGTAGCTGTCATCTGCTGCGACCTGTCCCGTGCATTCGACACGGCAGACCACGCACTCGTCGCCAATAAGCTCGCCCACTATGGCATCCGAGGTCCAGCCACCGAGCTAATACTGTCCTTTATGACTGACAGAGCGCAAGTGGTGGTGGGCGACATGGGGAAGGTCGTATCTGCAGAGCTAAAAAATTTGATGGGGGTCCCCCAAGGATCGTGCCTCTCCAACACCCTGTTCAGCATCTTGCTGAACGATCTGCCAAAGGCGATTAAAGGTGCCGATATATTCATGTAGGTACGCCGATGACGTCACGGCAGTCGTCAGCACAACCGCTGGGCGGGAGTTGGAAGCGGCACTAAATTCCGTCATGGAGCAATTGCACCAAAGGTTTAAGACAAACAGTTTGGCCCTAAACAAAGAAAAAACCAGCTTCATGTCAGTCAAACTAAACGGCCATACAAGCCCAAACATGAGGGTGTGCGCCGGCGGTGCCCCTATACAGCACGTGAACGGCGCACGCCTTCTCGGGTTTCATCTGGACAGCGCGCTAACATGGGAGGCGCACATCGATGAACTGTGCAAGAGAGTGGGGAGTGCGTGCTTCGCGCTGCGGAGACTGACGATGACCGCCGGGAGGGGTGCTGTGCGAGAATGCTATTACGCGACAGTGCACTCGCTCCTGACATACGGCGTGGAGTTTTGGGGTCGCGCCTCTGACTGGAGGCGTGTGTTCTCGCAGCAAAAGCGCGCCATCCGCGCGATGGCCGGTAGGCCGGAGAATACCCCAGCGCGAGACCTTTTCCACGAGCTCAAGATATTGCCCCTGCCTTGTTTACTCATATACCAGGTCTCAGTGTTCACTCACGAGAACTTGGATATGTTCAAGCGCAGAGGCATTAACACCAACTACAACCTGCGCAGTAATAGACACCACAACAGACTTGGGTCGTTCTTCTTTTTTACCGACAATGAATCGAGGTTTTTCTGTTTTTTTGGTTTTTGAACTATCGAAAATTGTGGTTTTGAAGTGCGATTTAAAAAAAATGCATAGGTTTCTTCATTAGAACTAATTAAAGTTTACTTTCTGGCCAATATAAATATTTATTTACGGTTGGTTTCTAAAAAAAACATGTGACAAAGTGGACTATTTCAGTGGGGACAACATTTTGGTTTACCACTCTGTCACGGCATTCTACGAAAAAAACAAACATTTAAAAAAATGCTAGTTAGAGAAAGTGAAATATTATATATCACTAATTAATAAAATAATATGGACGTTCATTCGAACATTATAAAACCATAAACATCATTACTCAAATGAGATGCCGTAATAAGACGAAGGACAGGCTATTGTCGGTCGAAAAGAAGAACGACCCACTTATCGCCGAATCACACAGACTTGCCAAGTCAGAACGATCCGTGTACTATGTAGGCCCCTCTATTTACAATCGCCTACCAGACTGTGTAAGAGATGCGACTTCCACCGCAGCATTCAAGGTTAGGCTGAAAAAGTGGTTGATGCAGGAATCATTCTATTCGTATGATGAGTTTTTTAGTCTACCAAATCTACTTTAAAGGTAAAAAAATAGTATGACATATAAAAATAACCGAATATAATTGACATATAATATAATATTAAAAACTGTAATTAATCATAGTTTAACACTATTGAAAGTTTATACCTAATTATTATATCTTGACTTGTAACAATTGTTATTAACAATAAATTTCATTTCATTTCATTTCATTTCATATCTACCTCTTTTTTTATATTACATCATTGTACACATACCGCCAGCTTGCGCGGCTTTTTCTTCAAACTTGGCCAGAAACTACCGTGTATCTAAATTATCTGAATACCTACCATGTTTGTAATTAAAATACTAGTTGCTCTGTGAGTCTTTTAGGGTTCCGTACCCAAAGGGTAAAACAGGACCCTATTACTGAGACTTCGCTGTCCGTCTGTCTGTCACCAGGCTGTATCTCATGAACAGTGATAGTTAGACACTTGAAATTTTGACAGATGATGTATATCTGTTGCCGCTATAACAGCAAATACTAAAAAACAGAATAAAATAAATATTTAAGGAGGCTTCCATACAACAAACGTGATATTTTCGCCGTTTTTATAGACAATGGTACGGAACCCTCCGTGCGCGAGTCCGACTCGCACTAGCCTGGTTTTTTAAACTTGTGACCTAGCTTTTCTCCACAGACCTAGCCATCGATAATCTGAAGATTTCATCTCAGAGCGGTGGTTCCCAAACTTTCTCTTCATAAAGTACGTTAGCTTAAGCACAGTAAACATACGTTTACATACAACTCAATACTTACTGCATACCTAAACACTCAAAAGATTTCTCTGGGAAAAGTGCGGTAATGTTTACCAACATCTTGTAAAAGAGGCTGATCATACGGTGTATGCTAATATTACTAATCAACTAATATAGCTCTCCGAATCGCTAAATTTAAGTGGCAGTGGGCGGGGCACATTGCACGTAGAACCGATGGCCGTTGGGGCGGAGGCACCGGAAAGTGCGGCGTGGGTAGTTGTGGGGGCACAAGGTGGACTGATGACCTGGTATAGGTAAAGGTCGCGGGAGTCCGCTAGATGCGGGTGGCACTAGAACTGGACAATTTGACACTCTTTGGGGGAGGCCTATGTCCAGCAGTGGATGTCTTTCGGCTGATATGATGATGATGATAAGTATAACAATTTCGCAATTTCCTTAAAAACGAGTGAGAAACAAAATCTGAAAGCTACTGTTTAGGACCTAGTTTCCTTTCAGGTAATTCGGGAATAGACTAGGTGAATCTTCAATGAAGAATATTATTTTTAGATAAAAAAACGGATTTATTCCGATTAAAATAAAATTAAACAAAATGGGTTGTGGTTCGTTCCGTTAAAGATTATCGTTGATGTTGTCGGACCGTTATTCCCGCTCGTTGTCGATCTTCAAACTTCGGATGCAAACGGCCGTCGATGACGTCAGTGCTTTATTACATTCTACTTCACGTCTACTCCACGAATACACCAGGAGCCGTAGCATGGTTGGCCTTATCACGCGACAAGTGACAAGATAAGAGCATCGTCTTGTTCTATCAAACGGTGTCAGCCAGTGACGCACGCTCTATCCTATCACCTATCGCGTGATAAGGCCAACCATGCTACGGGGCCTGGAGCCGTAGCATGGTTGGCCTTGTCACGCGATAGGTGACTGATAGGATAGAGCGTACGTCACTGGCTGACACCGTTCGATAGAACGAGACGGCGCTCTTATCTTGTCACTTGTCGCCTGATAAGGCCAACCATGCTACGGCTCCAGGCTCCGTAGCATGGTTGGCCTTGTCACGCGATAGGTGATAGGGTAGAGCGTGCGTCACTGGCTGACACCATTAGATAGAACCAGACGATGCTCTTATCTTGTCACTTGTCGCGTGATAAGCCAACCATGCTACGGCTCCTGAAGAGCAACAGTGCGGGAGGATTGGTGACAGGGAATGCGTTGATGGCGTCCGTCCGGTCGGAGTTGGACCGGACGGGTGTGTGGGACTGAAGGCACTACCCACTAAACCCCAAACGATTGTCCAGCCATTTCGCTTACAAGGAGGGTCAAAGGTTCGCTTAAGCATGCCACTATGACCCTCACAACTAGCCCGCTTGACAGGTCTGGCCATGGAGAGCGCCCCGCCCCGGGACGATTTCGAGGCGTTTCAATGCGTGGACTTATTGGGTAGCTGACCACCCCTCACATGACGGTCACGACCACTCTGCCAAGAGCGAGGCGAAGTATAAATATTAGAGGACAATCTTACACAAATCGACCTAGTCCCATAGTAAGCTCAACAAGGCTTGTGTTATGGGTACTAGACGACGATATATTTAATAGATACAAATACTTAAATACATAGAAAACATCGAAGACTTGGAAACAAATGTTCATGCTCATCACACAAATATTTGCCCTTACCGGGATTCGAACCCAGGACCTTCAGCTTCGTAGGCAGTGTCACTACCCACTAGGCTAAGCGGCCGTCAAAAGATGATTCCATTGTATTGTTATCACGACACGATTGTTACCTTTGACACGCTATACCTTGATTCCCAGCGAACTGTTGAGATTATGCTATGTTGCCGACTTCTTACAAAACTGTCATTGGAATTGAAATCTTCTGCCTTGGACGGTAGAGTTGCTATTTGAATGGACTACTTTATAGCAATTCGGCCAACTCAAATAATTTATCAAGTATCAGTTGATCTAAGGCCGGGGCCGCACTGGTGGGACGATTAGCGACGCGACGGCGTTTTAAGCTCACCTCACCGCTCATCCACAAATATATCTTGACGCCGCGATTCGTAGTAACTAAGCGTAGGTACCAAGAACCAAGGTAACCGGGGCTCATTGCACGTAGAACCGATGGCCGTTGGGGCGGTAAGGTTCTCGAGTAGCGACCACGTAGCGGAAGGCGCGGCGTGGGTAGGCCCCACGTGTATTGAACTTGGCTCTCCTTTTTTATTAGGGTTCCGTAGCCAAAATGGCAAAAACGGAACCCTTATAGTTTCGTCATGTCCGTCTGTCCGTCTGTCCGTCTGTCCGTCTGTCCGTCTGTCCGTCTGTCCGTATGTCACAGGCATTTTACTCGAAAACTATAAGGTGTATTTGAATAAAATTTTGAGGATAGGTGTATTTTGTTAGCCGCTACAAAGTTTTGTAATTAAAATTACTAAAAAAAAATTTTTTAGGGGTGTACTCCATACTAGACGTGTGCGCCGCGCCGCCGCGCCGCCGCCGCCGACGATTTTTCCACGCCGCCGCCGCCGATAGATTTGACCGGCGTGAAATCGGCGTGGCGTAATTGCGTTTTTTTTGGAAAAGTGTTAATTATTCTATGCAATTTATTCAAGTAATTTTAATTCCTACGCTGAATAAGGAGTATCTACGGCATATGTCATCTCTGTAATTTTCTACATTAAAGAGTTTGCTTTAATTCACATCGCAATAAAATAAAAATCGGCAATTCTGCAGTATATGTATACACGCATGATTATAACATTCTTGTGAACATTCACGCCATGGCAGATATCGTCGGATAAAGTCACAAACCTCTTAATTCCATTTATCAAATCATGCTTTGGCACAGTTATACAATACAACATGTCCTTTGGGACGTCAACGTCATGAAAAAAATAGAAAATAAGAATGGACATTTTGCAATGATATTTATAAGTACTACTGCTGCAAATCCTTACTTATTTCATTAATTTTATTTAATTAAGGTTTAAATAGGTTTTTTGTGCCTCCTGTAAAATTGGATCAGATAAGAGTTAAAAGGTTTGCGACTTCAGTCAATAAGTAAATGTGCATTCGTTCGTCTAATGCTTAAGCACGTGACATTATTTCAGCTAACAATCTATAATCATAATCGACTGGGGCATATTCCAGTAGCTAAAAGTTGTTTAACTCATTCCATGAAAAATCCGTTACCTAATACGTCGGTCGGGTCTGGGTATACCACAAAGGGCTGATTCCATGGTTGTCCCATTACATAAAAAAGGCTCTACCCGTAAATGTAACAACTATCGAACTAATTAATATCCCTTGCTGATAAAGTTCTATAATATATTCTAAACAAACATCTGGAGTACTACAGAAACAGACAAATCGCAATAGAGCAAACGGGCTTTGTTAAGGGTAGAGGCCCAAGAGAGCAGATCTTTAATATCAGGCAGTTAATCCAGAAGAGCAAAGATTTTAACATACCCATGGCTTTATGCTTCATCGATTACGCCAAAACGTGCGACTTCATAGATAAGTGAAAAATGTCCGAAGTGCTTGGGAAAATGGGTGGGTTTTATACCTGAACAAACATTACAGTCCTTTTTGGTGAAAAACCTATACTTGTACAACAAATCTCGTGTCTGGCTGGAAGACATGGAGTCCAAACCGTTTAAGACCAATCGAGGCGGGGTTGCATACTGTCCCGGCAACTATTCGTCTTGGTCGACGAACACATAATCCGCGGACTACGCAGAGTGCTTAAGAGCTGGCAGGGCGGCATCCGAGTTGATGAATAACAATTTGAAATACATAGTTGCCTATGAGAACTAGCTGCACTTCTAAAGAAAGTCGAATTGATCAGTGCACAATACGACCTCCACTTAACCAGGAAAAAACGAAGCTAATGTTTATATACAGAGCTGGGTTGATGCATAGGGCACCGGAACTACATGACCTGGACTTAGTAGAAAACTTTGTCTACTTAGGCTCACAGATCTCCAACGACCGAGGCTGTATGAAAGAGGTCATGCGAAGATCAAAAAATGCCTAAACAGCAGTAAAGCGCTTGGAAAATATATGGAGGAACAGGAACATCTACCGCAACACCAAAGTCAGACTATGCGCACCCTTCTCTTCTCCATTTTCCTTCATGCCTCTGAAACGTGGACTTGGAAGCCAGGCTTGAGAGCAAAAAAAGATATATTTGAAATGTGGTGCTGGCGTAGAATGTTGGTCATCTCATGTATACAACGGCGCTCTTATGTGTATACTCAAAGAGCTTTCTATCAACATCCAGCTTTCAACTACATGCTTCCAGAGAATTATGACATTATTTGGCCACGTGGCCGGCCAAGACCAAGTCCAGCTTGGAGAAAATGATAATGGTTAGCTGCGTAATACAACTAGCCCAAAGTAGAAGGGTTTGGAGAATGTTTTTGAAGAACTGCGCTCTTGGTAGTTACGACCCGTTGACCCTGTTCCTTGAGGAACCGACAAAGAAGAAGAAAAATCAAGATTCCTAATTGATACATCTTTTTAATTTTTTTGGTGCAATTAAATTTCAGAAAATCTTAAAACTAATTTATTTCACCATAGGAAGTTATGCTTCATAGTTATTTAACCATAAACCGAAAAAAAAGTACCACGCCGATTTCACGCCGATCACGCCGCCGCCGCCGATCAAAATCCCACCGGACGCCGCCGCCGATGATTTTGCCATCGGCGCACACCTCTACTCCATACATAAAACTAAAATTCAAAAAAAATTTTTTCATCGTTAGCCCACGTGTGGCACATGAATCGATAGGCCTTTCAAAATAAATATAAGGTTTCTCGGGATTTTGATTAAGTGAATACAGTCAGAGATAATCGCCCCGAAAGTCACTAAAATTCTGTCCCCCCCCCCTCTAATTTTTGAACGGTGTATTTTAAAAATATGAAAAAATTCATGGACACAGCGCTTATTAAGTTCATTCACCGAAAATAATGAACAAGATCGGATGAAAGGTTTCCGAGATATTGCTGAAAAACTGCCTTCCTCAAAGAAAAGGACGTAAGTGCCGTAAGATTTCTATGACGATACGACCTTTTTAATAGGCAAGGAACCCTTCGTTTTGCGTGGTCCGACACGCACTTGGCCGGTTTTACATTTATGTTTTTGGTGGGATATCATTATTTTTTGTAAAGAAAACTAGGCAGATATTAATGTTTTTTCTTGCGTTTCCGTGTTGCTCGGGAGCGCTTTTATGTAGATTTACTTCTGTTCTGTGTATAATTATGTGGTGCCGCGCCGCGCGCCGCCGACGACACACCGTTGGCCGGTTGTTTAGCGCGTATTACAAGTTTTTTGTATGGGGACACCACTTATTTTTTGACTAAACTTTATTTTATTATTTCTGTTATATAGCAAATATAATAATACATATATTGGGATGGTTGCAACGCTACAATTTAAAAAAAAAATTGTATGGCGACCCCCCTATTTTTTATTTTTAGATTTTTTCCTACACTTACACACAATTACCGAGCTGGATTCCAAATTTCACCCTTCTAGGTCATCTGGAAGTAGGTTAGGTTTAGTCCACAAGGTGGACTGATGGCCTGGTAAAGGTAGCGGGAGTCCGCTGGATGCGGGTGGCGCGGGACCGGTCGCTTTGGCACTCTATGTCCAGCAGTGGACGTTTTTCGGCTGATATGATGCTGATGATGAAACGTAGGTAGAGGTCTAGTTTCGTTAGGCGTGATGCGTGGGGTGAGGCGCATGAGCGCGTAGCGAATAACAGCCGTACAACTTGGGTGACGTGATGTACTGAGATAGCCGTCGCGTCGATACCCTCCTACCGTGCGTTAGCAGCCTAAGAATCGCTCTCACTGTAATTGGTAAAATGCAGTCATGGCCGTGTTGTTATTAGTGCCGACACGATAATGGTGATTGCATGGTTACAGTCTATTAATTCTAATTATTTGCTTGAGATGAACACAGAATGACAATTCGAGTTTAGGCGGTTATCACAAATTTCGCCAGACGGATAGGAGCAGACAGCACACACACGCGTGCGAAATTTAGTATAACCGAACTGCTGTAGGTACTTGCATACAACCAAAAAAATATTAGCGAATTATCGTTTGACAAAAAACGCTTCATCAAATAATTACTTGGCAAACGTGTTATTGCGCAAAAGTTTTTACAAACGTTTACTTGACAAAAACTCATATAGCAATAAGTACATAACGTCAAATGTATTCAATAATAGTGTCCATTATACATTTTTCATTACACCAAATAATAGGTATCTTTGGCAATTTTATACACTTACCAAAATATCATTAAACAAAATGTTATAGAAATATATAATGTATTCACTTCGCGGAGTGCCTATTTTCGCTATAAGGGAAACAAGCTAACACTAACCTAACCTACAAATAATACCATCGTTACAATTACATGGGTTTTTTTTTACTGCGGGGTGCTTGGACTTTTTTGGTGAAACGACAGGACACCCCCAAAACCTGCTGCCTACAATGTCGCGCTATTTCTGCAATATCGACATCTCAATAATATAATTCCTATACAATATCACTTAGTTAATTCGATTTTGGTGATAGGGCATTGGCGGCTTTCGACAGAATGAGGTCTCAAAATCCAGTTCTTGTGATTGAAAGTAGCTGTCGCTGTCGTCGGGCTTTCGAGAGAAAT
This sequence comes from Epinotia nisella, assembly GCA_932294315.1. Classification (NCBI taxonomy): domain Eukaryota; kingdom Metazoa; phylum Arthropoda; class Insecta; order Lepidoptera; family Tortricidae; genus Epinotia; species Epinotia nisella. The sequence continues at coordinate 17,732,756 of OW028686.1, forward strand.
TTTACAGCCGCTATAAAATTATACGCGTCTTCAAACTTGCGGACTTGCCCTTATTCACGAATTGTCATCAAATTCCAGTTATAACTACATAAACTATAATAATAGTCCAGGCAATGAACTGACAACTTGTATGGAGAAAATTTCAAATTTGGAAATAATTTATAATAGCTAATTTTTTTAATGTAACGGATATATTATCAATTAAATAGTTACCTAGAGGCAAAATCCAACAAAAAATCATATATCAAAAAAAAATTAGCTCCTAAAAAGTCCGGATAAATATTAATATTTTTTTATCTTTATTTAGGTTTATTTACATTTGCTTTAAAATATTCAATATAAATAAAATAAAAAAGACAATGCATGTTTAATTTAAATCTATATAATTACTTCCGGGTGGAAAGTTTGTTGGATTCTTGAATAAAGCATCTTAGAATAACGTTTTAGAATGAAATAAACAAAAAAAAACGCTATTATAAATTAATGTTTTTCGAAACCGTATTTTGCCTGGAGTATAATGGCTCTGAGAGCTGTGTAGAAATCGGGAGCCTAGCAGTTGAAAAACTTAAGTGACAAATAAAATCGATATAATTGGGTATTTTCCTGCACGGTTGTCACAAGACGGCGCGCGAGCTCTCTCGATTGCTCTCGCACTATAGTTATCTTTCTAAGTTTTCTAATAAGAGAGAGACGGGTCATGATGAGATGAGAAAATCATTTAATTCTTATTAAATTCTTTCACGGAAAATTATTTTGAACAAGTTCGGTTCAAAGGTTTTCGAGATATTGCTGAAAAACTGCCTTCCTTAAAGAAAAAGACGTAAGTTCCGTAAGATTTCTGTGACGATACGACCTTTTTAATAGGCACGGAACCCTTCGTTTGACGTGGTCCGACACGCACTTGGCCGGTTTTCTTTCTCAGAATCGTTGATAACTATCGATCCTCATACAAGAAAAAAATTGTCCCAGATTTTATTGTGTAAGTTTTTTCTTCCAATGCGTCACGACCATATAAATAAAAAACCGGCTAAGTGCGTGTCGGACCACGCACAACGTAGGGTTCCGTGCCTATTAAAAAGGTCGTATCGTCACAGAAATCTTACGGCACTTACATCCTTTTCTTTAAGAAAGGCAGTTTTTCAGCAATATCTCGATAACCTTTGAACCGATCTTGTTCAAAATAATTTTCGGTGAAAGATTTTAATTAGCCCTATGTGCATGATTTTTTTCATATTTTTAAAATACACCGTTCAAAAATTAGAGGGTGGGGGACGCAATTTTAGTGACTTTCGGGGTGATTATATCCGACTCTATTCACTTAATCAAAAAAAATGCCCAGAAACCTTATTTATTTTAAAAGCCATATCGATTGATGTGCCACACACGTGGGCTTACAATGTTTTTTTTTTATTTTCTATTTTATGTATGGAAAATTTTGTTGTAGTAATTTAATTACAAAACTAAGTATGTAGCGGCTGGGTCGTTCTTCTTTTTTACCGACAATGATCCGAGGTTTTCCTTTTTTTTGGTTTTTGAACTATAGAAAATTGTGATTTTGAAGTGCGATTTAAAAAAAAATGCATTGGTTTCTTCATTAACACTAATTAAAGTTTCCTTTCCGGCCAATATACATATTTGTTTACGGTTGGTTTTTAAAAAAAATATGTGACAAAGTGGACTCTTTCAGTGGGGACTACATTTTGGTTTACCACTCTGTCACGGACTTCTACGATAAAAAAATGCTAGTTAGAGAAACTAAAATATTAAATAATACTAATTAATAAAATAATATGGACGTTCATTTTCGAACATTATAAAACCGTAAAATCATTACTCAAATGAGATGCCGTAGTAAGACGAAGGACAGGCTATTGTCGGTCGAAAAGAAGAACGACCCGGCTAACAAAATACACCTATCCTCAAAATTTCAAATACACCTTACAGTTTTCGAGTAAAATGCCTGTTACATACGGACGGACAGACAGACAGACAGACATGACGAATCCATAAGGGTTCCGTTTTTTGCCATTTGGCTACGGTACCCTAAAACCGAAAAGAATGGAAATGCGACTATTTCTATTTCTATGCTTCGGTCAATGGCATCGTGGCTCCAAAACGGATTAAAGAGCCGTTTGTTTTAATCGAAAGTCTTTTAATTTTAATGCATAGGTACTAAATGTATGAGTAAAATATCTCTGTTTGTCCAACGGCTAGCCGCTCGTTTCAACATTTTCAGGGACACCTATTTCGTACTATCGCAATCTGAGCAAAGATTTATCTTGAATCTTTATGCGATGCATTGAGGCCACTTAATACACGAGCAAACATGTGATTTCGTAAGAAAAAATGTTTTCAACGGGCTGGTTTTTCGAGTTAGGTAAATGGACTAGATCTCGACACTGTCCCGACAGTAGACAGCTTCAATCTTGTACCTGGGCTACCGAGATTTGCTCGGGGTAAAAATCAACCCTTAGTTAAGTAAGTCATCATTTTGTCACTAACTATAGATTTTTATTAGGGTTCCGTAGTAACCCTTATAGTTTCGTCATGTCCGTCCGTCTGTCTGTCTGTCTGTCCTAGACGTGTGCGCCGCGCCGCCGCGCCGCCGCCGCCGACGATTTTTCCACGCCGCCGCCGCCGATAGATTTGACCGGCGTGAAATCGGCGTGGCGTAATTACGTTTTTTTCGGAAAAGTGTTAATTATTCTTTGCAATTTATTCAAGTAATTTTAATTCCTATGCCGAATAAGGAGTAACTACGGCACATGTCATCTCTGTAATTTTCTACATTAAAGAGTTTGCTTTAATTCACATCGCAATAAAATAAAAATCGGCAATTCTGCAATATATGTATACACGCATGATTATAACATTCTTGCGAACATACACGCCATGTCAGCTATCGTCGGCTAAAGTCACAAACCTCTTAATTCCATTTATCAAATTATGCTTTGGCACAGTTATACAATACAACTTGACTGTCCTTTGGGACGTCAACGTCATGAAAAAAATAGAAAATAAGAACAAGTAATGTATTAAAAAAAACATAAAAAATAAACAAATGGACATCTTGCAATGATATGTATAAGTACTACTGCTGCAAATCCTTACTTATTTCATTAATTTTATTGTGATGTAACCTTGATGTTAATTACATAGGTTTTTTTGTGCCTCCTGTAAAATTGGATCAGATACGAGTTAAAAGGTTTGCGACTTCAGCCAATTGGTAAATTTGCATTCTTTCCTCTAATGCTTGAGCACGTGACATTATTTCAGCTAACAATCTATAATCATAATCGACTGGGGCATATTCCAGTAGCTAAAAGTTGTTTAACTCATTCCATGAAGAATCTGTTGCCTAATACGTCGGTCGGGTCTGGGTATACCACAAAAGGTAGATTCCATGGTTGTCCCATTACATAAAAAAGGCTCTACCCATAATGATATTATGCTGTATATGGACTACTATGATTCCGGAATAAATATTTTTCATTCATTCATTCATTCAAATGTGACAACTATCGAACTAATTATCTCACTTATATCCCTTGCTGGTAAAGTTCTATAGTATATTCTAAACAAACGTCTGGAGTACTACAGAAGCGGACAAATCGCAATAGAGCAAACGGGCTTTGTTAAGGGTAGAGGCACAAGAGAGCAGATCTTAAATATCAGGTAGTTAATCCAGAAGAGCAAAGAATTTAACATACCCATGGCCTTATGCTTCATCGATTACGCCAAAACGTGCGACTGCATAGATTAGCGAAAAATGTTTGAAGTGCTTGGGGAAATGGGTGGGTTTTATACCTGAACAAACATTACAGTCCTTTTTGGTGAAAAACCTATACTTGGACGGCAAATCTCGTGTCCGGCTGGAAGACGTGGAGTCCAAACCCTTTCAGACCAATTGAGGCAGGGTTGCATACTGTCCCGGCAACTATTCGTCTTGGTCGACAAACACATAATGCGCGGACTACGCAGAGTGCTTGAGAGTTTGAGAGCTGACAGGGCGGCATCCGAGTTGGTGAATAACAATTTGCAATACATAGTTGCCTATGAGACTGAACTAGCTAGCTACACTTGTAAAGAAAGTCGAATTGATCAGTGCACACTACGGCCTCCACTTAACCAGGAAAAAACGAAGCTAATGTTCATAGAAAGAGCTGGGATGCAGAGGGCACCGGAACTACATGACCTGGACTTATTAGAAAACTTTGTATACTTAGGCTCACAGATCTCCAACGACTGAGACTGTATAAAAGAGGTCGAAAATTGCCTAAATAGCAGTAAAGCGCTTGGAAAATATATGGAGGAACAGGAACATCTACCTCAACACCAAAGTCAGACTTATGCGCACCCTTCTCTTCTCCATTTTTCTTCATGTCTCTGAAACGTGGACTTGGAAGCCAGGTTTGAGAGCAAAAAAAGATATATTTGAAATGTGGTGCTGGCGTAGAATGTTGGTCATCTCATGTATACAACGGCGCACTTATGTGTCGATACTCAAAGAGCTTTGTATCAACATCCAGCTTTCAACTACATGCTTCCATAGAATGATGACATTATTTGGCCACGTGGCCGGCCAAGACCAGTCCAGCTTGGAGAAAATGATAATGGTTGGCTGCGTTGAAGGAAAGAGGAGTAGAACCCATATGATAGATTGATTTATTCGGCGATGCCACGGGCGTCAATATCCAAGGCGTAATACAACTAGGGTTTGGAGAAAGAAGAAGAAAAATCAAAATTCCTAATAGATACATCTTATAATTTTTTTTGGTACAATTAAATTTCAGAAAATCTTAAAACTAATTTATTTCACCATAGGAAGTTACGCTTCATAGTTATTTAACCATAAACCGAAAAAAAAGTACCACGCCGATTTCACGCCGATCACGCCGCCGCCGCCGATCAAAATCCCACCGGACGCCGCCGCCGATGATTTTGCCATCGGCGCACACCTCTAGTCTGTCCGTCTTCGGCTTAGCTCAGTAACCCTTACAACTAGAAAACTGCAATTCGGCGTGGGTAAATAAACCAATCACGCCGACAAAACAATAGAATAAAAAATCCTGAAAAAAAAATTTTTTTTAGGGTACCTCTCCTACATGTAAGTAGGTGATATCTGATGTATTTTTTTTTCTCGTATCGTTGGATAGCTTGTTCAAAAATATAATGGGTTTACTAAAACTATTTTTCAACTTAGTTATGCGTTTGCGAGATAATGAGATATAAAGCCCTAATTTTTGTTCGAGTCATGTGTCCGTCCCCCCCCCCTGCCAGCTAAATGGCTACTACTGGGGACGTGAAAAAATTCGTGGCAGTAGTACATAAAATTAATTTAAAAGGAAAACTATCACAGTTAAGTAGACATAACTCGTTAACGAGTAGTATGTAGACATAACTAGTTAACTGGTAAGAAATGCACTTAATTTCTGGTGCATATACATTGTCATTGGAATTTGAACCTTTTACCGTGGACGGTAGAGTTGCTTTTTCACGGCACGGAGCGCGCAAACGAGGGTAAGCTATAATAAAAAAACCTCAAAAGCCCCTTTTAAGTCCGCATTCTGTGACAGACGGGCAACTACGGAACCCTACCCTGCGCGTGGCCCGACACGCACTTGGCCGCTTTTTTTATTGTATAAAAAATTTTTCTTATTAAAGTAAATTAGCCACATCGCTGGTATTCTGCCAGGAGCTTACATTTTGTGCAACGCATTTTTATTGTTTGTACGTGTCGTATTTGGAATAGACCAGCTATCTAGAATAGGATGCGGGTCTTTCTCTCTCGCTTGCTCTTTCAAATGTTGGGGGTAACAGTCATCTTTAACTTCTTGTCACCATTGGTTGCAACAAATAAATGACTATGATTATGATTTTGTCACAAATCGATTTCCCGTAGCCATTAGTCGAAGCCCATTAGCGCTTGCAATCATCATTAGGACATGGTCCATTGCTGCTGCGGCTTCGGATAGTTTCTGCAATCCTGATCGATGTCGGATAGAGCCACAGCTATAGCGGATATCGATAGTTTTTATATTTAACTTAAGCAGCGGTGTTCACACCAAAACACTTTGGAACACGAAATACCAGACAGAATAGTAGATTGTGTCTCGCAAGGAAGCATATATTTACGTCAACCTGGAGCCGTACCATGGTTGGCCTTGTCACGCGATAGGTGATAGGATAGAGCGTGCGTCACTGCATGGCTGACACCGTTCGATAGAACGAGACGACGCTCTTATCTTGTCACTTGTCGCGTGATAAGGCCAACCATGCTACGGCTCCAGGTCAATATATTGAGTCCAGTCCCTCTATTCTGTAACTTGTTTTAAGCTCACCTCAACGCTCACCCACAATTATACCTTGACACCGCGGTGCGTAGTAACTAAGCGAAGGTAGATGTCTAGTTTCGTAACGGGTGACCGGCGGGGTGAGCTGCATTTGCGCGGCGACGAGGGATTCAAGTGGTTACGAAGCTGAAGGTCCTGGGTTCGAATCCCGGTAAGGGCATATATATGTGATGACCATGAATATTTGTTTCCGAGTCTTGGATGTTTTCTATGTATTTAAGTATTTATATCTATTATATATATCGTCGTCTAGTACCTTATAACACATGCCTTACTAAGCGTACTATAGGTCTAGTTCGAATTGTGTAAGAATGTCCCCTAATAATTATTTATTATTATTTATTTATTTTACGCCTAGGATGAAAATGATTTTGCTACCGAGTGGCACATACCTCCTGGTTTTCACACCTATGAGGAAAATTTAAATTCCTCATTTGAGAGCAACAGTGGCTCTTTTCTGAATACCAGATGTGAAAACTCAATTTTCTTACTAAGGTGCGTATAGGTAATAGGTACTCACGCTCTGCACATGGGACTGTCTGTGATACCTAAATTATCGCCCTAAATCCTGAAGGTCTATTATACCTACTGCAGAAGTGAAGGTTTTTAGGGGTCCGCACCTCAAAAGGAAAAAAAAACGGAACCTTCATAGGATCACTTTATTGTCCGTCTGTCTGTCATGTCAATACCCTTTATCTTGGGAACGCGTGGAGGTATGGAGTTGAAATTAAAACCAAATACTCAATTCCACAGTCTCTTGAAGCTGTAAAGATGCCGTTATGCCGCAAAAAACGTATATTTCGACACTCTCAGGGTATCAACATTTATAGGGTACTTCCCGGTGACCTAGAACTATAAAATTTGGCAAGTAATATCCTCTTATACTACAAGTTCAGGGAAAATCTAAAAACTATACATTTTAAATTTTGTACGAACCCTCGGTGGGCGAGTCCGACTCGCACTTATCCGTTTTTAGGGTTCCGTAGCCAAAATGGCAAAAACGGAACCCTTATAGTTTCGTCATGTCCGTCTGTCCGTCTGTCCGTCTGTCCGTCTGTCCGTCTGTCCGTCTGTCCGTATGTCACAGGCATTTTACTCGAAAACTATAAGGTGTATTTGAATAAAATTTTGAGGATAGGTGTATTTTGTTAGCCGCTACATAGTTTTGTAATTAAAATGACAAATAAAACCGGCCAAGTGCGTGTCGGACCACGCAAAACGAAGGGTTCCGTGCCTATTAAAAAGGTCGTATCGTCACAGAAATTTTACGGCACTTACGTCCTTTTCTTTGAGGAAGGCAGTTTTTCAGCAATATCTCGAAAACCTCTGAACCGATCTTGTTCAAAATAATTTTCGGTGAATGAAATTAATAAGCCCTATGTTCATGAATTTTTCCATATTTTTAAAATACACCGTTCAAAAATTAGAGGGGGGGGGACAGAATTTTAGTGACTTTCGGGGCGATTATCTCCGACCCTATTCACTTAATCAAAAAAAATTCAAAGAAACCTTATATTTATTTTGAAAGGCCTATCGATTGATGTGCCACACGGGGGGTCACAATGAAAAAAAAAAATTGACTTTTTGTTTTATGTATGGAGTGCACCCTTAAAAAAAATTTTTTTTGTCATTTTAATTACAAAACTATGTAGCGGCTAACAAAATACACCTATCCTCAAAATTTTGTTCAAGTACACCTTATAGTTTTCGAGTAAAATGCCTGTGACATACGGACAGACGGACAGACGGACAGACGGACAGACGGACAGACGGACAGACGGACATGACGAAACTATAAGGGTTCCGTTTTTGCCATTTTGGCTACGGAACCCTAAAAAAACATTTTTTAGGGGTGCACTCCATACATAAAACTAAAAGTCAAAAAAAAATTTTTCATTGTGACCCCAAGTGTGGCACATCAATCGATAGGCCTTTTAAAATAAATATAAGGTTTCTCAGCATTTTTTTTGATTAAGTGAATAGGGTCGGAGATAATCGCCCCGAAAGTCACTAAGATTCTGTCCCCCCCCCTCTAATTTTTGAACGGTGTATTTTAAAAATATGGAAAAATTCATGGACATAGGGTTTATTAATTTCATTCACCGAAAATTGTTTTGAACAAGATCAGTTCAGAGGTTTTCGAGATATTGCTGAAAAACTGCCTTCCTCAAAGAAAAGGACGTAAGTGCCGTAAAATTTCTGTGACGATACGACCTTCTTAATAGGCACGGAACCCTTCGTTTTGCGTGGTCCGACACGCACTTGGCCGGTTTTTTTTAATTAGATGACTTGTTCTGTAGACGCACGAACCTAAACGCTTTATAATTGAACGAAGCGAATATTTCTCAACCGGTTCTGGTAAAAATTTGTGAGCAGGTTTTTTTTACAAAAAGACAGGCTAATTTTACAGCCCGCAGAGCCACTATTAGATATTGAGACTATTATTGATATGCGCTCCATTGAAAACCAGTTATACGCGGCACATGTGCGACATACGGCTGATGCACCCCCTAGGCACTGGAGCCGTAGCATGGTTGGCCTTATCACGCGACAAGTGACAAGATAAGAGCGTCGTCTCGTTCTATCGAACGGTGTCAGCCAGTGACGCACGCTCTATCCTATCACCTATCGCGTGACAAGGCCAACCATGCTACGGGGCCTGTACGCCGCCGATCGTCGTGCTGAATCGTGTCAGATGTGTCAGAATCAGAACTAGGGTACACGCAGCACATTCATATCAAATTAGAATGCGAAATCTAAGATTGATCACCCCACTACCTAGATGGAAATTGTTCCGCTTTGTTGGCTTATCTAGACTCTATAGACCTAATAAACAGGTTGGTTTCACGACTACTTTGGTAATCATAGCAATTGAACTTAATACGTATGCTGAACAAAGTATTAATTCAAAGGAAGAAACCTAGTTAGGTACAAGAAAACTTGAAATAGTCTCTTTGTATTTCGTACTAAGGTCCAAATTTCAACTACAATTTGAAATTTAGTTTATGGATCAAGATTACCGGTAGCAGAATATACGGGAAATTGAGATGTCCGTAAGCTATTAGTACAGTTATTACAATTTAAACCTTGTAGCTAAATAGATAAAATCGTTAATTCAACATTAGTTTGTCACAATTCGACAACCTACAACTAATTTCAAGTGTGCTTAGCTATTACATACTATTTATGAAAGCCTGGTGGATTATGTGATGCAACGCTGACGTCCGACAAGCAAAGCCGACGGATTCGGATGTTGTTCATCACCATCATCAGCACGGCTATCACAAGACGGCGCGCGAGCTCTCTCGATTTTTCTCGCACTATCCGTCTCTCTCTTATTAGAAAACTTAGAAAGAGAGGTATAGTGCGAGAAAAATCGAGAGAGCTCGCGCGCCGTCTTGTGATAGCCATGCTGCTGGCCCCGTAGCATGGTTGGCCTTGTCACGCGATAGGTGATAGGATAGAGCGTGCGTCACTGGCTGACACCGTTCGATAGAACGAAACGACGCTCTTATCTTGTCACTTGTCGCGTGATAAGGCCAACCATGCTACGGCTCCACTTAGGTAGGTATAGGGATTGTGTAAAAACATGAAAAAATAACACTAAAACTAAACTAGCTAAAACCAACAGCTACAATAATTAACATAAGATTTGCACATGTGATACAAAAAGCCAATTACAGGTTCTGACCAGTAATAACATATTGGTATTTCGACAAACGTACACATATTGACGAAATATAGTTTACTATGACCGATTTCACTTAATGTTGTCTATGAGTATACTAAGTATAAACCAAAGTAGCAAGGTGAAGTTTGAAAGAGAAGTAGCCTCACTGAGCAGCTGTATGACCCTGATGATTTAAATGTCGACAAACCGTTGCAATGCACGTAGTAACAAAAACAAATGACTAACGGTAATGACTTAGGATACTCAACTCAGGAGCCGTAGCATGGTCGGCCTTATCACGCGACAAGTGACAAGATAGGAGCGTCGTCTCGTTCTATCGAACGGTGTCAGCCAGTGACGCACGCTCTATCCTATCACCTATCGCGTGATAAGGCCAACCATACTACGGGGCCTGGTCGTCACGGCGCCGTGATCAGCTCTTGCGCAAGTTAGGCAAAAGAACAGCTATTACAACGAATATGCGGGACCTAAATGGCGTTAGGTAAAACTGACAATTTGTCGCTACGCTACCGTGGCATTGAATGCATGCACGTGACAGTTTTTTATTAACCCCCGACCCCCGACACAAAAAGAGGGGTGTTATAAGTTTGACGTGTCTGTGTATTTGTGGGTCTGTCTGTGGCATCGTAGCTCCTAAACGAATGGACCGATTTTAATGCGCTTTTTATCGTCCGAAAGCTGACGTGATCGAGATGGTTCTTAGCTACGTTTCAACAAAAACGATTCAGCCGTTTTTGAGATATTGAACTTTGAAATGAAAATGCCGGGAGTCTTTAAAATTTTCTAAGTTGTTAATTCTGTGACGGTTTTACGAGGGTGGATCAAAAAGTACCTGTGTTAGAAATGAAGACGCATATATTTTTAAAAAGTTTTATTTTATTTTTCAACATAATCTCCTTCTAGGTCCTTACACTTTTCCCAGCGTTTCGGCCACTTCTTTAACCCCTCCAAAAAGTAGGATTTGTCAAACCCTTCAAAATACGCTTCTGTCTCAGCTATAACCTCCTCGTTTGACCTGAATTTCTTTCCCCCGAGCCATGTTTTCATATTGGGGAACAGAAAAAAGTCACAGGGAGCCAGATCCGGTGAGTAAGGCGGGTGTGGCAGCAATTCATAACGTAGTTGGGTTAATTTGGCAGTGACAATTTTGGATGAATGTGCTGGTGCATTGTCATGATGGAACAACACTTTCTTCTTTGACAAATGGGGCCGTGTCTCCTTTTTAGGGTTCCGTAGCCAAAATGGCAAAAACGGAACCCTTATAGTTTCGTCATGTCCGTCTGTCCGTCTGTCCGTCTGTCCGTCTGTCCGTCTGTCCGTCTGTCCGTATGTCACAGGCATTTTACTCGAAAACTATAAGGTGTATTTGAACAAAATTTTGAGGATAGGTGTATTTTGTTAGCCGCTACATAGTTTTGTAATTACAATGACAAAAAAAAATTTTTTTAGGGGTGCACTCCATACATAAAACTAAAAGTCAAAATTTTTTTTTTCATTGTGATCCCCCGTGTGGCACATCAATCGATAGGCCTTTCAAAATAAATATAAGGTTTCTTAGCATTTTTTTTGATTAAGTGAATAGGGTCGGAGATAATCGCCCCGAAAGTCACTAAAATTCTGTCCCCCCCCCTCTAATTTTTGAACGGTGTATTTTAAAAATATGGAAAAATTCATGGACATAGGGCTTATTAATTTCATTCACCGAAAATTGTTTTGAACAAGATCGGTTCAGAGGTTCTCGAGATATTGCTGAAAAACTGCCTTCCTCAAAGAAAAGGACGTAAGTGCCGTAAAATTTCTGTGACGATACGACCTTTTTAATAGGCACGGAACCCTTCGTTTTGCGTGGTCCGACACGCACTTGGCCGGTTTTTTTTTCATCAAACCGATCCAATAACTCACTATAGTACGGCCCTGTGATAGTTTTCCCTTTTTGTAAAAAATCTATAAGGATTATTCCCTTACTATCCCAAAAAATCGTGTCCATGACTTTTTCGGCTGATGGGACCGTTTTCGCCTTCTTTGGGGCAGATTCGTTAGAAAAAATCCATTGTTTAGACTGCCGCTTGGTCTCAGGTGTATAGTAATGGATCCAGGTTTCATCAACAGTAACGTCACGACGGAAAAACTCCTGCGGATTTCGCTCGAACAAGCCCAAAGACTCCTTCGACATTGACAGCCGTAACCGCTTATTTTCATCCGTGAGCAATCGCGGCACCCATCGGGCGGACACTTTTTTCATATTTAATTTATCGTGTATTATATTAATTGCTGTTCCGTACGACACCCCTACAGCCCCTGCTAATTCACGCACTTTGGTATGTCGATCGGTGACCATTATGTTTTTTACCTTTTGCACGACTTCTTCGGTAACCACGTCTGCCGGGCGCCCTGGGCGGTCCTCGTCGAAAACAGATGTACGACCTCGTTTAAATTCATTAAACCAATATCTCACGGTTGTCATAGACGGCGAAAGACCTACGTAGACAGCATCTAACTTAACTTTTATTTGTTCGCATGTTTTTCCATCCAAAAATAAGAAGCGAATTACGGAACGATATTGCTCTTTCTCCATTTTGTACGAAAAACAAAACAAGTCTTACAAAATTTGCCGCCAGAAAAAAACTGAACCATAGACAATTGCCAGTTTTCATTTTTTATTTGATAAGGTCAATACTGCACGACGGTAATGCCAACTTTCCTAAGTAACGCCACCTGCCATCAAACATGGGTACTATTTGATCCACCCTCGTATTTACTTTGAACCATTTTTTAATGTTTTTGATAAATTTTCTCCCCCAGGATTACCAGGGAGTCAGAATGCCGTTCCCCTTCGTGGAGATCGCCTACCAGGCGGAGTGTGACCGGCACGAGAGCCCCGAGTTCGAGGAGGAGGCGTACGCGCTGTGCGGCGAGGACTGGGGCACCAGAGTCAGCAAGATACAGGAGCTGAGGGATATGATATATGGTACGGTAATATGCTGTCCTCATCATTCAACCCACATTCAACTCAGTTTTTAGAGAGGATGAACTTCAACTAGATAGAATACATATTATCAAACGGCGAACGACAAAACCATAGAAGGCGAACTCCTAACAAATGTCTACCCAAACGCGTGCCCAAAACCCGGTATGCGCATGTGTGCGCAACTGCGCATGTTCTAACTAAGGGTGAAACCACATTTATCAGCATCGATCAGCAATTTAAGTATGAAAAATCGTCGTTTAGTATGACGATGCGTATGCATGCTATTAGCTAATCGCATGCGTACGCATCTTCAAACTAAACGACGATTTTTCATACTTAAATTGCTGATCGATGCTGATAAATGTGGTTTCACCCTAAACGGCTGCTTGTCATCCTTTTGTGACACCTCACCCCCACTTCCGCATACGTCCGCATAATGGTAATGTGCATCCTTTTTGTGGGGCCACTTTTCGGCGCTTCTATTTTTTTTTCGTTCGCTGACATCAAAAGACAAAAATGAGAAGCAAAGTCAGAGATTGCTGACGAACTCTGAAAACGACCCTCTCCTCTCCTCAGATCTTAGTTAAGGTTAAGACCACCACACATCTAAAAAAGAAGTCGATTTGAAGTCATATTTATTATGAACCGATTTATATGAAATTTGGTACAGAGATAGTTGAGTTCCGGGGAAACACATAGGATAATTTTTATCATCATCATCATCATATCAGCCCAAAAGACGTCCACTGCTGGACATAGGCCTCCCCCAAAAAGTGCCAAAGTAACCGGTCCTGCGCCAACCGCATCCAGCGGACTCCCTCGACCTTTACCAAACCGACCTTTACTAAAGGGGTGAAAGTTTGTATGGAGCTGCGGTATAAACGAATTCCACGCGGACGGAGTCGCGGGCAGAAGCTGTCTCCAGCCGGGTTATTACAACACCTCGCGCGAGATGAACTTCCCGTCTCTGTCTAAGTGTTCTATTTTAAGGGGCCGGATAGACGGTCTTTGCTCGCCTTGCAGAAATACATAATCTCATTTGTTCATCTATATCTCATAGCTGATCTAGGTATATCTATTGTAGCTTCTGCCCGCGACTCCGTCCGCGTGGAACTCGTTTATATCGCAGCTCCATGCAAACTTTCACCCCCCATTTCACCCCCTTCGGGGATAATTTCTAGTATAAAAACTATCCTATGTCCTTCCTCGGAACTCAAACTATATCTACACTCGTACCAAATTTCATCTAAACTGGTTCGTAATATTAGTATGGATATGGATATTAGTATGGATAGGTACAATACATACTTCATTATTAGGCCAATTGATTAACTCGTACCACTCAAAAGGTAGATTAATAAAAAACCGGCCAAGTGCGTGTCGGACCACGTAAAACGAAGGGTTCCGTGCCTATTAAAAAGGTCGTACCTATCGTCACAGAAATTTTACGGCACTTACGTCCTTTTCTTTGAGGAAGGCAGTTTTTCAGCAATATCTCGAAAACCTCTGAACCGATATTGTTCAAAACAATTTTCGGTGAATGGAATTAATAAGCCCTATTGTCCATGAATTTTTCCATATTGGGGGGGGACAGAATTTTAGTGACTTTCGGGGCGATTATCTCCGACCCTATTCACTTAATCAAAAAAAAATGCTAAGGAACCTTATATTTATTTTATCGATTGATGTGCCACACGAGGGGCCACAATGAAAAAAAAAATTGACTTAGTTTTATGTATTACCCCTAAAAAAATTTTTTTTGTCATTTTAATTACAAAACTATGTAGCGGCTAACAAAATACACCTATCCTCAAAATTTTATTCAAATACACCTTATAGCTTTAGAGTAAAATGCTTGTGACATACGGACAGACGGACAGACGGACAGACGGACATGACGAAACTATAAGGGTTCCGTTTTTGCCATTTTGGCTACGGAACCCTAATAAAATAGGCTAATCGTTCACACCACACATACGACGTAACCTTGATTGCAAGTTGCAACATGCAACACCATATTAAAATAAAATAGGCCTACATAATTAGATACTTGCATAATTAATTACTGTCACCAAAAAACCGGCCAAGTTCGAGTCGGACTCGCGCACCGAGGGTTCCGTACAAACCTGTAGGTATATAAGTAAATTATTAAAAATATTTTTATTATAATGATGTAACTAAAAATTTACGATTTTCGCAATTTTTCCTTTATCTGTGCTATAAGACGTTGCTTCGTACCAAATTTCAAGATTCTGAGTTTACGGGAAGTAGCCGGTAGGTTTTGATTCCCTTGCGAGTTTTGAAAATTTGCGGAAATTTGCGGCATAAACGGCTGTAGCTTTTGATTGCGTTGGCTTAGAAGTTTGATTTTTTCACAGCTCCAAGGGACAGTAGACCTGAGTATTTGATATAAATTTTAGCTTGATACCTCCACGGACGGACGGACGGACAACAAAGTGACCCTTTAGGGTTCCGTTTTTTCCTTTCGAGGTACGGAACCCTAAAAACATTGTCACTTCTTTTCATTGGGCAGTCGTGTAACAAAGTGAAATCAAAAGAATTTTCGAAAAACCCAACTGCTTTTTTCCAAATATTATTATATATAGCCTGTCACTCCCACGATTAAAAGGAATCCAACGACATCTCATATATGTCGAAATCCGTCAAACGGTTTAGACTGTAGGGCGTGCCAAAGAATAAGACATACATACATGAAATTCATACATACATACATACGCTCGAAAAACATAACCCTCCTTTCCTTCGGCAGTCGGGTAAAAAGAAGACAACTCAAAAAACTGTAACCCGACTGCGAACGAACAACTTATTTAAAAAAAAAAACTTTTTTTTGCATACAAAAGGCTATGTCACCCGGGGCATAAACATAATTAAGAATCGGTTGACCCCCCATTAAACAAAATCGATTCAGTATCTTAAACGCTACGGTGGAGTGGAACACACAAATAAAACATATCCCTTCCTTTCGGCTCTCAAAAAATAAAAATAAAACGTGTGGAATGGAACCAAAAAATATTCAAATGTGTTCATTCATCCGCTGGAGTGTGGCTGAAGCTACGACCACACTACAAAAGACCACACAAATACACATAGATACATTATATACACATATACGTACGTATTCTGTATCTAGTTGACGTACATAGTTGTACCTAGTTGTAGACACCTAAAACCTGTATCGCTTCAATCGCACACCACAAACCTTCGTAAATAAAATAAATACAATTTGATATCATTAGCCAATAAATTGTTACGTATGAAAGATTTTATTCGGTACCAGGCAACCATAAGTATTGGGTAGTAACGTTATCAACGTTCCACAGAGCGCGGGGAATGCCAGCCGCCGCAGATGGACGACAAATTCTTGTTGCGGTTCCTGCGCGCCAGGCGCTCCGTGCCCGCGAGAGCGCATCGACTGGTTAGTTATGCTTTCCTAATACTTACTTATAAATTAATGCCATCGTATACAGTAAATTCCACTGTTTGTGGATTGATAACGGAATGACGTCCATTCGTCCCAGCCGAGGTAAATAAACTTTGGTGAACGAATGAATATCATCACACACATGTCATACTTATTTCAAGCAATGCAGTGGCGATGGTAGTAATTTTCTTTCATGACACCATTAAAATCATGGCACTCGTTGGGCTTTTGAACATTTCTTTAACCTTTTTAGGATTCCGTAGCCAAATGCAGCAATTTTTTTTTCATAACAAGTATGAATATCTATATATCGCGTCGCGCGATCTTATAATATGTAGTTATAGTGGTATAGTTACGCTTACTGTTATACATGTCCCATTAAACTTTGTTCCACTGCACTTTATACTTGTGTTTCCAGATGGTCCGCTACTGCAAGTTCCGGGAACAGAACCCGCACATATGGCGCGGCGTCGACTGGTTCGGGCTGCGACGGCTTGGCAGCGTATTCGAGGGAGTGCTCTACGACAGACCAGATGTGGGTCGACTCATCCTGTGTAGACTCGGTGAGACTAACTTACTTCATGTTGGAGGCCAAGATCTTCATTTGTTCGTTGCGCCATAGCAGTAAGCTCGTACATTAGTTATTTGTGATTGTAATTGATTATAAAATTAATAGTTCTTACGAAGTCGGTATCACTCGGTTTTCAGGGCTATGGAATCCTGACACGACTCCCGTAGAAGACCTGATCCGCGGCAGCCTGCTCCTGCTGGAGGTGGGCATCATGCAGCCGAAGCTTCAGGTCCTGGGAGGAGTAGCCATGGTGGACTGCGAGGGCATCACCATGAAGCACATGAGGCACTTCACGCCGACGGTCGCGCTGCAAGCTATGAACATACTAGGGGTATGTATTCTTAGTCGTGCACTCTTACTTGGCAAAGTGGTCGTCGTCAGCTATGGTAGCCATAGCCATGGTGGGCTGTGAGGGCATCACCATGAAATACATGAGGCACTTCACGCCGACGGTCGCGCTGCAAGCTATATATGAACATACTAGGGGTATGTCTTCTTAGTCGTGCACTCTTGGCAAACTGGTCGTCGTCAGCTATGGTAGCCATAGCCATGGTGAGCTGTGAGGGCATCACCATGAAATACATGAGGCACTTCACGCCGACGGTCGCGCTGGCTGTGAATATAGTAGGGGTATGTCTTAGCTTCATCGTCAGAGGTATATAATGTTACACAAAGAACATCTGCTCTTCCGTCATCCGATCCGCCATCCAATCCTATACTCCTTTCGAACATTTTGTTATGACGATGGTGGGAAAACAAAGGAACATTCAGCCCGTGAATGGAATGGAATTCGGGTCTATATTTCTCTCTCGCTGGCTCTTACACTTTCTTATGTCAAAATGAACGATTCCACTCGAACCCGAATACTTTTAAGAGCTCTTGGAATGTAGCTTACCGGAAGGTAAGCGGTCATAGAGTCAGGTACAGCTAGAGGGACTGCCCCGGATCAGATTGAAGTGTTTGTTTAATTCTTGTCTGACGAATAATTTCATCTGATTTATTTTCTCTTTTCACGCATCCAAGGAATATAAAGGTTTGTGATATCCAGTATCAATACTTACATTTGATTCATCAAAATATGGTAGGAATACCAGTGAAGTAATTAGGTAACTTTTAGTTTTCTCCTCATGGTCATCATCATCTCCTAGGCATATTCGGCCACGGCGACTACTTTCTTATGCTAACGGTACTATATAAAGTCTAGTTACGCTACCAATTTACGGTACTTACTTCGGAAACCAGTGCATACATTAGTAGCCTCCTACGCAGTAAGAGTGCGAGTCTCACCTCATATCACCACCAGCCACGCTAGCACGATAGGTTTTATGATCACGTTGGTTTAAGGCCCAAATGTAGGCACCAAAACGTCACGTAAAACATGACCATAAAACCTATCGCGATGGCTGCCCAGCACCGCCTCATACGTCACCTGCTGTAGGGGCAATATTGAAATTGCGACCTTAATTGGCCCTACTTGACTATACAGGGACCAATTCCAACATTGCCCCTGTGAAGCAGGTGTGTGAGTGGCCAGCTTAAACTGGCAAAACCTTTGGTTTGGACTACCAGATCCAGAAGTCTTCTATATATTCTAATATAATTTTCTGTACCCCTAGTACGCGTTCCCGGTGCACCAGCGCGGCGTGCACGTCGTCAACTGCTCGCGCGTGTTCGAGACGCTCTTCTACTTCTTCAGGCGTCTGGCGCCCGCGGACGAATTGTGGAAGAGAGTATACTTTCACACGGATATGAGTTCACTTCATAGGTTTGTATTTGATTTAATTATATTTCCTGTTGTTTAACGTCCTCTTATTTAGTTATTTCTTTTCCTTGTTTGTTTGTTTAATTGTGTAATTTGTGACGTTAAATAAATGTATTTTCTTTCTTTCTTTCTTTCTTTCAAACGAATTAGAAAATTGTTGTCATTTGTTTGGTACAAGTACAAGCTTTTATTGTCAATTGTGTTTTTCTAGAGGGTTCTAATAAGCCCAAACGTCTCCTGTGTCTCAGCGTTCTTTAATAGGAACAAAATATGGTTTCTCAAACATGCAATGAAATGTCATCATTACCTGCGTTATAACAGGCTTCAAAGTATCACGTTTCGGGCGGAATAACTCGAGAGAACCGTCAAGAAATTTCATACAAAATTGAAGGACTAGGCCGGGAAGTAAGCCAATCACAATTATTTACCAGTGGCGCTAGTGAGCACTGTAACACTCTCTTAACTAAGCTAGGTAATTAACATCATTTTGTATTGATTTTTGTATGTTGATACCTGATGCCCGATATAAATAATTTTATTTCATTTCATCTAATTGTTCCTAAACGTTTCTGTTCTCCAGGTACATAGACCCAGAATGCCTGCCGACGCGGTACGGCGGAAAGCGGAAAGAGACCTCTCTCTACACCTGGCTGACCAAGATCCATCATTACAGGAACAAAGACTTCGATGACGACATCAGCAAGCTGGGCTACTCCTGCGACTACTAAGGCGCAATTTACACATGCAACAAATTGCATGCAAGTTTCATTATGGTGGCACTACACTTAGGGGTTGCGTGTTCGCGTTGCATCGTTGCCTCTTTCATTTGCCGTAGGATCGAAAAAGGTGCTGCACGAATATTTGGGCAAATATCGCCAAGTGGAGTGCCACCATTGCGGATTACCGAGGTATACTGAGCTTAGTTGATCTATCAAACCCCGAAATGTATAGCTTAACTTGCATGCAATGTTTGCATGAGTAAATTGCACATTGAATACCGTTTTTGAAAAAAAAAACCGGACTAGTGCGAGTCACACTCGCCCACCGAGGGATCCGTACAAAACTACAAATGTATAGTTTCAGATTTTTCCATGTACTTGTAAGTAGGTAGTATAAGACGATACTTGCCAAATTTCATAGTTCTAATAAGTCATCGAAAAGTGCCGTATAAATTTTTGATTCCCTTGAGAATGTCGGAATATACGTTTTTTGCGGCATAAACGGCCGTAGGTATTTTTTTTAACGTTAACTTAGAAGTTAGATTTTTTCACAGCTTCAAGGAACTGTAGACTTGAGTACTTATATGGTTTTGATATCAAGTCGATACCTCACGCGTCCCCGAGATAAAGGATCTTGACAGACAAACAGGCGGACAACAAAGTCATCCTATAATTATAAATTATGCTCCGGGTGACATAACATGTTTATGAGAAAACAGTTTTTTTTTAGTTAGTTTTCGTTTGTGGGAATATAGTTTTTTAACTCTTAATGCTTGTTTGCTAGAAGTTTTTGTATGGACACGCAACAGCAATAAAATTGTAGGTAGTCCATAGCCATAGGTAATGTGTAAACAGTTTCCTAGGATTAATCCCAGCGTACAGCTGGCTGTGATAACATCCGTCCATTTTGTTTCATTAAGTTAGGAGTTAAGGAGGAACCTATACATAACATAGTCATTAGTGAATGTCATTCGGAACCATCCACATATTACGTAACGTAAAATTCCGACTTTTTGTACCCTCCCCAAATGTCACGCTTCCCGACGATCTCTTTTCCCCCATATTGCTGTTACGTAATATTATGTAGTTGGTACACTCAGCGTCAAATACCCAGTAGCAACCAAAGTGGTCAAATAGTTCGGTACACCATATATTTAGTATGGTGTACCGAACTATTTGGCCACTTTGACAGATACATAGTATATGACACTGAGTGTACTATCGCCCAACGGGTTCACACTTTCTGTTCAAAATCGTCTGCACATGCATGGCGATCGCTCGAAAATGAGGTGTGAACCCGTACGCTTGGCTTGGGCGATAGTATAGTACCTAATTGTCGTTCGTTATAAAAATACTGTGATTCGGCGTAATAATGGCGCCAGCGACAATAAGGTTTTCGCTGAGAATGACACATATACGCGTTCATACTGTATACGAATTAAGGGTGATTTTTATTTTGTTGTTGTATAATTATTTTATTTTATAGTATATTAATGCAGAATAATTATTATATGTGTAGTGTATGTGCACTACAAATAAATACGAGCGAGGGTAGTTGTCGCGACCGGCCGAGCTGGGAGCGCTTGCCACTTGTCATCGAGCTACCGCCGAGTGAGGTCGCGACTGTGCACCTAAGCTAACAGCCTAAATAGTGGTTTTATTTACTTACCCTGAGACCCAAGGGTGGAACATCACAATATGTAACTTCTTATATAGGTATATGTATAGTCAAAACAAAAATAATGTTACCTATGCCAATAAACAGACATGCTCTTGACTGTTAAAATTTGTTTCATTTAAGTTTGTGCCACATGACGGGATTGACGGGCGACGCGGACGGGGCCGACCTAGACGGAGATGGATGACGACCTGGATGTATTCCTCAGCAATTGGGTGGAAGCGGCACCTGCACCTAGCAGGGACGCATGGAGATCACGGGGAGAGACCTTTGCCCAGCAGTGGGACACTCAATAAGCTCATAAAAAAAATGTTTTATTTTTAGTAGTGGCTCCGCCCGCATAAGAAAGAACCCAAAAGGCGCCGCGGATAAAATAGGATATATTAGTACTGTTATGTTCGTTCTGAAGGTCCATTCTATACATATACTTGTGAAAGATTTTTTTTACGGATGAGTATACGGGGTGGGCCCTGTGACAGGAGCAAATATTTAAAAGGTGGCTTCCTTAGAGCATCTGTAGTAACCCATTTTATCCATTTCTTTTAATTTTTTTTCAACTCGGAGAAAAATTGATCTAAAGTTATGACCTCCCACTCCTCCCAGTAATGTATCTTGGCACCACGAGATCATGGCACAGTAGTCAATGCAGATTTTGAGGTAACATTATGTAGTGAGTCATACATAATAGTTTTTGCATTTTTGTTTATATAAGATATTTTTTTCAATTTTTTTAGTGTTTTTAAAATGAAAAGTTACTTATATCACTCCAGAAGAGTAAAAAGTACCTACACATAAACTTATGTTGAAGAAAAAAAACAAAAAATTTTTTTTTTCAATTAAAACCATTTTGAAACAATTGCTCACAAGCTTAATAATCTAACGTTTCATTTTTTGCTCCTGTTACAGGGCCCACCTTGTATATATAGTTTCGGAGAATTCCCCATACTGCAGAGTAACAGAGTTGCAACCTCCCAGGTTTTTCATAATTCATCATCATACTAACTGCCCGCGCGGATTAACTCGCTGCAAATAACGCAGGCAATAAAATAAGACCTATGTCCATCCAGGAAGACCATCCTACACACGGGTTTTTTTAAATCACACACAAGGACATCCTTTTTCGTTGAATGGCAGATTCTGGCAATAGCGGCTTCTTAACACGACAGCTGTTGGACAGTGTGCTACAACGGTGGAATGTCGGAATTGGTGTAAAAAAACACACTGCCTAAAACCTAAAACTACGAGGTGGGACCAAGTATGTAAAGTACCTAAGTTCACTTTTATCGTCTTAAAGTTGGACCATCGTTAGCTCTCTAGCGCTCTCTAAAATTATGATTATAAAAGAAATTCCTTGTGATAGTCAAAGGCCAGAGTCTTTGACCAGTGTGTGTTGCCAGTGATGACGTATGGCACGGAAACGTGGTCGCTTACTATGTGCCTCATATAAGAAGACTCAAAGTCACCCAAAAGGCAATGGAGATGGTTATACTGGGAGTATCTGCGTGATCGCATCAAAAATGAGGCTGTCCGCAGCAGAACCGATTTAGCCCTCCGAATCGCTAAACTTAAGTGGCAGTGGGCGGGGCACATTGCACGTAGAACCGATAGCCATTGGGGCGGAAAGGTTCTCGAGTGGCGACCACGTACCGGAAGTAGGCCCCCCACAAGGTGGTTTATGACCTGATGACCTGGTAAAGGTCGCTGAAGACCGCTGGATGCGGGTGGCGCAGTACCGGTCATTGTGACACTCTTTGGGGGAGGCCTACATCCAGCAGTGGACGTCTTTCGGCTGATATGATGATGATGATGAGCCAAACGCAGGTTAGGTTCGTTAGGTAGCTTCAGATGCCCAAAGGGCAAAACGCCCAGAAATAGGAGCCCCGCGTAGTGGGGCTCCGTCGAAACTGTCACGGCCGACCAACCTTCATACTGAACTTTGAAAATGTGACAGTGTGAACGTTGGGAAAGCATACATTAAGTGCCACTTGTAAGTTCATACTAAATAAATAACATTTGCAGTTTTCTCGATGACGGTATTTCTGCCCTAACACGAATCTGCCAGTTAGAATTTGCCCTTAACCGAACCAAGGACACAAACACACTAACTACCTGATTACTTACAAACTTATCTTTCCCTATTTATTATTTGTATAGAAGTAAAGACGATTATATAGAAGATTTGTTGTATAGAAGATTTGTTGAAAGAAAGAGAGTAGGTAAGTACTTATAGATACCGATGGAATAGTAAAGGTTTCCAAGCGATACGAAACAAAAACAGGATCGGCATCCACTAGAAGGACATACAAAAAAACTTGCAAAATGCGTAAGGATGCCTAACTTAGCCGGCACTGAATTTGCAATCGTAAATTTATGACGCTAAGTTTCACTTTCGTTCGTATTTAAATATTACCTGCCGTCCTACCCACCCAGCTGACGTTAAAATGGAAAAAGAAAACAAAGGACTATCCATATAAAGTGTTGTATTAAGTTGAAGTACACTCACCATATGATTCATTTGTAAGCGAGCATTGGCTAGGGTCATCACGCGCGAGGCATACTGATAACCCTTATCCAGCCCAGTTCCGTTGCCAATTGTCATTGTCGATACAGCCCGACCGAGCCAACAGTCGCGAGTTATGCACTCCTGATTTATTTTGTTTAATTACTGTCAAGTTTTTTTTTATTCCGATGTGACTGTGGAATTGTGTTTTTTTTTTTTTGTTATGAGGTTTGTATGTTTTTGTTATTTGTATCACCCAATTAGCGATAAGCGTTCTTATACTTCTTATAAGGATAAATCTGTGTTTTTCGACCTTTGGATCGCGACCCCCTGGGGTCGTGAGCGTCTTGAAGGGTGTCGCACTGTGGGCTGAAATTCGGCTTCATAGACAGAGCAATGGAAGTTTTCATATTATTTTTTTATGCTTGAAATGGCTTTTACTTTTCATGACGTGACATGATTCTGACTTGATTTGGTACGAAATGAATAGTACTAATTATTTCAGATTAGTTGGTACTTATTCCGCATATTTCAGTCATAGTTGAAGGTTTTTTTTTAATACCTAGTTTTTTTTTTCGAAGTACCTACCTATCCCGATTTTCCGTATCAGCTCCATACATTTCTTCCTAAAACAAAATAACTCATCGGTTCTCGTGCCAAATCACGTCACGGTCATAATTTAACTTAAATAATGACAAGTAAAAGCCATTTCAAGCGAAAAATACATGATGTGAAAACTTACATTTCTTTGTCTATGATAGCCAAATTTCAGCTCACAATGCATCTCAGCCTTACCTTACCTAACGTACTACTACTTACCTTAAACCAAAGGTGACGTAAGGATTCAATATTTATAGAATTAAAATATAGGTGAATAACTTAAAAAGATGACCGTTGTGTATAGGGGTGACGTGTTCGAATAGGCATTTGTTTGTTTGTGTTGCACAATTTAAATATGAAATGTCTATTCGAACACATTACTTACACATACAACAGGTCATCTTAAGTTTTTTTACCTACTTATAGCTACGTACGAACGTCACGATCGCGATTTTTAGGGTTCCGTAGCCAAAGTGGCAAAAACGGAACCCTTATAGTTTCGTCATGTCCGTCTGTCCGTCTGTCCATCTGTCCGTCTGTCCGTCTGTCCGTCTGTCCGTATGTCCGTCTGTCCGTCTGTCCGTCTGTCCGTCTGTCCGTCTGTCCGTATGTCCGTCTGTCCGTCTGTCCGTCTGTCCGTCTGTCCGTCTGTCCGTATGTCACAGGCATTTTACTCGAAAACTATAAGGTGTATTTGAATAAAATTTTGAGGATAGGTGTATTTTGTTAGCCGCTACATAGTTTTGTAATTAAAATGACAAAAAAAAATTTTTTTTAGGGATGCACTCCATACATAAAACTAAAAGTCAAAAAATTTTTTTCATTGTGACCCCCCGTGTGGCACATCAATCGATAGGCCTCTCAAAATTAATATAAGGTTTCTTAGCATTTTTTTTGATTAAGTGAATAGGGTCGGAGATAATCGCCCCGAAAGTCACTAAAATTCTGTCCCCCCCCCTCTAATTTTTGAACGGTGTATTTTAAAAATATGGAAAAATTCATGGACATAGGGCTTATTAATTTCATTCACCGAAAATTGTTTTGAACATGATCGGTTCAGAGGTTTTCGAGATATTGCTGAAAAACTGCCTTCCTCAAAGAAAAGGACGTAAGTGCCGTAAAATTTCTGTGACGATACGACCTTTTTAATAGGCACGGAACCCTTCGTTTTGCGTGGTCCGACACGCACTTGGCCGGTTTTTTTCCCCACTAAGAACGTCGCGCCATGAAAAAGGTTGAAAAACACTGATTTGAAAAAAAAATTGTAAATAGATTGCATTGTAATGTCACCGAGTTTTATTTTATTTTTAATTATTATTATTGTTTTTCCTGTGTAGGTACTATGGACTATTGTCTGCAATAAACTGATTTTAATATTTATTTAATTTTTAAATTAATGACTTCACTAGCGGATCTAGGGCATGATATGTTTTATGGTCATGTTTACGTGACGTTTTGAGACATTCAAGCCGTAAGGTATGAATAGTCGCGGAATTCAAGCCGTAAGGTATAATTGTTGACCTATTTAGAGCTCACTTTATACTGGCCACTTTAATAGCTTCATAGAAAACCAAAATTAGTTGACACCTAAATGGCTCAACCTCCTTGATCGTACCTACCAAAAAATATGAAATAATTAGGTAAGTAGTATACTATTCGTTTCGTGCCAGCCTAATCACGTCAGAATCGTGTCATGTAATGAAAAGTAAAAGCCTGAACTTGACCATAAAACCTATCTAGGGTTAAGGCGCTCAGCTCAAGGCCCTTATTAGATATCGCTTATATCTATGGCTCGCACAAACGCCTGCGATCTGGGGCATTCACGAATTCACCGCCCGTGGTTTGTCTACTTTTGACTCATTTACGATGTTTGGAAACGTATTTGTAATAAAAACAAACGTAAAAACACGAATAAAACATGTTTACCTAAATTACCTATTTTAAGATTCAAAAATTAAAATGAATTAGGTAATGTATTAGTGCCTGTGTACAATAATTTCAAGATTGATTTTAAATCGTGGCATCGCCGCCCTCGCCGTAAATATATAATTTTGCTCCCTTGAGACACAATTTTTCACGCGCAATTGCTGTTTCAGTCGTGAAAAACGCAGTTTTTCACGACTGAAACAGCAATTTACCTACTTGATTAGTACGGTCGACGCCAAAAATACGTTTACACTATTCGCCTTATTGCAATGGAATAAGGAGCAAAAGTGTAAACGTATTTTTGGCGTCGACTGTACAAATATTACACTGTGACGATGACGTCACGATTCAATGTTAATCAGTATGAAATGAAACGTTTTCGGCTGCCGCCAGCGAGGTCCGTCTTTAACTCAATTTTTTGGGTATTTATGTTTTTTAATTGTAGTTGCTCCCATACAAACATTTATTTCTCTCCAAAAACTGGTTCGAATGGCATCGTAAAAAAAAATTAGGACACAACCCAATTACATTTTTAATCGAATAAGTAACTCATTTCGAAACGAGAGTACTTACATTGATATGGCATGTTTTGGCAGCCGATAAGAAGTTGACCGTTGACCCGCGTCTATCTATTTTTATCGACTTAAAATTATCGCTCCGTTATCATAATAATTAAGTAACTGCTTATGATTAAACAGTTCAACACATACACGCGTAATCATGTTGTTTACATTATTTCCAGTTCCAATATGCCATTCATAGACATAGCATTCCAAGCGGACGTCAGTAGATACGAAGATGCCGACTTCGAGGAGTTCGCAAGGCGGAACTGCGGCGAGAATCCTGCTACCAGGGCCGCAGAGATCAAGGAGCTTAAACGATTACTAGACGGTGGGGAATAGGGACCAGTCAGTAGAAATAGTGTAGTGACTAGTGCGACACACCAAGACCCCATATTTACGTGGAGGTATTTGCTCTATAAGTTTTCGTGTTGCAGAAAAGGGGGAATGCCAACCACGTCGAACGGACGACGCGTATCTATTGAGATTTCTGCGATGTCGCAGATTTATTCCTGCCTTGGCACATAGATTGGTAAGAGGAATACGTGAAAGTAAGTTTGTAATCGGCTCACCCACAAACAAAACAAACGAGCACCATGTTCTGATTTCTTTTAGAATTAGTTACGTATGTCACGATTACGATGTCGCAATGAAACGTGGATAGTAAGTAAATTATCTGTTTTGTTTAAATGTCTGTGCAATAAGATTAAACTTTCAATGCAGATTGATATAATTTTTGTGATAAAGATTTGTAACAAAATAATTTAACGCTTTAAACGCCAAACAGTATGTCTAATAATTTCACTTGTAATTTTCACTCGAATTTGTAATAGGGTAAATCGTTATCAACTGGCCACCGTTCAATAACTGGCCACCTCATACTAAAAATGAACTCTATTCACCTATAATAGAATTCATTTTAGTATAAGGCTTCATTTACTGGCCACCCTTCAATAACTGGCCGCGTCATTCTAAATTGAATTCTGTTTGTACGGAACAGAGTTCATTTTCATTATTAGCTTTTGAAGGGTGACCAACTACTGGCGATATCCCTACCATTAGTAGTATTAGTACCATTACCAACAATCATGTCTACAAAAGCGATCTAATCTATCTTTCATAATTATTTCTAAATGCGTCATTTTAAGAAGGTTATCAATGCGTTTATAATTTGTTTTTGTCATGTTATCAATGAAATAAATTCTTTTAGATGGTGCGTTACGAGGGTTTCCGCTCAAAAAACTCATATTTGTATAATTGCGACGCATTTGGTCTGCAACGCGTGAAAGATGTTTATTCGTGCACATTCCCGGACAACCCTGACAATGGCAGGATTACAATTATGAGACTTGGTAATTGACAAACTTAACTTTGCAGCTCAGACAGTCACGCGCCAGGTGTTTGCAGAACTTTCTACATGCAGAGATGTTCGTTTTGAGTTTCGCCACCCGCAAACATAACTTGGTATCGCACTACTAGATTGATGAACTTTTTCCATAAGATAATGTAACTGTTGTAAGATGCGATCGTCACTTACCTTATTATTATTTACTGGTTTTGCGGAAGTCATTATAATTGATAGCCCTTTGTGCTTTTATTGATTAATGATTACCTGTCTCTCCTTATTCTTTCAAGGCAAATGGGACATGGAAACGACTCCGGCAGAAGACCTAATTCGGTGTGCGTTGCTCTTGGATGAGATATGCGTCATGCAGCCAAGGCTGCAAATTTTAGGACTTACCATAATCATAGATCTCAAGGGACTCGGCCTTAAGCATATGAGATATTTGAATATGACAATAGCTAGTCAATTCACCAGTATGCTAGGTGTAAGTAACGTAGATATTTTAATTAATCGCAAGTATCACAACGACTAAAAAAGTAACCGGTATTCCCACCGAGACTAACGGTTCAGCCCAAACTACCAGGCAATCATAACACAACAGCAATATCTTTGCTCAAGCCAGCCATCACTATAATAAATTTACATACACATATACTCCCCACATTTACAATATTTACATCGCTATGCAATATGTATGAGCAAATCTCATTAGGGATCTCTCTCTTTCGCGGTTTACAAGAAAGAGAAGAAATCTTTATGGAATGAATGAACCGACACATCACTAGCGGGGAATTCAGGGGAAACAATGCGGCCGACACTAAAGGGTTAACTTGCAACACCAAAGTTACCAGGGGTTCATAACATTACAGGTGGCGTTCCCGCTCTTGCTCCAAGGTTTACACATTATCAACTACAACTGGTTGTTCAACTCGATTCTGCCGATGTTCAAACAGTTTATTCCGCAAGCTGGCTGGGAAAGGATCCATTTCCACGGCTCAAGTTTGGAGTCTCTCCATAAACATATTGACCCACAGTACTTACCGCCTGACTATGGAGGTCATTGTAAACACGTAGTCACGTGTGAACAGTGGCTTTATAAGATAGAAAAGTACAAAGATGACTTTATGGTACACGATTTGAGAGATTTGGGGTACCGTGTGGATTAGAATATTGTAAGTAATAGAAACAGCTACAAAATAAGACTGAAAATGCGAATTTATTGAACTAGACTGAGGTTGTTTTGCGTTGTAGTAATACACTTTCATACAGTAAATTAGATAAATTACAACGAGTAAACATTTAAATAAATAATTTCATTAATATAAGATATTTTATTCAAAGTTCCCAACTACTCCGAACCTAACGCTAATTTCAGATTGAAAATAGTAGGTAAGTACTGGCGGCATTGGTAATTATTTATATTATTTATAATATTTATGCATAATAAGTAGGTATAATAATAACTCAATGAGCGACTAGACGAGTACCTATCTAATTAGCTTTGGGTGTTACATAGCACACTGTATTCCTGTGGACTATAATCAATTAATCACATTATTAAATCAATATAATATTTGTATTTATACTTTGTCACCGATGCTTTCATCAGTTAGATATTTGGGAATAATGAATGTGTATTAAAAAAGATATTGTATGTATTTGAATTTGACTTAATTTTTCATCTTGTCAAAATAACGAAACCGGTTAGCCAGTAGTTTGAGGCAGGGATCGGAACCGGTTTTTTCAAAAACACCCGAAGTAGTCTAATATTTTGAATTATAGTAGGCTCTTAATGTAGGACTCTATCGTGTATTTATTTAGGTAACATATTCGTATTATTAGACTGCCCGATCAAAAATGATATCATAAACAAAGAACGAAGTACTACCGGTTTAATTTGTATGGAGAAAATACCGGTATCCGATCCTTGGTTTGAGGTAGGTAACGTAGGTATAGTATAACAGTATAACTATATCTCGTTAAACGTACCAGTTTCATTTCATCAAGTAAAACGGAGGAAATAAATAATAATGTAGTGTAGGTACCTATTTAATTAGTGATTTGATATGTGAATTTCGTAAGTCTCAATTCCACGAATATAATGTGTTCACATTATTATTTAAATGCCATAACCAGGAGCCCTGTTCACTTTCCTATGATGAATCCTAAACAGCTCTTTCTCCACCGCAGCCAGCAGCGTCGGATCTACGTCATTAATTTTACCTTCTGCATTATGATGATCCTCTGGTACCACGCCCACGATATTATTGTTAGAAACCACATCGGAATTGACATTTACAAAATTTTCATCTACGTGTTCATTACGTATATTCTTCATGTGATCCGGTGTCTCAATTGTCCCGTGTATTATTAATGTTAATTTTCCAACTTCTCCTGCATTTGCTTCGTCGGTCTGAAAACAAAATCTTTCATAGGTTTAGTGTTCCATTACTATTTATTTATTCCCTAATCCAACGAGGTAGCGAAGCGAACGAAGTTCTATGCTTCAGCTTGGGCCGAAAATCGTTCGTATGTCCGGTGTCTGTCCAGCTGTCCGTCTGTTCTCCTCTACAGGTCGCATTTCTCAACCGATTCTCGTGAAATATTGTGAGCAGGTTCGTTAATATATAGACTTTTTTGTTGAGTCAATTTTTGGAAATTCAAAAATAAAAAAAATATTTGTTAAAAGACAGGCTTGCGAGTTCTACAGCTCACAGAGCTACTAGTACCTAATAAATGAATACTTACGTCATCTAAAATAACAGCAGTCCAAATGCCTTCTGGATTTTCTCCCCATGTAGCGACAGACATGAGTGGCCAGTCTGAGAAGCCAGCACTTGAGACGTCTTCAGATCGGGCGCTTAATAGTTGCACTTTCGTTCCTAGCAGCGTAACACAGGATTATTCTCTGGGCCTTGTCATCGACACAAATGAAAAGCAATCTTCGTAAACGATAATTGCTGAATTTCAAATTTACGATCGATGTACATTCAATTGAACTAGCCTAAGTCCAATGAGGGCTACCGTTTTTGCGCTTACCAGTGTGCGCCACTGGTGTGTCGGGACCAGGCCCCGTAGCATGGTTGGCGTTGTCACGCGATAGGTGATAGGATAGAGCGTGCATCACTGGCTGACACCGTTCGATAGAACGAGACGACGCTCTTAGTTAGTTAGTTAGTTAGTTTTACTGGGCATTTTCCGCAAGTCGACATCCAGTGTGCCTATTTTGCGTGAAACGGCAGGGTGGCGCTACTCTAACCACCCCAGCTCCTCCAAAAAGTTTAAGAGTGCCTTGGTATTACTGACTGCGTTCTTTAGTGTGTCCGGAGACCCTAGGTGCTTTTTCCTGTATACTTCTACCTGCTTACAATCCAGTAGAATATGTTTAGTCGTTTCTTCTGCCTCCATGCACGCTCTGCACATGGGGCTGTCTGTGATACCTAAATTATAGAGGTGTCTGTTCAAGGTGTTGTGTCCGGTTATCATCCCTACTATCTTGCGTAGTAGGGATGATAACCGGACACGACGCTCTTATTTTGTCAGTTGTCGCGTGATAAGGCCAACCATGCTACGGCTCCTGAAGTATAGCTGTTATTATTTTTATTTATTTATTTATTACAACTGTGTTTACATAAAAAATCAAATTACATCGCTCCACAAAACGAATTATTTCGTTTGACTGTGGAGTCTGGTTTCAGTCTCAAAATAATCCTTAGGTACTAATAAATTATCATAGTATAACTCAACATTCAGGTTATAGGGTGGATGTACCCTAAGTTCTACGAGCTTAAACAAAATTTACACTTAAATCATACTTAAAAGAGTAAAAAAAATATTTAAAATAATAATACTCATTATTGCTCCCTCCAATTTCATTTTGCACCTCTTTTTCTTAAATAGGTACCTATGCTTTATTTTTACTCTTTAAATTTCTAAATTCCATAGCAAAAAAAATTTTTTACGATGCAGAATTTTTAGGTCCACACACACAATTTTAACTTTGCCCGTTAAAGGGTTAAAGCACTGACTAGAGTGACTCGTAACTCATATTTGCCATAATTCTAAATTTAGAAATAAACCCGCCTAGCCCACACAAACTATAGATAGACATTTCGGAGACCCGACGAGCATAATGTAGCCCTCATAGACACAAAACAAAACAACACATCTAAATAAAAAAGAAGCGGGTTGTGTCGAAGATACGACCGTTAATTAAGTTTAAGTGGATACTTCTTTGTTGACTATGGAACCCTAATAAAAAAAACCCGGCCAAGTGCGACTCTGACTGGTATAACTAATCGGTATAATAATAACTGTCCCTGTCCTAAATTGTATCCCATGGATTTGCGATTAATTTCAATCTAAAGGAAAAATCTACTTAGATAAGCATTTTCAATTAATTGTTAAATTCAAAGTGTTTTGATTGTTTAAAGGAATGAGCTATTATGGTGTGCCCGTAAAATATATATCTGAATTCATTCACTAAAATCTGTATAAGTACATACAGATAAATCGGTAACATTGACTACTACCTCATTTGACTCGCCTTAAATTGAAAATGGCGGCAATTTCAGCATTATTTTCATGTCCGCCACATAAACTAAATAACATTTTGTGATTAACAACTAATGGCAAATAAAGAAGGATTAAAATTAAAACATGTTTATTTGAAATCAGATTAGGCTTCTCTACAAAAAGTTATTCCGGAAGTCACGCGATACATTTTGAACTGTACTCCTATACAAGAACGCGAGCAAAGAAGTATCCACTTCAAAAAATTTAATTTTGATGATTATATAATCAGAATAAGTTAAAAATATGTCATAATCTCATAATTGAAAGCTTGTATGAAGTAACCAACTCCATCAACGAACAAACTGTCAAAGTGACAGAGCAATGACAACGAAGTTCGAATTTCTTGGCTGCTCTTATTTCGTCTCTCAAACGTAACAGTTGAGCCAAAGTACTAGGAACACATAACAAGCGAGGCGCTTACCGCGTGGTGACGCCAAATACACCTCAAGCGCCCCACGTTTGCTATAGCGGGCGTTTATCACGAGTTCCACATGTTCTACGTAGTTGACTGCACAATCATGTGCCGAAAAATGTACTGTTACTTGCTGTTCCCAAGATATTATTTTCTGATTTGTATTTCTGCAAACACATAAAATTCTTAGTACTTAATTGTAATTACCATGCCAATAATTAGATCTGAAAAATTATTTCATATTATTTAACCACAGACCAGAGTGCTCCACATAATAAGTTTTGGCTTGATTAAAGTTCTCATTGGAGAAAATGGAGAATAATTTTGCCAAAGTTATCCAAAGTTTTGATGAAGGGGAACGGAAACGGTAAAAAAATGTTAAAGCACACACTTGCAAAACAGCTACTGAAATTTTACGCCTGCGCAGAAACTCAGAGCTGCGTTTCGTTTCAGTGCATTGCGTTGATTCAAACTAAAATTGAATGTGGTTGGATAAACCGTACGTTCTTTCGTTTCCGTACGCACGATCCGTTCGTCACATTTTCAGTAAAAGTATTAGGAAATCATGCTCACTGAGAAGGTGCGATATGGCAGGCATGTTTGTCAGGAACCGTTACCCAATTCAGAGCTCTTGACACTAGGGCTTCAGCGTTGAGAAGTCCAAAGCCGAAACGGACGTCAAATTGCAGTCCAACACTAAACAAAGATAAAACATAATATTTTGGTGCACATAAACAAACGCCGGGCTAAAAATAATAATAAATGAATATCGTGGGACAAAAGGCACTATGTTTTGCATGTTAATATCACTTTACTCGAAAATTAGAAAATTATTGTTTAACCCTTTGACAGCGACGGTGCAAAACAAAGCGGTGCCTAACTGTGGCCAAAACAAAACAATAGCCAGACAAAATATGAATAAAATGAAACTTCTGATAAATATTGTCATGTCAAAATGACAATATTTATCAATATTATCATGTGGCCGTCCGTGGCTTCAGTGGCACGAGTTTTCGTCCGCGTCCACAGCCGTCTTTAGCTCTCAAAGGGTTAATACGTTTTGTAAGGATCTCAAAAACTTACTCGTTGATTTGCCACCCGGGGTTACCAGCTAATGTATTCGATTCTGAAGTCCAAACAATTAAATGTTGAACATCTCGCCATGTTAAATTCGAGCTGAAAATACGAAACACACGTAAATTAGTAGAAAGTAACTGATATAATTTAATACATATTACCATCATTCCACAAGCAATAAGCTGCGTATTTTACGTCAAAAAACGAAACGTATGCGAGTGGACCGCAAAGACGTGGAAGAGAAACGGACCGTACAGTGCGAAGTACCAGGGTAGCATACAACGTGTGGAGTTCTTACGTACTTAGCTTCCAAAGCGAGGGCTATAATGCCGGCCGCTAGAGGCGCGGCGGCTGACGTTCCCGTGTGGCCCAAGGTGCACGAATCATTTGTATCCGTCGTCGCCTGCAAAGGATAGAATGGGTTATCTTCACATGTCTAGGGCATATTTTTGCATAGGTATGTACATCAGACTATTTTGCATAGGTATGTACATCAGACTACTTACAATCTTTTGATCCTTATGAGCGCCTGATGAATATGCCACGGCGAGTGTGGAGGAGCAGACTTCGCCGTACCACGGGAAGAGGCCGTGCTGTGACGCGCTGCCTATGGACACCGTGTAGATCGACGATGAGTAGCTGCCCGAACATTGACCAACGTGTTAATTAATAACAGTGTGTCATGTGTCATTCTTCCTAGCTGGCATTCAATGAGGCATGATAACAAGCTTATTAACTAGGTCAAACCTACGTTAAGAGTGTATTCGTTACAGTTCCTTTCAAATTGCTTTCGTCCGGGACATATACATCACCCCAGTACATTGTATAACCTCTTTTACTAGTGTACTGTATTTAAGGTTATACATCACATTGGGATGACAGCTAAATGACAGGTGTCACCGTAGCCAAGCTATATTATTTTCATCACACTTGCTCGTCAATGGCGTTATTACTTGCGAGCGTACAGAGCAGTTATAGTCGTTTTACCTCCCACGGGCTGTTAAGTTTAGTTTTAAAATAATAGAACCCTCTGATTGGCTTAAGCAAATCTGGTTGCTGTGTGATTGGTTGAATAAAAAAATCTAGTTGGTCAAGCCGCCCCGCCCCGCAAGAATACTGCTCTGTGATTGGTTGAAATATTGAGCTTCGCGCTCCACTAGCACTGATCTGGAAGTGAAGTTGTCAATTTTTGATTAGTGCGGCTATATGAAACTTAAATTTTTCTGTCTTTTGTTGTTATTTTTTTCCTCGCAAATGTGATGAAAAACATTGTGTATAACACGGGCGTAAGAATATTGCAAACTCGAGTCATCAAAAGCCCTCCGCCTTCGGCGTCGGGCTTCTGATAGACTCTCGTTAGCAATATTCCGCTTACGCCCCTCGTTAAACAATGTACTATTATATGAAAAGCACTAAGTAACTAAGTAGGTATAAGCAATTCGGGATGCTGCAATGGGTGGTTAGTTTATATACGGGGGATGGATGATGTGAGCCCAGATACGAGATGCGGTCCCAAAGTTTCCGGCCTAACAAAGAAAAGAAGTATACAAAACCTTTTTTTAATTTTCGATATATTCTCCCTCTATTTTTCAATGCACTTTTTAGATCTCTTAATAAGTTTTTATCCCCTTATAAAAATACTCAGAAGTTTTGTCCTCAAAATGGGCGTGAACCGCACGGGTCACTTCATCATCTGAAGAAAATCTTCTTCCCCTTAATCGGACTTAAGTTTCGAGAACAAATAATAGTCACTCGGGACTATAAGGTGGGTGGCGAATTTCTTCGAAGCCACATTTTGCAACAGCAGCCTTGGCAATCTTGGCATTGAAGCAGTGTGAACGAGTGCATTGTCGTGGAGAAGCCGAACACCTCTGCTAAGTTTTCCACGACGCTTCTGCTTTATCGTCTATCCAGTGTTTTCCAAAGTGTGTGCCGCGGCCCCCTGGGGGGCCGCGGCACATATCCAGGGGGGCCGCGAGGATCAGCTTCGAAAGACTCTCGTGACTACAAGGAATGATGTTTTTTTCAAGCATGTTCATTTTAATAAAACACAAATCATTCTTATGTAGACGTGTGCATTTATTTAATTACGACTATAAAATGTAATTTGTATATTTTTAATTCAGTGCGAAGAATGAGCTTGTTTTATTTTAACCAATTTATCAAAACGTGGTTCCTGTCGCGATACGCAGACTATTAAATCATTTTCCAAATTCAATCTATTATTCTTCTTTGTTTTGTTATCGACCATTGAAGAAAATGACAGCCCACACAAATAAGAAGTTGCGAATGGTATCAAAATACTAAGGGCTTCCTTTGCTAGATCGGGATATTCCGCCATTCTCTTCACCCAAAACGCACCGATTGATACGGATACAAACTCCAATTTTAGCATCCTATCAGGTTCAAGTTCTAGAAGAGCTTCTTTCACAGTGTGGTTGAGATCGGCCAGCACCACGGATCTATTCAGAAAGGGATTTAATATGCGTTCCAAAACGCATGACCGATTGAATGATAGAAGGGTGCATTCCAAATCTGTTAAGTTAATAATTGGGTTTTAAGTTTAATCATACAAATTGGGTTGTTGGGGGTCGCAAAGGAATTTTGATGGTCATGAAGGGCCGTGACACCAAAAAGTTTGAAAAACACTGGTCTATCATAACTGCTCAATCAATCAATCAATCAATCAATATATTTTTATTAAGACCAACTTTGGATCATGTTGTTAGTGACAATTATAATACTTATTAAACTAGTGTTAGTACATTACATTATATTATTATTATTATTTTATTATTATTACCTATTCCTGCGTGCATGTATCATGCAGCAGTTGTACAAGTACAGGCCATCTATCATGTCCGCTATCATGCCCAGAATGCTGTTGGAGCTAGCCCGCACTCTGCGCACCAGGGATGTGGCTCGCTTGCGCATAGTGGTGTAGAAGCAGTCTACCCGCGCCTCTGCGAACATCCCTGATGCGCTACAGAATCTGGGCAGCCCCATCAGCACCCTGAAAGCATTATTATACTGCACGCGCAGAGCGCTATACCGTTTATACGTGTAATCTGCCCACAGGCTGCCTGTGTAGAAGGTAGTGCAGTAGGCTTTAAAGAGACAAAGTTTCACTTCTTTTGAGCAGTTAGCAAACCTGCGGGCTATCATATTTGCTCTAACGGACAGCGCTCTGCGCTCGCGCTCAATATCTGCGTCATCTTTAAGGTCTGAGTTTACCAAATGCCCCAAATATTTAAACTGCTCAACTATACGCAATGGATGACTATTTAATTTAACAGGTGGAAACACTGGTGTGCATTTGCCCTTGACCCCAAAGACGACGCATTCGCTCTTGTTTACATTGTAAATCAATCCATGGCTCGCAGCATACCGCTCGCAGATGGAAATGAGCTTGGCAAGTCCACACGCAGAGGCACTCAGCAACACCATGTCGTCAGCGTAGCTTAAGTTGTTAACGCACACTCCGTCTACGTGACAACCGACACGGGTGTCGCTGAGCTCCTCTATAAGCGCATTCACATAGAGGTTGAATAGCTTGGGTGACGTCAACCCCCCCTCTGACCTCAATAAGGGCTGCGTAGTAGCTACCATTTACCGTGGTATTCCTTTCTTGTATGCCAATCAGGAGCCGTAGCATGGTTGGCCTTATCACGCGACAAGTGACAAGATAGAAGCGTCGTTTCGTTCTATCGAACAGTGTCAGCCAGTGACGCACGCTCTATCCTATCACCTATCGCGTGACAAGGCCAACCATGCTACGGGGCCTGTAGTATTCCGTGACAATCCCAGAATACCGTAGCGCATTATCTTTTTGGTGAATTGTGTTACCTTGGCCTTCCTCGGCGGCTTTCAGCAGGACGACGCCATTCCATCGATTCTCTTTTGGGAGAATCAAACAACAAAACCATGGTTTCATCCCCCGTAACAATTGACTCCAAAAATCTCTCTCCGTGTCGTCGTCTATATGCGTCTAAACTAAACCTTCTAGAGAGCACGCTTTTCGCTCACTGCTGCTGCAAGCTCGAAAGAAGTTTGGGCACCCACCTCGCGCTAACTTTATTCATGTGAATATGTGCATGAAGAATCCTAAGAACTGAAGTTTTCGAATGCCCTGTCCTTGCCGCTATTTCTTTATTCTTCAGACTTCGATCACTCGGAACTTCCTGTTCCACTAATTTGACACAGTCCAAGGTGAGTGCTTCCACAGGCCGGCCGAAGCGAGGTTCGTCGTCTATGGACCCCCCGTCGTCCCCGGCTAAACGAAACTGCTTACTGCATTCTTTAATGGTGGAAAATGACGGAGAGGAATCCCCGTACACAGCATCTAACCTTTTTTGTTTGTATATCAGTCGGGCTGACCGCTCACTTTGTCAAAAACTTGACCACGGAACGATATCCCACCAACTTACATTTCGATAACTTTCAGACTTCCTATTGTTCTAAACGAAGTCAAATCAAGAGCAGAACCAACAGAAACCTCAAAACTATACACGAACACGCAAACGAAACTGCTTACTCCATTCTTTAATGGTGGAAAATGACGGAGAGGAATCCCGGTACACGGCATCTAACCTTTTTGTTTATATCAGTCGGGCTGACCCCTCGCTTTGTCAGAAACTTAACCACGGAACGATATCCCAACTTACATTTCGTTAACTTTCAGACTTCCTATTGTTCTAAACGAAGTCAAATCAAGAGCACAACCAACAGAAACCTCAAAACTATACACGAACAAGCAGAAATGACAATCACAATGAAACCTTTTATTTTTATTTTTAAACCGCCATATTTCTCCAGCCAGAAACTTATGGACCGCACCTTGTTGTGAATCGAATGGCAAACGTAAAATCGTACGTCACTCTGTTACAATTAGTACCAGGACAGCATAGATATCAAGAAATACACGCATCAGTATCTAGTATCTACCACGAAATCTAAATGAATTATAAACTGTATAAAACACCCCCAACACAACTAACATAGCAAAGAGTTAAAAAATGTGAATAAAGTAATTTAATTACCCATCACAGTTACAGTTATCACTGTGGCTACCTCCGTTTCCGTTGGCCCAAACGTAGATCACTCCTTTACCTCCACGACCCTGTGAAAGTGACATGGATAGCATTTTATAATACTGTAAATAATATAATATATACATACAGTATTTCATACGAACTTATATTTTAAGGGCTGAAAGTATAAGGCCTAATTAACATAAAAATAAAATAAAAAAAGCATTAAACATATAAACTATCGTTTAAAATTAGTTTCGTATGGAAGACACATGCTGTATAAGGTTAAAATATTACTACTTATTTTATTTTTATTCATTAGGTATGTATCGTATACATAGAAGAACTTACATGGAGCAGAAATAAGAGGTTCCGTAAAACCAGGCAACTTTGCCCGCTTTTTGCAAACTTTTTTATTTATTTCATATGTATGAATCGTATTGGATTACTTATTCATAACGCATGTATGTAAGTTTAAATACTTATCGTTACAGGAGGTTGAGCTTGGTCTTGGTCACCCATAATTGTGATTATTTAATGATACCACATAATCACTCTACATTATTTTAATACAATTGGTCAATTATTATTCAAAATACAATGTCTACTGCAGTTAAATGTCTTTATCACTAAATCACTAATGAGTCCGCACAATAATCAATTAGGTAATAACTCCTTGAATAATTCAACACAAGGACACAACCAAACGTGAGACAGTCCCAAAATATACGACCCGCTATTATTAGTTTGCACTCGTCCATATGTGTGCGATGTGCATTGTCTTGATGCAATCTGGAACCGACTTCTCTTGGCAGGGATATCTTGATTCTGTCAAGTAGGTACCCCGCCCATACGTGCCGTGAGATGAGACCCACCCATCACGTTAATATTGTGGCAACCATAGTAGTTTTTTTGTTAAAGTCATTATTACATCAAGGTGACAACCCTAAGGGTAAAAAACTACCGGGCAATGTCGTAAAAAGTGTGCTGGGAATTCGCTTATAACATTGCCCATCGCCATAATTACAAAACTAATAGAGATACGATACAGAGCGTTGAGTTTTTGTCTATATCGTTTACGGCCTATAAATTTACCACAGCTAAAAGTACACTTGTTGTAGGCCGTTCGTATTTCCACACGTCACTAACGTCAGCTACGGGTAATTCGACAGGTTAGTGTTGTCAGCAATAAGTTTAACTTTCACCCACCCCACAGCATAAATTATGCATATCTGCAACGATCTTTGTAATAGGCCATTTTTATTAAAATGTAACGTGATGGGCAAAACTATGTGCAATGGGCAAAGTTGCCTGGTTTTACGGTTCAGATCGATATCAAAATGAAGGAAAAACATTTCTCCTTTTCGTTGGGCAGTCGTGTAAAAAAGACTAACAATCGAGCAAGTCAACAACATTTTTTTTTTTTTTTTTAACTAGGTATGTTACGTCAACGGCATTGCATAAATTATAAACAATACCAGAATATACCTACAGTTGCGTACAGTCAGCAGAAGAAGTAGCTAAGCGGGCCGGGTGTTCAAAATGACCTGCACACGACTTTATTCCTTAGAAATTAAGAGCGTGTGTAGGTTATTTTGAACACCCGGCCCGCTTAGCTACTTCTTCTGCTGACTGTACCTACACTAGATCAAATATATGACACTTTTGATACAATGATAAATGATAATCTAACAAGTAGGTATGTTTATTTTTATTTCGTTCTTCTGGTATGAGTGATTAGTGAACAGAGTGTTTAAAGCGAATATGACGAATGTGTTCTATGTAGTGCTTCTAAAATGTGATTAGTGGCCTAATGACTAGAGTGACATATCATCGACACGGTTCTTTTAAATGCAAATGTATATTGTGGATATTGTTGTGTGAACTGGTGTTTTTTGAAAACACGTGTGACAATTTTGAGCATCAACAGTTTCGAACCTTAGGAATCAGCGCCACCTAGATTCATAGTTCCATAGTTTTATACCTGAGTAACACCGCGTTTGAATGCCTGAATGGCGAGACGCCCCGGTCCTTCCACCGTGCGCCCGTCGTCATTAGGGCCCCATGATGCGCTATAGATGTCAACTTTATCCCAAGCGTAGCCTGTAACAAAGTATAAAACTAAAGAAATAAAGTCGGTGTAAGTAATACGTTTATAATACCTGACGTTTGTCAACAGTTAACAATAAAAATTATTAAGCGTTTTCCGAAACACTATAAGGCACAAAAGTTTACATTTAAGAAGCTACCTATATTGAAACAGCTGCCATCTGTGGCATCACATTATACTTATTAGCTTAGCTCGAACGCGACCGTGTGTTGTATGGTTGTATTGCTTGGAAACGTTCGCACGCTTTATGTGGTCCTGGTAGAAGTTACAGACAGGTGAGTCGGCGTCGGCATGGCAGCATGGCTAAGGCGAAACGACAAATGAAATCGAATGATTTTAGAACTGATTTATGAAGTAAATTCGACTAAATTTTGATTTTGGTCGACCGACTCTCATGTTTAGAGACTTCGTTCATTGCCGATCGAAGGATATTATACAACGGAATATACCTCAATATTTTTATTGATTTTGAGCGTCATCTGTCGTCTGGATGTTTTTTTTATATCGTCGCGAAACTCAGAAATAAACAAACTACAAAGCCACAACATGGGCGCGAGTTCGTTACCTTCCTTCCCCTCTCGACCCGCTCGACGCTCGACAAAGACAAAAACATCAGTCGAACAGTGGCCTTGCCAACAAATGCACGTTTAGCGGCAGCGTAAAATTAGGGCTGTGCTGTGTGCAGTGTCATATGTGGTTTGGCTGGGGAAAAAGAGTATTTTGATTTAAAAAAATTACAATGTGTGATGCATCTTCATCAACACCGTCAAGAGAAATAAGTAGAATGGATCAACAAGTACGCAAAATGGTGTTGCGTGTCCTAGAGAAGTGTCTTGAGGAGCAAGAGGCAAAGCGATTTACACATTCCATTAAATCAGCTCTGGATAGAGCAATGTACTACTCTGGAGTATCAAAACGGACATTAAGGCTAATCCAAAAGGAAGCACAGGCGGGGTGCATTCAGTCACCAACGAGAAAAGGAGCTGTGTGTGAAAAATATACGAACATAAAAGTGGACGATTATGACCGAAGCGTGATACATGACTGCATACAAGATTATTACTTGGAAAAAGAAGTGGCTCCCACTGGTCCACAAATTTTTGCTGCTATTCAGAAAAAAATCGAATTTCCGTGGGGAATAAAAAGTCTCAGGAAACTGTTAAATCAGATGGGTTACCAGTGGCACAAAAGCAAGAATAATCGACCTACTCTATTGGAGGACCCTGAAGTTGTGGTTGCGCGGTCAAAATATTTAGAAAAAATTCACCAATCCAGACAAAGCGGCAGGAACATTTTCTATTTAGTTGAACGCAGTATTGACAACGTTCTCAAAAGAAAACAAAACTCTAAAAAGAACTCCGGTGCATGTAAAATTATGCTAGTTTACGCCGGTTCGGGCGGAAGATTTCTCAACGGCCAAAAAATACTGACCAAAGCTACCGCCATAGAAAAAAGTAGTCAGCTTAACGGAGACACTTTTGATAGTTGGATCACTGAATTCGTGATTCCTAATATTCCTCCAAACAGCGTAATCATAATGAACCACGCTCCAAACAATGTGCGAAGAAACAGCATTCCACCATTCAGGAGCAATAAGTCAATAATGTTAAGTTGGTTGCATAAACGCAATATAGCAGCCTGCCCTCTTATGATTAAAGAAGATCTTTATAATTTGATACAAAAATACGAGTCAAATTTTAATACCGATAAAATTATAGAAAAGCACGGACACGAAGTATTGAAGCTGTCACCATTTATGTACGATTTGAATCCGATTGAGCAGGCGTGGGCGAAAGCTAAACGAGTAGTAGCGGAACGAATAGCAGACTCATCTGTACCAGAACCACAGAACATTGCAGAGATGGCAATCTCCGAAGTGAGACAAATTAGTGAGGAAAATTGGCGCGGGCTTGACAACCACGTCGTGGTAAAGGAGGAGAGTTACATGCAAAGAGACATGGAGAATAAAGAAAAATTGACGTCAAATGTCAAAATGGAAAAAGATTCGTCGTCTTCTAACAGATGCGCCGACGGAGAAGACGGTGACTCTGACTCAGACTTGGTTGTGAAGATAGAATGGGAAAGTGACTTAAGTGACTAGAGATCTAGTTTTCTTCAAAAAATTTTGTGTAAATTATAAATTACCTATATTGGTTGGATAACGATACACCAATTTATATAATTTAGGTAAAATCTTAAAACACAATGACGATAAATTATACCTATACCGGAACGGTCACAGGTCACAGCCAGCACTCCAGCAATTTGGAACAGTGTTTAGGTATATGTTTTTTTTTTTTAAATTGCATTCTAAAATAAATGATGAACCATGGCTTAATTTATTATTTGAACCTAGGCCTAGGCTCAGTTTCCTATAATATTCATAACTTATTTGACCGGGCAGGTAAACGAAAAAGCCTTCCTTTTTCATATTTTCAATAAAATTTCCCTAACACTGATGAGTGATGATATTGTCGCAATAGTGCCTAAGTACAAGTAGCGAGAATGCATTTACCGGTCATTTACCGAATTTTAGTATGAAAAAACGGTAGATTACCGGTAAATTTACCGGTAATTGCATTCCCTAAGTA
Organism: Epinotia nisella; assembly: GCA_932294315.1. Taxonomy (NCBI): domain Eukaryota; kingdom Metazoa; phylum Arthropoda; class Insecta; order Lepidoptera; family Tortricidae; genus Epinotia; species Epinotia nisella. The sequence goes on from OW028686.1 coordinate 17,776,666, forward strand.
CAAGACAAAGTACACCTTAATAGTATTTTATACAATCGTTACACAATGATGGCTCTTAAAGTCGAGTACCGTGTTTAGGTCACGAGGCTTGCCGAGTGAGTGGCCTAAGAAGTAAGGTAAGTAAGGTACGAGACGCACTTGGCCGGTTTTTTTCTCCATACGTTTTTGTACGGAGACCAAATTTAAATGATTTTTTAAGCCCTTTTTTCCCGAAAACTATGAATACCTACTTAGAAGGTTTTTGTCCCTACAGTATTTTTCTACATAGGTAGTACCTAATATCTCTTGTAATCTCTACTTTCTCCTCTGACCTATTTGGAATCATTTGGATCGATTTTTCCGTGAGCCAAAAAATATTATACACGAAGACAAACGATTCCAAGTCAAAAATTAGGCGCAACGATATCCATCGATATTCCATTAAGTGGACTTATTGTTCACCTGCCTTTAGTAAAACGAGCAAGACAAATGAGTTTAATATACTCAGTACATACAAGTCACTATTCGGGGTATGCGATGTGGACATGCGCTCTTTTCTTTACAAATGTATCATGGGTTGGGTTTTAAATTGTAATTTTATGTTGTTTGTAATATTCTGGTGAGATTTCAATGGAACTTTCTAACAATTTTGTTTTCCTAGTAACAGGAGGAGTAATAAGACTTGTTGGTGAAGACTGTGCCTGTAAAAGCAACTTGTCGTGTTGTTACTTGTTAGATATAGGTAACCTACCCATAATCTGGTGCGTCACATTCTCACTCGCACTAGTGAAGGACAATAGACAACATTTTATAATTGGATGGGCATGATTACTCGTTAAAGTCCGTATCACATAGGTTTAAGGTCGAAAATAGACATTATTTTTCTCGCTGCTCTAGCTTCTTAATCACTTCGCAACGTTCGCATATTTCATGTGCTCCTAGTAAAAACTACCGAGCGGAGAGTCGTCGGCAGTCGAAAGTGAGCGCCATATTTGTTTTGAATTGTTTTGGTTGAGTGTTTATCAATTTTAAATTTAAATACACCTTTAGTACTGAAAACAAAACACTGATTGATACGAATAATCTTAATTTTTTTTTGTATAATACTAACCGCCTGCATATTTATTTACAATTTTTACCAAATCAATGGCTGTTTATAAAAAAAACTGTTTTAGTAATAAAAAACAACGGACGCGAGTTGATAACATGGTTTACCCCCCGCGCCCCACGTAGCGCATGCCGCGCTTGCGTCTTCGCGTCGCGTGATCGCGTCTCCCTTCCCGCAGTTGACAGTTTACCTTGACATCAGAAGCACGTTTCCTGTGAGTGCTGTGCCACAACTGCATATAAAAGTGGTTCCCGGTTTTTATACTAGATTTCAGGTGTATATTATAGTAGATATTAACAGTGTACGCATATTTTAAAATAACCATGAGTGATACTAATCCAACTACTGGTAAAAATAAAAAATGTATTATACGTAAACAAGCACGCGAAATGGCGGCGCACATTTTAAAGAAGTGTATAGAGGAAAAAAATCAGAGCTACTTTGCTCACCCGGTTACTTGTGCTTTGGACCGAGCGGCTTACTACACGGGAATTTCTAAAAGGACATTGTTGCAAATTCAAAGAGAAGCTAAAGCAGGCCCTCTCCGCTCGCCCTCCAGATCAGGAAATAAGTGTGACAAATACAACAATATAAAGGTAGATAATTTTGATCGAAGTGCGATACGTGAATGCATACAACAATTTTACTCGGAACACAAAACCTCACCCACTGGCCGACAACTTTTGGCGGTAGTTAAAGAAAAAATAGATTTTCCTTGGGAACTGGAAAGTCTCCGACAATTGTTGAAGCAAATGGGTTACGAGTGGAAGAGAACTGACAACAATCGACATGTCCTAGTAGAGAAACCGAACGTTGTACACGCGCGGTCAGAATATTTGCAAAAAATCCGGCAGTATAGACAAGAAGACCGGAACATTTTCTTTTTGGTCGAAACTTATCTCGATAGCGATCTTAAATTAAAGAACACACAGGAAAATGAGCTTAAAAATGCAACCAGGACCGCTGCTAAGAACCGGGTCATCCTTGTTCAGGCCGGGGGGACCGGTCGTTTTGTGAACGGTGAAAAATTACTTACTAAAACTAGTTCACCGGGCAACGGCGATGGCGAGAATTATTTTGAAAATTGGGTCACTAACATATTGCTTCCTAACCTGCCACGCAACAGCGTCATTATAATGGATTATGAATCTCAAACTGAACAGAATCGCGGTATTCCGTCGACACTCAGCACTAAACAGGAAATGATAGAGTGGTTGACTCAACATGATATAAAAACCTCGGATCATTTGGGACGTGACGATTTATACAATTTGATACAATCACACAAGTCTAATTTTGAAACGGAGAAAATCTTAGAGAGGCATGGATTTGAAGTTTTAAAGCTACCGCCGTTCATGTATGACTTGAATCCGATTGAGCTGGCGTGGTGGAGAATAAAACGTGTAGTCGCTGCGAAAATAGCTCACAGTGATTTATCTGAACTAGAATCGATGAACATCGCTGAACTGGTCGCCTCGCAGGTGAGGCAGGTCACCGAGGAAGACTGGCGCGGTCACGACAACAACGTCATTGTAAAAGAAGAAAGTTACTGGCAAAAAGACGAAGAAATTGAGAATATGACAGATAAAGTGACGCCTAATGTAAAGGTTAAGGAGGAGATTGAAGATGAAGAAATTGATGAGGAAGTTGATGAAGCCGACTTTTCAGACTCTGATATGTTAATTAAAATGGAGTATGAAAGTGAATAATCCTAAGATAGCCAGTCACGGACTTTAATCGTTAAGCCATTTAGAGCTCACTTTTTACTGGATATTCATAGCTTAACTATTAAAAATGGGTCAACGATTAAAGTCCGTGACTGTACTCGTAATGTTCGATGTTTAAGATTATTTAATTGTAATTATAATGATTGGAAACTTCATAACATATTTGCATTGTAATACGAGTATGTAACCAATAAATGATAAAGCGATAAACCTCCTTTTGATATAATTTTGTCACCTGCTGTGGAAGAATTGGTAATGTTTCAATGTACATTACATACATGTCTTTGACTCCCTATATTATGTAGTTATTAAAAGACGAAACTTCGGTTAGGCAGGTACATACAGGTAGTTTTAACCTTTATTTAAAAGTAACTTCCGCCCGCGACTTCGTCTGTGTAGACCCGTGATAAAAACTATTCTATATTTTAATCCAGGCTATAAACTATCTTCGTGCAAATTTTCATCTAAATCGTTTAAGCGTGATTGAGTAACAAACATCTAATCTAACTAAACATCAAAACTTTCACATTTAGGTATAATATTAGTAGTTAGGTTAACAAAAAAACAAAATTTGTTGTGTAATATAATATTACGCATTTTAGGGTGTAAGGGGGAGGTGATTTGGATTTTTTAGCCAACCCATTAGTAAAATATTTTAAATGTAAGTACTAAATTCGATATAAAATACTTTCATCCATTAAACAGATGGATGAAAGTAGTGCCTCTAATCGTATCTCCTACTATATCCTTTACATGCACACCGCAGTTCTAGCGGAAATGGGCTCAGCAGAGCGAGATTTTTGTATAAAGTGTGGCGTGTCGGACGCGCAGATTTCAGATTTATCCCTGTACTTGTGGTATAAGACGATATTACTTTTATTACTTATAATTATACCAAACATAGTTCTAGCTAGGTCAACGTAAAGTACCCTATTAATTTTAATTCCCTTAAGAGTGTCGAAATATACGTTTTTTGCTGCTTGATATATAAACGGCCCTATCTTTTATTACGTTAACTTAGAAGTTTGATTTTTTCACAGCTTCAAGGGACCGTAGTCTTGTCACCTATAAGATTTTAATTCCCCCCCTTTATCTAAGTAAAAGTAATTAAAGTAATTTAGATAAAGGGTCTTGACAGACAGACAGATGGAAAACAAAGTGATCCTATAAGGGTTCTGTAGCCAAAATGGCAAAAACGGAACCCTTATAGTTTCGTCTTGTCCGTATGTCACAGGCATTTTACTCAAAAACTATAAGGTGTATTTGAATAAAATTTTGAGGATAGGTGTATTTTGTTAGCCGTTACATAGTTTTGTAATTAAAATGACAAAAAATATTTTTTTTAGGGGTGCACTCTAGAGATGCAATGGATATCCGGCCACTATCCGGTATCCGGCCTATCCGGCCACATTTTTACTATCCGGCCGAATAGTGGCGTAGTATCCGGCCGGATACCGGATAGTATTTTAACAAACTAACATAGAAGAACATAGGTAAAGATAGAACCAGAGTAGATAAAAGAAGGATGAATAAATAACAAACTACAAAGCAATCAATTATTAAAGTCAGTTTAATGAGTTAATCTTCATATGAAAAGATAATTGAAATGACACTGTTATTTATCTATTATTTCTATTAGTTAGGTATCATTAATCTGGTTCTGCTTAATCACACAAGTCAATGAAGCAATATTAATCAGTTTTATCATTATTATCTTCAACTAATTATTTGAAGTTTTTAACACTTAAATTTAGGCATTTTACTTCGGCCGGATATCCGGCGGCCGGATAGCGGTATCCGGCCAAACCACTATCCGTTGCATCTCTAGTGCACTCCATACATCAGTAAAAAAAATATCTTCATTGTTAGCCCACGTGTGGGACATCAATCGATAGGCCTTTCAAAATAAATATAATGTTTCTTAGCCATTTTTTTGATTAAGTGAATAGAGTCGGAGATAATCGCCCCGAAAGTCACAAAAATTCTGTCCCCCCCTCACCCTCTAATTTTTGAACGGTGTATTTATGTAATTAAAACTATGAAAAAATTCATGGACATAGGGCTTATTAATTTCATTCACCGAAAATTGTTTTGAACAAGATCGGTTCAAAAGTTTTCGAGATATTGCTAAAAAACTGCCTTCCTCAAAGAAAAGGACGTAATTGCCGCAAGATTTCGGTGACGATACGACCTTTTTAATAGGCACGGAACCCTTCGTTTTGCGTGGTACGACACGCACTTGGCCGGTTTTCCATTTGAGGTACGGAATAACGGAACCCTAAAAGGAAAGGCTACGTTAGGTACTTCGTTACGCATCATATTTAATACGTAAAATACGTGTCTCCTAACATTTCAAATACTATTAAATGACTAAACAAAATTAAGGAGGCAGAAAAATTTAATGTTGTTAATTGGTACCTACAGTGAGAAAAGATGGCTACCCGTGCGCGGATGGCTTTGCTCTACGAATTCTACGATGCATGCTCGCTTCGCTTTGCAATGTAAAGCCGGGTCCGCTGCGACCTGTTTTTGTGTTTTTCTAACACCTAACATGTTATCCGTCAGTTTCGGCAAACAAATAGGGTTTTGTTTTCATTGGCAAAACATGTTAGGTGTTAGAAAAACACAAAAACAGGTCGCAGCGGACCCGGCTTAACTCGCATGTTTCATGTGCTCCTGGTAGAAAGTACCGAGCGGCGGCAACTAGTCGTCGGCAGTCGGAGGAGTACGTTGTTGCCACGTTGTATTTTCTAACGTTGATTGATTTAATTTTAATTTGGCTTTCTATTCTTCATAATTATAATAATAATATTCAGCTAAGTGATATTTTAAAATAATATTGTATACCTACATCGTGACATCGTTTAATAATAGGAAAGTACCACACAAACAGCTAGGTACATTTGTTACAAAACAAAACCCTGTTAAAGGTCCAGATTATTATAATAATTCTTCTAAAAGCTTCATACCATAAATAAAATAAAACGAAAAATGGTCACACGAAATAAGATAATGATTGAGTAGTTCTTTTTAATTATCTGTTTTTTAATGAATGACAAACGATTGCGCTTAAAAATAAAATCCACGCAAAACGCTTTCTAGTGTTTAAAATCGACGCCTTATTACCAAGATATAAGGTGCACAAGCATTAGCAAGCATATCTCTGACGTCGACAGTACGATCGGGCACACGAGTTGACTGCCACGAACCCATTGAATTCAAAATGGCCGACTAGGTGCCAACGCCCGACCGTCCCCCCTACGCCGCGCCGCGCGTATCGATCGGTTCACATCGGCAGTTGAAAGCTAGCTGGTGCAACAGACGCACGCGTGATGACAGTTCGACAAAATCGTGTCAAATTAATACTGTGAATTGCAACCACCATCCACCATGGGCGATCCTAACTCCCAACCAGGGACATCTTGCAAGAAACGTCAAATTCTTAATCAGGAGACGCGTGAGTTAGTTCTGCACGTCTTAGAAAAGTGTATCGAGGAAAAAAACGCTGGTATATTTTTCCACCCAGTAAGTCAACCTTTGGAAAGGGCCGTGTATTACTCTGGAGTGTCAAAACAGACATTAAATATAATTTCAAAAGTAGCAGAGAGTGATCCTCTTATTGTGTCTTGTTCAAAAAAACCGAAAAATCCCAAGAGACCCAAGTATACCTATTCACAAATGAGTGATTTTGATCGAAGCGTAATACATGAATGCTTACAAGAAATGTACTTTTCAACGGGCAGCACTTCTTTTAGTGGGCCGGAAATTTTAGGGGTTCTTCAAGAACGCATTTACTTCCCATGGGGAATGGTAAGTTTCCAAAAATTGTTACACAAGATGGGTTACCAGTGGCAGAAAAAAATAGGGACTCGGCATCAGCTTATAGAACAGCCGACAATAGTAAGTGCGCGGTCTAAATATTTAGAAAACATCCAGCAATACCGGCAACAAGGCAGATACGTTTTCTTTTTATTAGAAACTTATTTCGACTACAAAGTTAAATTGAAAGCATGGAAAAATAAAACTGAAGAACCATTTAACATTGATCCTAAACACAAGCTTATTTTCGTTTTATCCGGGAAAAACAGTAGTTTTTTGAACGGCGCAAATTTACTTAGTAAAGCTAGCAAAACCATCGATTATGACGAACAGTACGCGAAGAAAGACACTATTGAGGGTTGGGTCGCCAGCGTAGTCGTTCCTAATTTGCCGACAAACAGCGTCATCATAATGGACAATACGACTCATATTGTGCAGAAATGCAGAATCCCGAACAGATATAGCCCAAAAAAAGTTCTTTTAAAGTGGTTAAAACAACATGCAATAAAAGTCTCGCCGAATTTGACAAATGATGACCTTTATAAAGTGATAACACTAAGCAGGCCCAATTTTGAAGTAGATGCAATAATCCGAAAGAATGGACACGAGATAATGACGCTGCCCGAGTTTATGTTTGACTTAAAACCGATTGAGAAGATGTGGGCGAAAATTAAACGAGTAATAGCAGAGCACAGGGCCAGTTCCGACTTATCCGAACAAGTATTTGAATACATTGCAGAGAGTGCAATCGCGAAAGTACGTCAAATCGTCGAAAAAAACTGCCAAGCTCCCGTCAACAACGTCGTGGTGAAAGAGAAAAGACAGGAGAACACTATAAACGAAATCAACAACGTCGTAGTAAAGGAAGAAATACAGGAGAATACTATTGACGAAGTAAACAACATCGTGGTAAAAGACGAAATACAGGAGAACACTATAGAAGGATTCAACAAAGTGGTGGTAAACGAAGAAATACGGGAGAATACTATAGACGAAGTAACCTCCGTTCGATCCGAACCCAAGTCCGATCCTCTGTATCTAGGTCCTGAGAGTTTCATTAAGACAGAGAAGGAATCTAGTGAGGAAGACGACAGCAACCTTTCGGCACCGTCAGAGGAGTCCGAATGTGATAGTGATTAATTTACAGACTTGACTGAGTTGTTGAATTTAATAAAGATTCTAAATTAATTGGTTTTATTTGGGTAAGCCATATGTGTGTGTACATACACAATACTCGAAATACATGGAGGCAGGTAGGTACAGTGCTTTTCTAACTGCTTTGTCAGATAGTTGTCATCTCAGTGGCAGGCGTAATCCCTCCTTTTATGATTACCTATATCCAACCTATCGGTCTATCGGCCCAAGCCAGAATCGACCACCACCTTAATAATAAAGGCGCATTTTGGGTTGCAGCGTATAGTCCTGGTACTGGTCCACTCTGGCTTTGGTACATGGGATTATTGGGCTGTGCATTATTTGGCCATGCATTATCTTATCTATCACTGAGCTAACTTAGTTCGGCTTTGGGACCTTTACGCTTACCATGAGTGGCTATCGAAAAAACACTATACTTCCGACGCGATCAAACAAAAGCGCTTCGAATAGATTTCGATTCTCGCAAGTTCGAGCTGTCAAATTCGTCGTACTCATGGTGCCGATGTACTCCGAAAACAAGTACAAAACGTTATTTGCTAGCGTCTATTTTTCGATGCGTAATTTAAACTTTCGATTCGTACGACCAATTCGTACAATGAGACACAAATTTGACAAAAAATACCGGGTCAAGAGACTCAGTGGAGAATCGGCGCACACTGTTAAAGTTACTCTTAATGTCGTTAAGCATAAGGTATAGATTCCTTTAAAGTCTTTAAACTTTGGCGTTGGGGAATTTTTCGACGTTGGCGATGTCGTATTTTGTAATGTCATAACCGACAAACGCTAGCATTTAAATTAAAACGATAAATGCTTGTGATATAAGGCTGAATATTGAAAAATCGAAACTATACGAACGATCGAGTTAACTGTTGCGAGCAAAGTAAACTTAGAAGGGACTCGTGGTACAGTCAAAAGCAAATGTAAGTTATCACTTTTGTACCTTATTCCATTGCGATAAGGTGAAAAAATGATAACCTACTTTTGCTGTTGACTATACCAATTAGATTTTAAGTTCTGTGAGTGACCGCCAGGGGCGGTGTATAGTTTTCATACAAATCTTTAACTTTCCTCGATACTCGCTAGCGTAATAAAATATATATAATTCTATAAAAAAAAAATTGTTGAATGTAGACTTCTATCTAAATATATATAATTTATTAATTGTACACTAATATTATCTTTGTATGCAGCATGTTTTTGTATGCTGAAAGGCAAAACATAGTGAACGAGATTTTTTTTTACTATACACACCTCAATTTGATGTACCTATGTTTACAAAATAAACACTATTGACTATTGACTGTCTCGACTCTCTGTAAACTCAGACTAGTACTACTGATAATGCGCGGTCGAATACTCAAGAGTTCAAAAAGTAGATGCGCAATATCGGGTTGCACAACTTGCACACGAAATCCCAATAATCTGCGTCCAATGTACTGTGCATTATAATATGGTCACTCGTATATTATCAGACTAAACAAACTGTCCGGGACAATAATTGGAAGATTTGGAAGCTCCTTTCGTTCAGGCCCTAAATGCTCGACCCAATAATCTGCGTCCAACCAAAAAAAGTGGACAGATTATTTTGGGGTAATGGAAATGCCTTCCTTAAAATTTGACATCGCAAGTCGCAACTCGCAACACAGTCTGTTACACAGATAACAGATAGGTTAGTCTGAAAAGTTTGTATCGCACTGTCACCGCGGTGACACACGTAAACACGAAACAAGAAACAACGCAAGCGCAGCTATATACATGCCTTCATCGCACCACACTTGGGTTTGCGCGTTCGTGTTGCATCGTTGCCTCTCTTTAATTTGCCGTAGGAAGGAAAAAGATGCAACACAAATATTTGGGCAAATACCGCCAAGTGGGGTGCCACCATCACAGTGCGCCCTTCATAGCATGAGTCGGAATGCTCTCTCTCGCACACAAACAACGGATGCATCGCGATCACACTCAACTCAACCGGCGCGTCGTGCGGGCGGGACTATTGGAACATGAAATACTTCGCGCTCTTTATGGGATCCTAGTAGAAATTACCGAGCGGTGAGTCGGCGTCTGCAAGGAAATGTGGCGAAGTGGTCCGCGGTCACCGCATGAAAAGTGTATATTTGTATTTTTTTATTATTTGTTACGCTTTAACGGTATTCCATCGAACAAATAACTGAGAAATTAGATTGGTTCCTCAAATTCGTTAATTTCCATTCGCGTTTTTCCCCACTTTTTATTTTTCTTAGTCGAATTAATTCATCTACGCAAGTGTTGACAAGCGAATTGTTTTCTAGTCGCGTTTTTAGGGTTCCGTAGCCAAAATGGCAAAAACCCTTATAGTTTCGTCATGTTCGTCTGTCCGTATGTCACAGGCATTTTACTTGAAAACTATAAGGTGTATTTGAATAAAATGTTGAGGATAGGTGTATTTTGTTAGCCGCTACATAGTTTTGTAATTAAAATGACAAAAAAAAATTAAAGAGCCACTCCATACGTCATAAAACTAAAAGTGAAAATTTTGTTTTTTCATTTTAAGCACACGTTACTACGTTACATCAATCGATAGGCATTTCAAAATAAAAATAAGGTTTCTCAGCAATTTTTTTGATTAAGTGAATAAAGTCGGAGATAATCGCCCCGAAAGTCACTAAAGTTCTGTCCCCGCCTCTAATTTTTGAACGGTGTATTTTAAAAATGTGAAAAAATCATGGACATAGCTTATTAAATTCTTTCACCGAAAATTATTTTGAACAAGATCGGTTCAAAGGTTTTCGAGATATTGCTGAAAAATTGCCTGCCCTAAGAAAAGGGCGTAAGTGCCGTAAGATTTCTGTGACGATACGACCTTTTTAATGGGCACGGAACCCTTCGTTTTGCGTGGTGCATCACGCACTTGGCCGGTTTTTAATCTTTTTATTCGTAAGTGTAGGATGCGCAAACCTTCACCCACTACGTCATCTAATGCTCAAGAAGTTTGCCGGCTGTTATAATCTAGTGTTTCGCGAATTTGCGAGAGGGTTATGTAAGTCTTGGTTATAGTAGTAGTACATGGCAGAAAAAACGCGTCTGGCAAACAATCAGTCTACAACCAAGTATAGTAAATAATAGATTGGGGAAAAACGCGAATAGAAACCAATCCGTTTGTCAACACTTGCGTATATGAATAAAATCGACTAAGAAAATGTTAAAAACGCGAATGGAAAATCTGCTATTAGTAGTGCTAGTTCGATGTGACTGTATGAAGTGTCCACAAACAAAAACATTCCACGGATGCGCGCAGTTGCCGTTACGTCATAATTTCATGAATATCACCAGGATATCATAAATATTAAAGCTCCACCAACATGCGCATTGCGGCTGGTTGACTGATTTTATGGGGACACGGACAACACACCTAACATGACATTTTTAACAAATCGATAACGCAACGTAAACACGAGTTCATTACCTACATACGAGGGTGGATCAAAAAGTACCCGTGTTAGAAATGAAGACGCATATATTTTTTAAAAGTTTTATTTTATTTTTCAACATAATCTCCTTCTAGGTCCTTACACTTTTCCCAGCGTTTCGGCCACTTCTTTAACCCCTCCAAAAAGTAGGATTTGTCAAACCCTTCAAAATACGCTTCTGTTTCAGCTATAACCTCCTCGTTTGACCTGAATTTCTTTCCCCCGAGCCATGTTTTCATATTGGGGAACAGAAAAAAGTCACAGGGAGCCAGATCCGGCGAGTAAGGCGGGTGTGGCAGCAATTCATAACGTAGTTGGGTTAATTTGGCAGTGACAATTTTGGATGAATGTGCTGGTGCATTGTCATGATGGAACAACACTTTCTTCTTTGCCAAATGGGGCCGTGTCTCCATTTTTTTTTCATCAAACCGATCCAATAACTCACTATAGTACGGCCCTGTGATAGTTTTCCCTTTTTGTAAAAAATCTATAAGGATTATTCCCTTACTATCCCAAAAAATCGTGGCCATGACTTTACCGGCTGATGGGACCGTTTTCGCCTTCTTTGGGGCAGATTCGTTAGAAAAAATCCATTGTTTAGACTGCCGCTTGGTCTCAGGTGTATAGTAATGGATCCAGGTTTCATCAACAGTAACGACACGACGGAAAAACTCCTGCGGATTTCGCTCGAACAAGCCCAAAGACTCCTTCGACATTGACAGCCGTAACCGCTTATTTTCATCCGTGAGCAATCGCGGCACCCATCGGGCGGACACTTTTTTCATATTTAATTTATCGTGTATTATATTAATTGCTGTTCCGTACGACACCCCTACAGCCCCTGCTAATTCACGCACTTTGGTACGTCGATCGGTGACCATTATGTTTTTTACCTTTTGCACGACTTCTTCTGTAACCACGTCTGCCGGGCGCCCTGGGCGGTCCTCGTCGAAAACAGATGTACGACCTCGTTTAAATTCATTATACCAATATCTCACGGTTGTCATAGACGGCGAAAGACCTACGTAGACAGCATCTAACTTAACTTTTATTTGTTCGCATGTTTTTCCATCCAAAAATAAGAAGCGAATTACGGAACGATATTGCTCTTTCTCCATTTTGTACGAAAAACAAAACAAGTCTTACAAAATTTGCCGCCAGAAAAAAACTGAACCATAGACAATTGCCAGTTTTCATTTTTTTATTTGATAAGGTCAATACTACACGACGGTAATGCCAACTTTCCTAAGTAACGCCACCTGCCATCAAACATGGGTACTATTTGATCCACCCTCGTACAATACAAAATTAAAAAATAAGTAGTTCATGATGTTGCTTGTAGTTGTAACGCTGTAGTTAATAGTTAAAAAAAGAAGCGGGTTGTGTCGGAGATACAACCGTTAATTAAGTTTAAGTGGATACTTCTTTGTTGGCTATGGAACCCTAATAAAAAAAGTGCGAGTCTGACTCGCGTACCGAGGGTTCCGTACTGAGCAAACTGTACCTGAAAAATCACAGAAATTACAGAAATTCACGAATAGTAGATTGTATAACAAGGGGCTAAAATAAGCCATATTACCCCGAGATGGATATTTTCCCGAGCGAAGCGAGGGAAAATAATTCAAGGGGTAATATGGCTTTTAGACCCGAGTTATACACTCTACTTTTCACTTCGACTGCGAGAAAATAGTAAAACAAAGATTATCCATCCACAATCAATAACAAATTTCACTGCGAAGAGATTGTTCAATTTAGCGTGAGGCGTTTTCTTTTTTAATGATTTGGAATTAGGGACTAAAAAACACCTGATGTTTGATTGGTCGATTTGAATACGTAGCTGTATTCTGGTTGGTTGATAGCAAAGAGAAATGTTTTTTGAAAGAGTTGTGATTGGTGGATTTAAATGACTTGGAATTAGGGACTAAAAAACACCTGATGTTTGATTGGTCGATTTTAATATGTAGCTGTAGGTATTCTGGTTGGTTGATAGCAAAGATAAATGTTTTTTGAAAGAGTTGTGATTGGTGGATTTAATATGGTGAAGTGTTTTGATTGGACAAATTAAATGTGTTAAAAATTACAAATATGTATACATATTTTCCCTAGGGGCTAAATGTACTACTTTAGCCCCGCTTATTAAGCCTAATATGACACACTTTTCGAGCATGAGATGTGAAAAATATGTATAAGTACAGATAAAACGGTATAATATATGGCAACACTGACTGACGTAGCTCATCTCATTTGACTCGCCACAGTGAGTCGCGTAGAACATCGTAGCTGGACAAAATTATTTTTAGATGTTTTCTATTTCTATTGCCCTGTTTGAGTATTGGTTTACTATTTTTTTAATTGTAAACCATGTTATTTCTTGGATAAACGATATTGTGAAATAATGGTCATGTTAAGTGAAAAAGTATATATTTATTACAACAATAACACAATAATAACGAATGTTATTAAAAAAAAAGCTTAAAATTTAATTCACAGTCATCTCATTACACAATTACTCTTAATTATACTTATTGACACTAATTAACTTAACTAATCACCAGTGATCGAAATAGGCAGAGTATAAATACCTAAACTTGAACTTAGAACAGAGTCGTGGAGTGGAGACTCCCTTGCGATAATTTTTTTTGCCGGGACTTCCCGGAGTGACAAATATAGTAATATAAAAAATATACCACAATTTTTCAAATGTAATTTTGATAATAATAAATAATATTGACTCTGTATAGTTATAGTAGTATGATTGTGAATATGAATTAAAATAATGATAATAATAAATAATGCTGACCCTTTATAGTTTTGTACTTTTAGACTAAGTTGTGAGATTATTTGTATGTATGCATAGTATTGCATACTATAAAGAATGTTACAAAAAACAAATACTTATAAAAGATTCCGTTTATATTATTGGTTGTTTTATTTTGTGTTGAAGTGGAATGCATTGTTTTTTTATACTATTTCAACCATATTAATTACTTAGTACATTCCCGGGATTATTTAGTCATGAAAAAATTTAGTCGTAAGGAAGTCTCCGCTTTTTTGTCTCTGTTCTACAATGTTTAGGTATTTATACTCTGCCTATTTCGATCACTGCTAATCACCTAGTCATTGCCATCAAATTCGTCCTCGTCTGAATCGCTTACATCGTAATCATGTGAATTGTGGTAATGACTAGTTGTTGGCTCATCAGGTGTATAAAATTAACAGGCGGAATGATTAATTCTAAAACAACAGAAGGCAGATTACCTGTCACTTTCATGTGGATCTTTCTAAGGCTGTTTATCACAGGGTCAGACGTGATTAGCAACATATTTAATAAATCCCTATTCGTGGCAACTCTACTACACTTGCGGGTGTTATGTTCTCGATATCTCCTACAATCTTTATTGCGAGCTTCCTGGGCTTCCTCAGAAAGCTGTCCAATTGGCAAAAGAGACGATTTTATAATATCTACTCTACACTGTGTAATATAATCTTATGCACAGTGACAGGCATATAGTACCACGAATAGTGATGTAAGTATGTTTTATGTATGTCTTGTGCCAAGATTTCAAACTTTTCAATGTTTATTTCATATCCAGATGCATTCGTTCTGAGTAATGTATCAATTTTTTTAATAAGACCCACGTCTAAACCTGTTATGTCAGCGCTCAGTTCGGGATTACCAAAAAATCTACGAGCAGCGTTGCCGTCATTTGTATTACCGCTCCCTGGTTTTGGTTTATCTACCACTAAGCCCATTTCATCTTAAAAAGGTTTTTGAATGTTTTCTGAACGTTGCTTTACATTAAGTTTGTCAGCTGGGCCCTGAACTTTCCATTTTTTAATCTCCAGCTTATAACTAATGTGAAGCAAACATTCAAAACAACGAATCCAGGCATGCAATGGAGATATACCAAAAATCAAATTGTTCGTATTCAGTTCACAAATTTGATTCATGGTTTTAGGAGTAGCCTTACATATAAAACATTTTTGAGTCGAAGAAGTTCCAGTCACAGCATTGCATACTTTTCCATCAATCATGGTAAAAAGAACTTCATGCACGATATTTATCTCTTTACCGTCATAACTACATACTGTCGGGATCAATTTGTTTTTTTCCGCTATTAACACTCTGTTTGTCTCAACCAAAGTTAATTCAGTAGTTTCTTTAGCGAAAATAAACTTAATTGGCCGACAATGCATAGTTGAAGAAGTTCTAGAATGTTGCCAAACAATTTTACCACTTTCGTCTTGCAATCGAAGGGGCACAAACGACATAACGAATAAATATTCATCAGTATCTGAACTATTGGTAAACTTTTGTTTATATGTGCTATGACCGGAACTTCCATCACATCCCCATTTACTTATGAGAGTAAACGATTTTGATTCAGTAGACATCGTATTGAGAACTGGGGCTTGTGCAGTAATTAAATGTTGAGCAGTTTTATCTAAAACTGCTTGTAACTTAATTTCTGCCCGTGTCTCGTCCACAAAGATGTGTTCTGAAGCAGAATAACAATCATTTTTAGTTTTTTTAAGGAAATATCTTGTGTCCTGCTGACATAGTCCACTCGCGAGGAAGAAGTTGATTTCGTATCCACATAGTACGCCAAAGCCTCTTCTTTCGATAAACACCTTTGCGTCGTATTTTCAGTTGGTAGGTTTTTCATTTTTTTACACTTGTCAGGATCTTCATTGGCCTCCTTTACGACTGTGGCTAAATTCCCGTGTCCAGATGCACGTGCTGATATTTCTGCTGCAGTAGTTAACTCTGACGTATCCCGTGAATTCACTAAATCTTCAACACGTCGTCTTTTAGTTTTTTCACTTAAACTGTCAAATTCCTTTCGGGGTCGTCCACGAACTACAGATGTATCTGAAGTAGATGGTTCGGATTGTGACCGGTATACCAAAAACTGTACATCTACAGCTATCCAATCAGACCACTTACGCAGAAAGTAGTCACGGGCACGGGCCCTTCCGGATTCATTCCATTTTGTTCCAAGTTTCGCGGAAAATCTACTTATGACTTTCTTGATCTGGACCGTTGACTCCTCCGTTACTCCAGACAAATCTAATTTTGCCGTAACAAGTTTGAAAAGCATGCTATTCCGTTTTTCTTTTTCATGTATAAGCCACTCTTCAAACAACTCCATTTTTGAAACATTGTGGTATACTCTGGAAAAAAAAAAAAATAGTTTTGCAACGTTTTGCACTCAAAGAGTATCAAATTCGTAAAATATAGATCCACATCTCTATTACATACTCAAAATTCAGACCGGGGACTGCCGGGGCAATATAATTTTTAGTCTATAGAACTTTGAAAAGTCGCAAAAAAAACGTAAACTCTAGATTTGAGGTAGAATTTCAAAATATTCCAACTTTTATTTTTAACTAATTATAAAATCAAAATAATATACTGACCTTTAACTTCTAAATCCATCACTCACTTAGGTCAAAATCAATATAAAAATAACAGTAAGCATGTATCTCAACGAACGCAGAAATGCAAATAATTTCAATCATACTTACCCTTTGTATTATATAGTGAGTTTAATTACTCCTCATTAGTTCATTATCCTGCAAAACTATTTACGTAATCGTAATGACTAAGGGGTTGTTTATCAACTTTCCAACGATATTTTGATAAATGCGTTAATGACTTTTGTCCAGCTACGATGTTCTACGCGACTCACTGTACGGCGGGAATGGCAATTCGTGGATTCGTCTCTATTGTCGGATTCAGCTTTGCTTCATCCGACAAAATCAACTCATCCACGAATTGCTATTTCCCGGCCTCTGCAGTATGTACTATTTCAACAACGGCAAGCGCAAGACGAAGTACTCTTAGGGAGTACTCAATGCGCAACCATACTTGGCGGTTTTGCACACAGGTCCTGTCATGAACGACATTTTGAGTTGAACGTGAACCGAAACTACCAGGCAACCATAAATGCGAGACGTTACCTATTCCTTCTCCTTCGATCCGGTCCGTGATTCGCCCATCGAGCATGCGGACCCCGCCCACTTTCGCCCCCCAGGCCACGCCCACGCCACATTTCACATTGTTCGCGGTCATCGCAATCTACAAATAAAAAACATTGTTTATCAACAAACCTTACGATAGGTATTTGGTCGAAGTTAATTACAATGATTGCATTAAGTACCTACTTACTGATTTATACTTACTTCTCCAGCACATCTCGTGCCGTGTGAATTGCGCGTAAGATCTTCAAATCGCGGAGTCGGGTCCGGATCGCCATCATTGCAGTCCCAACTGATATCAGGGTCCTAGGTAAACGACAAGATAAAAAAAAAATTGAGGGCTCTATACTTGCAACAGCATAAAAAAGGTCTTTGAAAATAAATATTAAGTTGCCTCAATTTAAACAGCTTAGGTATAGTCTATAATACAGCTTTACCTGAGGAGCTTTGTTTGTGGTCAAATTTTAAAATACTGCCCCTATCTGTGATCAGATCACTGATCAAAGTGATCATGGATACAGGGTCCTTTAGCAACAATTGTTCCTCACAATACAACCAGCACTATTATTATCCGCAATAAAACCAACTCCGATTTTAAAACAGACTTGACCGGTTTCGATTCTCAACCAGGCTTTTAAAAAATATCTGAATGCTGTTTTAAATTTTTCTAGTATTGAGCCCGTGACTCTTAAGATCAGATTTCCCTCACTGCGACCTGCAACGTTTGAGTAGGTATTACACCCTGTATGTATACATATCATTGCTCCTAAATGCTTGTCACCCGGTTAATTTTGTCGGAGCGGTTAGAGCCTCGATTTGAGTATTTGAGAGCCTTACCCAGAGTACCTACAGGGAAAACTCTAGTCTATAAGGGAAATATACCTACGAGTCAGGGATCGGATACCGGTATTTTCACCGTACAAAAATACCGGTTTTATTTCGTTCAATTTCATTCTTTGGTTTATAATTCAGGCTGTCTAATAATACGAAAATGTTACCTAAATACATGATACGAGTCCTACATTAAGAGCCTAAAAACTACTTCGGGGACTTTTGAAAAAACCGGTTCCGATCCCTGCTACGAGTAGGTACGAACCCAGTATAGGCATGATTTATGTACGTACAGTCTGGCTGGCCATTGAATCATATTTTAAATAAGAGAACTATACTTTACTGGAACAACAAAGTATCAAAGCATTGGAAGGAAACACAATTTAAAACAAAACTCAAAGAGTGGCTTTTAGACAAATGTTTTTATAATTTATATTAATATTTTTGGTAATTTATTAATTTTATTATTTTTATACAAGTTTTACCGATGGCCGTTGGGGCGGAAAGGTTCCCGAGTGGCGACTACGTATCGGAAGGCGCGGCGTGGGTTAGGCCCCCCATAAGGTGGACTTATGACCTGTAAAGGTCACGGGAGTCCGCATGGATGCGGGTGGCGCAGGACCGGTCAATTTGGCACTCTTTAAACTGGCAAACTTCGCTCTAACTAGTTAATATCTCGGAGCGCAAACAGGGTACGAAATCCATATACCGGTTAGAACGCTTGCTTCCGCCTTGTAAGCGCAGACTAAGGTAAATGACCGCACGCTTAGAATACAGGAATGGTATATGGACCTGCACGGTTATCACAAGACGGTGCGTGAGCTCTCTCGATTTTTCTCGCACTATACCTCTCTTTCTAAGTTTACTAATAAGAAAGAGACGGATAGTGCGAGAAAAATCGAGAGGCTATTCACGGCACGGCTACTGCGCATGCACATTGCACAGCGCAGGCAACGCCACCGGCGCGACAGCGGTCATTGATCCCGTTTCCAAACACCGAGTAACCGGTTAGGGAGCGCTTGGAAGTAACGTTCCCAAATAAATTCGTTCGAACGTAACCTAAATAATTAACCGGTTTAAACTAAATAAATACCGGTTCATTCGTAACCGGTTACAATCCCTAGTAATAATTTGTATTTAAGTTTAATTTCTTGTTTAAGTATAGTTTTTTACAGTACGCTCATGCTTGTGTTGAAGTGTGATTCATTCATAACATAAAAATCATGCATGAGGCCTGCTCGGTTCCGTATAGAGAGGGGGGGTCGGTCGCCCTCCTGTGCCAAAAACTCGGTGAAGCGGCGGCGCGTCGCATCGGCCGCGAACTTACCAGGGCGCCATGACTTCGGTAGCGTAAGTACGCGTCAGACTGATTATTTACGATACTGAACACTTTGCTTCACAGGCCAGTGTATGCTTGACCTCCGATTAGCCACAGGTTTTACGAGTCTCCGGGTCAAGTTATACTAGAGACGTGTTATATAATAGATCGTGACATGTGGCTGATGTGGCTGTGAACTGAGGGCCTACCGCGAAAGGCATTCGAAGCTTTCCCTCTCTGTTGCACTTACGGACGAACTCGTAAGTCTGACAGAGAGGGAAAACTTCGAATGCATTTCGCGGTAGGCCCTCTGTAGCCAATGACAATGAGTGGGTATTTATTTAGTAAGCAGACGGTAGTGCTTCAGAAAAGTGTTTATCGATAAGATAAGAAGTTACTAGCACATACCTAGGTTATTGATTGTTACCTAAGACCTTCTATTTAGTCATACTTTTATGAACAAAATGCTGCACTTTAAAAGCAAGGCGGCTTGACACAGTGGTAGTAAGAACCAAACTGAAAACTGAATGAGAGCAGCGGAACTTTCGCCCCTCAGGAACAGAGATGGATGGCGCCAATTATTAAAAATACTTTTCCCAAAATATCACGCTACAAACTAATTTCTCAAATTATTCTAGTTTATACAAGTTTATTCTAGGAAAGGGAGAATTTCGCACAAATGGAAAGCCAATTTATGAAAGTTTGTTACATAATTTTCCTAAAATATCACGCCGTTAGTCTGCGAATGTTACATGACGTTTTGTATGGAAAGCGAACCTAAAATGAGCGAAATAAAATTAAACATTCGTTCACTAATTTCGCCAAGAGCTCCCCTTATGAAAGGTGAACTAAAATAACTAGAGATCCGAAAGAGCGGGTGAACTAGAAGAGTGATTAGATCGATTATATCTTCAAATCATTCGTATCACTCGTTTCGTTCTCATTCAATACGAAGCGAATCAGCAGACACTCTAGCACTAGACATTACCTTTGCTTGGCATTTTCACCATACTTGCCCAACTACCAGGCAATCATAATAATAAAATGTCCTAAGAAAAGAAAGACAATTTTTACCAGACTGCCGAAGGAAATTTGATCAAAATAATTCAAAATGGTGCACGGTCGTTCGTGGTCGTGGTCGGCCGCAACGCGCCCGTTAACCCCATCGCGGGCGCTGCGGCCACCTCTTCGCTACCAGGGTAGCATGGCGCCTACGAAATTTACTTGCGTGAATGTAATGTAAATTAACGCCGTCAATCGTTTGCTCCACGCCTTATATAGAGCATACATACGAGTATTATGTATGCTCTAAGCTCCACGCCCTCTATGCCCGTGTGAAGTCAACGGGACAGAATGTTTTGCTATTTGACGTACCTACATAGAATAGAAATACGTCATACAATACAGTTTGCGAAACTTTTTATTTTTTATTTTCCAGTTTACCCCCCAAAAGTGGCCCCCTTGTTCAGAATTCATTAATTAACTTAACGCGTCCATCTTTGGGTCACCAATTTACATACGTGTACCAAATTTCAACTCGATCGGTCCAGTAGTTTCGGAGCAAATCGGCTGTGACAGACGGACAGACAGACGCACGAGTGATCCTATAAGGGTTTCGTTTTTTCCTTTTAAGGTACGGAAACCTAAAAAAGGCTAAAAGTCAGTTATCAATTTATGTCATTCGTTCAAATGGTTCACGGTTTTGTTTTATTTTGAATAATATTAACAATGACTATATATATACCGAGTGAGGTCCGCAAACTATTGTTTAAGCTCGTAAACAATTACGACAATGTGGAAACCCGACGTGAAACGTTTTATAACGAAAAAACTGCGATGTTTACAAGTCGTACACAACTTAGAAGGTTGGTGCAGCATAAATATTTCGATACTTTATGTACTAGTACTACTAGTATACCTACATTTGCCAATAACTTTGATTAGGTACGTGAATAGTACTTTCACGTGGTTTTACCTATTCCGGTGTTGCCTGAAAGTAAGC
Source organism: Epinotia nisella (assembly GCA_932294315.1). Lineage (NCBI taxonomy): Eukaryota > Metazoa > Arthropoda > Insecta > Lepidoptera > Tortricidae > Epinotia > Epinotia nisella. Next base: position 17,798,033 of record OW028686.1, read on the forward strand.
AAGCAAGAAAGAAACAGTTGAACTTGACCCACTCCGCGGTTTCCAATTGAGATGATATTTGGCAAAGTCTTATTTACACTACATTTCTTTTTTCGCCTTGCTACAATGATATACCTACTTACGGTGAGAAAGTATAAACATATGCGTTTGTCGTTGACTGTACTGTATATATATAGTGATAGAAATTATGTGAGCTGACTTTGAGTGACGTCAACGTGTATTTAACTTATTTTTTAAGTACCTCACGTGTGTACAGAAAATCAAAAATATTTTCTAGTATCGAAACTATAATTCCTACTACACAAAGTGTGACCAGCCCAAGATTTTTTGTATTTCCCGCCAAAAATTTGGGTGAAAATTGGTTCGCCAGACTCTAAGTTTCCAAACTGTCCAAAGACTATTTTCATCAAAATGTTTCATCAAAAAGAAGCGGGTTGTGTCAGAGATACAATCCGTTAATTCATCCACTTCAAAAAAACATTGGAGAAAGAAAACAGAAAACTCCTCCTCTTAAAGTCGATTAAAAATGTATTGATTAAAATTTAAAACGGCAAATGAGCGAAATAAAGTTGAATGTTTAACTTCACTCATTTGCTCATTTCGCCAAGAGCTCGCCTTATCAAAGGTGAACTAAAAGAACTAGAGATCCGAAAGACCGGGTGAGCTAGAAGAACTATCGATTCGATTATATCTTCATATCATTCATATCACTCGTTCTCCTTCAATATGAAACGAATCAGTACAGCTTTGCATTTTCACCATACTTGTCCCAACTACCAGGCAATCATAATTAATAAGTGTCCTTAAGAAAGACTATTTCATCAAAATGGTGTTGCACGCCCGCACACGGTCGTGGTCGGGCGCAACACGCCGCAACGCGCCCGTGAACCCCATCGCGGGCACTGCAGCCACCTCTTCGCTACCAGGATAGCATGGTGCATACGGAGTTTACGTGACTTTATTGTAAAAAAAATATACGCTGTCAATCGTGTCGTGTGCTCCGCGCCCTCTATGCTCGTGTGAAGCAACGGGATAGGATGTTTAGCTATTCGACATAGCTAGAGGTATACCAATTTTTTTGAAATTTTTGAATATCTTGCATATATATTGCATTTTTTTATTTTATCATCAAATATTTGTTTTGCAGAAATAGTAGGTACATTACTATAGAGCCCGAGAAATGAAGGGTTGCAGGCCAAGTAGATATATAGACGGACGTATGGGGATACGAACGAGTACGCGGCCGGCAACCCCGTTTTTCGCCGAGATTTGTAGTGCTTTTTTCAAACTAGCAATGAAATAAAAATAAAAAGTAGTCAATTGTTTTATTCGTAGGTTAACACAACTAAATAATACGTTTCTGAACAAAACATTATCAATGACAACAAGTGTCAATCAAGCAGGAAATGACAACTGAATCAGGGTTTCGAGATAGATGGTTTTTATTAGAAAGTTCGTAATTACGAACTATTGAGAAATCCGGCCAACAAGAAAAGAAAAAGGTTTTTAATTTACGCGCCAAACTTTTTTTTGAACCTGTTTGAAGTAACCTTTTACCCAGTGACATTTACAATACAATACAAAACAAATACTCTTTATTGCACACCTCACACAAACAAAGCAGTTACAGAGAGAAACGATACAATAACATGTAGATTGTAGGTAGAGGTAGACAACAGGCGATCTTATCGCTGAAGAGCGATCTCTTCCAGACAACCTTTGGGTATCGGAGAAAGAGATAAGACTAGATTATGCAGTAGGTGGTGCAGAGATTATTATTAATCAAAAATCAAAATAATTATAAAAATAAACGTACATAAATACCTCTATATATAAACATACATACACAGTCGTACATATATACAAATAACACAAATACAAATATATGATACATAAACAGTCAGCCAAAAAATCCAATCAGGGTTAGGAGAGAGACAAATAATGTTCTTTAAGAAGGGATTTGAGGTTGCCGATAGATTTTGCTTGTCTGATGTCAAGAGGGAGAGAGTTCCACAGTCGGATAGAATTAATAGTGAACGAACTATTGGTAAATTTGGTAGATGACGAAGGCACAGTTAGTAGCAAATTGTTAGAACATCTAACAGAATATAAAAAACTAAAACGTTCTTTGAGATAGCGGGGGGTTGCAGGGTTAAAAAGGATAGTATACAGAAGCGAAATAATGTGAGAGTTACGGCGATAACGGATAGGGAGCCACTTGAGTTTAGAACGGAAACTAGAAACATGGTCATATTTGCGTAACCCAAATATGAACCGAATACAGACATTTTGGAGACGCTCAAGCTTATTAAGTTGTTCCTCAGAAAGGTCGAGATAGCATACATCAGCATAATCAAGAATAGGAAGAAGTAACGTTTGAGCGAGCGCAATTTTAGTTGCAGTAGTATAGGTATAAAATTACGAAGCCGTCTGAGAGACCCCACTGCAGCAAATACTTTCCTGCTCACTTCACTCACTTGAGGCACCCAAGACAAGGAGCGATCTATAATGATCCCGAGATTTTTCACTTGCATCGAGTAAGCAATCTGAATCCCATCAAAAAGTATTGGAGGGAGATTTGCAAAATCAACTCTGGAAATCAGATTGTTGCTGCCAATAACAATGACTTGGGTCTTCGCTGGGTTCACAATCAGACCATATCGTTGACTCCATTTGAGAATGCGTACCAAGTCATCATTAGTTCTCTCTATGGCAGAAGGGAGATCACCCAGCACGGACTGTGTATAAATCTGAAGATCATCGGCATAAGAAGAAATATTGTGGGTGATGGAATTTATGAAGATAGAAAATAAGAGAGGAGATAGCACACCGCCCTGCGGAACGCCCGCCAGTGTACTACACCAAGAAGTACAAAAGGAATCCACCTTTATTCTTTGCCGACGACCATTTAAATAGCTATGAAACCAGTCGATTACTGCAGGAGATATGTTAAGAGAGCGTAAAATATTTAGCGAGCATAATGTCAAAATCGACAGTCTTGAAAGCATTGCTGGAATCCAACAGAGTTAAAACTGTAAGCTTTCTGTCATTTATCCCCAATCGAATGTCATCGGTGATCTTAACAAGGGCTGTGCTAGTTCTATGCCCTGAATGGAAACCCGATTGAAACTGGTTTAAAAGATCATTTCTGTTCAAGAAAGTTAATTGCTGATGCACTAGTCGTTCCAACACTTTGGATAGAAAAGGAAGAATGGAAATGGGACGATAATCGGAAAAGGAACTGGGACTTGACTTTTTAGGTAAGGCAATTATATATTATAAGCATCCTTCCATTGAGAAGGAAACATGCCAGATGTAATTGAAAAACCGGCCAAGTGCGTGTCGGACCACGCAAAACGAAGGGTTCCGTGCCTATTAAAAAGGTCGTATCGTCATATAAATCTTAAGGCACTTACGTCCTTCTCTTTGAGGAAGGCAGTTTTTCAGCAATATCTCAGACACCTTTCATCCGATCTTGTTCAAAACAATTTTCGGTGAATGAACTTAATAAGCGCTGTGTCCATGATTTTTTTCATATTTTTAAAATACACCGTTCAAAAATTAGAGGGGGGGGGACAGAATTTTAGTGACTTTCGGGGCGATTATCTCTGACTGTATTCACTTAATCAAAAAAATTCCCGAGAAACCTTATATTTATTTTGAAAGGCCTATCGATTCATGTGCCACACGTAGGCTCACGATGAAAAAAAAATTTTTGACTTTTTGTTTTATGTATGGAGTACACCCCTAAAAAATTTTTTTTTAGTAATTTTAATTACAAAACTTTGTAGCGGCTAACAAAATACACCTATCCTCAAAATTTTATTCAAATACACCTTATAGTTTTCGAGTAAAATGCCTGTGACATACGGACAGACGGACAGACGGACAGACGGACAGACGGACAGACGGACAGACGGACATGACGAAACTATAAGGGTTCCGTTTTTGCCATTTTGGCTACGGAACCCTAAAAATGTAGGATGTTGGTAATAATACAATAATAGGAAGTAGTAGGTCAAGGAGATTTACATTAGTTCTGTTTTTTTTGCGGGTTGAATGCCAAGACGTGTCAGTGTCACAATTACAATTTGACGTTTATTAACAAAAGACGATAGCTTTGCAGGCCTAGGTGTGTAAGGTTGTATGAAATTCCTTTACATATCATCTTCACTCATCGCACCATTATAGATACGTAGTATTTCCGGACCTAATTTGAAGTAAGTCAACATTTCATTGCAAGTTTGAGAAAATGGTCATTACAAACTTGGACTACACTGGGGTTGCTATGGAATAAATGAATTATTTCCTATTAACGCTGGCATCACTTGTTACAGCTGTAACGGCTCGGCTGTAGTGAACACGCAGATTGCGCTTGCGGTAACTAACTGGTGCTACGAACCCCTCCGCCTTACTAGGACTGCATAACAATTACGTAGTTCAATATCGTCGCTTGTTCGTTCGGTTCAGCACAGTGGGCACAATAGTAGCGTCCGGTAGCGAGAGGAAAGCGCACGCAAGCAATGTGTGTTTCTAGGTCGAGCGAGGGTGCCATCAGCACTCCTCGGGTACTAAGGCAACATAGAATACTAGTAATTCGCGCGCAAGATTTACGTCACTGCGATCACATTCTCCATCGAGACCAAAATTAGTCGTTAGACCGATAACTGATGCCGGTAACGCTTTTCCTGTACCAGGAAAGCATGGTACTTACGTAGTTACCGCGCAGGTCCGTGTGGTTGTGTTCAATTCCATCATCTAGGACGGAAACCCGCACGCCGCGACCAGTGAACCCCATAGCATACACGGGTAGCACGTTTAGGTCTAGTCTGGGTACTTCGCGGACGTTCCGTGAATCTTGCTGAAAAATGTAACTTTGTTAAGCTAAAGCATCATAGCTTACACGCTGCACAACTCACAATACCTATGCTTATCACGCAAAATGTCACTCAATTATTTGCAAATAGTATGTACAAACACTTTTAAACTACGAGTATAACCAAATCGGAATTATACTACTTATATCAAACACAATCCTAAAACGTGAAAATGTTATTGTGGCCTCCCCGTTTTTTTTTATAATTCATCCTTGAATTTTTCAACAAAACTTATTAAAGTTGATACGAAATATCATTTTTTATTTAACAGTAGGAAAATTGTGAGGAAACCGGTATAGTCCCAGCAAGCTAGTTTTCCCTGTAGATTGAAAGGTCACGTGAAACTCGTGGAAGCCACTTTCATTAAATTTGTCCCTACGCCAAATCTTGGGATTAGGTGACAACCGGGCTCCTTTAGGAGACAACCGGGAATGCCAGGATGATGATAATCCATACTAATGTTGTTTGTTTGTTTGTTTGTTTGTTTGTTTGTCCGTCTTTCACGGCAAAACGGGGCGTCGAATTGACGTGATTTTTTAAGTGGAGATAGTTAAAGAGATGGAGAGTGACATAGGCTACTTTTTGTCTCTTTCTAACCCCCCCACTTCCTCAAAATGGGGGGGTGGAAGTTTGTATGGAGCATTCCGCAATTTTCAAGGTAGAAAGCTAAAAATTGGTATGCGGACTATTTGTGACTAACAAAAAAATCGTACATCATTTTTTTTTTGGAAATCTGCACCCAACCCCTTAAAAGAGGGGGTGAAATTTTATATGGGGGTCCAGATATGTAGAGTCGATATGTAGAGCCGATATGTACCTAGAGTCGATATGTAGAGTCGATATGTAGAGTCGATATGTAGAGTCGATATGTAGAATCGATATGTAGAGTCGATATATAGAGTCGATATGTAGTCGATATGTAGAGTCGACACCTATCTAAGTACACAGTGGACATCTATCTAATTATGTAGAGTCGATATGTAGTCGATATTTAGAATTGATATGTAGATTCGATATTTATAGTTTTATAATCCCCCCAAGAACTCACGTGACTCCATATCTTAACGGAAGCGATTTAATGAACATGGAGTCTCGGCGCTCCCTGCACTTTGCTTGCTTACTGTTTGGGATTGTGAAGACTCAAGGACCTCGTTACCTGCATGACAAGCTCAGGTTTCTGCAACGCCAAAGAGTGTGTACTCTTCTCATGTGCCCCAAACACAAAACTGCAGCATTTCGTGGCAGTTTTAAGTACACTGCCACAAAATGCTGGAACAACATACCGCCACCTTATAAGAAAGCTACTTCTCTGCAATCATTTAAAGCCAATTTAAAAAGATACATACTCACTGAGCAAAAACGAACATCCCGGTTATGGAACCTTCACTCCTTCTTTTTACATCTCTTCATCATACTTGCCAATTATCCCATTATACATATCCCATTATATATATATATATAAATGTATATATTATTAAATTTCCCATACCATGACAATATTTATTCTCTTATTAAATCTCACTTGCTTCATCTCCGCTTCGTACCTACTGTCGTAAATTTTAGCACCAGTATTTGTGGGATTCAATTAGCAGCACTACGCGCAACTACGCTCCCTACTGGTGATCACGGAAGACCAGCGTCGGGTACTCTAGTAGCACCCGGCATTATGCTGAGTGTTCACCCTTTTCAGTATAAGTTAGTAATTAGTATATAGCTGATAAGTTCTTCGTTTGCTTCATTTTTTTTCTTTTTTTGTAATTGTATTACTTACTGTGTTTTTGTATACTTATACTGAAAAAAATTATCTTCTATTCTATTCTATTCTATTCTATATGTAGAGTCGATATGTAGAGTCGATATGTAGATTCGATATGTAGAGTCTATGTTCGATATGCAGAGTCTATGTAGACGGTTAACATTACTCTTAGTACGCGGGCGAAGCCGCGGGCAAAAGCTAGTTGAAGAATAACGCACCAAATACCACTCTTCTCCCCAGAGTTCGTCATTGAATAGAGGCCTGTCGACCTCCCTCTTTCGTCTCTTTTCTGGTTTTGGTGCATTGCTTGTGTCTATCCTTTTCTCTCGTTCAAGGGACTCGTCCGGGTCCGGAGTTGGGTATCGTTTCACTCGTGATTTGGAGAAAAGTTGTTCAGCCCATCTTATCTGAAATACCTATTTGGTTAACTGTATATTTATTTATTATTTATTTATTTATATGGTTTTTTATGGTTCCATAGCTAAACTAGCAATTGAGCGGAACCCTCATAGTTTCGTCATGTCGGTCTGTTTATCTGTCACAGGTATTTTATTAAAAAAAGTGTAAGTGGTATACATACACACTACACTCACAGCAGTACCTTACCCTGCTGTTCGTGATGAGAACCTGCTTGCTATGCTCTTACTTCAGGACACATACACAGCTGAGCAGTACCTTACCCTCCTGTCCGTGATAAGAGCCATGCTTGGTTGCTCGTACTTCAGGTCCGTGTACACTCCGATAGACACACAGACGCAGCAGTACCTTACCCGCCTGTCCGTGATAAGAGCCTGCTTGCTGTGCTCGTACTTCAGGTCCGTGTACACTCCGATAGACAGACAGACAGACACAGCAGTACATTACCCTCCTGTCCATGATGAGAGCCCGCGCGCCGTCGTTGTACATTGTAAAGTAAAGTAAAGTAAGGTAAAGTTTATTTGTAAAACATAGGTAACAAAGATAGTACAATGGGTATATGTGTATCACTATGTTTGGCCATTAGGCATACAAATTTGCAAGCAGCATGCATTACATACTTATATATAGTCTTCATTATAAATTATATTTAGCCAATTACAGTTTAAGTACTCATTCACTGAATAAAAAGCTTTATCTGTTAAGAAATTAAATAATTTTGATTTAAATTGGGGCATGTCAGTTCTTCTCTTAAAATTCCGGTAACTTATTGTATAATTTCGGTGCCATGCCAAAAGCACTTTTTGCTAGTAAAGCTGTTTTTAAAGGCCTTGAAGTTGAACTAATTTTATGCCGCTGGCGTATACTTTTAAAAACAGAAAATTGCTTGATGTTGCACTTGATATACATAACTAGCTCGAAAATATATAAACATGTCAGGGTTAATATAGCCCCCCCCCCCCTAGTGAGTGCCAAATTGACCGGTCCTGCGCCACCCGCATCCAGTGGACTCCCGCGACCTTTACCAGGTCATCAGTCCACCTCGTGGGGGGCCTACCCACGCCGCGCCTTCCGGTACGTGGTCGCCACTCGAGAACCTTTCCGCCCCAACGGCCATCGGTTCTATGTGCAATGTGCCCCACCCACCGCCATTTAAGTTTAGCAATTCAGAGGGCTATATCGGTTACCTTGGTTCTGCTGCGGATAGCCTCATTTCTGATGCGATCACGCAGAGAAACTCCCAACATAGCCCTCTCCATTGCCCTTTGGGTGACTTTGAGCCGTCTTATGAGGCCCATAGTAAGCGACCAAGTTTCAGTGCCATATACACTGGCAACATACACTGGTCAAAGACTCTCGTCTTGAGACACTGCGGGATATTGGACGAACAGATGTGCAGGAGCTACCCGAACGCTGCCCAGCCGAGTCGGATTCTAAGTCGGAACGCGAGCACAGAAAGTGGACCTGGATGAGTCCCGACGGTGCAACTAAAAACGAGATTGACTTCATCATGTCAACGAGGAAGCATATATTGAATGATGTCTCCGTGATCAATACGGTTAAAACCGGGAGTGATCACCGGGAGTGGTAAGAGGCACATTGAATATATGCGTCAAGCAAGAGCGCTCTCGATAGATGAAGTCTACGCTTCGTCCAGCACCAATCCAAATTCAAAACCTCGAGAGCTTTCAGCTGGAACTCCAAAACCGTTTCGATTGCCTAGGCGGCGCTGTGGACGAATTGAACGACGGGTTTGTGGAAGCTGTCCGTGCCACTGGGTCTAAGTTCTTCAAGGCCCAAGGGACCAACAGAACCAAAAGGCTCTTTAGCTCCACTCAGAAGCTCATGAAGGCCTTAGTTAAATCCATATATAGGGCGCATATAGAGTGTTTTATATCTATGTTAGTCATTACTTCTTGTAGCAAGTCAAAAATAGCCATCGACATTTTCCGTTGCTTGCTGTGTTCGTACTTCAGGTCCGTGTACACTCCGATAGACAGACAGACACAGCAGTACATTACCCTCCTGTCCGTGATGAGAGCCCGCGCGCCGTCGCTGTACATTCGCCGTTGCTTGTTTTCGTTCGTACTTCAGGTCCGTGTACACTCCGATAGACAGACAGACACAGCAGTACATTACCCTCCTGTCCGTGATGAGAGCCCGCGCGCCGTCGCTGTACATTCGCCGTTGCTTGTTGTGTTCGTACTTCAGGTCCGTGTACACTCCGATAGACAGACAGACATAGCAGTACATTACCCTCCTGTCCGTGATGAGAGCCCGCGCGCCGTCGCTGTACATTCGCCGTTGCTTGTTGTGTTCGTACTTCAGGTCCGTGTACACTCCGATAGACAGACAGACACAGCAGTACATTACCCTCCTGTCCGTGACGAGAGCCCGCGCGCCGTCGCTGTACGTTCGCCGTTGCTTGCTGTGCTCGTACTTCAGGAATGTGTATGTATTTGGGAACCCGATCACCTGTGTGTAATAAGAACCGAATGCTGAATTATTTGAAATGCGGTAAGCATGCGGTAAGCAACCATGTTCAAATTGTTAAATGTTGTGTTTGTGTGAGCTTTATTATACATCTACGACGGTATGTATTTTTAAATGATTACATTTTTCAAATGAATAAGTAAGGATTCCATCTCAGACCAAGAAAAAAGATAGACAGAGCATTACGAACAACCAAGTGAAGCCGAATTTCAACCAAGCTTAATAAGTTTAGCACACGCTCACACACACATATACAAACAAAATTGCACAATATTCTTCAGCACGTATCGCAATGCTGTCAAGATCATCTATTTTGATTTTTGTGCGATTTAATTTGTTACGTTAAATAAACGTAAAAAAATTTAAGGTTATTTTAAACTGTTATTTTAGCTAAACCAAGCAAGTGATGGTAACCAGAAAAATCAGAATTGAGGAGAATAGAATGGGGTTAATAATGCATATTTTTACAGACATTCATGTCCTTATACTTAGATGAAAAAAAACTTGGTGACACAGGAGCATTCATTTCCCTGTTTCTGTCAACTCCAGATACTACAGGGGGAGATAAGCATGAAGGTCGCCCCACCGATCCATCCTGCTGTTACGTTATGTATATATATATATATATATACATATTGTATATAATGTATTACTATTAACCTATTTCTGTAATAGAATACCGGATAGAACATACAGCCATATCGTATCGGTATTCAACTCTACATTTATTAGGCTATCTGTCCCTCTCACCGTGTGCGGGGACGCATTTGGTGCATGTGCGCAATATTGATTGGCTTGACGCTCTCACCCCTTGCCAAATATTGCATCGACTGCACCCTCCCTTTTATACTCTCGCGTACTTCTATTATCCTAGTATTTGACGTCTAAGACAATGGGATGTAGGCGGCGCCCTACGCCTCAGATCTGGGCGGGGATGATTTCAATATCATTCCTAAAACCTTGTCATCTTATATTGATTTATCTACGCACATATCATCAGTGCTCTAAAATGCGTTCAGAAACCGTCGGTAATGACCAGCATTATTACAACCAATTTTACTATGACAACTTTCTTGTCTGTGGTAGTAGGTAAAATATGTGACGGTTTTTGGGAAAAGGTCCCACTTTGTCGATATGGAGTTAAGAGTAGTTCCTAATACTACAGATCATACGCTATCTTTTGGTGAAAGATTCATGTCTCTAGGTGCTATAGTTATTTTTAAAAAATTCTGCAAAGTTGCAGAAGTGAAAAAGCGACAATTGAGAAAACGTTGGTTAAAGTTTGGGATGGCAGAAAACACACTTCTACTTTGAAGTTATGGAGTGGTTGGTATTAAATGAATGGGCATACTTTAGGGATTTCAAATTAGTTAAAATCATGTATGTAACCTTAGTATTTTTAATGTTATGGAGGCTTGAACATAAAAACGGGACGAAAATATGTAAATCCTGAATATGGGTTTATTTCTATATTATATTATGCGGCACGCAGATTTATCATTAAAGTTGTATTTATAAATGGTTTCCCATGCTAAAAAAGACAGAAATAATTCTGTGGATCCTTTTATTTAGTTATTATGTCAAAAAGTTAATAACAAATGATTTGAAGAGTGCCATGCATAAAAATTAAAATACATGTGTCTCTTAATATATAACATGAGATTACTTAAAAAACATACTTATCAAGCATAGAAAGTATGTAAAATATCAAATTATAAGTACTTTTTGTGTGTATAAAGTTTAGTGATTTTATATAGGGAGGGTCCCACTTTGTCGGTTTACTAAACTTTAGTGCTTCTTCATTGAAAGTGTTTGTGTTTGGTATATTTTTCAGTTTTATGTATGAGATAATGGTTTGTTATCGTTAATCTAAGAGTCTTTGATACTAACGTCGTTTGTTTAAACTTTTTTAACGTAATTGAACAAAATTTCTTTTCGACTCAAGTTTAGTGACCCACTTTGACGGTTTGGTGGATCATACGCTAAAAAACTACTACAAGTATAAAATCATAATTTATAAACATAGGTGTAATTTGCTGAACCAAAAACAGTACAGTACAGATTATCGGTATCGTTATGAGTTTAAATTTGGAACAGCTGTCAAAACTCAAGTGGGTATCTATATTCTAGTGTCTCTAGATATTTAAACAGTTATCGATACAAAACGTCAATTCAGTATGTTTTAATATAAACCGCATGACATTTGATTTCGAGTGACATGAGAATAGGGACTTCATTCGTTTGTCTATGATTTAAAAAAAATATTCGCCTTGTCAAACAAGATACTAAATTCAATTCAAAATAAAGAAATCATAAATATAAACATGCCATCAAGCTCTGCAACTTCAAACCAAGACCATCCCACTACAAATACAACCAGGACCATTAAATATATCAATCCAATGTAAATGTGAATTATAACTATTACAATAAATAATTTGTTTCTGTATTTGTTCAAATTTACTTTTATTGCATTATTTAAATATCTATAGTCTATAGATATTGTACAGGTAGCACTATTAGCAATGCAGGTCATTTCCCTACGGCTTCTGAACCCATCATAGAGCGCTTATGATATGTGTTTAGATAAAGTAGTGTATGCAACTGTACATAATTAGGCCTTAAAACACTCGTGTGATCCTATTATGAAACTCGCTTACGCTCGTTTCATAAAACCACACTCGTATTTTAAGGCCTCTCATTATGTATCAGTAGCATAAACTACTATTACATAGGATGTAAATTATAATATTTTAGTAATTATTTCGTTTTAAAAGTTTCCCTATCAAAAATGACACTCCAGCAGGCCTTTGTAACGTTATGAAAAAAAAACCGATATTATAACGATTATTTGCTGAAATTTCTATAGAAATTTTAAACACTAACGGAATTATATCGTTAATATATCGCTTTTTTCATAACGTTACAAAGGCCTGCACTTCATTAATTATGTACTGTGTATACAATACATTTATGTTCATGAAGTTCACCAAACTGCTAGTGTAAGTCAAATCGATATATTTATCTAGACACACGGCAGTGTGTCCGCCAAGTTCGAGCAAAAAAAAGCGACACACCGGCCGTGGGTTATATTACACGAACCATTTCGGGCCAATTTCGACCACCCTATAACTCAAAACATATTTTATCTACGCATATGAAATTTCGAGTGTCTGTTGACATCCTCTTAATTGTCTAGAATACAAAATTTCATTATTCTACCTATAGCAGTTCTTGAGATATTGACGTCAGAAAATCGCTATTTTTACTATACACTCACTCACTGACTCATCAAAAACCTAGACCACTTCCAATGGTCGTACTGACTTGAAATTTGGCATAGTGATAGGTCTTCAGGTCAAAGTAAAGGGAAAAATCTGAAAACGGCCAAGTGTGAGTCAGTTTTAAAAATAGCGAAGGTGTAACTTTGTTCTACTATGAAGACATAATGAACTAAATGGGTCTATCTTCCAATGGTCGTACCGACCTGAAATTTGGCTCGAAGGTTTGTTTTTAGGTCGAAATAAAGTAAAAATCTGAAAACGGCCAAGTGTGAGTCAGTTTCGAAAACAACGAATGTGTAATTTTGTTCTACTATAAGTAGGTATGGAGTGGAAATGAGATAAGACTTATTTAAATTTAGATACATACCAATTTAAGACAATACATGTTTGTCTTAAAGACAAGAATAATAAAATTGTTCACCACTCTGTGTGTGTCTGTTGCGGGAACCGAACCCACGATTTACGAAGTGCAAAGCAGGTCACTAGGTACACTAGGTGCGCTAAATCAGTCAAACAAAAATGAAAAGACTATTTTTTCTCGCATAGTCTAAATCATTTCTAATTTTACGGCTAGATCCTAGCCAAATTAAGGCTCAAGAAAGTTCTATTATAGAATATAACCGACTACGTACATTATACCGCCCTGACTTGGCAAGTTTATCAGTTAACAGAAAACGTGTAAAAAAATCCAAGATATTGAATGGGCAATGCGCTCTAGCGTGTCAGCTGTACAAGACAGTATACAAAATGACAACACGAAAAAGCAGGAGCCGTAGCATGGTTGGCCTTATCACGCGACAAGTGACAAGATAAGAGCGTCGTCTCGTTCTATCGAACGGTGTCAGCCAGTGACGCACGCTCTATCCTATCACCTATCGCGTGACAAGGCCAACCATGCTACGGGGCCTGACAGTGCCACGCAAGCTTAGAAAAAAGAATTAGACGCTTCGTATAAAGGGTAATAGTATAAAGTACATACCTAAGTGAAATGAGACATTTCCTAAAGCAAAAATGATAAAAAAAATAATTAAGAACCTAACAAAAATAAATGAAATCCCATCAAAAACATAAATGTGAAAGGCTGCCAAGTTCGATACTATGGGAATGCTTCGCCTATAAAAGAAGTGAGATCTGAATAAGTACCAAGTTCCATAAAAATACCTCAAATCATAAATAGTTATAGGAATACACACTTGATTTCCAGCAGTTTTTAAGGTACATTTTGAATAAGTATCACGTTACATAGAAATACCTAAAACTATAATAGTCAGAGAAACGCACACTGGTTTTTTTAGCAGTTTCCTGATAACATTTATTATTTTCAGTACTTTTTAATGATGTAACTTGGCAAGTTTTAATAGAAAATTATATACTTGACACATTGCAGTCCAAAGGTGTCGATTCATTGCATTGAAAAGGTGTGTGGTGTGTGAAAACTTGCCAAGTAACATCATTAAAAAGTACTGAAAATAATAAATGTTATCAGAAAACTGCTAAAAAAACCGGTGTGCGTTTCTCTGACTATTATAGTTTTAGGTATTTCTATGTAACGTGATACTTATTCAAAATGTACCTTAAAAACTGCTGGAAATCAAGTGTGTATTCCTATAACTATTTATGATTTGAGGTATTTTTATGGAACTTGGTACTTATTCAGATCTCACTTCTTTTATAGGCGAAGCATTCCCATAGTATCGAACTTGGCAGCCTTTCACATTTATGTTTTTGATGGGATTATCTATTCTTTATAAAACTCCTGTGGAAAAATACTACCGCTCACTGTGTTAGAAGTTTGCTCATATAAAACTGTAGGAGAACGCGTTTTGATCTGCATTGTAAGATGTTAGTTACTCGAGTTTCATAGGTAATTACTAATTAATCAATCAAAGTGACACATTTATCCAATTATGACTAGTGGCTCTGTGAGCTATTGATCTCGCGATTTGTATTCGTTTGTTTTTTTTTATATTTCCATAAAGTGAATTTACAAAAATAAAATATATTTAACGAAGCTGCTCACAAAATTTGTCGAGAATCGGTTGAGAAATGCGATCTATAGAGGAAAACGACCGGACAGCAGGGAAATCCGGACACGAACGGATTTTGGCTTTGGCCCAACCAGCACGTCTAGCACAACTTGCTGCTCAGTCGCTTCTCGCGCGACTAGGCGTCCCCTATCTCACTCGCACCGTACAAATTAGAAAAAGGGGGTAGAGCTTTCTCGACTCGCGTCGCGGTGCGCAGCCCCGCTGAAGCGAGAACCGCGGGAAAGCGGGATCCGGACATCTGGAGATTTTCGGCAAAAGCTGAAGCATAGCGAACTTCGTTGGCTTCGCTTCGGTGATTCGGTCCCTCGTTCGAATTATACCCCAATTATTTGGACATAAATTGAGTTTAAAAGAAAACAGTTGTGTATTGTTGCTATTCTTCAAAACTGTTGTGATCGGGTACGCTGACCTTGCCGTGTCATAAAATGGATGCCGTCATGTGATGTGACATCACATGGCCCAAACGAAAGTTCGTACTAGGGTGGCATAAACCACACGATATAAAGATGTACTTACTTGTGTTACTCGATCTATACAGGGCGCTCCTGAGGAACCCGCATAACTTTACCAGCGTATTCCTGATCATGTTTAGAAACTAAAATGTCGTATAATGTTTGCTGAACTCAGCTTAGTTTTCGAGTTTTGAATAATTTTAGATTTATAATATCTCCAGTGCAAATCAACTTTATGATTGCGATGTTGCGAGACCGACTCATTATCTAAATGACGTTGATTGCATAGATCAAGTCTGTTCCTGTCACCATCCTTGTTTATGTGTCAATCATTACATTACGATATTTTTGTTTTAAAGTTCAAAATCAAGAAATTATGTAGGTTAAGTTTAGGTTATGAAAATTGTTTCTGAACTGAACTCAAACTGAAACGAAACAAACAAATTTCGAAGCATTATCTATATTTATGTTAAATTACTTGATGAATCTTTTCATAAGATGAAATTGCTTTAGGTGGTGAAATAATGATGATTTTAAGTTTTTATCGTGGATGGACTAAGTGTCTTTACTAATAATTAGGCTATGTTAACTTTGTTATTACAGAATCATTATGCTATTTGACTTTATGACAGTAAGACACAAAATGAATACTCTCAGGAATTCCAAATCACTGTATCAGCTACATGCAAAGCCGGGACTTGCGTTGAAATCCAAACCGCTGAACTGGAATCCTCAATAGCACTCCCATATTGTTACAGTATCTTTGTAATATTTTGCACGATGGAGCACTCGGAAACAATTTTTTATAAGCTGTTAGGTTCGCCGTCTGAGACCCCACATTTTCTTAAATTTTTATTAACAATTATTGAATAAAACTGAATTAATTCGTTGCAATGTAAAAATTTATGACAACAATGTCACTCATTCATCGTTCATACTCGTATGACTGAAGTCATAAAGTACTTATAAAACACACTCGAAGGAAATTCTTAAGTGGCCAGTCTGAATCATATCTCAATCCATGGAGTTTGATAGCAAAGTATTATTGAAAATTATTTAGGTACGTATCGACAATAATATGTCTCTTGTTCTTCTTTTTGCAAATAGGCCTAGGATTCAAATCCCAATACTCGTTCCTTTGACCTAGTCTTAAATTACAATTTACAAGCGGGAGTCTCTTTCTAAATAAATGAATCTAAGTGAGACTTCCGCTTGTAAATTGTAACTTGTTGTTTTAGACCTGTAACAGTAAGAAGAACAAGAGCTACATAAGAATGTACGTAATTGTGCCACTAATTAGAATTTGATTGCAAACATGCATCTTTATTTGTATGTTCTTATCTTTTCATGAATTCTGTCTTCCTTCTCACCCCAATATTGCGAATATAGTGTGGGCGTTTGGTGAAAAACCTTACTTTTTTTGATAAAAGTATGAAACTTGGCACAGTTATTCCTTGTGCCAAAATAAGCCGATTAAGATCGGTAGCCCGCGGGAGCCCCCCCTCTGGGGCCGGGGAGGGGGGGTTAAAGTCCCGCTCCACCCGGCTTCATTCTAAAAATTCTAACCGTCCATGACTAGCTAATATGTCGTGTTTGGTATCAATTTCGGATAAATCAATAACGTAGAAGTCATTTCTGGTATAAAAAAAATGTTATTTGTCTTGAAATTAAAAAAGAAAACATAAAAATAAAGATTTTCAACTCCATTTTTTTTATTTTGAGCATTCGTAAATATTAAACGGCCAGCTATTTCTGTATACAAAAAATATATTTATAAAGCCAATTTATTGTAGATTTGAAAATATATAACTTTTAACTACCTTTGCTAACAATAAATAGTGTAAAAAAAAAGATTAAGTGGCGAGCGGTAGAAAATACCGCTCCGCCCGGCTTCATCCTAAAAATTCTAACTGTCCATGGCTAGCTAATAGGTCGTGTTTGGTATCAATTTCGGATAAATCAATAACGTAAAATTTATTTTTAGGATAAAAAAATGTAATTTGTTTAGCAATTAAAAAATAATATATAAAAGTTGAATTATACAACTCCAATTTTTTATTTTCAGCCTTCGTAAATATTAAACGGACAGCTATTTCTATATACAAAAAATATACAAATAAAAACAATTTATTGAAAATTTGAAAAAATATAACTTTTTAATACCATTGCTAACAATAAGTATTATAATTTTTTTTTTGTAGCGCGCTTTAGAAAACACCGCTCCGCCCGACTTCATTTAAAAATTCTAACTGTCCATGTTTAGCTAATAGGTGGTATTTAGTATCAATTTCGGATAAATCAATAACGTAAAAATCACTTCTGGTATATAAATGTAATTTAACAAGCAATAAAAAATATTTTACTAGAACATATTTTTATTATGAGCCTTCGTAAATGTTAAACGACTAGTTAGTTCCGTATGCAAAAAATACTTAAACAAAGGCAGTTTAATGTAGATTTGAACAATATAACTTTTTGCTACCTTTGCTAATAATAAATAGTGTATTTTTTTTAAGTCGCGTGCCGGTGCTCAATTTTTACCGCCTGTTCAACCTAAGTGCACATTCTGGAGACCGAATGTGCTATATTCGTTCTTGTGATCATAAAAATGATGAAAGATTAAGAAATATTTGTAACACAATTTTAATTTGCACAGTAGTGGCGTCCCCTTAGAGAAGGGACCTTAGAAGTGTCGCGAGGCCTCATGTTTGTATTAGGTGAGAGCGTCACTGTTAACGCCAATGTCACTAAGATCCGTTTTTCAAAGTCATATTGTACGAGTATAAGCAGAAAAGGCACAATATTACGTATAATTAACTACACGTCTCGAGAGTCAACGCAGTTTCCTCCACTGAGACGTAACTGGGTGCATTTCAAATCCCTCGTCATAATTTTTGCATCACGTTTCGCAACCAGCTTTGCATCTACACTACACCTTGTTTATTTTAAGCAGATGCTGGCCCCAGCAGTGTTGTCAGACCAGTGTGGAATCCATTGGCCAGCACCTTGCTTCCATGTCCAAGCAGAGGGACTGGGTTAGCTTTGATGACGATCTAACACATAGCCAAAAACGTACCTACCCCTTGGTAAACTGCCCGTTATGTGCGCTGGTATAGGGCAGTTTCCGTCTGAGGCATGTTCTCCAATTGCCGGTTCTTTCTAGTAAACAAATATTTTTGTTTCTGCTTGAACATGGAAGCAAGGTGCTGGCCAATGGATTCCACACTGGTCTGACAACACTGCTGGGGCCAGCATCTGCTTAAAATAAACAAGGTGTAGTGTAGATGCAAAGCTGGTTGCGAAACGTGATGCAAAAATTATGACGAGGGATTTGAAATGCACCCAGTTACGTCTCAGTGGAGGAAACTGCGTTGACTCTCGAGACGTGTAGTTAATTATACGTAATATTGTGCCTTTTCTGCTTATACTCGCACAATATGACTTTGAAAAACGGATCTTAGTGACATTTGCGTTAACAGTGACGCTCTCACCTAATACAAACATGAGACCTCGCGACACTTCTAAGGTCCCTTCTCTAAGGGGACGCCACTACTGTGCAAATTAAAATTGTATTACAAATATTTGTTAATCTTTCATCATATTTATGATCACAAGAACGAATATAGCACAGTCGGTCTCCAGAATGTGCACTTAGGTTGAACAGGCGGTAAAAATTGAGCACCGGCACGCGACTTAAAAAAAATACACTATTTATTATTAGCAAAGGTAGCAAAAAGTTATATTGTTCAAATCTACATTAAACTGGCTTTGTTTAAGTATTTTTTGCATACGGAACTAACTAGTCGTTTAACATTTACGAAGGCTCATAATAAAAATATGTTCTAGTAAAATATTTTTTATTGTTTGTTAAATTACATTTATATACCAGAAATCATTTTTACGTTATTGATTTATCCGAAATTGATACTAAATACCACCTATTAGCTAAACATGGACACTTAGAATTATTAAATGAAGTCGGGCGGAGCGGTGTTTTCTAAAGCGCGCTACAAAAAAAAATTACAATACTTATTGTTAGCAATGGTATTAAAAAGTTATATTTTTTCAAATCTTCAATAAATTGTCTTTATTTGTATATTTTTTGTATATAGAAATAGCTGTCCGTTTAATATTTACGAAGGCTGAAAATAAAAAATTGGAGTTGTATAATTCAATTTTTATATATTATTTTTTAATTGCTAAACAAATTACATTTTTTTATCCTAAAAATACATTTTACGTTATTGATTTATCCGAAATTGATACCAAACACGACCTATTAGCTAGCCATGGACAGTTAGAATTTTTAGGATGAAACCGGGCGGAAGCGGTATTTTCTACCGCTCGCCACTTAATCTTTTTTTTTGCACTATTTATTGTTAGCAAAGGTAGTTAAAAGTTATATATTTTCAAATCTACAATAAATTGGCTTTATAAATATATTTTTTGTATACAGAAATAGCTGGCCGTTTAATATTTACGAATGCTCAAAATAAAAAAAATGGAGTTGAAAATCTTTATTTTTATGTTTTCTTTTTTAATTTCAAGACAAATAACATTTTTTTTTATACCAGAAATGACTTCTACGTTATTGATTTATCCGAAATTGATACCGAACACGACATATTAGCTAGCCATGGACGGTTAGAATTTTTAGAATGAAGCCGGGCGGAGCGGGACTTTAACCACCCCTCCCCGGCCCCAGAGGGGGGGCTCCCGAGGGCTACCGATCTTAATCGGCTTATTTTGGCACAAGGAATAACTTTGCCAAGTTTCATACTTTTATCAAAAAAAGTAAGGTTTGGCCATTTTATGTCGCTAAGGATCCCCACTAATAAGAAGTGCGAAAGGAACAGCACTATCCGATCGTTTTGATTTACACTTCATAGTAAATTAGCATTTAATCAGTAGTAGCAACTGGGTCGTTCTTCTTTTTTACCGACAATGAATCGAGGTTTTTCTGTTTTTTTGGTTTTTGAACTATCGAAAATTGTGGTTTTGAAGTGCGATTTAAAAAAAAATGCATAGGTTTCTTCATTAGAACTAATTAAAGTTTACTTTCTGCCCAATATAAATATTTATTTACGGTTGGTTTCTAAAAAAAAACATGTGACAAAGTGGACTATTTCAGTGGGGACAACATTTTGGTTTACCACTCTGTCACGGCATTCTACGAAAAAAACAAACATTTAAAAAAATGCTAGTTAGAGAAAGTGAAATATTAAATATCACTAATTCATAAAATAATATGGACGTTCATTCGAACATTATAAAACCGTAAACATCATTACTCAAATGAGATGCCGTAATAAGACGAAGGACAGGCTATTGTCGGTCGAAAAGAAGAACGACCCAACTACGAATTGAATCGAAAGAGGTTGTTCAAAAACGTGAATGCTGCGAAACGCCTAGTGTGTGGCAAGCCCTAAATCATAAAGAGTTCCGATTGTATTCATGTACATCCTGCTTTGCTTTATCTAATGGAAAGAGATAACAATAACCAACGTTGCCAGCTCATCTTAAGGCATCGTTTTACTGGTGAAGCAAATATAATTTATTTATTATGTATGAAAACTTTAAAAAAGTCTAAATTCATATTTCGACCTGGGTTCATATAACATGTTTTATTCCTTATGACCTCGGGTATACGCTGGTAAAGTTATGCGGGTTCCTCAGGAGCACGTTGTATAGAAATTGCCACCCCAAAAAAACTAGCTACATACTTTACTTGCAACCAGGGATCGCATACCTACCGGTATTTACTCCATACAAATTAAACCGGTATTAGGTATTTCGTTCTTTGGTTATAATATCATTTTTGATCGGGCAGTCTAATAATTAATACGAATATGTTACCTTAAATACACGATAGAGTCCTACATTAAGAGCCTAAAATAAATCAAAATATTAGACTACTTCGGGGATTTTTTGCAACTAGGGCTTGAATCTGGAATTCCTGAATTTCGAAATTCCGGAATCAAGGGCAGTTTTTCCAATATCACAATATCCGGAATTGGTACCTATAATCAGAATATCGGAAATTCCGGAACTGAATTTTATGTATTTCCAGAATTTTATGACCGTTTATTTTCATAGTTTACCATATAACTAGACTGTTAAAGGGAAATTATCATACGTCAAGCTCAGCTCAGCTATCAGTTTGTATTTTTAAGCATTGATTTTGCTCGCAAATCGCCTGAGAATTAATTTTCAATTACTTATTGATTTATTATGATCTATTGGAGTATTGTTCCCAGGCCCAGGTACAGTTAAATAGTAGTGAAATTAGATGTTAGTAAATGAATGTGGTCATAGTTATTTATTTTCCGCTGTCTCCGCAAACCATCAGGGCTGTTATTCGCTACGCGCTCATGCGCCTCACCCCATGCGCCACGCCTACCGAAACTAGACCTCTACCTAAGCTTAGTTACTACGCATCGCGGTGTCAAAATATTTTTGTGTCTCGTGTTTGTAAAATCACTCTTTTTGTACGGTCGACTCGACGCCAAAAATACGTTTACACTATTCGCCTTATTGCAATGGAATAAGGTGCAAAAGTGTTATACTAGATTGTACAACAAGTGCATAAAACGATCCATTTTATCCGAGGCTATTTAGGATCGATATACTTAGTGTCGAGGATAAAATGAGTTTTATGCACGTGTTTTACACTCTGCTTTTTACTTCGATTGTGAGGAAATAAAACAATAATAATCATAGATACAAATAGAATTTAGTTGCGTGCAGGTCGATGACCCGACGACCTTGGTCTGTCATGGAAAGCAAATGAAATAAAAAAAACCGGCCAAGTGCGTGTCGGACCACGCAAAATGAAGGGTTCCGTGCCTATTAAAAAGGTCGTATCGTCACAGAAATTTTACGGCACTTACGTCCTGTTCTTTGAGGAAGGCAGTTTTTCAGCAATATCTCGAAAACCTCTGAACCGATCTTGTCCAAAACAATTTTCGGTGAATGAAATTAATAAGCCCTATGTCCATGAATTTTTTCATATTTTTAAAATACACCGTTCAAAAATTAGAGGGGGGGGGGACAGAATTTTAGTGACTTTCGGGGCGATTATCTCCGACCCTATTCACTTAATCAAAAAAAATGCCAAGAAACCTTATATTTATTTTGAAAGGCCTACCGATTGATGTGCCACACGGGGGGTCACAATGAAAAAAAAAATTTTGACTTTTAGTTTTATGTATGGAGTGCACCCCTAAAAAAAATTTTTTTTGTCATTTTAATTACAAAACTATGTAGCGGCTAACAAAATACACCTATCCTCAAAATTTTATTCAAATACACTTTATGGTTTTCGAGTAAAATGCCTGTGACATACGGACAGACGGACAGACGGACAGACGGACAGACGGACAGACGGACAGACGGACAGACGGACATGACGAAACTATAAGGGTTCCGTTTTTGCCATTTTGGCTACGGAACCCTAAAAACCGGCCAAGTGCGTGTCGGACCACGCAAAACGAAGGGTTCCGTGCCTATTAAAAAGGTCGTATCGTCATAGAAATCTTACGGCACTTACGTCTTTTTCTTTGAGGAAGGCAGTTTTTCAGCAATATCTCGGAAACCTTTCATTCGATCTTGTTCAAAACAATTTTCGGTGAATGAACTTAATAAGCGCTGTGTCCATGAATTTTTTCATATTTTTAAAATACACCGTTCAAAAATTAGAGGGGGGGGACAGAATTTTAGTGACTTTCGGGGCGATTATCTCTGACTGTATTCATTTAATCAAAAAAATTCCCGAGAAACCTTATATTTATTTTGAAAGGCCTATCGATTCATGTGCCACACGTGGGCTCACGATGAAAAAATTTTTTTTGACTTTTAGTTTTAAGTATGGAGTACACCCCTAAAAAATTTTTTTTTAGTAATTTTTATTACATAACTTTGTAGCGGCTAACAAAATACATCTATGCTCAAAATTTTATTCAAATACACCTTATAGTTTTCGAGTAAAATGCCTGTGACATACGGACAGACGGACAGACGGACAGACGGACAGACGGACAGACGGACAGACGGACATGACGAAACTATAAGGGTTCCGTTTTTGCCATTTTGGCTACGGAACCCTAAAAAGGAAGTTATATTCTATGAATGTATACAGTAATCGTGGCTGTTGGCGTGATTACCTTTGTTTTAGTCGAGGATTTTACTTTATGCTCGAGATTCTCGAGTCGAGAACATAAAAAGCGATTTTATGCCGCCTGTACCCAGCATGAAGTCGAACTTTACGAGCATGAGAAGTGAAAACGTATTTTTGGCTTCGACTGTACCTTTGTTTTAACTTTGCCTGTAAGTAACTTAGATATCGAAATAACACAAGCAATAAGTTTGTATGTAGTGTTCACATATTATTTACAACTTTCATGTGTTTGTTACCATCCTTTTCACTCATTCCGAAAATGTCATCGCTTATCTATCTCTTACATGTACGAGTATTTGTAGGTACACTTCGACCAACCCTTCCCCTACGACCTACCCCAACCGCACGCACACATAAACACACATGTGCGTGCGATCTCCTCTGCCATGCTGCTCGCCTGGTACATATGTGACTGCAAAAACTCACATGACTCCAAGACCGTGACACGTGTCATTGTCATACATGTGTGTGACGTGCTCATGGTGCAAACACTTCTGTGGCACTGAGGATTGGCCTGGGTCACACTATGTGTGTGTAATATGTGTAAATATGCTGATACATGATGTGTAGATTGTGTGGTGTAGTAGTAGTCAACTATCACAGGCTATTTTATATATATATATAAATATCGGAGTCAGGCTGCACATATGTGTATGTTTAAAGATATACAGACCGTGTATATAAGGCAGAATCATATTAAGTTCTTTTCTTCTAATATTTATGTACTAAAATTGCCAACAATTAATAGGGGTGTTGACTAAGATTTTTTACGGACAGACGGACATGGCGAAACTATAAGGTATATTCATATTGTTGCCCAAAATAATTGGAACTGCATTGAAGTTTTTTGAAAAAATCGCACACGATACCTATCATTTTATGTTCTTCCTTTATATGCTGTGTTATTCAAGAAAAAAATATTCTAATGAGTAACCCATTCGATCCGAACCTATCGTAAAAATAAAAAGATTTTTTTTTATATTTGCTTCTCTTGTTATTTGGTCGATTCCAGGTGATTTTTTAATTGAGTCCCAATTTTTTAGGATTCCGTACCTCAGAAGGAAAAAACGGAACCCTTATAGGATCACTCGTGCGTCTGTCTGTCAGTCTGATATTTTTTTTTAATAAAATGAAGTAATCTTTCAGTAAAATTTCCTATGTCCAATATTTATAGTACTTTCCCTCCGTATGGGAAAGTTTTGGGACACCCTGTATTATGTATGTAGGCGTGTAGGGGTCAGATATAGACATATCAGACAGACATAGGCTATATTGCAACCCGCGGCTCCGCCTGCTTTCTTAGTAAATGTGTGTCTTTGTTAGGGTGTAGCTTTTTAAGTTTGAATCTAGGGCGTACCAGTATATTGAGTATATAGATAGGTCTCTCTGGATGAAAATAATTCTGAATGGATGAAAATTTTAGAAGTGCCTGATTATTTTTTGGTGATAGGAACTTTCCTTAGCACCAGAAAAAAGTTCCAGATTTTTCAGCTGCGTCAATTATTTTTGATAAACAGTTTCCTCGCTTACGTTTTGAGTCAAGAACGAACGAAGTTCTCCGTTTAATCATCTTGGGCTAAAATTCTTTCGTATGTCCGGCTGTTTTCCATCACAGGTCGCATTTCTCAGCCCAATTCTCGTGAAATTGTGTGAGCAGGTTTTTAATTTAATTTTAATGTATGTAAATGAATATTAAAGTAAGGCTAAAATACCACAGTGGGTTTCTTGCAGAGACCATTTCAAAAAATTTGCAATTCTTACTGTTCCCAGTCTTTATGTCCTAGTAGTGCTCAAGGACCTAGTGAAACATATACAAAACTTGGAAACGCCAGAAGAAAGAGACAAACGTATAGCTAGTAGACGAAAGGATCTACCACAGACCATTGTGGCGCGACTCAGGGTAGTTAAGCACTCCGAGGACTTCCAGGGAATCGGTCTATATAACAAACTGCCGCGCGAATTGAAATTACTCACAAATGCAAACATGCTTGCTAAGAAACTTAAGGTAATTTTGTTAGAACAATGCTTGTATTTGGTAGAAGAATTTATGAAAAAGGTGTGACTAAATGGGACTACGATACGCTAGTAAAGTAGGTACTTACAAAATGACATTTGAATTTTATATTGTACTTGTAATTTAAATATTTTAATTTTAATTGTAATGATATTAAGACTGACATGTAGCAAATTTCTATTATGACACGTCCTATTTTTAATGTATTTTAACTTACTTGAATGTTTGTGTTTTAATGTATTTTAATTTATTTGATTGATTGTGTTTTAATGTATTTTAATTAATTTGACTGTGTTTTAATGTATTTTAATTTATCTGATTGATTGAGTGTTAGGATATTTACTGTTGGTTTTAGTCTTAAGTAAGTTCAAACACAATCTTGTATTGTTAATGAAATAAATAAAAAATGAAAAAAATGAATTTAATGTAATTATGGATTTTTATCTGATATTATTATTATTAATTATTTATTATACAGTTTTTTTTGTTGATTCAGATTTTCGTTTTTTTTTTTTTTACAAAAGACAGACAGAGCAACTAGTGTTATGTGTATTTTACACATTCTAAGAAGATACAATAATAGTAATACAGCATGTTGACGAATATTTAATTCACGCTTATTCTGATATGCGTGAATATTATTATTTTTAAGTCCGGGATTCCTAGCACCCGGTTCATCATCATCATATCAGCCGAAAGACGTCCACTGCTGGACATAGGCCTCCCCCAAAGGGTGCCACAATGACCGATCCACGCCACCCGCATCCAGCGGACTCCAGCGACCTTTACCAGGTCATCAGTCCACCTTGTGGGGGGGCCTACCCACGCTGCGCCCGGTTGGTTAGGACCAAACCAACTTTAATATTGTTTCATCAAAACGTTGGCTACCAAACATGTGACAGCCACGTAGTTTAGAATTTAGATATCGCTTCCCTAAACATGGTATTTTTAGCACGACGTATCACAAAAACCGTATTAGTTTAAAACAGACTACGAAAATACCGATATCTCTGTCACTCGCGTGACGACGCCCTTTGGTTTCAGAAATAGCTGTTTCGTTCCGTAACTGAAACTGCTGAAATATTACTACAGCCATCCTATGGGCTCCTGGTGGACGCGACGCCAAATCCACTGTTAGCGCCGCCCTGAAAAATAAATTGGTTTGCCGTACTGCTGAATTTCAGTAGATGACGCTAGTGATGTAAAAACAACCGTCTGTCTATTTACAAAACGTTTTCTAACATTCTATGAATTCGGATCTGACTTACACTGTACGTCTTTTGTGGTATCGTGCGGTAAAGGGTAAACGTTACAGAACTGTCACTGTACAGGAAATGATAGCTAGAGCGAGGAGTGAAAACAAAGCAGCTGACTTCCAGAAAAATATATCGACACATAACAAGACTAAAACATAACACACCGATAATAGACAAACAGACAGAGACAATAAGAGTTACAATAACTATTGTATAAAAGTATTGTAATAGGTATTAAAACCTCGACAGTCACGATCCACACACATTATTTTTACGTTTTTACTAAACCACAGAGGTATAAGTCTTAATGCAAAAAGTGCACCCAATAACAATGGGTCACATTAAATAAATACCCTTAGGTATAGTTTTTCATACTTGGAACGTATATGTAATCAGTTTCTCCATGTAATAAAAATAAAAACTCATTATCAATGCAACCAGCTTTTAAAGGCGAAAACTAGCCTGTATAAAGTAACTTTAATCTTATTTTGTGTGTAAGTGTATGTGTTAGTGTACTTACATTGTACTTGTTTTTTTTATGATAAATAAAGACCTTTTACAAACAAACAAACAAACTAAACCACAGAGAGGTTAAAATAAATAAGTTACATATGTGATTAAGTCTCATTTAGTAAAATATAATTTGAATGTAAACTACATACCTAGTAAATAGTTAGTCCGAACTCTAGCTGTAAATAAGCCGTTAATGGATTTAGCAAGTAATACCATGAAACTCTGCGAACTAGAATTATTTAAAACTTTAAATAAAAAAAACCGGCCAAGTGCGTGTCGGACCACGCAAAACGAAGGGTTCCGTGCCTATTAAAAAGGTTGTATCGTCACAGAAATTTTACGGCACTTACGTCCTTTTCTTTGAGGAAGGCAGTTTTTCAGCAATATCTCGAAAACCTCTGAACCGATCTTGTTCAAAACTATTTTCGGTGAATGAAATTAATAAGCCCTATGTCCATGAATTTTTCCATATTTTTAAAATACACCGTTCAAAAATTAGAGGGGGGGGGACAGAATTTTAGTGACTTTCGGGGCGATTATCTCCGACCCTATTCACTTAATCAAAAAAAATGCTAAGAAACCTTATATTTATTTTGAAAGGCCTATCGATTGATGTGCCACACGGGGGGTCACAATGAAAAAAAAAATTTTGACTTTTAGTTTTATGTATGGAGTGCACCCCTAAAAATTTTTTTTTTCGTCATTTTAATTACAAAACTATGTAGCGGCTAACAAAATACACCTATCCTCAAAATTTTATTCAAATACACCGTATAGTTTTCGAGTAAAATGCCTGTGACATACGGACAGACGGACAGACGGACAGACGGACAGACGGACAGATGGACAGACGGACAAGACGAAACTATAAGGGTTCCGTTTTTGCCATTTTGGCTACGGAACCCTAAAAACAAAATGTATTTCGTAAAGCCTGTGAAACAATGTAACTCTTAAATCTGTCGACTAAACTTAAGCCTAGATAAGTAGCTATAGGTACCTTGTTTTTATCGTGCTATGTTTTTTGTAATTAATAATAGAAACTATAGGTCTAGAGTTAAGAGTTTTTTTATACAATGCTTTGTGTATGACCGTTTGTTTCAGATTAAAAAAAAAAGCGTGAAATTAAAGTGTGCAGTTTAAAGTGTGAATTTTAAAGAATCGGATTTTTTGTAATTATTTGAGTTCAAAAGAAGTATGTTTTTAGGCTATCACTGACGCATAATTCAGCCATTGAACTCCGTATAAAAATAATAATATTTTGTGCATTTTCAACGTCTTTTGTGGTTATTTTATTACAAGAGAGTTGTGTTGTGTCCAGAGGCAACTGTCTCGAGCGATCTGCCCACTCGCGCGGTCCTGACTTGACGGCTAACTGGATTTAAAAAAAAGTCTATTTAACTAAGTAACATGATTTTTTATTGGATTTAAGCCTGATTTTTCAAACGTCAGATAAACGTAGCCGGCTCTTTGTACACAACTGCCCAACGAAAAGGAGTGTAATGTTTTCAGTGTCTGTTTTTTATGTATGTGAGATTCTTTATTCCACCAGTCTGCATAGACCCTAACATTGAACACAAAAACCTTCTAAAATACGGAATTAACAATTAAAATAATAACATATGAGCGACAAAAACAAAATCCAGGAAATATTTAAATGCAAGCATGACACATCGCGCTACACGGTCAACTAAGTATGCAATTCCAAGTCTTATTCCTCAGACATAAGGTCCAAACGCACATTGCAGATAGGACTATAAGGACTACTTCGGTTCCGACAACCTCACAATACAAAGGCTATGCAAATGTGACGAGCAAGGTAAGTGAAACAAATGATTCAAGCTAATTCTCTCTCGTTTGTCACCATTAGATGCGTCAGGTTAAGTGATTACTTAGTGTAATAGGACGTGGGCTGGTTTTTCAGTAAAGGTCAACTAAGAGACCGTTTGTGTGGATCGTTGAAACCACGGGCACGGTGACGCGCCCCACTGCTATCTATTTACTTACGTAATTTTGCAGGCAGTTAGGTGACGCTTTAGCACATCCTTGTAACGTAGATGCTGCCCACCTCGATTCCGTTTGCCGGCTGATAGCTCGGAGTATACTTAGAACGGCTTTCGGTAGTCTACAGTCATCCATACTCCAAACGTCTTGCCTAGTTGCGCCCAGGAGCCGTAGCATGGTTGGCCTTATCACGCGACAAGTGACAAGATAAGTGCGTCGTCTCGTTCTATCGAACGGTGTCAGCCAGTGACGCATGCTCTATCCTATCACCTATCGCGTGACAAGGCCAACCATGCTACGGCTCCAGAATAGCGCTCTCGCATCAAAACGAGCATCGAGCATTTTGAAGCTGCTCGTCTCGTCGAACTTGATGAGAGACGTCAGGCACGAAAATCGCGCCCAAAGCCCAACTACTACTTAATTATACTTGCAATACCTCTGGTCAGCTTTACTGTGCTTCCTGCGACCGAGTGTTCAAGAGCAAGTTCGGCTTCGCAAGCCATATCTCACGACGTTTCATCGTCACGTTTTACGGCGAAAATGTACTGAGACGTCACGTAAAACGTAACTATAAAAGGTGGTAGCAAACTAGCAAACGATAAGTTCTTAAAGCAGTTGAGTAACAGTTAATATTGACGTAGCTCATGTCCTCTAGTATAAATCAAAGTGGATTTCAAATTCTCCCAAGCTTGACATTCAGTCTCCCCTGCAAGGACATTGAGGGATAATCAAACATGTGCACGCGTTTTCTCCATGCAGACATGTTTACTTGTAAACAGGCTTGTGGAGAATTTATTAAGTTTTAATGTTGGTAAGTAGTTGTAGGTATTAGTTGGACAGAAAGAAGAACAAACGGAGATGTTCTAAATTTGATAGGAGAAAGGAGATGTCTGCTAAAAAACCGGACAAGTGCGAGTTCAACTAGCGTGGTGAGGGTTCCGTATATAATCTAAATTTCATAAGTGTTTTTGAATACTCAAACTTCTTATAGATTTTTCTGTAATATTTAGGCAAGGAACTATATTCCATATTTTTTTCAGAATTTTAATCATAGTAGTTTCGGAGGTTCCGTTTTTTCCTTTTGAGGTATCGGAACCCTAAAAAGTATTGAAAACAGAAGGAGAAATTTTGAACAAGATCGGTTCACAGGTTTTCGAGATCGTCCCTATAGAAAAGGATGTAAGTGCCGTAAGATTTCTGTGACGATACGTTCTTTTTAATAGACACGGAACCCTTAGTTGTGCATGGTCCGACACTCACCTGGCCGGTATTTTTAATGTATCAATCGTCCATTTTCCCATGGTGTGACACATCTATACACTCATTTTATTCTTGAATTTTTGATATCCATTTTCACTGAGTTACTTACTACTCGTTCTTCTGAACGTCGCCTTTATGTCATACACGGAAGGTCTAATTTTATTTCACACACGTTGCGTGACGTGTGTGAAACCTACCTACGAATTTCGTGCATGTTTGGTTACCTTGGCCCGTGTTGCCGTGGATGCCTTGTCTACCAGGTAACCATGAATCGGAATCGTTTTAGGCAATAGTTGATGTTAGAAGTATAAACGCCAACACAGTTAACTACCATTCTGTATTTATATTGAACCTTATTCCAGTGAATATAAAGCGCACGGATGGTCAGTTAACTGTGTTGGCGATGGTACCTACATAGACGTCCACAAGGCTCGCATGGGAGATGCGATTGAATTGAAGGTGAAACTTTCCTTCTACTTGATACACATTTCTGAACTCCACTTTGCTTCTTAGCTCCTGATTAGTTTAGGTAGAAAATAGTAGTAGTGCATGTTGTTACGGGATTCCGTCGAACAAAATACTTCACATTTGGATACCAGCGCCATCTTTGCAGTCTTGCGGTGCACTTAACATGTTTAACATTAACATCATTCTAAAACCTGATGCTGGTATTAAGAAAATAGTAATTTCGATATTTTTTTTCGCTTTGCGTTGTTGGTTTTTAGGGTTCCGATACCTCAAAAGGAAACAACGGAACCCTTATAGGATCACTCGGTTGTCTGTCTGTCCGTCTGTCACAGCCGATTTCCTCTGAAACTACTGGACCGATTGATTTGAAATTTGGTACACATGTAAATTGGTGACCCAAAGATGGACGAGTAAAGTAAATTAATGAATTTTGAACAAGGAGGCCACTTTTGGGGGGTAAACTGGAAATTTAAAAAAAAAAGTTTCGCAAACTGTATTGTGTGACGTATCAAATGAAAGGCGTTGTTGTAAGCATGTCAGATATTTTTTTTATAATTTTAGCAAAAACAGATTTGAAGTAATTTAGGAAAAAAGACGAAAATTGACCAACCCCCCTTTTCTTCGAAACTACTAGGATTAAAATTCTGAAAAAAATATGGACAATAGTTCCTTGCCTAAAGATTACAGGAAAACCTATAAGAAGTTTGAGTATTCAAAAACACTTATGAAATTTAGATTATATAGGGAACCCTCACCACGCGAGTTGAACTCGCACTTGTCCGGCTTTTTTTATAATAATTTTCTCAATTTTGCTCTAATATTGAAATAATAAATTGGAATGATAAGCGGAAATATTAGTTAAGTAGGTACTTTTTGTGTGGTACATTGCTTTCATGTAAGTATGTATCTCTTCAAGTTTTGCCGCAAAGACTGAAAATTCATGGATTTTTTTGTTAACTATTTTATACTTTTGGTAATAGTTCTTAAACTTGCTTATGTATTAAAATATAATGTAACAGTGAACCAAAGAAAATTGATTAAACTTTCATTTGATACCCCACACGTGTAGTGTGTACGTTTCATAGTTTGGATGTTATTGAAGCTTTTAACTCAGCCGCGGTGATTTTGAAGACGTCATTACTGGGGAGACCGACTCCTTAGAGATTGTCTCCCAGCAGTTTTGGAGTCCAGGAGATATGCCTAACAACATACTAAAACATGGCGCTAGTCTAGTATCCGACGAAACTGAAGTATTTTCCTGTATCTATATATGTGATTTATTATATTAGTGAGTTCATAAAATTAATTAAGCGTCCAAAGTAGAGTCGTGTTATCAGTGAGGTAGTGATATGCCGCAATATACTGCCATTGTTATCAGTGATGGCCACTTAAGATATGGACCGGCGTCATCGCTTTGATTTTTCACTTGTAAATATCACGTTGAAAAACGCAAAAAGTACGTTTTGGCAGGTATAACCCAGTCAAAGCTAAACTAATAGGGAACGTAAGCCATTTATAAAAATATAACTAAATAAAATACCATTTATCCAAACTTTGGATGTTTAGATTAGATGTTTGTTACTCAATCACGCTTAAACGGCTCAACCGATTTGGATGAAATTTTGCACGAAGATAGTTTATAGCCTGGATTAAAATATAGGGTAGTTTTTATCCCGGGTCCACGCAGACGAAGTCGCGGGCGGAAGCTAGTAATATTATAAATGCGAAAGTTTGGATGGTTGGATGTTTAGATGTTTGGATATTTGTTACTCAATCACGCAAAAACAGCTGAACGGATTATGATGAATTTTGGTACACATATAGTGTTTAGCTTGGATTAATATATGGAATACTTTTTATCGTCCCCTAAAGGGGCGAAATGGGGGCGAAAGTTTTTATGGAGCTATGATATAAAAGAGTTCCACGCGGACGAAGTCGCGGGCAAAAGCTAGTAGATATATATACTTAAATACATAGAAAACATCCAAGACTCAAAAACAAATATTCATGCTCATTCATCACACAAATTTCTGCCCTAAGTACATATACCTATCAATAAAGTCCGTTTTCCGAATTCATTCGCCCTTACTGGAAACAATAAGTAAATCTAATTTGTGGTGTTTTCAGCTAACAGGTAATTTCCCGGCCTATTATAAAGTAAAGCCTTTCGTAATTAGGAGATTACTGACTGTTAAAATATATTTATAATCATTTTAGCAGCGGTCCCAACGAGATACCGTTTTTAGGGTTCCGTAGCCTAGGGTTCCGTAGCCAAAATGACAAAAACGGAACCCTTATAGTTTCGTCATGTCCGTCTGTCCGTCTGTCCGTATGTCCCAGGCATTTTACTCGAAAACTATAAGGTGTATTTGAATAAAATTTTTAGGATAGGTGTATTTTGTTAGCCGCTACATAGTATTGTAATTAAAATGACGAAAAAATAATTTTTAGGGGTGCACTCCATACATAAAACTAAAATGCAAAAAAAAAAAATATTGTGACCCCCCGTGTGGCACATCAATCGATAGGCCTTTTAAAATAAATATAAGGTTTCTTAGCATTTTTGCTACGAAAGTTTCTTAGCATGCTAAGAACATTTTTTTTGATTAAGTGAATAGGGTCGGAGATAATCGCCCCGAAAGTCACTAAAATTCTGTCCCCCCCTCTAATTTTTGAACGGTGTATTTTAAAAATATGAAAAAATTCATGGACATAGGGCTTATTAATTTCATTCACCGAAAATTGTTTTGAACAAGATCGGTTCAGAGGTTTTCGAGATATTGCTGAAAAACTGCCTTCCTCAAAGAAAAGGACGTAAGTGCCGCAAAATTTCCGTGACGATACGACCTTTTTAATAGGCACGGAACCCTTCGTTTTGCGTGGTACGACACGCACTTGGCCGGTTTTTTAACCCACGAAATGTGTTTTGTCCCTATCTCACGAATACGAAACGTGAAAGATAAATGCGAACGTATTATAATTAAAGATTCTAATTGAAGTTACTAATTCTGTTCATTCAGCGAGGAAATGCCGCCACCATCTTAGATACAATGCCTCGAGGGCCTTTTTTTAGATTTAACTTAGTTTTAATTTAATTTAGTTAATGTTAATCATCAATATCATCATCTTGTATTTACTTTAGAAAATAAATGTATATTCATGGAAAATTCTCACTATTCGGAAAAGCCATTCTATAATACTGGGTGATCTAGGTTCATGATCCGGAATGGCCAAATTATCAGGATCATTATAAATAATATACTTTAAAAACAAAGTTTTAACCGACTTCAAATCAGTAAGTAGCCAAATTGCTTCAAGTTTGGCTATAAAATTTGAAGAGTTCCCTCGATTTCTCCAGGATCCCATCATCAGAACTGAATTTTGGTGACAACGGGACCAATCTGGATGTATTATGCTTTCAAACAGAGAAATAATTTTTCAAATCGGTTCATAAATTAGGTACCGAGTTATCGCGTAACAAACACAAGAAAGAACCTCTTCCTTTTTTGAAGTCGGTTAAAAATATTAGCTTTACACAAAAAGGGTTTACATCAAGTTAATAATACATAGTTAATAATTATTATTCAGTCAACAAGAAAATAGAAAAGCGCATAGTAGGGTAGAACTTAGAAGGTACCGGGGTACAGCGCCATCTAAATTTTGTTACTGATAACTTGCAACCGTGTACCGATTTCGATAATTATTTTTGTTATTTGAAGAAAAGGCACTTTAAGAATAATCTAATAGAAAACTTAAGAAGAAAATACACAAAAAAGTAATTAAATTACAAACTGATATAAGAAATTATTTTCGAAAAAAAATAGATAAGCTAGATATAGGTGTCGTTCATCATATTTTCGTATAATATTTATGTTAATCTTAATCATATAAAATGGGCGTATTTTTTCACCATTTTCTTACTTAAATCGAAACTTAATCACTGTAGAAAATAAAACAGTCTGAGAATGTTTCATAGCTTACTTCAAAACTAGCAATAATAAATTGATTATATTCAAAGCAGACAGTCTGCTTTGAATATAATCAATTTATTATTGCTGCTTTAAGCAGTCCAAAAACATATTTGGTATATGAATACAAATAAATGATTTGTTATTTGTTTGTTAGTCCATGTGTTGTATTAAAAGTTTAAATAGATATATATGTGAATGGATATGTGTGTGTTCGCTGAGTAGAAAATAGATAAATGAAAGTAAATAGCATGAAGTAAAATGTAAACTATTTTTTAATTTTTTATGCCTCGTTTTACAGCAGATATTTAATTAAAGTCGGTTTTTTTTGTACAAGCTTTTATTTAACCTATTCCCTGCGCGTGACGACACATAGGTATATGCGTCCCTACGCCGTAGTCGCTTTCGCTACATACGAGGAAAACCACGGGATCGGCTACGAGTGTAGCGCGTAGCGATTCTGGGCACTGAAATGTGTGTTTGTTCGGGTGGAATCTTGCAACTAAATTTTGAAGCAGATATCTTCAACCGATTGAGCTGAAATTTTGGGCAAAGGTATAGTCTGGATGACAATTCGATATTATGGTACCATCGAGCTGATCTGATGATCGAGACAAATGGTGGCCATAGGAATTCAGTACTTACCTAACCGACGCCACCCCGTTGAGTTTGAGCTCGTTAAAATTGTCTCAATGACGGTATACAGAAAAGTACAGTCGGCAATAAAAGCTTGTACCAATTTTTTTTTTGACAGAATATTTTTACCTTTTTGGTACGTAACCCTAACTAGTTACCTGGGAACTGAGGGCTTACCAAGCGCATTTAATTACTTCAAGCGAGCCATTCTAAGATTAGGCATAGTTAGTTACGATCAGGGATCAATCAAACTATACTAGCTATAGTGTAAATGTTTTGTGAATTGATACTATAGATACGCAGATCATTTATGCTTTTAGTACTAGAAAGTATTTTTTTTTATTTTTTTATTTTATTTAAAGTTCCAAATAATTTTATTTCGCAGAGTTTCATGCTTGATTTCGCTACTTGTATTTTCTTATTATTATCTTATTGGAATGAGTTGGTACCTAATAAACCTTTTTTCTCAAACATGCTCGGAAAGCGTCGCATTTTGTTTGAAAAAGGAACACGCGAAGTGTCCAATTTACATCCGCTTAAGTTTAAAAAGTTAAATCTCTTCTCCTAACCTGACCTAATCCATTCAAAATCGATTATTTCCCGCTGCGTTGAACTTTTTAAAATCCTGATAGCGCCTGATACTAAATCGAGATGACTATGGAAAAATCACATTCAGCCAAAGAAAACCACCCGCGAACCGCGCGGTTTTCACGATGATATTTCTATTAATTTATTTTTTTCGCTTTATTGTTTATGGTCAGAAGAAAATGACATAAACAGTTTAAAACCGTAAGTAAATTCATTTATTTGTGATAATTGAAAGATGATATTACTTAATGAAATGTGTTATAATTACTTGAAAAACCGCATTGAGTGTAAAAGATAGATTGAATGTGAATACCGCCTTTGAAAGAAGTCGTAGAAAGAACGCTTTCAGCTAAATCAAAGTACAAGTTACGTATTAGGTATGTCACAATATGTTTTTTTTTATGTGTTTATATCATTTCCTCACATGTTTGAGAAAAACACTATAACGAACCTTGGCGGAAACCGGGATTACCAACCGCACCTCGTCAGGCAACCCCTCTCTTCCGCGCCTCAGCAATAATGTACGAGTACTTACTATTCTCATTCGATTGCAATAAGGACAATAATGTGAGCGGTATTTCGCTTCTCTTAGCCTTTTTTATGGTTCCGTACCCAACGGGTAAAAACGGGACCCTATTACTAAGACTTCGCTGTCCGTCCGTCCGTCTGTCTGTCACCAGGCTGTATCTCAAGAACCGTGTTAGCTAGAGAGTTGAAATTTTCACATTTCTGTTCCCGTTATAACAACAAATACTAAAAAACCGGCCAAGTGTGAGTCGGACTGGGGCTCCCATACAACAGACATAATTTTTTTGCCATTTTTATAGATAATGGTACGGAACCCTTCGTGCGCGACTCCGACTCCCACTTGGCCGGTTTTTGTGATTCAATGTTCCTTAAACAACATTTAGTATTTCAATTCTTTTAATTTTGGGATATGCATAAAGGGAAAAACGACAAACAACATCTCGTCCCATACATATGATGTTGTGACTTTTATGATTGATTTTGTATCAAGTACCTTACTCGTACTTAATCCATTAGATAGGTAATTGAAAAGGAAGCAATGTGACAATCAAAAACTAAAAAAAAATGTATAAGAACGGAAGGACAGATATTCTCAATCCCATAAGTTTACGGTTTTTGTCAATTTTGCTACGGAAAACTAAAAATGTATATTACTTGATGCTGATTCGGTTTCCAGAACCAGGATACCATAAAAACTTACCGGACCTCCATAAACGTATCCCAGTTCCAGAGCAATCAGCTGCGCGACCTCCTCATCCCCATCCACCTGCACCGTCCACTCGTTCATGATGTGTTCAGCTTGCTCCAGGCCGTTATGCTCTCTGTAGTAACCATGGTCTCCTGGTCGCGAGAAGTCATAATCCCAAGGATTGTAGGAAAATATTTGAACAAACAGACTAGTCACGAATATGAAAGTTCGGAAAAGTAACATTATTGAATTAGAACAATTGTTTTTATATGAGAATTGTTTCTGTAATTGTTTTCATGAAGTTGTTTTCAAGTTGAAGCTACGGTGTTCAGGCAAATACTGGCGGTCGCGCGGCTGAGCGGCGAAAACTGTGATTTTTCCGGCCGCGCGTTGTCGGCGTTGCGTGTCCCGCATTGTCCTTTGACGTATGGTTTCAGAGCTGGTATTTACTGCGCTTAGACAACTCGATCAAGATGAACCAGTTCAGTCTGATCTCCGATTAAGCGTAGTTGTTACGGAGCAGCGTTATGATATACTAGTGGTTACTCGAGTCAAGCTGTGAATCGCTATTATAGAGAAGAAAACCCAGTTGAAGCCGCGGGATAAAACATAGCCTATGTCCATTCTTTTCTTAGGTAGGTATACTGGTGTAAGATTTTTTGAAATCGGATGAGTAGTTCCGGAGGTTATCCCCTGGATACAAACAAACTTACTACCTGTGTGAGGTTATTACCTCGGTATTCTGTCAGTATACTCGTATGGAGATATTGTGCTTATGTGTGAGTACTGTGACTTGCCTCCTTGAACTCGAGGAAAATCCTGAAGATTGTACGCACTCTATATTAGCTAATATCAATAAGAAAAATATGAGGACTTGAAATTATCAACAGATATAAGTGTAATAAACGAGTAAAAGCTCTTTAAGCTAAGTAGAAAAGGTGGTGAGATTACATTACATTAGAAATATTATCCAGAAAAACTAGATGGCGCTAGTAGTATCTAAAACAGAGATAAAATAGCGCTCCCAACATGTAACTTACAGATGAGCAATAAGAGCCCACATATGACAACAATGCGCATTTAGAACAGTCTTCTTAAAGAAATAGCTGATGAGGTCAAATATACCAAATTTGTTAAGAAGTTAAAAACATTTAATAGAAAACTGTTTTTATTCATTGAATGACTTTTTAAGTGTAAAAAGATACCATAAATATTCTTAAAGTAGGTTATTTTAGATATTAACACCTATACGTTGATTTAGGTTAAGTACTATAATTTCTTAATGTGTACCTGGTCTACGTTTGAGACAAGGAATTGCAGTACCCTTACAGGGTGTCATGTTGTACCATAAACTGTGATAATTATAAAACCTGATAAGTATTCTATTCTATTCTATTCTAAAATATCTCACACCATCCAGTTTAACTATAGTATCTACATACTATAGGTACTTAAAATTATAAAGATTCCTCTTTCTGTCTTTCTTAACTGCTTCATCTGATTTAAAATTTCTATAATGGGCTCCCGCCCGGATGCCCTGTCCCTTCTTTATGCGTATACAGTGGATTAGGTATAAATCCAAACACAAATGTGAAAAAAATAATAATGGGTTTGTATATATTGTTTGTAATACACGCGCGGAGCCGCGCGGGCAGCTGTCAAAACAAGAGAAAAGAAGAGAGATCTTAAACGATTATATTATATTAAATTATTATTGTGAGCCTGTATTGTCCCACTGCTGGGTAAAGGCCACCCCTAACTTTTTCAATGCTCCGGATTCTTCGCAGTCTCTGGCCATTCATTTCAAAAGGAGTCTAGTCTCGTTTTGCCATCGCCGACTCCGTTTCGAGCTGTCGGGCTGCCACTCAGTGGCGATCTTGGCCCACAGTTTACTCGGCATGCGGCAGACATGACCAGCCCAGACCCACTTCAAGGTAGCACGTAATAACTGACTTCAGAGCTAAAAAATATTTGATCCGCAATATGTTTGAAATCCGTATCGCTAAACTTAAGTGGCAGTGGGCGGGGCACATTACACGTAGAACCGATGGGCATTGGGGCGGAAAGGTTCCCGAGAGGTGCTCGAGACCGGAAGGCGCAGCGTGGGTAGGCCCTCGACAAAGTGTCCGCTGGATGCAGGTAGCGCAGGACCGTTAATTGTGGCACTCTTTGGGGGAGGCCTGTGTCCAGCAGTGGACGTCTTTCGGCTGATATGATGATGATGATGTCACGTATTACTATTACTTAATATGCTACGCTGCATGGCTCGCTGGCAAACTACTAGCTCTAGCTACTAGGTATTTATTAAATTAATCTACTTAGTGACTCTTTTTTTTTTATTTGGAAAAAGTGACTCGACGAAAAAAACGATATACTTACCTTATTAACGAATCTGCTCACAAATTTTTTACAAAAATCGGTTGAGAAATGCGACTTGTAGAAGAACAGCCGGACAGACGGACAGCGGGACATCGTGACACACCGGTCTTACGAACGATTTTCGGCCCAAGCTGAAGCATAGAACTTCTTTCGCTTCGCTCCCGTGTTCGACTAAAAACGCTAAAGAAAGATTTTTAATTAAGAATTAACATTAGAATAGTGTCTATGTAGTCATCATTTGCAAAGTCATTCAACAGTCACCGAGAAGTTGATGACTGTACAAAAAAGTACAGTCGGCTAATTTTCCCAGCCAGCGCGTAAAAGAACGAAATGGCACATACAGAGATGTAGTGTAGGTCCGCGTGTTTCCTGTGGACATGGCCAAATCAATATAAAGCTTAATTTAAACGGCGTCTCTTTTTACATAAAACTGTGTTATTAATTATAACTTACATGTACAAAAGCTGAGAGGGGTGTTATAAGTTTAACGTGTCTGTGTATCTGTTTGTGGTATCGTAGCTTCCAAACGGATGGACAGGCGCCATCAGATATATCGGAGCGGCGAAAGCGCTCACAAATATCTGAACACGTCTCTATTGTCGAGGCATTAGAGACGTGTTCAGATATTTGTGAGCGCTTTCGCCGCTCTGATATATCTGATGGCGACTGGACCTATTTGAATGCGGTTTTTTTGTGTTATAGATAATTTTAACCCGAGTGTTCTTAGCCATGTTTTATCAAACAAGTTTTTGAGATATAGAACTTTGAAATGAAAATCGGGGGTTTTTCTACTTTTCTAAGTTGCTTTCACATACTTACGAGTATACCAGCACGGGTATCACAAACAGCGCGCGAGCTCTCTCGATTTTTCTCGCACTATCTGTCTCTTTCTTATTGGAAAACTTAGAAATAGAGGTATAGTGCGAGAAAAATCGAGAGAGCTCGCGCGCCGTCTTGTGATAGCCGTGCTGGTATACTCGTAAGTATGTGAAAGCCGTTTTACAAAGATCTTCCGACAAAGTCTAGGCACCGCATACGATCTGGAGGCCAAATCTTTGGCCGTTCGAGATGATGTCTAAAAGTTAGTGATGATCTATGTTGATGTATAATCTCTACGGAAACATCTCACCAAAATCTCGAAGACAGCAAAATTTCTTATTCTGGGGCAAGATAGAGATCAAGTCGAGCAGCAATCTCAATGTCTATTGCGACATGCATTTCGTTTTTCTTGAATGTGTTTGTAAACAAACACATTCATGGCATGAAATAATGAAAACATGAATTTTTTAGGGTTCCGTACCTCAAAAGGAAAAAAACGGAACCCTTATAGGATCACTCGTGCGTCTGTCTGTCCGTCTGTCACAGCCGGTTTGCTCCAAAACTACTGGATTGAGTTGAAATTTGGTGAACATATGTAAATTGGTGACCCAAAGATGGACACGTAAAGTAAATTAATGAATTCTGAACCAGGGGGCCACTTTTGGGGGGTAAACTGGAAAATAAAATAAAAAAGTTTCGCAAACTGTATTGTCTCAACGGTGCTCCTCTTCTGACTGTGACAAAATTTAAATATTTGGGACATTGGGTCACAGACACCCTCAAAGATGATGTCGACATGGAAAGGGAACGCAGATCACTGTCGGTTAGGGGTAATATGTTGTCACGCAGGTTTGCACGCTGTTCTCGCGAGGTGAAGATAACTCTGTTTAAAACTTACAGCCAAAATCTATACACATGCAACCTGTGGAGCAACTACACCAAAAAGACCCTCAGTGCTCTGCGTGTCCAGTATAACAACACCTTCAGGGGGATGTTGGGGCTGCCTTGGCGCTGCAGCGCGTCGGGGATGTTCGCTGAGTGGAGCACTGACGGCTTCCAAGCCGTGCTGCGCAAGCGCGTGGCGTCCCTGTGGGGCCGCGTGCGCGCGAGCAATAACACTCTCCTGAAGGTGGTCGCGGAAATGATGGACAGTCCTATCCTTACTCATTGGATGACTTTGCATGTGCATTCTAATGAGCATTTTGTATTTAACTAACCTAGGCAATTAATCTCTTATTACTAACATAATTTTGTGTTCTTTTTTTTTTTGTGTGTTTATATGGATATGGATACCCGATGTCCGAAATAAATAATTTCAAATAATTTCAAATTGTGTGATATTGAGTTTTTTTTTCCCTTTTGAGGTACGTAACCCTAAAACCCGCATTCAAATCGGTCAATCCGTTTGGGAGCTACGATACCACAGACAGATACACAGACACGTTAAACTTATAACACCCCTCTCTTTGCGTCGGGGGTTAAAAATAAATATAGGAAATTCGCAACGAGTGGTGATAAATTAAAACACGACCGAAGGGAGTGTTTTAAATCGACACGAATTGCGAATTACCTATTCGCACGTGTATCGTACAACGTTTTACAGTACATATGGCTCTTTAAAGTTTCAACATATGAACGGAAAGTGCTCATTTCCGCACTAGTGCGGGAAAGTAACACCATGTGTACTGTAAAAAAGTTTTTCGACGGACAAAAAATACCAAGGCATTATAGGTACCCAGAGCGAGGGAGTTTATTTTTAATATTATATTTATAACGCGTTTCGAGTGTGTCAGTGGATCACGTTCGGCCGTGAGCATCGATCTAACATCAATAAACAATATTATCAGTGGGGTGTCTTCTAATGCGGGAATTTTGGGATAAGTGCTTCTTGAGTTTTTCAGATAGATACCAGCCGTGTTGGTTCAAGAATAAGTAGGAGTCCGCCTGCTCGTAAAAGGCGATAGCAGGGGGTCATCACGGGAGGCCTACGTCCAGCAGTGGTCTTTAGGCTGATATGATTATGATGATGATGACATTCTTGGTTTGTCTACGCCTCCCCCCCCTTAACAAAATCCTATTAGTTACGCCCAGTTTTTCAGTGCTCTTGATGGGCCACAACACTTGCCTACTTAGAACCAGAGGAGGCGATGGTGATGTCCTAGATTCCTAAAACAAGCATGTAGAGCAATGGTCGGCAACAGGAGGACCACGAGCCTCCCTGGCTGTTTTGTATGTAGGGACATCTTTTGGTCGATAAAGTCGCAAATCATTAACAATTGCGGCTCGCGTCAATTTCGTTAGTTACTATGCGGCTATTGGCTGCTAAAAGGCCGACCGCTGATATACTTACATTATAAT
The DNA here is from genome assembly GCA_932294315.1 of Epinotia nisella. Taxonomy (NCBI): domain Eukaryota; kingdom Metazoa; phylum Arthropoda; class Insecta; order Lepidoptera; family Tortricidae; genus Epinotia; species Epinotia nisella. The sequence continues at coordinate 17,841,012 of OW028686.1, forward strand.
TATAACGCGGGGTTCTAAGAGCGTTCAACTTGAGAAATAATATGAATGCAGACTTAGCGTGGACGGACGCAATTGGCATTGGATTTTTTTCGAGTTTAATAGTATAGATACCTAAATTATGGTTACCGTTTGTCCGTGAAATACCCCACTGCAAACTATATACCCGGAGTTATTCCTAGCAGACGCGCAGCGCCGCCCAAACTTTAGCCACTACCGATGGCAATCACTTCTATACCCAACGTTTGTTCCCATCGCAATCACATACTTGCAAATGTGGCTCGATTGCTTTACATGTCCCTATAATGTATCATCACCCTCCTACCGTTTTTCCCGACTAAAGGTCCCTATAATGTATGGCCCAATAATCCGCGTCCTGTAGGTATATCTCTGTCTCTTTTCAACCCATGCATAATGAGAGAGAGATAAACATCGACGCAGATATTGGGCCATACATTATAGGGACCCTTATAAATCTTATGAACGTGACCATGCAAGCTTGTCAAGATCTTTCCGGAACGTTTTTAGCGCTACTGTACGCTTACCATGAGAGCCTATCGAAAACGTACAATAGTAAACGTTTCTCGAGATCGAGCTAACGCGCTTCGCGTAGATTTCGATTCTCGCAAGTTCGAGCTGTCAAATTCGTCGCACTCATGGTGCCGATATACTCCGAAAACAACTACTGACGTATACGTATGGAGAATGGGATATAATTGGATCCAATTATCTCATAACGGTTCACGGCCACGACGGGCTTATGAGGGTATTTTCACTTTCAATAGTATGGCCAGAAGTCAGCCTTCATAGTGTACAATTAGCTTTTATTTTCAAAATTAGGCAATATTTTTGGATCTTCTCAAAATGAGCAGTGTATAAAAATTACCTCACGCTTTTTTCATGTTTCAACTTTGTGAGGAGTCATAAAATGTATTAAAAAAACAAATGATTTCCTGTAGTCAGTAGTTAATGGTTTACGTACACATATAAAATGTTTTTATGGCATAAAAATATATATGAGGAGACGCCGTTATAGAGTCCAACCAAAAATAGGGTTTTATAAGCCTTGGCTTTCGTAATGTCCACAGGAAAAACGTGACCCCTAAATCTCTGTATGACCCAAATATCTTCCCGGACAACTTCATAGAATTAATATCAATCATTCAATAGAAAAGTTAGTTTTTATTATTGCCATAAAACAAAAGCAATATCATCGCATTCACAGTATGATCAAAGCAGCTGATCTTATTAGCAAATCAATTGAGCTCTAACTGAATATGAATGAATGAGTTACTGTGCGATGAAGATGAATGAACGCTCAGAACGGCTTTTATTGCGTGCGCACGTCTGCTATGCTATTCCCAACATTGTCTCATCACCTCATTACTCTGTACTAGCGTAACTTGACACCTAAATTTGTAGCAACTATACTCAATGAGAGATCAGATCTGACGCATAATGCTTCGCCTGAGCTGAGCCGAGCTTTGGGATTAGCAGCTCTTGAGATAGAGTAGGTATAGGTACGTTAGAACCATCATCACCAAACGAAGGACCATTCATGAACTTACTTACTCTCAGAAAATAAAGAAATGAAAGGAAATGAAATGAAATTAAATGAAATTTATTGTTAATAACAATTAAAGTGTACCTACCTAATTATATGTTGCATTTATGTTGGCTACTAATATTCATTTGGATGGAACATAAATATAATATTATTATTGTATTTTTTAGTGAGCAGACGAGTCGTCTGATGTGTTTTTTGACATCGCTTTCTGATGGCGAGTAGTTATTTGAATTCCTAAAGTAAATTATTTACTATAATCTTGATAGATTAAAATCTCAATGTGTTTCGCAATTCGCACGCAGTCTGCAGGATCGGCGTCCCGGGGGAATTATGATTGTAGTGTTCCTATTTCAATATTAGGACACTTAACTTTTATGTTTATGAGGGACATTGTAGGCAACCAGCATTAAGCTTAATATTAACCCCTTCTTATGACTAGGCACGCATGACGCAATGGTAGTGCATTTTGATTTGACCAATTACTATACGCCTACACACTCCGCGGCAAAGTTTGAACACCAGTGCACGAGCGCATCGGCACGCAGCAGTCGCGATGCGCGCGCCGTTCAGCTCCACGGCTTGCTTCATGCTCCTCCTGTGTCATCCTACCCTGGTACTTTGTCACCAAGAAGGTTACTACGCTGAAGAAGGTTACCAAGATGACATTCTGGACGTGTGAGTTGTTCATGTGATCCCAGTGTTTATAAGAATTTCGTTATTTTTACTTTTACGTTACGTTATTTCGTATTAAGTTATTTTTACAGTATCATCAAAAAAGTGAAGTTATTACATATACCCATGTGAGTAATTATTAAGTATAAATCAAATATTAGCCAAAAAAAAACCGCATTTATTAAACATAATGCCATTGCATAAACACTTAACTAAGCTACCTAGTTAGTTAATTCACTCAAAGAAGAATAGAGTTTACCTATTCCAAGAGTAGAAATACCCTATTATGACATTTACTCGCAGACGAAGTCCTTAGAGTTTAGTTAAATCCACCCTTAGATTATCTAAGATACGATGATGTTGACGTGATGGTTGTCTAGTCGTGATAACTAACAAGGAACCAACTGCAACACCCAAACAGCTTTTAACGAAAACGCGTGCTTAAAAACCGATGTGCAAGGGTTCAACGACTGCCGGCGAATAAGTACAATGCACCATGAGCCCTGTTACAACATATCTACCCGATCATATGCGCTCCTGATATAAATAGTGCACAACACGAGTCCCTTTGAGCTTCTTGGAAACCGTGTGGGATGAGAGATTACATCTTTCGATTAGTAACTGTGGACCGTATGACTTCGGATCCGTTCCGCAAGGAACATAGATGCATATGAAGACAGAAAAAACCCCACAATTTTGGTACAGGGATGCGTCAGGAGCGCTATAAGTGTAGTAGGTATGTAACACAAAAAAAGGTAGATATTTTAACACATAAAACATTGATGCAAAATATCGTACGGTATGTATACTATACTAATACTCACAACGTTTTTTTCTCTATCGCTAACAAAATCCTGCGCGAAGAACCACATGTCTGTCTGTCTGCCACAAAGCTACATATATAACAAACTAGACCAATACACCAAAGACCTACACCAAAGATACTGGGAGAACACAGGCACATGCAGACATACCAAAGAAATTCTGTCAAAGCGCGACTACAAACTCACAACCGCACTAATGAAGACACACAGAAACCAGCTACGCAAGATAGTAGGAATGATAACCGGACACAACACCTTGAACAGACACCTCTATAATTTAGGTATAACAGACAGCCCCATGTCCAGAGCGTGCATGGAAGCAGAAGAAACGACTAAACACATTCTACTGGATTGTAAGCAGGTAGAAGTATACAGGAAAAAGCACCTAGGGTCTCCGGATACACTACGGAACGCAGTCAGTAATACCAAGGCACTCTTAAACTTTTTAGAGGAGCTGGGGTGGTTAGAGTAGCGCCCTGCCGTTTCACGCAAAATAGGCACATTGGATGTCGACTTGCGGAAAATGCCCAGTAAAACTAACTAACTAACCAACCACATGTCTGGCAGTTCTCAAGCTTATGTTTATTCCCTGGTGTATACATATTATTGTGACCCATGGCATTGATGGAGCGAGCTTGGGAGTAGGTATAAAGGAGGGCAAATGCATAAAAGATCGCACTGAGTCGAAGTGTATCCGAAATGGCCCTCATCTAGATAAGATAAGATAAGACCCATGCTATTGCATTCTAACTAAGTATTTTAACAAATTAAAATATTTCTCTTTCTTTGTATGCACATATGTATACCTACGTACTGTACTGACGCCAAAGCTAAACATTAGACGAGTAAAAGAGACTTACTACTCGTAGTCCAGGCAATGAACTGACAACTTGTATGGAAAACATTTATAATAGCATTTTTTTTAATGTACGGTCGACGCCAAAAATACGTTTACACTATTCGCCTTATTGCAATGGAATAAGGTGCAAAAGTGTAAACGTATTTTTGGCGTCGACTACCAACGGATATAATTATCAATTAAATAGTTACCTAGTGTCAAAATCCAACAAAAAATCAGATATAAAAAATAACGTAATTAGCTCCTGAAAAGTCAAATCAAATCAACATTTATTCGTAACACAACACAATATAGGTACAATATTACAAGACAAAAACACAGGAAAAAAAGAATCTGTGCCATGTCACAAAATGGGCCCAACTCAGCATGATGAATAAATATTAATAAATGTTTTAATCTTTATTTTGGGTTATTTATATTTATATCTCTCTGGGGGAGGCCTATGTCCAGCAGTGGACGTCTTTCGGCTGATATGATGATGATGATGATATTTATATTTAATATAAATTAAACAAAAAAGACAATCCATGCTTAATTTAAATCTACCTATATAATTACTTCCGGGTGGAAAGTTTGTTGGATTCTTGAATGCCTAAAGCTTCTTAGAAGAACGTTTTAAAATGATATAAACATAAAAAACCCTATTTTAAATACCTAATGTTTTTCGATACCTACCGTATTTTGCATGGAGTGTATTTTTTCAGTCGGCGTACGAATTATAATAAATTATACATCTTTTCTTATTAAATAACAGTTGAGCGTTTTTCAAAAAAAGTGTACATGAACTTTTTTTTTCAGAATTCAATTTTTTTGGGTTTATCTTACTCAGAATCGTTGATATTATCGATCACAGTAAAAAAGTTGTCCCAGATTTTATTATGTAATTTTTTTCTTCCAGTGCGTCACGACACGACCATAATTATGAATAAAAAAAGACTGCATACAAAAATGTGACGATCTGGAATGGAATATTTTGGACATTTTTTGTTGTTGTATGAGGATCGATAAGTGTCAACGATTCTAAGTAAGATAAAACCAAAAAAAATCGTATTCTGAAAAAAAAAGTTTATGTACACTTGAAAAACGCTCAGTTAAGATACTTAAGATGTTACAACGTAGTTAATAAAATGTAAACAGTTATTACGTGACAAAACTCCCCAAGAGCCGAGCAGCGGTAAGCCACATTCTTCCTGGTTCGTAATACTAGAGAGTATCTACAGTTTTAATAAACGTACAAATGTACTTAGAAAAAAATGTGCTACAAAATAGGCATTTAAAATTTTTTGTCTAATGAAACGAAGCTGCTATTTTGAGGGCCCTTGGCGCGCTCGTGAATGTGGTCCAACTATTTGGATGTACAACCATTTGTCACACAAACAAACGGTGCGTCAGCGAATATCCAGCTTTAACGAGTGTTTATGAAACAAAAGAACGCCACGCTCAGTAATTACTAATTGCTCATTTTGGGTCACACTCTAAAAGCTGGACGTCCCTAATCGGTGACGTCACCACTGATTAGATAATTCCCTATGCTATTTCACTTCATGCGTGATATAATTTGACCTCGAGCTTCGTAATAACTAAGAGTAGTCGGAGCTCAGATTTAAACTGGTTATTCCGAGGAGTTTTAGTAGCGTTGTGAACTAAGGTTGTTATTCACAACGCTTTAACTGCGATCTAGTGTACGTCGGACCTCCGACTACGCGTTGCTATTACGAATCTGGGCGTCAAGATATAGAGGTGAGGATGAGGTGAGGTGAAACCAGTTGTGAATAGTACTGCCCAAGTTACAGCGAGACTGTTTTACAGCGTGTAATCTCATATTTACTACTGTTTGGCGTACACATTTTGATAACAAAAACAATGTAAACAGGGTAGTGATTTATGATACTTGAATGTAATATCTTGTTCATCTCACTCAGCAGCTCGAACAAGCATATATTGCTGCGTGAAAACAGTGAGCAGTCGTATTACAAAACAGCGCTGTTTTTGTAAAACAGCTAGCTGTTATGTAAAACGGCGGATTATACTATTCCACTGCGACATATATACAAGATGATAACTTACATTAACTCAATTAAATTATATCAAAAAAAACTGGCTAAGTACGTGTCGGACCACGCAAAACGAAGGGTTCCGTGCCTATTAAAAAGGTCGTATCGTCACAGAAATCTTTCAGCACTTACGTCCTTTTCTTTAAGGATGGCAGTTTTTCAGCAATATCTCGAAAACCTTTGAACCGATATTTATTTTGCATAATATTTATTTTTACAATGCAGGGGACCGATTTTTGGGTTTCGAGCGCTCAACTCTTTCAATCCAAAATTGTCCAAAACTATGAAAATGTACTTTAAAATTGCTATAGAAAATTTATAAACGAGGGGTATTGACCACACGTATTCAATTGTATCGATAAACACTTTTGCACCTTATTTCCTGTTAAATAAGGAGGAACATTTGCTGAACTCGACCATTAGGTACTATTTTACTCTTATAGCAACGACGTGTAATTGTACATAAGTGTAATTTTTGGGTTTACAACATCACTGACCTGTTTACACGAACAGTTTACCTCTCATATCATATGCGAATGTCAACGTTCGCTTGGACCTTGAGATTTAAAACTGTAGACTCAAATGCTTAGCGCGGGTTCCCAAGCGTACGATACTTAGAGCATACATAACTGGAGTAGCCTTTCAGTAACTGACCCCTCTGTAGGAAACCTTGCACAATGTGCAAAAAATCATACCTACAAAACAATTTCACAATCGATTAATGGTCATCCACAAAATCGCCTCGCAAGAAAACACTGATCATAAAAATACCCGCATGTTGCTGTAAACACTTGATATTATAACCGTTCAACCACTTCAAGTCTTTAATATATAATTGAGTTTCAATATCCTATTAAGATGCTCCCCCGCCCTCGCAAAATTCGGCAGACATTTTTGTACGCAAATACGACATAAGGCTACTCCAGTTATGTATGCTCTAAGGTAAGATAGGTTAAAAGGTTATGAAGAAAGTGTAAAATTGAGAGGTATTTTGAAGGTACACACAAATGCCATTTAGTGCAGTTGAAAGAGCGCAGTGTGGGTCTAAAAATATTTATAAATGGTTTCCCGGAATAGGGCGATCAGAGGCGTACGGCTGCTCCCGTTATAGAGGACGTAGCGGAAGACTCAATCTAACGAGGTAGCGTGAAAGAACAGCTTAGAAACAGCCTTGGTCAAAAGTATGCCACCCATGCGTACTTCACACAAAAGTCAAACTTTAAAAGGTGCATTTATATATTTTATAATAGAAAGTTGTGTCGCTATACGTATTTCAAATAATTATGTATGTTAGGAAGAATTTATACAACTACCCAACAAACACTGATAGGCCCAAGGTTACCAGAAGCGCAGGGAAGCTCAAAACAACTTTTTACAGGCTAAGTAAAAGCGAAAAAGTCGTTCTTGGGAAATTGTATAAAATTCTACAATAAAATTCCAAAACACATTACCGAACTTACTGACTCTAAATTCAAATCTGTCGTAAAACGGACACTTATTTCAGAAGCATATTATAAGATAAACGACTACATCATGGCTAGGGATATTTGGCAGCGATAAAATCCTGCACTAGAAATCTGTCGTAAAATAAATAGGCTATCTACTGTAGCAATGTAATTTTTAAATTTAATAATACTCTGATACTGAAATGATATATTTTATACTGTTTTGAAAAAATGACACCTCGCCGAGTTTTTTACGCCGGTTCTTCTCGAGGCAGAGGTTTACTTTCCGAAACGGTGGTCTTATAGTTTATCGACATTCATAGGTGCATGTAATATGCCTAAATTGAAGAATAAATCACTTTGACTTTGACTTTGATCCATCGGAAAAATTCGTCATATTTATTGACTTTAAGGGCAAATCCTTTATCGTAAAACCCGACTTTTTCTAGCTTCAGTTTTCACACGCAAATAGCAATTTCAAAATGATATAAGTATATTAATGATTTGCACATGTTCAAACACTTATTATATTTTACGTCTTCATGATTTATGAAATTGAAAAATAATACTTTATCCATAAGTACTCAAGTAAGTGGGGTGCTCAATACTTTTGGCCAAGGCTGTAAATAGAACTACGAATAGGTAAGTACTTTTTTGTTTTAGTACATGTAGTATGTTACTTAGGTTAGGTAGTTTGTTTTAGTTTAGATGACGAAATAGGGTTTGCAATCCGGATCCGACTTGTATGTAAATATCCGGATCTAGATCCGCGGATCCGGATATTTCCATACAAGTCGGATCCGGATTGCAAACCCTACGAAAAGTACTTAAACCAACCATTACCGACATCTGTTGTTTAATTGTTATCTTCAAGTAAGTTTGTGAAACAATTACACATAAACAATAGAACAAACAGTAGCTACCACACTTCAGTCAATTTTATGACGTCTCTTTGTTATCTTCTCCTTTCATATTTAAAAATAAAAGAAGCTGTAAAATCCCATGTTAAATGAAACAAACCGTACATTTTATGTTTCCAGCGAGGAGAGTGCAGACGCGTGCCCGACGGACCGCGTGCTGCGCGCGCGCGCCTCGTGCCGCGCCGGCGACGCGCAGATCGAGTGCATCAGGCTGCATTGCTGCGACTCGCATCGGCACATCGCGGGCCGGTACACAGACATAAATAAATAAATAAATATCGTGGGACAATTCACACCAATTGATCTAGTCCCAAACTAGGCAAAGCCTGTACTATGGGTACTAGACAACGGATAAACATACTTATATAGATAAATACATACTTAAATAGATATTAAACATCCAAGACTCGAGATCAAACATTCGTATTCATCATACAAATATCTGCCCCGACCGGGAATCGAGCCCGGGACCTCAAGCTTCATAGTCAGGTTCTCTAACCACTAGGCTATTCGGTCGTCATACATACATACATTTCTAGTCTACAAACCTTCTGACGATCAGTATAGCCTAGTCGATTGTGAGATTAGTGGGGTGACTCTGCTTTTTTTGGGGGAGATGTAGTGTTTTACAGAAAAAAACGACAAAAATATAGTAACACTGTAAAAAAATATAGTAGGTAGTTGGCTGGGCAATGCTGTGGCAACGCGATTGATAAACGCCGCAATTGACCTGAAAAAGGTCGATGGAGTCCGCTGGATGCGGGTGGCGCAGGATCGGTCATTAAGGCACTCTTTGGAGGCCTATGTCCAGCAGTGGACGTCTTTCGGCTGATATGATCAACACGAAACACGCACGAAAAAGTGTGACTCATTGTCCCGTTCCGTTGACTGACATATCAACGCACAGCCCAAACCGCTGGCTCTAGAGATTCCAAATTTGGCACGTAGGTTTTCCTTATAAGGTCTAGGGGTGCACTAAGACAGGATTTTTCAAAATTCACCCTCTAAGGGAGTGAAAGGGGGGTCCAAAGTTTGTATGGGGAAACAAGATTAGATCGACTATTTTATTTGAGACTTCACAGTATTCCTAACGATAAATGAGTAAATACGTGTTATGCAATTTTTCATCAATGTTTTCTTATACGTTATCACGTAAAATTATCGTCCGTGAACCGACTTTACAGATAACCATTTTTTTTATCCCGAGAATGAACAGTGATTTAAATGCACAAGACCTCACATATAGAATTTAGTTTGTCTGTTTATTCATAATATTAGACTCCTGATCACCGATTCGCTCTTACCCCTCTGATTATATTCCCTCTCACCCCATGAGAGGCCTGTGCCCAACCGTGGGACGTATATTCGTATGGGCTGATAGTGATGATCACTGATTACAAAACAAGAGCTAATCAATACCCTTTGCTTATATCCCTCGTCGTAAAGCGGCACAATGCCACCCACAGTTGCCAACTAATTAGTTCCAACGCCGCTACTGTTTGCTATGCATTCCGCGGCGGTGCATTGCTATGCACGGGCACACTGCTTGTCTTTGTTCGCGCGCACAGTGATACCGCTAAGAATTAGGTAGGTAATCGTAGTTTTATTATCTGGTAACCATTTATCAGTGGAAGCTACGGTATTAGCCTAGTGGTTCAGGCATGCGGCTGTCAAGCGGCGGTCGTGGGTTCGAATGACTGCCCATTTTGCCCCCCCACCCCCCCCCCCCCCCCCCCCCACCCCTGAACAAAGATTGGGATCCGTACCTTGTTGTACCTAATGTGTGTTCAATCAAATATAGGACTGACGCCTGATCAGGCTATCGGAAGAGAAAATCGGACGTGTATTCTCGCTCTGATACTGGCACCACACTTGGGGTTGCGTGTTCGCGTTGCATCGTTGCCTCTCTTGCATTTGCCGTAGGAAGGAAAAACATGCAACACGAATATTTGGGCAAATACCGCCATGTGTGGTGCCAACATTTGTATAAAAAGTTCACGCGGTTATTCCACCTTAATTAAAAGCATTAGCTAACGGTATCGTAATATGTAACTAAACCTTTCAGTTGCATACGCAAGGAAGTGGAGCCATGCAGCTTAAACCTATGTGAGCAGGCGTGTGAAGAACGCGGCGAGCGTCTGTGGTGCTCCTGCCACGCGGGCTACCGGTTCCACGCGGACAACTACCGCCGCAGGACGCAGCCGTACTGCGTGGGTGAGTGTCAGACTTCTCATCGTTGCTGGGACACTGGTACACAGGCTGTAGTCGACGGAGTCCTGCCTGATGTTTGAGCGACCGTGATGCTTCTGCCACGCGGGGTGGTGGTTCCACTAGGACAACTTCCGCTGCAAGACGCAGCCGTACTGCATCGTGGGTGAGCGCCACGACTCTTCATCATTGATGGAGCCTTGGTACATTTATTTATTTATTTATACAAACAAATTAGACAGTATTACAGTGAGGCACCAAGGCACTGTGAAATGCATACAATGTTATTTAAGTACTAACATATATCATCCATCGCCTCACATAACATCTTACATTCATCACATATCATCTTCCAACTACTCGCAAAAATATCGCAGTCAGGTGCTGACTTGAGAAGCGCGTTTAGATAATCTAAAGCGCGAACCAGTGGTGATTTCCTGTAGAACACAGTGCGCGCTTTTGGTACTGCCAGTAAGTCGTTATTTCGTGGTCTAAAATTAAACTTGATCTGAGACAGATACATAGGATGTCGGTGACGTCTCCTTGCTTGTGTGTGCGAACTTGCGAACAATTGGTGCTCCTTTGCCAGCTACACGTGAGCTACCGGTTGTCCGGTTCCATGCGGGCAACTCATACCCGTAACATGAAATACTTGTCTCATGGCAAGTAAGTGATTGTGCCGTGGCCAGTTAAGGCCAAACCAGCAAAGACTGCCGTATTACGCAGCTTGAGAGCACCAAGTTTTTTTGGGAAATTGAAAAGATGAATGCAAGCTGCTTACTCTACGGAATAGAATCCTTCTTGGTTCCAGACGTAGACGAATGCGCGAGCAACAACGGCGGCTGCGAGTATCGCTGCGTGAACGACCCGGGAGGCTTCCACTGCGAGTGTCCCTCTCCGCAGACCCTGGCCGGCGACGGTCGGACTTGCGCGCGCCCTATTGTGATGCCGGTAAGCATTTCATTGACACTTGTTTGGCGAATAAGCGGGCAACAACGGCTGCGAGTATCGCTGCGGGAACGATCCGGGCGGCTTCCACTGCGAGTGTCCCACATACACTGGCCAGCGAGGGGCGGACTTGCGCGCGCCCATTGTATGCCGGTAAGTATTTAGACACAAGTTTTTTTTTACACTTGGCACGCTTAAACGCTAAATCATCATCAGCACAGGATGCACACACGGTTGAGAGGGAATGGGCAGTAGTCCCCTCCCCACCCTAATAGCCCAACGCGCGTTGGGGATTTCACAAACACTTTTGAATTTCTTCGACGCCATCTTTCAGTTGTACCTATGCAGGTTTCCTCACGATGAAAAGTTACTGGTAAATATCAAAGTATATTCCATACAGGCTATCAAGTAAGCGTGGTGTCAAATAATATGTAATCGCATTTTATGAACTACTTACCTACGGTTAATTTTTTTTTCTTATCTATAGAACTGCCATCAGTCGGTAACGACTATTATCAGTTTTGGTGAGTGTCTTTGTGATATTGGGTTTAGGAGACCATCGCCTCGCTCAACCACTATGCAGCCCTACACAATGTGCTTTCGTTTTAGGCGTTTCACAGCTTGTGTCGTGTCTAGTAACCTTGTAGCCAAAGGATTTGGGTGGCCTACAAGGCGCTCGATATAACGTCTTGTGTGCTTTGTGATTTCGTCCTTTATGGTGGGCATGTTGAGGTAATCGTGTATTTCGTCGTTTCAAGTAAACCACGGTGCGTTTGCGATTACGCGTAGAATTGCGTTTTGTGCTCTTTGCAGACACATTATGTTGCTATCACTGGCAATCCCCCACAACTGGATACGGTTAATATCCAATTAATCCACCAGAAAATTGACACCTATTTAGCTGTCAAGCATGCGACCACGCACCAAGTGAGGCTTTTCTCTAGTAACATCAAAAGCCATTCAGTACCAGGACAGCATAAGTTGCAGGAGCCGTTGCCCCTGATCCGCGCGTCGTCGCGCTGCTACGCGCCCTGCGACACCGTGTCGTGGCTGACACGCAAGGTGCGCGCGCTCACCGACCAGTTACAAACAACGCAGGCCGCTTTGAAGAAGATTATGGATAACCCAGTTTTTAAAGAAGGTAAGTTTAATGAGAATAGGGTAGTTGCAAACATGAGGAAATTTTCCTATTCTTCTGTAGTCACTTCTTGTCGCGATCTGCGTGACCACCGCAAGCAGCTTCATTCTTTGCTCTTCAAGCAGATTTCCTGCCTTCCTCAAGGAGCCTTGGAGTTTACCACTAGCGACATCTACGGTTTTCTAATCGTAACATTTAACTTTACAGATGCCGATCAGTTTTCTGACGGCACCTACGCGTACAGGGTGCTCGATGCCACTGCACCGTTGGAGGGAGGTTACTGCCGCTGCGAAAGAGGGCCAAGAGTAAGTAAAATGACTCCGATGGTATACATTCTGTGTCATTGTGTGTGTGTGTGTGTGTGTGTGTGAAAGAAAAATTGACTGTTAAAACGCGAATCACAAGTGAATGAACATATATCTCAGGGTCCTCCCGGGGCGCCAGGCGTGGAGGGTCCAAAAGGCGATGCCGGCGCCAGGGGCCCGCGGGGCGCCCGCGGACCCAAGGGCTCCATGGACCTGATGTTGCTACTGCTGGCCGACATCAGACATGACATCAACAACCTGGAGGCGAGGGTGTATGGAGAGGGTGAACAGTGAGTACCAGGAGCATAGAAGTTGAAGATGGCCAGAGAGTAACGTTTGGTAAACGTTCCACATGTTCAGCCCAAAAAATCGAAGGAACTAGACGCGTGTGATGGAGTGTCGCGCAAGATTTGCAATTCGGAATTGGGCCTAGCTGAATTTCTACCTCTATCTCAAGTTTTTCGGAGCTAAGTTTTATTTTATTTTATTTATCACTCGTCATTCTCATCAAACACTTCCAGAGCATCTACAGCGAAACGCCAACTTCGTTCGTTCGTATATCTTTCTCTATCGAACTTGCATATTCGAGCGCCATAGAGGAAGACACAGGGACGACCGATGTTTGCGTTTTGCAGTAGCAGCTCAGGGTACTAAATGCTTGCGTGGTTAGTTCGAGGATGTTGTATTTTCTTCATGGCCCCTCCACATTCGCGCGCGAACGCGCGAAAAATATGCGCGAACGCGTGAATGTGGAGACGATTCGCGTATTTTTCGCGTCTTCGCGCCTTGTTAACCACTTTTTGTCGGATTTTGGCCCGCGTCAAAGAGCCTGGGAACGCGAACAAAAGTGACAATTGTGAACACTGCGAATGTGGAGCCAAGGAGGAGTTTACGCGCGATACGCGCCGCGCTTCACGCCCGCAAATCTCGCGCGAATGTGGAGGGGCCATCGGAATTTACCGCATTTTACCAATGTAACTCAGTCAGGATAAATGTGTCTATGACACATGTGTGTGAAAGAACTACATTATAATGACAATTTATATTTTTCAGTCCAGAGCGCTTCGACCTGCAGAAAGCATGGCGTCGGCAGCGCAAACAAGAGCGATTGGACAAGGAGCGCAGAACCGACCAGGATTTAGAAGCGTACACCGTCCCGCCGGTCGTGGCCACGAACGGGCCCGTGGATATCTCCCCAAATGGTTAGTCAGTAGCTCTAGTATTCGTTTTATCGATACATTTTCGAACGCGTTTGTGTTTAATTACAATTTGTAGGGCAACGCGAACAGCGCCTCTGGTGTTAACTATTGGGAACTACGCGTTGCCTTACAAATTGTAACTAAACTAAACGCAAACGCGTTCGAAAACGTCTATGTATCGATAAAACTTATACTAGAGCTACTGGGCAGAGACTAGTTAATTATAAAGACTAGCAATGTCTATACCATGTTGTTTTTTTCCTTTACAACAATAAGCCAACTCTGTACCATTAATTTCGTATTTCTATTATCTAATTACAGATGTAGTGCATAATTGTTTTCCATCGTATTTCCTCGGAAACATTCGTATTTGTCATGCTACTTCAGTCAACCTCAATACTTTTTGTACCGAGACTGACTGAAATAGCAAGACACGTTCGTACGTTTCCGTGAAAATACGATGGAAGATAATTATACACTACATCGGTAACAAAGTATCTACTTAACACTTATACAATAGCACCACGTATGAACTCAATTAAAAACCTCCTAATAGACGGTGCCAATGTGTTAAACAAAAGTCTAAGTGCCATAGAACAATAAAGATCAGATTCAACTTTTCTATACCAAATCTAGCCATAGCAGGCTCACTATCTGCTTCCAATTGTATCATAAACAAGTGAAATCAAAACTTTTTCAAAAACCCAACTGCTTTTTTTTCAAATATCATAGTCTAAAGCGAAACCTTATGTGTCAAAATCCATCAAGCCGTTTGGTTACACTGAAGTTTAAAAAAAAAAAAAAAGAAGCCCGTGAATTATTCTAGTCCATAAGTACATACATGCACTCGAAAAACACAACCCTCCTTCTGAGGCATTCGGGTAAAACTAGGAAGCTAGCCAATAAACAAAGTTCACGTAACCTTTTTTCGATTTCAGGTTTGAACGGAGAACTATCCCACGACCCTGACTCCGAGTCCACAACCGACTGGTCGATGGTGAAGGGAGAAGAACCCTCGGACCTCAGCATGCAATTCCCTGACATGGACGAGAAGCTTCTGGAGTTCCACTTGTTGGCCAACTCCTCACACCCTGAGGACGACGAGGACTTGGATACCGATTATGAGTACAGCTTTTATTAGGATTACATGAGTTGAAGTAGACATGTTTTTATTTGCGTTATTCCTCTATCCTATCTATACACCAGGGAACCCAGATAATCATCATCTCTTTCTTACACAAGTACTATTTCCCCAAAGAAAGGGATGCTGCGCTATTGATAGACTTATAAGTCTGTCACACACACACGACATAATCCATGTAATATAAAAAATTTTTTTTTTTTTCGACTAACTCCTGGAGTTGCAAGCATCCATAGGCAGCGGTGATAGCTTAACATCAGGTGAGCTGTACGCTTGTTTCCCACCGACGTGGTATTAAAAATTATTTCAACAACACTAAATTTATAAGACATGTGTTTTCATACATTTGACACTTCACATGCTAGAAATACGGCTAGGGTACCCCTGCCTGTCGTACAAAATTTAAAAAAAGTAGGACCCACAGAGGCATGGGCATGACGCTAGGGCGGCACTGGTGCGTTCCATTGAAGATCCCAGAGCCGTCCGAAATGCGTCGAAGAGGACCATCGGGGGGTTTTTAGTCGGTGCGAGTCCGACATAACCTCCGCGCTATCCCCGTGGTGCGGGCATAACGGATTTACCCCTCATTAAAAAAAAAGGTGTCAAATATATGGAAACCGCTTTGCAATGCATATTCACTCCAAATTACGCGGCTACAATTTTTTTTTATTTCAGGATATTTAAAATAAAAACGCAAAAATTACTCAATAATTATATAGATTATCTATGAATAAACAATAAAACTCCATTAGATATTCAACTCTTTACCAGCAGCAATAAGGTCGCGTTTAGCTCGGCACGGCGGGCTGGTACTGGGCGGCGAGGCGGCGAAACTCGTTGGTTTTCGCGTTGTAGTCCTTCGTGAACGGGTGCTCGGGGTGACTGTCGAGAAGTTGTGCGACGTAGCGGGAAGCCACCTGCAATGTTATGGTGTCCTGGTTATACACTTGGCTTAATCATGGCAAATAAGACCGGTCAAGCGCGAGTATAACTTGCGCACCGATGGTTCCGTACAATAGTATATTACTATAGAGGCCGGGAAACGAAGGCTTGCAGGACTTGCAGGCCAAGTAGATATAGACGGCCGAGCGTAGCGGGCAGAAAATCCCACTTCTGCCTAGGGTGACGTAATAGTATATTACAAATACAAAATAGTTTATTTCACAAAAACAAATATTACAATGAATCGAGGCTGTCTGTCAGTGACCAAACTAGGCTGAGCCTGTATCTTGGCCTACTGCGAGTGCGGTTAACATCGGATCGTACTTTATTATTAATTACAGTAAGATATCGAGTACAGAAATAGTACATTGTTTAACGAGGGGCGTAAGTGGAATATTGCCAACGAGAGTCTATCAGAAGCCCGACGCCGAAGGCGGAGGGCTTTTGATAGACTCGAGTTTGCAATATTCTTACGCCCGTGTTATACACAATGTTTTTCATCACATTTGCGAGGAAATAAATAACAACAAAAGACAGAAAAATGTAAGTTTCATACAGCAGCACCAATCAAAAATTGACAACTTCACTTCCAGATCAGTGCCAGTGGAGCGCGCAGTTCAATATTTCAACCAATCACAGAGCAGTATTCTTGCGGGGCGGGGCGTCGTGACCAACTAGATTTTTTTATTCAACCAATCACACAGCAACCAGATTTGCTTAAGCCAATCAGAGGGTTCTATTATTTTAAAACTAAACTTAACAGCCCGTGGGAGGTAAAACGGCTATAACTGCTCTGCACGCTCGCAAGTAATAACGCCATTGACGAGCAAGTGTGATGAAAATAATAATAATAACAATAGCAGAATGAGTATTACATCTACATTCTACATCAGCGCATCTAACACTTAATATTATGTAGTCTAGAGAAAAGGAAACACTATTGAGACAAAACAAATGACAGTATGTGTGTGTGTGTGTGTGTGTGTGTGTGTGTGTGTGTGTGTGTGTGTGTGTGTGTGTGTGTGTGTGTGTGTGTGTGTGTGTGTGTGTGTGTGTGTGTCAGTGAGCGTGTGTGTGCGTGTGTGATGTACGTGAGCCCGCATTTATAAATTAGTTCTATGGTTAAATTTATTTATCTTTGAATGATTTCTTCAGTCTCGGAGTAAGATAGCGTGTACAACCACTGTTTCACTTCTCTCTTAGCTCTGAGAACTGGCTGATGTTTGATATCACATATATTGCACACATAGTTATATATGCAGCAATACGAGTATGATATATTGATTAACAAGGGGCATAAGCGCCTTCGGCGTCGGGCTTCTGATAGACTCTTTTTCGCAATATTCTTACGCCCGTGTTATGACACAATGTTTTTCATCACATTTGCGAGGAAATAAATAATTAAAAAAGACAGAATAATCTAAGTTTCATACAACCGCACAAATCAAAACCCGGACAAGTGCGAGTTCAACTCGCGTGTTGAGGGTTCCGTAAAATTGCTATGCTCTAAGCATCAGGCGCTCCATACAAAATACACAAAAATATTGAGAATTTTCCCGTCACTTTGAATACTCAAACTTCTTATAGGTTTTCCTGTAATCTATTTTCCATTTTTTTTTTTCAGAATTTTAAGCCTAGTAGTTTCGGAGAAAAGGGGGGTATGGTCAATTTTCGTCTTTTTTCCTAAATTACTTCAAATCACACCACACTCTCTCTTATTATGTACAGTCACATAAACTACTATTTCGAGAATATTCAACATTATCGATTTTATCACCACCATCCCTATTGAACGTTGTTTCTGACAACTGCTTAAAAATACTACCAGGATAACATAAAATTGAGACATAGCTACCTCAGGCGGCTTGGGCGTGTGGCGAGCCGCCACCGCGAGCCCGAGCAGCAGATCCGGCTGCTGCGGCGCGCGCGCCTGCGCCTCCGTCAGCATCTGCTCCGCCTCCTCCCACATGCCTGCAATGTGCATGTTCTTTATGCGCTCCTGGTACACTTGATTCAAGATTCCTATGTTAGGGTGCACAAGATGCGTCAACGCCTCATAGGCTAAACGTAAAAGACTCAATTTAGAATAAATAATTCTACGTACAGAAGGTTCTTTCTTGACCAATTCTCTGTTTAGGTATGCCGAACGAGCATGCAACGCGCTGCGATAGAACGCGTGCGTGCCGTAGCAGCGCTAACATACCGCCCGGCATGTACTTGTAACGACGCGACGAAATCACGGAGTGAGCCGCCCCTGTGTCTACGTCACTTATGAAAAAGCTTACAAAATGGACGCTATTTGACAACAGAAAATCGTGACGTGACGTCACTTCTTATTTTTCTTGCATTAGCAACGTTTTTAATGCTTTATAATTGCTGTATTTATCAATCATAACAAAACATCAAAAAAATCATAAATATAGTATCACACTGTAAAGGAGTGATTTGACGTAGTCTGACTAGCTAGACTGACGTAGCCCAAAAATCCGCATCCACTTATCTTTCTCTCTCTAAAAAGAGTGGGTTAAAAAGAGGCAAAGATATGGTGGACGCGTATTGGTGGGCCCTGGCTAGACCACAATTTCTAAGTCGAAGAATGTTACCTCTGGAGGCGGCGGCGGCGGCCCCGACAGCGGCCGGGCCGGCGCCGAGCGCGCCGAGCCGCTCCGACAGCTCCATGATACTGTAGTGCGCGTCCTGCACTCCTGGTCCACCCTGGAGATGAACATATCGATGGCAAAAAGCGAGAACGTAGTAACCGCCACTTGGTCAAAAAATTTTTTTTTGCATATTCGGAATCAGCGAATTTTTCTGCGTCGACTGGTCTGGGTCCCATGGCTCTACGACGCTTAGAAAAAACTGGACTACGTTGCAAAACGAATGTGTTTTTTTGACGATGCCCACATCTAATTGCTGTAAACACCCAAATAGTAGCGATTTTCTAAACGAGTACATTTACGCTAATTTTGTTTTTTCATAAATCAAAGGGTGTGCCGGTTACAGCGTTGCCGAAATTTTGTTCCGTGGCGGTTACAGCATTTATGCATGTAGTAAAAAAAATACGAACCAAGCTTACTGCAATTATCCTAAAATAAATTATCTATGATTGACGCTTACTACATTTCATTCGAAAATGAATTAACAGCAAGCTACAGTAACG
This sequence comes from Epinotia nisella, assembly GCA_932294315.1. Taxonomy (NCBI): domain Eukaryota; kingdom Metazoa; phylum Arthropoda; class Insecta; order Lepidoptera; family Tortricidae; genus Epinotia; species Epinotia nisella. The sequence goes on from OW028686.1 coordinate 17,860,391, forward strand.
ACATTTTAAACACAACGTGAAGTGGGTAGTGCTTGAAGATACAGCAATAAAAATGTGCGCTCGCGGCGATGTGGCTCGTGAATACGACCTGTGATTTAGTCTATCGGCGATCGCCGGAGCGAGTCGGTGTGCGTAGTCTGTGTACTGTGTGTCCGTGAAGTGTTCTCGATAAGAACGTGCCCCGCTAAAGTATTATTTCCATTGGAATGCAATTTTTAGGTTCCTATTTTAATGTCAATTGATATTCTGCCTAAGAAAAATGACACCGAGTTTTTATATTTAAATAAATAATAACAATTTTAATTTGTACGGTACCATAGTAATATAACGTATAGTTATTTAAGTTAAATATTAATGGTTCAGTGAGATTAGTTCAAAGAAATATTTTTATAATTGAGGTGATAGTTGTGTTCAAACAATTGTTTAAGAATTATGTTGAAAACTTATATAATAAGTAATACTTACATTCAAAACATCTTTTATAGTTAGTGGGTTTAATAGATAGTGAGTTTTATATCGATAAAAGTTACTTAACAGACAATTTAATGCCAAAACTGAAGATAAAATGTAGAGAGTTTTAAAGTTTTCGCGGGAATATTAAACCTCATTACCTAATATACTACTCAAAAGAAAATAGGGGCCACTAAGTATTTTGATTGCTACGTGAAAAATATAGTAAACAGTAATGTATATTTATTAAAATAACATGTAACAAGGCTTTTGTTTTAACTTATGCTAATAACCATTTAATTGTGTAGTCAATTGTTTCACTTATTTCAATTAACATGAAATTAGTCCATTGTCAACAGCAAAAACTAAACAGAAACTCTTTGCAAAACAAAACAAAAACTGACACAAGCTGTTTTTTTTAATGGTTTAGTAACGGGTGTGTCCTCTCCTGTTTTCACACTCCCGGAGCCTTGAATGCATACTCTCGATTAAGTTTCTGATGTTTTCATTAGGTATCTCTTCCCACGCACGTTTCAGAGCATCCATAAGCTGTTGCTGGTTGTGAACCTCTTGCTCATGCTCCCTAACCCTTCGTTTTAATTGGTCCCACATATGCTCTATTGGATTTAAATCCGGACTATACGCTGGCCATGGTAGGACACGAATATGGGAGTCATCCAGTACAATCTGAGTGGCCCGAGCTGTGTGTGGGCGGGCATTGTCATGCATTAACCAGAACCCTGGCCCCACTCTCTGTGAGAATGGAATCACATGAGGCCTGATGACTTCATCGATGTACCGTTGTGCAGTTACTGTGCCTTGATTTAAGAAAACCAGCTCAGTTTTGCCTTGTAAGCTAATCCCAGCCCAAACCATCACACTAGGACCTCCAAAGCGGTCAATTTCCTTGATGCAGACATCGGAAAATCTCTCACCCTGTCGTCTCCATACTCTAATCCGCCGATCATCACTACAAAGCTTCACTTTACATTCATCTGTGAAGAGCACCATACCCCATTGATTCATGCTCCAATCTGAATGTTCGCGGCAAAAACTTAAACGATTTACACGTTGAACCCTAGATAAAGGAATTCGTACTACTCGACGTCTGGACCTTTGCTGGTCTTCATGCAGTCGATTACGTATCATTTGGTCACTAACACGAGTCCCCGTTGTCAACCGTAGGCGATTTTGTAACTTACGTGCCGTCACAGAGCGCTCTCGACGGGCACTCAATCGGATGTAGCGATCCTCTTGTGCCGTAGTCGCTCGCACCCTGCCCGATCCAGGCCTTCTTGCAACACTGCCAGTCTCTTGGAACCGATCCCATTGCCATTTTGGATGGCTCGGCGAGAGAAACCCAACGAAAAAGCTACAGACCGCTGTGAATGACCTTCAGCAATCAATGTAACGGCTCTGGTGGCAGTAATGGTATCCAAATGCCTTCGTAGACGTGGCATTATTAACAAAAGATGTTAAAAGAAGCAAAAGATGAACAGAAATAGTTTTTTAACAGAATAAAATTGTGATTCCATCTGAAAGGAATTTGACCTGAAACTCGTTTTTTTTATTTGCTTCAATTTCTGGCCAGCTGTAAGACTTAAACACCAGCATTAAAGAGGTTGGATACTGAAGGAGGCTGAGGCCGGACAGCATTAATTAGTCACTTATTAATTAGTTTACATCTAAAAATTTACTCAAAAACAGAAATATGTAAGTGGCCCTTATTTTCTTTTGAGTAGTATATTTAGTTTTAGCGGATAACAATATTATAGTCTGATTAACCCTAAGAATATTTATGTTTGTTTTTAGCACGATAAGTACAAGGTTGTGATTTTATAATATGAGAGATTTTATTAGCCTTTTGAAATGTTATAAGCAACGGAGGTTTTAAGTAACTTTCGTAATGTTTTTATACAGAGAAATTGAGACTAGATAGTATTTGATATGTTAAGACGGCAATTGTTGCTTCTGAGCTTTTAATTTGTAAGAAACCTGCATTTAAAATTTGGAAACATTTTAAAAAAGTATGTTGATAAAAGTTGATTAATACTTAAGTCGTTTTATTTTCACAGTTTCTTTTTGCCGGTGGACACTTACCACATTTCAGTTAGTCCTATAAATAAGGTAATGAAATTTACGTCAAAATTATTGAATCTTAAAATAAATATGCATCTAGTTACAGCATTTATGCTTTATGGAAATAATACTCGTTTCACCATTTTAGTACATTTACTTCTGGCGTTTACAGCGTTTTCGCGTAGCGAAAAAAAGAGTTCAATTGTCGTAACCGCCACTAAGTCGTAAACCAGTCTTTTTTGTTAAATATTAAATATGCCAGTTGAAAGAAAACCATAAGTTATGAATTAGATCCAAATATCAAGCATTTTCGTTCATAAATGAAAGAGTTATGATTTTTTTTCTCGAAATCGAAAAGTTTTTTGGCTCTGGTGTAAAGTTTGCATTTTGGCGGTTACTACGTTCTCGCTTTTTGCCATCGATATATTCACTTGTAACCGAATTCAATATAAGGGCTTGTTGTCACATATCACGTTGGGGGAGAAGGCATAAGGAGACCTCGCGTGTATTTTTCTACAGTGAACGAACGAAGCTAAAAATATGTGCACAAGCCCTAAGGAAGGAACTTCCGACTTTTTAGACCACCCCCCCCCCCCATGTCACATTATTTCCGATGTCTTTAACACGTACTGTCACGTTTGCACAGCAACACAGAAAAATTCCGAAGAGCCATTTCTCAGAAACCATACGATGATTTCATAGAATACACTAGCTTACACCGTGATGATTTCATAGAATACAGTATACCGTTTTACTATAACCGTTTTAATGTCGCTTGTTAGAGAGAGAAAACTCTAGCGGACCGTGACGTCACGATCCTCTAGCGTTGATGACAATCGTTTCATATAAAGGTGCGTTTTGCGCAAAAGGGACAGAACATACCCCTTCTTAAAACTTTGGACACTTGTGTATAACTTTGTCATTATTTAACACATTGCACGTAGAACCGATGGCCGTTGGGGCGGAGAGGTTTTCGAGCTGCGACCACGTACCAGAAGGCGCGGCGTGGGTAGGCCCCCGGTCGGTAGACAAGGTGGACTGATGACCTGGTAAAGGTCGCGGAAGTCCGCTGGATGCGGGTGGCGCAGGAACGGTCACTTTGACACTCCTTGGGTGAGCCCTATGTCCAGCAGTGGAAATCTTTTGGCTGATATGATGATGATGATGATTATTTGACCTCTTGCGTTGCTTTTTAGGGTTCCGTACCCAACGGGTAAAAACGGGACCCTATTACTAAGACTTCGCTGTCCGTCCGTCCGTCGGTCACCAGGCTGTATCTCAAGAACCGTGATAGCTAGAGAGTCGAAATTGTCACAGATTATGTATTTCTGTTGCCGCTACAACAACAAATACTAAAAAACCGACCAAGTGCAAGTCGGATTGGGGCTCCCATACAACAGGCATGATTTTTTTGCCGTTTTTATAGATAATGGTACGGAACCCTTCGTGCGCGAGTCCGACTCGCACTTGGCCGGTTTTTTCTCCATTTGGCTACATTCTTAATCCTTTTTCGAGATAATACAACATTATTGATTATTTTATTTAGTGTCTACACCCCTATTATCCACTCACCTGTGACAGGTTAAGCCAAGCCTGGGCCAGTTGAACAAGAGTGCTATCATCATCCACCGCCTGGATAGTGGTCAGGTGCTTCTTGCCAAGGTCCTGGCGGTTCATCGCCAGCAGGCACTGCAGGCTGAAAGCGCGGAGCTCAATCGCCTCTGCTCCGTGGAGAATCCTGGAATCATGAAGGATTTCTGTCAAACTTGTGATTGAGATGGTTGACAGTATTTATTGTAAACTGTGCTTATCTTTACGCACTAGAGTCTGACCAGCGAGACAAAATGAATGGCAGCGAAATCGGTCAAACGGTTTAGGCTGTAGGGGTGTCTATTATAAGTAGGTCCAGTCAGCATCATAAACATGTATACATTCTAGCACTTTATTGTTCAGACAGGTGGAAAAGTGTATACATGTTTATGATGCTGACTGGACCTACTTATAATAGACACCCCTACAGCCTAAACCGTTTGACCGATTTCGACATATGAGGTGTCGTTGGATTCCTCTTAATCGTGAGAGTGACATACGCCATAATATTTGTAAAAAAAAGTTGGGTTTTCCGAAAATTCTTTTGCTTTAATTAATGTATATATTTCAGATGCTTGGAAGAATTTGCAAGTGAACTTACTTAAGGGCAGCCTCATAGTTCTCCTCATGATAGTAAATGGTAGCCGCTACAATCAGGAAAATCTCATTCACTAATTCTGTTCCCTTCTGCACCTGGAATGAATACAAGAATGTTTGTAAAAAAAAAAAACTCAAGAAACATTTATATGAAGTAGCTTTAGATTTTTTTTTAGGTTTGAGTAAAACATCAATTATTATTGATTTTTATCACTACCGTTATGTGGTATAATTACCAGGATATTGCATCATTGATTACAATTTCTGTAAATTTGTGTTCAGCCATGAATAAGATAAGAGAAGGAATTCTATTCGACATATAATTCAAATGATAACCTTTATTAATTTCAGGAAAAAAAGCCAAAAAAGTTGGTAACTTTATTAACCCCTCATATGCGATGTTAAAATTGTCCAATCAAATGACTACTTGGAGATGAAAAACTATAGGTAGGCTAAGTATAAGAATAGGTATACGGTAAGGTGTAAGCTAAAGGGGGTCACCAGGGTCGCAGTGTTTCTGCCAGGGGCCGGGGCACTCGCCTAACAACACCAGGGAAGGCGAGGAACATCTTTTCCACCCTAGGACGAGCCAAATTAGATGGGCTCCAGTGCATACTGAATGAGATCCTGGAGTCCTCGAGTACTGGCATCCATGGAGTTTCTAGTGGATTGAAATAGCACATAACCCAGTGATCTCCCGATGATTGGGAACCTGGTTTGCTGGTTTTCTCCATGAAAAAATGAATAGAAAGACTTAGTATATGAGGAGTATTGGTGTGTTTTTATTATAATTAGTTAAAAAAAAATTGTTTACTTTTCGTTTAATCCCCATGCCAGATACAAAGTCTGTATTTGCTAGGAGACAGTATCTAGCTCAATCTACTAAATTATATAACCTCATAAATAAAACTGAAGATATATACCCCTCCACCTATAAAGACTGCAAAACGAAAGTACTAAAATGGATCAAGACTAAAAACTACGCCGAACTAGAAAACATGTTAGTAAATTAATTTATACATCCCACAGACACACACACACACCACGCACGCGCGCCCTCACACGCACACACACACACACACACACACACACCCACACACACACACACACACACACACACACACACACACACACACACACACACACACACACACACACACACACACACACACGCGTTATATTATGTTAGCTTAGTTAACTAATTTTTCTTACTTACTCAATCCTTGTACTTAATTATAATTTATAAACCAACAGGAGAAGGTGAGAGCTTAGGTATACACTGAATTAGAAATCCAAACCTTTGATATAGGCTCTATGCTCTCTCCTCTCCTCTACTATCCTAATTAAAATATCCCACCTACGTTGATATTATATGCTAAATTCTAAGGAAGAGCGGTGTCTCTTGACACAGGCATCTTGTTTGCTTAAAAAGAGGCACCAGCCTAATATTGTAAAGTGTTTTTAGGGTTCCGTAGCCAAAATGGCAAAAACGGAACCCTTATAGTTTCGTCATGTCCGTCTGTCCGTCTGTCCGTCTGTCCGTCTGTCCGTATGTCACAGGCATTTTACTCGAAAACTATAAGGTGTATTTGAATAAAATTTTGAGGATAGGTGTATTTTGTTAGCCGCTACATAGTTTTGTAATTAAAATGACAAAAAAAATTGTTTTTAGGGGTGCACTCCATACATAAAACTAAAAGTCAAAAATTTTTTTTTCATTGTGACCCCCCGTGTGGCACATCAATCGATAGGCCTTTCAAAATAAATATAAGGTTTCTTAGCATTTTTTTTGATTAAGTGAATAGGGTCGGAGATAATCGCCCCGAAAGTCACTAAAATTCTGTCCCCCCCCCTCTAATTTTTGAACGGTGTATTTTAAAAATATGGAAAAATTCATGGACATAGGGATTATTAATTTCATTCACCGAAAATTGTTTTGAACAAGATCGGTTCAGAGGTTTTCGAGATTCTGCTGAAAAACTGCCTTCCTCAAAGAAAAGGACGTAAGTGCCGTAAAATTTCTGTGACGATACGACCTTTTTAATAGGCACGGAACCCTTCGTTTTGCGTGGTCCGACACGCACTTGGCCGGTTTTTTAGTTACTAAATAAATCATTTATCATTTATCATTATTTATCCTTTCATTATTTAGCATTAGTAGTAGTTTGCAGTGCAAATTCTAATTTATGTCATGCTTGTTTAATTAACTTGACAGTCAACATGACAATAGATAACCAGCTGATTGTTTATGTGAAATGGTAACAACACAACTATATTAAATAATACACAAGATTAAATATGTAACATATTGTGTTCCCGACATTGGTTCTTACTCTAGCATCAATATCAGCCACAACAGCCAATTTGTTAGCGCCCGGAGACAGGTAATCCACCAAACTCTTCAGAGGCTGCAGCATGGGATCTGCAGACTTCAGCTCCTGCATCACGATCCTGTAGTTGCCCTGTGCGATGTACGAGCGGTACAGGAACGCATCTCTTTGCAGCGCTACCAGGGGAGACGAAGGCTGGAAGAGTTGTCAAAACAATACATGAACCTCACTGAACTAGTGACATTACTAGTAATTTTAGCCATACACACACATTAAATATGTAAATTAGGAAGACAGTTATGTGTTTACATTGAATAACAACATTTTAACCGGGATTTTCATGTAGTTCCATCTAAATTAAGGAAAACATAGGAAGAACAACAACGCAACCAAGTTCGTGGAAATGCGACTTTAAATAGTGATTTTCGAACAGGATGTAATTGTAAATAGATTACTTACAGACACATTTTGCGCCTCGGTGATGGTTTGCTGGTAATTTCCAACATAAAATGCACTTTTAACATCAAATAATTCATCGACATCATCTTGCTGACGTGCCATTTTGACAGCGAATAAACATGTGTTACCATCACAGATTTACTAATATGTACCATTCCCATACACAAAACGGTATAACCACAGATCAGAATAGTATTACATAGTATAACTTACGCCGACATTTTTCAACATTACAAATAATTATCGCCACCTTTTTAATTTCTTAAATTGGTACAAATATTAATTTATTAATACAGTACATGATACAGGAAATTCAGATATTATCTTTTGTGAACAAAATTTAATTTTTTATCAAGATAAAAATATTATACAATAAATTTCAAATAACTACTAAAACTACTAAAACTCACTTAACCTATGGGGCCTACACTATCTTTTGTTGGTTTAATACTATATCACTCAAAGGACTTTTTTCTTTTACGGCAACACCAGCAGAAATGCGTCATGAGGCGTTTTGACATGTCTGCGAGCACCAATAATGGACCTATAATACTTAGGACGAGCTATGGTCATAATAATACCTCTTCCGCAATCCGCAATCAATCGATAGGCCTTTTAAAATAAATATAAGGTTTCTCAGCATTTTTTTTTGATTAAGTGAATAGAGTCAGAAATAATCGCCCCGAAAGTCATTAAAATTCTGTCCCCCCCCTCTAATTTTTAAACGGTGTATTTTAAAAATATGAAAAAAATCATGGACATAGGACTTATTAAATTCTTTCACAGAAAATTATTTTGAACAAGATCGGTTTTTGAGATATTGCTGAAAAACTGACTTCCTTAAAGAAAAGGATGTAAAGTGCCGTAAGATTTCTGTGACGATACGACCTTTTTAATAGGCACGGAACCCTTCGTTTTGCGTGGTCCGACACGCACTAAGCCGGTTTTTCATTTTCAATTACGTACCGGTTAGAAATTTACGCATCCCTCCCCCCCTCCCCCCTTAAAGAATGGTTTCCGGGATAAAAATAAGTAATATTTTCATCGTAGTCCTGTTTAATTTCTTGGCAGACTGTACCTAAACACGTGGTTGTTTGTTTGTAATACTTGTTACACTGCATTGCGGCTTGCGGCGCGAATGCTCCCTAAAACGGTTACGCGGAGATTATCAAATACCCGCGCCCGGGAATACGACATGCATGACTAAACAATTTAATATGTCCATGCACGCAATCATATGCGATATAAATACTGGCCACTGGCTATCCGGTTGTGCCCGTGTTAAATACACGAAAAAACGTTTTTCTACACTTTCAGTTCAGTGCCAGCGCTGCCAGCAGTGCCAGCACGCGAGCTGTGTCGCGGCGACATAGACTATCCGTCTCTTTCTAATTAGGCAAAGACTATCTGTCGCTTCGAAAGAGTAAGTAAGTAGTATCGTCCTCGTAATTTTCAATTGTGGTGTCCAAAATTGACCCCCACAGTACAAACTTTGAGTGCTAAGCCGGCCGGCATCGGCAGTTACTGTAAACCAAAACACGTAGTGGAACGAGGAAGCAGCCATTCGCATTCATACAAATGTATTGTGTATATCTCACACATTATTAAAAATTATAATTTATAATGTTATTATTGCATACCTTGACGATAAGTAATATAATGTAAGTCAAAATGTTCTATGAAAATTGTACAATGAGATAAATAAACTAAACTAAACTAAACTGGTATCGATGAGACAGCCAGACCACTGGTTGATATAATATAAGTATGTATAAGTTTTACTTGCGACAGTTTTAAGAAGAAACGTAGCCATGGGAAACCAATATCCGCCCTTTCAATATAAAGAATAATACTTACGAATAATATCTACGCGAATAAATTCCCACCGTCGTCTTGAAGATTCGCGAGTGCAGCTGGCGGCCCGGTGCGGCTACAATGCACTGCTGCACTCGCATTGTGAATGCACGGAAGGGTGTAGTGTAGTTGAAAATGGTAGGCGCTTACGACGTTCTTGCTAAGGACGGTCATGGGGACCGTTGAAAAAAGTTTTGGTGCGGGGTAACGGAGATTTTGTACTCCATTTTAATGTGCAATGTTAATTATATATTGAGTATAGTATAGGTCTTTAATAAATAATAAATAAATATTAGAGGACATTGTCACACAAATCGTACTAGGCTTATAGTAAATTCACTTACATGAGTATTAAAGTACTTAAGTTAAAATTGTATGCTTGTTATATGCGTATGTATTTACACTCACACAAAGAGAAAAATCGTAGGTATGATAAATTAATTCCTATTCTATATATGTACTTAGTTTAGGTAGCTTCAGATATACCATAGTAAAAAAACCGGCCAAGTGCGTGTCGGACCACGCAAAACGAAGGGTTCCGTGCCTATTAAAAAGGTCGTATCATCATAGAAATCCTACGGCACTTACGTCCTTTTCTTTGAGGAAGGCAGTTTTTCAGCAATATCTCGGAAACCTTTCATCCGATCTTGTTCAAAACAATTTTCGGTGAATGAACTTAATAAGCGCTGTGTCCATGATTTTTTTCATATTTTTAAAATACACCGTTCAAAAATTAGAGGGGGGGGACAGAATTTTAGTGACTTTCGGGGCGATTATCTCTGACTGTATTCACTTAATCAAAAAAATTCCCGAGAAACCTTATATTTATTTTGAAAGGCCTATCGATTCATGTGCCACACGTGGGCTCACGATGAAAAAAAAATTTTTGATTTTTAGTTTTATGTATGGAGTACACCCCTAAAAATTTTTTTTTTTGTAATTTTAATTACAAAACTTTGTAGCGGCTAACAAAATACACCTATCCTCAAAATTTTATTTAAATACACCTTATAGTTTTCGAGTAAAATGCCTGTGACATACGGACAGACGGACAGACGGACAGACGGACAGACGGACAGACGGACATGACGAAACTATAAGGGTTCCGTTTTTGCCATTTTGGCTACGGAACCCTAAAAATACAGCGAATTTAAGTTTGTCATACAAAACTTGTTTTTGCTGTATTTCGTTTGTTTTATAAACTGGAGCCATGTAAACTAATTACAGACCTAGATATACCTCATGTCATTATATATGCAAAGTTTCGTTACATTCCAACACGTAGTTTGAAAATGAGAACGAAACTCCGTTTGTATGGGATGGTGAAATTCGGCATGTTTCGCCTAGCCAGCCATAACCTCTCACACAGCTTACAATAAACCACATCCTTAATTTGTTGTTAAGGTTTGCTGGGGTCGCCGTCATCGAAATCGATGACTAAATAACACTCATTCAGCCAGTGATGTATCTTTTCAGATATAAATAGATAATAACATTTAGTTACTAATGACTGAATCATGCCCCGCCCACTAAACTTAAGTGGCAGTGGGCGGGGCACATTGCACGTAGAACCGATGGCCGTTGGGGCGGAAAGGTTCTCGAGTGGCGACCACGTACCGGAAGGCGCGGCGTGGGTAGGCCCCCCACAAGGTGGACTGATGACCTGGTAAAGGTCGCGGGAGTCCGCTGGATGCGGGTGGCGCAGGACCGGTCAATTTGGAACTCTCTGGGGGAGGCCTATGTCCAGCAGTGGACGTCTTTCGGCTGATATGATGATGATGATGATGATGAATCATGGTTTAATTTTGTGAAACAAAAGTATTCTTACTTACTAATGGACAGTGAGTGGGCCTAGACTTTCTAGTGGCTAGCTATTATTTTCACTAGTATGTGAGTAGGTCTATACTTATTATATCTATAGTTAGATTTTTACGGAGTAAACTATGCTACGCCCGTATTAAGTACCTATAACTACATATATATCCTACACTACAACATAATAATACTTTAAAAGCAAACATCTGTTACGGCGATAAATACAGTACAATAAAAATATCCGTTACCTACTTCACATCGAACAAGGAAGCAACATTCGAACGTTAAATCACGAAATATGAAAAGCGGCAAGCTACAGGCGGTCTTGTTGCTAAAAGCGATTTACATATACAACATATGTGTACGAACATCCGAACCCTGTAGGGTTCCTTAAGAGCCGGTTTGTTAGTATTAATACTAATTGGCCAGTCAAGGTGCCGAATCAACACGAATACCTATTCATGGCTGGAATTAGTGCAAAGGTCGTTGAACCCAGCCAGCTGCCAAGGGCCGCCCCTTCGAGCCCCTAAGGGTCGCATTTTCCTAATATTACGAGGCATATTTTACCAACCCTCGTAACTTATATTTCTGGTAACAGGGAATTGTAACTTAATTTACATAACAAATAGAGTTGTGTTTTGTTCTATACGATTAAGAAAGATACGACTTGGTGAAGGTTTCGGCTCGAGCAGCCCTTAGACTTCGATTTGAACGAAACGTTGGATTTCTGTTAGTTGAAGTGTAATCTTTAGCATGAAGATACAGACATAAAGTCGACATCTCCAAGTCACATTGTATAATCATAGATGCCGGTTAGTTACCTATATGTTTACGATTACAAACTTAGAGGGGTAGACAGACACATCCTCCGAATCGGGACCCCGATAGACTAGCTAAGCAAACGAAAGGGCCCCGCCGTCCGTCCGTCTGTCTGTCACCAGGCTGTATAGAATCTCAAGAATCGTGATAGCTAGAGAGTTGAAATTTTCACAGATTATGTATTTCTGTTGCCGCTATAACAACAAATACTAAAAAACCGGCCAAGTGCGAGTCGGACTGGGGCTCCTATACAACAGACATGATTTTTTTGCCGTTTTTATAGATAACTAGCTTTTGCCCGCGGCTTCGCCCGCGTACTAAGAGTAATGTTAACCGTCTACAAAAAAGGTGCATCTCAGTTTCAGTCTTTTATATGTATATTTAGATCGACTCTACATTGACTCTGCATATCGAACATAGACTCTACATATCGAATCTACATATCGACTCTACATAATCGACTCTACATATCGACTACATATAAATATCGCATCTACATATCAACTCTACATATTGACTACATATCGACTCTACATATTAAGATAGATGTCCACCGTGTACTTAGATAGGTGTCGACTCTACATATCGACTACATATCGACTCTTCATATCGACTCTACATATCGACTCTACATATCGACTCTATATATCGACTCTACATATCGACTCTACATATTGGCTCTACATATCGACTACATATCTGGATCCCCATATAAAATTTCACCCCCTCTTTTAAGGGGTGCAGATTTCCAAAAAAAATTATGCACGATTTTTTTGTTAGTCACAAATAGTCTGCATACCAATTTTTAGCTTTCTACCTTCAAAATTGCGGAATGCTCCATACAAACTTCCACCCCCCATTTTGGGGAAGTGGGGGGTTAGAAAGAGACAAAAAGTAGCCTATGTCACTCTCCATCCCTTCAACTATCTCCACTTAAAAAATCACGTCAATTCGACGGCCCGTTTTGCCGTGAAAGACGGACAAACAAACAAACAAACAAACAAACAAACAAACAAACAAACAAACATACAAACACATACACTTTCCCATTTATAATATTAGTATGGATGGTACGGAACCCTTCGTGCGCGAGTTGGCCGGTTTTTTTTAACCCACTAAGAAGGGATTTTACGAAATTTCATGTTAAAAGGGGGTTCATAGTTTGTATGTTGGGCAAGAAATTTTGAAAATAAGAGATTTGTCACTTCAGTCTTAGACTGTTTGTTAAAAAACTAGAAAACTGATATCAGCTTTTTTTGAAATTCATTCCCTAAAAGGGTTTAAAGGGGGTTCAACGGTTAGTGTGGAGCAAGACATTTTTATAGTAAGAGATTTATAACTTCAGTTCGGTCATAGACTGTTTGTCAAAATACTACAGAACGAATTTTTTTTTAAATGCATCAATGCATCCCCTAAGAGAGTTAAAGGGGTTTGGAAGTTAGTAGGGGGAACAAGCAATTTTTAGGGTTCCGTAGTCAACAAGGAACCCTTATAGTTTCGCCATGTCCGTCCGTCTGTCCGTCTGTCTGTCCGTGTTCGGCTTAGCTCAGTAACCCTTACAACTAGAAAACTGCAATTCGGCGTGGGTATTTTTTTTAAACCCCTATGTAAATTGGTGATGTATTTTTTTTCTCGTTAAACCTATATAGTGTGGGGTATAGTTGGATAGCTTGTTCAAAAATATTATGGGTTTACTAAAACTATTTTTCAACTTAGTTATGCGTTTGCGAGATAATGGGATTTAAAGCCCTAATTTTTGTTCGAGTCCCATCCCCCCCCCCCCCCCCCCTGCCGGAAAATGGTTACTACTGGGGAGGTGAAAAATTCGTGGCAGTAGTACATAATAATGAATTTAAAAGGAAAACTATCACAGTTAATTAGACATAACTAGTTAACGAGTAGTAGACATAACTAGTTAACTGGTAAGAAATGCACTTAATTTCGGGTGCATATACATTGTCATTGGAATTTGAACCTTTTACCGTGGACGGTAGAGTTGCTTTTTCACGGCACGGTGCTTCTTGCCCGCGGCGAGCGCGCAAAAGACCTGCCCTGCGACATGCTCCCCCACCCGTGGCAATGCTAAAACTTAGGCGGACTTACGGCACGGTGCTTCTTGCGCGCGCGGCTAGTTGTGATGTGCGGCTTGATGCTGTTCGGAGATTTTCGTAATTATTTTACGTAAATAACCTGTTGCTGCTAAAAGTTTGCGATCTGCGGTTCGATTAGTTTATGTAGTATCTAATATTTACGATTATTTACGAGGGTAAGCTATAATAAAAACCCCAAAAGCCCCTTTTAAGTCCCCATTCTGTGACAGACGGGCAACTACGGAACCCTACCCTGCGCGTAGCCCGACACGCACTTGGCCGCTTTTTGAATTCTTATTCGGTAATAGACTCTTTGTTAAAGCGAGGTAATTGACACATTTCAGCTTTTTTTGAAATTTATCCCCTAGAGGGTCAAAAGTTTGATTGGGGATAAGTCATTTTTTATGTGAGTGAATCCTTATTCCGGGTATAGACTAATATGAAAATCCTATAATAATTATTGCAGCATTTTTTTATTCATCTCCTAAGAAAGTTACAGGAGTTGGTGTGAGGGGAACAAGTAATTTTTGACGTGAGAGAATTGTAACTCCAGTAATTAGGCTGACCGTGCCCATTAAAAAGGTCGTATCGTCACAGAAATCTTACGGCACTTACGTCCTTTTCTTTAAGGAAGGCAGTTTTTCAGCAATATCTCGAAAACCTTTGAACCGATCTTATTCAAAATAATTTTCGGTAAAAGAATTTAATAAGCCATGTCCGTGATTTTTTTCATATTTTTTAAAATACATTGTTGAAAAACTAGAGGGGCTGGACAGAATATTAGTGACTTTCGGGGCGATTATCTCCGATTATATTCACTTAATCAAAAAAAAAATGCTGAGAAACCTTATATTTATTTTGAAAGGCATATCGATTGATGTGCCACACGGGGGCTTGCAATGAAAAAAAAAATTGAGTTTCAGTTTTATGTATTGAGTGCACCGATATTTTTTTTTCGAGTTACACCTTATAGTTTTCGAGTAAAATGCTTGTGACATACGGACAGACGGACAGATGGACAGACGGACAGACGGACATGACGAAACTATAAGGGTTCTATTTTTGCCATTTTGGCTACGGAACCCTAAAAAGAGGAAGAACACAAACTAATAAAAGCAATTATACAAAAATAAAAATAATTCTAATAAAAAGACACCTTATGAACAAATTACACTAGATAATAACAACATGCATGGTCACGTGTGGTAGCCACTTAATATAAAAAAAACGGACAAGTGGGAGTCGGACTCTCCCACCGAGGGTTCCGTACAAAATTACAAATGTATAGTTTTCAGATTTTTTCCTATAATTGTAGTATAGACGATATTACTTGCCAAAATATATATGTATTTTGATTCCCTTGAGAGTGCCGAAATATTCGTTTTTTGTGGCATAAACGGCCGTATCTTTTTTTAACGATGATTTAGAAGTTTTTTTTTTCTTAGCTACAAGGGACCGTAGACCTGAGTATACGGTTTTAATTTAAACTCGATAACTCCACGTGTTCCCGAGATAAAGGGTCCTGACAGACAAACAGACGGACAACAAAGTGATCCTATAAGGGTTCCGTTTTTTCCTTTTGAGGTACGGAACCCTAAAATAAGAAAAAGAGAAGACGTACTAAAACTGACCTATCTAAGTATGGTAAATTTGACACATGTATTACATAAGCTAAACGCGTAACTGTGGCAAAACAACAAAAGGCAAACATTATGAGCTTCATTGTTAAATTTAAATGGAGTATATCCATGAGGGTTTTCCCTCGGACAAAAAAAAAGGTTAAAGCTGCGACGACGCTCACAGAACCGAAATGCAGCCAAAAAAAGAATATGATCAAACTGCGGACCATTTTTAGGGTTAGGTACCTCCAAAGGAAAAAACGGAACCCCTGTAGGATCACTATGTTGTCCGTCTGTCTGTCTGTCAAGTGACTCAAGACCCTTTATCTCGGGAACGCGTGGAGGTATCAAATTGAAATTAAAACCATATACTGATTTACTGATGTCTATACTCTGTGAGCTAATTAGATTCCAAAAAAACTACCCTTTGTGTTGCCATTAAAATGAGGAGGGTTGACACCGGTGAATTTGCATTTTTCTAAATGATGAAAACTAGCTACGTCTATCATTTAGAAAAATGAAAATTCACCTGTGTCAACCCTCCTCATTTTAATAGCAACACAAAGGGTAGTTTTTTTGGAATCTAATTAGCTCACAGAGCATACAGTCCCTTGAAGCTGTGAAAAAAATCAAACTTCTAAGTTAACGTAAAAACATACGGCCGTTTATGCCGTAAAAAACGTATATTTCGACACTCTCAAGGGAATCAAAATTTATAGGGTAGGTACTTTCCGTTGACCTAGAACAGAACTATGAAATTTGGCAAGTAATATCGTCTTATACTACAATACAGGAAAAAATCTGAAAACTATACATTTGTAATTTTGTACGGAACCCTCGGTGGGCGAGTCCGACTCGCACTTGTCCGGTTTTTTTTTAATCATAAAAGTTTTTTCTGGCTAATCACAATTATTTAATCTAACTCCACGGACTTGGAAAATGGGGTTCAAATTCAAAATAGTTTATTTGCTAAGAATACAGTTTTCACTTGATGTACATATTAATTGGTATCATGTATTCAGCCTGTCTATAGGCTTGCAAATCTTATTAGGTACATTACATACTACATTACATTACATTACTACATTCAAATGATTATTAATACATTACAAGCTAAGTATTCCATTACAAAATTACAAGACTACATATTTTACTTAATCTAGTTTATTAACTGAATTGTCGAGAAAATATGCCGTGCTGGTAAAAACACTTCTCCAATAGCCATCTGGTTAATTAGGTTTTAAATGTGGTTCCCTGTTGAGACCTGATATCCTCGCGGGTCAATGATTGTAAATTTCAAAAATGATTGAACATTTCAATGCACATATTTGAAATATTGCCACTATGAATGTTTGGGAATTGGGGATGGAAAGTTCTGCGTCTTTTGGCATTAAGATAATTTTGCTTTCGAAACTATCTATACAGGTAGCCCGTGAGTAAAATAACTCAACGGATTTAGTAGACATCAAAAATACATTAGGAAATAAAATTAAGCAGAAACGTCTGTTGATGATAATTACAATAATGTTATTTACATTTGTAAAAACGAACATTTCAATTTGGAGCAATTTAAACTATTAGCGAACTCTTTTTTTTTTTTGAACCTGACTGTTGCTATAATAGGACGGACCCAATATGCTGTCGAACTGCATGGGTGGAGAGTAGCCTGGGGAAAATCCAGGGGGAACTCTCCGGCACGACCACGCGGGGGTATTAGCGAACTTTTTTTTTTTTTTTTTTTAGAACCTGACTGTTGCTATAATAGGACGGACCCAATATAGCTGTCGAACTGCATGGTTGGAGAGTATCCTGGGGAAAATCCAGGGGGAACTCTCCGGCACGACCACGCGGGGGATATAACACTGGAATACTCTAAGAGTTTGCGCTCCAGTGAGATTGGTTGAACGGTTTCAACCGAATCTGATGTGTGAGTGGTGATGAACTACTGGGATTTGCTGGTTCGCTAAACCTACCCTAGCTGAGAAGAATCCAGCAAGAAACTCAGCTAGGCCCGACCCGGGTCGGGTTGCGTCGGTTTCAATTCAACCGAATCTGATGTGTGATTAGCGAACTCGACGCAACGTTACCTTTTATACTGGCACCACACTTGGGGTTCCGTGTTCGCGTTGTACTCCAGGCAAAATACTGTTTCGAAAAACATTAATTTGTTTATTTCATTCTAAAACGTTATTCTAAGATGCTTTATTCAAGAATCCAACAAACTTTCCGCCCGGAAGTAATTATATAGATTTAAATTAAACATTCTTTGTCTTTTATATTTTATTTATATTAAATATTTTAAAGCAAATGTAAATGAACCTATATAAAGATAAAAAAATATATTAATATTTATCCGGACTTTTTAGGAGCTAATTAAATATTGATTTTTTTGATGTCCGATTTTTTGTTGGATTTTGGCTCTAGGTAACTATTTAATCCATACTAATATTATAAATGGGAAAGTGTATGTGTTTGTTTGTTTGTTTGTCCGTCTTTCACGGCAAAACGGGGCGTCGAATTGATGTGATTTTTTAAGTGGAGATAGTTGAAGGGATGGAGAGTGACATAGGCTACTTTTTGTCTCTTTCTAACCCCCCACTTCCCCAAAATGGGGGGTGGAAGTTTGTATGGAGCATTCCGCAATTTTGAAGGTAGAAAGCTAAAAATTGGTATGCGGACTATTTGTGACTAACAAAAAAATCGTGCATCATTTTTTTTTGGAAATCTGCACCCAACCCCTTATAAGAGGGGGTGAAATTTTATATGGGGGTCTAGATATGTAGAGTCGATATGTAGAGTCGATATGTAGAGTCGATATGTAGAGTCGATATGTAGAGTCGATATGTAGAGTCGATATGTAGTCGATATGTAGTCGATATGTAGAGTCGATATGTAGAGTCGATATGTAGAGTCGATATGTAGATTCGATATGTAGAGTCTATGTTCGATATGCAGAGTCCATGTAGAGTCGATCTAAATATATAAAAGACTGAAACTGAGATGCACCTTTTTTGTAGATGGTTAACATTACTCTTAGTACGCGGCCGAAGCCGCGGGCAAAAGCTAGTTGATAATATATCCGTTACATTAAAAAAATTAGCTATTATAAATTATTTCCAAATCTGTCATTTTTTCCATACAAGTTGTCAGTTCATTGCCTGGACTATTGCATCGTTTTCGTTGTCTCTCTTTCATTTGCCGTAGGAAGCAAAAAGATGCAACACGAATATTTGGGCAAATACCGGCCAAGTGTGGGTGCTACCATGATGCTTAAACCCCAACCGGATTTATAGATGAAATTTGGCATAGAGATAATTTGAGACCGTTGGAAGGATATAGAATAGTTTATATCTAAGGAAATCATCCCTTAAGATGGTAGAAGTTTGTTTGGGACATCGATAATTAAGCTTGCGCCTGATATAATTAAATAGCAGTAATTTCTCTGAGACGAAAACAGGTTCTACGTGGACGAAGTCGCGGGCAAACGCTAGTATGTGTCTAATCGAAAAGGTTTTTGCGACTGTATAGCTATAACAAGTACCTACACAAACTACACTCAAGAGCAAAAGTTTCGGGTACACTTTGTATAGAATTTCAGTACAAACTGTACCCAAAACTTTTGCTCTTGAGTGTACATCAAAAGTCAAAACGGGTGATTTTTAACAAGAAGTGAACGCGGGGAGTTATACATTTAGCATATGTATAAGTGTGTGTATCGTAAAACCCAAACGGATAAACGGACGGTTTGTAAAATTGTATTCGTAAGTTTATTAATAGATATTGCATGTATTACGACGCGTATCTATCGTCTCCGATGTTTTCTATGTATTTAAGTATTTGTATCTATTAAACATATCGTCATCTATCACCCATAACGGCCATAACACAAACCTTATTGAGCTTACAATGGGGCTAGTTCCATTTGTGTAACATTGTCCCCTCATGTTTGCCAATACTACCTATCTATCAATAACACATCCTTGCCACGGAACTGTAAAGACACGAAACCGTCTATACCTTTTATCTCCCAAGCTTTGCGCCTAAACAGCGTAAACGGAAGTTAATTATACTTTAAAATTGATTCGCGATCAAAATTGGACAACATCCTCCGACCCAGACTTTAAACGTGTAAAGGGCCAAAAAAAACTAGTGCACGGCACAATGAGACCGAGCCATCTGCTATCCGTCGTTTTTGTGCAGATGTTAAAGAAAAAAACACTACCTGTACTGGCTCATTGTTGCGTTACTTGAGGTACCGAGTGAGGTGGCCTCGCGGCGGGGACCGCTGAGACGTTCCCATGGGACTTGGGGGTCAGACTTTTGAGTTGAATGCGAATGCATGCGAACCCTTGAATAATGTCAACGCGTATTCGGTATGAGTAATGGTTTGTCCGGGTTGGTTAGAAACGGCTTTGAGCTGAGAAGACTGCATGAAACTTGGTTTATCTATAGGTCCAGACACTATCAGCAATGATGATTTTTCTTGAAGTCTTTCATCAGGCCGCCATCTTGGAATGTCAGTACTAGCTCCCATCAGAGACTATGCAAAAATGCTAAGCGCGCCAGCATCGTGAGTGCTCACGTATAAGGACCACGTATTGGTTCGAAACATGTCGAGCGATATTCGACCCCAAAGACGTGATTTAGATGTTTGTTACTCAATCACGCTTAAACGGCTCGACCGATTTGTATGAAATTTTGCACGATGGTAGTTTATAGCCTGGATTAAACTATAGGATAGTTTTTATCCCGGGTAGCTATAGTCTGGACGTTTAGGTATTTAATAAAAAAATGTAAACAAAAAAAAACCACGTGACTCGGTCATTCAACCAATCATAGCAACCTTTTGTATCTATGGTATTATCTTATTGGCTGAATGACCAAGTCACGTGGTTCTTTTTGTTTCCATTTTTTTTAATAAATAAACGTCCAGCCAGACTATAGCATATCAATATATCTGACACTCGCGGCAGTTTTCGACATGTTTAATTGGCTATTTTCCTAAAAAAACTATTTAATTTAGTCCGTCACGTCAGTAAGATTATCAAAAAATATTGGAAATGTATTTTTTAGTTTGTCAATTAAACAAAAGATAATGAAGATATTTAAACCGTTAAAGTTCCCCGTGACGTCACATTATGGTACACTTTTTAGCATTTACTTTTACGCAGCAATTTTAGCATATCTTTATGATTTTTTGTTCATTTGACAAACAAAAAAATACGTGTTTAATATTTTTTGATCCAACTAACGAACTAAATAGAATTATATTATTTTTACTCAATAAAGTACCCAATTGTTAATATATAGTTCGGTTATAAATTATGTTACATACTCATAAGAAGTGCGTTCGTCGTGTCGACATTTTCCAGCGAACACGTTACGCCTGCCACCTGCCTCGCAGACGAAGGACGAAAGTGAACAGTGTTGTGCCCGGTCATTTAACAACAAAACTCGAGTCACGTCGATGTCTATAGTTACATATAATACAACACGGTTAGTGTTAGCACAAGACGGCCGCGATATATTCTCGAGCTCTCGCACTATCCGTCTCTTTCTAAGTGGTCTATAAGAGAGAGAGAGAGAACCGTGCAGCCCGCCTATTCTGTAACTTGTTTTAAGCTCACCTCAACGCTCACCCACAAATATGTCTTGACACTGCGGTGTGTAGTAGCTAAGCGTAGGTAGAGGTCTAGTTTCGTTAGGTGACGCTGTTTTAAGCTCACCTCAACGCTCACCCACAAATATATCTTGACACTGTGGTGCGTAGTAGCTAAGCGTAGGTAGAGGTCTAGTTTCGTTATACAAAAAAGTAATGATTCGAACCCAGGACCTTCAGCTTCGTAGGCAGCGTCACTACCCACTAGGCTATCCGGTCGTCCTATAAATGTCTATTTCCAACTTATGTCTAAGTAGATGGGAATACGGATGCGTTAGGAACAGGGAAAAGTTAAGAATAAGGTCGAGTTGGACCACATATCTATTTAACTATGTTAGAAAATACATTAAAAGTACCACGATATGGAAATGCCTATACTAATAGGATACGTCATTCCTATCACGATTCACGACATTAAAATTAAACAAACTCGACCCATCTCTGAAACTACCGTGCAATTTCGTACCTAGGAAAAACAGTTGATTTACTACTCTTACTCGCTCTAACTCATTTATTGATAAAATATAAAATTTTACATGTCATACAATAAAATAAATCTTACATATTTTTCTAAATCACCAAATGCCAACGTTACGTAACTATGAATTAAGTAATAAAATGTAACGTTAACTTCCTCTATCATTTTTCTAATGATATGAATTTATCCTCCCCTATTCAAAAGCTCTGCCACCCTATCGGCATTGAACTAAGTACAATACATAGATCAACATAGAAGTAGTTGAATTGCATTCTCAAAACTCCGTCGTCTCAAAGGGACCCTCTGCCCTTTGATGCGAGCGTGAACACAGACCTTATGTTATCTATTTTTTTCGACTATTACTTACATTGACTGTGCCTTGTTGTACGAAAGAATATATCATCAAGATTTGTAGATAGGTATTGTTAAGATTTACAATTACATTTTCTATTAATACACAAGAAACACGTGGATAGTATTAAATTAACGGTGTGTTAAAATGTGTAAATGCTACTGGATATGATGTAAAAATAAATGCACAGTCAAAGTCAGTCAGTCAAAATGATGTCATCAAAAATAAATGAAAGTTTTTCGCGATAAGTATCAAATCACGGCAAAATACGAGTGAGATAGATGCTGTAAGATCGTGTTCAGATGTATGTGACCACTTTGTTCACTCAGATAAATATGACGGCGACTAGTAGATATTATACAATTAATATCCTTACTAATCCTGCTAATATTATAAACGTGAAAGTTTGGGTGTATGAATGGATGGATGGAGATGGATGTACTATCGCCCAAGGTACGGGTTCACACTTTCTGTTCAAAATCGTCTGCACATGCATAGCGAACGCTTGAAAATGATCCTAGAGGTGTGAACCCGTACCCTTGGGCTATCGGTACTATCGTACGTTCCACTTAATCTCAAAAACTAGTGGACGAATTTATATGAAACTTTTCATTTATGTACCTTATATACAGAATAGGACATTGGCTACAATTTATGTCAAATATCATCCCTTTGCTAAAATCTCGCCGCCTTCTAAAAGCTTGGACTGCTCATCATCATCATATCAGCCCAAAAGACGTCCACTGCTGAACATAGGCCTCCCCCAAAGTGTGCCACAATGACCGGTCCTGCGCCACCCGCATCCAGCGGACTCCAGCGACCTTTACCAGGTCATCAGTCCACCTTGTGGGGGGCCTACCCACGCTGCGCCTTCCAGTACGTGGTCGCCACTCAAGAACCTTTCCGCCCCGCCCGGCATCGGTTCTACGTGCAATGTGCCCCGCCCACTGCCACTTAAGTTTAGCGATTCGGAGGGCTATATCGGTTACCTTGGTTCTGCTGCGGATAGCCTCATTTCTGATGCGATCACGCAGAGATACTCCCAGCATAGCCCTCTCCATTGCCCTTTGGGTGACTTTGAGCCTTCTTATGAGGCCCATAGTAGTAGTTGGACTGCTCACAAGATTAATTTTCACCGGTGGTAGTTTGCATATCAGTTTTAAGATTTTACCGTAGCGCAAAACATACTTACGTCATATTTTGTATCGGAGTTATTGCCGGTTGACACGGCGACCCCGCCATAGCATGCGGAGGTCAAAGTCGCCCGGATTTCGGCAACTTCTGAAGCCGTCTGCGCGCCTAGTCGCTTGTTTATTGATAAACTTTGTTAAGCTGCTTCTGCCCGCGACTTCGTCCACGAGGCACTCGTTCGTAAATCGTGTCTCCATACAAACTTTCGTGCCTATTTCGCATCTTCAGGGGATGATTTCCGTGATAAAACTATACTACGTCCTTCCACGGGATTCAAAACTATCTCCAAATATCTAAACCGGTTCTGTGGTTTAAGCGTGAAAAGTTAATAGACCGTCGGTTACTTTGGCATTTATAATACTAGCGTCCGCCCGCGACTTCGTCTGCGTGGATCCGGGATAAAAACTATCCTAAAAGGGATGACATAAATTATAGCCTATTAAATAATATCAATTAGAATTTTGGTCAAGCGCGAGTCAGATTTTAGTTTTTCCATAGGTACATTTTTGACCCAGCGCCTGATGAAGCCAACGAGCAAAAATATGTGGTCTCCATACAAAGTTTAATCCCCGTTTTCGTTCCTAAAAGAGATGAAATTTGACATAAATATGCCTATGTCCTATTCTAATATATAAGGTACGTAACTGGAAAGTTTCATGTAAATACGTCCAGTAGTTTTTGAGATTAAGTGGATCGTCAATCCATCCATCCTTACATCAAAACTATCACGTTTATAATATTAGTAGGATAGGATAGTAGGATTGTGTGTAGGAATATGTCGTGAGGGTCCGATCTCAATAGTCTAGTTTTCCCTCTGTGTTGGAAGTTCAGATGTCAGTCGCTTTCGTAAAACTAGTGCCTACAACAAATTTTAGGTTAAGGTAACCAAAGCGGACCCCGGGCTCCTCCTTTAGAATACAAATAACGCTAGAACGATGATCATGAATGGTAATAAGCAGGTTCCAGCAATATTGCGATGTACATCAACCAATTGCAAGTATCTCTGCGTGATCGCATCAGAAATGAGGCTAT
Source organism: Epinotia nisella (assembly GCA_932294315.1). Lineage (NCBI taxonomy): Eukaryota > Metazoa > Arthropoda > Insecta > Lepidoptera > Tortricidae > Epinotia > Epinotia nisella. Next base: position 17,884,805 of record OW028686.1, read on the forward strand.
CCGCAGCAGAACCAAGGTAACGGATATAGCGCTCCGAATCGCTAAACTTAAATGGCAGTGGGCGCCATTGCACGTAGAACCGATGGCCGTTGGGGCGGAAAGGTTTTCGAGTGGCGACCACGTATTTCGGCTGATATGATGATGATGATGATGACATCAACCAATTTGATTTCTGGGCCACTTCGTACCTTGTCACAGTTACAACGTTATTAAGATCTCTAGGGGCTTTCATATAGATTTTCACTGTGACAAGGTCCAGAAATCAAATTGGTTGACCGTATTGTGCCGTCGGTATTTACTTCAAAGTTGAGTTTTCGGAAGAAGGTGCAGAGGCCATATGACTCAAACCAATCTCGATGTTTTTAAACTGATAAGGCAACTGTGGTTCGATACTTTTATTTATGGGTTTCGTTGTTAATTTATTATTCAATATCAACCGCAGAATGCGTCCGCGGATGCCTGTTTAGTGATTACTGCGAAATTACGAATTCTCATTATGATTCACTCCGGTCGGAGATGTAATCATTGTTACTTTATTCGACTAGTAAGGTCAATGTTTCAGTTTAAGACCGGGCCAACATTGGTATTTTAATTTTTTATTCATAGCAATTATTTGGTATGGCAACCCGGTTCATAATGGTTCATAATTAAAGTGACAAACATTGGGACGTTTACCTTCATCATCATTTCCATCATTTTCAGCCTAATCGCCCACCGCTGGAGCGTTTTAAAAAAAACTGTACATCAACTTTTTTTTTCAGATTTCGTTTTTTTATGGGTTTTTCTTACTCAGAATCGTTGATACTATCGATCCTCATACAAGAAAAAAAGTGTCCCAGATTTTACTATGTAAGTTTTATCTTCCAGTGCGTCACGACCATATAAATAAAAATAGACTGTATTACGAGAACAATATTCCTTTGTTATTCCGCTTTTTTTTTTTTTTTTAGCGGAATAGCAAAGGAATATTGTTCTCGTAATATATCATGAATTTCCGCAAAGTAACGCCTGATTCAATAAATCATTTAAAAATAGACTGCATATAAAAATTGGATGATCTGGAATGGAATATTTAGACACTCGAGAACAAACATTCGTATTCATCAATACAAATATCTGCCTCGACCGGGGATCGAACCCGGGACCTCAAGCTTCATAGTCAGGTTCTTCGTCAAATTTTGAATTTGAATTTGAATTTTGAATTTGCTTGCTAGCCATATCCGAGAAGCAGTCTGGCCAATGGCTACATGCATACCCCTCAGCCAATTTCGGGAACCTCCTTGACCCACATAGTTTCCGGCTTTCAGTAGGTCTGCGACTCGGAGCCAATCTCGTCGAGCCCCACCTTTGCCTCTGTGGTGCAACCGTAGACCGCCTAGGTCATCACGGCCTCGCCTGCTCCAGAAGTGCCGGCCGCCTGTCCCGCCATGCCTGCCTCAACGACATCATCCGTCGGGCTCTGGCCAGCGTCAGCGTGCCAGCCACACTGGAACCTAATGGCCTGGCGCGTGACGACGGAAAGAGGCCCGACGGACTCACCCTCGTGCCGTGGCAACGGGGACGGCCATTAATCTGGGACGCTACATGCGTGGACACCCTAGCGCCGTCCCACCTCGGCACGACGTCGTTGAAGGCGGGCAGTGCGGCCGCTGCTGCTGAAGCTGCAAAGCGCCGCAAATACGCATCTTTAGGTGACAGTTACGTATTTGCGGCGTTTGCCGTAGAGACTTTGGGTCCATGGGGACCGGAGGCCCTAAAATTGTTCAATACAATATCCAAAATGCTCACACGCGCCACTGGTGACTATAGGGCTGGCTCGTTCCTCGCTCAACGCATTGGCATTGCCATTCAGCGAGGAAATGCAGCCAGCCTTATGGGCACCCTACCAGCAAGTGGCATCGATTTAGGGGATATATGTAAATATAGTGTAGGCCCCATAGGTTAAGTTAGTTTTAGTAATTTTAGTAGTTAATTCTTTTTTTTGTTATTTATTGTATACTATTTTTATCTTAATAAATATTTATCCGAAAAAAAAAATATACAAAAAAAATGGTATAAATATTAGTGGACAATCTTACACAAATCGAGCTAGCCCCATATATATTTAAATATTTAGATATACATATTTATGTAAAAAAATACTTAAATATAATTAAATAATTAAACGCTTCCATAGAAAACATCCAAGACTCATGGTCATCACACAAACAACAACAACAAATATTCATGGTCATCATCATCACACAAATATTTGCCCTTACCGGGATTTAAATCCTGGGCCGTCATCGTATGCAGGGTCCTATCCACTAGGCTAAACCGGTTGTCAAAGAACCCGTTGATTATTACACATTGGAATAGAAATAAAAAAAATTAAACCCACTTTAATTCAGTACTTTGTAGATGTATAACTCAAAAGAAAAACGGCCGTTTTAACTTTGGACGCATTGATCGACGAATCCAGTAATATAAAAACTAGTTTGATGTATTCACAAGGTACTTAAATACAAAATACAGGGTGTAGCGGCCTCCTTTTTTTTAGATATCTATCGTTAAATTTAAATAATCACTATTATTTATCAGTGGCGTTAGTGAGCACTGTGACGCCCTCTTAAGAGTGTCTCTTTCGCGGTGGTGTGGTTTACTCGCATCATGGCATCCCCTTAAACAACATAGTCTTACTATACAGTGGATGCCAACAGATATGTTTACACGTTTGCACCTTATACCATTGTAATAAGGCGAAAAATGTACAATAAATAAAAACCGGCCAAGTGCGTGTCGGAGCACGCAAAACGAAGGGTTCCGTGCCTATTAAAAAGGTCGTATCGACACAGAAATCTTCGGCACTTACATCCTTTCTTTAAGGAAGGCAGTTTTTCAGCAATATCTCGAAAACCTTTGAACCGATCTTGTTCAAAACAATTTTCGCTGAAAGAATTTAATAAGCCCTATGTCCATGATTTTTTTCATATTTTTAAAATACACCTTTCTAAAATTAGAGGGGGGGGGGGACAGAATTTTAGTGACGATGATCTCCGACTCTATTCACTTAATCAAAAAAAATACTGAGAAACCTTATATTTATTTTGAGAGGCCTATCGATTGATGTGCCGTCACACGTGGGCTTACAATGAAAAAAAATTTTTTGACTTTAAGTTTTATGCTAAAAATTTTTTTTTAGTAATTTTAATTACAAAACTATGTAGCGGCTAACAAAATACACCTATCCTCAAAATTTTATTCAAATACCACCTTATGGTTTTCGAGTAAAATGCCTGTGACATACGGACAGACGGACATGACGAAACTATAAGGGTTCCGTTTTTGCCATTTTGGCTACGGAACCCTAAAAGCATCTCTTCGATGTCGACTGTAAAGTCGCCATCAGATATATCGGAGCGGCCAAAGTGCTCACAAATATCAGATCTCGTCTCTATTGTCAAGGCATTAGAGACGTGTTCATATAGGGGCACGGCTGCATAACTCGGCCGGCATGACTCACTGATATGCCGCTTACCTGAGCGTCGGAAACTCTTTGCCAGCATTTGTCACCTCCGAGGCGCTCAGAGGGTGGGTTGGACATGGTAGGGTAGGACGCTAGCTTTGTCGGGGTAATTCTCAGAGTTTCGGTTCAACAGCTGTCCTTAACTGCCTCTGTATTTATTCTGTGTGACAGTTTATTGGGAATGGATGAAAATTTTAGAAATGCCTGATTATTTTTTTGGTGATAGGAATAACCTTCCTTAGCACCAGAAAAAAGTTTCAGATTTTTCAGCTGCGTCAATTTTTTTTTGAAAAATATAAACAGTTGTGGGACGCTACATGTGTAGACACACTGGCACCGTCTCACCTCCAACGGACTACTTCTAAAGCGGGTGCAGCGGCGGAAAACGCCGAAAATCTGAAATGTAATAAATATAGAGGCCTCGGCAGAGAGTACGATTTTGTACCCTTTGGCGTCGAGACCCTCGGTCCGTGGGGTCCCAGTGCGCATAAGTTATTTGCAGAAATCGCGAAACGTCTGGTCGATGTAACTGGTGACCGAAGAGCTGGCGGCTTTCTCGCGCAACGCATCAGCATTGCAATTCAGCGAGGAAATGCCGCCAGCATCCTCGGTACAATGCCTCGAGGGCCTTTTTTAGATTTAACTTAGTTTTAATTTATCTTAGTTAATGTTAATTATAATCTTGTATTTTTATTTCAATAAAGTTTTATTCATAACAGTTTCCTCGCTTACGTTTTGGGTTAGTTACGGCACCTTCCTCGATATCATATTACACAAAAATATATCAAATATGTGTGGAAAACTGACACTGGCAATGATATTGAAACTTACAGCTATATTGATCATTACCAGTGTCAGTTTACCACAGATATTTAAGATAGTTTTTTGTAATATGAGACCGATCAAGGAAAGTGTCTATTTACCGTTCTTGACCCAAAACGTAAATGAGGAAACAAATTTATATTTTTCAAAAAAAAATTGACGCAGCTGAAAAATTTGAAACTTTTTTCTGGTGCTAAGGAAGGTTATTACTATCACCAAAAAATTAATCAGGCATTTCTAAAATTTTCATCCATTCCCCATTACAGTTAAAATCTTCATTTCAATATTTTTCGACCTTTATCTATTCATCTGATTTCAATAATTATTTTACCATTGAAGGTTTAAATCGGCCGCGGATTACGAAACACACAAGCAAAAAACACAGCTTATTTGTCCTACCGGAAATGAAATAATTTCTGAAATCCGATGAGTGGTTCAGGAGATTTCTCCTCACATACACACTTTCAACTATAGATTAGGTTAATTTTGTATTAAGCAGTAACGCTGATAAGGATAAATTTCAAATTATAGGAGAAATTTATCACAGTATACCTTGCTACTCACGAATGCTTAAGGTGCTAAGCACTGATAAGCATAATCTATTTATTTATATCCTGTCGCAGATTGTAGTAGTTTTTTCAAAAAGGGTATTAGTGTTATCGAGCTCCTTTTCTCTTGTCTTATCGTGTTGTAAACTCACACCTTTTGTATTCTCAAGTAACAAACTATGAGAACTCTTTTTCTATTCATTCGAGAAACAATAGAACAGAAAAAGTTATCTGGTAATTATTTTTTGACACGTGATAATATTCAAAGTGTAAAAGTGCACTTAATGCATTTCGTTTAATGCACAGTCGACGTCGAAGAGAATGAATTAATTAACGTTTGTTCTGTAGGGATGTAGCGTTTGAACGCTCCCGGAGTCCCGGACAAGGGCGTAGCGAGCCAAGGGCAGGGGAGGGGTGGTTTCTTAAATTTAAAAATAATTTGCCAATGGGTTGACAAAAAAACTATGAATAATAAAAAGTTCTAAAATGACTTTTTTAGGGTTCCGTAGCCAAAATGGCAAAAACGGAACCCTTATGGTTTCGTCATGTCCGTCTGTCCGTCTGTCCGTCTGTCCGTATGTCACAGGCATTTTACTCGAAAACTATAAGGTTTATTTGAATAAAATTTTGAGGATAGGTGTATTTTGTTAGCCGCTACATAGTTTTGCAATTAAAATTACAAAAATGTATGTGCTCTCCATACATTAAACTGAAAGTCAAAAAAATAAATTTCATTGTAAGCCCATGTGTGGCATCAATCGATAGGCCTTTCAAAATAAATATAAGGTTTCTCAGCAATTGTTTTGATTACTTAAGTGAATAGAGTCGGAGATAATCGTCCCGAAAGTCACTAAAATTCTGTCCCCCCCCCCCTCTAATTTTTGAACCGTGAATTGTAAAAATATGAAAAAAATCATGGACGTAGGGCTTATCAAATTCTTTCAGCGAAAACGATTTTCAACAAGATCGGTTCAAAGGTTTTCGAGATATTGCTGAAAAACTGGCTTCCTTTAAGAAAAGGACGTAAGCGCCGTAAGATTTCTGTGACGATACGACCTTTTTAATAGGCACGGAACCCTTCGTTTTGCGTGGTCCGACACGCACTTGGCCGGTTTTTTCTTAAACATATCACTTAATTGTTTAACGAACAAATTATGAAACCTATAGAATATACCTACCTATATCTATATAATATATTTATATTAAGTAACGCTGGGTTGTCTATTTTTTCCTGGCTTAACTGAATGTATAATGAATACACGAGCCGAAGCCAAGTGCGTTTAATCCAGGGGTAACTGATTCAAATTAAATTCAAATTCAAATTAATTTATTGCCAAAAAGAAAGCACAAAATATAACGTTTAACATACAACTAAACGTAACTTAAACAATCCCTTAAAATTAAAACTTAAAATACTAAATTGTGTTTGGCAATGGTTTCTCGTCTCAGCATATGCAAGGCTCGAAGCCTTGCGCTGGTTTTCAGTCGAGTCCCTTCGACAGAGGGTCGGTCGTAACACTATGATCCTAATAATATTTGATTGTCCTACGATTTTTATAATTACATTACGATATTCTTGTGTTAAATATTTAGATGTATAACAATACTACAAAAGAAAATACAAATACAAATAAGCGTCTTGTCCATCTATATTTTACCTACGTATATATTACGATTGTATGTGTGTGATGTGTGTTTGTTGTGTGTTAGTTGTTGTGTGGTGTGTTGCTGTTTTGTGTGTCGTGTTGCGTGAGTTTTAAATTTGCTTTTGCAGTTCGGGGAAATGAGCTCGCAGTATTTTTTTAAATTTGAAGGAATATTAGGGGGTTGTAGTTCATTTTGAAGGAATTTCCTGACTATTCTGCAAGTATTGAGGATACTTTCTGCATTATTACATAAGAAGACGGTGGCAATGAGAGGGTTTTTTTTATTATTGTTGTTGCGTCCGCCACAGACTGTCGGCTACACAGGATAAGTATTTATGTCGTATGTACAGTCACGGACTTTAATCGTTGAGCCATTTAGAGCTCACCTTTTACTGGATATTCATAGCTTAACTGTTAAAAACCAAAATTATTTGACACCTAGTCGTTTTTGACGAGGAGCTATGACGTGTCCTTCTCCGAATGCCGTTAGTTCTGTGATCGCAATAAGTTCCCCCAATTTCTTATCGCAGCTTCGTCGAACGCGGCCCATCTCATCTGAACCCACTTCCGTTTGGCCTTGCGGCGCAGCGACTGGTCACGTGTCCAATCAATTATTTATTGACGTGATAACGTCTTATAAATCGATGAACGCCGGCTGCACGCCCGAATTATCAACGCACAGCCCAAACCGCTGGTTCTAGAGATTTCAAATCTGGCACGTAGGTTCCTTATAAGGTATAGGGGTGCACTAAAAAATGATTTTTCAAAATTCATTCTCTAAGGGGGTGATATGGGAGTCCAAAGTTTGTAAGGGGAAACATGATTAGATCGACTATTTTATTCGATACTTCACAGGAGTATTCCTAACGATAAATGAGTAAATACGTGTTATGCAATTTTTCATCAATGTTTTCTTATGACGTTATCACGTAAAATAATTATCGTCCGTAAACCGACTTTACAGACAATCATTTTTTATTACCTACGTTTCAGTCCCTGGGCGTCCGAGCTCAGCTCGGGTGAAAATAGAGAAAATACAGAGAAAACTAATTTTTCCGGACATGAGACCTAGCTGGATCGATTTTTCGCCCCAATAAACCCCTAAATTCCAAATTTCATCGAAATCGTCATAGAGCCGTTTTCGAGAACGTGAATCATGCAAATCCAAACACGTGGGGTTTATTTTGTGTAGTTTAGAAGTTGTACTTACTCATACTCGTGTTTATTTGTAAAACCAAAACTAATTTTCCCGACATGAGACCTAGCTGGATCGATTTTTCGCCCCAATAAACCCCTAAATTCCAAATTTCATCGAAATCGTCATAGAGCCGTTTTCGAGAACATGAATCATGCAAGTCCAAACACGTGGGGTTTATTTCGTGTAGTTTAGAAGTTGCTCCTTACTCATACTCGTGTTTATTTGTAAAACCAAAACTAATTTTCCCGACATGAGACCTAGCTAGATCGATTTTTCGCCCCAATAAACCCCTAAATTCCAAATTTCTTCCAAATCGTTATAGAGCCGTTTTCGAGAACGTGAATGCAAAACGTGGGGTTTATTTCGTGTAGTTTAGAAGTTGCTACTTACATACTCGTGTTTATTTGTAAAACCAATTTACTTGTAAAGAGGAATTATCCGTATTAATATTATAAACGCAAAAGTGTCTCTGTCTTTCTGTCGTCGGTTACATTGCCTCTTCACGCTTAAACCGATGAACCGATTGAAAAGAAACTTTGTATTGAGATAGTTTGAATTTTGAATACCGGGGAAGGACATGGGGTAGTTTTTATCCCGGAAATCATCACCTAAGGGAGTCACAAATGGGGGATGAAAGTTTATATGGACCCACGATATGGACGAGTTCCACGCGGACGGAAGCTAGTACCTACACTATATTCATTAATGAATTATTGAAATTACATTTATTTCATATTTATTGCACAAAAACATAACTTATAGTACAAACGGCGGACTAAATGCTATAAAGCATTCTCTACCAGTCAACCTTAAGGCCTTCTTTCTACATCATGTGCCACATTGCATTGTCACATTTGTCACCGAACTTACCTACATAACTTACATTCAGTGATAAAAACATCGTTAAGTAGTCATTTATCATGAAAGATACTTATGTAATTTAAATAACAGTCTTAATTAAATGCAGCCACGAAGTGTTGGAATGATCTTCCACCACCTATCAAAAACTGTTTATCCATTGCATCCTTTAAAAACAAAATTAAAATGTACCTTATCAACCTACAAATATCTAATGCATAAGCGGACAATACACATAGCTCTTGAACTTCAATACCTGTAAATGACATCACACAAACAGCTGTATTTCATCACCACTTACCTTTGACCTTATTTGTTAACACTTAGCTCTGAATTAATTAATTGACCAGTGACCTCTCCTTCTCATTAATTAAGTTTTCTTATGTATAAGTTATAATTATAAGCCATATTTTAAGTTCTGTATCTCTCTCTCTGGGTGCCCTGAAAACCAGCGCCTTTAGCATATATTGCTGCTGGCATATGCTAAGTGGCATCCATTTTGGTGCATTTCAGATGTAACTTTACACTTGTGTAATTTCTTTATCACACCAAATAAATATTTTTCTATTCTATTCTATTCTATTCTATTCTATTCTATTCTTAGACATTGCTTAGTCCCAATTGTCCTAAGTTCTAATTCTTTCGTTAATTACAAAATTACTTGACGTTGTTAATTAAATGAGTACCTACTTAATCATATTTTTCTCATTACCTATATATAATACACCTTTGTAATTTACTTATGTTGACCTACCTAGTACAGTAAGGGAAATTTATTCACGTACCACAGTAGAACTCTATCGCGATAAGGTGACATATCACTCGAGTTTGAGTGACGGCGGCCTGTCAATTGCGATAGGGTTCTACGGTGGTACGTGAATACATTTCCCTTAGTGTACCTACACTACAAGCTTAGTTTCTCCAACTTCAATAAGTACGAGAGATAAGTTGAACTTGTTAATGCTACGACGTAGGTTTAACTAAGTAGGTAGGTATTATCCATCGGAATTCATCCATGTTCAATTTTGATGGAACATCTAATGAGGGCTACCGTTTTTGCGCTCACCAGTTGGCGCCACTGGCGTGTCGGGTCCAGTAGAATACCTGTTAAAGTTTGTTATTACGGGCGTAAAACAAAATTCACATTTAAATCATACTTAAAAGAGTAAATCAGTTATTTAAAATAGTAATACTTATTATTAATACCTCCGATTGAATTTTGCACCTCTTTTTAGGGTTCCGATACGTAAAGTAAATTAATGAATTCTGAACAAGGGGTCCACTTTTGGGGGATAAACCGGAAAATTTAAAAAAAAAGTTTCGTAAACTGTATTGTGTGACATTTCAAATTAAAGGGGTTGTTGTAAACATGTCAGATATTTTTTTTTTATAATTTAAGCAAAAACAGATTTGAAGTAATTTAGGAAAAAAGACAAAAATTGACCATTCCCCCCTTATCTTCGAAACTACTAGGATTAAATTTCTGAAAAAAAATGGAAAATAGTTCCTAGGCTAAAGATTACAGGAAAATCTATAAGAAGTTTGAGTATTCAAAAACACTTATGAAATTTAGATTATATACGGAACCCTCACCACGCGAGTTGAACTCGCACTAATCCGGTTTTTCTTAGATACTCTTTTAAATAACTGACATTCAGTGACCCGTAACTCATATTTGCCATACACTGTGTCACATCAATATGTCAGTTATGCAAGATAATCAGAAGATAATTAGATATTATGAATAAACCCGCAACATCCACTCACAAACTATGGCAAAAGACATTTTGAAGACTCGACGCGCCACGAGCGCCTCTAGCGGCGATTTCATTCGCGGTAGCCCTCATTGTGATCGTTTACCTAGGCCAGGTAGATAGATAGGCGTAGGTACCTACTTATAATTCTTAATAGTGAAATTAAATAACGCTTAGAGGCATTGGTATAAAGCTCTTAAACTTTGGTACTTTACCTACCTATATAAAAACGTCCCAATCAAAACGTAAACTCTTTACGAAGTGCAATGCAGTAGGTAGGTACTCGCATCGGCATGGAGGCATGGTATAGTAGCCGGCGGCGTGTCACCTGCCGTACGTAGTAGCGGCAGCGAGCGGCAGGGCGGGCGGAAGCTGCGTCGGATGCCGCCCTCGGTGCAGTCCCCCCCGCGGCCCGCGGCAGCGGCACGCGTGCGCAGCGCGCCCGCCGGCCGGCAACTCAGTTCAGTTCACCGCCGCGAGCCGATCCGCACGCACGCGTCCATGCCTCCGCGCGGCACCTAAACGATCGAACACATTCTACCCAGTGACGGAGAGGGCAACCTCTCGACAACCAGCAAAATAGCTTCGCAAGTGGAAATGCCGTCGAGCCTGTTCGGCGAGCTCGGCGGAGTCGGCGGGGGCCTGGTGGAGGACCAGCGCGCGTTCGAGCTGGCGTTGGAGCTGAGCCTGCTCAACTTGGGCCAGAGCCTGCCGACTGCCAACCCCCTGGCGAGCCCGCTGGGGTTCGCGCCGCCGCCCGACGACCGCGCCAAGAAGTCGCAGAATATGACGGAGTGCGTGCCCGTGCCGTCCTCCGAACACGTCGCGGAGATCGTCGGCAGACAAGGTATGAACAGCTGTTGACGTTACCCCCTACCCGGCGTGCCACCCTTACGTAAGGGCGCACGTGTCTTTTAGGTTATATTCGATCCTCCCTTAGCTTACTAAATCCGCACTAGCCTCATAATTTCTGTGCTTTGTAGGTAGTGTTTTGTTTACCTACCCCGCCAGCCTGTGTTCGTGCTCGAGACCCGTTGTGTATCGATTTGTTGTTAAAAGTAGAATTATGTGCTTAGATTTCGGTTAGTGTAGGTACAAGTAGACGGCTAGACGTATCTTGATTGTTAGTTCTCGTAGGTGGCTTCGTTGTGCGAAAGCTCGACGTCAAAAGTGAGGTTAGAGGATTTAGACTCGATTATACTAAGTAAGACGAAGGGGTTTCGCTGCATGTTTGCTGTTGCCAGGCAGGTGTATCGTGTTAATCGCGTAATCATTAACATCTCAAAAATGCCGGGAAGTTGTTCAAGTGGCAAAAAACGCGGGATTTAATTAAGGCCTACCCAAACCTAACCTACCCTTGGGCAAAAAATCGGGGATGTTGTTTTTTCTGTTGTCAAACACCGACAAAGGATGGGGTCGGTTTCTCGGGAATTCTGTAGAAATGTGCACATGATCGCATCTATTCCCCGATGCTTTTTTTTCAAATTGGTGCTAAGACGGATCGGTAGTGCATTGTTAGGATAGGTAGGCCGCCGCAGGTCAGTGTTGGAACTAATAATTAACATAACTTTTTTACGCCTCACGTAAAAGCATAATGTGAACTATTACGTATTAACAGAAAAGCACCTTTCCAGGAAGTTATTTTTTGAGATTATTAACGCGATTTGAATGTCATGTCAACATAGATAGTCGTCAGCATAGATAGGTATGTATACCTATGTAAGTCGACAATTTGTGCATTTGAGTTTTCCGAAGCACTACGAGTAACTTCAAGTTAAGGCTACTTACCTACTTTTTTCCGTAATCGATGTTGTAGTGTTATGTATTGCGAATGTTATTCTTCTAAATTAATAGGTACCTAAAAGTTACTCTATTCTATAGTCACAAGATCAGTCAGTCTCTCAAATTGCTGGCCCGGCAAGAAATTAGTTTGCGCGCCAAACGAACATGCGAAGTCGCTAAGCTCGCTTCAGGGGTGAAACTTGGCTTAACTTTCGTATTTAGCTAGTTACGGGTTTAAACAACATCAAACAGATCTACACTTTATAAACTAATGTATTTACATTAGTTTATATTAGTTATTAGGTAGCCTAACCTACCTATCAAGGCGTTCGAGCCTATGGACTAGACATTATTAGGCGCCTAGTGCAAATGTTTTGGTGTAAGTCGCCTGTTCGAACGCATATTTTTAGGTAAAAAACATAACTCCCCTCCCTTCTACGGTAGTCGGGTAAAAATATAATATATTTAGCTGCCTTACGTACCGATACACATTATTTATGTTATACCTACCTACAAATTTATAGATTAGATTATTGTGTGTGAGATAATGTCGATGTCACAATTGAATGAAAAGCTTCAACTAACTAAAGCTTTTTCATTGAAGTATTAACTGCAGTAAAACCGAACGTAGTTCCTTAACATAAACACCATACTAAGCTTTCATCCTCAATTCCCATGCTTACCCAACACAATACACCAACCCTCTGCGCTACAGAATGCCCTAAACGCACCAGGGTTGCATCAGCGCCAGGCGTTTTGTTACTGCACCACTGCACTGCTCATTCCAACACGGCCTAAGTACACCAGGGTTTCAGGAGCATGAGCCCTTTTGCTCTTGACCATCAGTACTCGTACTAGAATGGCTTATTAACCATGGGGGTAGAACTACGCTTAAGCCGTTTCGTAGTTGAGATGGTACGCAATGCACACATAGACTTGCATTTCCAGACAGCCTCGTAAAATGAGAGCAAAAAAGCGGCCAAGCGCGAGCGGCCATCGCAGTTTGTTGTAATAATGTAATTATTGTTCTGTATATGAGTATGATAGTTAAACTGTCAGTTTAATTGGATTATGCCATATTCAGTTTTAGCTAGTGTGGATAAGATTGTAATATCTACCTTTGGTTTTTACAATGAAAAAGGGAGTCGATACGTGAGAGATCTATATGAATAACTATACATATTGTACTTGCATAGTTATATATGATACATAGGCAGTTATGCAACTTATTGTATAACATAGGTACATGCCTATAGGTCATGTGTATATAGATGGACCCCTGGATTCTTTCATAAAGATTCAATAGGGAGATCAAAATATGATGGATTACGAGGTTTTTAATATCCCAGCGATTACACCCCCATAGCAAACTTGACCTTGCGACAATTTCATAAATGTGACAAGTGACAGTTGACAATGACAATTCGATATTAACAGCAGTAACTCGTCGAACCTTATGTACAGTCAGCATCATAAACATGTATACATTCTATGACCTTATTACGTAGACATAAGGTCGAAAAGTGTATACATGTTTATGATGCTGACTGTACCTATCGCTTAACATAAGGTTTATGAAGGTTTTAGGATATTTAGGGTTGCCAACAATTTTTGGGGGAGATATAGGATTGTATTGTACTGCAAAAAAATATAGTACCTACTTGGCTGGGCATTGTTGCGTTTTAGTAAAAACCTCGGCAATTTGAAGTAAGTAAGTAAATATTTATTTGTGATACACAGGTTACATAATAGATGACAATATAATAGAAAATACAGTACGCTGTGACCTACCAAAAAGGTGTACAAATGTTCAGCCTTACAAGAACTAAAGAAACAACTACTTAATTCTAAATCAAATTTTTATGAGCATTCAATTGACTTAATCATTCCTAAAATGCATATCTGTAAAAAAAACATTCTGTAATTATATTTATATTTTTATAACATATTTACGAAACTTCTATCTAAAAAAAACTCATCAATGGTGTAATATGCTCTCTCTATAAGTTTTAATTTTAATTTGTTTTTAAACATTGACATATTTAATTTCTTTAGGCTTTCTGGTAAGAAATTATATATTTTGGAAGCCATGCCTAGTATACTCTTTCTTAACAAAGCTGTCTTGCCACTCACGGTTGAAGCACTTCGTAAGGTCCCCCAAATATAGCATTTTCGCGTACTATATATTTCTTCAACAGTATATAGTACAAAGAGTCAAAATATAATATAGTACGGTTGGCAGCCCTAGTTACATTTGCAAAATGGCCACGTGGTCAGGGTTATATTTATTATCTATGACACAAAAAAACGGCATTCAAATCGGTCCATCAGTTTGGGAGCTACGATACCACAGACAGATACACAGACACGTTAAACTTATAAAACCCTTTTTAGCTGTAGAACTCGCGAGCCTGTCTTTTATTATTTATTTATTTTATTTTGGAAAACTGTATATATGACAAAAGTAACTATATGTATGTAACTAGTTTCTGCCCGCGACTTCGTCCGCGTGCAACTCGTTTATATCATAGCTCCAAACAAACTTTCGCCCCCCACTTCGCCCCCTTAGGGGATGATTCCCGGGATAAAACGTATTCTGTATCCACTATATGTATACCAAAATTCATCTTATTCCGTTCAGCCGTTTTTGCGTGATTGAGTAACAAACATCCAAACATTCGCATTTATAATATTAGTAGGATTTTAATTATTGAACCTACTCACAAAATTTCACGGGAATCAGTTGAGAAATGCGATCGGCCATTCTCAAATTTTGTGTCGGCGGTTGTGTTTAATTACCACGACCATTTTATTTGGAGTCGTGGCAATTAGACACAGACAAATCTAGAGAATGGCCGCGATCCATAGAGAACAGCCTGACAGACGCCGCACATACGAAAGGATTTTTGTCCAAGCCGAAAAGGTGTTCAAATCGTTCAAAACATCATGGTCCTAGAACCATGCCCCGTAAGATTATCTTAAACCCACGTCAACAGACAACAAGTTAAATGTGAACGTTCCAGTAACTGACCCGCCACACACCTAGCTCGTTTTGTTTATACACGAACAGCTTATCTATTCACAAATCGTTTCAACCAAATTCACACTAGTGCCCAGTATCAGTTGATCTTCACATTCCTGACAGTTATACGTGATAGGGAGTCGCGCTTATACTGGCCGTGGCACAGTTGGTTGTGTGAATAGTCAGCGCTCCAGGCAAGCCCTTTCATCCTGCCCTAAATATACAAGCGCTACTTACAACCCTGTCTAACTCCCGCGCCGCTCTACACGCACCAATGTTTACCAAGACGCCCGCACTTCTAAATGTGACAAGGTATCGCGTTTAGGTTATATTTAGGCGGCCACGTTTTGTTTTTATTCGGTTGCGATATTAAATCAACGTTTCGCGAAGAAAGGAGTGGAACTGCATTTCGTGTATGTTAGGGTTCCTTGAGAAATAGAATCTTTGTTCGATACTTATGTATACCAAAGTAGTATCCAGTCAAAAGGCTGAATTAAATAAATTCGTATTAGGCACCAACATTGAATATTTATATGTTAATACGAACAGTGAATATTTCTGAACTCGAAAATTACACGAATACCAGAAATGCTACGCTATCTAGTCCAAAGGGTGTAGACTAAAAATGTATTATTTCTCCAAAAGGAAGAAAGCAAAAAAATATTCGTCGAAAATTCTCAAAAAATTACGAAGCTACAACTGTTTTAATATTGCTTGTTAGAAACGCTCTCGGTTCGTGACGTCAGGATCCCCCACCGTCATAGTAAATGACAATCGTTTCATATGAACGCGTTTTGCGGAAAAGGGGCAGAATACACCCCCTCTTAAATCTTTGTACACTTATTTGTGATTATTTATTCCCGCGCTTTACTTTTTTCTCCATTTGAAAATATTTTTAATCCTTTCTCGAGAAAAACCATAATTATTGGTTAATTTATTTTTTGTATACACCCGTGTTCTTGTCATTTAAAACAAAACAATATACGCATCCTCGCATGTTGCTGCATTCTCGACCCAATTTAAGACATGATAAAGTTTATTTTCCAATACATAGAATTTTTTTAGCAAAAAATTCAAATAATACACGCTCAATGAGTACTTTATCTTGAGTCTATTCAGTCTCAGGTAGCTATCTACCTTGGTTCCAAGAACATCTGAAAGCAATGGTTGTTTTTTGCAGACTGAACCCTACAATGGGCAGAAACTCAATACGCAGTCCTTTAGGGGCTTTCACGAGATTTCTACCTGTGTTCTGGTACCCTAGTACTAGGGTTGCCAAGCGTACTATATTATATAGTATTGTACTATATCTTGACTCTTTGTACTATACAGGGTGTTACATAAGTCGTGATACAAAATAGCAAAATGTGAATCTATCCATGATTCTGAACAACTTCTACTAAGGGACCACCTTTGTGTTTTACAAAAAAGAAAGAACTATTACATACATTTTGCTCATTTTAGACTGACGAAAATGTATGAACAGCCTGTTTTTTTTTTGCATAATACAAAGTTGGCCCCATAGTAAAAGTTGTTCAGAATCATGGATAGATTCACATTTTGCTATTTTGTATCACGACTTAAGTAACACCCAGTATACTGTTGAAGAAATACATAGTACGCAAAAATACTATATTTTGGGGGTCCTTACGAAGTGCTTCAAATTGTCGAGGTTTTTACTGAATAGCGACATTGCCCAGCCAATTGGGCTTTTTCGCGAGAAGAAATGCAACATTTTTAACTTTTATACGGCGACGTCACTATCATCTTCTTCTCGCGAAAATGGCCAATTAGCTTACTATATTTTTTACAGTGTACTACATTTTAGTAGTTTTTTTTCTAGAAAATACTATATCTCCCCCAAAATTAGTTGGCAACCCTACTTAGTACCTCAAAACACCTTAAAGCTGTGAGATTACATTGTCATTCACGGCATTTAATTTAAAAACAACATTACAGATAAGCTTTTATCTGCTTTCGTTTCTTGGTAATTTGAACTCTTTTTGTTACGAGTAAGTTCAGTTTTGGAACTACAATTGTTTGATATACAAACTTAGAAATTATGAATTCAATGGCTCATTCGTGAAAATCGCTGAACGAAAGTTTAATAATGTAATAAAAACTTCATAATTAATTAAGTTATTACGTAAGGCAAAAAGCACTTTCTGATCCCCTTCCCCCCTAGCGTAAGAAAAACATATGACTTCGATGAAAACTGAAATAAATTATCTTCTATTCTATTCTATTCTATTCTATGAACATTTTCCATGTAACGTAAGACATGTTCGGATTTCGGACTGGAAAACCCTTTATCGAATATTCATAGGTACCTTTAATGTTGTGTACGGATATAATCCTATTTCCTACTAATATTATAAATGCGAAAGTTTGGATGTTTAGATGTTTGTTACTCAATCACGCTTAAACGGCTTTGGGTGAAATTTTGCACAAATATAGTTTATAGCCTGAATTAAAATATAGGATAGTTTTTATTCCGGGTCCACGCAGACGAAGTCGCGGGCGGAAGCTAGTAATTCAATATACAATATGTATTGCAGTAAACCGACAGACTAAACTAAGAAATGTTGCTGGAATAACATGTAATCGCTCCCTCCACACACAATTCCTTACTTGTTGTTTTTCTTATTTTTTCGCAACTGTATTAAAAATCGTCGTTCGACATACTCTCCGCACTAGCATCGAAATGTATATTCCATTGCTACTTTCTACATTCATATTTCCAAGTAACGGGTCGTAAATGGATTCGCCGATTAGTTTGTAGGATATTCTACATACATCCATTTGTGAAAGCTTAAGTGCGGTTAGATATCAGTAATTCCTGTCGATTCCTAAAACGGCCTTATAACAACTCAGTTTAATATGACATGAATAATAAACGATCCGCGCGCTGCCTTTCAGTTCACGTCTTTAAGCCCTTGGCTTAAGGACTACAAAATTATTCAAATTGGGACAGCATTTTTGTACCGATGACATCTGTTGTAACGCGGTGTTTAAAATTCTCGTGTTTACGCGTTGTCGTCACGTCCGGTCGCCGACTATCGGTTTCGATTGGCGATTGTCGTCCATCTGACCTCCTGTCGGCTTCTCTCATCCTTTTGATTTGTAGGACCAAGGCGCGTGTGATTTGCATGTGTCAATTCCATAAGCGATACAATTCTTTATCCTGTTGCGATTTGCATGCGCACAAGGTGTATAATGTAAAAACCGGCCAAGTGCGTGTCGGACCACGCAAAACGAAGGGTTCCGTGCCTATTAAAAAGGTCGTATCGTCACAGAAATTTTACGGCACTTACGTCCTTTTCTTTGAGGAAGGCAGTTTTTCAGCAATATCTCGAAAACCTCTGAACCGATCTTGTTCAAAACAATTTTCGGTGAATGAAATCAATAAGTCCTATGTCCATGAATTTTTCCATATTTTTAAAATACACCGTTCAAAAATTAGAGGGGGGGGGGACAGAATTTTAGTGACTTTCGGGGCGATTATCTCCGACTCTATTCACTTAATCAAAAAAAATGTTAAGAAACCTTATATTTATTTTGAAAGGCCTATCGATTGATGTGCCACACGGGGGGTAACAATGAAAAAAAAAATTTTGACTTTTAGTTTTATGTATGGAGTGCACCCCTAAAAAAATTTTTTTTTGTCATTTTAATTACAAAACTATGTAGCGGCTAACAAAATACACCTATCCTCAAAATTTTATTCAAATACACCTTATAGTTTTCGAGTAAAATGCCTGTGACATACGGACAGACGGACAGACGGACAGACGGACAGACGGACAGACGGACAGACGGACAGACGGACATGACGAAACTATAAGGGTTCCGTTTTTGCCATTTTGGCTACGGAACCCTAAAAAAAGTACAATACAATACAAATACTCTTTATTGCACACCTCACACAAACAAAGCAGTTACATAGAGAAACAATACAATAACATGTAGGTAGAGGTAGACAACAGGCGGTCTTATCGCTGAAGAGCGATCTCTTCCAGACAACCTTTGGGTATCGGAGAAAGAGATAAAACTAGATTATGCAGTAGGTGGTGCAGAGATTATTATCAATCAAAAATCAAGAAATTATAAAACAAGTGCGTGTCGGACCACGCAAAACGAAGGGTTCCGTGCCTATTAAAAAGGTCGTATCGTCACAGAAATTTTACGGCACTTACGTCCTTTTCTTTGAGGAAGGCAGTTTTTCAGCAATATCTCGAAAACCTCTGAACCGATCTTGTTCAAAATAATTTTCGGTGAATGAAATTAATAAGCCCTATGTCCATGAATTTTTCCATATTTTTAAAATACACCGTTCAAAAATTAGAGGGGGGGGGACCGAATTTTAGTGACTTTCGGGGCGATTATCTCCGACCCTATTCACTTAATCAAAAAAAATGCTAAGAAACCTTATATTTATTTTGAAAGGCCTATCGATTGATGTGCCACACGGGGGGTCACAATGAAAAAAACATTTTTGACTTTTAGTTTTATGTATGGAGTGCACCCCTAAAAAATTTTTTTTTGTCATTTTAATTACAAAACTATGTAGCGGCTATCAATATACACCTATCCTCTAAATTTTATTCAAATACACCTTATAGTTTTCGAGTAAAATGCCTGTGACATACGGACAGACGGACAGACGGACAGACGGACAGACGGACAGACGGACAGACGGACAGACGGACATGACGAAACTATAAGGGTTCCGTTTTTGCCATTTTGGCTACGGAACCCTAAAAAGTACTTCAGAAGCCACATTTATCGAGCTTTTAAATGGGTTACAGCGCACAATGGGTGATAATGGATGGCGCGGATTGGTTTTCCTGTATTTCGTCTACAACATTATTATCCACTTTGATATTTTGTATGCGGCTGGCTAGGTGAGGTGGGCAATCCATCCCCGTCGCCGTGACGAGCGGACCGGTTCTACATCAATGACTCCCGCTGCTTCATCTTTTGATGCTCGGCCTTTTTATACACAATAACTCTCGATTTTGACGTTACCCAGCCGTTTCGTAGTAGACCACTAACGTTCACTTGTACTTTTTCCTAATAAGTACTCTCCAACCGAGTAGGTAGTTTCAGTACGCTAGCTAGTTTTCAATTTCTATAGGTATTTTATTTTTTCTCCAGTCAGGCTTGCGTTATGTTCAGGAACGTGTACAAAACCTGGCTACGAGTAATCGATCGATTATCGATAAACGAAAGAGAGCACCTCTTAAAGTATGCGTGCGAGCGGAATGTACTAAGATCGCAGCACCAGCTAGGCGGTGGCTGAATCGGCAAGATTCGCAATGTAACTAGCTCGGTATGCGTTCCGGTCGACGCCACCGCACTCAGGGTCAAGGCTTCTGCACGCTGCTGCGGCGCTGGTACTTTCGTCTTGCTCTTTCCTCGCTCACCGGAAGGCTAAAAGCGAAACTGATACTTACTAGCTCCTTTTCCCACGACGCGCCTGACCAAGCTACGCCTTACTAGCCGTTGCCGTTGACCCCACACGGCGGTCACGTAAAATCATAAGCGTCCTGACTGAATTAGAAACAATAAATGTCAGCTTACTATTGGAACGATCGCTAAATTGGTTGTTAAGTGGTAAACTGCTTTAACTTAACAAGATTACACAAATCTCCCTATCCGTTGACAATTTTTGAATGAAACTACTCGAGCAGTAAAAAATAAACGAGCATATGTCCCGCGCTGAGGCATCCCAAAATTCCAGAGCCCCATTTTTTTGTTAAACTTGACAGATGCATTCTGGGACGCCGCAACCGCATCTTGCGTCCTTATCGTGCGCTCGAGAAAGGGATCTACGATCGTTAGTTTACTACGACGAATTCGAGGGTTATTTTAAAGAGCATTTCCCTGTCCTTGTCGCTCGGCGTGGCGCCAGCGCGCGGGAAGAGCGGGACTCGTTGTTTGTATTGTGCGTCGCTCAGCGAACAGCATTCTTAACTGCTACTTTTTGTTTCTGAACTTGAACTAATGATCGGTGCAGCAAACAGCGAGCTAGAAATCATTTGGTGCGATGCGAAAGAAGCAGCGTGACGTCACGCGGCACCCCCACGTCTGCGAAACTTAGGGACCCTAATGAATGACTTCCTAATTGCCGCAGCAGTACAAATAAACCCGTAATCCTGCGCGGACGCCCGCCCGCCGTTTAATTATGAACCTTGGGCCTTTTCGCTTCTAAGTTGGGAATCGAGTGCGCGGCGTCGCGACGCTTACAACTTCACGAGCGGTTACTCGCCGATCGAGTGCTGAAGTGAAAATCAGTCTTATTCCTGAAGGCATTAGATTCGTTTCTGGTCGGCTCTGATCGGATTTGAATAGGTTTCGAGCTGGCGAGCGAGCAAGTCGATGCTCCGGCATGTTGACAACAATCCATCTCGAATGTCAAGGCGCCGCGAGTTAGACACAGTCCCATTTCGATTACCGATGGTAATAACTGCCCGCTCATTACTGCCCTTACTATGTGGCAATTTCAGAGAGCAATTTATATGTCGAGTACATTACTGAACAAAAAAGCCGTTTCGTTTTCTTGTAAAGGTTTAATGACAGGATACGGAGCGGCTCGTAGGACGCAGATGTGCGAATGTATGAAAAACGGTTCCGTCCTAGCAACAGCACATGTGGCCAACCGTACGCATGTTTACAGCGACTCCAACTCGATTGTGATATTGTCAATTTGGGATTATTTTTGACAGCATGTGACAACACGAAGTTGCATGTCTATGACTCAATGCATTTTTAATCGCAAAATTTTAGGCCTGCAGCACGCTGGCGCGGCTTGCGGTGGCGGTTAATAGTAAAATTGACAGCTAATGACAAGTTTACTATCGTCCGCCGCGGCCTGGTCGCGCCAGTCTGTGAGAGCTCACGGTTCATCGGTGACATCGCCGCTAGACACAATTGACATTATAGTCACCATGATGTCAATAAAAAAACGAACTTTAAAAAGTTTTATTGACTAATATATCAAATGTTAACTATCAACAACGTCAATTATAGTATTGTTAAAATAAATGTTCTGTAGTCGTTGGGCCATCTGCGCCAACCGTTGTCGTCGCACCTGCCCCAACCGTCTTGATGATTACGGTTACGTGGAAAAAGGTTACGGCTAAAATGTCACTCCGTTATAGTAGCAAATAAGTCCTCAGTTTCAAACTTGTAAGTTAATCATGCATGATTTTTTAAAGCTTCGTAAAAACCGAGTCCATAGGCTACGGCGATCGCTACCCATCAGGCGGGCGGTTCGCTTGTTAGCCACCGACGTGGTATACAAAGAACAATTGTATTAAATTTATTTCATAAATTCATAACAATTCCAAACCAAAATCTCGATGAATTGATATTACTAAGATAAAACATTAGTTCCTGGGCGAAGAGAAAATACGGAGAAAACGAATTTTCGCAGACATGAGACCTAGCTAGATCAATTTTTCGCCCCCATAAACCCTATATTCCAAATTTCATCGATATCGTTAGAACCGTTCACGGGAACGTGTTGGAAATATATATACATTTACAAATATTGCTCGTATAGGATATGAAACATAAATATAATACGGGTGAACCATTCATCGTATCAATTTATACATACTTCAATGACATTTACAAAGTTTTCAAAAGGAAGTATCTCATTAACTACTATTTATACCACATTCTTCAAACACTTCTTTTTCGTCCTGGAACACGTCTGTGCGGATTCCAGTCTATAAGTATTGTTTAATTTCCACGGCCGGCATTGCCCTGCCCGTCTGCACTCGTGTTGGTCTTATTCGTTGCATTGCAGCATTCTCCGAGTATGATCGCTATATTAAGGCACTGCGGAGACTAGATAGTGCGAGTTATGGAGACGCCATGTTGGGACTGGACTGAAAATTTGTTCCATGTTGCCCCCTAAGGGGGATTTTTAGAAAATAGGTATTTTTTATGAAAAAAATGATTACCGATTCTATGAGAATTGCCCCCGAAAAAGTGGGTAGAGAAAAACTGATGAGTCTAAGAGATTTAGGTCAGAAGAAAATTAAGGTTATGGATACCGTAACTTCAGACATATTTAATCTAAGTTTCCTTTTAGAAGAAAACAAAAACAATTATGCTGTCTTAAATACCCTCTTTGTGCGATACACATCGTGTATTATAAAAACTTTGATGAAATGATTAAATGTCATTTACACCTTACAGCTGCTTCACTAATTATGTACTTACTTTAGTAGTAGAACGATATATCATATAAGTACGAAGCCCCTATTTCATCAAATCGACAATTGTCGTCTGACAATGACAATTCGACTTACATGGCTGCGTCGACAGGTTAAGATAGTTGCTGGACAGCTTATTGACCCAGCAATGTACGTGGAATTGTCATTGTCAAGATGGGCCCAGGTATACTAGCTAGTTAAACTTATATTTTTCACCGGAACAATTAAACAACCTTTAAATATGTAGTTAAGTTAAGGGTCTGTCCCTCGCGGAATGCGGTCCCTCTACCCGTAATTTAAAAGGGCGTAATTACATTCAGGTTAAAACCGTTGATACGCCTTTCTTGGCCCAAATGTGGAGCCGAACCGTTGGCGGCAGCTGCGTTAACCGTTGGCGTGAGAACGTAGTTCTACCTACTCTTCTATGAACTGCTAGAAGGGCTTAAGCGCGCTAGAACTAAGAACACACATACCACGTTTTATGCTGTCCTGGTAGATACGTCTATGGCACACGCGTCTTATCTATTGCGGTAAATTAGCTCAACTAAAATTAAACTCGATTAAAATGAGTTTTTTCCTCATACATACAAATAAATTATTGAATGAAATCGCTTACAAGGAAGTTAGTTTTACTTAATGTAAATTGTAATTATTGAAAAAAAAAGCGTTTACTCAGTACAATTCTGGTACACTTATTGTTCTGAACCAAACCTAACCTAATCCATTAGGTACCTAATGTATGCTGACCTTTTTGTTGTTTTAGACTTTGATATAGCTATATGTCTGTGGTCTGAGCTCAAAGTAAGTCTAACTATTATTTATATTGTGTGCTATGTGTGTCTATGTATTGTTGTCTAGTTGACGTGTGTTTTCAAATCTCAGATGTAACCATGGATTTTATTTAAGTAATGAATTTGCGATAAATTAAGTGTGTTGTGGTTTTCCAAACTACGAAGTACGAACATAGAAATTTACCGTCCGCCCATCAGCAGCGCGTAGTTTGACGTGAAAGGTAAGATTCAATAGTTATTTACATTTACAAGCCCACGAGCGATTATAGAAAGTATAAATAGTATTCTTTTACCTATTTTCCCACCTGATAACTTATTAAGATTCACGGAAGCTAGTGGCAAACGATTTCTACAAATTCGAACACGCTATTGTATTTAAGCCATTGTATTGTATACATATTTGCGAAGAGAATAACGCGTAGAATACTTACAATACGTCGTCGTATGGTGTTTGAGATTCCGCCTTGGACCTTATCGCCTCTATCACACAAGCGGAAATATATAACATATAATTACATACCTACAAGTCCTACAACTATATAGCGCGGAGAATCGGCAACACAAAGAAACTTCAAGGTCTCGATGAAAGAGCGTACAAAATTACCCGAAATTTAAAAAAAAAATGTTATATCTGCCTTTGTTAAAACTCCATCATTGTAAAATGCCTTAACACTTGCAACAAAAGATGCACCAACTACCTTAAAATGTGCTTTTGAATGCCAATCGACTATAGCTCTTAACGAATTGAGTTACGGTCGTAATCAATCATCGTATCTTTCACAGGATATAATGTCGCGAGAATTAAAAGGGCATATGAATGTTCGGCGTAACAACGCACATGCTACTTTTCGACTTGGCGGGGTTTCTAACTGTACCCGAAAGTGACCGCTTGAAAAAGCCGGCCTTTGTGGGCTCGTACCTGCGCTCCTACCTGCTCTAATCAGAACTAATGGCGATAAATTAAAATGCGCCTCGAACGGGATTTATGGTTGACTTCATTATTCTTGCATTTGCGGGTTTTATTATCACTTATGAAGTGATGAAACTCAAGGATTATCAAAAAAACCAAATCAAATACAGTCCTTCGATACTAAATTAATGTGGCTAACTCTAAAAAGGTTTTCCACCTTTTACACGCAACAGATGCGAGTGGTGGGCTGAAAATGGATCCGAAGACCGATCGCGAATATTGATGAACGGATGCGTAATTAATTATTATAGGCTACTTAAAACAGGGTCTTGTCGATCAGGGAGGCCTTTGTCTAGCAGACAATAACCTTTATAAATAAAAAAAAATGTGCTTCGGTGGTCGGGGACCTGCCAGCGAGCCCGCAGCGCCGTATTGCACGAGACGCGACATGAATGTCATCGGTGTAAAGTTTCGCAGCCTCCGCGTAGTGGGTGGCTGATACCCGATATATCCATGGAAATGTGTTCAATAGCGACCAAGAAAAACGATTTAAGGATCTCCGGGCCTTTTTTCCTTGGCGGTGTCATGTTGCCGGCCTTTAGATTTTCGTCGCATGCTGGTGCATTATTCCGCGTCGGTAATTGTGCTTTTTGCCCGCGCAAGCCACCTGCTGGTAATTAAAGATCGTAGACCAAGAAGTGCCCCCGCCGGTATTGTCGTACAGGCTCACCTTCGATCAGGTATTTATAGAAACTTACGCCTCCGAGACTACGGTAAAAAGAAGTTGATAGACCATTCGAGTGGATATTGTGGTTTCAGCAGGGACCGGAACCGGTTAGTAATCAGGGTTTTTCATAGGCTTATTTTAGAAGTTGTTTTTAAAACGCTATCCATAATGGTAACCTTATGATAAGGTAAACCTTACTGCTATCAGTAACCCTATTGTTACGGTAGCATATCGGATGTGATGGTGGCGGAGATTGACCTGCCGGCAGCAGTCTTGACCATAGACACAGTAGCGGGTTGCTGCTGAAGGTGGACGAAACGAAATCGGAGCATTGTGCGTGACGTCATCGACATCGTTTAACGTCATCAATAAGTGTGTGCGTGTGAGTGAGTGAAGACAAACTGTGTGTGAAGTTAACCCTAAACAAAACCCTATATCAATAGGTTTCCTTATAGTTACCACATCCGATATGCTTACCATAACAAAAGGGTTACCCTATCAGTAAGGTTACCTTATCATAAGGTTACCAAATTGATAGGGTTACCAAATCGATAGGCTTGAGACTGAAAATGGGTTCTCCGGTCCTTGGATCTCAGGGAGATTCATGCAACATTTTAGAGTCGAATATATCCTAATCTGGTAAAACTAGAAGTCTTTTTAGCGGATCGCTTTTGAATTAATAAACACAGTGCATCGGGGAATCAAAATGAGCCATTACGGCACAAAGCGCGTGCGGGGTAACAGTTGACGGCCGGGGCCGAGACGTCCCAAATCTTGTCGACTGCAGAATTAAGTTGAGCGCTTATCTCGGAACACAGCGCTTTGATGTCGCCTCTCAACCAGCTTATGTACTACGCTCGTAACTTGCAGAATACTAATCTCAGCATTGTTGACTGGTGTCGGCATTAAATCGTGCAATCAACGGAGACATTTTTCAATTATTCGCAGCGGTCGAAATTACAGACCGGCGCGCGAGCGTGCGTCCTGCGTTGCCCTTTTCTCTTAATAACCAGTGGAATAAAGACGAACTTCGTGCCTCAGGTGTCAATTGCAGTCTCTGTAAAGCAGCCAAATTACTCGAGAAACTGTTCTTTAAAAATTACCTCATTGATCCGTCAAACCTTTTGTAATATTCTCAAGAGCAAAACATGAAAACGGGTCTGCAGAAATGAAAATGTTCCAAATTTGCACATTTCATTATGAAAATGTGATCGTTACAGATTTGGAGATCGTTCAAGATAATGTGGCAGACAGCCGTTGGACTCGTAGCTAAAACGACGAGATCCACCAGGGAGAGGTAAAACTTGGGGTTATCAACCAGTCTCATCGGTTCGAGTCGCTGACGGAAAAAAACTAAGTTCGCAGGTGCTCGCGCGGGGCGGCAGATGTTGCGGCCGATTAACGAGTCTGTTTCGAAATTCGAATGTGCTCTACGATTTTATGTGTCCCTGGTAGTTAAAACTGCTTCGCTTTCTTATTTTGAAACAATCGTACGAGATAATTTACAGCTGACCTTTAAAGTAACAACGGAGATTAAACGTAAACAGCTCGCGGTATCTCGTGTAATTATTTTACAATAATGATCTCGTTCAGCTATAAAGAAAATGTTCACCCGAACCCCACATCTGCCCGTGGGTAATGACGGCGACACGTGTACTATAAGTTATAGCTACGCACCGAATCTAATTCGACCGCTTCAGTATGTTTCACGTGCTTTTAAGATGGCGTGCCCCTAATGGTCCAAGTTTTTATGTGAAAAATTTAATGAAAATTACTTTTCGATCGGCGGAGTGTGACGCCCGTTAACCGCAAAGGCAAATGTCGGGACGGTTGCTTTGCATACGGTACCGGGAATCGAACGAAATTCGAAAACAAAACAAATTGCGTTTCCGGGGCGCCAGATGGCGCTTCCCGCCAGCTGCTGGCGGAACGACGCAAACCGCGACTTTACAACACTTTACGTTACTTTGCGTTTGTTGTAAATTACAGCTTATACGCCGACATACCTCATGTTTTACATGTATGTAAGCACTCGTACGTTTAGCATAACTTCGTTGAGACTTAACATCGAACATCAAACGCAATTCAAACGCCACTCTTGTCTTTTCTCTTTGGACATTTCGATGGAGACAGATGACAATTGACTTCAGAACCAATCATGTGTTTCAGTACAGGCGTTTTACGAATGCGTTTGCATTTCGTCTCACTTGCAAAATCACAAAGGTAC
This sequence comes from Epinotia nisella, assembly GCA_932294315.1. Classification (NCBI taxonomy): domain Eukaryota; kingdom Metazoa; phylum Arthropoda; class Insecta; order Lepidoptera; family Tortricidae; genus Epinotia; species Epinotia nisella. Next base: position 17,912,823 of record OW028686.1, read on the forward strand.
CTAATTAGTATTTTTGGTAGTTTCCTAGCAACGCACATACGGGTATTTAATCGATCTACGCGGCCAAAAGTCGATTTAACAAAATGTATGACAGGTAAACGAAACAATTATCCTTATCAAGGTGATTAGTCTAGGGTCTAAAATTACCCCCTCCAAACCACATTCCACGGATCCCGATAACACACGATCAGTCGGAATTCGATCGTCCCATTCGGTGTACGTGTCTGTTCTCGGCGTTCGTGTGCAAATATAAACTTCAATTGTTAATATTTGTGAAACCAAGTTAAATTGTGAAAAGAAAGTGATGGATCCAGTTACAACAGGTAATATACTACTTAAATATAAGATTTTATTAAGTTTATTTATGTATTCATTAACATTTAGTGTTTTTAAAGTTAATCGTTTTTTTCATACTCATTTTTTGCATGTATTTTTATTTACAAAGGGTTTTGTTGTAATATCGGGTGAGATCCGGTTGTAATTTCAATTTTATTTTAAATTCGAAACCTTTTGGAAGATAACGGTCAAAAAATTAGCCGCGGATAGCCGTGGTTTGTAATAATTTTGGCCTTGTGAAGTTTATACTGAAAAAAATACCAAAATCATTATTTATGATTAATATATTTTATTGTTTGTTTAAGGTTCCCAAAGCACTTCAGGGCCTTCAGGTGCAAGGCTTGTGACTCGGCAGTATTTGTTTGACCGGACTTGCAGCTTCAATTTACCTAGTATAGAAGAAAAGCTCAACTTTTTAAGAGAGGATCTTTTATCCAGTGAAAAATACCACGAGGACGAAATCGCCAGTTTTAAACAGAGATTTGCCCATTTTAAGTCCGAAATTAAACAGAGATGGTCTAAAGCTTTTAAAAAGGAACATGTATTCCGAAAATCTAATGAGAAATGGCTTCAAGGAACTTTTGAACTTCCCGTGGTGCTGACCCAAAATAGACCTGGTCGACCGTGCAAATCGTTTGACGAGTCGAGTGAAAGATCAAAAAGAAGGAAAACGGAGGACGCGCGGTCTATCTTAGAAGGAGAAGTAATTGTTCATGCTGCACAAAATGAGTTGCGTAAAACGGGAAAACGTGATGCATCTGACGTATTGAAAGATATTATGAGTTCTCCGACAAAGGCATCCAAATACAAAAAAGCACTGAGTGAACCAAAGACAGGAGTTGACAGACTTACACCGTCACAAGCTCTGGCAATGTTCGTAGACGCAGATTTAACTCGCCGACAATACGAAATAATTCGTAACACTAATAAGGATTTTTTTCCTTGTTATACGTTATTGCAGAAGGCAAAACAAGAATGCTACCCACACCCTGACGAATGTCAAGTGACAAGCACCTCTGCTGAAAGCAGCTTACAAGCTTTAACCGACCTTACTGCGAGGCGTCTATCAATGTACCTAGAAGAGGTCCTTCTAACATTGCAGGAGCAAGAACGAGAGAACCTAAAACTGATCTGTAAATGGGGTTGTGACGGGTCTCAGCAAACAAAGTATAAACAAAAATTTTAAAACTATGACACCAACAATGCACAAAATCCTCGTGCATGGATTAATTGTTATACAAAACGCGTTGTTGCCTATAGGGCAGCTATCTGAAGAAGCTGCAGAGGCCCGTAACAAGCATTTTAGAAATTATCGTCAGAACTATGCCCGGAAATTCTCCAGAGAATCTTGCAACATAGATATATTAAATAGATTGCTGCTCAGCTCGGATCCCCTCTTAAGCAGCATGAAGAACGCAAGAAAACGCAATCAGAAAAGTTTCCTGCCTGAAGCAATCGCTATGTTCATTTGCGACACCAAATAATCCTCAAGATGAATGTTTTTATATGTAAATATAATGTTTTTTACACAAATTATCTTTTATTTTCTTTATAATACCCATTAGAAGTCGTTTCGACGATAAAATAATTTTGGCCGCGTAGATCGATTAAATACCCGTATGTGCAACGCGACGGTGTTAAATGGTAAACGTTTTGCTTGAGACTGACTTCGGACGAAACTTCGACCGCCAAGTTTTTTCGGTAAAATTCGCATTCGCATCGGTTCATCCCTATCCGCCATCATTGGTTTTCGAGAACTTGCCGAGATAATGGCCGTATTAAATAAACTATAAAAACGATTACTGCCGATGTTCGGACGCGGGGAACTGTATTGTGAAGAAGGTTGTATGTGGGAGAGGCATGCCGTGCGTATAGGTCGTTTTGAGCGGTGGGATGTTGTGTGGTAGAGAGCGAGAGTCGCAGGGCAGCATTCCGCAGTAATAGTCCTTAGAGCCATCGCTCCTGCGACAATCGTGTCTCAAATATAGCCTTTTATTCGCGCACTAGCTTTCGCTCGCGACTCCGGTCGTATATTACCAATATAGCTGTTATAATTGTGTTAATTTTGAATCATTTCAAAGCCTTAACTTGTGGCATTTTAAGGTCGATTGTCTTCGTGCAGATTTTCCAGGTGTCTTATTTGGACGGTGTAGACTTGGCAGTGTTTTGCGACGCAATAAATCTTATCCAGGTTTAGGCTTGAACATTAGAAGTGCAAGGTCAGACCATGAACAATCCAATATAATTGTTCTTCATTATATAAAAAATATTCTAATCCGGCTTTCAGACTTCTAAAGGACGTTTATCTTGATTAGGATCTAACCCGACTTATTTTACTGTAGAAAACTCGTATATGTGTATATGCCATAAATATAGTTACGATATTGAAGAAGTAAGCGGGACATCTGTTCTCGGTCAAGAAGGTCTAAGTGTCTTCAAAACTGTTGATGTTAAGACGTTTTGTATGGTAGTGTTCGCATAATTGGCGAGTTTCGGTTCGTGGAAGCCTGGTCTTTATTTCCATCGTTCGATCTTGTTTTTGCACCGGATGGGCCGAGCATTGTTTTAAATAACTTGCTCAGGAAACCGTTGAAAGTGAAAAGCACCATTTATTGGAATGAACGAGTAAGCATTGATGTGGATTAGAGCGAACTAGTATTTATATGCCACTAACTAAACTAAGCGACATGATCGGACAGTTGATGTGAATTCGATTAGCCAAGTAAAGTATTAAAAACGCGATTTTCAGTTTTTTTTTGTAATGCAATATTAAAAATGTTACAAATATTTTGCTGTTTAGATATTCGTCGTTTGATGTTTTTTTAAGCCCCGCATTGACGGTGACATGTAATGCACAATATAAGTTGCCCTCCTCATTCCCGTTAAATACTTGTAATAAAATGTGATGGACGGTTGATAATATGTATATGTCATTGTCAATTATGATTTAAAAAAAAACTATAATGAAAAATAAGGATCAAAAAGAAGTAAAAGAACGGTAACTGGCCAGTGACAACTGTCAGCTGTAGTTTTTTTTTTATTAGAATTGCGTGTTGACATAGAAACACACTCCCGGTGATTAGGGAGGGCGAGGGCACGAGGGACCCGTTCGGACGGAAAATGTAACGTGCGCATGAGTAAAAAAAAAACCGGACAAGTGCGAGTTGGACTCGCTTACCGAGGGTTCCGTACAAAATTACAAATGTATAGATTTCAGATTTTTCTCTGTACTTGTAGTATAAGACGACATTACTTGCCAAATTTCATAGTTCTCTAAGTCAACGGAATGTACCCTATAAATTTTAATTTTTTTCACGTTAACTTAGAAGTTTGATTTTTCACAGCTTCAAGGGACTGTAGACCTGAGTATATTGGTTTTAATTACAACTCGATACCTCCTCCAATCGTTCCCGAGATAAAGGGTTTTGACAGACAGACAGACGGACAGCAAAGAGACCCTATAAGGGTTCCGTTTTTTCCTTTTGACGTACGGAACCCTACAAATGGCTTTTCTCCCTTGTACCTAAAAATATGACCATGGGGTAAAACTAGTAAAGATCAAGCTACAGATTTCTTAACAGCAGCATCAGGTCTAAATCATAACAAGCGAACTTCGTAGCGCTCTAAGTGGCACTGGAAGTTAGCTCCTGGATTCTATAAGATAATAAAACCGTTGCTCTCAACTACTCTCAAAATTACGGATGTCCATTTCTCCGCCACCCACGAAGCCCCACTGCACTTCTGCGGTCTTGGTACGTTGACCGTGTAACGTCTTCAATTTGCATATCTAAAAACATTTAATCACAGGAAAACACATTAATAACCCGAAACGATAATTAAGAATAAATAAAGAATATTTTTAAATTGGGAGGTCATAAATAACGCTGATATTTGAGGTATGTCGGTACGGCTATTAAAACGGCGGCGACATTGTTACGGACTAATGCCAACGGAATCAGTTCGCCTAATTCGTGCGCACACCGAGCGGGGGCCAAGTTCGAGAAGTTCGCAAACAACCTTTTTTGACGTGATAACGTCTTATAAATCGATGAACGCCGATCGATGAAAAAGTGTGACTCATTGTCCCGTTCCGTTGACTGACATATCAACGCACAGCCCAAACCGCTGGTTCTAGAGATTCCAAATTTGGCACGTAGGTTCCTTATAAGGTCTAGGGGTGCACTAAGAAATAATTTTCCAAAATTAACCCTCTTAAGAGGGTGAAATGGGGGTCCAAAGTTTGTATGGGGAAACAAGATTAGATTGACTATTTTATTCGAATCTTCACAGGAGTATTCCTAACGATAAATGAATAAATACCTACGTGTTATACATTTTTTCATCAATGTTTTCTTATTACGTTATCACGTAAAATTATCGTCCGTAAACCGACTTTTTTTTCGTCCAGATCCACGAATAATCTACTAACAGACAATGAGGAGTGCGGCGCGCCCTCATGGATTGAACGATATACCTAATTACGTTGTGTCCTATAAGAGATCTACACGCTACACGATTCTAATCCCTGTAGGATGTAGGAGCTATGTGTAGATTGACTTAATTCGTTGACGATGATATCGGTAACTTGTAGATTTCGATCTATAAATTTTCCAATTAGAATCGCCTTTATCGGAGGCCCGCACGGACAGTTTTTAGGTGCTTATGCGCAAGAAGATCGCCTCGATGCTGAACAGGCTCAGAGGAAGCTCCAAGTGCTCCAACGGCATCCTGGGTGTCATTGCTGACAAGTGCGACCGCCCCATTTTAATACACTGGGTCAACCAAATAAAAGCGGTTGCGCAATTTAGAGCTAAGTTAATATACATGTTTATGCAGATACTAACTTAGATTAAGATTAACTAACATTAGGTACATGGATGTGGAGAGGGCTATGCTGGGAGTATCTCTGCGTGATCGCATCAGAAATGAGGCTATCCGCAGCAGAACCAAGGTAACCGATATAGCCCTCCGAATCGCTAAACTTAAGTGGCAGTGGGCGGGGCACATTGCACGTAGAACCGATGGCCGTTGGGGCGGAAAGGTTCTTGAGTGGCAACCACGTACCGGAAGGCGCAGCGTGGGTAGGCCCCCCACAAGGTGGACTGATGACCTGGTAAAGGTCGCTGGAGTCCGCTGGATGCGGGTGGCGCAGGACCGGTCATTGTGGCACTCTTTGAGGGAGGCCTATGTCCAGCAGTGGACGTCTTTGGGCTGATATTATGATGATGATGATGACATGGATGTTGTCCAACGTCTGAAAAAAAAAAAAAAATTAATTTATAACTCTTGCCGTCGGGTCGGTAACTTGGCCTAGATTATTAACATGCCATTTTTTGGTGGGAATATTGAGTCCCCGAGTATCTGACGGTGTTTCGACAAATAAGCTCATCGGCTAGTCTGGCGTGACCTGCTTGCGATTTCGCTAGCTTTGTGACTACAGGTGAAGTCTAGGTCTCGGAGAGGTCATTATGTGCTGGTCTGTTCGTGCCTCCGTTTGATCTGGCCCGCGCCCAGCCTCGTTTTCCACTTAAGCATCGGTCGCACAATGATACAAAATTCATTTAGATGTTTATCGCTTTTAAGACGAAAAACTAATAATGTCAATGGCAGTTGAAATATGGATCGGCGGCGTGGAACCGTTTTAGTTGTCATCTTCGTTGTTCAAAAAATTTAATTAATTGCTTACACGAAGTCGAATTTGTTACCAATTGGGATCAGTTCCTATCGGAATATTATCGTATTAGATTAACTAAAGTGTAACCTCGTTACTTAATCATAGACGTTGTATAATTATAGGGTTTGTGCTCTAATCGACCGGGTTATTAAGTAATTTAGCATGATCAGATGAGAGAATATAATTGGGACCACTATAGCCGTCATTGATTGGGCTAAAGCCCGTCCGTGTACGGCGGCGGACTCACGCGCATAATCCAGTCGTAAACACCAATAGGTAGTTCCTATTAGCAACACAGACTCTTTAATTGCCGTTTATAGATCATCTAATTGGTCTGTTATTCAAACACCGTAACACTTATTATTAGTAAAAATATCAAAATTAATTAAATGCTTATGATAATAAGTTAGGGTGCGGTCAAAAATGCACTTATCGCCCGATTTGGCAAAAAGGCAATGACGAAGACATTATCTTGTTTAGTAACCGAGTGCAACGGTCGGGGAGTGACCGACCAGGGCCGCAGCGACAGCCGGAGGTCTGCAGATGACCAATAAAACGACTAACAATTAAATTAATCGCCACGCGAGCGTCACGTCACGGGTCGTGTCCGGATTCAAATAAGAAACACGGTTTGCCCGATTAGTTTATTAATTTGTTTGATGTTTTTCGGTTATTATACCGCTGCGCTCTTTTTACTCGAATATTAATTGGATATTTCAAAGCAAAAATGACTACGTGTTGCTGTTCAGATACCAATATGTTATTTTAATCCAAATGGGTAATTGTCTGTAAATTGCTACCGAGCTATTGACGCATGAAGTGATTGAGTCACGTAAAACAATAAAATTAAAAGTAAATGCAATGTGACATTTCACTTTCCGGGTTCGGCCGCCAGGTGGAGCTGAGACCACCGCAGAGTCGCGGCAAAGTCACTTACAAGTAACTTTGTCAGAAAAACAGGTCACCGGCACGGAATAAGTCATGCATGCATACATTATCGTTAGATATAAGATCATTTGCATTAAGTATCAAAATATCTGTCAACCGGCGGCTCCTTTTATCTATGCAGCCTTGGTGCCGCGGCGGTCGCCCGTCCGAAAATCTTCGCACCCATTTTACCACGGTTGACTTATTGTCGTATGGTAATTTGTTTATACGCCCAATTTGGCGAATCGTCAAATTAATGGGAACGGTCGTGTTGTGGATTTGTGGTTTGTTTCATCGTTACACTTTAAGCTTTAGTTTGATTGAGCGTACTCGGACGTATTCGCTTTGAGTTCTAACACAAGTCGTTTTGAGTTTATCTGTCTTCAAAGAAACCTTTAGAGTTGGTAATTATTATTAATACAGATTCCTTGTCGATTAGTCTAGTGCTGAAGGGCGTCCGTCGCGACCTGACGACCTATCGCAAACAAATATAAAGGCCCATTCACGGCGCTATTCACAACCTTGAACTAGTTAAGCGGGGCGGGACAAATCTCCAGACAGACACGCCGCCGTAAAAAAAAGAGACCTCTTAGAGCAGACGTATGATTATCTTATTATAATATTTTGCTCATATCGTCCGTAACTGTTGTTATTTGAGACGTTTTTTGCCGTTGCGTCAGCGGCGGTGCAACGCTGCATCGCTGTTAATCGACAAACGCCTCAAACACCGGCCAGGTTCATATAAAATACGCCTCTTTGTTCCCTGTGGCAGCGTTCGGGTCACACGCGAACCGTTTGATGTAGGTTCCTAATGACCACAAATCATAAACGGGCTTTGTGAATGCAAAAAATCTGATATTAATCTAAATTTTCCGTTAGACCAACTTCGCGTTTATTTTTACTTAAACACTTTTGATGAAATATAGTGATACAGTAAAGCCGTCCCTTTTTTTGGACACCAATTTGCCAATAAATAAATAACAAAATAAACTGCTTGGGCTGCCTCGGTAGTCTACTAGTGTAGTAACTATATGGGTAAAAAAACGGCTAAGTGCGAGTCGGACTCGCGCGCTGAGGGTTCCGTACAAACCTGGAGGTATATAAGTAAATTATTAAAATATTTTTATTATATGATTTAAGTAACTAAAAATTTACGGTTTTCGCAATTTTTCCTTTATCTGTGCTATAAGACGTTGCTTCGTACCAAATTTCAAGTTTCTGAGTTCACGGGAAGTACCCTGTAGGTTTTTATTCTCTTGCGAGTTTCGAAAATTTGCGGCATAAACGGCTGTATCTTTTGATTGCGTTGGCTTAGAAGTTTGATTTTTCACAGCTCCTAGGGACAGTAGACCTGAGTATTTGATATAAATTTTAGCTTGATACCTCCACGCGTTCCTGAGAAAAAGGGTCTTGACAGACGGACGGACGGCCAACAAAGTGATCCTATAAGGGTTCCGTTTTTTCATTTCGAGGTACGGAACCCTAAAAAACGCTTTAAGTATGTATGAAACATATATTTATTACACTTTTTTTCTCTGGACAGCAGTAATAGGTATCGCATTAACTCGTTTCACTGTGAATGTATAAATAAGTAGTTATTTGTACAGTATAATGACTGGTTCGGTGATTGCCTCTCCATCGTATTGTAATTATGGATCATAAACAAAGCATCATGTTTTTAGTGTCCGGAAAAAACTGCCAAAAGCTAATCTGTTCGCAGCAATTAACCTATCATGCGTTATTTAGTGTTGGAGGCCGTTGCTAATACATAGGTTTGCATTGTACATGTAAATCAAAGTCTAGTTTTAGCCGACACCGCGTACAGTCGCCTCCGATTTTATTTGTATCGCAATCACCTTATATATTCTCAAAACCTACCTAACAAACAGACCATTGGAAACAAAGATCCGTCATCGTTCCTCAGCTGAATGACTGAAGAATATGTGACATTTCCATGGGGTTACTAATGAAATCCATAATTTTATTTGCACTAATCTGACATGCCATAATTTTATATTCAATACATAATCTCAATTGCCATAATTATTTGTATGCCATAAAACTAGTTTACCTAATTACGACGGCCATAATTAACTTTAGCCATAAAATTAAATTTAAAAAAATTGGTTCTTTCTTCTGGCGCTGTATCGTCGCAGTTCTACCTAACACTCCTCGCTTCGCTCGTCGTCGTACCTAACGGAGACCTGCCATAGGGTAAAATAGGTAGGCTACACTGCCTGCAGTTTAAAATCTATTTATTTCTGTTTGTCGGTAGGTACTCGTTAGATTTATGGATTCTAATGATTATGACTTGAATTTTATGATAATTGATATTATTGCATTTGATGTTAATGAGAAATGTTGATTTGTCTGTTATGGCTTATAATATTATGTCACATCGACTAAAATTATGACATTGACCGTTACGGCAAGTGAAAATTATTGCAAGTAAAATTATGGAAAACGTTAGGTATCCCATTTTCCATGAGGCATTCACATGCATGTTTGAACTTACTAACTAACCGAAATTTAGATACTATTCTCGCCGACTGTACTGTACCATTGCGTGCACACCCCAGTCACCGTTGACCGTTTATTTCGATCGAATAAAGGAACCGAGCGAGACCCATTCATATTTTACCAAACAAAGCGCTATTTTACCGGCAGGACCCAGTCGTGTTTTGACATCTTTTGATGCTTTTTACAAGTACAATTTGGGAGCAGCGCCAGATTATGCGTATTAGCCGATATTACAGACACGGTCGAGCTGCACAAAGGAGATTGCAAACTTAATGACGGCGTCGTGATGCGTGAAGCGAGATACTTATACAAAAGCTTCAGCGAATTCGAGAAAGCGTTTAAAAAACATCCAATAAGAAAAGAAAACGACAAGGACACAAGCTGAATGGCCTATTAGAGCGTTTCAGTGGACAGCATAGACAAACCAGTTCCGCGGAGACAGCTCCCACACATAGACGGCTTCCCTTGTGGTAGCTTGCCTGATAGATCGCTTCATCTGATACCTTTGATGACTACTCGCGCGATCATGTATCCCTGGTTAACCTGTGCTATTATTCATACATAACTACGCCTGGTTTCCGGAGGGTAGGGACAGATTACGAATTACTTACATTCATCACACTTGCTCGTAAAGGGCTTCATAACGCGCAAGCATACAGAGCTGTAATAGCTTTTATTACGCCCATGGGCGTAATGGTTTTTTTCTTAAATTGTATCTCACTCTTACGTCAGTTATAAAGCAAGGAGGTTTTAACTCAAACACGATGTTTGAAAACGTATTTATAAATAATTTTATACATAAAAACATGAAAAAAATATGATTTACAGAATGATTTAAAGATTTAAAAACTTAAATGTAGCAATTTAGTGTCCGTGTAAAATATTTTTAATTGATTTTAAATCGTGGCTGTATGCAGAAGGGTCTTTGCTCTAAGCGCCTCACATCAAATTAAAAAAATGGACGACTGACATTTTGTAGTTTTTATTTACGATTAGTAACAATTTAGTTAAAAATGTATTGGTTTCCTCGCAAATGTGATGAAAAACATTGTATGCGCGTACGGTAAGATTGTTACAAAATTCGAGTCGTCAAAGCCCTCCACCTTCGGCGTCGGGCTTCTAATAGACTGTCGTTCGTTCGTAATTCATATCTTACCGTACTTGTAACATAATGTAATATTGTAATACGTTCCAAAAGTCCTGTGTGTGGTGGCCTCGTGTCCAGGAATGTGTGTCACCGCCAGCATCGCCCTGACTTCAGCTTCCAATTGGACCAGATTAATGCATCGTTAAAGTGCAATGCGCAGTTTGATGCGCACAATCACGCGCGCAATCAATTGCAAGTATTTGGGCCCGGAACTCATCCTAAAAAACGCCGGCAATGCGCGCCTCCGTTTACGTAAAAGTACCGATAAAATAAAAACTTACGCAACGATGTTATTTATAAACGCTCTTGATTTCACTTCAATTATTGATAAAATAAGTAGTGTTGACAGATCTTGAAATAGTCGCTTATTGATGTTTAACGGAGGAGATAAGGCTATTTATGAATGCATAAATAAGATAGAAGGCCGGTCCCACGCAATCCACATCGAGGTAGGTCGGGACAAGCAGGCGGACAAATTAACCCCAACGCATAAGGTCACCAATTAAAATGTGAACAAAAAACGGCGCTTTTTGTCGTAATAAAACTACCTATTAAACATAATAGACTATTTAAATAAAGCTGTAAAGAAGTTGAACTTATTACGATTCCGAGAAACTTATTGCGCATCCAGCCGCTGACGTGATACCTAATTTGTGATTTTCTGTTATTAAAACATCAGAAGCGGGATGATTGATGCAGTCTATTCAGCCAGGTTGCCCGACCTTGCTAATTCGATCATTGTTTTCGTCATTCGGTTATCTAGCTGGTCATAATCGTTTAGTTCCCGCCTTCTTTGTACTCATTTATTCACATTGTTAGCTTATTTAATCAAATTGGCTTCAGGTTGCACTTAAGTGAGTTTATATTTTGTCGACAGTATTCAAAACAACATTGTAATTTTTATTTCGCCGGCAAACTGTATTACCAATTGTTTTGCTTTATATACTTACAAATAAGTAGATTGAATACTATCGCTCGCTGGTTAGTTTAATGACGTTTGGATCCATTTACTTTGTATTGGTCTCGTACATACGCTACCAGGGCCGCATGGGCAGTGAGAGTGCAGAGGTTATGAAATTGCGTGCGACCGCAAGGCATCCGGCGGACAAAGACGGCCGCGCCGGACGAAAGCTCGCCGGATGCACGTAATGCGCAGATATTGGTGTGCGAGGACGCGTAACTATATGTCTACCTACTTAGGGCTTATTGGCCAAACTACAAGCTTCGTGGCTTGCATTTTGGGTCATTATATTCACTGTTGTGTTTCCATTGTAATTTTTCAATATCTTGCCAATTTATGAATTAACAAGTATCGTACATTATGAGTAGCAAGTAATATTTCCAGTAGTTGTAATCTCTCGATTAGTCTTCCTGGGAGGTAGGACTGACGTCCGCATAACAATCGATATCAATAGGGAATTCTTTCATTTCACTCGAGTCGTTGACTTATTACTCGGTCTCGGACAGTTCAATATGTCACAGATAACAATGTTATTGTACGCATCTCCGTCACTATAAATTAATAAACACGACCGCTCTCGTTAAATCGATTATCGCCCGATCATATTCTTAATTCGAAACGCGTTCGCGAGTCGTTTAACCGGCGAACTTGAATTCCGAACGCGCAAAACAAACGAGTCCAAATCCAAACTGGATACCCGACCCTAACGCCCTTCGTTTGTTATGTCGCCCCTCGCTCCTTCGCTAGGTTTTGTAACGGTACAGCGTCACTTTCGGGGCCCACTGCTGTCATTTCGACAACTAATAACCTCAGTTCGGGTTCATAATTTATAAGGCGGTCGAGCCGACCGCTTTTTACCTCCGCCGCCGTCTGGGAATCCGCAACAGAGTCCGCCGAGATTCCGTTTTGCATTCCGCGGTGAGCGCAAAACCGATTCTATGTTCGTTCGTATTTGGACTGAAGCGATGAGCCAAAAAATCTCTGCGTCACGTTTGGGGACAAAGTTTCCCACGCTAATCCTCGTCTAGAAAACTAATCAGTCTTGCTGAGCCCGCTGAAATGAGTTTCCTGTAGGGGCTGCCGCGGGTGCGGAGCGATACGTTCAACGATAGGTACTCCAAGGTGCCAGCACGTATACCTACGTTCGACAAAATAAAAACTATTCCGCACCTCAATTCTTTGTTATCGGGGCCGAATCGGCAGTTTTGGCATTTCGTCGATTTGATAATGTTTGTGCGCGTGGTGCGGCAATGCGTGCCCTTTGTCCCCGTCAGGGCTCCATGCTCCGGGGTACAGTTGCGCGCGTGACCCACTTTTGGCACCATAAAGTGCCCATCAAATTTCGTCTCGGCGGTTTCGGGTGAGCGCGGGGTTGCGTTGCTTTTTTAAGTTTACACGGGCCCGTTGCATTCCCCCGTTTACGAGCGCTGACCGGCTCGTGAGGCCTCGTAAAAGATCAGATTTTATTTCTTATTGTTCGCCTTTCGCTAAATCTAATTGAAGCCGGCAGGCGACCACCGCAGCCTTTACGCGTTTTTAATTTTACTGCCCGGGACTGACTTATGTCCGGCGGTAATCAAGTGGTGGAATTTGTTCATTGCTTTTTATCGCGTTACAGCCTTAAACGGTTTCGTGATGATATCGACGCCTGGCTGCAGCAGTCGCGACGCGACAGCCCAGGGGGGTCAATATTCGGCGCCAACGACATTTGCATTACCTACTTGAAGGATTACGTGACGTCTGTGCACATTTCGATTTAAGGGGCTCTAAGAATTGTCTAGGGTAGGTTACGTGCTTTAGTTCTCAGGTTAAGAAGAGCCGTATGCACTTAAGCGTATTGATAATTCTACATCTCAGCAATATCTTCCGACAACTTGTTGACTTTAAGTATAAAAATAAACACGAAATTGTCATGTAAAGGTGCAGTGGACACGACAGTATGTAAAAACGCCATCCGTTGCATGTCCTCAAGTCTATTTATTTTCATTAAGGACTTGTTTTGGAGGCTGGTCGGTCAGCCAGTAATTGAACCGGGCCGTGTCGCTACATCAATTTATCGGCTTATTAAAACCCGATAATTGGCACAAATTGGATGTAATTCACTTATTACTTTTATAATTTATCCTTACCATTAAAACGACAAATGACATAAAGCTGACAAACAAATTAGTACATTTTTCACCGCATACGCATAAAATACATCCGTATATTCGAGTGAAAGATTAATGACATATGGCATAGGCGTCGTATTGGTAATAGGTTACCTGCAAAGTATGATAAATTATCACTGGCCTCTACCGCGGTATCACACTGCAATATTAATTGCAATGTATTCGATGTACACTGCGTCGTATTAAACGCAGTTTGCCTCAAAGATCGTAGTATCTCATCGATGTATTACGAACTTGGCATGGTCTCTGACTGGCGGCGGAGCGAAGCAATGTTGGGGTCCACAAATGTTTAGCTGTTAGTGTTGACCCCGGCTAGCTGACTCACTTAGTATTCGCCTCCTGTGCAAGTGCGTCACGCGCCTATCGGAAACGCTAACGGCTGACACGCGTATTTAAATATACCCGGACCATTTAACCACGGTCCCTCATTCCGCATTGATCCCTCCCCATCAGGAACAATGCCCGCGCGGAGAGGGTCACGTTGAGCTGGCTACAGTAAATGCCTATTGCTTGATACAACACTATCGTCGGAAAGAGTAAAAATCATCGAGGATTGCAGCTGGAATTCCTTTTAGTTCGGCCTGAAACGCAAAAGAATGAAAGAAATTCCATTTTCGAATTTGAATTTTGGAGCGCGATATCCGACGAAATGATTTATCTGCGCGCGATCATGGTACGTCGAGGGTTCTGAGCGGGACGGGTCTCGCGCTGTTTGTGTTGTGTTGCGAGTGTTGCGATGCGACGCATATCTCGCTCGATGTTTACAGAAATTCTTTCATTTTTCTCGGGACAAAGATCGTGCGTGAGTAAATTTGAGGTACAACAGACTGGATGTTTTTTTACTCGATTGTTCGCAATGACGTACGGTTTCTCTTAAGACTCGAGGTAAACGAAAACACTACACGCGACGCGGTAAAAGCTTTGTCTTTTGCGATGCCCATCGTTTCGGAACAAAATAACAAGACAATATCTAACTTTGTAGGTACTTAATTGTAGTCGGCATTCTCTGAGGACGCCACGCCACATAAAACGTTTATAAACGTAATGGAATGAAAACTTGCGATGTTGGCTCAAATAAACAAGATATGACGAAATAATTAACTTAAATAGGTACATACTATTATCACATCCAGATCCTTTATCGTTGTCCTTGATAGTTAAGCCAAAAAACGAAGTATCTGATTCATTTACCCAATATGAATCATTAAACATATTTGTGTATTCAATTATTCATACAATTTATGTAACTGTTATTCAATACATTTTATTTCTTTTCCAGGTAATTATCGAGGCTTCGCAAAGATTTAGTCCCGTGAAAACTTGTGAGTTATCCAAATCTTATTGGAAAAATGAGATCGGAATGGAGGAGGAATCCGCCGGCCCTCAGAGGCCGAGTCTTATTAGGTCTATTCAGACCTAATTCGCCACGTTTTTAGACAATACTGAGGCTTATTCAATTTTAAAGACGTGTTGCTCAGAATTAAGATTATTTGGCTAATTGTCTTTGTTACTCGCATTTTTACTGTTAGGGCCGATGCAGACTGCGTTTTTTTCACGCGCCGTCGACGCGTGTTTGGGTCTGGCCACATGCATGTCTGCGTTTTGCGTTCCGGCGCCGCAAGCACCGCAGACATGTGGTGTTTCACACGTGATTTGACACAAACGCGCGTTGACGGCGCGTGAAAAAAACGCAGGCTGCATAGGCCCTTACAGTATTACTTTGAAAATGTAGATTTATTTATACTTTTTATATGGAATGTGTTTTTATTACTCTCTAATAAATCTGTTTTCAATGATTAAAAATAATTTAAGTACTACGATGTAACAACGAGCGAAGTAGTTAGTAATATCAGGTTCTATTGTTTACAATTAATGAACACAGACATTTATAAGCCACGTATACGATATATATATGCATTATGCAGTCGAAAAATAGGTACACAGTAATACATCAGTTGTTTCCACTTTTTCTTTTGTGCGTCTGTCTTTATGTTTGACCCACATCGGATTATCCGAATAACTTAAAATTTGGCACGCGCGCAAAATCTCAATGAAAATGCATTGAACACGAATAAAAAACTATGTCTTCCGTTTTTACCATTTTGGCTACGGATCCCTAAAAAAATTGTACATAATACTTTACTTACAACCATACAAATGAAGAAATAACTAAATGATCAGTCCCGAAACTTTTTTCTTTTGATTTCCTAAATCAAACGGAACCTCCGTTTCATTTAGGAAATCTTCGACACTCCTCAAAACCTAAAAGGGTTGTAAAGTTTTTCGTCTAAAAACTGCCGTTAATAGGTCATGTAACTTTTAATTTTATCCTATGTTAAGCATGCGTGGATGTGGGAGTTGTGGACCGCCATTGCAACTCGATGAAATCTGCTTCGTCCTGTTCCATCGGCCCTTTTGTTCCCTTATTTATTAACCTTAAACACGAACGCACTTATAAGAATCGATCATTCAAGCAACCATCAAACCAGTGTGAACTTATGCTATACGTTCAAATAATTCGTTACGTAAAAAAAACGCCATATAATTTTTAATAGCGCTACTATTAAAGCAGCCGAAATTTTATTCAAGTTTTTACGTTGAGTCACGTGGAGATCATAATTGTATCTTGATTTTTTATTACAGTACATTTTATTTCTAAAACTACATCAGCGTTAGATTAATCGAGCTAAAATTAAGTAACAAAGTCTTTCATATATACTAATAACACTGAAGTTCTAATACGATTACATCATCCGTCAACCGATGCCTCCGCGCGTCTAGCGTACAATTGCTCCGAACTGACCTAGGCCACAGCACTTTCTTCTAAACTCAAAATGTAACCGTGCCTATGATGGCGGCCGATTTCCGGCGCCCGTGACGTCACAGCCCGCCGGTCGCCGCCCGCCATGCACTCGCGCGCCGACGCGCGCTGCGCTCGCCTCGACGCTTACTTTCGTTCATTCTTTTTCTCAACGGACGTATAACATTCACCTATTTTGTATTTTAAATCAATGCTAATTCGGTTAATCGAGAGCGTGCTCCTTAATATATTCAGCTGTAGATTATACGTATCGAATGCCACTTATAATGCGAAATAAGAGCAAAATCCTGAGTAATTTTTCACACGATACAGCGCATAGTTGCCCTAAGCGCGGGGTGAGCGAACTCGCGCAACCTGTAATTTCGGACCGCAAAAGGAGCAAAACGCATCGAGATTGGTGATTAAAAACCTTTGTCGGGTCTACTAATATTTATATTTTCGCGATTCGCCCGACATCTAATTGGCCGACCGTATATTTGATATAGGTGCGCGACCGCGACCACACCGGCGCTTCATTAGTTTTCCTGGTAGAGAAATCATAAACTACTCGGTTTTTATGAAGCTCGTATATGTCGAACCGTGACCGCTGACCGTGCGAATCCGCCGACAAACAATTTACTTCGACGCCTTTCTGACGCCCTAGTACAGATAATAAAACCGTTTACGAGAACGATTGGTAATTAAATACTAAACGGGATATTTGGGAGATTTTTTTGACAGTTATGCTCATTAAAGTAACATGAAATGTCGTTTACTTTTCGGAAAACAGTATCAAGATGACAGAGACAAGCCTATACCGCCGCCAGCGGCATGCAAATTGACGACAGACGCCGGAATTTTGGTGTCGGTTCTTGCTTATATTAACAGCCACAGCCTGTCAAATTATGATATAAATCGAAGTTAACAAATCCATGGACACTACGTAGAATTGATTGAAAACATTATCGTCATTTTTAAAGCCATTATCTCGACTCGGTTCGGTATGCTAAAAATAGGTAAATTACAACTTATCGCAGGTGGTGTTGGCATGAGTAACTAGTTTGAACTGGCCGCGGGAACTCTCGCTCGCCCAAGGTCTGGGATATTGAACCTGGCCGGTGCAACAGCACTGCAAGGTCCGCCGCGAAAGGGACGGATGCTATCACTCATTGTTATGGGGGAAATGTCGCGGCCACACGCGCGCTCGAACCTACGGTTCCTAATCCGCTTGCACCAGATATAGCGAGATCCAAATGAGACCTACTTCCTACATTCCTGCCGCAATCGTCTGATGTTGGGAATGGCATCAAACTTGTGCGACGGGACGGCTAGCTCTGAACAAAGTGTTTCGAGAGAGGGGCGAGGCAGGACGCTGGCTGACGCATCACCGTCTGCATTTTACTTGTCCTTTTTGTTAACGCGCTTTCAGTTTCGTTGTTTAAGCAAACGTTTATGCCAATATTAATCAGCAGTGGCGCAATTAAATCCGCCGGTTGGACCGGTCTGCCGCCATTCGTATGTTCCCACGCGGTTGATGTCATTTTAATTATGACCGGCCTTGGGGCAGGGATGTCTGGGGTGGCTCCTGGGACCACTGACCCAGTGCCTGTGACCGGATTCCTGCCGAGTGGTTTTCGCTTCGTCAGCGCGTTCCACTCCGCTGCCTGTGGAAGAGGCGGTAAGGTTGTATGGAACGTGTAATTATACCGCGTTTTGCTTCTGGGCCGCTCTCCGCCTCACTGAATGAACATCGCTCACTGATAGTCGCTCGGTGCACACTGACGGTACGTTAAGGGAAATGATTGTTCTGGTTTTCGATACATACTTAAAGCAGGATTTCTTGTTTCTAAGCGCATACTTAAAATTCCCTGTCACTTTCGTAGCATTTCACGACGCTAGAGGAATTTTGCCGCGATATGAGGCCTGTGCGCTAGCCGATAAATCCTCATCGAACAGGAAACGCAGGAGTAGACACAAATCGAAGGTAAACGTCTCGAGCGTTCATCGACATTAATAAGAATTAATAACGTTCGGTTTTGGAATGTTAGCGTCATCCGCCTCCCGCGGAGCCGGCGTGAACTCTTTATCGGTCGGATACCGCGCATATAAACAGACCCGTAGATTTAAAAACAATTTGGGTCCTTTTCTAAAATTATCCTCCCATCGGTAGCTATCGGATATCGTTAATGCGAATGCGAAAACCGGCACACGCAAGAGGCCTTCGAGACGCAAGTTCATTGTTTTCGTCGGAACCTTTGGCCATTATGTTTTCGGACATATTTTACTGTTGAAACATCGCCATAAACCCCGATTGCTGCGGCATCAAAACATTCCGCATTGCTCCACTTTCCGAACGTTCCTATCAGCATATTGTACCGAATTATCCGTTGCGCAATATTGTACACAAGACGCTTTGAGTTTCGACCACGTGTGGCTGCTAACACGAGCTAGTTCAAGTTCTCACGACGTCACGGTAACGAGTGCGTTCACACCCGTACCACCCACTCCCAAACACAAAAAGGCTTAGCATGAACTGAACACACGTGAAATACGTCGTTCCGTTCGAGGAGGGAAACGTAACCAAGCCCCGGCCGTGTGTCGGCCGCTGCTTATTTATACTTGGCAAACACTCCAGATAAGCGCTGAACGGCGCGCCTGTACTTCCCACATCTGCCGCGACCTTGGCTCCTGGCTTGTATAACGTCCTTATCAGTCACGCTCCCCTGGTACCGCCGCCGCTGCTCACCGGCAAATCTCACCAGGTTTTCCGGTGTCGATAAAGCTTTATCAGACAGATGTTGAATGGCCGAAACCACGTGCGATCCCGATTCCATAAATTTAAGTTATTGACGACTTTCATCGTGCAGGAGCGAACTTATAAACCCGATCCGGCCGTTCCTCGTTAACATAATTAGAGATTTCGGCGCCCGTCGACCGGTTTTGGTGTCAGCTCTTTTGTGCTCTTTATCGTGCTCTAAATCATCAGCATTGAAGTTTAGCGAAACCGAAAGTGTGTGTCGCATGTGGCCGACCGATGAGGGCGGAGGAACATCGGCTTTGTCACGTGCTAGGAAAGCCCAAAACTCGTTGATTTACAAGAGCTCAGTGGGCCAGCGGTGACCGTTTTGTTGACACTATGAGCGATGTGGGCATGCGCGGTCCTTCCGTAAGTATATTATTCTGATTATAAATTAAACTGCTCGTTAATCGTCCCTTTAATCTGTCTGGCCGTTGACTCCGGCTATAGCTCACTCGGTCTCAAAAGTTGTTAAATCTAATGAACGCGTTGTGTTTGTTTATACGAGAAAGAAGTTCACGATGCTGGCTGGACACATTCCTTATACAGAAGGACTTAACTAATTCGTTTTTCTTAATAAATATACGTCTTTTAGGGCAAGGATGGTACAATGGTGGTCGAGTCACCGGCGCGGAATGTGGCTGCATCTCGGACAGCCTCCGAGCTCGCATTGACTCTTTCTCGCGGCTAGTACCCTAGTACCTTGTTCTGTAGATATCGACGTGCGATATCTTTTTTATACCTTATTGTTTAGCCTTCAAATGATACACTACTTGAATATTTAGCCATATCCGCTGAGTTCACCGCTTATAAAAAAACGCGAATAATTAGTCAATAAAAATTCTACCGATTATATAGCTGTTACACGGGTGTTACGTAATTGGAGTAAATGACCTAAGAGTTAGTGGTCTCGTCGAAGGTCTTGGGGACCTCGTAGGGTTGGCTTGCCTTGCCTCACATGGTGCAATTAGGGTCCATCTTCTTAGCTAGCGTAGCATGACGGGACACTTCTATATACAGCGCTGAAAGTTTAGCAAACAACTGAAAACAAAAGCTATCAGCATACAATAACCAATAAGTATAATGTAGGGTGATAAATCGAATTTAACCTAATAATACTTGGTACATCATTTGATCTTTACCAAAACCCGTAACGATCGTATCGCTTCTCGATTGTTTGTAGTATCCACGGCGGGTTGAGTGGCGGTGGGGTACGATGTGTTCGGTTGTAGGCGCGCTTTGGACGATGCCCTTGACCGCGCGTCGAGTGTAAACAAATTGAATGAATCGCGTAGCGTTAGTAGCGTATGAGCCATTCACGTGAGCCGTTAAGGCATAATAATTCAGCGAGTGTGAGACGAACGTACAATTGCGCCGACCGGCAACCGAGTGCATACCACAAGATTCATAAATCAATTAACTAATAAGTAAGACATGTATTCGCTTCTTTCAAACGATAGACAAGTATTAACAAGGGATCACCTAAATTATAAAGTTTGCCTGTCTCGTTCTAACTACCTTCCTCTCAATCGTTCAGTTAGCTCGAAGAGATCCCTTATAGGGTTAAGTTCGCCTTTGTACTTTGATCTATTGTGTGACATGTTTATTCTTTAACCTGTTATTGTGTACAGTCGCCATCAGATATATCAGAGCGGCGAAAGCGCTCACAAATATCTGAACACGTCTCTAATGCCTCGACAATAAAGACGTTGTCAGATATTTGTGAGCGCTTTCGCCGCTCCGATATATCTGATGGCGACTGTACAACAAAGTGTTTACATAAAAATAATAAGCAACCAAAGCATTGTAAAATGTCTACCAAGATTTTCTCGAAAGTTCCTCACTTCATGAAACTTATGAAAACCTTTCGATACCCTTTGCATCATAAGAAAAATCCTTTATTTACTGCATTTTTTTACCTATCACACACTCAATAAATAGTCTGCAAACTTATAGGTTGTTTGTCCTGTGTTTGAATGGTCTCGTACCTGCGAAGACAGTGGACTGGTTGTCGGTGGGCCGGGCGGAAGCGCGCGTCACGGCTCGCGGCGCGGCGCCCCTGCGGCCCGCAAGACATCGATACCCGCAAACACTGTTCCATCTCATTTGCGGCCATCTCCGCTGTTTACCTCACGTGAGAGGCTCGTGAAAGAATTTCCCAAGAGAGACTTATGTCTAGACTTTGCCGACATTCAAATAACATTGAGGAATTCCTTATAAAAATGCAAACGAGTCCGATTGTTGAAATAAATTGGTCTCAAACAATAAGAAAGGTAATAATGGTAGGGCGGAGATGTCACGCAACTCGGAGCACATAACTGCGGAAGAGTGTAGGGTGGTGCACGCCTGTAGACAAACACGGTGCATCGTGCATGCGAGCCTCGGCAGCGCGCGGCGCGCTGGAGCGCGGGTCGACGTTCGCCCGCTCGACCGATCGCAGCCGAAGGTCAAGGCTGCCCGCCAGCGATCGAGATCCTACTCCGAACGCGCCACTAGTACCGCCGCAACGAAAGAAAAAGTGACAGCCCAAACCTGAATAGAATGCGAGGACGAATAAAAATGAAAGCACTGTTTACCTTATGCGCGCCTAGTACTCGCCCCAAATAACTAGCTAGTTTTTTTTTATCTCCAATAAGTGATGTCGGCCAAATAAAGTAAAGCGCTGTTTTTGCGACGACGGACGTTTTTAATCGATTGTTAGTCATTGCTCGTTTATTCTTATTAGTGTCGAGCGGAGTGCGTGCGAACATCGCGATGGGCGCAGATATCCCGCGCGTTAGGTCACCGCTGCGGTCGCTGAACTCTTCCTGATTTGTGTACCAATCAACATAGATCAATTAACCTATTTATGCCGGTGCAGCGGGCCCGCGAATCCGATCGGGACGTGAAATGGGTCGTGAGCGTCGTGGGCCGAAAAGGGACCTAATGGTCGGAGCGACGGCGTGGAAAGAGATCGCATTTGAGAAAAAAACTAATTTCTGCGAAGCTCCGGCGGCGGACCGGTCCTGCCACTTATTTTGTACTTGTTACTGGCTTTGTCTCGAATCTCGAAACTGTATCGCATTATGCCGCCGCACCCTAATTAAAATGTTCCGAATTGGATCGCTCGTGGTTATGTTTACGATCTGTATCATTTTTGTTTAATGGGTTATTTCGCCCATGGCCACTGCTAATTATGTCTGATCATCAGTCTCTAACTCGGTCGAGTGCCCTCTGATAAGTTTGGTTATTTTCCATTAGTAGCGTTTAGAGCAACGTGTCGGAGGATTGTTCTCGAATGTTCTGAATAGGTGTTTGTTTTTTCTAGCATTGACGCCCAAACTAGTAATTACGGTCGTTTATAAGTTGAAAAACGTGTAGTCGGACAGTGCTCGTAAAATCCGTGCGTGTGCGTGCGATCGATTGGGCAGACTAATTTGTTCACAGTTTAACGCAATTTTTCACGCGTCGGCCGCGCTGCCCAGAGACACAACTCCTAAGGTCTTATACGAAACTATGAAGTACCAATCAAGGCGCTTCTCAGGGAATCATTCTGAATTGAATTCTTGCTTATCGCTTAGCCAATGAAAATGTTCCATTGTAATGCCGAGAAGAAGTTGATGATCAAGATTTGTATTCGAAGACTACAAGTGCTCGGCTCTCTAAATAAGTGGTGATCCAAGTGGCATGTATCTGAATGTTCATACTCTGTATAGACCGGAATGTCGGGGCTCGTTAAACATCCTCCGCGGCACAAACACCTCAAACTCGCGCTCGCCGTAAACAACAAACTTTTCAATCTTAGAATTCCTGCGAGAGACCTATCAACGCCCAACTTTAAGACCGGTTTGATGGACGCCTGCTTGTTGTAGACCAGTTCAGTTTCTCACGCCCTGAGCTGTGATGTACTGCTGAATCACCAGGAATCCTGCGTTTTGCGTAGGTACGTCGTTTCCGCAGCGATAGCTAAGGGGCTCCGTGTTCCTATTCATAGTCCCGTCCCGTCTCGGATGCACCTAGCCCGTCTAAACTCTAAATGTCACTCGGTCCCGCCGCCGCATTTACTCGCTCCAAAATAGATCGTTCGCGTTCATCAACCTCTTGCATTCGTCACCGGCCCGCTCGCTGCCGCTGACCTTTTCCATTGCCGCTGGTGCTTCAGCTAACTACGTAATGGCCGAACATATCGCGCCATGCACTATAAACATAGCGATACAGTCGCCTTCGCAACATAGATCTGAAAACTTTTTCATACGTCCCCTCGCGTCGCTGACGCATTGAGGTTACTAATATGTAGTTATGCGCTTCGTAGGATAAAGTACCCCGGTAATTTGTGCTGTCAAATCAAAATCCGAAACTAATTGAGTGTTCGTTTCAAATGAAACCGCTAAGATACACTGCAATTTCGGCCCGTCATAATGACGGTCCAGCAAAAAATGTTGGCACCTCCGTGAGGTAAAAAATAAATGTCGATTATGCATTTAATCTCGAGCGAATCAGTTACGGTTAGCGAATCGGGCGGGGGCGGTGTGTGAGACCCCGGTAGCCGGGAGTCAAAGGTCTCGTAATTACGAGCCGGGTGTTTGTAAACATCCCGCACAATTTACACTTTTTCCGTGGCGGCGCTCCAAACAGCTGGTTTTTATTGCACAATCCGAGTTTTATTACGCCTACGCCATCTATCCAGCGGAAGGCGGTCATTGGGCCTCGCGAATGCACCGATGTTAGTTTCTGTTGTTCACACGTGTTTTCCTTCCTTCGCTCGTGTCGTTTCATTGGAAAAGCGCGCCAGCTTGCCGTTGGCCGTCGACATTTGTGCGTGCGAGTACCTTGTTATTTAAAGCGGCCTGAGAGGCGCCAACTTTAGATTAGACTATTTAGACGGTGCCCTCATCTGCAATCAGCAGCGTTATTTGTGGAGCTAATATCATTATCCTCCATTCAGATCCTGCGCCTGGTCAGTATCAGTACTCAAAAATGCGTAATCGAATGCTCCTTCGGTTGCCGGTTTTGACAGTTAAGTTAATGAGGTTTTTTTATTAAAATTTAAATTGTTTATGGTGCTGCGGGGTTTAACGTATGGCTGATGGCGGCGATAATGAAGACCTTAAGCTCGGGTTTCGCGAGCACGTCGTAAAGCCGCCGTGCGAGTTAACCGACACTCACTCCCTCGAAGTAGTTGAAAAGTCTTATGTGCATACGAGAGTCCACAGTGAATGACGTGCTGGGTTTTGACATCAGGATGAGATTACTACCGCGCCCATGGCTCCTTGGATTGCACTTCAGCTTCAAAAGCAACACATCTGGGCACCCAACAAGTCCGGGGACGGGAGTCTCTCGGTGGGACCATAGCTTTGTTTACCTCGTTACCGCAGTAACTTTATCCTGCTTGCTTGACCTTTGCTATGCAAAAACACAAAAGGCTTATTATATTGCCATAATAAATCGAATCGCTCGATCATACGATGAATGCTTTGTGTTCGAGTTATTCCGTAAGTAGCCAGTCAGCATCATATACATGTATACACTTTTCGACCTTATGTCTAAGTAATAAAGTCATAGAATGTATGCATGTTTATGATGCTGACTGTACAACGTACAGCTTGATTTAAACACACAATATTATTAAAAGTCCTTGCTCGTCTGACCAGTATCGGATTTATTTCAAGACGTTCGAGTAGGAGGCGACACTATTTTGCATACGATTATTATTTTTAATATTGCGAATGCGAAAGTAAATCTGCTTTGCAGTTTATAAGGTACCGTGTTTTGTAACATGTTTTCTTCATAAATTTATTCATTTATTTAACACGTTTACATGACATTACAATTTAAAAAAAACAATGCGTCACGAAACGTAGACTAAACAATAATTTCACTTTGATGACTTTTAATTTTCAACATGTTATATAGGTATAGCGCATTCAATATTAGTTAGCAATAACAATAGGCTTAAGTCGTATCTTTTGTAAACACTTGCTAAACACGTGTAACGGCGGCGCTTCAAACGATCTTGATACTTTTCCTATGTTACCTTTCCGCCTAACAATATCAGCAAATTTAACTCAGCGCAGTTGTTTTTTTAATGATTGATGAAGGATTTTTAAATACACCAGTTTCCAACTTTATAATAAATGTCGGAATTGATTCTGACACTGAAAGCACCGAAGATAATGCGGAAACTTAAAAACCACGTATTTTAATTTCTTACTTTATAAATAAATAATTGATGCAACTTATTATTGTATTTCATTTAACCTGAACGTAGCTGTTTTTCAATTATTCTAATAATAATATTGAAAAGTATCAAGACTTGTTGGTTTGCTTGCACCAAAACAGGTAAAGCCGAACCGGCTCCTTTAAAATGTTTATGGCTTCTACGAGTGTTTGGTTTATTGCTCGTATTGTTTGCGTTGAAGTGGAATTACGCCAACTAATATTGAATGCACTATACCTACAGTTAAGCATCTAGCATCCATCGTCTCACAGAGCCTCAAGCATTCGCAACACACAGCCGCCCATCGCCACGCAAATAAATAACTTCTTGCAGCACCGTTCGACATTTTTTTTGTATGCGACATTCGTAACCCGTTGAAAAAACAGCTGTTTTGCATTCATCTGAGTCATTTAGCGTCTGCTCCCATTCGCGACAATAGCTGCAACTGCAGGCTGGTATTCATAACTCTTACCCAGAACGCCTCAGGCGAACCAATACAAACCTGACCTCCGATTACACTTACTAGTCACTAATCCCGGGGTCGTGTTACTTAGGGATAACTTTTGAGGGGAGTCGTAAGATTGTGAAATGCGCAGACACACGTGTCTCTGCGGGGTGGCCATCTTGTTCCTTAAATATTCGCGAGGCGCATCCATCACACGCCGCTTTCTTTCCGGCCAGGGTGGAACTTACTGGTCCCTTCGTTCTTTTGTTTATTATCTGTAGGAGTAAGATGAGTTTCGATATGTCAATCTCTGTGATATTTGGATAGGTTAAATCTTGCCAGACCTATGGTATCAAACACAGAACACCAAATACTATAGAAGGTATCCAAGCGCGGTTTCTTTCGGGACCGCTACCTCATCCCCTCCAGGTCGCCTACAATTTTGTGAGCACGGCGATCAGGTGACGTTGGCGCGAAAGCTTTGAGCGCATGCTCAAGGTAGCCCGTGCGTGCCACGCCCACATCGCCTGTCTATAGTATTTAGTGTTCTGTGGTTTCAAAGGTGTTTTTTTTAAATTTCACTACACCTATCTGTGCATTATTCTTGCGGCGTTTATTTTACAGTCCCATATTTTTCTCGAAGTTAATTAATTTTCTACTATGTGCATAGGTTGACAACCACACTAAATACTTGACATTAGTACAGTCAAGGACTTTAATTGCTGAGCCATTTAGGTGTCAACTAATATTGGTTTTCTATGAAACACTTCATGTGTCCAGTATAAAGTGAGCTCAAAACAATTAAAGTCCGTGACTCTAGTTGTGCGGGATTTACTTTTGGATACTATAGTGATGAAAATAGGGTCGATTAATAATGAGAACACGCAAGCAATAGGCAGATTTACCATATAACAATTTTAAAACATGTTCGTAGACGAGATTAGAAACCACGGAAAAACCTTCGTCTTGTACAATCTCGTCTTCTTAGCAATGATCGTTCCATTTTTTACGAAAACTAGTATTGTTATCTGTGAAACAATCTCTCGCGTGTACATCTTTACGCACAAGTCAGTGCGGCGGGCGCTCGTAAATCCGTCGCGTCGGGAACATACAAGCGTACTACATACATACATTATATGTGTAAAAACTCGTCTGCGACACTGTCTGTCTGCATTCGCAAATTAAACAAAATCTTTGGCTACACAGCGGGCTTGCAGAGTAATTAATAGGCTGTTACTGTGTTAAGTGAAGTCGTTTACTGATCGGGCGAGATGCAAACTGACACCCAATACGTACTTAATAAACAACAAGTGGAATTAAAAGATTTTTCAAAAAACCCAACTGCTTTTTTGCAAATATTATAGCCTATGTCACTCACGATTAAGAGGAATCCAACGACACCTCGTACGTCGAAATCCGTCAAACGGTTTAGGCTGCAGGGTGTTCCAAAGAATTACAGTAAAACCAATGCGTCATGGAACGAAACTAAATAAGACTAAAAACACATATAATTACTTTGGTACAGTTGATTGCCTGTCATCATACATACATACATACGCTCGAATAACATAACCCTCCTTTCCTTCGGCAGTCGGGTAAAAACAATAGAATAACTAATGATGATATTGAAATGGAACTCGCGCACCGAATGCTTTCAAAGTCACGATATTACACTTCCCAAACACTAAAGGGACTATGAAGCGTCCTTGTATTATGACTCTTATGAGGCAGAAGTCCGACAATGATTTAACGGGTCACAGTATAACACAATAACTTCGGTAGGTACAGTCAGCAGCAGAAGTTTACAAGCGGGCCGGGTGTCCAAAAAAACCTACACACGCTCTTAATTTCTTAAGAATAAAGTCGTGTGCAGGTAATTTTGAACACCCGCCCCGCTTAGCTTCTTCTGCTGCTGACTGTACAATCACGGACTTTAATTGTTGAGTCATTTAGGTGTCAACTAATTTTGGTTTTTAATAGCTAAGCTATGAATATCCAGTAAAAGGTGAGCTCTGAATGGCTCGACTATTAAAGTCCGTGACTGTACAACCAACACCAACCAGATTTCAAGTTCCCTGAAGCCAGTGATTGTTTACTTATTTTTTACTTATCATTTAAATACAAATAAAATCTTTTATTGCAAATTAAAGATTAATGTAAGTAAAATCAAGACATAAAAAAGCCATACAATCGTTCTTAAAGTATTTATTCGATTTGCTTACAAAGTTGCCAAAGTCGAATCGATTAAGAATACATAAAATGCGCTTCATTATTTTAATATCATTTTAAAAATATCGCATACAAAGTATAGAATGCATATTTGTTAAACGCAATACTCGTAGTTTGAATACTTACTAAGTAAATTCACCGGGTCATTAGTATTATTATATAATTAATGCAATACCTATTAGAACCAACTAAATAAGGAAATAACAATAATTTACTTTAAAAACAAAGTTGTAACTGACTTCAAATCAGTACCCAAATTGCTTCAAGTTTGCCTATAAAATTTGAAAAGTTCCCTCGATTTCTCCAGGATCCCGTCATCAGATCCTGACCTGATGACCGCCTGGGAAGGATACTCTTTCAAACAAAAAAAGAATGTTCCAAATCGGTCCAAGCGTCTTCGAGTAATCGGGGAACATACATAAAAATTCTCCAACGAATTGAGAACCTCCTCCTCTTTTGAATTCGGTTAAAAATGTACCAGGAATCCGTGAATATTATTCTTACCTAATACCATCAAAACTCGGACCCGCGTGTATGGTACAGTAAGGGAAATGTATTCACGCTTTTTATGCCTTATTGTGATAGTAACAAGAGCTAAAAAGGTACGTGAATACATTGCCTTGAATCCGCCAAGTTTTACACCCAGGCGGCCAAATTAAAATGTTTCTTGTATTTTTTGCCGATGGAAGTTTTTCTTCGTCTAAACGAGTCGGATTTATCGGCCGAATTAGACGGTTAGAGGTGTAATCGAACCCATTCACAAGCATAGTTGATTATAGATGGAGATGAGTTGTAGATACGGCTACAGTTAGGTATAAGCAAGTTGGCAGTAAAAAGTAGCTACGCGGGCGAGGTGCTCTAAATCATATCATCATCATCAGCTAATAAAAGACGTCCACTGCTAGGCCTCCCCCAAAGAGTGCCAAAGTGTCCGGTCCTGCGCCACCCGTATCCAGCGGACTCCCTCGACCTTTACCTGGTCATCAGTCCACCTACCCACTTCCCGTCGCCTTGGTACGTGGTCGCCACTCGAGAACCTTTCCGCCCCAACGGCCATCGGTTCTACGTGCAATATGCCCCGCCCACTGCCACTGAAGTTTAGCGATTCGGATCATCTAAACAAGCTCAATCCCTTGTGAATTTGTAATTAAGATTAATTTTCTTTGTACACTCGATTATTGACTTTTATCTGGTCCCGTCTTGCATATGTCAGTCCAAAAATCAGCAAAAGATAAGTAATCATATCGCTAATTGTACTAGCACTTCAGAAAACTTGTTACTCCATGTAAGGGAAATGTCACAGGCGCTGCCAGTTTTTTTACTCTGTGAACGCCCATGTAAATAGGAAAAACGAATTGTTGAGTTTAAATTTATCGGTGTC
Organism: Epinotia nisella; assembly: GCA_932294315.1. NCBI lineage: Eukaryota > Metazoa > Arthropoda > Insecta > Lepidoptera > Tortricidae > Epinotia > Epinotia nisella. The sequence continues at coordinate 17,942,407 of OW028686.1, forward strand.
GAGTCTCCTTTGGGAGGAGCGTGTTTTTGCAAACAACTGTAGAATGTACATACTGACATACTCCTATAAATGAATACCTAGTGTAAATTATCAATTGTGGTCTACATTGTGTTTTACATGTTCCACCTTCAAGGCATGATGGGCCCTCATCAATCGGTGTTACGAATGTATTCAAGTTATAATAGGTCGATCTTTAAAGGTATTTGAGAATGTTGAGATGGATGTGTGGCGTGACGAGAATGGATCGAATAAGGAATGAGTATATAAGAGGAAGCCTGAAAGTAGCACCCATAACTGAAAAGCTGCGAGCGAATCGCCTACGGTGGTATGGACATGTTATGCGGAGGGATGATAGTAATGTTGCTAGAAGGGCATTAAGTATGAATGTTCAGGGTTGCAAGAGAAGGAAGACCAAGGAAAAGGTGGATGGACTGCGTGAGAGACGATATGAATAGGAAGGAAGTGTGTGATGAGCTGACGGACGATAGAAACATGCTGCGCCGACCCCAAGTAAATGGGATAAGCACAAGCGAATGATGACAAGAATACCTTTAAAGTACTTTCACTTTATCGCGCGTTTAAGAGGGAAAAAATTGTACCCGATTCCCATTTATTGTTTTCCATGGGACAGGCAAGCGCAGTGTGGGCTGTGGTTCCAAGCTAGTTTATTTCTAAATGTCTGTATGTATTAATAAATATTTCATTTCAATATGAAAATCATCATCATCATCATATCAGCCGAAAGACGTCCACTGATATGAAAATGAGTCACTAAAACTAAATTGACGACTGACTAAACTTAAGTTCCGTATCTGCGGTTAGCGGGGTCTGCTGCGCGTGCGGCGAAACGCGCGCGCCGAATAGTCAAGGCCGCGGTCCGCGCCGGTTCGCACGGTGACGTCAGACCACCCCGGGGACACCCTCACTTAAGTTGGTCCCTCACCTGACACTTACTACCCGTATATAAAATGTTGGTTTTGACCGCTAAGGCACAATGAGCTGGCGAAAAAACTAAAAAAATGATTCTTAGTCTTGAATACTTTATTAATAAACTAGCTTCTGCCCGCGTCTTCGTCCGCGTGGAAATCGTTTATATCGTAGCTCCATACAAACTTTCGAAGGGGATGTTTCTCGGGATAAAAAGTATTCTATACATTAATCCAGGCTATACACTATATGTATACCAAAATTCATCTTAATCCGTTCAGCCGTTTTTGCGTGATTGAGTAACAAACATCCAAACTTTCGCATTTATAATATTAGTAGAATAGGATCTGAACGTTTGGATTGCTAGCAGTACACTATGTAAATGTGTCAAATAATTCTTGAAAAGAGGCTGTTTTCAACTAAAAATTAGCTATGCTTTATTTCTACGAGTGATATTTTATTTCGCGGTTCTATCGAAAAAGTTTGTTTATGGAAATTGCCTCGTAGTAAACCTTATTGAGCCTATGAATAGATCCCCCGGTACCCCGAGGGAGGTAGCAGTAATATTTTTACAAAATATTTTGTTTGCACGTACGCGGACTACATTTTGTGCTGCAAATTAAATCGTTTTAATATTCAATCAGATTCTAATGCAGAAATATTTTATAGCTAAACACTCTAAACAGTAAACTAATTTAATGGCTTATGGTTTTTGCGTAATTAGGGAATAGTTAGTGTTTTAATTAAAAGGGAATATTGATAAGACTAACTTAATAATCTGTCACGAACACAAAAAAAAAAATTGAGAATGATCTTTTTAAATTTTTAACCCCTCGTATGCTTAGACACGGATTCGTGCAAAGCATTTGAACCCATTGTTTTACATATCAAAGTCCTAAATTGATTGCACAATTTTGACATCCGCATACGAGGGGTTAAATTCATCTTCGAGTAGCTAGAAATATTATTTTCAAACAAGACAGACGAATGGAATAAAAATAGAGCTTTTCAGTGCCCGTGCCCAGTGATCCCTGAAATAGCACCGTTTTTGGGACATTGACGTTTACAGTTTGCTCCTCCTTTTACAGCTAGCGTGTCGTGCGATCCTGGTACCGACGCAGGTACCTACTACGCTGAATTATTTAAGAACCCAGTTGAATTGTATCAATTAATTCGTCTGGCTGGATTTAACATTGTGACTGAACTTTGTACCGACAATAGTACCTTCACCCTTCTGAATTTAACAATTTATTTTCGCAAGCTTTAAATTTTGAATTCAATCAAACGACATCTCAAAGATTTCAACCAGTTAAAAATACCCAAGACATAATAGATAAATGTATACACAAAAACAGTTTTCGTTTATCACGCAGTACACTATGATACAATTCATACAATTACCTAAAACTAAATTACTTTAACGTGATTCTGTAAAAACGACGTCTTGCGTCGTGAATATCTACAATGACATTGGAATTAAACTAGTTATGTAACGTCCAAGTTAGCTCACGTTGTGTGTCGGTTCTCGCGAACTTGTAGCCAGCCGGAAGCGGCCATAGGTATTCGGCAATGAAGCAGGTCGTAGCCACCGGGTTATCAGCATCTAAACACGACCCGCCGGTCATGGTGACCTGGTAGGCAAAATATTCCGCGCTAACTTACTATTATAACTTTTGATATGCCGACAGACCAATAAAAAAGAATGCGGTATGTATGTATTATCGTGATGTGATGTGAATTTTTTGGTGTCTCCAAATGTGCGGTCTCACAGTAGGGGTCACTAGCCGATAAGCATTATCGCTTGCATGAAATCCAAAGTGCAACGGTTTTCTTAATACGTCTAGACCTTGACTCGAGTCAATCATCCAGTAAGTACTTTCTGTTGTATAGTAAGTCTTATCGGCATGGCCGAAAAGTTTGATAAGAGCGGCTAGTAAAATAAATAAACCCTCGTTATTTGGCAACGTTTCCTTATTGACTTGCTATATGCCTTGCACGTGCCAACAAAGGTCAACCAGACATTAGATATTCCACAAACACAATCAACGTTTAGTTAATTTTTGACAAGCATGTCATACATAAACATGTAGCAAAACAACATAAACGTCACCGGATCGTCCATTTGGCACAGAGTTCAGTGTAAACGAACTTGGTTGTCTACGGGCTATGTACTAGGAACACATGACTAGCCAGGAGCTGCGAGACTCGGCGCAGTGTGTTACCTAAGCAGGTATCAGGCGTTTATAAGCTACAGGGAGCATACTAACTGGCTAGTTCAGTGATTAGAAGCGTTTACCGTGAGAGCTGGCGACGGGCCAACCGGGGCATGCCGGTGCGTTCACCCAGCCGCTACAATTGTTTTTATTTCGGTGCATCGCTGGGATATCCCAAATATTACACTTCATTCAGGACTCGCACGTTTAAAAACATTACATTGTACCACAAGTACGGTAAGATATGATTTACGAACGCGAACGAGAGTCAATTAGAAGCCCAACGCGGAAGTTTGTATTCTTACATTTTAAAACGATGTTACTAATCGCAATAAAAATTACAAAACCTTCTTGCTACTGACGCAAGAGTGACAGATACAAATTAAGAAAAAAAACCATTACGCCCGTGGGCGTAATTTAGGTATGCATGCCTGCGCGTTATGAAGCCCTTTACGAGCAAGTGTGATGAAAACATTTACATAAGCCGAGATCGCACAGCCATATCGCGAACCTAAACTCTATCTGACAACCAGTTCGGTCGTTTATTTTACGACAATGACGATATAAAGAATATAAAGATGTTTATCTTCGGAACGGCCCGAGATACAAATACCGTGTACGCACTTGTCAAATGTTTCAGTTCGATGCACTGAGGCAGTTCTAGATCGTTCTACGGGAGGTTTTATTTTTAAACGACACTCGGTTCCCACATGAATTATTAATGGCTGATAGGATGCGTGTTAATTCATTCGCGAAACTCATAATGATCTATAAAATGACGTAATGAAAGCTGATCCGTCGTAAACGGACAAATTAATTTGGTACAATGATCAATCATTTGAAAAACAGAGGCGAGGTAGCAGTTTCGGTTAAAGATTTGACAGCGAACATCCTTATTCTATATTACTTCGATGCGGGCTGGGATATGATATAATTATTTATTGGAAATCCCTTATATTACGTGATGTAATTGGCCACTTTCCTAAAATAATAATGTATTTTTTTGTTTGTCAATTAAACAAAGTATGATGAAGATATAGCCGTTTAAGGTTCCGCGTGACGGCACGCGAAACTTTAACGGGCTATATCTTCATAATTTCTTGTTTAATTGACTAACAAAAAATACATGTCCAATATTTTTTGATAATCTAACTGACGGACTAAATACAATTATAAGATTTTTACCCAGAAAAGTACCCAATTGCGTGATTATATATATTATGCGCCTGAACTAGGATTATACTAGAAAACAATTAACAAATTATTATTAACAAATTAAACTAAGATGTTATAAATAAATCTTTAGATTCATCCGTTGCCTTTTCTAGAACACATGTGTTTAAAGTATGTCTAATATCTATGCGAGACTTCCGCATTTGAAATCGTCAGTTAGCGACATCCTTGTGTTCAATTCTACTCATTCCACAGATACCTAGTGACATAGCTACAATTTTGTGGAACAGCGATGCAAATGACCCACATTTACATTCAATTTGCTATTCGAAAAGAAAAGTTAAAGTAGTCTTGGCGGGTTGCAACAACTTACGATTACCATGAAATATGGCGCTGGCAGCTGTCATTTCATAGAAAACTTGTCAAAACTCAGATTTTAACAAACACCGCTCACGACCACTGACGGTTTGGTGTATTCCACCCTTAAATTTCTTCATATCGGCTTTATTCTCTACAACCGCTTAAGATCAGCGTTGTCACCAGCCATCGAAAAATAACCCAAACAACACCCCTTAATTCCTGCCCCGCTGTTCTGTAACTTTTTTAACCACACTTCACACGTCGCCCGCTAGGCGACGGGTGAGGTGAGGTAGACAGATTTTATCTATATTTTGTATCTTGACGCCGCGATTCTTAGTATAGTTGAATTTTTTTGAACTGAGCCGATCTACTTATCTTCAAAACAATAGCATTCAAGTTAAACAATACGATTGTGTGGTCGACGCGTGCCAACAAACAATGAAGGAAAATTTCTGGAAAACCTGGCTCGCTGTGAGCGGGGCTTTTTTATCTTTTAGTCCATTTTGAATCTATTGAATAAGACGATAGAGTTCATTATTCAATGAACATTTTATGTGGCGGTAACCTCTTATTGTTTAACACACAATCGTATTGTTTAACTTGAATGCTATTGTTTTGAAGATATTAGATCGACTCAGTTCAAAAAATTTCAACTATAACTAAGCTACTAATCAGCCCTGCTATTCTGTAACTTGTTTTAGCTCACCTCAACGCTCACCCACAAATATATCTTGTCGCCACGATTAGTAGTAACTAAGCGTAGGTTAGATCTAGTTTCGTTGCGCGTGACCGGTGAGGTGAGGTGAATGAACGCGTTCCAAATAACAGCCCCTGCTGCCTTGGCTGTTATTCGGAACGCCTCACGTATATTTGTGGTGGTAACAAGTTACAGAATAGCGGGGATGTAGTGATGTCGAGTGAATCCTCGTATGTTCAATTCAAACGTAACGGCGCGGCGCGCGCGCAGCCTTGAGCGCCGAAATGTGAATGGGGACCACGTGTGGTGACGTCATCGCTTCGGTTGGCAATTATGCCGACCTAATTTACGCGACTACTTACGTTTAGGAGGTACGCTTAATGGGGTTATAAATTATAACAATAAGATTGAAATCGTGCCAGGAAGTAGCGAATAGTCATGTTATACCTGGGTGAATATCCTGCGTTTTCAAGGCATTTTTTTTCCGTGTCGTTGACAGCAAATATATAAGAGACGAATATCAGAGTCCACTTTTGATGAAGATCCAAACTTTCGCATTTATAATATTGTAGGATTAATAGGATATATCTTGCCTTTGTTTCGTAAGACTTGTTTGTACGGTGGAATGGGGTACTTTGATTCGGGGGGCGACTTTGATCAGACAGGTTTTTCTGTTGCAGTGAATATATTAGTATTCTATCTTGCTGTATACTCGATTAATTCTCAATTTCAAATAGCTCTGCTTTTATATTCCATTCTAAATTAACAAAGTAGATTTTTTCCTAAAGTAACCCCGTTTACGTGAAGTCAACACGCTGGGCAGCGCGCTTGGGATTTTCTGAAGTTGCGACTTGCGCCTATAGGCTACTGTGTACTTACCATACCAACAGGCAGGCCGTACGCTTGTTTACCACCCGTGGTAGTATTTAAAATCTAAGTGCCTTCTATACTAGTATCACAAGTTCGTAGTACGAACGTAGTATTCGGCGTCGGGAGTAATGACATTAGACGTTCAAGGTTACCGCAAACGTGCACGGGCACTTCCTTCTTGGTATTTGCAGATTTGTGTTTGACTAAAACCATTACCCTCCTTGGTTTGAGTTGGATAAAATAATAATTTGACGGAGTGTAATTTTTTGTCCATAATTCCTTTCGGTGCAAGTTTGTGAAATGTATGAATAGGGTAGTTACCTCATGTTAAAATGGATAACCTAGTGTTGCTAAATGGATAGTAAACCATCAAATAATTGTAATAAAGTATAAATTGAGAAATATAATTAAAATCATAAAAAGATTGAACTTTGAAAGTTTAGAAAAGTTCAGAAAAAGTTAAAGCTACTAAAAGAATCGTTACGCTTCACAAACAAAACAAAACAATATTGTACTACAACTGACCTAAACGCAGTATTTCGCGACCGAAACAGCAATTTACTTGATTTTGCGTACTAAGATTAGTACCAATATCAAACTGTGACGTCATACTTCAATGTCAATTAGTATGAAATGTTTCGGCTGCCGCCAGCGACGTCCGTCTTTAACTATTTTTTTTGGATATTTATGTTCCTTAATTGTAGTTGCTCCCATACAAACATTTGTTCCTCTCCAAAAACTGGTTCAAATTCAAATGGGATCGTGAAAAAATTAGGACACAAGTGTTGACTTATTAATCTTATTATGTGTAGTAGATCAAGTTTAGTGAGTCATGTTAGATGTATGAAATATAACCCACTGATTACAATCCACCGGAAATTTCAGCAACCTCCTATTTCACTCTCATTCTAAATTCAACTTTAATATTAGTAACCCTAAGTTCAATTTCAAAATGTCAACCAATGTTTTGATGCCTACCAGTATGAGACCAAGTGCAAGCTATTTTGACGTATTGGAAATATTGGAATCCCACAGGAACTGGGTTTATGCGTTCCCGTTTTGCCTCCCGTTTTCCCCCAATGCAGCCAGTATAAGCCTGACCTCTAAACACTTATAATGGTTACCAGTCTCAGGTCCAAGTTAAACTAAACGAGTGGCGAAGTATGCTGATATGTGAATCATACTGATACGCTGTGATAGCTGTCAAACGCAGGCCCCTCGACCTTGCGCGACATCTACCTACCTCAGCGCGTTATTTGTATTAGGTACTCTGTTAATGTTTTTATTGCCTATCTGTTACATCTTAATCATGATTGAAGCTGATTGAATTTTAATATGCCCGCATAAATAACCGCTGTTTATTTTGGATTAGGTTGTCTTATATTTGACAGTGTGATATTTACATATGTTAACACTTTAAGTTTGTATGTTAATGTGTTTCTAATGAGGACATCTCTGCTTTCAGGTAAATTGGAGTTACAATGGAGAATCACAAGTATCGCTTAAGTATAATATTAATTTCCCTCGCCACGCCATTTCGACTTGTTACGCCGTAGCGCGTAGCAGCGTTTTTCCGCTCTGTAGCGGAAATGCACGTAGAGGCATGACTCATATGTTGTGTCACTGGCCTTGAATGGGTTAATCGGAGCATCATCTAAACTAAAGCATAAATATTTATTTGGTTACAATATTTAGGTACATTAGTTAATAATGCTGTCAGACTTGCAATATTGAAATCCTCGCTAAATGCATATTAACACTTAGCGAACGGCATCTTGCGACACCCAAGTAGAAGAACAAACATGCAAGCAAACTCTACGTAGTCGGTTAATCACTTTCAATTCGGCTGTCGACCGTGAAAATCGCTCGCAACTACTAGGCTCACATGAAATACAGGTAGCTAAACACAGGAAGTATCTTTCGCCAACGTGAATCGTTAATGTCTTCTGTTGGCCCGCGCTATTGTGGTAATAATAATACTTTCAATTTTATAAGTAAAAGGTCTCGAACTCGAACATACCTTACTACAAAAAGAACAAGCGGCCCCAAAATAACCACGTACTCGTACCATTTCCCTTTCGTCAGATAGATGTCTATCTCCGGCCATCAGAGAGAGAAGCCCGAGCAGACGTCTCGCTCGTACCCGCGGGAATTCCTAGACACCACGTGACAACGTCCACTCACAGAACGTATCAACTCTACATCCGGCGTAAATGAAATTAATGTTTATTGCGCACGACACAAGGTCGCAATTGTCTCGGTACGAGTAACTCGGTTAAAGAGCACTTTGAAATTAGAGCGGACTATTTACTCTCAGCCAGTTTAGGATATTGAACTTTTTACTGTAGCCATAAGCTGCATATTGCTTTGACGATGTATGTTTAAATTTTGTAACAGGCGCTCGATATCCGAAATTCCTAAACTGAAACACGAATACTGCACCGCAGTAATCTTGGTACAATTTTACGAAGTCGAATCGTTATGTACGAGTAGGTCGTCAAACCCTTGGGCTGTGATAGATTAGCTGAGTGTACGAAAAGTCGGCCGTTGAACGTTGCTGACTTCAGTTCGATCAACCCCGTGCCTCCCGCGGCCGGATCCCCCGCGCCCTAGCCGTTAAGACACCATCAATCGTTTTACGCACATCACACCGCCGCAGAGTATTCAACAATGAATTTTATTGTGAATGCATTAAAGTTGTCTTCGATTCGCAAGCCGCTCGCGACTTGAGCCCCTCTAGCGCGCGGGCGAGTCGCGTGGCGGGCCTACCTCTTGCTACCTCTGTACCCCCGGTGTTATGTAAGCCGAGTGCAATGGCCGCTCATGACAAGAAGGCGATTTTCCTGCGCGCTTAATTTCCTCGAGCAACCTTAATTCTAGGTATTTGCTTAAAATATGTTGATGATTCACGTTTCGTTACTTTTATAGTGCAATTTGGTGACTGTTAGCGGAATTGGTAACATTCGTCTTTGCCTTGCTTCAGTTACTATGCATCTGCCTATTTAGTACACGATATCAACATATTTTCTAGCTATATTCATAGACGATAAAATCAAAGTCTTGTGGACTTTGTGGTTAGCCATTTTGGTGCTTGATGTAAGCGGAAATGTGTAAATTACACAAAATTTAATTTTCACGAGTTTCGGCTCTTGAAGCGTTGAGCTGAAGCCTGAAACGCAGCGTCAGCACAATGCACGCTTGCAATCGGCGCGTTAGGACAATTAGCGCGGAATGTGGGTTAAATTCGCGGCAGGGGCTGCCAATGCACCGGTCGCGGACCGCGGCGGGGTCATTGCCCGGTATCGATCGGGGGTGCGACATGGCACGCGCCCCTGCGGCGCCGCCCGCGCCCCGCCCCACCCCCGCCGCCTGCAGACACGCGGAAACTCTTCCCGCTACCGCATGCGACATTTCGGGGAAACTTTAAGAAATGTTAAATAGTTTCACCGCTTCGGCTCTCCACTAGCAATCGAATCGGACATGCCAACGTGACAAGCATGAAATTTCAGAGCATTTGAATTCACGGAATTTAATTTCCTCCCGAAAACGGAACTACGTACGAGACATGCGCTTTGCCTCCAGACAGTTCACTGCGGTTCAGTAGTCAGTAAGCACGTTGGAGTCGTTGGACGTTGATCCAGCGAGCGTCAGTGCTGGCGCCACGCCAAATTGCTATGACGAAAACTATTCCTCTGTGTCTCACGAAACGTTACTATTAATCATCTAACAAATAGAGGCAAAAAATATTAACCGAAAAAATTATAGTATACTGGAATGGAAGAAAACAAACGAATCGCTGCAGAGAAAACGGCGAAGATGAAACTCATGCCCGGGGTTCCATTATGAGCAGGAAGCTTGTCTATAGCGTTGTACTTATAGGGAAACAGCTGTAGTGTAGGGTGCGCGGGAAAACAGCTTGGCGGCGCGGGGAGCGGGGCGCGGTTGGCCGCCCCTGGCGTGTTGTTGTACTGACGTCTCCTGATTTATATGACTGCCTGGTGACTCCAAGACCGCGTATTGATATTCTTAGTCCTTCACGCGCCTATAAAAGTTTTATTCTCGCATAAGGGCGTGTATATTATAATATTTGTATCGCCAAACGCAATCGAGTGAAGTCGATCTCAGTATGCTTCAAACGTCTGAATTGAATGAAAACAATTTGGTTGATACAGTGTAAATAGAGGCTGTTTATAAACAAAGCATTCCGCCGCTGAACATCACTCCACTTATAAGTGTTGGAATCGATTGCCCCCACGTAGACTGAAGTTTGACATTTTCAAGTTGGGCCGAGTTTGGGCCTATAAATATCAGAGACAAGTTGTATGTGCTCTGTCGCGCCTTCCATTAGCTTGTCAAACTTTTTTAATTCAACGGGTCGACCACGTAACACATTGTACGCGCGTCAAGTAGATCTATCTGTCACTTTTTATATGGAAAAATGACAGTTGGATCTACCTAACGTTCAAAACGTTACGTGATTACCCCTCTGATTCCACCAACGCATGTTTGAGATGAAAAGCCATCTAGATTTTTAAAGTCGTAAGACGTTATTTCCCACTATTGTGTATAGCTAAAAAAACACGAACACAATTAGGACATTTAAAAACAATTCTAGGGAAGCATTTCTAAAACTATCTTATCATAATAGCAGACGAAGTATGTCCTGGCAAGGTCGCCATGTAAGGTACGGGGTCGGAGATGAGTTGAAACGAGTGTTCAAGACAAACGATGCTTTATTACTGCCATTATACATGTGTAGTAGTTCTATATATAAGCGTCCTATAAGCTACGTACATATCTATATCTAGTATACAACACAAACCTTACCTGAAGGAAATCGGAAAACACCAGAATTGCGAAACACGTCAAGATCACGTCGGTATGCAACATATATGTCTCAGACTTTCAATCACAATAAATATCTATCAATGCTATCAAAATACAAATAATAAGACAGCACGAAACTCAATATAGCATAAATTCAATAAAAAAGATTACGCGTGCAAGTCGTTTCTAGCGACCCTCTAAATCCCCCTCATAATAGTCTATCTGACTAGACGTATTGCTATTACATATATATTTGTCGCCCTCTCTTTCACGCGTCGGAAGCAACGCAAATATCATACTAATATATCAATTCTGAGTCAAATAGACCTCCTAAGTGTCATACCCATTATCTCCATTAATCATTGCGTGCGAACGAGACAGCTTCATTATGAATACGCATTCTCTAGCATGTGCCGCTATAGCCGCTACGGAAGTCAGTATCGACGTATAAGGGCAGATTCCCTTTGACAGTAGGTACCTATGCTTGCCCTAGTTGCCCTACATAATGCGGCGGGAAAATGAGAAGACATGAGTTTTCGTATAATTGACACCTCATGCTTGACAGCTAGGCATGCAAACAGCATCTCCGAAAAGGCAAATGTTAAGGGTAAAAGGGGGAGGGCTTGTCAGTCAGTGGTGAAATTGGTGCACAGTACCTTGAGATGCTGGAACGCCGCTATCCTCGAGAATAAATAAGTAGGTATATGTCCCGCTGGCCTGGCACACGGGAACAGTCCAGGCAGGGGTACACTTTCAGGAATCCAGGTCACACTTGGAAACACTAGCTGTACAGCATTTAGGTGTGGACACGTAAAATATAGTTCGTTCTCAATATTGTAATGACGTATGTCGCGGCCATGTGCATCGCACCACTTGTAGGTCAGTATTCATTCATCAGCCGAAAGACGTGCACTGCTGATAGGCCTCCCCTAAAAAGTGCCAAATTGACCGGTCCTGCGCCAACCACATCCAGCAGATTCCCGCGACCTTTACCAGGTAATCAGCCCACCTACCCACGCCGCGCCTTCCGGTACGTGGTCGCCACTCGAGATCCTTTCCGCCCCAACGGCCATCGGTTCTACGTGCAAATCGTACAATGTGTTCTACTTAACCCATTCCCGGCCCGTGACGACACGTAAACGTTCCGAGCGCGCGTTAGGTAGATCCAACTGTCATTTTTCCATATAAAAATTGACATTTAGATCTACCCGACGCGCGTACAATGCGTTACGTGATCGACCAACTGGACACTGAATGTTAACACAATCACTGCCAAAACCCGCCTACGCCGTAGTCGCCTTCCGCTACATACAAGAAAGCCACGGGATCAGCTACAAGCGTAGCCGATCGAATGTGTTACCTTAATCGAGGCCACGCATCGCTACGTGTGCTACGCCTATCGCGTAGCAGCGTTTTTCCGCTCTGTAGCGGAAATCGCACGTAGAGGCATATAATGAGATTAATGAGTCAGTGGCCTTGAATGGGTTAAGGCCGAGCCGAACCACATGCGTGTGCAGGACGTATATGCGTCGACGTGCACGTACGCCACCCGCGTCCAGTGGACTCCGGCGACCTTTACCAGGTTACCAGTCCACTTTGTGGGGGGCCTACCCACGCTGCGCCTGTCAACACGTGGTCGCCACTCGAGAACCTTTCCGCCCCAACGGCCATCGGTTCTACGTGCAATGTGCCGCCCGCTTAATATAAACTTATATAGCGCACGAGTACGCCATAACATCTATAATCGATTTTGGCATTCAACTCGCGTCATATTTAGGCGTCGGGCGTAGAAAATGTAAATTAAATCAAGCGAAAACGTTTGCTGTAACTTATTCAGCGAATACTGAACCTGTAAAGAACAAAGTATATCGAGTATCCTACGTTAGAAAGCAATCCCGTAAAGTTTGTTCTCGACGACCTGGAAAAGTCCAGTTGTTCTGCGGTTATTGCAAAACTCCTCTCCTGCTGATGCTGCCCTAGTATTCTGATTTGTGCGATATTCGTTTTTGTTCTAAAGTGGCTTAGATGAACGTGCACGATTTGTAATTAACCAAAAGAAACTTAATTGTAAGCAAAGCTTGCTATGTGATTAGGAGAATAGCAAAGCAAACGCAAAGAACAACCCAAATTATTTTCAATTCCATTGCAAGATTAGCAAGTATCGCATAAAATTTGTCTATTTTAGACAAAAAAATTCTTTTCCCTATTTGAGACTACAAATTTGGATTGTGTCAATTCTGCTAAATCACACGTTTTCTTTATTTGTACTAGTTTTTGCGTGGTTTTGCGCATTTGAACATAGGCATATACCCTCATAGCCATGTAAAAAAGGAATAATCGGTTCATAGCGCTTTCGTGCACCCCTACAAGTCAATAAAAGCCTTTGCGTACATAGACAGCCCGGCGCTTACGCCGTTTCGCCCCGGAGCAGACGCCAGCGCACTGACCCGGTTCGCTACGCCGTAGAGTGCAGTGCCCGCGTAGGCGCGTAGCGGCTCTACGGTTTATGCACTAGTTTTAAGCCTGAGTGTCAGTAATTACTTCGTGTAGTTCTCTATTTGTTTCTGCTTATGACCTAGTTCTAAAATACGTATCTTTTAGGTCCTTGAGCTTAAATGTACATTAGCCTCAGCGCGCTCACATTCACATAAATAAATATTTATTTCGTGGGTATTAAGAGCTTGATAAATTGAACCTGGTTAGCACAGTAGTCCATCCGCGGCAGCTGAAAGTGTTGCCAAGATGTTTAAGATGCTAATTCGTGTAATACCGCGAGCGTAGCCTGCTGGCCTCGCGCCAACTCTTATCGGCTGCTGATGCCCTGGTACTAGGCTTTACTCTGCGATGAACAATTCAAATAAAATCTAATTAATTCTCCAATCTACCAATTCATCGACTTTATACAAAATAGAAACACTGGAAACATTACAAGTAATACAACAAAAAATAAATAGCAGTACAAAAAACCAATTTACAATAATTACAACTAATTAAACTAAACTTAAAACTAAGTATCAAACAACCCGCCCCGCGTCCCTCCTGGTGCAAAGGTGCCCATTACGCTAGCCGCATTGCCGCGCTGAACAGCTATGGCTAACCTTTGCACCAGAAAGGACCCAGAGCGGGGATCCAGTCCTCTTTCCTGCAGACGACGACCCACTTCAGTAAAAAAGGTCTTGGCCTCTGCGCACCAACACCCAGTCGTCTCCACGGCAAGCGGAACAAATAAGTAACTTGCAAGCACTGAGTACTTGTCCCGCTTCCGCACCGCCGCCAGCTCAGCCGCAGCTCCAGGCGCCCGCATGGTGCGACTAATGTGCGAAGCAGCAAAAGTACTTACACACGTGGCGTCCCAGAGCAGGCTCTTACCTTTGTGCCAGGGCACCAAGGTCAAACCATCCGGCCTTTTACCGTCAGATCGGTTAAGGCCTGGAGGCTCCAGCACACAAGGCACATTCGCCGACACAAGTGCCCTCCGAACAATGTCATTTAGGGCATGGTGACGTGGGAACCTTCCTGCGCACCGACAACAACTCAGAGCATGATGACCGTTGCTCTCCACCATAGCGCCGCAGATGCATACATGAGGTTCACAAACATCGCAGCCCAGGCGAAGAGCCACGGCCACCCGCAACGAGTCATTGTCCAGTAGAGTACCCAAATGTGGAGAAGGGAGAGCGTGTAGCCATGCCCCGGACTCTGGCCTCGATACCGCTAAGAGTCTTGCCCTATCCACACCCACCGCACGCTCCACCAGGTCATCCAGTGTCCGCTTTCCCCCAACGTCATCCCACAACCGCTGGCGTTCCGGCTTCTCAGGCACAGGCGCACCCGAATTGAGAGTCGTCCAGGCCGCCAAAGCATCGACAGCATAAGGTATGGTTGCCTTGCCACCATCTATGGAAAGAATTCTCCAATTGTAATTTAACTCTTCCTTCAAAATATTGTACAACTTGAACCTAGAACAAAATCTATTCAGACATTCAGAGGGCGTCACAGTGCTCACTAACGCCACTGATAAATAATAGTGATTATTTAAATTTAACGATAGATATTTAAAAAAGGAGGCCACTACATACTGTATTTTGTATTTAAGTACCTTGTTAATACATCAAACTAGTATTTATGTTGCTGGATTCGTCGATCAATGAACTCAAAAGAAAAACGGCCGTTTTAACTTTGGACGCATAGATTGACGAAACCAGCAATAGGCCTTTCAAAATAAATATAAGGTTTCTCAGCATTTTTTTTTATTAAGTGAATAGAGTCGGAGATAATCGCCCCGAAAGTCACTAAAATTGTTTCCCCCCCTCTAATTTTTGAACGGTGCATTTTAAAAATATGATAATAATCATGGACATTTTATTATATTCTCTTCACAGTTTATTATATTCTTTCACCGAAAATTATTTTGAACAAAGGTTTTCGAGATATTGCTGAAAAACTGCATTCCATATAGAAAAAGACATAAGTGCCGTAAGATTACTGTGACGATACGACCTTTTTAATAGGCACGGAAACCTTCGTTTTGCGTGGTCCGACACGCACTTGGCCGGTTATGTTAATGGATTTGTGTAATTGCACTATGTTTACTGCCTATGATATTGGTTCGTTTTAAGCATCTTTTGAAGTAACCTAGCACTTATAAAAATATTAAAAGGATATCAAAAAAAGCAGAACATACCGACACGGATATTGATGATATTGATCTTATTTCAAAAGTCATTAATCTACGGTCAAAAACCACGGAGGGAACAGTCGAGAACGCTTGTATAGAAAAATTGTATTTCCTCTTAACACTTTGCATTTTTCATTCCATTTGAGATTAATTTGACCGTCATTTATTCATTTCTAGCTCATTTAATTAAAGTGAGAAAAATCTAGACTTCACTTTTTCCCTTAATTATTCCTATCCAGAAGTCTAGGTTATTAATAACTGTCACCCATTAAATTTTATTTAGAATCTTGAAACCATAATTGATGTGTTCGATACCTTACTAACGGGATTGCGCGCATTTTTCTTCCAAACGGCCCTATTTTACATCCTGCAGCCTTCCACTTAGGACCTAAAATAACTCTGCAGTCACCTAGTTTCCGAACGCGAACGCTCGCAATGCAAAACGGACTTTACCAGCTCCGCATAAGGTACAATATAGGTTGAAGGTTTTGAGAGGTTATTGTACGGGGTTCAATAACCCGAATGGAGCGAACTACCCCTGATTACGATATCACAGGCTGCGACGGACGGCCACGTGTTTCACCCGAATATCCGCCGAATATGCCCGGTTACGGTTATGACGGAAAATATAACAACAATCAGTTTACGTCATTCGTGGCCCGCACTTTAGGGTTCCGTACCCAAAGGGTAAAAACGGGACCGTATTACTAAATTTACTAAGACTGCGCTGTCCGTCCGTCTGTCACCAGGCTATTGTATTTCATGAACCGTGATAGACAGTAATGGGGCTCCCATAAAACAAACGTGATTTTTTTGCTCGTTTTTATAGATAATGGTACGGAACCCTTCGTGCGCGAGTCCGACTCGCATTTGGCCGGTTTTTTTTACTAAACATCACCCGAGTTGTGTTGTGGGTTCTATATTCTAATGTTATTATATGGTTAGTAAGCCCGTCACAGACTTAGCTAAAACATATATTATTATACCAAAATATTATAGCTGAGTGTTTGAACTCTGTCAACTAGTATGCAAAATATATCGTAATATATAGTGCCTTATTGATATAAATATATATTTTGGTATATTAATATATACTATAGCTAAGTCTGTGACAGGCTTTAATATTTGTTTTGTGGCTTGAGTTTGTTAGTTACCCGACTGCCGAAGGAGGGTTAAAATGTTTTTCGAGCGTACGTATGTATGTATGTGTGTATGCCTTATTCTTTGGCGCGCCTTGAAGCCTAAACCGTTTGACGGATTTCAACATATGAGGTGTTGTTGGATTCCTCTTAATCGTGGGAGTGACATAGGCTATAATATTCGCAAAAAAGCAGTTGGGTTTTCCGAAAAATCTTTTGATTTCACTTGTATTAAACATCAACTAAGAGTGCCCTCCAGCTACTGGTAAAGCTAAAAGAAAACAGTCGAGCTTATGTACTTAATAACCATCCAAATGAAACCGGTGTTAGGAACTAGTGGGCAGCTTCATGTGCATTATTTATTACCATTCATCCCACAGTTGGGCCGGGTCTACTGGCGCATGAAATACCGACTCGGTATAAATGTAGCGCACACACACAGGCATTCACAATTTATATCGCATAGCGAAGATTCAAAAAGCATTTGTAGTTGGTTGTATGACATCCCACAAACCCCTTCACCGCGCATGCCTCCATCCGTTTGGACTTCTGCTATCTATGACTTAAGCCAGCTACGCGCTACGTCGAAGTACGTAGCACTGTTGAACGAGTTATCACATTCACTGGAACTGAATCCTTCATTGCTAAGCTACGTTCGTAGCAGCTTAACACTCGCCACCAAGAACCAGCCTAGTGGGCGCCTACGCCGTAGCCGCTTTCCGCTACATACGAGGAAAACCACGGGATCGGCTACGAGCGTAGCGATTCGCAGTGAATGTGGTAATCTCCATGTGTAGCGAAAATCGCCCGTGGGTCTGACGCATGTGTGTCGCGATTAGCGCAACACGGCTTACACGAGACGGCGCGCGAGCTGTGTCGCCGCGAGATAGACTGCCCGTCTCTTTCTAATTAAAACACTTAGAAAGAGACGGATAGTCTATCTCGCGGCGACACAGCTCGCGCGCTTTCTAGCGATAACTGCGCTGAAGGGGTTAAAAGAACTATAAATAAAAATAATTTATTTCAGAAATAATTTAACATGCATTGATTACGTTTATAAACACTGTTTCAGAAGCAAAGTTACTTAGATTTACATCGGAATAGATTGACGATTGTTTGTTAAGTAACATTTTCAGGCCGGTTACGGTAACTTCAGTTTCCGACCGCGTGGGCGGCGTTGCCGCTCCGTGCGCAACGTGGTCGTAGTCCGTGGGAGGGGGAGGGGGAATTGCCTAAACTCTTATCAAATATTGATACAGTTCTGCTGTATCGTGCTGATCTCCGCGTACTAAGAAGAAAAAATTAGTTGATTGATATTAGTTATTATTTAAAACTTCAAATAGTGCATAAGCATTATACCTATTACAAACATTAAATTAATTTACTATGGACCGCCACCGCAGGCCGCGCCAGGTGGTTGGCCTTATCACGCGACAAGTGACAAGATAAGAGCGTCGTCTCGTTCTATCGAACGGTGTCAGCCAGTGACGCACGCTCTATCCTATCACCTATCGCGTGACAAGGCCAACCACCTGGCGCGGCCTGCGGTGGCGGTCCATAGTAAATTTGAATGAATGAATGAATACGTTTATTTCCGAACCGATTGGTTAGTAAATAATATCTTAATGTAATGTTAATTATTTCACAACAACAAGTTTCCATCATTTAGATTTTAAATTTCAAGTCATAAACAATACACTTCAATCAAAATTAATAATTACAACATGTCAAAGAAAATTTGACAGGTAATAACAAGTTAACTATTTACAACACCTAACTGTCCAATATATGTAATTGTAAACTCATCTTTGCATTTCATTCATAATTCAACTGGGATCAGGTTTGTTAGTATACTTAAATATATAGGCTGATAAACACATTACCCTCCTTTGCGTCGCGCAGTCGGGTAAAAATAGGGTTAGTGGTTACATTAATGATAATAATATACGACCTTAAATACGTGAGTGACCCGTTTTCATTATATTATAAATGAAATAATTATTGTAATCAGGTACGTATTTTCGGTAATAGGTACAGATTGTAGTTGTACATTTAATCCTGTTTCGGGTAGTATGTGATTATAGTTGTACATTTAATCCTGTTTCGGTTAGTAGGTGATTGTAGTTGTACATTTAATCCTGTTTCGGTAGTAGGTGATTGTATTTGTACATTTAATCCTGTTTCGGTTAGTAGGTGATTGTAGTTGTACATTTAATCCTGTTTCGGTAGTAGGTGATTGTAGTTGTACATTTAATCCTGTTTCGGTTAGTAGGTGATTGTAGTTGTACATTTAATCCTGTTTCGGTTAGTAGGTGATTGTAGTTGTACATTTAATCCTGTTTCGGTTAGTAGGTAATTGTAGTTGTACATTTAATCCTGTTTCGGTTAGTAGGTGATTGTTGTTGTACATTTAATCCTGTTTCGGTTAGTAGGTGATTGTAGTTATACATTTAATCCTGTTTCGAGTCTATAGGTACATATGTACTTACATTACCTGCTCCCGCGGAGCTACTCGTTATCTAAACTTATGTTTACATTTTAGAACCTTGTTCCTTTGTAATAAGGCCTAAAATGTGTACATATCTGTGACGCCGATCGTTGTCTATAGTACTCTAGTTGTGTTTGAAGTCGAGAGATGTTCGTGAACTTGAGCCTTACAGGGTTGCCCGAGGGCTGCAGTCTCGCCGAAACGGCAGACTGAGGGCCGCCACTTACTGTTAGGACCTTGTCCAACTTGCCCATTTTATGGGTAGATCAAGAGTTTAAAATCCACCAAAGCCCAAAGGTCTTATAACTCAACCCCTTTTCTATGAGCCATCATCTATAGTATTTGTATTCCTATTTGCATTATTTGACAGCTATCATCCCAGTACAATATATGTCATCAATTGTCATCATTGACGTTTATTGTACCGGGATGACGGCTGTCAAATAATGCAAATAGGAATGCAAATATTATAAGTATGTTAGAAGGCCATGTTGTAACATTTTTTATAAGAAACTCTTTTATAGTAATTTTTTCATGTACAGTAAGGGAAATGTATTCACGTAACACCGTAGAACCCTATCGCAATAAGGTGAAATATCACTCGAGTTTGAGTGACGGCGGCCTGTCAATTGCGACTGGGTTCTGCGATGGTACGTGAATACATTTCCCTTACTGTATTACCATACACGTGGATTAGCTTTCTTTAAAACTATTTCAAATTGATAGCATTAGTAGTTCCCGAGATATTTAACTTTGTGACAGACAGACAGACGGAGTCGCGGGTTCCGTTTTTACCTTTTTGGACCGTAACCCTAAAAATAAACTTGTAGGATCTGCCTTTCAGTCAATACCCTATTTTCTTTACAGTTTAGTTTTCTTGAAATCATAAATATAACGAAATATAAACCCGATTAAGTGGAACGGACGAACCATTTGCATAAAATTTCGCACGGAACCCTCGGTGCGCGAGTCAGGCTTGTTTCATGTTTTAACTGTCGCCGTTGAAGCATAATAACCACTTATGTCGTTAGAGATACACATGTTGTGCGTCAACAATAGCATATATGAAGATAACTAGAATATTACCATACGAAGTCTGCGTATTATATAATCTACTTATGCATACATAGGAGAGCACCTCGAATTAATAATACGTTTAAATTCGTAATTCCATTTACACTGCAGCCTTCATGTCTGCCGGCCTTGGCATGCGACCCTCAGAATTACGAGCATTTCATACAAAACAACTCGCATCTTCAGAAGAAAACAGTCACATCTGTTCGAACACGCGCAATTCACATACTTCCTTTCTGAGCGAATTCTTCCGTAAGTCTTATGATGTATTCAAATCGTCTATCACAGTTTTTGAATACAATGTAGTCTAAAAATGGAACTAGACCCGGTTAACGTTGAGTTTAATGCGTGCATTTGTTTTGTTTAGCTGATTCAAGCTGGGACTAGTGGAACTAGACCCGGTTAACGTTGAGTTTAACGCGTGCATTTGTTTTGTTTAGCTGATTCAAGCTGGGATTAGTAACTGAATTACCCTTAACGCCGAGCACGTGGCGATAATAACACCGGCGCACTT
This sequence comes from Epinotia nisella, assembly GCA_932294315.1. Classification (NCBI taxonomy): domain Eukaryota; kingdom Metazoa; phylum Arthropoda; class Insecta; order Lepidoptera; family Tortricidae; genus Epinotia; species Epinotia nisella. The sequence continues at coordinate 17,963,367 of OW028686.1, forward strand.
TTGCCGCCCTGGTATACCTATCGTACGTACAACTTTTTCTAAGATATAAACAAGGACCATGAGCCTATTTCCATTATCCAGCCTAATTAGCGACTTAATGATGTTCACATTATTTACGCGTCCCACTGCTGGGCAAAGGCGTAAAATAAATAAACAGTTGTAATGCTTTTTTGTCGCTTAGCAACATTGAAAACCCGTCGTTCCTAAAAGTACTGCGCAACCCATAAGGAGTTATATTTATGCAAATGCCTCGGGTCAAGTTTATGTAGTCGCATCTCGAAGATGCTGCGTGCAACGTTGCCACGTTTTTGCCGCATTGGGGTGGCGAGCGGGACGGAGAGACATGTGCTCGCGAGGCAGGTGCTTAGTTGTGTACATTAGCGGTGTGAATATGTATGTGGTCAGCTGGGCAGTGGGTCGCGCCGCGGCCGACCGACGACTGACCGCCCGCTGTCGAGGTAACTAACTTCATGCCTGACTAGTGACTACGATTTACGTTCGAGCTCATTTGTCTGTAACTGCTGTCGCGTTAGGTTTCGTTTTACTTGGGTGCAAGATAAGCCGTCTCAAAGACATTGTTAAAAAGAAATTGCCGTTAAAAATCTTTTTTTTAATAGGAGGTTCTACCTGTGAGTAGCTTCCGGGTGTCGCGTCAACCGTTTAACTTTAGGTATTAACGTTTAATCTCCCTTGTTCCAGGTTGCAAAATCAAAGCGCTGCGGGCGAAAACAAACACGTACATCAAGACACCGGTGCGCGGAGAGGAGCCCGTGTTCGTGGTGACGGGCCGCAAGGAGGACGTGGCGCGCGCCAAGCGCGAGATCCTCTCCGCGGCCGAGCACTTCTCGCAGATCCGCGCGTCGCGCAAGTGCGGCGCGGCGCCCCCGCCGCCCGCCGGCGCGCCCGGACACGTCACCGCGCAAGTCCGCGTGCCCTACCGCGTCGTCGGCCTCGTCGTCGGCCCCAAGGGCGCCACCATCAAGCGCATCCAGCACACCACACACACCTACATCGTGACGCCCTCGCGCGAGCGCGAGCCCGTGTTCGAGGTCACCGGCCTGCCAGAGAGCGTGGAGGCGGCGCGCAAGGAGATCGAGGCGCACATCGCGCTGCGCACCGGCGCCGCCGGCGGCCCCGCCGGGCCCGGCACGCCGGCCGCCGACAGCGAGCCGCTGGCGCAGCTGTACCGCACCGGGCTCGCGGCGCTGCTGCCGCGCCCCGAGCAGGAGGCCGCCTTCTCCTCGGCCGGCTCGTGCTCGTCGGGCGGCTCGTCCGCGCGGCTCGGCGACCTGCTCGGCATCTGGTCGTCGACGGAGCGCGACGAGGGCCTCGGGGAGTCGCCGTCGTTCGAGTCGCCGGGCGGCGGCGGCACGGCGGGCGTGTGGGCGTGGGGCGGCACGCGGCCGTCGCCGGCGGCGTCGCCGGTGCGCGCGTGCGCGGTGTGCGGCGAGCGCGGCGTGGCGGCGGCGCTGGTGCCGTGCGGCCACAACCTGTTCTGCCTGGAGTGCGCGCAGCGGCTGGCGGCCGGCGGCGCGCCGTGCCCGGCCTGCTCGGCGCCCGCGCACCAGGCGATCCGCATCCTCTCGTAGACTGCCACCGGACTGTACTGACGCGGGCGCGGAGACGGGGGCTACCGCCCGACACCGGTGGTTTTATCGAGCACGTTTTTGTAATAGGGATCGATCTTTTTTACTTAAAAATCGTTATAAAAATATAAAAAAATAAAAATCGCGTAATCGAAATCCTGGTGCCAAAAGTCGGCGCCTGCCGGCACGGCCCGTCCGCCGCGCCGAACCTACTTATCGTAAGTCGGCAGAGTTATTCACCATATATTTTCTTATTATGAACGTTTTTTATTAAGGCCGCGGCTGAGCGCCGCCGGCCGCAGAGAGAGCGAGTACGTTACGATAGAATTTCGAAAAAAAACATAAAATTTAAAAAAAGTTGTATAATTATTATTATTGATAGCGTAAATGAGAAATCGAAAATTTATAAAGCTTACCTAACGTAATAGCGTAAAGTATTAAGATATAATAATATATTAGGCGATACGGGCGGCGCGGACAGCGGGCGCGCGGGTCGTTGACCGTTCAGAGTCTAGGCTAGGCTAGGCTAGGCTAGGCTATAGGTAGGCAATGAGAGCTAGCTAATGTTGTTGGGACCGAGTGTTGTTAGACTATTGCCCGCGCCGGCCCGGATGCCCGCGCCCCATGCTCATACTATTTTTGACTATACGATTATTCGCTTAAATGATATTATACATACGTACTACACACTATGATTATGATAATATTAATATAATGTTTGTTTTAAGTGTGTTTTAATGTTTAGATTTTTATTGTAATGTTTTTATGAATGATTTTTATCTGTATGATTATTAATTATTGATTTTTATTTTATGTGTTGACGATGTGTTTTTGTGATTATGAGAGCCCGCGTCGCGGGCCGAGGCTGCATGTTCGTTTAGTGGTTATAGTATATATATATCGAGTAATAAAATTATAGTAATAAAATGATAAAGAAATAATATGACTCATTCATTAATATAACTATTGTAGTCCGTAGCACGAACATTGACTAACCATTACCTATTGATACTTATTAAGTATTATTATTACATTATTAAATAAATTTAAAGAATGCATAATTATATTTCATAGGAATCATTATTCTGTATAACTCTAGTTAATGTACCTAACGATAGTAAATATGTTTGTATATGTACGCGAGGGCGTCGTTTTGTTTCGGGGGCGGGGTTTATGGATGGATATTTTTTTATTTTTTTACCGTTATAAGTTTTTGACTTACTCATGTAAAGATACGCGAGATTTAAAATACTGCCTATTAGATTATATTTTAAAAATAATGTTGCGTAAACCTCCCCCCCGCGTGTAGATCCAGTGATTTCGATAATTTTATTTTCATAATAAAATGGGTAGAACGCTTTAGGTTCAAATAACGTTGTGAAAATTTGTGAAATTTTGTAGACTACATATCTTATTATAAATCTAAATATAAACTATAACTTTCCACCAGAATCTTTCATTTGACTCACCGTGCAGTTTACTGACCCTTTGATGATGCGTTTTTCATTTGAATCTTTACTACTAACCCGACTCGTCAGAGGCGGTCGAAGGGTCAGTTTGCTGCAGAACCTTGACTAAAAAAATAAGGAAAAACTAAGAGCAGTAGTGAGTTGCACGAAGTTGCACGTTACAATTTTACAACACATTTCAAATGGCTAGTCGTAAAAATGGTCATCATTTTGATTAGTAACTGAGCATTTTTCAAAATAAGTGTACTTAAACTTTTTTCAAAATTTGTTTGTTTTTGGTTTTCTTTACTCAGAAACGTTGATACTATCGATCCTCATACAAGAAAAAAAGTGTCCCAAATATTCCATTCCAGATCGTCACATTTTTGTATGCAGTTTCTATTTATTTATCGTGGTCGTGTCACGCACTGGAAAAAAACTTACATTGCAAAATCTAGAATATTTTTTTCTTGTATAAGGATCGATAGTATCAACGATTTTGAGTACTGTACCTACACTTTTTTTGAAAAACGCTCAACTTTCATGAAAAGGGGTCCAAGTATTTTGGCCTTTTACCAGAGTCAGGATGATATATCGCCCTCATACGGCCTGGTAAAGGATTAACACATTCACTGCAGATCTTTATAAAGCCACGCACGTAGCCAATGCCATATATTTCGTATTGTAGCGAAAACTGGCCTTAGTAGAGAACCCATTGACCAGTTTTTGGTAGCGAGTCAAACACTTATGTAAGTGAAGCCTATCAATTGACAACATTTCATTATTTTCAAGTGGGCCATTTTATGATTTAGTTCACTAGAAAATGTTTTTTAACCCTTTGAACGCTTTCATATTTGAATGAAGTGATCACTCACACGCCAAGCACTGTAACTTGATGTAACGTTTAAAACCAATAAAAACAAATAAAAACAATTCATAATAGATTTTATTCATGATCAAAGTATACCTTCACTCCGACCTTTTAAGTGGTTATTGGCGTGGTGGGCACGACGACACACGACCACTTTATAGGTTCTTGGCGTTCAAAGGGTTAAAAGGGACACATGTTTTTTTTTTTTTTTCTAAATTGTAATTTTCATTCAGAAATATCAAATTGAAAAGATTTCAGAAGGTCGTAAGTAAATTAGGACGTCAACATTACGGCTCTGTATGGCAGCTTGCACATCTTTCATGACAGTCGTAGTATTGACGTCACACACGGTTTAAAACACGTTTATACAATTTCGCGATTTTCTTGAAAACGGGTGCGAAAAAAAAACTGAAAACTAATTACCGACATGGTTTTAGATTTATATTGCATTACATATTGTGAAATGTTGTCAGTTGCTTTTGTGTTGATAATGCAAGTGATGCCCTGAACAAACTGCACAATAATAGCTCCAACATTGGTCAATATGGATTACAAAGAGCCTAAGACTTACCTTAGGTGAAAGCATCTGCAAATCTACTAATTTCCGACCAAAGTGAAAAATTGAAAATCCCGACCTTGGCGAATTTTTTTTTTTACTTTGATCGGAAATTAGCTATGCGAAGCTATTAGTTATGCGGAAGGATGATAGTGATGTTACTAAAAAGGCATTAAGTATGAATGTGGAGGGTTGTAACAGAAGAGGTAGACCAAGAAAAAGGTGGATGGACTGCGTGAGAGACGGTAATATATGAATAGGAAGGAAGTGTGTGACGAGTTGACGGGCGACAGAGAGATGGTTTTTCAAAAAAAGTGTACATGAACCAGCGAACGAAACAACCATAGAAGTGTTAACTAGCGGCGAAAAGTGGCCCCACAAAAAGGATGCACATTGCCATTATGCGGACGTAGGTGGGTGTCAAAAGCATGCCATACCGGGTTTTGGGCACGTGATTGGGCAGAAATTTGTAGGGAGTTCGCCTTTTATGGTTTTTTCGTTCGCTGACACGAACATTTTTTTCTCTGAAAAAAGAAAGAAATGAAGAGTAAGAAGAAAAAATCTTATACAGGAAAAAAATTGTCCCAGATGTACGACCATATAAATAAAAAAAAGACTGCATACAAAAATGTGACGATCTGAAATGGAATATTTGGGACATTTATTATCTTGTATGAGGATCGATAGCATCAACGATTCTGCTAAAACCAAAAAAAATCGAATTCTGAAAAAAGTTCTTTTACACTTTTTTTGAAAAACGCTCCGGTAGAAAAAACAAGCTGCGCTAAATCTGAAATGAATGATAACTTTGATGGGAAATTAGGTGATGGTGGTACTACTAAAGCGTAAGTCAACAATACAATACAATACAAATACTCTTTATTGCACACCTCACACAAACAAAGCAGTTACAGAGAGAAACAATACAATAACAACGTGTGTAAACGAGATGTAATTAACTGAATCACCCACAGATGAACAAACGACTACCTACATACGCGTGAATGCGTGTGTTCTCACCCGCCCTTGGAATCCTGCGCGATAGTTATTAACACACAGAATAATTATAGTTTTAAAGACAACTGTAGAGGCAATGACCAAAATAAATAAAGACTTAGATGCGATCGCCAAGTGGGCTGCAAATAATTCTCTGGTTCTGAATCTGGCAAAATGTAAGTTTTTAGTACTGGGCACAAAGATGCAAGATAATAAATAAATAAACTCAAAATATTGTACAGTATCAGAAAGCATATTTCTATTGTCAGAATTCTATTGACTGATCTTCTGGTGCTCTCACCTAGGTTGTGGGGTAAAACGGAAAACGCAATACAGAGAGTGCAGAAAGCCTGCGCTCAACCTCCAAGTCCCAATAAATGTCAGTCTGTCATTCATGACATTTGTACTGAAATGACATCTATTGGGACTGCCAGCATAACCGCCTGCCATTTACTCGTACATTCGGATTGATTACCTAATTCTTATATTATCAGGATTTTTTATAAGATCACCATATGAAACGAATTCCATATCAGTAACTTGAGTAAATACCTCGTCTCCCAAACCGTATGAAACTGTTTAATACATCTTAAATGAGCATAATATCGTGATTCAAATAAGTATTTTCTGTTGACATGTCGGGCACTAGTACTTCTACCTTACGACTCTGAAGGTATTATGGAAAGGTCGGCCTGAATATCTTTTTGAAAAGTTTAGATGGTCCAAGGATGTAGATAGCCTTAACCCACGGTCTAAATTTAGTAATTGTTTAAATAGTCCTCGATACTATTCTGCTTGTTTTAGAGGCTCTTTCAAATATCGTGCTCCAAAGATTTGGAACAACCTTCCGCCACCCTTAAGGAACAAAGTCAGCTGTCAGACATTAAAATTAAAAAAACGAGTATTGCAGTAGAGAGGCAAAAGCACGATTTTGATATAACCTTTAAAATTAAATCATAGTAAAAAAACTCTAATCTGAACATGCAAGTCACTTATTTCATATAACACGCGCACCACATGCACACATACACACACGGACACACACACACACACGCGCGCACGCACGCACACACACCCACAAAACACACTGTATGTAAATATTTTTTTAAAGTTAGTTCAGTTACTGTTACCCGCATATTCTTCTATTCTTTTCGGCAAACATCTTAGACCGAGTGGGGGGAGGGGGGCACATTGAAAGTCAGCGCTGGTGGTACATTATTTTATGGGCCGCCAGCAGTAGCTGAATATGCTCCTTTTGCCTTTATAATTATTACTTTTTCATCATATTTATTTTGTAGTTTTAATGTTAACTTTTTGTGTTCCTAATTTTTCATGTGTATTTTTCTTTTGTAAGTTTGTGTTAATTTAATAAGTACTTTTTTATTTTAAAGTAATAAAGATATTTTTCTTTCATTTCTCGTTTTCTTCTTATCTCCGTCTAAATAAAGGGAAGCGATTTCAGTCACACATTGAACATAGGTTACTGTTGAACATTAGTCACTCGTCGAGGTCAATCGTCATAATTATGTCGAAATGTGTCGACCAGTTTAGGCAGCAGGGCGTGCCAAAGAATAATACATGTATACACACATACATACATATATGCATACACACATACGCTCGAAAAACAACCCTCCTCTCCTTTGGTAGTCGGGTAAAAAGAAGAAGCAATATTGCATCTAACGATGTAAACTATTGGTAGAGCCGAAACTATGCGCTACGCCCGTAGCGGCGCTACGATCCTCTAATATGCCTAACGCGCAGCGGCCGCTCGCTCTATTCTGCATTCTATTGCTACAGCGTAGACGCTCTACGAAGTGCATGACCAACAGAACTGCCGCCGCGCAACGGAAGTCATGTATAATATAACGCACCGCAAAAATGTACTGTGAAGTTGAAGGGGTCGACTTTTACTTTCCAATTGAGTTTATTTTTTATTTTTCGTCAGATTGGATAAAAGTGGGCAGGTTGGAAGAGCTCGTGGTTCTGTGCACTGTAAATACAACAACGTAATTATGTTACGAAAAACTGCATAAAAAATCCATCTGAGTTATGAAAATCGCATACGTTTTGTCACTCAATGGAATATAATTGTAGGAACGACATTATTATTTATTTAACAAACAAAAATTATAATTATAACATACATGCATAGGATTAAAACTATACCTAATGTACGATGTTTCTCGTTGAACATGCGTTTTACACGTTAAAACAATTCTCGCATCTCTAGAAGAACTGTTTGACCCTTTGGCGTCGAGACCCTCGGTCCGTGGGGTCCCAGTGCGCTCAAGTTATTTGCAGAAATCGCGAAACGTCTGGTTGATATGTAACTGGTGACCGAAGAGCTGGCGGCTTTCTCGCGCAACGCATCAGCATTGCAATTCAGCGAGGAAATGCCGCCAGCATCCTCGGTACAATGTTTCGGGGGCTTTTTAGGGTTCCGTAGCCAAAATGGCAGAAACGGAACCCTTATATTTATCTCGTTCGTCTGTCTGTATGTCACAGGCATTTTACTCGAAAACTATAAGATGTATTTGAATAAAATTTTGAGGATAGGTGTATTTTGTTAGCCGCTACATATTTTTATTAGAATTACTAAAAAAAAAATTAGGGGTGCACTCCAGTGCAATACATAAAACTGAATGTCATTTTTTTTCATTGTAAGCCCACGTGTGGCATCAATCGATAGGCCTTTCAAAATAAATATAAGGTTTCTCAGCAATTTTTTTGATTAAGTGAATAGAGACGGAGATAATCGCCCCGAAAGTCACTAAAATTCTGTCCCCCCTCCCCCCTCTAATTTTTGAATGGTGTATTTTTAAAAAATGAAAAAAATCATGGACTTATTAAGTTTATTCACCGAAATTTATTTATTAGATATTGCTGAAAAACTGCCTTTCTTAAAGAAAAGGACGTAAGTGCCGTAAGATTTCTGTGGTCGTTTTACGTGGTCCGACACGCACTTGGCCGGTTTTTTAGATTTAACTTAGATTCGCGTTCTGCGAATCTGGCGTTCTGCGAATCTGGCGTTTTTCGAATCTGGCACAAAGCGTCAAAACCATTATAATTACGTAACTTAACTAAACGTGTAATATTAACATGGTCTTGTAAGGCCCAACTGTTACTAACACTAATATGGATCTCGGTGTGAAATAAACATGTTTTTTAAAGTACGTATACTGAGTGTGTGTCCAAAAAACCAGTCGCATCCGCCCGAACGTAACAAGGGGTAACAGGTGGCCCTCTCTGACGGGACAATGGCTTGTTTACTTACTGAGCGCATATAATAAGGTTGAATATATATACAGGGTGGAAAAATCGAACGCAACATGGATGGCAACTACCTTAAATATTGTAAATAGCACATTCTGTGTAAAGGAAACATTCCTTTGTTTTTAAAATCAATAAATTCTGCATTTAAGGATTTATGAAAAATCGCTTGCCTCAGTCGGGACTCGAACCGGTTTAGTAAGTGTATTAAATTAATATTGTTTTATTTTGTGTGTTTTAATTTTTAGTTTTCAATTTTCATGGCCTTCCGTTATTCTGGAGCCGTAGCATGGTTGGCCTTGTCACGCGATAGGTGATAGGATAGAGCGTGCGTCACTGGCTGCCACCGTTCGATAGAACGAGACGACGCTGTTATCTTGTCACTTGTCGCGTGATAAGGCCAACCATGCTACGGCTCCTGATTGTATTTGTTATCTAGAGAAAAATGAACCTTATCAGTTACCCTTTCAATCTGCATCATAAAATAGAGCACGTTATTTTTTGTCACATTTGACCGGTTCGAGTCCCGACTGAGGCAAGCGATTTTTCATAAATCCTAAATGCAGAATTTATTGTTTTTAAAAACAAAGGAATGTTTCCTTTACACAGAATGTGCTATTTACAATATTTAAGGTAGTTGCCATCCATGTTGCATTCGATTTTTCCACCCTGTATATAAACTAATATAGGACTCCTGACATAAACTTTGTTTGCCAGAAATGTGGAAGACCATGTCTTTGTCGTGTCGGTCTTCAGAGTCACCAAAAACGCTGTCTCCGCAGCAATGCTTAAATCGCCTGGAACCAGGGACCGGAACCGGTTACCCTAATCACGGTTTTCCATAGGCTAATTTTAGAAGTTGTTTTTAAAACCCTATCCATAATGGTAACCTTATGATAAGGTAACCTTACTGATAGGGTAACCCTATTGTTATGGTAAGCATATCGGATGTGCTAACCTTAAAAACAGTACAATACTGTACTGTACTGTATGTACAATTTTTTTGCAATCCACTCATAGTCAATTTTTAGGAATCTATAATGTGTCATACAACAATGTCAATACAACAATGTCATAATTACCATAATAATACACAATAAAAGGATCAACAAATTACAAAATGAGTTATAAACTAAGATCACCTTTCGGGTCGTCAATGAATGTGATTTATATGTCTAGTTTCAATTTCAAATGAATGCGAATGTATGTTCCGAACTGTATTCCAACCAGCGGCCCTTGGGCATACGCGGCCAGTCCACTCTCAACCAACTGAGCTATAAAAACCGTTGCTCGGTTCAACGAATCTTTAAACTTTAATTAGAAATGTATAATTTTCGTAAGCAAACGGTACTTGCTGCTTAATACAGAAATTAATTTAGTTTCAATTTCACACCTAATCTAATCTAATAATTTTTTATCGCAACCTAAGCATCAGAATCCTTCTGAAAAAACATGAATTAAAAATCAATGTTTGATCTGCATTTCAATATGCATCGCAGACAACTACTACTATATCGCTCTGCAACCATCAAGTACAAGTGACGGGTCTATAAATAGACCCCGCAACCTTCACCCGCAACCACCTGCGAGAATAGATCACATCCTGCGAACGTGGGACAGCACCAGCGGAACTGGCAGATGCATCTTAAAAGTACCTATTAAAAACCCCAGCTAACGAACACCTACTCCAATAACCGTGCCACACGATTTTGAGGCGTATCCTTAAAAGGCTAAGGTTGGTAGTTATGTTGGGGGAGGCAAAGTTAAGTTGGTGGGCGTGATCTCAAAATGGGATCAAATTACATTGTATCGGCTGAGTGTTGGCAAATAGCAACTTTGTCCTGTCGATTTAATTACTATTTTATTACAGTTTTGGGAAACATTTTAGTTGAAAGTGGGGATTAAGTTACGATGCGGCACTTGGGAATCTTGGGATTAACACTATAATATTCTTTACAGAGTACACATGGTGTTACTTTTCCGCATGAGTGCGGAAATGAGCACTTTCCGTGCATATGCTTGAAACTTTAAAGAGCCATATGTACTGTAAAACGTTGTACGATACACGTGCGAATAGGTAATTCGCAACTCGTGTCGATTTAAAACACTCCTGAGGTGGCTACGTGTGGAGGATTAAATAATACCGCGTACGTTATGTAGTAAGGTCCGTTTAATACTGCCACTAAGAGATTGTCTTAACATACATATATTACATGCTATACTTATATCTAACAGTTACCACACCTCATTACAGGGGTAGGTGAAAAAGAAAAATGTATGACAATAACATTTTTCTTTGTCATAGTTAAAATGAAAACATTATTTATGTTATGTTTATACTCTTAAGTGCTAGTTACAAAGGGTTTAGTTCTATTTTTATGAACTATATCATGTTTGTTATTTTTTTGTATGATGACATTGGGCTCCTTATCTTCTATAACAATATAAGGGCCGTCGTACAAACAGTCAAGTTTTCCACCGGTTTCATTACGCACTAACACTTTATCACCACATTTGTATGTCACTGGGTGCACTTTTTTGTCATACACATTTTTCCGGTCCATTTTCACTTTCAAAAGATTTAAAGAGTAACTTTTCCTGTATATTTTCCGCATATTTTACTCTTCTTTCCCTGCCTAATTTTCTTAACGATATTCTTATGTTTTCTAACTGTCCGTAAATATAATGAAGTTCTTCCGACATGTATCAATATAAAATTTAAATCATACTGTTTCGGCGATCCTTTAGGCGGTCACTGATGCTGGCTCCTGTCGTTGTTCGGTCCTAGGGTATAGCAGCGAGAACCTCTGCCGAACCCGCTCGAAAGCCGCAGACCGTAGTTCCCTTTGCACCATACCTCGATGGCACCTCCGATACTGCTGTACCCCGAAGAAGATTGCTGCCGCGATACAGATCGCTAGCAACGTCGCTACCATTACGTTGCTGGAGTAATGGTGGTTCGACTCGTCTTCCGTCGTCCGGCCGTTGTCACCGTGTTGATTAATCACTGATTCCTTATTCTCCTGCTCGCAGACGCACTTGGAACACTCTTTCCCCATGTTATAGATTATTATTAACACTCGTATAGAACCGCACTTTGTCAGTATAATTTGCCAACTGCGCCATACTCGAGAGTGGCCTTACGGTGTTATAAAATGTCTATTCAGCTAAACTGTCACGGTCGCCATGAGGTGGCTACGTGTGGAGGATTAAATAATACCGCGTACGTTATGTAGTAAGGTCCGTTTAATACTGCCACTAAGAGATTGTCTTAACATACATATATTACATGCTATACTTATATCTAACAGTTACCACACCTCACTCCCTTCGGTCGTGTTTTAATTTATCACTACTCGTTGCAAATTTCCTATTTTCTGCACTTGTAACGTAAATAACTATTACCATAGAGAAGTTTTTATTTTCATTACTGCTCTATTCATTTCGATACTAGACATCATTTTTGACCGTTTTTGAGTGAAAGAGTCGAGCGCTCGTAAGTCAAAAATCGGTCCTTTGTCGTGGTTGTGTGCTGTTTCGACATTCACTAGCGCGACATTTGGCTCAGCGACAATTAACTTGGCGTGGTGTGTTACCTAGTGCAACAAACATCGCTGGCCATTCAAGGGGATGATATCGCTGATATTTTTGGCACGTTTGGTCCGGGTGATACGGTGGTATCGGAGAGGGGTGTAAACTTGTTGGTTTGATTTAGTATAAAGTTGACAGAACTCGTTGTGGATTTATGATTTGGAAGTCATTTTGATTATTTGGTGAATCAAATTTTCCGACATGTCTCACAAAATATAGAATTTTATAAACACTCCATGTATGTTTACCGCATAATATATGTAGTTATTAAATCCGATTCGTGGGCCAAGTTTTAGGCATATTACTTTTAAATAAATATTCATATTTATTATAATTGTTACATTGATAAGTAACGCAGTAGGAGTCGTTATGTCCTTAGGTTTTTTCGTTGCGTTACCAGGTTTTTTTAGGGTCAAAGATCCTGATTTGTGATACCTATCGTTTTGGACGTCTAGGTTTAATTTAAATAAACTTTTGTTACCTTTGCTTCCTTCCTTCAAATCAGCCCTAAGCTCTTTGAAAAGACATTATTTTCTAAACTAGATTATAAAACGAGTAGCACTGTCTCCCATCGCATGTCGAGCCATGTTCCATCGCTAACGGCGTAAAGAATGGAACGAGTTGACTATGAGCCCCTCGGCGCCCGCGTCGTTGCGTCACGCTCACTAAATACAAGCGACGCTTTTAGATGGACAGATATTAATTTTTTTGACGGATTTTTTTCCTTAACAATTGGGTAGTTTCCTCGTGTTAAAATTGATAACGTAGTGTTGCTAAATTTATAGTAAACCATTAAATAATTGTAATAAAGTATAAATTGCAAAATATAATTAAAATCATAAAAAGAATTAATACCTTATTAAAAATAAGTAAATAATTTAATTAATTTGCTATACGAATCTTAATACTGTTTAGAAGAAGATGATGTTCTGACGATAAATAAAAATCGACAAGAAAATAAAAATCAGCATACTTAGGTAGCTAATACACCAAAGATATATTTTTATGTACAAATCTGAAAGTTCTAAAGAAATTCTACTGACAGGGATCAGGGGGTATCAATAAGAAAAAAAACATCCTCTCAGAAATGAATACTTATTGTATTCTATCGTTCGAATTAGACTGGTGTTGGCCGTTTTTTTTATTGTAACCCTTGGATTGCAGTCTCCTATTAGCCGAGGCAAAATACGGTTTCGAAAAACATTAATTTATAATAGCGTTTTTTTTGTTTATTTCATTCTAAAACATTATTCTAAGATGATTTATTCAAGAATCCAACAAACTTTCCACCCGGAAGTAATTATATGGATTTAAATTAAACATTCATTGTCTTTTTTATTTTATTTATATTGAATATTTTAAAGTAAATGTAAATGAACCTAAATAAAGATAAAAAAAATATTAATATTTATCCGGACTTTTTAGGAGCGAATTAAATATTGATTTTTTTGATGTCTGATTTTTTGTTGGATTTTGCCTCTAGGTAACTATTTAATTGATAATATATCCGTTACATTAAAAAAATTAGCTATTATAAATTATTTCCAAATGTGTCATTTTTAGGGTTCCGTAGCCAAAATGGCAAAAACGGAACCCTTATAGTTTCGCCTTGTCCGTCTGTCCGTCTGTCCGTCTGTCCGTCTGTCCGTCTGTCCGTCTGTCCGTCTGTCCGTATGTCACAGGCATTTTACTCGAAAACTATAAGGTGTATTTGAATAAAATTTTGAGGATAGGTGTATTTTGTTAGCCGCTACAAAGTTTTGTAATTAAAATTACTAAAAAAATTTTTTTTAGGGGTGTACTCCATACATAAAACTAAAAGTCAAATAAAATTTTTTCATCGTGAGCCCACGTGTGGCACATGAATCGATAGGCCTTTCAAAATAAATATAAGGTTTCTTAGCATTTTTTTTGATTAAGTGAATAGGGTCGGAGATAATCGCCCCGAAAGTCACTAAAATTCTGTCCCCCCCCCTCTAATTTTTGAACAGTGTATTTTAAAAATATAGAAAAATTCATGGACATAGGGCTTATTAATTTCATTCACCGAAAATTGTTTTGAACAAGATCGGATGAAAGGTTTCTGAGATATTGCTGAAAAACTGCCTTCCTCAAAGAAAAGGACGTAAGTGCCGCAAGATTTCTATGACGATACGACCTTTTTAATAGGCACGGAACCCTTCGTTTTGCGTGGTCCGACACGCACTTGGCCGGTTTTTCCATACAAGTTGTCAGTTCATTGCCTGGACTATATAGTAAGAATTTGCTCGAGTTTTAACGACTTTGTCAGCCAAAATAAATCCATTGACATCTTCCACGACCTAAAGTAACTAAGTTAAAATCGACATTATTGCCAAAACTAAAATACTTCTGTCGCCGTTATTAGTTATATAGGTAGATATTTACATGTAAATTCTGTAAATGGTAGGTTAGTAATTTAGTTCATATTGTGTATTGTGTAAGTTATAACTTTTATTGATCTCACTGCAACATGCGTAGCCAATGTGATATACTTCCGTAATTGTTGTATATATCGGAAAAAATACCTCCTAATATACTACCTTTAAGTGAAATGTAATATACATATATGATGTGGATGTACTTAATAAATAAACCCTTCGCATCGTGAAACGAATCACTCGAAAATCAACTAACGCCGAACGCAACTCGCACCCTCTTTCGTCGAATAAACGTCATAATTAATTTCCATAAGTACCCTAATGGCTAGGGAGCGACCCAGTATTTAGAGCGCAGCCCTAGCCCCGAACTGTCAAACCGGAATAACCGGCAACAACCGGTTACCGGTGACACAGGTGGTTCCCACGACGGGGTAACCGACTTTTGGCAACGGTTACATTACCAGCCCACAAGAGCTAAGTACGTCTGTTTGGGGCGTAGTGGGATTGGTTACATAATAGTCTAAAATTATCCCAAGATATTTATTAGCAACTTAAGACAAACTTCAAAAATCAAGTTTACTATTGCATAAAGCTTTTAAAAGCGTTTGTTCTAAATCCAGTTTAATTTAAAAATTACTAGTCATTTTTCGTTCATCTTGTGTTCAAAACCTATAAGTATTTATAATGTAAGGCTGCTAAGTTTATGATATTACATGCCATGTTTTACTGATGTTTCTAATGGAAGTACTTTTATAAATATAGCTAATTGATACATATAGATAGATATAGAATAAAACTTTCAAAATTATAAGCATGTCTTAAGTAGACATTGATTGATAAAGCATGCACTAAATAGGTTACCTACACATATAAAGGAATTTCGTAGGGACATTAGAAAACATGATTTTCGAATTGTTTTAGGAATTTCGTGCGTGATCCGGGTTACTTGGATGTTTAGCTACAACTAAAACCAATCCGCTCTTATAATATTTATGTTACTATAGAAACGAACTACCTGACATAAGTAAGTGATCAAAATATTTCTGAGGCCGGGAATCGAACCAGAAGAACCGTATCGTCACAGAAATCCTTTTCTTTGAGGAAGGCAGTTTTTAGCAATATCTCGAAAACCTTTGAACCGATCTTTTTCAAAACAATTTTCGGTGAATGAACTTAATAAGCCCTATGTCCATGAATTTTTTAAAATTTTTAAAATACGCCGTTCGCAAATTAGAGGGGGGGGGGGGGGCAGAATTTTAGTGACTTTCCTTTTTATTTTGAAAGACCTATCGATTGATGTGTGTTCACACGTGGGCTCACAATGTTTTTTTTTAACTTTTAGTTTTATGTATGGAGTGCACGGACAGACGGACATGACGAAACTATAAGGGTTCCGTTTTTGCCATTTTGGCTACGGAACCCTAAAAATTGACGTTTAGATCTACCTGACGCGCGTACAATGCGTTACGTGATCGACTAGCAGGTGGTAAAGAACTGGGAAAAATGTTAAGAAATTTTCTGATTGACGACCACAGAATACAAAATTTATTGGTAAAATAAGCATTTTACAAGTCAGAATATAAAGACTGTACATGATAAAATCTGAACACACCTATTCTGCAGTCTTTACACCCAATATTTTAAGGTTTTTACCATGCAACAAAGTAACAACTGCATTGATTAACTTCTGTTATAAATTGTAACATGAGGAAACTACCAAATACGACGCTCATCGCTCCACGAAACTCAAGATCTCAAAATTACATGCCATCTTTTATATGAAACGATCATCCTTATCCTAATAACTTTGATTAAAGACGTGTATTTTCAACTCGCATTATTCCGTCGTCCTTCGCGAACACGTGTGATGCCTAGCAACCGTACAGTCCGCCACCACAAAACATCCCATCGCCTTTAGTTACATCATCACATCAGGTACTGCCATGCGTGAACTTTCGTCGCCCACTGTAAAAACCCTCTGCCAATGTTACTTTGTGTCGTATCCTGACGTAATAAGGTTTAATTTTGTTGGGATGTTTTGTTATGCCTAATATACTATTCGCCACTCCAGGCGTCGTCATAGAGATGTATACACTTTCTTCCTTATTACAATGGGATAAGACTCAAATGTGTAAACATATATTTGAGTTGGACGACGGCCGTGGCTACCCGTATTATGAAATCAGGGTCCTCATAAGTCTCGTGTAGGTACCTACTTGCGAAGTCTCACTTCACCGGGGTTGGTGCGGCTCTTAGCTTAGCTATTTATAACACGTGTCCGGTGTGATACCTACTTCTGCTGCTATTGAATTTATTCATTATTTGCAAGTATTAAAATAGTTATATGTTCATAGTTTTGTGACTTTTGTTGGTGGACTTCACAGGGGATAGGAGAGCTGGCTGGCTTCCTTGCTCAACGCATAAGCATTGCTATTCAGCGAGGAAATGCTGCCAGCGTTTTATTTTATTATAAGGCAAATTAGTGAAATCGTGTAGGTAGCGAGGACTGCATTATAGCAAATATCTGTAGCACTAAAATAACTGTCTCATTTTATATAGGTAGGTACTTTTCGTGTAATAAAGTGAACATTTTATTGCCACATTCTATCATCTCGTGGTACTCTTCTGAACGGATTTCGCCTTAGATATGTTGTTTTCTCTACGAAAGTATTTAATTTATCACTCGTTTATCAATACCATGGGCCTATTTATTTTAAGACGCCTTCATTACTTAATTTCCTGGTAGCTGCCAAAAAAATCGCAATAGTCCTTTTCAAACTGTTGTGGAGAAGCTGCTTTTATTGCATTCGCAAATCCGCATTTTTGATAAGTCCGCATTATACCAGGGCCGCATAAATCAGCAAGCGTACGTACATGTTTGTGAAGGGCCGAATCTCGCAGGAGGCTGCGGTCGGGACGTCCGCCCGCCGCTTCCGCTCCTCACATTTCAACATTTTTTACCCCTTTTTTTGTTCCCATACGCAGGATGAATATCCCCACTTTCAAAACCATAACGCAGCAACTCATAAGAAACTTCGTTACAATTTCAATTCTAACACTTGGAGATAAAGTACAAAATTGTTGCAACTTATGAGGAGGCTTTATCCGTTCTTGTGTTGTAATTAAGTGATGTTTTTTGAGCACTCGATTGAATATTGTTCTGTATCTCGATTACTTTAATATGCTCTTTTTTTATTCATACAAAAACGTGTGAGCGGATATCGGAAGGAAGTTTTACAGCTAAGATAAATCTTTAATTTTAAGTGCAGATGGAGGGGTTTTTCATTAATAATTTTGAAGGGTTTTGTGTACCGAACCTGTGTAAATGCCTACACCCCTAATAATAGGCTTAGGAAAGCCCGTTTCTGACTTATTTTCTGCGAATGAAAGACATGTATTATTAGGTTTTCACATATTAGTTACCTACACGTGTATCAAACCCTCGTAGCCTCGTGTAGCCTCTTACCAAACGTATTGTTATCATAGTACAGTCAGCCACGCGAACAGCGCCTTGTACACTCACAAGGCGCTCATAAATATCTGGCTAAATTCGACAAAGTGCATGTAAACATATCTATGACGTTGACTGTACCAAACGAGTAAGGACAGCAATCTAAAATTAACACTCAGTGAATATTGACGACCGAATAGCCTAGTGGTTAGAGAACCTGACTATGAAGCTTGAGGTCCCGGGTTCGATTCTCGGTCGGGGCAGATATTTGTATGACGAATACGAATGTTTGTTCTCGAGTCTTGGATGTTTAATATCTATTTAAGTATGTATTTATCTATACAAGTATGTTTATCCGTTGTCTAGTAACCATAGTACAGGCTTTGCCTAGTTTGGGACTAGATCAATTGGTGTGAATTGTCCCACGATATTTATTATTTATTATTTATTTATATAATACACCGTACCTACCTACCACCTAACACGTCAAGCAGTTAATACTTAGTACCAACCAGCATCAGCAGTTAGTCTGTTAGACAGGTACTGTCTCATTAAATACCTTCATAGCTGTGTGCATAGTGTTATATGTATATTTTATTTTTTATCCTAGCTTTGTTTCTTTGTAAATGGGTACTCGAGAAAAGCTTTAACTCTGCTACAGCGGTTCACGGGGGCGAATAATCGATCTAGGTAGCTAGTTCTCATTTCCGGGAAAACTCGTTTTCCCGTTTCTACTCTCATCTACTGAAAAGCAACTAGAACAGATCCCTCAAAGGGATAAGTTCGCCTTTGTACTCAACGTCTCTATATTATTTTGAATAATAAAGTGTTATATACTATTACTAAAACGCCGAGCAAAGCGCATTACCTAGAAACTTCGTTTCCTAACTATTAATATCATAAAAGCCCAAATGTAGACGACATATTCGAGACCGGAATTCAATAGGTACAACAAATCAATTCGTTGCTATACTTTTTTTTTTGTGCCAAGTAAAGTTATTACCTACACTGAATCCTACGTATTTTGGTTTTTGAAATACGTATGACCATTTGCTCCAATGTATTGTCACTACAATCAGCCACAGTAAAAACCAAGAAATAAATCTGCGTTTTATAAATTTTAGGTACAGAAGCGTTAGGTCTTCCGCCAACTTGAGCGGGTGTACGGAGCGGGTACACGCCTATTGAAAAATAGTATGGTCAGCGCTGACTGCCCGTACTTTTTCAATGGGCGTGCACCCACAGGCGTGCACCCGCTCAAGTCGGTCATTATCATCATCATCATATCAGCCGAAAGACGTCCACTGCTGGACATAGGCCTCCCCCAAAAAGTGCCACAATGACCGTTCCTACGCCACCCGCATCCAGCGGACTCCAGCGACCTTTACCAGATCATCAGTCCACCTTTGGGGACTACCCACGCTGCGCCTTCCGGTACGTGGTCGCCTCGAGAACCTTTCCACCCCAACGGCCATCGGTTCTACGTGCAATGTGCCCGCCCACTGCCACTTAAGTTTAGCGATTCGGAGGGCTACGTCGGTTACCATGGTTCTGCTACGGATAGCCTCATTTCTGATGCGATTACGCAGAGATACTCTCAGCATAGCCTTCTCCATTGCCCTTTGGGTGACTTTGAGCCTTCTTATTATTAAGTCGGTAAAGGGCCTAAGTCGTTGGTACTTAATTCAAGAATTCACAACCATCCCCTCAAAGGAATCTTCCTTAAGCTGAAAAACCTCAGCACTGCATTCTACGGCACATTTTCAGCACACTTTGAACTTTGATCGCCGTCTGAACTTTAGCGGGGTCAGAGTTCATCCGAACTAGGTGAGCGGCCGGCGGGCCGAAAGAGCGTAACGCGCCTACAACAGGGTTGACACAACTTTGCCTCTCGCTAGTACGGCGTTCCATACTAGCTAGGTACCAATTTAACTCAGACATGTTATACACGGCCGTATACGCTGCGTGTTACGGCGGTTGGTTCTTACGTCGTATGGGTACGGTGGACGCAAATAGGACGTCAGCCTCGACGTGGATAATTTGTGAATCGCGTGCTCAGATTTAACTGCGATACCAACGGCGGCCGCTGGATGGGGCTTGAGCGCTGTTAGAGTGGGATATCCTATGGTAAGTACATACGTAACACCAAAGGTAACATTTAGGTACATACTCGTAGAAAAGCTGGCTAAAAATAACTTAAGGGGATTCCTTGATTACAATTTAGAGAGACACTTTTAGATATTTACAGAAACAATTGTAAGGTAAATAGTAAATTTGTGTAGATTCTTCTATTATCTTCGTGTATCTAGATGTAGATTTGTAATATTCAATGTTCATCTCTGATTCTCTGTGTAATTTACATACATATATAGTGTACTCTGTACATAACATAACTATTTGCATGCTGTTAAGAAATAGCTGGAGAAGGTTGGACAATTTGTTAACCCAAGACCTGTAACTTACCCTTTTTCTGCAAATAAATCTTTATCTTATCTTTTATCTTCCTCGCGCAAGTAAACGAGATTGAGAAGCAACACCCATCGGTAAAATACCTAAACAAATATAATATAGTCTTCTTATGCGCTTCTATGAGATTTTAGGTGTAAGTAGTAAAATACCATCGTTTAATAAAGTATTGTTTGAGTTGCCTGCGATAAAATAGGGAAAATATCAACCCAATAATTGTATTCTGAATTGATAACAATCGTGTTTGGGCACAAAATGTCTATCTAAATTAATTAATTTTGTTATCTTGCCAAGATATCTATCTACATTAATTAATTTTGTTTCCTAGTTCGGCAACAGCCTTTGAAAAATATCATAATTAACCAATTCATGCCCTTAAACTAGATAAAGATATATACCTATACTAGCTTTTGCCCGCGGCTTCGCCCGCGTACTAAGAGTAATGTTAACAAAAAAGGTGCATCTCAGTTTCACTCTTTTATATATTTAGATCGACTCTACATAGACTCTGCATATCGAACATAGACTCTACATATCGACTCTACATATCGACTACATATCGACTCTACATATCGACTCTACATATCGACTCTACATATCGACTCTACATAATATCGACTCTACATATCGACTCTACATATCGACTCTACATATCGACTCTACATATCGACTCTACATATCGGCTCTACATATCGACTACATATCTGGACCCCCATATAAAATTTCACCCCCTCTTTTAAGAGGTTGGGTGCAGATTTCCAAAAAAAAATGATGCACGATTTTTTTGTTAGTCACAAATAGTCCGCATACCAATTTTTAGCTTTCTACCTTGAAAATTGCGGAATGCTCCATACAAACTTCCACCCCCCATTTTGGGGAAGTGGGGGGTTAGAAAGAGCCAAAAAGTAGCCTATGTCACTCTCCATCCCTTCAACTATCTCCACTTAAAAAATCACGTCAATTCGACTCCCCGTTTTGCCGTGAAAGACGGACACGGACAAACAAACAAACAAACAAACAAACACATACACTTTCCCATTTATAATATGAGTATGGAAGTATGGATGGATATACTTTTATGTTTCACGTGCTTAAGTCCGATTCGTATAAGAACCTAACTTAGCTCTGCTGAAAAGCAGGCTTATAGTGATTAGAACTGCTTTATATTTCAGACAAATGACGTCCACTGCGGACCCACGAAAATAGTTCGTATTAAGTCGTTCGTAGCGTGGACAGTATATAAAATTACACTATATAAAATGTAAAATGTACAAAAAAAATATCTAACATTTGTTATGCCACGACGCATCTTTATAAAACCGGTCTTATATCGCCAGCCCCAATCGTTTCATCGTTTTTCAGTCACCCTTCAGTTTATATTCCCTAACTAAAATAATACGAGCATCTCAGACGTCAGACTGTAAAAACCAAGCTCCCGCCACCCAATTTCATGATTAAGTCGGAATTATGGCACTAGTTTTAATGCAATATTAACTAAATTACTTACCTAATTCGTCGTAACTGCTCGCGGAGGGTGAAACCAGAATTAATTTGTATCCAGACCTTTAATCAACCCGGAGACCTAGGCCTGGTGTTCACGCAGCTTACTGGCATGTTGTCCTAGAAACCAGTGTATATCTGACCTCTAGTTACGAGCGATTGTTGTGAAACTCAGCGTCAAGATGTCTTAGAGGTGAGCGACGAGGTAAGTCGAGTCGAGACAGGTCGTGAATAGCAAAGAGGTGAATGTATACATTGAAAATGTAATTGTACGCGATTAAGTGCAACAAGTTGGCTACCTCGATATACGCACTGCGTGAGCTGAGCAAACTAGTGTCGTCGGATACCCTCCTGCAAGTGTATTACGCCTATATACATTCTATTATATCATACGGTGTTATCCTTTGGGGAAACTCAACGGATAGTAGAAGAGCCTTAATTCTCCAAAAGAGTCTACGTCTACTACTAGGCTAGAAACGATAAGTGAAGTGACACTTACACAATGGGCCTAGTTTGATTTGTGTACCTAAGTGTCACCTATATTTATTCATTTATGTGTTTTGCTTTTGTTTATCGTTTAATACTTTGTATTTGTCACGAATAAATTATTTTGTGGCAGTGGGCGCCACATTGCACGTAGAACCGATGGCCATTGTGGCGGAAAGGTTCACGAGTGGCGACCACGTACCAGAAGGCGTGTAGGCTCGGATAATAATTTTGCGCAGAACATAAATTCCACGTGTAAGATAGAT
Source organism: Epinotia nisella (assembly GCA_932294315.1). NCBI lineage: Eukaryota > Metazoa > Arthropoda > Insecta > Lepidoptera > Tortricidae > Epinotia > Epinotia nisella. The sequence goes on from OW028686.1 coordinate 17,986,256, forward strand.
GACAAAAGGCTATTAAGGTGGGAATTAAAAGCTATCCATCCGTGGGCGTGGGCCTCCTTTCTTATGCTAGATCCACACGACAGACTATAAGAAATCAGACAAACTTTATCCTAGTCCCTGCATGAGGATGGAGTGTGCAAACTTCAGAATCCAAGTCCACTCGTCCCATTTGCACCGAGTCTGCACAAATAAGTCGCAGACTACATCGTTGTTTGGGCGGATAGTACCTACAGTCAAGAACTTTAATTTGGGACCCACCTAAGGTCGCATAGCAAGGTTATAGGTTATGCTGTACGCGGGCTGGGTTTCCGCAACTCGACGTCATGAATGCGCCTATTTTGCGTGTGGGTTGGCACTACTATTATTCGTGCCAACCCAGTTCCACCAGGAAGCCTAGCAGACCCTTTATGTTGCCGACGGCCTCCGGCAGTGACCCCGGTGTTCCGAGGTGCTTTGCCCGGTAATCTGCCACCCCAGGGCACGTCAGGATGACGTGGGCGGCTGTCTCGTCCTCTTCCATGCAGGCTCTGCAGAGAGGACTGTCTGTAACACCTAGGGTGAAAAGATGTTTGTTTAATAGTGCATGACCAGTTATGGCTCCCGTCAGAAGGCGGAGTGCCGGCCTCTTTAGCTTCTTTAGCTTCCTCGACAATCCGGGGTTGATTGTCGCATAGCAAACTGAAGACATTTAGAGCGAATATTTTAGTAGTGTCATAAAGTTTGCCATAGACGACTTACGTTTATACGTGTCTAGGGGCAACCGCTCAGTGACGTCAACCGGGCGGAACGAGTCAAACGATCGTTTCCGATTTTTTCCGACTAATTGTCACTCGTGTTTGTGGCCCTGTCTTCTCTCCGGCCATATTTGTTATGTGCAAACATTGACGTATAATAAAGTAAATAGACGCACAATGTCGAACAAAAATTTCAAGAAATGTGCCCCAATTTGACAACTCTAGCTATATTTCAGTTGATGCCAATCGCGTTTACTTATAACCTGCGTTGAGATATATGCTTCATATAAAAGAGAACTTAGTGTTTTAAGCTATAAGGGCCATATTAGCGAATTAGCATCAAATAGATTAAAAACTTTTTAGTTTATTGAGATTTTATCATAATGTGACTTGATTGCTCACGTCAAAACTAAATAGCGAATGAATGGAGTCGCATTATAAAATTATTTTAATAATATTGTATAAACATTACAGTCAATGATTGACGAAGTACGTTGCGGATTTTTGCTGTTTGGAAGTATTTTACATTTTAATGAATAAAATCTATAATATTTTATTTATTTAAACAGGAAGACGAAAAACACAAATAAATCATGATTATTTATTTTTACAGGCAGGCAATGCCTAAACAACTAACACTTTCATTTTTTTTAGAAATACATATACCTACATAAAACATTGTTCGGTGGGCATTACGTATTATCAGTGCAGCTGTCAAACTCCTTAAAAATTCTACGCACGACCAGTGAAAAGGGAATAAGAACTAGGTATTTAGATCATTTAGCGTGGTATATTTGACGTATCTAATTAGTCCCTTTGCGACATATAATAATGACTTACAATCTGAATATCAATTTATCTTTAGTTAAACATTTATTTTTACAAGATTTATATAAACTTGAAAAATAAACACACGACGAAGTCGTCACCACTCTTCGTCGTTGATGTCACCTATCTCGTGCTATAAGCCTATAACTGCGGCCTACTTTGCACATCGCTAAGGATTTCTCGGGAATCTTAAATTGAAAACCACAAATAACGTAACTGTATTGTCGCCATCAGATATATCAGAGCGGCCAAAGTGCTCACAAATATCTGAACACGTCTCTAATGCCTCGACAATAGAGACCGTGTTCAGGTATTTGTGAGCACTTTGGCCGCTCCGATATATCTGATGGCGACTGTACTACTCCATAAAAAAATCTAATAAGTAGGTACTGACTCCTTAGGTTTTTGTTCCGTGATAATCTGTCATTTGTACTAACGAAATTATTTATTCAAAACTATGAAATGCCAATGAGTTTACATGAAATTCTTTACGCTATCAATAGAACTTAGTTAAATAAATATATCCAATCCTTTTTAATTTTTCTTCTATTGCTATATTTGCTATTAACGAATTTTTTCACAGATCATTTTTGTCATTTTTGACAACCGTCAATTCTCACGGTCGAAATCAGACTAAACGCAAAAGAGCCGCAAGTGTCGATCGCGCGGTTCTTTTGGACGGCCACTTTTTTCGGCTGATTGTGTATCTAGTTACTTATACTAAATCAATGTGTGCAAATTATAGTTCGTGAAAATGACAGACACTGGCACATGTTCGTAATTAAAAACTGTGATGATAGCTTTTGGCAAAGATGTTATCAATTCAAGCGCCCATTCGATAAGACATTTAATTGTCTGATCTTGACACTTCACCACTATTATTGAACTGAAGTTTTCGACCTTGTCGAATGTTCTAACAACATTTTAAGGAAATGGGTCCCAAATTAAAGCTCGTGACTGTACCTGCACTCATTTGGGATGCAGGAGGCTTCCATAACGGACATGCTATAGCGGGATACGCTATACAATAGTTAGGTAGATGATAACTAATCATAACTTCATCTCACTACTAACCTGTAGTATATTTTGACGGTGTGATGTGTAATAACAGTGCATAATCGATAAATCGAAGGTAAACTTACTTCGGTCCGCCTAAGATGATCGGCGTTGTCTAACAGCCCAGCTGGTCTATTAAGTACCTAACACTTCGTTTGTACGTCAATGGCACTAATATGTACTCACTCAAAGTTTCATAAATATGTATACTATAACCTTATTGTTGCAGAAATAAGTTCCGTGTACATATTTTTGAGAGTTTGTGGCGTATACATGGTGCCCTTGGCTGTACGTCAGAGGGGTAGTCAGGTAACGTTTCGAACGCGCGTTAGGACAGTTTAACTGTATTTTTTCCATATAAAATTTGACATTTAGATCTACGTAACGTACGTACAATGCGTTACGTGACCTGCCGGTAGATACAAATGTCCGTACTTTACGGGAAAATGACAGCTGATTTGTCCTAAAGCTCGTTCGAAATGTTACGCAATGACCCCCTAGAAGGAGGTTTAGAAATGGCCACACTCTCAGTGTGAAACCAGCCTTAACATAAGGGTAACAAGTAATCGGATACTACGGATGCAGCACAAAGCTGTGACGTCACCGGTTAAGGAGCCCATTAGCGCATCCCGTGTCAAAAGACACTGTTTTACCCGTTGCTGTACATCAATGTGTCAATTTTCTTCCATGTAAACTAAAGATCTGAACTGTGAAGAACCAGAAGCACAGGGAAGCTCAAAACAACTTTTTACAGACTAGTGAAAACGAAAAAGTCGTTCTTGGGAAATTGTATAAAATTCGACAATAAAATTCCAAAACACATTACCGAACTTACTGACTCTAAATTCAAATCTGTCGTAAAACAGAAATTTCGTGGGAGTCCGCTGGATGCGGGTGGCGCATGACCGGTCACTTTGGTGCTCTTTGGGAGAGGCCTATCTCCAGCAGTGGACGTCGCTCGGCTGATATGATGATGATGATGATGTCAAAACGCGTCACAGGTGTGCGGTATCCACCAGGGATGTGCGGAGCTGTGTTTGAGATATATTTGACAACTAGCTGTCAAGTATGCCTGTAGGTCGATCACGTAACGCATTGTACGCGCGTCAGGTAGATGTAAATGTCAGATTTTATATGGAAAAATGACAGTTGGATCTACCTAACGCGCGTTCAAAACGTTACGTGATTACCATCCTGGTGTCAAATAACTATATAAAACCCATCTTCAGACATTTTATTTATTTATATATCGTATGGTAATTAAAATACACTGTTTTCATAAGCTAGATTTACATTCTGCTAAGAGTACTCGTACATTTTTTTAAATCTTCTGCTGGACCATCGTATATTTGGTTAGTGGACACTCCAAGAACATATGCCGTGCAGTTTGCTTTGGGCATCCGCAACCGCAGCAGCAGTTCGCTCCAGTCCCATTTTTTCCGGAGATGAGCACAGTGGCCTATGCCCGTTCTCAATCTACTCAGCATGCACCAGACACGGCGTGATTCATTGAATCCAGTTGGGTGGCTGCCCGGGTCCAGGTCAAAAAGTTCAGGAGGCGTGTCAGCGGCAGACCATTCATCAGACGAAGCCTCATTTAGACTCCGTGGGAAGCTAGGTTGGTGGACCAGCAGCGCCGGAGGGTTTCGTGACTTGAGTCGTTTTTTGGTAAAAGCAGCTAGATCCCTATTGATTGGCAGTTCCGGTCGTTTATGGGCTCGTCAATAAGATTATTTTGTGTTCAACTGAGCTCCGCAATAAGGTGAAAAATCTACAGCGTGTGACTTTCATAAGAACATTTATTTTAAGGGCTGAAAGTATAAGCCCTAATGAACGTAAATTGGTATCTCTAGTTTAAAAAAAACGGTTTTTTTTCATACAAATTAATTCGGCCCGCAATGTATTGGTAACAAAGCTAACAAGTGACAGTAACTAGCTCTGCCTATCTGAAACGTCAAGTGAATGTTAGCAGTACATTGCGGCTCGAGAAAATTAAAAAAATTAATAAATCTCCACTAGAAAAGGTAATTGTTATATTTTTTCGATAAAACGGTTCACAGCACTGAAAGCTATCGTTCCTTAAAATAAATGTTCTTATGAAATTCACACGCTGTATATTTGACGTCGACTATACTTGTCCTGTCCTTGTATTTATCCTTACCATAGACCAAGAATATAATAGAGGGACACAATAGTAAAAGCAACTTCGCACATCGCTGGTGGACATCCACCCTAAAAAGAAATGATGCAGTGGTAATGATGACGTCACAGGTCGACAGTCGTCAAGTCGTTAACCGCGACGAGACGACAGGCGACGCCGCGGCGCGCCGCTAGCCTTTATTGGTTTACGAAGAGTGCGCTAAAAGTCCGCCATTTCACTTTAAGGGCGGAGGGTATGCAATTATGTGTGGAGTGGACTGGGCTGTTATTCGCTACGCGCTCATGCGCCTCACCCCATGCATCACACCTAACGGAACTAGACCTCTACCTACGCTTAGTTACTACGCATCGCGGTGTCAAGATATATTTGTGGGTGAGCGTTGTGGTAAGCTTAAAACAAGTTACAGAATAGGGGGGGCAGGACTGTATACAGGTCTGAGTCAGCTAAATAGCCTGCTGGATTCAACGATACACTGCAATAAAAGATAAACAGATAGTTTAGGAACACGCCAAAATATAAGTCACTATAAGACTTGGCATAGGCACTAGTTTTACAAAAGTGCATGACTGCCATCTGACCTTCCAACCCAGAGGGAAAACTCTTATTGGGATTTGACTGGGTGCCTCACGATGTTTTCCTTCACCGAAAAGCCAACGGTACCTAAATATTTCGAACACAAGTTCCGAAAAACTCATTGGTACGAGCCGGGATTCGAACCCACGACTGCCGTTTGACAGCAGCATGCCTGAACCACTAGGCCACCGTAGTTTATTCTAAACCTAATTTAAATCACCCCTACCCTATATTTATTATTATTATTATGTGCCCATTACATTTGTCCGGTTAACCATGTTAAGACTTTTAGCATAGCGAGTAGACTGTATGTTTATGCGGTCGCGTGATTCAGCCGGGTAATCCCAGTGAGACATACCTACTGTCCGCATAGAGCCTGCCGCGAGCGCGGTTACGTACGATGGCCTATTGGGGGGTGACGACCTTTAACCCTTACTAAACCAATCCCAATGTAACCTACACTCGTACGTAGGCTACGGTGACCGCTTACCATCAGGCGGACCGCACGCTTATTTGCCAGTGACGTGGTAAAAAATGAAGTAAGTTGTCCATCAGCAAACTATTTTCAAGCTACTATTTTATTGCAACACCGAATTGATCTAATGATGGAGAGCGTTGGTAGCCATAGCAACTCCTAAACTAAACAAGACAAACCCGTTTTTGTTTTGGCTCATTGGAACACCCTCTCATAAAGTAGTTGGTGACCCTGCAAAAAAGTACAGTCGGCGATAAAAGCTTGTACGTTCTTTTTCACAAAAATAAAAATTATTCTCTGCCAGGAACCTTAGCGGGAAAACCGGCATCGGGTACGAGCTCAGCGCTACGAATCTATTGTCTTTTTAGGGTTCCGCAGCCAAATGGCAAAAAACGAAACCCTTATGGATTCGTCATGTCTGTCTGTCTGTCCGTCCGTATGTCACAGGCATTTTACTCGAAAATTATAAGATGTATTTGAATAAAATTTTGAGGATAGGTGTATTTTGTTAGCCGCTACATAATTTTGTAATTAAATTACGAAAAAAAACTTTTTTTAGGGGTGCACTCCATGTATAAGACTGAAAGTCAAAAAGAAAAAAATTACAAGCCCAGGCACATCAATCGATAGGCCTTTCAAAATAAATATAAGGTTTGTCAGCATTTTTTTGATTAAGTGAATAGAGTCGGAGATGATCGCCCCGAAAGTCACTAAAATTGTGTCCGCCCCCCCCCCCCTCTAATTTTTGAACCGTGTATTTTAAAAATATGAAAAAATCATGGACATAGTGCTTAGTAAATTCTTTCAGCAAAAATTGTTTTGAACAAGATCGGTTTAAAGGTTTTCGAGATATTTCTAAAAAACTGCCTTCCTTAAAGAAAAGGACATAAGTACCATAAGATTTCAGTAACGATGCGACCTTTGTAATAGGCACGGAACCCTTCGTTGTGCGTGGTCCGACACGCACTTGGCTAATAAGCTTTTGACTTGGCTAGTTTATATCTGATATTTGGCTAATCAACTTATCATCTTACGTTATACGCGAGTAACTGTTTATAAATTGTAAAGGGGTCGTTCTTCTTTTCAACTGACAATAGCCTGTCCCTCGTCTTATTACGGCATCTCATTTGAGTAATGATGTTTACGGTTTTATAATGTTCGAATGAACGTCCATATTATTTTATTCATTAGTGATGTTTAATATTTCACTTTCTCTAACTAGCATTTTTTTTAATGTTTTTTTTTTTCGTAGAATGCCGTGACAGAGTGGTAAACCAAAATGTTGTCCCCACTGAAATAGTCCACTTTGTCACATGTTTTTTTTTAGAAACCAACCGTAAATAAATATTTATATTGGCCAGAAAGGAAACTTTAATTAGTTCTAATGAAGAAACCTATGCAATTTTTTTTAAATCGCACTTCAAAACCACAATTTTCGATAGTTCAAAAACCAAAAAAACAGAAAAACCTCGGATCATTGTCGGTAAAAAAGAAGAACGACCCAAAGGTAATATTTTACTCTTCGAAAAATTTGGCTTGCTGCAGTATACTTTTCATACAAATATTTTTGTGCAAAGTAGCGTGAAACCCAAAAACCCGAAATGGAGATGATTTTAGACAACATATAAAATTTTAGGTAAAAATTTTACCCTGAAACTGTTAAATTCCTTGAGTAGAACATGAAGTGCTCATAATAGTAGATTGTATGACAAGGGGCTAAAATAAGCCATATTACCACGAGATGGATATTTATTTTACAGTACACATGGTGTTACTTTCCCGCACTAGTGCGGAAATGAGCACTTTCCTTGCATATGTTGAAACTTTAAAGAGCCATATGTACTGTAAAACGTTGTACGATACACGTGCGAATAGGTAATTCGCAACTCGTGTCGATTTCGAATCGTCACGAGTTGCGAAAATGAAGATCGAAAATAATTCGAGGGGTAATATGGCTTTTAGACCCGAGTTATACACTCTACTTTTCACTTCGACTGCGAGAAAATAGTAAAACAAAGATTATCCATTCACAATCAATAACAAATTTCACTGCGAAGAGATTGTTCAATTTAGCCTGAGGCGTTTTCTTTTTTAATGATTTGGAATTAGGGACTATAAAACACCTGATGTTTGATTGGTCGATTTTAATAATGTAGCTGTAGGTATTGTGGTTGGTTGATAGCAAAGATAAATGTTTTTTGAAAGAGTTGTGATTGGTGGATTTAATATGGTGAAGTGTTTTCATTGGTCAAATTATGTGTGTTAAAAATCATAAATATGTATACATATTTTCATAAGAGTGAGCGTAGGTGTAAGGCGATGATTCTGGTGCCAGAGCATCGGACCGCGGCGTTTCGAGGTAGCTTTAGGTTCGCGGCGTCCAAGTGTTGGAATGATCTCCCTCCACCTATCCAAGGAGCGTCGAGCAAGTATACCTTTAAGCGCCAGCTTAAAGGCTATTTGTTGACGCTCCAAAAATCCCAACCTTAACCCATCCAGCACTTTTAACATCCCAACCGTGTCGTGTTTTATGCTTTGTATTTTTCATCCCGTTGTGGTACTGTTTTATATTAAAAAAAAACACATTTATTACATTAATTATTTATTTATTATGTTTCTACTATCGAATAGTATGCTGTGTTGCGTTCCGTGGGTCACTTACGGTGCTGTCTGAAAACCAGCGCTGTAGGTGTCTGTCTGACACCTCGGCACAATGCTGAGACAGCGACCGTTTCACTGCCGCGAAGACACACACAATGTGTCAATTGCATTGTATGTCTACTCCCTTTATATCTGTGTGTCTTTTGTGTAGTGAATAAATGTCTTCTTTTCTTTTCTTTTCTTTCTTTTTTCCCTAGGGGCTAGATGTACTACTTTAGCCCCGCTTATTAAGCCTAATATGACACACTTTTCGAGCATGAGATGTGAAAAGATAATTTTAATAGGTATATTTTTTCAAGCGGAGTTTGGGTCGTTCTTCTTTTCGACCGACAATAGCCTGTCCTTCGTCTTACTACGGCATCTCATTTGAGTAATGATTTTACGGTTTTATAATGTTCGAAAATGAACGTCCATATTATTTTATTAATTAGTATTAATTTAATATTTTAGTTTCTCTAACTAGCATTTTTTTTAAACGTATTTTTATCGTAGAAGTCCGTGACAGAGTGGTAAACCAAAATGTAGTCCCCACTCCCCACTGAAAGAGTCCACTTTGTCACATATTTTTTTTTTAAACTAACCGTAAACAAATATGTATATTGGCCGGAAAGGAAACTTTAATTAGTGTTAATGAAAAAACCAATGCATTTTTTTTTAAATCGCACTTCAAAATCACAATTTTGGATAGTTCAAAAACCAAAAAAAAAGGAAAACCTCGATTCATTGTCGGTAAAAAAGAAGAACGACCCGTTTGCAAATATCTATAATAATAATCTAGATGAAAATCGTGTTTGAAAGACTATGAAGGTATACAAAGTTAAACCAACATCTTACCCAGACAAAGCTTCCATGAAAGCAGGTAGGCACGTAGGTAATAATTACAAGAACAACATTTTCAGAAAAGGCCGGCTTCACTACCGTTTCTATTGGTAGGTATAGTGCTCAATAAATGGCGTGATCACACTTTCTGGAAAACTGCATTTCAGATACAAAGACAACAATGGAACGCTCCAGACGAGCAGCGACGCACAGTTAGGATATTACTGCCAGTATCCCAACTTCGTACTAACGCCGCAATTTACCTGTACAATAAAACCTTGTGGTGTAGCGTTCATTAAAACGTTTAACTGTTATTCAGCACAAACGTAAAACTGACAACACGAAATGACCATTTTAGGGAAAGTAGATAAGCCAAAGAATGGGAGGCCAAGATCACATATGGATAAAAACAAGGACAAAGTAAAAATTTCCTTCCTCGAACGCTTCTGCTGTGTATTGAGCGTCCTGCCGATGTTTTTCCGAGGGACTCCGGTATGGGGCTCTTCAAGAAAGGAGTGTATACATTCTTAAAGGGTCGGCAATGCGCATGTGACACCCTTGGAGTTGCAAGCGTGCATAGGCTAAGGTGACCGCTTACCATCAGGTGGGCCGTAAGCTTGTTTGCCACCGATGTGGTATTTAAAAAACCGGACAAGTGCGAGTTCAACTCGCGTGGTGAGGGTTCCGTATATAATCTAAATTTAATAGGTGTTTTTGAATACTCAAACTTCTTATAGATTTTCCTGTAATCTTTAGGCAAGGAACTGTTTTCCATATTTTTTCAGAATTTTGGTCCTAATAGTTTCGGAGATAAGGGCCGGGGGGGGGGGGGGATGGTCAATTTTCGTCTTTTTTCCTAAATTATTTCAAATCTGTTTTTGCTAAAATTATAAAAAAAAATATCTGACATGTTTACAACAACCCCTTTTATTTGATATGTCACACAATACAGTTTGCTAAACTTTTTTTTAAATTTTCCAGTTTACCCCCCAAAAGTGGCCCCCTTGTTCAGAATTCATTAATTTACTTTACGTGTTCATTTTTGTGTCACCAATTTACATATGTGTACCAAATTTTAACTCAATCGGTCCAGTAGTTTCGGAGCAAATCGGCTGTGACAGACGGACAGACAGACAACTGAGTGATCCTATAAGGGTTCAGTTTTTTCCTTTTGAGGTATCGGAACCCTAAAAAGTAAAAGAAATAATTACCTACATGGGGATTGCTCCGCCTACAAGAGCGAATGGTAATGATGATGTAGCGTTCACAGATAGGCTTGAACAGCACCCGGAATCTCAGCCCTTGCATCTAGCCTGAACTTTACAGCACTCGATTTTCTAAGAATTAATATAAATAAGGACATTAACGAACGCATAGAGTAGTAAAAAGCAAGCTGCCTTTTGTTATGGCTTTATCACGGAAATATGTGTTTTATTTTAATGTGATTAGTAGCAATGCCAGCAAATCATATTCATTTTTGTCACTGGGTTTTCCTTCTAATTCGGCCTCATGTGAAATAGTTCTAAAATATTCAAGAGTGTAGTTAATAGGGTTTCGAAACAATTTTTCTTCGCTTTGCACCTGAAATTATATCAAGTACAAATTGAATCAACACACCGAAGGTTCAGTAACCACTTAAAGATTTATGTGAACTAATAGGGTACCTACACAATTATTCTCTTTCTGCAAACGTACCGACCTAATTACTTTTGTATTCTGTTAGTTTTTCTTCCCAACGCCACTACATTCGGTTCAGTTTCGAAAGCAACTACATTACGCTGTTTACATTATCATTTTGAGTTGGTAGAATGTTTGAATAATTACAGCGTTTCTTGTTAGGACAAAATACTGGGCAAGCAATCGTTACCATGTCTCGCCTCCAGGTGAACAACTTACCGTGAGTTTTACGACGAACTGCGATGCTACCACGAAAATCGCAATTCGAAGTTCGTATATCTTCATCTCTGTAGCTCAAGTAAGTGCGATAGAGACGGGGTTATCCGAACATCAAATTTAAATTCTCATGGTTACAGCTCTGCTTCGACTGAAATTAATAAAATAGCGCCCAAACTTATGCGTTATGTTTTGTGTGTACGTTTATTGTTTATTTGTCCTAAACTGTAGTTGGGTACGTCAGTCAAGTTAATGTACACTCTACCACTCTTTCATAATACAGTTGTAAGCTATTTCGGTCCATGTTTTGCATAAAATAGTACTCCATTCATAGATACTCGTCTATACAAATGTTCCTATATTATTTTTATAAAGCTTGGGTGTAAATTTGGTAAATTTGCTCCAAGGTACCTATTATTTTCATCTTTTTTTCAGTGTCCTTTCTACGGGTACACTGGTAAAGGAATTTTTGAAATCGGATAATTGATTCCGCAGACATACAAACTGATAAACTCACAAAGTTACAATTTTACACACTTCCTCTATATAATATTAACCCTTTAAAAAACAGGACTTGAACTAAGGACCTTCGCGAAAAACAGCGAAGGTCCTTAGTTCGGTGACGCTGAATAGTCCAAACGATTCTGGTCAGGGAAAAAGTACAAAAAGACGGTCTACGAGTGTGTTAAGCCAGCTTAACGTTGCGAAACCCATTCCCGGCCTGTGACGACACATATGCGTCACTACGCCGTAAAAAAATTAAATTAAAATTATGTGTTAACACATTTAGTGCCCAGAATCGCTACGCGCTAGGCACGTAGCCGATCCCGTGGTTTTCCTCGTATGTAGCGGAAAGCGACTACGGCGTAGGGACGCATACGTGTCGTCACGGGCCGGGAATGGGTTAAAGGGTTAAAGTAAGTATTGGTGTATACTATTCGTAGCTTTAGCCGTAGCAAGTATAGTGGTGATTTACTATTCCTAAACGTAATACATATACACAGAAACAATCAAATAATCCTTAATAACTATACACAAAAACTAAAGCCCTAAGATCAAGGGAAGGTGAATCCAGCTTTTTTGCCAATTACGTGCGTCTCGCCACTCTATTACACAACTTAAATATTAAATGTTACATTGCGCCCACGACTGAGATTGCTCTCAAGTTGACATTCGACCATACTTCATTACTGAATAGATTTCTGTAAGAAGCTACTTAAAAAAATGGTTGCCTGTAAAGTCGGTTTACGGACGATAATTAAAGGGCATGAGCATGATTCATAACTATCTAAAATTAAACTTAAATAAACTCAAATAAAACTTAAATATTACGAATGTTAGGTAGAAATTGTAATGCATGTTAGCTATAAGATTATATTGCTGTGCCCTAATAGGGCTTATGTATTGGACTCCAATTTATTGATAAGACCTTTGTTAACAACATGATGCATGAAATAAATGAAATGAAATTAAATAATTTTACGTGATAACGTGTTGAAAAATTACATAACACGTATTTACACATTTATCGTTAGGAATACTCCTGTAATCTGTTCCGAATAAAATAGTCGATCTAATCTTGTTTCCCCATACAAACTTTGGACCCCAATTTCACCCCCTTGGAGGGTGAATATTGAAAAATTGTTTCTTAGTGCACCCTTAGACCTTATAAGGAACCTACGTGCCAAATTTGGAATTTCTAGAACCAGCAATTTGGGCTGTGCGTTATTGATATGTCACTCAACGGAACGGGACAATGAGTCACACTTTTTCGTGCGTGCAACCGGCGTTCATCGATTTATAAGGCGTTAGTAATTGTAGTTAATAAATGCAATTTATTATCATAAGTCACTATTAAGAAAATCGGAATGAACCGCGCTATCTCGCCAACAATTGCCTAAAACTCCCATATTTTAAGTGGCTTTGCTTTATATGTAACAATGTAAGTGATTCTAAAAATAGCTTTTCTTGAGCTCCCGACGCAGACGAGTGTATATCTGGGTCTGTCTATGACTTCGTAGATACCAAACGGATATGCCTTTAGAAATCTTGTTAGTTGAGATAGTTCTTAGCTACATATGTATGTAGGTGTACAGTTAAAATAATAAGTATTAGACGACTGTCAACTATGAAGAACTCTATTTTTAAATTACCATTACCTACGTCTAGCCTTCACCGATTCTAGACACACCGAAATTGTAAGGAGCCTATGGAGACAGTTCGTCCATTCAAAACTGCATCCCAACCATGTCCGCGATCTTCAGACATGAAGGACCGACGACGACGAGAGAGAGAGAGACGTCTAGCCTAAGATGGTAACGACGTCAGAGTTGAATGATGTTTGCTCATACTAATCACTAAACATTACCCAATTGTGACACTACTCTCGAGCCCGATTTTCAACACGATTGAATTCAATTAATACAACAGTTTCAAACTCAAAACTCAAACTCAAACTCAAAATGATCTTTATTCAAGTAGGCCTAGTAACAAGCACTTTCAAATCGTCAGTTAATTTTTTAGAGTAATTTTTAAACATAAAGAATAAAATATATATGATAAAAAATTGTATAAAAAATACTAGTAGAACATTTCTAGAAAAACAATCTAATGTCAAAAAACAAAATATTACGAATTTCTGTTCATCAATGCGAGCTTTAAGCAAGCGACATGACACATCGGGGCCCGCGGCCTCGCCCCTGATCGTTCCAGTATTACTCATACATGATATTATTTTCATTTTATCAGCCTTGTCATTCGGCTATTTATAATTAAATCTACGGGTGAAAGCGGCCGAACACGTTCTAGACTAACCAAGACTTACTTATTACTAGCTTTTGCCCGCGACTTCGTCCGTATGGAACTCGTTTATATCGTACCTCACCTCACTTACCTCGTTTATATTCACCCCCTTAGGGGACGACTTCCGGGATAAAAAGTATCATATATCCTTCCCCGGGTTAAAAACTATCGACATACCAAATTTCGTCTCAATCGGTTCAGCGGTTTAAGCGTGAAAAGGTAACAACAGACATACAGACAGTTACTTTCGCATTATAATATTACTATGAATTACTAGGCAAATAGCTCGCCTGAACATTTCCTACTTTAGATGGCGAATGGTTAAGCCTATTCCATTTTATAATTAAGGCACATATAGTTATTACTCCTGCTGACATGTTAAAGACAGTGGTGGTCCCAATTGTGAAAAACAAAACATGGTGACGTCAGCGATAAAAATAACTATAGCCACTCGCCAACTCGCCACCATTATCGCTATGGTGTTTGACGGTTTGCTCATTTCAACCGCCAAAGAGATAAGTAGGAGGGTCATAATGGCCACCACCCGGAAAATAATTTCGAAAATATAAGGATAAAGTATTCCTATCATAGATTCATTTATGTTCCTCCCCGTCCTCGTATACAGGGTGAGCAATCCAAATGGGTCAGTATGCCGGTTTTGGAAACCATAACAGATAGCGAAATCTTGGCTTAGGAACCATGACGTTGATTTTAGTAAAAAGAAAAACTGCATTCATATACTTACAAAAATACGTGTACCTACTCGGCCCAGGAATCGAACCTGGACTTTTTGAAAAATTAAATTTCGTTATTTTCCTTTGAATATCGGTTATGTAGCTCTTAAATAGTAAATGTTACTAAGAAACATGATATCTAAAACTAATAAAATGCATTGTTTTTAAACAACGAAATTTAATTTTTCAAAAAGTCCAGGTTCGATTCCTGGGCCGAGTACACGTATTTTTGTAAGTATATGAATGCAGTTTTTCTTTTTACTAAAATCAACGTCATGGTTCCTAAGCCAAGATTTCGCTATCTGTTATGGTTTCCAAAACCGCCATACTGACCCATTTGGATTGCTCACCATGTATATTCTTATTTGTCCCCTCAGAGGGTGTGTCTCACAAAACGTACTGCGTATAGGCATTGATAAAAGTCACATTGACACACCATGAAAACATTACTATCCTTAGAGCATACATAACTCGAGTAGCCTTATGTTGTATTTGCGTACAAAAAAGTCTGCCGAATTTTGCGGGGGCGGGGGGAGCATCTTAATAGAATATTGAAACTCAATTATGTATTAAAAGCTTAAAGTGGTTGAACATTTATAATATAAAGTGATTACAGCAACTTGCGGGCATTTTTATGATCCGTGTTCTCTTGCGAGGCGATTTTGTGATCGATTGTGAAATTGTCTTTGTATGATTTTTTGCACATTGTGCAAGGTTTTTTACAGAGGGGTAAGTTACTGAAAGGCTACTCCAGTTATGTATGCTCTAAGTTACTATCGCAAATGGGCAGTCTTGTAATTAAATAGACATTTGGGTCATTCTCAAATAAATAACGTCATTTGTCACAACTGTTCCGTATTCGAACCTTTTTAGTGTTTTCTCTGGCTGAAAGCCGCATTGATTTTAATTGTCATTGATTTCAAATATGACTTATGGAATACTAGATAAAAATAAGAAAGCTGTACAAATATATCACAATTTTCCTGACAATACATATTTAACAGTGAAAACATAGTGTTTTAATTACATATACATAACTAACTACTACATTTTTGGTCCATTACGAGCCAACAGGACGACAGTGCGTAAGAAGATTTTCATATATTTCAAATGTGTTAGATATAACAACAGTTACACTACACAATGACGGACACGGAAGAATATAAAACATTAAAAAGCAGTAGAAGCATACTTAAAGGAAAAGTTACTAGAATCATCAACTACATTACGGGATTGGATTCAACCGACAGACGAAACTTGAACTTAGATGAAATAAAGTTGCGATGTGCCGACTTATCTACGCAAATGGAGAAATTTGACGAAATTCAACAGGCAATAGAGCTCATAG
Organism: Epinotia nisella; assembly: GCA_932294315.1. Classification (NCBI taxonomy): domain Eukaryota; kingdom Metazoa; phylum Arthropoda; class Insecta; order Lepidoptera; family Tortricidae; genus Epinotia; species Epinotia nisella. The sequence goes on from OW028686.1 coordinate 18,002,340, forward strand.
AGAAGGATGAGAAGAAAGCCGACGAGGAGCGATCTATCATGGAGACTAGATATTACTCAACCCGGGCGCTCATCAACAAATTGCTGGAAAAGGGCGAAGAAGATGCTAAGGCGAACCACCAAGTGTACAAACTCCCAAGACTAGAGTTACCTTCCTACAGCGGCGACATACGCGAGTGGCCTGCGTTTAAGAACCTGTTCGAGTGCGCGATGAACGGAGGAAAAGTGCCGGAGCTGCAACGTCTGCAGTACCTGAAGGGCTGCTTGAGGGGAGAGGCTGCGAGTTTGATCAGTTCCCTTCTAATTCTCGATGGAAATTTCGGTAAAGCAATGAGTATACTAGAAAGCAGGTATGAAAATCAAACTATTGTTGTAAATTACCACTTAAAGAATTTCATGAGTTTTCCGATACTCAATAGATCTAACATAATAGACTTCTTAAATGTGTTACAGCAGAGCTTAGATTCATTAAGTGCTTTGAACCTGCCAGTTCAACATTGGGATGTACTTTTAGTGTATATTATCACTCAGAAACTTGACAATTCTCTTAGAGCGGCATGGGAGTTGACACGGAAAGAGACTACAATTCCAACAATTGCGGAGCTTTTAGATTTTCTTAAGTTGCGTGCAACAGCATTTGAGCTTATGAATGACAGATCTGACAAGTTTCCTCAATCCAAATCAACACCCAAGCTCGCACACATATCGACTAGTGATAATTGTTACGATACTTGTACCCTCTGTCAAGGACAACATAATATTGCTAAGTGTGTACAATTTCTTGAAATGCCAGTTGACAGACGGATAAACTACATAAAATCGAAGTTCTTGTGCTACAATTGTTTACAGCCGTATACTGCCAAACACAAATGTTCAAAAAGCTCTTGTTTAACTTGCAACGGTAAGCATCACACCTTGATTCACCTTGCTAATCCACCTCCTAGGCGAGCTAGTATTGCTATAGCCGCAGAAACAACAGCTCAACAGCAGCAACACATAACTGATCCCGTGCAACAGCACACCCTGCAACAGCAGAGCCTGCAACAGCAGAGCCTGCAACAGCAGAGCCTGCAACAGCAGAGCCTGCAACAGCAGAGCCTGCAACAGCAGAGCCTGCAACAGCAGAGCCTGCAACAGCAGAGCCCGCAACAGCAGACTCTACAACAGCATAACAAACATGCTTTCGTGACGCCTACTACTATGCATGTGTCTAACACTGGTGATAATCAGATTTTATTGTCCACAGCGATAATTAATATACAGGATGATACAGGCATATGGCATTCTGCACGCGTGTTATTGGATTCGGGAAGCGAAGTCAACATAGTTGCTCACAGGCTTGTCCAGCGCATGAACAGTAAGCTACACTATGATAATCACATTATTCAGGGCATTGGCGAGTCAGGTAAGCAAACGCAATTATGTATGAAAGCGAATATAGCATCTCGACTATCTGATTTTACAGCGAAGCTTGAGTTTATTGTCATGGATAACATAACCGTGCCGCTGCCACACAATTTTATAAACACCAACACATGGAACATGCCGGCGAAGCCACACAAATTGCTTGCGGACCCTACATTTTACAAACCTGGCGAGATAGATATGCTTATAGGAGCGCAGCTTTTCTATTCATTGCTGTTAGGTAATCAAATTAGCCTAGGACTGAATAGACCTATTCTTATAGAAACAGTATTCGGGTGGGTAGTGTCAGGAAACGTAAACAAATGCGCATCGGGCACACAAATGAAACATAACGCTCATGTAGCTTTACATATTGTTGACACACCTTCCACAGACGATTTGCTTGTTAGATTTTGGCAACAGGAAGAAGTAAGCCCTAAAGCTGTGTTCTCACCAGAGCAACAATACTGCGAACAATTATTTATTGACACAACAGTGCAAGATGAAACTGGACATTTTATTGTTGAAATGCCTATTCAAAAGGAAAGGGTTCACGAGTTGGGTAACTCCCTTCATAAAGCATATCGGTGCTTGTTAAGTCTAGAATCTAGATTTCAAAAAGATCCCTTGCTCTACACACAATATAAAGCGTTCATATACGAATTTATAGAGCTAGGTCATGCTGAGTTTGTTGATGACTTTCAACATAGTCAAGAACCACACTGCTTTTTGCCACATTTGGGTGTTTTGAGGCCAGATAGCCGCTCTACGAAGCTCAGGACAGTTTTCAATGCGAGTAGTAAGACATCGTCAGGACTGTCACTGAATGACATAATGCTTGACGGACCGAACATATACAACGATGTGCTTGACATAATACTTAGATTTCGTATGTACAAATATGCATTCACCTGCGACATAGTCAAAATGTTTAGGACTATCTTTGTCAAAGAAGAGCAAAGGCCGCTACTAAGAATATTATGGCGTGATTTTTACAATTTTCCTGACAATACATATTTAACAGTGAAAACATAGTGTTTTAATTACATATACATAACTAACTACTACAACAACCATGTGCAAAAGTTAAGAATTTCCCAGCAGTTCAATATTGTAATACTTATTTATATAATAGCTGTCCTATCAATCTTTTGTTCCCTATAGAAAAAGTAAGTAAGCGTTATTCTTTATTTGAGAAATACCCAGATATTTAAATCACGATAACCAGTTTGTCTTTCAAGCAGGGTTATCTACATTTTGTTGTTAAAGCAGACCGTAAGATACTTCTTATACCGACCTAAGAACAGCTATGCTCGCTTCTTAGATTTGTCCAAAGCATTTTTCCATATAAAAATTGACGTTTAGATCTACCTGACGCGCGTACAATGCGTTACGTGATCTACCAGCTGGTGCATTACGTATTGTGGCAGAAACTTGACAATCTAAGAAAGTAAGAAAAGTTACGTGATCGAGGTCAATGTGGTGAGATGGTCGGTCGTCGACTATTCCGATTCTGAATTAATTTACAGACAACAAGCCTTAACAACCTGTCTGACAACCGCAGTAGTTAAATACACTGATTGTACGCCCTCAATTTACTCATTTCCAATGAAAAGTGTCTCAAAACCTGAGTGAAGAGGTGAGTCTCTGACCAACAACCATCGCAACATCGCATCTCTCCTTTTACTCCGTAAAATACGCCTCTGAACCAAACGAGTACGTTTAAAAATCAAATAGCAGGACTTAAAATAAGAGATTCTGTAAATTGAATACAAGTTATTTATTCATTGGGCTGTCTTCGAATACGAAGCATCCTACAACAGTGCTTGACCGAGAAGTCTGTGTCTGCCCGAAAAACTCCTACGTCGTAAGCCCATCGATTACTTACACAACCTCTGGCTATAAATAGACAAAATGCTACAAAAATAGTCTTTATGCTACACTAACTAGGTTCAAATACGATCACAGGTTAGGGCGTGATACGGATTCCAGAAAATAAGCCAATATTTCGATATTCTGCCAGTCATCAAAAAGCTGTCAATAGGCGTCCCCTCGGAGCTAATTATTTATTCAAATAGGAACCGAATTAACACACTATAAAGCTCACTTTCGCTCGCCCCGCGCCGCACCTCAGCCAATTTTCCCCCGTGTTTACTCTACCCCGTATAATTCTAAAGAATCACGTACTTCCCATTCATTTATTAAAAAAAATATATATATAATTTTAGAAAATGCCAAACAGCGGTGATGAATGATTGTATTAAAGACACATTAAAATTGTGTCTCGCGTCATTATTCTTAATCTTCTACGGTTGACTGGTGAATACGTGTTTGATAAGTCTGTTCGTTATCATTTAAGTAAATACAACTTTTTTGTTCGTGTTTTGACACATAAATGAATTATGAATTAAATGTGGTTCTAAGTATCATAATTTCGCATTTCTTAGTCATTATATACTGCTATGGATACTCGTATAACATAGATTTATTCATTCCGCTAGCCAGTTTAATCTCTCCTAATTTGAAATCTACGCATATGCACAGTCAAGTGCAAAAATATGTATCGATTTAATCCTCTCATAAATATGCACCCATATTTTTACACTTGACTTTACCTATACGTACATGTATGTAGCTATATATCACGCATTCATTTGAAACACTAGGTACATTGTGCATACTCTATGAAAGCCCGCAGACAGCCTGAACAAACACCTAGCTACAACCAATCATGTACCTAGACCAGACCTCTATGTACCAGTATCAGTCATTGTTGCGTTCAGCGATGATAACAAAACAAACAATAGTCCGCGCCGCGCTCACGACAACAACTGCACACAGATAACCGATTCACGACTTCCCAACGAGAGCGCTCGAAAATGGAACACCAGTTCCACCCACACAGCCGCGGCTCACCCACACGAGAAAAACGGCCGGGGAAATCTCTCACACTACTAGAACAACTTGTGTAACCTGAGCTGCCGCCCGTCCCCGGATGGGGGTGTAGCATTGCTAGCAGGAGCGAGCGGAGTGGCGCCCGGAGCTCGGGTTTGACTGGCGGGCGGCGGTTAGAGAGGGCGATAGGAGCTGCACGCACACAAGCGCGAGTAGGTAGGTTTCCCGGGCCCGGGCGTAGTACTAGAGACACATTGATCCAGAGGCGGCGGCAGAGCGTCTGGCAACATCGATTGTGCAGTTTCCTGCAACCGCCCGTTGCCTGGCAACCGCCCACCTCGCCTGCACCCGCCCCTCGAATGCTCAGCTTTATTAGAATTTTATTTGCCTCAGGTAATTAGTTTGAGAAAAAGTTACGTTATGAGAGGTTACGTTATTACGGCTTTGTGTTTATATTTACGAGTTTGGGGATTTTGAACTTTTTTATGGGTTTCTAAGGTTTTTGTTATGCCTTTGAAATATACGTAAAAAGGATAAGCGGAGTGTTGAATTGGATTGCGTAAACGCAATTGCGAGAGGTAACAATCATGTAAGCCTATTCATGGTCTCAAAGGATTCTTTAGGGTTTTGTTTTTCATTCGTGCGATTGACGTATAAACGTGAATGGACGATTATTACGCTCAAGTATTTAAAGTGAGAATGAATGGGTGTGTCCTCAATATTGCCCGAGCTGGGAAAATTGCTGTTAACATTGGCAACATGCAAATAAATAATTTCAATTCATTATAATATTGCTCGGAGTGGATATGTCGAGTGGCAGTTATTTGCATTCAGTTTTCGAAAATGTATGGGCAATTTCCCGGTAAATTTCTTATGTTGTCAACGTTTGAACCGGAAATTAATTATGTTTAAAAGTGCGATTTGTTTTCAAACACATACCATTGATTGCGCGTGAGCTGAAGCGACAGTAAACTTCTCAGTGTCTTAGTCAATTCAATTTAACGCTATTGGTGCAAGAAATTAACGTCATTAAAAAAACCCTCACCGCCAACAATAGGGGTTTTTTTACGATGTCATTCGAACCAGTTTTTGGAGAGGAACAAATGTTTGTATAGGAGCAACTACAATTAAAGAACTTAAATACCCAAATACTTGAGACAAAGATTGACCTCGCTGGCGGCAGCCCAAAACGCTTCATACTAATTGACATAAAAGTCACAATCTGCTATTTGTACTAATCGTTGAATGACAAATCAAGTAAATTGCTATTTCGGTCACGAATTACTGCATTTAGTCCATAGTCCATCCATTTTTTGTTGTTGTTAAAAATACATATTACAACAAAAAATTATCTAACTCTAACTCTAATCGCCCGCCCCTAGCCGTTTTTAATAGCCGTAGTTTTTAACTTTTACTTTATTACAAGTATTTGATGGTTTACTATCCATTTAGCAACACTACATCAATTTTAACATGAGTTTACGCCCCTATTTCGCAGATCTACGCTCGTAGCCGATAATATGTGAAAACGGGTATGTAGAGGAAAGCGCCTACCAGTAGTGTGCCCGCCTAGCGGGTTCCTGGCACTTAGGGTGCGTACTCACCAGAGCTGTGTTAGGTAGCGGAGCACTATCCAGAGGTGTCAGCTGTTTTCTGGTAAATTTGCACAGAGGTGGCAAGATGGACAAGCCTAGACAAGTGCTAATAAAATCGTCCGAAATACGTTTCTCTCCCAAACAGTGCCACAATGATCAGTCCTGCGCCACCCATATCCAGCGGACTCCTGCGACCTTAACCAGGTCATCAGTCCACCTTTTGGAGGAACTACCCACGCTGCGCCTTACAGTACGTGGTCGCCATTCGAGAACCTTTCCGCTCCAACGGCCATCTGACAAATGCCAATTTAATTTCGTTACACAATATTCTGTCGAGTCAGACCTCCAGCAGCGCAGTAAAGGCCGCGGCACTCCGCCACCCTCCGCGTAATCCCCGCTGGCGCCGCTGAAGCCGCGCTAATTCCTGTTTGAAAACCGACTCCATTGATACCGCTCCACTTTAATTAGCCAAAATTGAGGGCTCTTCTGTTTATGCTCTTCTAATTTTTATTTAATGAGTGAAGCATTTAATTACAAAGTCTTTGCAAACGCAATCCAGTTTTGATTTCATAGATTCGTTACTTCGAGAGCAAGATCGCTTAACATTCACTAATAATGAGCATTCAAGCGAATCTTAAATTACAGGTAAAAGCTCACAACATTAACCGGAGCGTTTTAGCGAGCATTCTAGCGAAAATGAAAAAATTAAGTACCTAGCCACTGTTGTATAATAAAACTGTAAAGATCTTCACCTATCGTTTCTTTCCGCTGGCCATAATCAGCCTTGGCCGATCTGGAAATCCCTAAAAAGATTGCGTTCCCAGGTCAGGTAAGAATTTGCTGTAGTAGGGCGCCCTAAGTAGCTCAGACGCCCAATATCCGTGTGGAACGGTTTTCTAAACGATACAGCACATGGCATCTGTGATGCACATGGCATCGATGGCTACTGTGATGCTCGTGAACAAGCCTTAAGTTACCTTCGAGCTTTTTTCCGAGCCCAGCAATTTTGTTATTGTACCGCCACTGTCTCTTCCCGCGCGCCTGTCGCTATCGGTACTCACCTAGCCTTCCAGCGTGGCTAGCTCAACCGACACCGCGAGCACGACGCGAGACGAGCATTTACTAGAATCGTGAGAATGTTAGATGTTCTGTTCGTTGTTCAGTTCGACTAATTTAAAAACGGCGAATGCTCGATATTCTGTTATGTGTGTTCGTAAGTTGTCACCGAGACAGATTTTTTACTGAGCGCCTAGATTTCAACGAGCACTTGCTGGTATGGTTGAAGTAAGTATTGTATGCGTACCGCCATGCCTCCGCGCAGTATAATATTTGTGAGCAAATGTTATACTGACCGTCATAAGTAAAATTGGGTGAAATCAGTAAGTGTTCGGCAAAGTACAAAATACCGCACACATCACGATCTTCCCGAAAGAGAGATTCGTCCAGAAAGTCCACTCTCCCGCTTATACCCTAAAACACTTTATTTATTTATTTAATCGTATGGCAAACAGGACGAAAAGTAGCAAATACACATAATCAATTATAGATTAATATTAAGGCTAATCAGTCATTTGATGGCTTCGTCGCTAAGGACGATCAGGTCTTCTGGAGGGCCACCGGCGTAGCGCGTTAAGGGGCAGTCCTCGATGATGTGCTGGATGGTCTGTAACATCGGCACCGCAGGGGCAAGCTGGTGACTCTACCCTACCCTAAAACACTATCCTGGGTTAACGATGGGGAAGTGCGACGAGAAGACTACAAGTATCATACTGATAAATACCTTTGATATTTTACCATCAAGTTAAGCACTGCTACGCGTTCGCGCACGTGGAGTTCGTAGCACATACTTTTCGCAGAGCAGCGGAAATAACTCGCTGTAATTAAACATCCATATCCACCAGTCATATTAAAAGGGTTTAAAAATGTCACAAAAATATGTTGCTCCTTTGTTCACGCTATTAATGACGCTCATCCAATCTCTCCAAAATCCTGTCTATTTATAAAAACGGTGAAGCCTGAGCTCACCTACCCATGCACTCCAGCAATCCAATAACACCAGACACTTGGACCTCTATTTGGTTCATCTCTTTAACATACCAATCACATTTTAATTGTTTGCAATTATGTAATATTAACCTAAGTTGTTGTCATTTCGAATTTTCTGATGCACTATTGCAAGCAGTGTAAACATAGAGCGATACTGTGTGCTACTTTTATAGATAATTTTTATTAAATTAATATCGGCTTTAATATCATTTGTATCATCTATTTAAAACTACTAGCCGCGTATACAAAGGAAAGGACCTAGGTGTAGCGACAGGATAAAATATAGCACATAATCCCGTAGGTCCTTTTATATATAACCTACTAAAGAAAAGGGTTTTTAGAATAGGTCGGGTATAGTTTCTGAGATTATCCCCAACATTCAAAATACCATACACAAACAACAATAACAATTACAAAAACAATAAAAAAAGAGCTTATTACAAGTTGCGAGTTGCAACTTGCAATAAGCTCTTTTTCCAGCATGAGACGAATCGAATGACAGATCATTTATCAAAATCGGAGTCCATATAGATGATGGCATGTACAAAAATCGGCCTCGTTAGACAACATGATTTCATCATCTTATCAGCTGAAAGACCTCTACTGCTTTATATTTATAATTAGTATAAATAAATATATAGGTCTCATTCTAACACGATATCTCGGCACTGGCGAAAGCGAGCGCGCGAATCACATTAAAATTTGACTTGGATCGAAAGTGACCGGTACGGTTAGACCTCCTACATGCAATCCCTGCAGGGGCACTGCTCAAAGAGCCGGTGCACGGCATTCAACGCAATTGCAGTTTGCATTTGTGTGAAATGAACTTTTTCCCTGCCTTACTTTTTCTAAAAAACGTATGTACAGTAAGGGAAATGTATTCACGTAGCTACTCTACGTGATAAGGTCCTAGAACCACCAAAAGTGTATACATGTTTATGATACTGACCTTTTTATGCCTTATTGTCATAGTCATCATCATCATCATCATATCAGCCGAAAGACGTCCACTGCTGGACATAGGCCTCCCCCAAAGAGTGCCAAAGTGGCCGGTCCTGTGCCACCCGCATCCAGCGAGCTCCCGCCACCTTTACCAGGTCATCAGTCCACCTTGTGGAGGGGCCTACCCACGCCGCACCTTCCGGTACGTGGTCGCCACTTGAGAACCTTTCCGCCCCAACGGCCATCTACGTGCAATGTGGCGCTCACTGCCACTTAAATTTAGCGATTCGGAGGGCTATATCGGTTACCTTGGTTCTGCTGCGGATAGCCTCATTTCTGATACGATCACGCAGAGAAACTCCCAACGTGGCCCTCTCCATTGCCCTGGGTGACTTTGAGCCTTCTTATGAGGCTTCTTAAGTGACCACGTTTCAGTGCCATATGTCATCACTGGCAACACACAGTGGTCAATGATTTTCGTCTTGAGACACTGCGGAATATTGTCATAGTAAGAAGAGCGAAAAAGGTACGTGAATACATTTCTCTCACTGTACCTACGAATTATCATTTGATATTTAACAGTACCTTCCAGTAAAGGAAAATATCGTGAGGAAACCGGTGTAATCCCAACAAGGTTTAGTTTTCTCTTTGGATTGGAATGTCACATGGCACTTGGCCGTCGTTTTTGTAACACTAGTGCCTACGCCAAATCAAAGGGATTAGGTTCCAAAGTGGGCCCCGGGCTTCTTTAGGACACAGCCGGGAAAGACTCTAGGAATCATCCTCCTAGCCTAGCGTCTTTTAACTGAGTGACCGAGTTGTTTAACGACGATGAAATATGGAAAGTTTATGTTTTAGACAGGTAAGTAAAAAAAAAATACAAAGCCGGAATGAAGGAAAGGGTACCAACAGACCCTACGAGTATATTTACACTACGCTAAAAGCACACAACTATAGTCCACTATGGTCCAAAAGTAAACTAATTCGTTTCTATCAATACCGATTTTGTATTTGTGATTTTTTAGGTTTTTATTTAAATTTGTGTTATTATATTGCCTGTCTTTAAGTTCACCCATGAAAACAGTCCCACCTGAGCAAATATTAGAATTAATTTTGACAGTAGTTGGGTGACCTGTGTGTCGATCACGTAACATTTCTTACCTGCGTTATCAGCAAGAGAACACTGATCATAAAAATGCCCGCATGTTGCTGTAAGCACTTGATATTATTAACGTTCAATCACTTCAAGCTTTTAATATATAATGTTTTATTGACATGTTACTAATTTATTAAAAGTGAATACAAGATTATAATTAGCATTAACTAAGATAAATTAAAACTAAGTTAAATCTAAAAAAGGCCCTCGAAGCATTGTACCGAGGATGCTGGCGGCATTTCCTCGCTGAATTGCATTGCTGATGCGTTGCGCGAGAAAGCCGCCAGCTCTTTGAGTTTGAATATCCTATTAAGATGCTCCCCGCCCCCGCAAAATTCGGCAGACATTTTTGTACGCAATTACGACATAAGGCTACTCCAGTTATGTATGCTCTAAGCCCCCTGGACAATAGTTGTGTGGTTTTACACTACTATATTTACACTACGAGTATGTTTACACCTACTTACTATTTTTTTTATTACTATTCAAATTCGTTTTGTACACAGAAATTTAACTTATTAAATAGTTTTCCGATCTGTTATAACTGTCCCGTAAAATGTATTGTAAAGCGACAACACTTTAAAAGTTACAAGGAAAATTGCTATGGATTACAATTAAAATCCTCAAGCTACCTTTAAAATACCACTATTGTCAAATCGAACACTTATTTCAGTCCAGACGGCAGCCAGGGGAGGTTCTATTTCCGGGTAGTGAAATATTGAGGCCTCCTTTTGTAGTTTCAGCTTTTTAAAGTTGGGGGCATCAAACTCTACGTGTACAATTATATAAAGAGTTTTTAAGTGGAGTGATTGAAAATAAAATAAGAATATTTTATTATTTCTATTATTGAATGGCATTTTCGCTTCGTCTCTTTTCTTCGATGAACTCAAAAATACATTAGAACACGACATAATCAAGTTAAACGATGGTATTTTACCCCGTATAAATGTACAAAATATATATTTAAGTACCGAGATCTTTCCAAAAAAGCTATTTCTGAAGAGTGTTGCATATTTTTCTTTCGTGAAAATGATTCTCTGAATAAAGGGCGTGGTTTACGACAATCGAGGCACGGTAAGTGTGAGCGACAGAAAGAGTTATGTGAAATTGGGACCGAAGTACTATGAGTACAGACGTAATTAACCTCTTAAAGTGAAGGTAAAGGTACCAGGTACGTCCAGTGATAGTTTTGTTAAAATCGATAGAGGGAGAGCCCCTGATAATCGCAGGAGAGACACCCAAAGTATTTGTAAAGAAACCAACTCGAGACTATATCCCGAGCTAGTCCATGAGCTAGAGACATCGGTGACTAGAGTTACTAAAAAGGTAAAGTAGATTCTAGAATAAAGTTTATTATGCAATATTGCGCAAGAGTTGTTAAGTTCGAGTTGATTTCTCTGATTGGCTGAAAAGATTGGAGCAAAAAGTTGAACTTGCGCTACCAAGTTAGGGAAGGTGTGAAAATTGACGGTCTCTACCGGCCATAGCGTCGTAACCGAATGTGGTACGACGACGTTTAGGGTACCATTAGAAAGATAAGATAAATGCCCTTACGTATGTATAATCGATTTTAAATATAAATGTCAATTAAAGCCCTTAGGGCCTGGCGAAGCCTTTTAATGTTTCTAAATGTTGTAATTTTACGTAAATATCAATTTTCCCAATTTTAATGGGAAAAGCGGGAAAACCAGTAGATGTTGATATGTATAGCCTAGAACTAGTATTATTAGAGGAAAATATGTAAAAACCCTTAGGGTTCTCCTGGAAGTCAGGAAAGTGTAGAAAGTTGTTTTTCCATAGTAAAAGTGGGCGAGGCCCTTTAAATTAAAATCCGGAAAAGCGCCTCATTGACCTAATCTTATATAATTTTGCGTGTTAGTAATCCCACTAGCTTAGGTGATCTAAGGGGTATAAAAAGGGCTACAATCGCCAGTACAATTTGTGTTCGCTCAGCCCCACCAGTGGGAGCTCCTAGGAAGAAGAAGAAAAACTCCAGTAGGAAAATTGTGATAGGAAGTAGGGAAATTGTGATAGGGAAAATAATAGTCAGTAGTTTGTGTCTCTCTCTTTTTTAATTATACCATTTCATTCAAGTTCAAAACAAGTATTATTTTACCTTTACCTCATCCTTCATCAGTGCAGCTCAGTCTGCGGGATTAGTGCTCCCCTAGAGCACCTACGCTGTCGAAGCGTATTCGGCCGTTTAAACGCACGCTTGAGCGGTTCAACCGCCGCGGTTCAACCGCCGCGTTTCACCCGAGCGGTTCGCCCGCTGCGTCTTTTAAACGCCCATTGTCAGGTGACTGTAGGGTCGCGAAGGTCGAGCTCTGGCCTGTCGCGCGTTGACCCCGTCGACGCTACGCGTCGTGCACAGTAAGTAAGTTGTGTTTGGCACAGTGTAAGTAGCTAGTCCATTCTCTGGGTGTTGATGTTTAGCTGACATTTTTACTTACACCATATCTATGGCGTAGGTAATTGAAACTGGCATAGACAATACAACTGTGAAATAGGGTTGTCGACTCACCAAATAAACATCAAAATAATTTATTTTGGTTGCATAGGAAAGCGTGTCTAAGCGTAGCACAATACTTAGAGTACGATAAAAACGTGCAACTGTCGCGCGATACCAGCCGTAGATCACCGGTATCATTACTGTATCGCGATCGTATCGCGTTTGTAGCGCTACCGAAAGTTGCAGTGTGTAACCGCTCTTAATCAGATAGAACTGGAAAAAAAACTAAGTTACAAAATGGACGCCCAGGACTTATACCAAAAAATACCAGGAAAACATAAGCGCTGTGCGATTCGTAATCAGCGCTGCAACAGTTTTCATTAGGCGCAGCGCTGTCTGTCCGCTGCGCCAGACACAAAAGAACTGTGAGAACTGCCGCTGGCTACGTGGTATTCTGTCTCTTCCACTATCGCTAGTGTGATTTGGACCTGAGGATTAAAAACATATTTTAAATTCTAACCCTTTTTTTTTTTTTTTGTTTAGGAGGGGAAAATGCGTTACGCATACCACCCGGGTGCAGGGGGTGACCCGAGTGGTTATGTGGGACTCCCGTATGGGCTAATGAGACCCACGGTGTACCCACTAAAAACCCCCCCACTTGCCGCCACGCCGCCTTGTGGCGAGGTTACGGGAACGCTTGCGCACACATCCGCGACCCCGCCGGCGGCAGCCGCCCACAAGCGGCTCCTTCGCGGATGCCCGAGGGCCCTCCACGAGAAGCACGCCAGATGTTTCGGCGCGCCTGCCTACTCGATCTCCACCAGTTCATTAGCGGACCCAACCCTAACCCTAATTCAACCCCTCCGAACGAGGATATCGACAACTCAACCTATCAATTATACCTATTTTGTTAGTTTTCCTCAATAATCGGAAGGGGTCTGTCCTTAATTTTAATCAAATGGATAAATAAAAAAACCTTCAAATTATTTTATCGATTGTTGTTAAAATATTTACATATGGACAAGCCCCTGGGTGCCACATTCGGAAATTACTTTGGAGCTACCTAATGAAATTACGGATTTATCAAATCGTGTTGGTTCGTGCACTGTCTCTTGCGTTAACGCACAACCAAGTATGTGTGAGCTATATGCACCTATAATCACAGTAGATTGGTATCAATATCAAGCTGACAAGTTTTGTTGTAAATTGGGCTCTATTCAGAAAGCGTTACTAACATTAAAGTTACCTATCTAAAATGTTAGTTTACTCCTTGTATCCTACATTTTCATGCCAGTACAGATTCAGACATAACGTCATCATCATCATCGTCATCATATCAGCTGAAAGATGTACCCTGCTGGGCATAGACCTTCCTCGAAGAGAGCCACAACGACCGGTCCTGCACCACCCGCATCTAGCAGATGCCCGCGACATTAACCAGGAGCCGTAGCATGGTTGGCCTTATCACGCGACAAGTGACAAGATAAGAGCGTTGTCTCGTTCTATCGAACGGTGTCAGCCAGTGACGCACGCTCTATCCTATCACCTATCGCGTGACAAGGCCAACCATGCTACGGGGCCAGATGGTTTACCTTGTGGAAGGACAGACTTAACGTGAAGATCCAAAAATTGCGGTGAGTACGTAGAAGCGGTCGTAAGCGGAGCATCACCGGATTTGGTGGGCAGGACGTATGCAGAATAATTGGGTTTTTCACATTTTTCCAAATCGTGATTCCAACTACATGCTGATATTACCTTGTGGTTCGTAAGGGCGGGTCCACTGCGCCATCGTTTTTGTGTTTTTGGTGTTCGATGCCGAAACAAAGACGGATCACTTGTGGAATCACCTCGGGGTAGGTACCTATAGTATAGGCGTGACTAAACAAGCAGGTTAATAAATATGAAACGTGTGTTTCTAACACCATTTGTTTGGATTGAGGGATAGATAACATGCTGTAAGGCTTGTTCACGAAAAAAAGTACCCACTGAGTGTCATTTTTTTAAGAATTTAATTTAAAAAAAAGTCTCTTCACCTATCGGTTTGAGTGGCGTTATGGATATTTATATCAGCTGCTATCAATTTTTGGGCTAACTTTCGAAATCTCTGGATTGATTAGTCTTAGATTTTGTAATTTTCATGTTTGGGTCATACAGGTTCTTTTTTTCTTTTACTCAAATAGATTATCGATGCTATAATGTTCCGCGAATATCTTTCCAGACTCTTAATTACCGTATGCAGTTCATAAATTGTTTTAAATCATGCCAGAAGTAGACACATTTCTATGCAATCATTTTAGCTTTAAGCCTTAACTGGCATTATGTAGGATTACAGAACTCTTAAGGAAAAATGGATGGATTTTAGATTCTTACACATAGAAAAGAATAGTCAGTTAGCTATCTAATTGCGGTTTGAACTACCTAGATCTACTGTGTGACAGTAGAAGTGAAAAAGCCTTACGTTAGAAATACACAAAAACATAATTGTAAAACGATTCCAATGAACACGGCCCGATGTCAAATGTCATCTAATGGTCGGTTTCAAAATGACAGTTGAAACAGACCGACATCACTGAAAATCTTATGGAATTAGCCGGAGCCCCGGGAAGTGTAGTTACCCGGGCAACGGCGAGCCCTCATCCACCCCGATTGCGTGAGCAGCAAACGAAAACATGCCGTGTTTTTTACATTATCGATATCTACAGGCGTGATCTATTTTTCACAAGTCAGATTTTACATCCAGTTGCCTTCAGGTCGATCACGTAACGCATTGTACGCGCGTCAGGTAGATCTAATAATCACTGTTTGTATGGGAAGATGGTCATTTAACCAGTATTGCCAGTTTAGACTTGTAAAATTGTTAGTTGTAGCTTCGTGAACGGGCCGGGTGATCACGTAACTTTTCAAACGCATGTTAGGACAACTCAATTGTCATTTTCTCACACTGTTACATTAGTTAAGCGCTATAGTGTGTGAAAGTAGGAAGCCACATCAATGTAAAATACTTATTTAATTTTTAGTAAACGGTACCTTAATCGCGTAACTACCTAATCCGGGTAGGTGTACAAGTGATTAATGTTAGGTTAAGTTAGTTTTATAATTTTAGTATTTAATTTGTTTGTTACCGTAAAATGGGGCTAATTAAGACCTGCGAGGCTATTTGGAAAAAAAAAATTATAAGTTTTGAGTCCATATATTTTTTGTCATGGCAATGGTAGAAACGTAGATCTTCGTCTGGAAAGCGTAAGTCTAATGTGAAGTTTGTTAGTGGTCGCAGTGTCGCCGAGGACTTAGCACGAGTGCTTAAAAAAAATCTTGATTGTGTCGCTGGAAAATCAGTGCAATTGAACACCGTCCTACTTCTATTCAAATGTTGGCTGGCTGCGGGGTAAGCTTTTTTTTAGTATACATACCTAAAAGTACATATTGTCGGGAGTTTTTTAAGCTATATCACATAATTTTAGCCGTTTATTTTGATTTAGATTTTAACGGTTTTTTTTAATGAGGCTATTTGAGACGGCTTTTGGGGTTATTTGGTTACTAGTACCAAATATCCACCTTACTGTAAAGGTAGGTTGACCATCTTTTTTTTCAACAGGATAATGGTGCGAATTTCAACCCTACATTACACGTCATATACTCAAGAAGCATTGGCTAATGCTATGGCTGACGTGGCAGCTGGCCATGTCTTTGGCAGAAGCTGGCGAGAAACATAATTTACCCAAGAGTCGCTATCGCGGAAATGTAGGGGGTTTAATAATACACAAGATAAAGCAGGAGACCCAACTCTATTCACGCCTGCTGAGGAGAAAGCCTTCATTCAGTACGTGAAGGTGATTGAGGCTTTCCGTTTGATACTTTGGACTTAAGAATTTTTGCCTTAGAAGTTGACTTAGAAGTTATAATTTTTTAAATATATAATATGTAGTTGATTTACTGTTGTCATGGACGTTTATTTTATGTTTATATTAAAGAGCACATTTTGGGTTAATATGAATGTAACTACGGTTCCTTAAATGTGTGTTACAGGTAAAAAAAGATTTTAATAAAACTTGACTTTGTTAGTACAACTTTGTGATTTTTTTTGTCCCGATTTTTTTGTTGAAAATATGGTTACACCGCTTTTAATACCTTCGGTGGTCGTTCCTAATGCGTCCCAAATAGCACTTGTTATGTTTTAAATAACACAAGCTTCAAAATTCAGCTAAAACCAGTTCGAAACCCGTCGATTCCCAAAAAGCCACAAACACGAGGTTATTTGGAACACCTCTTTAAAAAAATAATACTCATCCTGTGTTAACAATTAAGACACGTGCAGTACACAGAATGACGGAGCATAATGCGTTTTATCTATTAAAAATATTATACGTTTGATATTGACACATAAAACATGGATTTATTAATGTTTTAGTCAAAAAATTGTGCCAAATAGCCCCATTTTACGGTATTTATTGTATACTATTTTTATCTTAATAAAATTATAGATTCAGTGATTGATAAAGACCAAGTGTTAGTTCGAAAAATTCATGCAAGCAGAAGATATAGATATTGAAATGAAACCCGCTTTCGCCAGTCAGTCTTCTCGCTATCAAGGATGTTGTAACGTAATACATCGTATCCTTATTGATTGTTAGTTTTGTAAGTTTTTTATTTTTCTTTATAGTTTTTTATTTTTCTTTATTTTTGTGGCAATAAATACCTTTTCTGATTCTGATTTTGATCTGAAGCGTCGAGGTGAATAAATAAATTTTCACTCCTTTCATTCGGAAAAGTAAGTTTTGCTCGACGACGAGAGGGATCAAAATGCTACATTTCTGTTGAAGATACTTTTTTTAATTTATTCATTTTCATGCAGCAGATCTTAATAAAATAATCGATTGTAATCGATTCAAAACGAACATATTTCAAGTTTAAAGTTTAACAATGTTATATAAAAATTTATGAATTTTTCGTCATATTTAAAAAAATTGTCACAATAAATTATACTTTTTACTGAAATCAAAACCATCGATGAATGTTATATTTTCCTCATAGTCGGTGTGAAAAATTGTATGTGTCACTCAGGAGCAAAATTATTTTCGTCATGGGCGTTAACGCTTGAATCCATAATTCATAATAATTCATAATTCATTTATTGCGTGGTATCATGTGGTACAAAATAGGTCTTACATAATGGTTAGATTCACACATGAGCCCTGTTAGGGCATCCTTCGTTACGCTCAAGATTCTATAGTAGAATCCTTCGCTTCACTCTGGATTCAATGTACAGCCCTCGCCGTAAATACATCATTTTGCTCCCGTGAGACACAAATAACTATTAATTATAGTCTATTAAGTCCCGTTTAGTAAAAATAATGTGTGAAATTCGTGAAAGTTTAAAAAATCAATATAAACGTACCTACATTATTTGTACATACATAAATGACCTTTGTACTTAGTAGAACTGCCATCGATCGAGCTTTAACACGGTATAAGTTATAGCTGCTATACCAGTACACGCTACCTAAGTAACTAGCCCGCTTTGTTTTCTTCGGGAAGTCCAATAATTTGGCTGCAACCCCTGTGCATGGACCAAACGATCGATAGCATTCACACCACCCACCAATATTCTTAACCATTACGCGCCGTGTGTTCAACAGTCATCACGTCTCTGGCGTGTACGCAGCAATGAACGAAGAGTAGGCTTTATATCGCCAGTGTTGGCAGTCGCGTAGTGGAAGTGTCTCGACGGCTCTATACAGTGCCAGACCTACCCCACAGCGAAACACGTTGTCCCCCCTCCCACCTCCCCGGTGCATTGTAATGACAGAAGAAAATATCAGGCACAACACAACACAGCTAAAGGTTAAACAAATTATTAAGAACATCGACAGACATATATAAGTGCGGTCTGTTCACGCTTTCAGTAGTTTTTAAATGCCTGTTCGGAATTGCATTAATCATTTAATTAACTTGCGTTGACAAATGATAGCGTAACTTAAATACGATTGTGAAGACTTGTAAGGCGAGAAAAAATATGAGGCTAGATTCTAGTAGCAAAACTGTTATAATTGCTTTAAAACTCGAACTTCTAATGTTGACGAGGCGACAGACGCAGAATCATACGCATAAAATCATACATACCGTGCAAAATGATACCCAAAACACAAGGCTGAACCTAATAACGTAAAAGCCAGCAAGCGTAACATACGGAGCCGATTCGAGACATACGATACACATGCCAATTTGAATGATTTGATTTCAATAGATATGTATCGCGCGCTCGCTATCACGAGCGCAGAGCTTGTCAGATCGTGCGCACCCAGCCACATTGAAATCAATTTCGAATGCGTAACGTATGTCTCCAATCGAGCCCCAGGTATCTGCACTGCAATTTAATTACTCTCGAATGTATAGTACCCTAGTACACGGAGCTAGGAATCAGGCACGGCGGTAACCATGGCGACCGCCAGATGCGCCGCCATTGCAGCTCGCTGCTGGAACCGTCACGTGCTAGTATATGGTACTCATCTATTAACATCGCTTTGGTTGTAGGTATACTATCGTTACATCACATTATACGCGTGTTAGTAGTCGTCTGAGTGTCGACACTCGATCGATGGTATATTTAGTGTATATTGAGGTGTTACTAAATATATTCAAAGCGAAGACGGATATGATAGCATCAAGGTAGAGGTTCTGCAAAGCTTTGTGTCTCCGTCGCCGTAATACTCGTTAGGATATTATAATATATTGTCCACCATTCATCACAAGACTAAAGGTGGGTTGCACCAAGCCGTTTGTAATTATAACCAGTGTTCATTAAAATCTGAGAGTATCGATAGTTTGACTAGTTTCTATGGAATCACAGGATCGGCTCCATATTTAACATTGATCGGTCGTTGGTTGACCCGTCCTAAGACTTAAACTCATGTCGTTGCACCTGATGAAGCGTGAAATCTCTTCAACAGAATCTGCCTGGGACACTCCTTTTGTTTTTCATAAACTACATGACTTCCACCTTTCATTCTATCCATGATTGAAACTCAATCGAAATAGCAGATACAGACTTGCCAACTTTCAAGGAAAGGACAATTTAATTTTCTTGACGAAGGAAAAACAATTTGATCTGTCTAATAAACCTTTTACTTTGCGTTGGTCTGTCACGAAGTGGTAAATATCAATTTCCGAGGCACCGCGAGGCAGCTGCGGCCTACTTGCAAAATATACTGTGAATCCAATATCAAAATATGGAAATTGTAGGTACATTTTCTCCCGCTGCAAAAGTTCGTACCTGTGAGTGTTGTGAGATCTGGCGCAAAAAAAAACCACTGAGCATTCGTCTAGCACCTATTATAACCATAAATACCAAAAACTGTATTTAAGTAAATGTACATTCTAAGTAGGTAACTGTTTACTAACTGAGTATTTTCAGCAAGAAATGCACTTTTACCAGTATAATTCATGCAAGCTAAAATTTACGGAATTGTTTCTACAAAAGACAAAATGAATAAATACTGCAGAGGAAAAACAATGTACGTAGTTGTTACATTCTAACAAAGAGTGCGCAGAAAGTAGCAATTCTTTTCGACTTATATTACTTAATAATGTATTGGAGGCCCTTGCAAACCGTTATATTATAATTCTCGTAAACAATATTTGCTAACAACACCGATGACTGAAGTAATTGGTTAATCAGACGTTACTTTGCAGAATTCCATAAGTTACTAGAACTAGAATATTCTTTTGCTATTAAAGAATCAAGCATAGAAGAGGACAATATTTTGCTTTCTTTAGCGGCATCGCAAAAGAATATTGTTCTAAGTAGAAACCACACAGAACTTCAATATTTAACAACGCTAACACTTTTTATGGAGACATTATTTACTCACGAGAAGAAGTTCTATAATCTAGAGAAATACTATGAACTGTGAGAGTTGCATAGAGGAAACGGGTATTCATGACTGTTTAGGTTAATTTTCACTCTGGGGACCGGTTTTATAATGATGCATTAGACCAAATGTCAGATCAAATCAACTCGGTACATTTTTTGAAATTACTTAGCGACATTAGCTAGTCGATTACATAACTCTTTGTACGTACGTCAGGTAGATCTAAATGTCATTTTTTGCATGGGAATTTGACAGTTGATTTGTCCTAACGCTTGTTCAAAAAGTTACGAGTCACCCTCTAAGGGGTAGGTCAAACGAATCTCTATAAAACCGGGGTTATAAGGTAAGTAAAGATACGTCACCGAGGAGTAGGTAGATTACGTACGAGTTACAAAACTTACAAATCATAGATCATCATCCCGATAAAGGCTTTGAAGCCGCACCAACAAAAAGCAATCCTTTAATGCATTTCATTAATTGGTTCCCGCGGCTCTCCCCAGACCTGATATTTCATACGCACGATATTTACTTGGTTCCTCGCCGTACATGAGGCCCTAGTACATAAGGGTGATCCCAGACATCGCTATGCGCGTTAAAAGGAACTAAATATAATCAACACGTCTGCTTGCTCCCCTGCAGACGTCTGTCTGTCTGCTAATGCGATTGGTAAGTTTTGCATGCGGCTTTGTTTATTGACTTTGAACAATGTTGTACACATTTTTTCAAAATGGTTGTCCTTATGCGTATTCCCTAGACCGCGTGCCGGACTAACCAGTCTATACTTAAGGAACTCTGCTTCACGGCCTAGCTATCGAATTCGTCTCCGGAAGATTTTCGAATTCTTTGGCCACATTGCCAGAAAGAGTGACCCCAACCTTGAGCGACTTAAAAAGACCAAGAGGACGCAGCCCAATCCGATGGATCGACCAAATCCGCACCACCCTCGATACCAAGCTCCGCAAGGCATGCATGTCGCCAATACCAGACAGACTTGGCGAAACATGATGACAGGGGGTCCTGACCCTCAGCATTGAGGATAACGACGCATGGTGGAGGTGTACTTATACAAGAAGTCTATCGCTTCTGATCTTAATCGTGTTAATTGAGTTTCCACGCGCACCAAGCTGACGTGTTTGTGGTTGGTGGCGGTCAAAGATGACTAACGTTTAAAAAAAAAAAAATTTGCCATAACTATGACATATGCTCTAAATTCGACTGGGAAATGTCTCGATGTCGCGAGATCTCGAGCGAATTTGAGATTCAATATCGTTAGCAGAAAATCTCAGCCGAGATCTTGTCTTTATATTCAACAAATAGTTGTCTAAGTAGGTATGTTAAGGCCCACCCCCAGCGAACGAAAAAAACAGAAGTTTAACTAGTGCCAAAAAGTGACCCCACAAAAAGGATGCGCCAATGCCATTATGCGGGCGTATTCGTACGTGGAGGCGGGGAGGGGGCGGGGTGTCAAAAGGATGCCAAGCTCGAACAGGCGCACACATGCGCATACTTGATTTTGGGCACATGTGGGCAAATTTCGTATTTCGTTTGGTAAGGAGTTCGCCTTCTGTGGTTTTTTCGTTCGCTGCCCACCCCGTATTTTTTACTACTGCGCAAATATAATATAAACAGTATACCGACAAGTAAGGATATCGAGGTGACGTCACAAATGATTTCTTTGGTCTAATAGGTAAGTAGTATCATACAACAGTATTTACGAAGATTTATAATAGGTACAATAGAACATTAAAATGCAATAGGTATTTAAATCTAAGCCCCTCTCATAATCTGAATCGCGACGTCGACACAGCCATACAACCGACTTTTCAATTACCGGCCAACCCTCTCCAAAAATACTAAATCATATCAAACTCATATCGGGCTAGCCTTCAACGTGATTGGGGCAATCAATTATGACCTCTAACAAAAGGGGATAAAGATGTACAATGTTGATTGAGATGAATGTAATCGGAGGTGTATGCGCATGGGGTTCGTTTGACGAGGCCGGGGGTCCAGACAGAAAAATGCACTTGGAACCCCACGTCTAGACTGCAGACGGTCTGCCGGACGACCGAGCACCAAGCGGACTTGCCCAACGTCTTCAAGGTCGACCGAGGGTGTTTTCTTTTTGTCCTAGTGTTTGTTATGTGTTATTGTTAATCCTTGCTCTATTTGCAGACTTTTTTTTGGTCTTCAAGCCGCAAACGAAACTTGAATTCGGGTTTTTTTGACACACATAAGGAATGATTCCGGGATAAGAACTTCCTATGTCTTCTCAAGGTCTCGATCTATCTCCATACTAAATTTAATCTAAATCGGTTCAGCGGTTATAATATTAGTATGGATGGATTTTCTGACGCTGAATACACCTTATCTTAGTCTACGGTGCTGTCAGCTTACCACCAGGCAGTCCGTATGCTTATTTGCCGCATGCCGTAGTATAAAAAAACTTATCTTAAATGCCTGTATAAGAAGTGTTAAAGTCGCCAAGTCCGCAGTTAGAGTACGCTGCTCCCCACTATAAACCTAGTGGTGTATAATTTAGTACTGCACCAGTCTGGGCGGCTATAGGTAGCGGTAGGTTCAGCCGGCGGCGCGAGGGGTAGGTCAGGTACGGCTGCACTTATCGGTGCAATACCCACTGGAATGCGGGAGGACCGAGATTTCTGTGACACGTGCTGTTTTCAATATTTATACGCCTTATTGAACTAACGAGCGAAGCGAACGAAGTTCTCCGTTTTTTTTTTCTCATGTCCGGCGTCTGTTCTCCTCTACCGCATTTTGAGGTGCTGTATCTCGTGAATTTGTGTCGATTCAGTTTTTCAAAATTACAAAAAAAAAATTAAAACCGGCCAAGTGCGTGGCAGACCACGCAAAACGAAGGGTTCCGTGCCTATTAAAAAGGTCGTATCGTCATAGAAATCTTACATCGGCACTTACATCCTTTTCTTTGAGGAAGGCAGTTTTTCAGCAATATCTCGGAAACCTTTCATCCGATCTTGTTCAAAACAATTTTCGGTGAATGAACTTAATAAGTCCTGTGTCCATTAATTTTTTCATATTTTAAAATACACCGTTCAAAAATTAGAGGGGGGGGACAGAATTTTAGTGACTTTCGGGGCGATTATCTCTGACTGTATTCACTTAATTAAAAACGTTTGCCGAAAAACCTTATATTTGTTTTGAAAGGCCTATCGATTCATGTGCCACACGTGGGCTCACAATAAAAAAAAAATGACTTTTAGTTTTATGTATGGAGTGCACCCCTAAAAAAAATTTTTTTTAGTAATTTTAATTACAAAACTATGTAGCGGCTAACAAAATACACCTATCCTCAAAATTTTATTCAAATACAGTTTTCGAGTAAAGTTTTCGAGAAAAAAAGCATACGGACAGACGGACAGACGGACAGACGGACAGACGGAATGACGAAACTATAAGGGTTCCGTTTTTGCCATTTTGGCTACGGAACCCTAAAAATGACAGGCTTGCGAGTTCTGCCGCAGCTCTCAGAGCCACTAGTTTATACTTAAGAAACCTCTGTTAACTATTAATGTTTTTGCTAGTATCTCTCATGTACAAATGTTAAAGTGAAATATAAAGACAAACTAATTTTAACGGCATTTTAGCTAAAATAAGTTTGATATAAGTCAGAGTCAAAATTATTCATTCTTAAATGTGGGTATATTACAGTCATGCACCTATGAATGTCGATAAACAACTACCACTGGTTCGGAAAGAAAACCTCTGCCTCAAGAGGAACCGGCATAAAAAAAACTCGACGAGGAATAATTTTTTCAAAACAGTATAAAATGTATAGTGTCAGTAACACAGTATTATATTGCTACGATTGCTCGTGCAGCACTGCCAAATATCTCCATAATATTTTGAAATAAGTGTTTGTTTTACGATAGATTTGAATTTAGAGTTTTTAAGGCCAATAGTGTTGGGACTTGTGCACTAACAGCTCTGGCCTCTATTCCACCAAATTGACAATAAATTGTCGCCTGACAATGACAATTCGACTTACATGGCTGCCTCGATAGGTTAAGTTGGATGCTCGACAGCTTATTGACCCTGCAATGTACAGTCAGCAGCAGAAGTAGCTAAGCGGGCCGGGTGTTCAAAATAACCTACACACGCTCTTAATATCTTAAGAATAAAGTCGTCTGCAGGTCATTATGAACACCCGGCCTGCTTAGCTACTTCTGCTGCTGACTGTACGTGGAATTGTCAATGTCAGGTGACAATTGTCAAGATGGTAAAATAGGGCCCTGATGAGTCATCTACTTTAAAATTGAGTACGTCACATCCAGACAAAACAACTTTATGACGAACGCTAATCCGACTTCCCAAAATATTTTACAAGCATGATGTTCTTTTATTATTTTTTATTTGTTATTTACTCATGATAAAATAATGCCTCATATAATCGCCATCTAAGAATGATGAAATGATCATGCATCGCAATTTGTTATTTCCTCCGTCATTGCATTTTGACAACAAGGTGCTTTATATTAGCAGACATTAGCGAAGTTTATAAAAGTAACGGGGAAACCATGTTTTAAACATTCATTTTATGTCGTAGTACCAGTGCAACTGTGTTGTTTCTCACTCGGTAAGAAGTAGAAAAAATATTTCTCATATTTTTTTGGCATGTATGCAAATTTGTAATGTAATTTTTTATCATGAAATAAATAATCTAATCTAATCTATAGGTAGCGCTACGCTACATCCGATACTAACCTCAAAATGTGTCTGTTACGACCATTTCACATTTACAAGGTTATAAAGCATTTTGACGAACTTTTATAGGCATAAAGTACATTTCATTATGGCAATAAAATTACGCACAGGTACTTGAAGCGAAAATCAATAGTTTTCACATGCCAACACTATTTTATAGATAACATTATTTTTACGTTTGTGTCTTTTCATTTAATTTCAGATCTCCGATTAAAAACGGAGCGCTATTAAGACAATTATTATTATGTTTATTTGTGAAAAATTGTTGGAAATTTTTAACTTTTGGTAATTAACACTTCCACTGTCAGGAACCCTACGCTGTAGTCGCTTTCCACTACATACGAGGAAAACCACGGGGTCGTGGATGTGTTAAGACCAAGGAGGTGAAGGAGGAATTTGGGTCTACGACTCAAAAAAGGGAAGCGATCCTCGTTCCGGATCGTACCAGGTGCTGGTGCAACGAATCGGAGCGCTGCTAATGCGTCACGGGGATGTTTGAGCAAGCCACGAGGGGTCCTTTTAACTAAGGTTAATTAATTATTATGGACGACAAAGCCTGTACGGTTTTAATATTCATCATTGATTTGTATGAAAAGCTTGTTATGATTTGATTACATATCTGACGAGGCCTGCGTGCACGTACGTTGTTTATTGATAGTATTAATGGATTCATATTGCGGTTTTATTATTCAAGTTATGCTTCGTAAAGTAGATTAATAAAATCATAGGGTTTTCATCCAAGCTCTTCGTCAGTGTAGACGGTACTTTTATCTAAAAACATATACCTACAGTAAGTAGGCGGCAAAAAAGCTTTGTGTCAAAAACAAAACTTGCGATTGAAAATGTATCCTACTAATATTATAAATGCGAAAGTTTGGTTGTTTAGATGTTTAGATGTTCACGCTTAAACGGCTCAACCGATTTGTATGAATTTTTTCAAGAAGATAGTTTAAAATATATGATTGTTTTTATCCCGGGCCCACGTAGACGAAGTCGCGGGCGGAAGCGTTTCTTAATATAAATCATAAGTTGGAGTGCATTTCACCCACGCCGCGTCAGCGCTATGACGTCAACCCGGCACCAACAGATACCAGGCTCACAGAGCCGAGGAGGATAAATATGTTCCTTATAGAATTGTGGTTTCATAACATTATTGAAAAATATTATGTTACTTAATAACCAGCTTATATTAAAGCATTTTCTCAGCTTTGTTTGTGTTTGCTATTGTCTGACCATTGTAGCGTAAGGTCCTTGTGTTGTTTTTATTTCTTCTGGTGAACAATAAATAATGTTTGTATTGTATTGTATTGCAAAGGATTTTCTTGCACTTCACCATCGGAACTATCATGTCTTTATTTCCGAGAATCATCCACGCAGCAATGCCCCACATTATATTTAAACGAAGAATAATAAGTTTTTATTATTCAGTTCAACAGCAAAAGTGCTCAAAATTCTACTCGTGGATTCTATTATTAAGGGAATAAGGATCTATGTAGATAATTTTGAGCATGTTATTCTGCTCAGCTACTGACAAACTGTAAATGAGAAATTTTCAGGAATATATTTTAACATGCAAGAGTAAACCTAATCTTCTGTTTGGCCAAAAATTTGACTGGTAGAAAATGCCTTAAGACATTGGGTTCGCCTTTTGTATTTCTAACTTAATTTAGTTTAATAAGTCAAAGTCAAAGAATAGAATCCACCATCATTTCTAACTTGTTACTGTAATTTTTGTTTTAAAGTAGTTTATTTGACTACATAATGAGAGGCCTCAAAATACGAGTGTGGTTTTCATAATAGGATCACACGAGTGTTTTAAGGCCTAATTATGTATAGTTGCATATACTACTTTATCTACGTACATATAATAAATCCTCAATGATGTGTTCGGGAACCATTAGGATAACCGCCATTGCACCGCCATGACCGACTAGATTTCAAATAGTGTCATGATTTGCTCTGATCTCTGGGCCACGCTTCGAAATTTGAAAGTCATTACTTTATCAATATCGATACAGAGACAAAGTTAATTATTTTTATAAATCTTATTGATATAATGCTGGTGTTTAGTATTTGTATAGATAAATATCCTTAGGTTACACTATGAGACCGGGTGGTGTATAATTGTACACGTATTGAAGTGATAGGAAGCTGCAGGTCGTTGCATCCCGGGCGCGGCTGCCCGGGCGCCTGGGTTCATTATCAAAGTTCACTAGCGCGACACACATATAATGCACAACGCAGTGCACACGAGACTGCAACCAGCCACTCCTGACCCCCTCCCGGCGGTGTCACCAGCGGGGTTTTGTACCGAGGGTGGTGTTTGAGGGGTCTTGCTCGCTGGTAGACGCAGGGCGTCGAGCCGAGCCGACGGCCTCCGGAAACGTCCGAAGCCCGGGCAGTTTTGACAAGCGGAAGCGCCGCAGCAGTGCTAACTACACAGATACGCCCGCCATGCAGTTTTCAACCTTGCACGCAGGCGATAGAGGGTATTATTGGGTGCATGTTGCTTTTATCTGCTTGCATAGATGTTTGGTGGGAAAATTAAGGATATCGGAGTTAAAGACCTAGAACGCATTAGGTACTTACTCCAGCGTTTAAGAACAAAGGAGATATAACTTGTGGAAAAGTAGTTCTTAATTTTGTCTGATGCACAAATCATAAGATACACGTACGAGTACGTTGGGCCACTCGTATACATTTTACACATATGCAAATATCTATTGTGTTGGTCCTCATTGTATAATATGGAAATCTGTATAAATGAGATTTTTTTGTTGAATCGTGTAGATAAGAGTAGGGTTGGAAACAGTTCACGTACATCTCCGCACCAATGCAGTTCACAATTTCACATTCAGTTTCAATCTGACTTTAGGTGGTGTGATATTTTTCACACTCACAAACTCAAACTACATTACTTACTATTATTCTTATATGTCCTTGTCCGTACCGGAAGGCACGGCATGGGTAGGCTGCTGGACAAGGTGGACTGATGACCTGGTAAAGCTCGCTGGAGTCCGCTGGATGCGGGTGGCGCAGAACCGGTCTTTGTGGCACTCTTTGGGGGAGGCCTATGTCCAGCAGTGGACGTCTTTCGGTTGATATGATGATAATGATGATGATGATGTCCTTGTTCGCAAACGATCATCAAACCTATTTTAATTATAATGCGTTAAAATTCCATCATCTTTATCAGTCACTTCGTATTTGTGGGAAAGGTTTAAACATTGTTTTGTTAACTTAGTTTGATTATATTTATTAATGGCTGGTCAGCCTAGTGGGTAGTGATACTGCCTATGAAGCTGAAGGTCTTGGGTTTGAATCCCGGTAAGGGCAAATATTTGTGTGATGAGCATGAATATTTGTTTCTGAGTCTTGCATGTTTTCTATGTAATTAAATATTTATATCTTTTAAATATATCGTTAAGCCTTATTGAGCTTCCTAGTTCGATTTGTGTAAGATTTTTCACTAATATTTATTTCTTTATTGAATAAGGGTGCTAGTAGTTCGTTACTTAAATGTGGAGATGAGATGCCAATTGGAATCCAGACCGCCATTTAACACGACTTTAAAACTTCAAACTGCTCGCTGTGAAGTGTAATTACCCATCAATCCACTACACCCTTCCATTGAACCCTGAACGTGTATTAATGGAGATCATTTATAATGCGCCTGAAAGAATGGAACATTACCCGCCGATGTATGCGTAGCACGTCTACGGCGTAGCGGCGTAGGCGCGGCTACGGGTTCGGTCGTGCGGTGGGAAGTCGCGCTATCGTCACGTAGTGTTGCAGCGTTCTTTAAAACTGCAGAACACAACTGGAAGGACTATTTTTCATGGCACTTTCTGAAATCTGAGTAGTTCCGTAGATGCCCTATTCTATTACATACAAAATTACAGACTTACAAACTCTTTAAAATATTAGTGCCGCTGGTCGACTGCATACGTAATTACCCCTCTGAGGAGTGATTACGTAACTTTTCGAACGTACGTTAGGACACGTCAACTGATATATTCCCATATAAAAATTACATTGAAATCTACAAAGCCTAAGCAATCGACCAGCAGAAGTCTAAAAAAGTCAAAGTCAAAGTCGAAGTGATTTATTCTACAATCCACATCATAATCAAAGTTTCAATGACTCGTATTGATAGTAAGTTATCCCTAATGGATACAGATATATATTATATATGTATAAGGTGTATAGGTTAGTCAAGAATATTTGATAGTATCGTTAGCCGCGGGTTTGATGGCGGATCGATCGTCGTGCGTGACGCGGCGTCACAGTCAATATATAAACTAAAGCAGTAATTCAAGCACGTATCGGCAATACCGGCAGGCACAGCATGGGTTAATTTTTTGAACGCGCGTGCGGTAGGACTATTAAACTGTAATTTTTTTTTTTTTTTCATTTCAAAATTGACATTTAGATCTACCTAACGTACGTACAATGCGTTAAGTGATCGACCGGCTTCGCGGGAGTCCGCTGGACGCGGGCGGTGCAGGACCGGTCACTTTGGCACTCTTTTGGGGAGGCCTATGTCCAGCAGTGGACGTCTTTCGGCTGATATGATGATGTCTCTAATACGTTTTTAGATCTGGGCACCATTTATAATCAGTTCCACGCACACATTATTATTTAAATTTTTCTACACTAATGAGCAGAGAATTATTTACCGTGCAACTAAAGGGGCTAGAACTTACTGCGGCTCAGTCTAGAAATTTCTAGAAGCATCGGGGTTAATTGGGTTAAAGGGCCGTCACAATAGATCAATTTCTGGTCGAGGCGACATTGAAAAGGCCCACAACTAAACAGTTGGCTGATATACCTCCGACTTGCGCTTAACACTGTTACTGCCAGGAACCCGCCTGGCGGGCGCCTACACTTTCCACTACATTCGTTGTAGCGACGCGTGTTGTGTCGTGTCTGTGGGTGCGTCTCACACCGGACGTTTGTACGGACTTGTTTTACTGCTTTAAGCTATATATCTACTGTGGCGTCGTTATATGGCTCAATATACAGGCCGTATACGAATACCAATAAACGGACCGTGTTTCGTTTAGTCTGATCTATGGTGATTGATAAATTGAAAAAGGACTACAATTGGGGCGTTCATTTTGTGTAATTAAATCGGATTTTTGTCTGGATAAAAACAAAGCCAATGTTTGTTTATTCGTGTTTAATGACAATTCGTTTTCAAAAATATTGTTGCTCTTTCTGTATTTTTTTCATTTCTTATTGTTGGCGATCATCAATTTTGGGTATCATCATCATCATCATATCAGCCGAAAGACGCCCACTGCTGGACATAGGCCTCCCCCAGAGTGCCCTACGCCACCCGCATCTAGCGGACTCCCGCGACCTTTACCAGGTCATCAGTCCACCTTGCCGCGCTTTCCGGTACGTGGTCGCCACTCGAGAACCTTTCCGCCCCAACGGCCATCGGTTCTACGTGCAACATTTAAGTATAATGAGCATAATTTTGGGTATGCAAATTTATATGCTATTTCTTAACGTGAAATAGATAAATCTAAATTTTAAAACACTTGGCTAATCACTTGACACGTTTTCTACACTAATTGATTGTGTTTAAGGACACTCTTAATAGTGTCTAGTCTTAACGTATGAGTGAAAATACATCATTGCGTTCTTGGTTTGTTACCATTTCTCTCCTAATCCTGAAATCTGCACCAACAACAGTTATTTTGGTACTAACTGTTACCAAAATTTACAATACTACAAGATAGGGCCCGTAACCTACTCCTCCCTAGGAAAGAGAGTAACTGACTAGCACTTACCCGCAATTAGGTAAGAGTGAACTCCCATATTATCCGCCACCCCCAATTTCACCCCTTTGATGATATTCGGGATACAAAGAATCCTATATTTCCGGGTTAAAAACGTTTTACTTTAATGCCAAATATAATCTTAATCCGTTCAGCCGTTTTTGCGTGATTAAGTAGCTAACGAGAAATGCTCAACAGACATCAAACATAAGTTTCACATTTACACAACACATTAATTAAGTAGGTCGCAGCCTTAGGAGACACGTGGATATGTTCACTACTTTAAGATCATGTCATGTTTTGTACAATTGGCGCATTTCCTAAATTACGCCCATCTGTCTTTGCACCGCGACATACGCACGAAATTGTTTGCACATGTTGTGTGCGTAAAATACAAGAAAGCAGTGAACAAGAAAGTAGGTAATGTGGAAAAAGAGAAGTCATGTACAGTAAGGGAAATGTATTCATGTTCCACCGTAGAACCCTATCGCAATATGGTGACATATCACTCGAGTTTGAGTGACGGCGGCCTGTCAATTGCGACAGGGTTCTACGGAGGTACGTGAATACATTTCCCTTACTGTACATACCTAATGTAAAGATTTTATAATAGTTGTCATTAAACCATACCCACGCTATACTCGTAGCACTGCGCTACGGCCCGTAGCAGCAAAATGTCCATATGTAACGAAAAGCACCCGTGAGGCTCTGACGCACGTGTGTCACGATTAGCGCTGAATAGGTTAATGTAAGAAAAGCCTATTTTATGAACCTAGACATATGTATAGACTAAGGGTGGCATTAACTAACCATATCAACTAACGCAGCTAAAGAGATACGCATTTGAAACCTCCCCGGCTCTCAACACAGCCTCCCGACGACAACAAAAAGTACCAGGGCCCCATGAGCGGCAGGCGGTGCCGGGCCGGCAGTCGGGCACTGCAGGCGCATTGCAGGCGGGTGAACGGCCCCACATCGATCCGCCCCGCGCGCCGCGCCCCGCGCCGCAACTTGCGTACACCCCCGCCCGGGTTATGTAACCGTGACGCGGTGTGATTTCTTCCGGGTTCCAAAATTTGAATCACGGAAACGGTAAAAATAGAATACATTGTCTGTGAAAGCCAATTGCTGCGGAACGAATGTCCTAATTCATAAACGTCCATGAAACATACTTTGACTAAAATGCCGTTTTCGGGACTTTGTTTGTTTTTAAGAATCGGACAACATATATTTTAGTTAACAGAAGCATTTTAACTTTTATGGATAAGTTTGTATTTAGATCGGGGATTTTGCATAGGTCAACAGCCAGGCTTGGCCCCACACAAGGCTGAATTCTGCATTTCATCGCGGCTGAATTTCTGGGCGGTCCTTTCTACTGTTGTTTTGTCGTCTGAACACGCCAGTAATTATTTAGCCTCCAAGTAGCACGTGACAGTAAATTAACCGATTTTGGACCTGACAAAACGAGTAATGAAATAAAGTAGTGAGAGAAGGGAGGGGCAGGGGCAGGATTGTGCCAAGAAAATAGACAAACATACATACACTCAAAAAATATAACCCTCCTTATGCCGCACATAAGGAGGGTTATATTTTTTGAGTGTATGTATGTTTGTCTATTTTCTTGGCACAATCCTGCCCCTGCCCCTCCCTTCTCTCACTACTTTATTTCATTACTCGTTTTAAACAACGTAACCCCTCGCGCATTATTTTCCTCTAAAAATAAATTTTATCTAAAATAACTCTTTCTGTGCACACATACTTTGAGTTAAAGTCCAGATCCGAACATTATTGCAAAAATTGTATTATTTCATAGACTTTAACTTGTTTTGTGAGCCTAATTAAATAAATAAATAAATAAAACAATCTGCAACTTACACGGCGTGATGGATTTAACATGTGAGGTGACGTTTGATTTCTAATTGCCGTGGAAGAGATTGTAAATATTCGTAAAAACCGTCGGGTTTTGTTAATCTTTTAACTACACTTGGTACTTTTAAGAATTTTACCACGAGATAACAGAAATACTCATAAAACAACTGTACATCGAATAAACGCCCAAAAGATTATTATTGAAATCGACTACAAATCTACGCTATTTGCTTGTACGTTTTTAATGTAGAATATAACAAATATGTAACTAATAATTAATAATGCAATACCAAACTTAATGACATAATCCGCCGGTCTCTTGCCAGTATCAATGTGCCTGCTCTTCTTTAGCCGACTGGCATTGTCAGAGATTATGGCAAAAGACCCGATGGTGTGTCTCTGGTTCCGTGGAGATTCGGACGGATGTTTGTCACCTCCAACGGACTACTTCTAAAGCGGGTGCAGCGGCGGAAAATGCCGAAAATCTAAAACTTATTAAACATAGAGGCCACGGCAGAAAGTACAACTTTGTACTCTTTGGCGTCGAGATCCCATTGGATCCCAATGCGCATAAGCTATTTGTGGCAATCGCGAAACGTCTGGTTGATGTAACTGGTCATCGAAGAGCTGGCGGCTTTCTCGCACTACGCATCAATATTGCAATTCAGCGAGGAAATGCCGCCAGCATCCTCGGTACAATGCCTCGAGGGCCTTTTTAGGGTTCCGTAGCCAAAATGGCAAAAACGGAACCCTTATAGTTCCGTCACGTCCGTCTGACCGTCTGTCCATCTGTCCGTCTGTCCGTATGTCACAGGCATTTTACTCGAAAACCATAAGGTGTATTTGAATAAAATTTTGAGGATAATATTTTGTTAGCCGCTACTTAGTTTTATAAATGCGAGTAAAACGACAAAAAAAATTTAGGGGTGCACTTTATACATAAAACTGAAAGTATTTTTTTTTCATTTTAAGCCCACGTGTGGCACATCAATCAATAGGTCTTTCAAAATAAATATAAGGTTTCTCAACATTTTTTTATTATTAAGTGAATAGAGTCGGAGATAATCGCCCCGAAAGTCACTAAAATACTAAAATTCTGTCCCCCTCTAATTTTTGAACGGTGCATTTTAAAAATATGAAAAAAAAACATGGCTTATTAATTTCTTTCACCGAAAATTATTTTGAACAAGATCAGTTAAAAGGTTTTCGAGATATTGCTGAAAAACTGCCTTCATTAAAGAAAAGGACGTAAGTGCCGTAAGATTTCTGTGACGATACGACCTTTTTAATTGGCACGGAACCCTTCGTTTTGCGTGGTCCGACACGCACTTGGCCGGTTTTTTTAGATTTAACTTAGTTTTAATTTAATTTATTTGGTATATATTTGATGGTTTTCTATTCGTAGTGATTTGGACGACACAGTTAAATAAAACACAACTGAGTTTCTCTGTTAGAAAAGAAACGACATTTAATGTTATTTATTTTCACAATGTCGATTCCTAAATCACAATTTTATTGTTTCTTAGCTTTCTATTAATTGCTTTCTCATGACAGTTCTTATAGGTTATCCTTCACCATAGATTATAAAATAAATATCCATCCGCGTATGTCGCGATCTGTCACGGTGACACTTCAACTTGATGCGCGGGAATATTTAAACTAAAGAAAATTATATTTTTCTTTACATATACTTTAGAAAATTAATATTTGGTTTAAAAAAAATTGTTAAAAAAATTATAAAAGTAGGTATAGTTGAGTGATCTACTTATATATATTTCTGAGGGAAACCTTCCATCAATTATTAGCAGTTACCCGCTTTTTTTATTTTCGGCCCTGAATAAGATTTTGTTGTAGTATTTTTTTTAATTGTCATGCTTAAGTTCGTTCACAGTTACCGACCTTGCACACTTTAAAATGGTGACCATTTTACAACCAAATAGGTCGATGATATTAGGAAGATGGCGGGTTACTCCTGGATAAGACTACAGGACCGGGACAAGTGCGTATTCGAAGAGAGGCCTGTGCGCAGTAGTGGGCGGTCAAAGGCTGAAAATTATGAGGATGATGTTGATATAACCCCTCTCGTCCAGGGGAGAACGGCTGTGCTCCACAGTGGGATGCATACAGAGACGTTAATACTATACAAATATACGGTCAACCAATTTGATATCTGGGCCACTTCGTACCTTGTCACAGTGAAAATTTATATGAAAGCCCGTAGAGATCTCATATCATTGTAACTGTTACAAAGTACGAAGTGGCCCTGAAATCAAATTGATTGACTGTACCTTACTGATTGCACACCCCAGTAGTACATATTGCGAAACAGTACAGAACACAGCTAATATAAACGAACCAGAGGCAACCGACAGGTGCTCTTATCGCTAAAGAGCGATCTCTTCGATGATGATGATAAAAGTCGTTAACATTCTCTCTATGGTCTCGCCGGAAGACCAGCGCTGACTCGTGAGGCAGCATTATGCTGAAGTGAGACCATTACGCGACAAACACATATAGTTTCAGGTATTTGATTAGTTTTTATAGATTGTTTTTAGTTTAATACTTTGTGTTTGTCCCGAATAAACTATTTCATTTCATTCCGAAATATCCTAAATCCGAAAGCATCGCGCGCATCCGAAAGCATGTCTTTCGTTTTGTTTTGAAAGCTAGCTACAAGGAGATGACCCTAATAGAATATTGGTAGCGAAAGTGTTAAAAGCACACAATGATATATTACATTGTTAAGTAGTTTAAATATGTACGCAATTTTGAATCTTATCTCACAGACATAAGGTCTACTAAAATACATGTCGTGTTCATATTTCATCCTAAAGCCGCAGCCACCGCGGACCATTAGGATCGTTAGGACGCCAGGTCGGTGAACTCTGGCGCAACCTGGAATTATCAATCCGGTCACGGCATATGTTTCGGGGTATGTTTTTGTTCGGCGCTTCCCATATCACCATATACGCGCCGAGCTGAGAATGAGCGCGCTAAAGCTTCCTAACTTGGCGGGGCGGGACAAGTATGTGGTATTGTGTACTCTCGCCCAAGGGTACGGGTTCACACTTCCTGTTCAAAATCGTCTGCACATGCATAGCGACCGCTCGAAAATGATCCTAGAGGTGTGAACCCTTGGGCGATAGTACGTACTGATGTCACACAGACTGTCAGTATTACATTTGCGCCGTAGTAATATCATGCGCGGAAGTGAGGCGATGCACTTGCAGTACTGCATTTGCCCGCTGCCGCGCATCCCGCACTAGTCAGGCAGCACTCATCTAAATGTAGCGCGCTGTGAAGAATCGGTATTGATTCGACTGACAGTTGTCACTGACAGCTGACAGTTCACTGATATCGTACCGCCTCCGTCTCGACGAATCAGGACATCGCCAAACATATTTAATTGCAATTGGGGTGAAGGAAATGAACAGAATTGAGGCCCTGAGGAAAACACGTACCAGGAAACCAGAAAAGTTACTTAGCCCCAACAAAAATTCTATAGATATCGCGAAAAAGTAAATATTGTCATAATACTGTTGCATTTCTGAAGTCGACCTTGCGAACTTTTAAATAGAGCTCAAAATCAAATACCTAACGGGAGTAAACTTAAGATTAAGGGTGCTTTTCCACAAGAGCCAAGCTAAGCTACGTAGCTCCATACAAGTGTAGCAATACCCAGTATTTTATCAATGACAACGAAGTAGAATTGCTCCTTCGATATTATTGTGTGATATAACCCATTTGATGTCGTCGGGTGACAAACAAAAGTCACAAAATGCAGAAAAATAATTAAGAAATAGCAACTGTGTTGAAGTAGTTATAAGGTTGAGTTTTCCTTTACTACTTACGTGTAATTAGTGACTTTTGCTTGTTATCCGACGATGTGTTAGTGACAATGATTGCTTATGATAGGTTAGTAGATATAAACATTACAGATCATATGGTAATGACCTAATGACTAATGATTCAAGCTTCAGTGTAGTCGATCCTTAACAAAAACAAAAGAACACACCCTTCGATAATCAAATCGAAATCAACATGATAATGCGATGACCTAATAACAGGTACGTATAAAATTAAAACAAAAGAGGAAGCTACGGCAGCAGCCGTAGCCCGTAGCTCGTAGCGGCGTAGCGGGGTTACGGCGGGCCGCGGTCGGCGACCCCTGGCCGTGAACGGGGGGCGCGCGTACCCCCGCCCTGCTACAGGGTGCTCCCAACCCGAGAGGAGCCCGGGAAATATATCGATTGGTTTCACTGGTTATACGAGACACTATTTCGACAAGGTATACGTGTGATTTGGTCTGATGTTTTCATTGAAAATTTCAAATACATTTCGTTTATACTTAGATAAAGAAGGTATAAGCATCCCCTTCGCATTCAGAAAACAAATTTAATACCATCTGATCTAAAGTACTCATATTCAATTAAAATGTATATATTACCCCCCTTGTTCGTTTTGATACAGTAGCTTCCATTTAACACTTACAAAAGTTTGAAGAAGAAAAGCCGAACAAAACTTCATAAAAATAAATAAATACATATTAGGGAACAATCTTACACAAATCAAACTAACCCCGTATTAAGCTCAATAAGGCTTGTGGTTATTGGGCACTAGACGACGATATATATAATACATAAAAATACTTAAATACACAGAAAACATCCAAGACTCAGAAATAATTACGCAAATATTTGCCCTTACCGGGATTTAAAATAATTCGAACCCAGGATCTTCAGCTTCGCAGGCAGCGTCACTACCCACTGGGCTAACCGGCCGTCAAAAATACGAATAATTAAATTTCTACAACTGTCCAACGAGTTCATTGTGAGATTATTGCAAATTACCTACTTTTTCTGGGAAGTAGTTCATCTGAAAAATATTTGTGCCTTGTGTCAGATTTCTAACTTCTACTTTGTAATGAGTTTGCGTATTTTTTCCGTTGGAACTTTCCATTAAGCGTCATGTTATATTTTGTACACTTCTTTTTTTCAGTGAACAAAATACATGTTTGTTTTTCTATAC
Source organism: Epinotia nisella (assembly GCA_932294315.1). Classification (NCBI taxonomy): domain Eukaryota; kingdom Metazoa; phylum Arthropoda; class Insecta; order Lepidoptera; family Tortricidae; genus Epinotia; species Epinotia nisella. Next base: position 18,040,126 of record OW028686.1, read on the forward strand.
TTTACAAAGCAATCGAAATGAGTGGCAGTCTACATACTATAGATAGCTACATATACTATAGATATTCGAACATCAAACTAGCAGAACACCATGATTTCCGTAAATACCAACCTATGCAATACACAAATTGAATGGGCAAAAGACAAAGCTTTGCGCCGACTAATTAGAGAGCAGCCTGTAGGTGGCACGCACACACGCGTGGCTGCACACAGCCGCACCCGCCCAGTTCCCAGCCGGGCCTCCGTAGCGACGCCACACCTCCCGTCGCTACACGGCGGCACACACACACCCAAACATCCGGGAAAACTGTTGCGCTCGTGTGCGTTCGCGCCATGTACTAACTAGTACGGAGGGTCAGTGGTGTGCGTGGAAAAACTGTGTTAATGTGAGACTTCCGCGTTTTGCTGTATTTGTGTCACGCGCACATAGAGCCGGTGTATGCAGGCTGTGTGTGTGTGGGTAGGGTGCATCGACTCTGGTTCCGCTTCCGCAGGGTACAACGGCCCCGGCTGATTTATGTCCGGAGGTTCGCGTGACGCGGCCTGTGGAAACGTAGCTGTAATCAGCCTGGTAATGATAGTTAAATAGTATTGATTTAATAAAGGGTGCAATATTGGGGAGGAGCGGTATCTTTAGTTTGGATCGGCTTTTTGCTTGGATACGTATTAGGTATACCGAATTCGTATGTTTGAATATACGCAGCGGGACATGCCCTACCATTGCATACTAGCGAATTTGACATAATCTGCAGCTGTTTATCGCTCTGAGTATACCTTAATATACATGAAATTGTATAATTTCTGCTAATGCGATACTTCGAAGCAGACGGGAAAAAATACTCTGCGTGACGCCTTTATATATCTTTGCTATTCTGGATTATTTAGTTCTTTGGGCTTTGTTCTACATTTTGACATGCATATTTTGGAATGCCTATTTGACCGTTCCAAAAAATAACTGTATTTCGGCTAGTAAGCACAATCACATGATTCCTAAAATGCATAATAAATAGGCAGCAACCTACTCGTAACTCATTTTCTTTTGATTCCATTTTCCGCCATTTTATTACGCTTTTCTGTAGCTTGCTCAGTCCCTTCAGAAACATATTATACTGTATTTTTTCTAAAACGATATCAGCCACAGCCAGCTATGTTGTTTGGGGGAGGCTCGCGGCGGGCAAAGTTACGCAATATTGCAGCTGCAGACTCTTACGCAAAACTTGCGGACTTTCGACCCAATCATAAGGCTTTTTTCACCAGAGCTAAGATAAACAACGTGTCTATAATATACACGTACAGTCACCAGCAGATAAATCGGAGCGGCCAAAGTGCTCACAGATATCTGAACACGCCTCTAACGCCTCGACAATAGAGACGTGTTCAGATATTTGTGAGCACTTTGGCCGCTCCGATATATCTGATGGCGACTGTAAGTAGCATTGTTGGGTTGTATGAACACTTAGCGTTGTATTTGGGGCCACTTTAGGTTGGTTCGTAGTGAACAACGAAGCTGGCGGTCCCGGGTTCGATACCCGGTAAGGTTATTTTTTTGTGTGATACGCAAGAATATTATGTAAGAAAAAGACATGCTGCGCCAATCCCAAGTAAATTGGAAAAAGGCAAGCGAAGCGAATGACGATGATGCACGAATATTTTGTTCCTGAGTTTTGGATGATTTTTATGACTTAAAATCATAATTAGAATCCAGAAAAACTGCCATTTGTGTTGCCATTAAAATGATGGAAACTAGATATGTCCATCATTTAGAAAAATGCAAATTCACCGGTATCAACCCTCCTCATTTTAATGGCAACACAAAGGGTAGTTTTTCTGGACTCTAATTATGGTTCCAAGTATAGGTATAGATATCGTCGTCCTATACCTATACTTCGTCGACCCATATTACAAAAACACCCATATCAGATAATAAATATAAACTTAGACTAATTATTAAAATATAAATCTTTGCATAGTTTGGGACTCGGTCGATTTGTGTAAGATTGTCCACGAATATTTATTTATATTATACTGGTGGAATAAAGTAGAGTCCGCGTATTACAGAAAATGCTTAGCAACATACGTAATGTCTATCCTGAAGGACTGATCTTGAAACTGATGAAATCATTTTTGAAATCGGATCAACGGTTCCGGAATATACCCCTACATACAAGCTTATAAACTCAAAATTTTTTCCTCTTTTTATAATATTCTCTTTGTATTGGAACGACGGCGTCGAATCAATCTGGAGGCCGATTTTTTACTTTCGAGCGCTCGAACATTAGATAAAAGTAAATACGATTTCAGTGTCAAAATTGCAGGCTTTTACTCTCTACCGATAGGATTAAATACGAGAAGTCAATATCACTCGTTTTTATTTTTTTTATCGCTATTTCAAAATAGCAAGTCATCAATTTCGTCACTTTTCGAGTGAAAGAGTCCAGCGCTCGAAATTCAAAAATCGGTATCCAGTGCGATCTTGAAGCCATAAACTGGTGGGAAATAACGCAAAACCCACTTTGGGTCAGTGAGCCATTGAAGTAAGTAAGTAGTAAGTTATAATATGAACACTTTCACTGCGGGCGCCTACGCCGTAGTCGCTTATCGCTACATACGGGGAAAACCACGGTATCGGCCACAAGTGTAGCGCGTTGCGATTCTTGGCACTGAATGTGTTAATATAAGTAGATTTGTATAAACAAGTACACAGTGTAATATACATAGTAGAGTAATGAACTTTGTTATGAAGCCGCCTCAGAAAACAAAGCAATAAAGCAACATTTAGGAAAGTTGTCGAGTGCCGCTTCCTCCGTTGCAGCGGCGGCGGAACCCGGCAGGAAACCGGACTCAAGTCTCTCCTAGAATGAGACTTAGTGACTATATCATTTATATTAATGTACAGTGTTTTATATAGGGTAAATTAAAACGCGTCTACTGGTCCGAAGTTCATGTTATTCGCACCTAAATGCATCTATAAACTTGACTTGAAGATGATATTAGGATCCATATGACTTCTTATAAGAATCATATTATCAACCCGTCCCTAATGCATCAGCCCGTCCCAGCTGCACCAACACTCCCCAAATGTATCAACCCGCCCCAAATGTATCCACCCGTCCTAAATGTATCAACCCGCCCCATTTGTATAAACCAGTCCCCAATGTATCAACCCGCACCTTTTGAACAACCCGTCCCAAATATATCGTTTTAGTAACATCTAGGGACAATGCTTCCTTCTTAAACTACTTCAATTTTTATAAAAAATATAATATATGTTTTTTTATTGTTATGTTTATGTTTAATGTTTGTTACCTCAGAACGCCGACATTTATGAACCGGTTCGTACAATTATGTTTTATTTGAAAGTATATGATTCCAGATTGCTCCAGTTATATTAAAAAAAGCCAGCTGGATGATGGACTCTATTTCATTAGGCACGCATGTAGTGATTTCATTATTTTCTATTATAAATACACGAGTTATAATAGAAAATACTGAAATCACTACACGCGTACCTACACTCGGAAACCACAAAATTGGTGAAGTACATATAACCGATAATGGAGACCACAGATGACTTATGAAACTCCTCAATGATGTAAAGTACGTCAAATATTCTAATATGATTCCGTTTAAGTAGCATAGTATGCCAATAGTCATGCTGAGATCCTTGAGGAATCGACGGAACTCCTCTCAAATATTATCGGCCCACATATAGCGACTTGGGTTTTTTCTTTAATAATCAACGTCTTTGCTCTCGGAAAGCAGTTCATGTGGTAAAGTGGAAAGGAAATATTCATGTACTAGCTTCTGCCCGCGACTTCGTACGCGTATAAATTATGGATGACATGATATTCTTATGTTTCACCATACGATACCTACTACACTGATAAATTAGATTATTACGATTTCATTTCTATAAATTATGCGTGTAACAGTTCAAATCCTCATAAACTTTGTCGTCAATAATATTTAATTATATTGATTTACTTAATCTTTATTGCAAACGAAGTACCTAAGTACTTATAGTAGAAGAAAAATTACCAAAACCGGAATTTAAATATAAGATTTCATAATTGAAACAAATGGCCCGAGGGCGCGACCCCAAAGATACTCTATATCTCCGGGTGTCTTGTCAAACTACCCCTGAGAGCCAAAGTCCCGAAGGTAAACGGGGAGGCAAGCGAGGCCAAAGGCTGAGCTTTTCGTAGGAATGAAAAGCCCAACGTACCCTTATAGATAAAACCCAAACCAACCCTTCAGAGAGCGCTCTCTATGCGAGCCCGAGGGCCAAAGGCCCGAGAGCGAGCTTTTCGTAGGAATGAAAGGCCCAAACCAACCCTTCAGAGAGCGCTCTCAATGCGAGCCCGAGGGCCGAAGGCCCGAGGGCGAGCCTTCACGCACACTAACTAACCCCAGGTGTCTTGCAAGCGAAACCGGAGACCAAAGTCCCGAGCGAAAGAAGTCAGAAGTAGAGCGGCAAGGCAAGCGAGACCAAAGGCCGAGCTTTTTGTTGGAATGATAGGCCCAAAGAACCGTTTTTGAGAGCGCTTCCTATGCGAGCCCGAGGACTGACGCACACTATCTCCAAGTGTCTTGAAAGCGAAATCTGAGTTCGAAAGTCCCGAAGGTGAGTGGCGAGGCAAGCGAGCCCGAAGGCCAAGCTTTTCGTATGAATGAAAGGCCCAATACATCGCTTCAGAGAGTGCTCTCATGCGGACGCTCACTATACCCGAGTATTCATAACAATATTTCTGAATGTCACGCACGCTGAAGTTTTATACAAAAAAAAAATTGGTACCTACTTAATTCTCCGCGGAATGCCGTTGTGTCCAAATTTTATACCCACATATCTTGACGTTGGTGAACTATGCTAATTCGACGTAAGTATTAAACTCAATCTATCATACATCTTTAGATGACCTCTGAATTCATAGCAATTATATAGGAAGACGGAGATCAAGGTTGCTTGATTTCAATATCAAAAGTCAAAACCAACAGCGTCGTTGTCAGCGACTGAGTTTCCAAAATAATTAGGTCTCTTATGTCTAACAGCTACTATCGGTTGAGATATCAACCATTTTTGGTTATTATATATAGTCTTTAGCCATCTAGCACTCTTTTTCATCCCGTGTTTTTTCACGTTTTATCCATATTTTTTATAATGTTTGAATGGAGTTCTTTTTACTTTCCAGTCAAGTGTATGCTCATCAATTTTCAAGTCTTTAGCTCATGGATTTGAGGAGTTAACATACAAAGTATAGCCCCATTTTTTACCCCCTTTGAACTAATATTTATCATTTTTACAGCCTATGACCTGGCCAGAGATTTTCTCGACCGATTAAGTAAAAGTTGCATGAAAATCCTCTATTCACTAAGCTTCTCTGCGTTTTTGAAAATGTATCACAAAAAAAAAAAAACTACAAAAAGTGCATGCCAATCGCTGGGTTTGAACTCGGGGACACCGACTCCGTAAGCTATGGGTGAAACCACTGGACTAACTATCAGTTCTAAGAACACGATGAATTTTCGAATATCTTGACGACATGTTACCATGGTAATGATATTATTGTTATAACCCCGCTCTTGCAACATTATATAGTTTCTAGTCGCCTCAGAACCTATTTTCATCCCATATTTTTCACGTTTTATCTATACATTGCTAAAAGTTTGAATGGGGTCGTTTTTACTTTCCAGTCAAGTTTATGGTTACCAATTTTCAAGTCTGTAGCTCGCGCATTCAAGTAGTTCTCATACAAAGTTCAACCCCATTTTCTACCCCCTTTGAACCCTAATCTTTAAGATTTTTATAGCTTTAAACCTGGCCGGGGATTCTCTCGACAGATTAGTAAAGTTTGCATCAAAATCCGTTCAGCCGTTTTCACGTGATACTCTGTCAAATAAACAGACAAACAGATAAACAGACAAAAATTCTAAAAACTGTTGGAACGTGTTCTGTTATCAATTCTAAGTATCCTCAGCCAACTTTTTTTCGTTTATCTTCCATGTACAGACTTTCGACCCTCTTCAGCTTTATTATATGTATAGATAGAAGATGTATAGATAGAAGATAGATAGATAGATAGATGTTCCTTGGCGAAGTATTGGATTGAAGTCGGTTTACTTTTTTTTGTAAATTATAGTAGATGCGCCCGTTTCTTTCCTTTTAAATATGAACACACACAGCGACAAACTGAGTAATTATCGATATAAACCAGTGGCACACATTGTGACAATTCTTAAGCCCGTCACGTCCGGACTGTCAAACTTTACCGCCGCGCTCCTTCCAACAAATCGAACCTAATGAGTATAAATCACGCGTATTTTCATGGGACGCACTTATAAAATGTAAAAGAAACCTATTTAACGTTCATTCTTAACACAGTTTAGGATATAAAATTGTACTTGGCTTTTGTTGTCGGTTGCGTCACTGGTTTTAACCGTTTGAACGCCGAGAGCCACTAAAGTGGTCGAGTGCTGTCGTGCCCACCACGCCAACAACCACTAAAAAGGTCGGAGTGAAGGTGTACTTTCATCATGAATAAAATCTATTATGAATTGTTTTTATTGGTTTTTAAAGATACATCAAGTTACAGTGCTTGGGGTGTGAGTGATCACTTCATTCAAATATGAAAGCGTTCAAAGAGTTAAGCATAACTATACAATATATTTTAAAATCTCCTGTGAGGTAGAGATTCAGTTTGGCGAGTAATATAACATTGGTAATTGTTTTGTACTTTAGATAAATAAATTAAATTAAAAAAAAAATAGGTCTGGGCGCATAACGTCCCACTCGCAAAACGTCCTTTCACGAAAATTACGACCCATTCGCAAAACGTCTTCTCTGCAAGTGGTCCCTTATGTAAAATATCCCATTCGTAAAACGTCCCTTTCGCAAAATGACCCGTTCGCAACACGTCCCTTTCGCAAAATTACCCATTCGCAACACGTCCCTTTCGCAAAATTACCCGTTCGCAAAACGTCATGAAAACGATAGTCACTTATTATCCAGAGTCTAAAATGGCAGCTTGTACTATGAATGGCATAAAGTAGTGGCTGTCATTATAGACTCTATAAGTGTTCCGTACCAAAATCGGTCCAACGAAACACTTATGCGATCACTCGGCGTCTGTCGCAGCCAGTTTTTCTTTATTGGCACGGCTTGTACCTCGATTTTTGGACACCACAGCACCTGGTCTGGGTTTTCTTTACTCTTTTGGCCCTGGGCGCTTTGCAGTCTTAAATGGGCCTTGGGCTATTGGTCAGGAAGGAGCAGGGCTATGGGGGGCTAGTAGTCTTATCGAAATGGCTAAAGGGCCCCATGCGGGCCTGCGGGCCACGTCACTTGCGGGCACTGGGTAGTTGAACTGAGTCGCCAATTTTTTTATTCGTATGGCATGGCATGGTACAGTTCGTTAAGAATTTAAATTAAGAGCATCGTGGGTTAGAACTGTATGTTGCTGCAAAGCTATCAGAATAAGCAGTGCAGCAGCCAGAAGTTGATTACTCTTTAGCACCACCCGGGGAACACGAGCAGGAAGACTGAGGGTAAACCTTCCTGCGGACGCGAGTAATCGTTGTTGCTTCAGCGCTACAGAGAAACTTCTCACGCAAGTGATCAGAAGTCTTAGTACATCAATTCTCGTACACGCTGTTCGTATTCAATTGAAATCATTCAAGTAGCTAACATTTACTCATAAGATTCTACCCTGGTGTATTATATCTCTTTTCAATTCTCTCGTTCTCACTAAGCTAATAAAGAGCCCCATAGCCCGACATGGGGTATTAAATATTTAATTTCCCGTTTTTCAGCGGAGCGGCGACGGGGCGCGCAAATTGATCTGTCTGTCCGTCTGTCTATACTCTATACATTAACTTTGCCCCGTCTATGTAGTACAGGAGACGGACGATTAATTTTCAGCGTCAAATAAGAAGAAAGATAACTATCCGAAACAACACTTCCTCATATTATTCCGGGTGATCCTGAAGGAGCGAACAGGTCGATTGCGTAACGCTTCGTATGTACGTTAAGTAGATGTAAATGTCATTATTTGTATCAAAAAATGACAGTTGAGTTGCCCTAACGCTCGTAAGGACAGTTACGCGATTACCAATCTGGTGTCTGTTTGGCTACATACCCAATCATAGTTTTTGCGCAAGCTACTACCATCTGATATTCTAACCAGAAAACTGACTTCTAACAAGACTGAGGTCTCGTCTTGTTGGGATTAGGTTTCGTCAAGTGAGTCTGGGCAATTTGACCACATCACATTTGGTTGGGCACATCTAATTAGTTCATTAATTAATTCATTATTTTCTGTCTCGCATGCACACTCACATGGATCTTTGACAATTCAAAGATCAATACGATATTTTAACATTGAATTTGTTTATATTCGCTCGCTCTGGTATGGGCCTCATTTTCAGCCATAGTTGTTGTTTTTGTAATCAGCGACCCTATAAACCATAGAAACGATACCCATGTCGATTTTCAGACTTTGTCACCACATTCCTCCAAACCTGAAACACGTGTTTACTCATTTATCATAAGGAATACTGCTGTGAAATTTCGAATGAAATAGTCTAAGTAATCGTGTTTCCCTATACAAACTTTGAACCCTAATTTCATCCCCTTAGGGGGTGAATTTTGATAAATCCTTTTTTAATGCACCCCTAGAACTTATAAGGAACCTACGTGCCACATTTGAAATCTCTAGAACCAGCGGTTTGGGCTGTGCGTTGATATGTCAGCCAGTCAATCAGTCAGTCAGTCAGTTTCTTCTTTTATATATTTAGATTGACATAAATAAACAATAAAGGTGTTTTTTTTACAATAAGATTAGTTAGGGGCTCCCTAGGTGAGCCCAAGTGAGCTCAACCGCGGTTCGCTAGTACTTACTAAATATGGTTTAAATTATTAAGATAAGGCACTGATGAATTTACATTAATAAATAGAAAGGTGAAATTAGATGTCAGTTCTGAAGCAGTAACAGGAGAACAATTGCACCTCATGCAGCCATTAACTCATGAGACCAAGTTCTATATTTAAGTAAGGAAGCAGGAAGGACACAATATATTTCAAAATAGCAATTCGTTATTTTTGACAGTTTTCGAGTGAAAGAGTCGAGCTCTCGAAAGTCAAATATTGGTCCCCAACAACGCAACTACTCCCGTCGTAGACAATAACCGATTTCAACTCGACACGTCTTCCAGCGGTCCCAGGTCCCACTCAAAAACAGTCACCCATCCGAGGACAAACATGCGCCGTGGTTTCTTTAGCTGAGCATTTGGTGCGATTGTGCGGACGCCACGTGGCCTTAAAATTATCTAAGTGTCAAGAGATCTGCATTGCTGATGATTATCTGAGCGTCAAGATGCATTGCTGATGATTATCTGAGCGTCAAGAGATCTGCTTCCATGATACGTGAACTCACGTCCGTCTCCCGGACTACACCCTCTGTCGGTCTGTATACAGTATAAGTCGGCCGCGCCAGACGGGGCATGTTTTGATTTATTTTGCTGAGGGCTCTCAATAAAGGCTTTGAGTCTGATTGCTATAGTCGTGATAGATAACGCAGTTCGCTCTGGATGCAGGCGGGAAACTTTGTTCGCTTGCGTTTGTTTTCAAACGGCATGATATGTGCCTAGCTAGCGTAGTCACGTTTATGTCGCACATAAAACAAGGTAGAGGAGAAGAAGAAGCCTACTTATCGGAATCTGTGCGTTACCGCACTAACTGGACCAAATCACCTGCTGCGTCCTGCTAACACAATCGACTCGACGCAGCTTTAAGTGTCCCAGCTGCACTACACTACGGAGGCAAAAGAAGTTGTAACCGGATTCATCCTGAGAGTCCTGAGGTTGGAATCTCGCCATAACGTCAATTTTAATTCCTTTATAGTGAGAGTTCAAACAGACTATCTATTCATCATCATCATCATATCAGCCGAAAGACGTCCACTAGTGGACATAGGCCTCCCCTAAAGAGTGCCAAATTGAGCGCCACCCGCATCCAGCGTGTCAGTGCCAGATTCTATCCACCTTCACTAAGGAAGACTTTTGGCCGAAAGGAGTCAAGTTCCAGCGTTTTCGCGGTCGGTTACCTGACACTACGAAGTAACACATCACAGTGTGTTTTTGTTGTTTTAAAATAAGTTTATATTTATATGTATGTTGGTATATGTAAATATCTAAATATGGGCCTTTGATGCCTGATTTAAATAAATAAGTACCTAAAACATTCGTCAAGCTCGCACTTACATACTGCACCCAACCATGAACGCGATTATGCTAGCTAAGATATATATATAAATATTTATTTGCTAAAGTATATATTAGATGATAATTAACATTTACTAAATTAAATTAAAGCTAAGTTAAAACTAAAAAAAAGGCGTATGAGGCATTGTGTCGAGAAAGCTGGCGGTATTTCCTCGCTGAATTGCAATGCTGATGCGAATGCTGTACATATACATACCATGCAGTTTGAAAACCTTGGCAGCACCGGTAGAACTGTTCTTCTGTCCGACATAAAGCATTCGTCCCTAGCCATTAATAGTACTATTATGCTGGTTTTAGTGTCACGCGGACCGCACGTGGACGCGCGGACGGTCCGCGTGACACTAAAACCAGCCTTACAGTGGCCATCAGATATATCGGAGCGGCCAAAGTGCTCACACATATCTAAAGACATCTCTAATGCCTCGACAATAGAGACGTGTTCCTGTTCAGATATTTATGAGCACTTTGGCTGCTCCGATATATCTGATGGCGACTGTACCTATGTAAGTCCGAGCGGGTCGCACGCCCAGTGCCAGCTAGCGAGCAGACAGCGGCCGTTAGGCTGAGCCTTCCAACGGCTTAAGAACTTCTAACAGTAAAGTTTCCCACCGACTTGACAAAGCCTAATTCTAATGAAGTCTAGTTGCCTCCTGCGTTGGAAGAATAAGTGCCAGATATTTTCACTAGGTTGATCTTTGTATCAATAATAATTTGTAATAAGTATAGTGTAAAATGTATTAACGATGTATCTAATATTGACTTGTTTCTAGAATAAATTATTTTCATTTCATTTCAAAACGTATCCCCAAGAGTGCTCAAATTAACGCGTTTGAAAAGGCTTTGTTGATTTTCTCCGACTCGGCTATAAAAGTCCCCTAGATACAAGAATTATTGACAAAACACAATAAGCAGATGGAGAGAATAAACACAACTTATTTGAAACTCAAATTACTAACGTTAATTCGATATATTATGTCGCAGTGGAATAATATAATCCGCCGTTTTATATAACAACTATGAAGCTGTTTTACAAAACAGCGCTGGTTTGTAAATTACATTAAACAGAAAACAGAAACAGAAACAGAAAGGGTATTTAATGCCACAAAAAAAATGGTTTAAAAAAAACAGCGCTTTTTGTAATACGGTGGGTTGACGATTAGCGGGATTGTCATTACGATACGTTCTACAATATAGCGGCAATCCGCCGTATTACATTACAGCTAGCTGTTTTATAATGTAGCGGCAATCCGCCGTATTATAATACAGCTATAGCTGTTTTACAAAACAGGGCCGTTTTGTATTGCGGCGGGTTGACGATTAGCGGGATTGTCTATTCAAATGCCTCCGTTAGACAACAACGAGTGAAGCGAGGAGTGTTAGGCAGAACTGCAACCCTAAAACATGTTCGGTTCTGCCGCTTCGTCGGCTGCTACCGCCGCACGCTCGCTTCGCTCGCTCGGCTCGCGCGCTGTAGGGTCGAACATACATCCGCACAATTTGGTAACGGGCTCATTACTTTTTAATATAGAATTAATATTTTAAATGCGAAAATTTGGATGTTTGGATGTTTGTTACTGAATCACGCTTAAACGGTTCAACCGATTTGGATGAAATTTTGCACGAAGAAAGTTTATAGCCTGGATTAAATTATTATCCCGGGTTCACGCAGATGAAGCAGTAAGGCCGTCGAAATTGGCGTCTTTTTTTAACGTAAGTCTGCTTTTGTGTTATATTTTGTATGGCGTGTAACACTAAAGTATCTCAAAAGTGCCAAACACAAAATAAAACGTAACACAAAAGCAAACTTACGTTAAAAAAACGCAAACTTCGACGACCATACCCAGTAGGTAACAACTTGCCATTTAACCTGTGTTGCCAGCTTAAACTTGTGATACCTAATATTGTATGTAGCTTCCTAAATCGGGAACTAGTGGAAAGCAACCTTAGCTTAGTCGCCATCGATCCACCGGCAGCGGCAATAACGTAAATTACTTTCTAAAAATAACCATGAGCTTATCAATCAAGGACTACCCCAACCCCCAACCCTATCTGATAAATATATTATTATATTCGATTTGACGTTTTACTTAACATAGAATGGCGGTTACAGATAATAATTTGAAATTATAGTTTACCATGCCTCTAGTTTTAGTTTCGATTGAGATTAATGGTTTGAAATTAAATGACAAGAAAAACGCATTTTTAATGATGTACTACAAGCTTTCCATTAACGTTGTATGTGGTCTGTTTTAAATTAACTTAACACAGTACAGTCTGCTAAGAGAGTGGTCTACTACTTTATAGTGGTTGACCACTGTTTTGGCTTAAAGTGTACCTATAGTAACATTCCAAAATCCAATCGTTTTATCATTTTGCACACATAGTCTGCAAAAATAATATACATACTTATAGTTTTTTGCATATTAGCTTGTTACAAAAATGTTTATTAGACAAAAACCATTTTTTTTAACTGCTTCATACATGATTGCCTCATTTTTATCATTTTTCCTCTATGAGCAGTCAACAAAGTAAACCAATTCTACCCCATCGATCGACCAGGCTAGCAGCAACGCAAAATAGATTTCCCATAATACTCGTGAGTCATAGTGCACCGGTCGCACGCTACGCGCACACCGCGATGAAAGGACGAGAGGAGTAGAATTATGAGAGCACATGTAGCCTTTTAGTACAAACGAAGACAGGCTCGAGTATCCATTATTAGGCCTTATCCCGTTGGTATAAGGTTTATGAGTGGCCAGTTAAGTTCTCGAAGATACGTATACCTGTGTCGGTTGGAGGCGGCAGACGGCGGGCTAATATTTGATCTGCTCTGTACACCGATTCCGGGGCTGTGGTGCAGCTGGCGCGATACGATGACGAATCGGGAAGGTTTATTTTTGTAATGGTTAAGATAATTTGACGATTAAACGTTATTGGAAGACTGATATGACATCTAGGAATGGAAATTATGAGCACACTTAGAACTTTATCACAGTTACCTATCATTTAGCATTGACTCCTTTGCTTCGCTACATTGTTGTTGTACACAAATTTGTAATGAACGACCTTTAGATGGCAACAATCTAGTTAGGTGTATTTGTTTTTAACAACATTTGAATGAGCTGGTTCTTTCTTATAGTATGTAACATTTTAAGCAAACCATGTAGTTATATAAAAATAATTAGGAGAGCTTCCTTTGGTCGCCCGGTTTCCAACAAGAGTTGCAATCTATCGCCGTGCAAACGGCCGAAAACGCTACGTTTGCTTTGTAAACTTTTGCAGATGCGCCTTAAAACCTTCCCTAGAGATCGATACCCTCGTCCACACCATGCCACCCTGGTACTCTACAACAATTTATCCTTCAACGACTAAACAAATTTATTACACAGATAAATAAATTATCACGCGATACCCCATATCACAATATTTTTATCGCAAATAACTCAAGTGAAGCAAAATATCCTTGGGTACAATTTTGAATAATGTCATAAAAATATTGCATTTTTGTAATCAATGCCTAAAGATTGCCTTTTTTATTCGTTTTGATCAGTGACTAGCGCGATACATTGTGCGAGTACACAACAACGCAATAAATTTGCTGCGAATGCTATTGGCAAATGTAAAAACCGGCCTTTAGCTGGATGAAATTTAATTTGATATTTATTTTACGTAAGTGCATTAACACAAAAGTTAGGCACATATAAAATCGCAAATCGCATCTATTGACGTACAAATTAAGCCAGTTTTATTACTAACTCCATATAAGTAAGCCTCGCTTGATCAATTAATTCAATCAATATCAGCGACCGTTCCCAAATGAATTCAATGTAACGTAGGTAGACATAATGACATAACAGAGTGGCGTCTCCGGCTTTGATTGATCACGACAACGCCTCCCTTAAGCTTATGTCAGCCTGGTAACTGAGCTTGTAGGCCAATATGATTTCAGCATAACATGCAAACCCGTCGTCCAGGAAGCTCGGCTCGACAATGATATACATGTTGGAGAAGCCGGGATATTCATATAAACACCTTCTCTGTTCCATGAATTTATTAATAGTGCACTGCGTGCGGCCGCGAACTCACATTAGGTAAAGTAACAATATATATGACATCTGTCTTAGTCTAAAAAGCAAAAACAGATTAAAGAGTTTAGATTGGTCCATATACGAACTCCATATATGTTCCAACACTGGCCCTTGAACCAATATAAACCCAACGTCAACACATAAAGTTAACACACAACACAATAAATAAATAAAGCACAAAGTAGTGACACATCTGCTGTCCTTACAACAAAACAACACAGTAGCAAAAAACAATTAGAAACAGTATAAATTAGTAAATATATCCGTAACATACAAAACAGTAAAAACTACAAACGATATATGATACGGATCTAAAATAATTTATACTAGTCCTACATATACTAGTACACTACTTAGAAACCTATAACATCTCACTTATTAGACATGACAAATAAATGAGATAAAAACTTATCGTGTTTTTCTTTTGTCAATGGTTTGGTCAACACGTCGGCCACCATTTGGTCAGTGGAGAGATACTTAAGGGTAACTGTACCTTCGTCTACAATTTCCCTAATGAAATGGTGTCTGACGTCAATGTGTTTGGTTCTGGCGTGGTACATGGAATTAGTGCATAACTTCAATGCCGACTGATTGTCATTGTGCAAAGTTATGCTGTACTGTACCCCGTAAATTTCAAACAAGAACTTGCGCAGAAACAGAGCCTCTTTGCAAGCATCCGAGAGAGCCATATACTCCGCCTCCGTGCTGGAAAGAGCGACCGTTTTCTGCTTCCTACTCTCCCAAGAGATGGTAGAATTTCCAAGTTTGAAAACGAAACCGGTATAAGATCGACGATCGACCTCGTTAGACGCATAATCAGCGTCAGCATATGCGACGATGTCTAGCCCTGACTTCTGAAAAGTTAAACAATAATTAATCGTACCTTTCAAGTAACGAAGGACACGTTTTGCCGCCTTCCAGTGAGTCTCATCATACGCTTCGTTGAACTGGCTCAGCGAACTGACAGCATGCGCGATGTCGGGTCGGGAACAAATCGCAATGTACATGAGACAGCCTATCAGGCCTCTGTAGTCGTAAGTACAATCCTTCTGTGTAGACTTCACGTGCTTCAGTCCTGTTTCCATAGGTGTTCGCGCAGGGTTGCAATCAGACATTTGAAATCGTTCTAGTACCTTGTTAATGTAACTTGACTGGTCTAGAGTAATCTTATTATCCTGTCTGCAAATCCTCATGCCCAGAATATGGTGTGCTGGCCCTAAATCCTTTATTTCGAAGGCCTTTCTCAACTCTTCTTTGATTTCTGCCGTTCCTTGGCAATCCGCTGAAGAAAACAGCATTATGTCATCGACATAGAGCGCAATTATAATCATAGATTTCCCGCTCGACTTGACATATACACAGGGTTCAGAAGATAAACGTTTAAATTTCATTTTATTCGTTAAAACGTGATTTATCTTTTCATACCATGACTTCGAAGCTTGCTTCAGCCCGTATATGGCTTTGTTCAACTTATAAACTTTATCCTCTTGACCTTTTATTTTATAACCCTCTGGTTGCTCCATAAAAACGGTTTCTTTAAGATCTCCATTCAAAAATGCCGTTTTTACATCCAGATGTTCGATATTCATGTTATATTCTGCAGCTAAAGCCAATAGCGTGCGTATAGTCGAATATCTTACCACAGGAGAAAAAGTTTCCAGGTAATCTATACCATATTTCTGTGTATAACCCTTTGCAACAAGGCGCGCTTTGTACCTTAGTATTTCCCCGTCGAGGCCAAGTTTCCTTTTAAAGATCCACTTGCATTTGACAGGCCGTTGCTTCATATTGCGGTCAGTCAGAGTCCAACACTTGTTATCGATGAAGGATTTATACTCTTCCGCCATCGCGGCTTTCCACTTATCTGCTTCTGGGCCGTTCAATGCCTCGCGAACTGTCTGAGGGTCCCCCGCGTCACTGCACTGAGTGCGCGCTACACTCGCAGACTCAAACGTGGTGTCGCAGTCTTCCAGTGTCGAATCTCCTGGGACGTACGTTTCATCTGCAGGGTCATCTGGGGTCTCACTACTGCTCTCAGAATCATCTTTCGTGATAACGCTATTGTCATGACAGCTTTCACTAGATGTTTCTATGGGCTCTGGGGATAGATTTTCCGTGATGACGCTATCGTCATGACAGCTTTCACGAGATGTCTCTGTGAGTTTAGGGGATAGATCGGGTTGCACTTGAACATTATTAGTGACAGTTACATTGTTGCTAGTTAGTTCAAACAAATTGTAACGTGAATTGTCATTCTCACTTGCTGACACGTCATTCCAAAAAGCATGTTCCACAAAGGTGACATTTCTAGCTTTTATGACATTCTTTGGATGCGCTGGGTCTATTAATCTATAACCCTTTGTATCGTCACAATATCCAGCAAAGATAAATTTCTTACTTTTGGGATCCAATTTGTCCCGTTTGTGCTGAAGGGCGTAGGCTTGACAACCAAAAATGCGCAGGTAACTAAAATTTTCCTTTTTACCTGTCCATTTTTCTTCTGGAGTACACCCCATAACAGCCTTAGTTGGGGAGCGATTCTTTAGGTAAACAGCCGTGTTGACCGCTTCTGCCCAAAATTCCTTTTTCAGACCCGCATCCTGAAGCATGCACCTGGCCTTTTCCATGATAGACCTGTTCGCTCTCTCTGCAACTCCGTTTTGAGGTGCTGATCTCGGAACTGTGGTCTGGTGTCGGATCCCGTGCTTCTTCAGGAATCTCTGAAAATTTGAATTGACAAATTCACCACCTCCGTCACTGCGAAAAATCTTTATTTTCTTATTAGTTTGGTTTTCTACGAGAGCTTTGAATTGTGTAAAAATCTCGAAAACCTCACTCTTTGCTTTAAGAAAATAAACGAATGTTTTTCGTGAACAATCGTCGATGAAAGTCAAAAAATATCTTTTCCCACCAAGGGACGGGCATGGCAGTGGTCCGCACACGTCACTGTGGACCAAACCAAGAATTTCTTTAGCCCTGGTCTCTGATTTCTTTGGAAATGGCAATCTACTCTGTTTACCTACTATACAGGAAACACACGATTGAAAGTCATTGTTGTCATAAGAAATACCAGTGACCATACCTTTTCGCAATAACTCCATGCTTCTAGTATTCAGATGAGCTAGCCGGCGGTGCCAGACATGTTGTGTAGAATGGCTGAGTGGTGCTGCAGGAGACTTCGCTTGCATGACGTTTTCAACAGGACGATCTTCATCCTTCAGTTGAGGTGCTGACGTCTCGCTGTCACCTGTACCTATAGACAAAGACGAACACATCGCCTGCGAAGGTGGTTCGCTACACAAAACAGACACTGTTTCTATGGCATCGAGTTGATAAATACCATCTCTTAGAGTAGCGGTGGCCAAAACCTCCCCGTTGTCAGTAACCGTACACACGCCAGAACGAAACACAACTTTGTAGCCTTTATTAACCATGGCACTGACAGATAGCAAGTTAGCAGTTAATTTAGGAACTAAATATACATTACTTATTGGTCTTATACAATTGTCCTTCAAAACAACTTGCACTGTGCCTTTTCCAGCCGTCATCATAGCCTCACCATTGGCTATGTACACTTTCTTCGGTTTGTCGCTTGTGAAATCTGACATCACACTGCGATCGTTGCAAAGATGTAGCGTTGACCCACTGTCCACGTACCAAATATCGCGCCGAACTCCTACAGCCAACGCCGTAAGAAGCGACGTATTTTTCCGGCCACTCTTGTTGCCGTCCGACTTTTCAGGGCAGTCCTTCATACAGTGCCCAATCTTCTTGCACTTGAAGCACTTAATGGGTTTACGTGCTTTATGAGCTTTAAATGCCGTTACGTTTTCATCTTTTTCATCTCGTCGTAAATTTTCTTGAAGCAATTTCAATTTGACAACTTCACTTGACAATGACACGTTCGAATTTTCTAGAGCCATAATTAACGGATCATAATCGCTTGTCAAACCGCTGAGCAATATTACGGCCAGGAAGTCGTCTTCTAGAGCCGATCCAATATCGCTTAAAAGTTGCGATGTATCCATTATCTTGTTCACGTATGCCTCCATACTCGCACATTCGCTCAATTTCGTTGCGAATAGCGTTCGAAGTAAGCCGAGTCGTCGACACAGACCTCGATCTTCGTATGCCTTCTGCAGGTTCTGCCATGCTTCACGCGCCGTCTTCGCATTTCGAATTTGTGGAAATACTGTAGGCTGCACAGACAAGGCGATTTTTGCGAGTGCCTTTTCCTGCTTCTTGGCGTCTTCACATTTATTTCCCGTTTCTCCTATACAATCCCAGAGATCGTCGTGGATAAGCACCATCTTCATGATGAATTTCCAGGAATTATAATTGGGAATGGATGAAAATTTTAGAAATGCCTGATTATTTTTTTGGTAATAGGAATAACCTTCCTCAGCACCAGAAAAAAGTTTCAGGTGTTTCAGCTGCGTCAATTATTTTTGAAAAATAAAAACAGTTTCCTCATTTACGTTTTGGGTCAGTTACGGTAAATAGACACTTTCCTCGATCTGTCTCATATTACAAAAAACTATCTTAAATATCTGTGGTGAACTGACACTGGTAATGACCAATATAGCTGCTGCAAGTGTCAATATCATTGCCAGTGTCAGTTTACCACACATATTTAGTATATTTTTTTGTAATATGAGACCGATCGAGGAAGGTGCCGTAACTGACCCACAACGTAAGTGAGGAAACTGTTTATATTTTTCAAAAAAAATTGACGCAGCTGAAAAACGTGAAACTTTTTTCTGGTGCTAAGGAAGGTTATTCCTATCACCAAAAAAATAATCAGGCATTTCTAAAATTTTCATCCATTCCCAATTCTGAATTCCCGACAATTTTTCCACGGAAACATTCTGACTGGCAGATGCCATCTTTTGTTTCTTACGAGAAAATTTGGAAAATAACTAGATCGAAAAATTACACGAATTCACTTCAGGAACTAGGTGAATTTTGAATGGTCTGCTACCATGTTGGAGAAGCCGGGATATTCATATAAACACCTTCTCTGTTCCATGAATTTATTAATAGTGCACTGCGTGCGGCCGCGAACTCACATTAGGTAAAGTAACAATATATATGACATCTGTCTTAGTCTAAAAAGCAAAAACAGATTAAAGAGTTTAGATTGGTCCATATACGAACTCCATATATGTTCCAACAATACAAACGTACTTTGGTTCTAATTAAGTACGTCAATTAAGGTACACTTTTAACTTTTTTGTGACCATTTTTTGGTATTTCCTCATTCAATGTAAGGAAATTCTTATAGAAGTATAATAGAACTAATTATCAAAAATAGCAATAAAATTGATACAAAATTATTAAAAAAAAAATTTACAGGGGAAATTTAAAGGTATGCTTTAAAAGTTTTAATTACACACTCTTTATTGCTCACCAAGAAAACAACAGGTAAGTACATGATATTTTATTTAACCTAGATATAAACTGTGGTAGACAACAGGCAGTCTTATAGCGAAGAGCGATCTCTTCCAGACAAGCTTAAGGGACGTAGAGATGTAGTGCATAATTGTTCTCCATCGTATTTTCTCGGAAACGTTCGTATTTGTCATGCTACTACAGTCAACCTCAGTACTTTTTGTACTGTGACCGACTGAAATAGCAACTTAGCAAGACACGTTCGTACGTTTACGTGAAAATACGATGGTAAACAATTATGCACTACATCTGTACTTAATCGGTACCTACAAACTAATTAAGAAATGCTGAAGTGGGTCGTTCTTCTTTTTTACCAACAATGATCCGAGGTTTTTCTGTTTTTTTGGTTTTTGAACTATCGAAAATTGGGGTTTTGAAGTGCGATTTAAAAAAAAATGCATAGGTTTCTTCATTAGAACTAATTAAAGTTTCCTTTCTGGCCAATATAAATATTTATTTACGGTTGGTTTCTAAAAAAAATCATGTGACAAAGTGGACTCTTTCAGTGGGGACAACATTTTGGTTTACCACTCTGTCACGGCATTCTACGAAAAAAAAAACATTTAAAAAAAATGCTAGTTAGAGAAAGTGAAATATTAAACATCACTAATTAATAAAATAATATGGACGTTCATTCGAACATTATAAAACCGTAAACATCATTACTCAAATGAGATGCCGTAATAAGACGAGGGACAGGCTATTGTCGGTCGAAAAGAAGAACGACCCAAGTATTGATTACCTTTCGTACCAAATGCATTGGCTTGGCTATATTCTACAATATGCAACGCGGCTGCATTTTTAAGTGCCAAGTGACTGAACTGAAATTGGTTCGAGGTCGACTGAATCGATGGCCAAGGAGCCGTGAGGACAACGCCTCGCCTTGGCCGATTTGCACCCTTCAGCGTTTTACTGGAATCATTTAATGATGCTCATGGGATCTGCTCCTGTCAACATGTCAAATTGGAATCGATTTTGTTGTCAGACCCAAAGGCGATGTGTTAGAAATGATTGTAGCATTAATGTCGTTAATCCCCAGTCTAGCTCTATGTGAGTGCGAGTGGGACGGATAGGTACTTTATGTCGGACATATAAACGTGATCACGCAGGTCTACGCAGTCGAGTCTATACTTCCTAGTTCACCGCACACACGACCATGCTGATTCAAATAAAGAGTGTAGAATGAAACGAAAATGAGATTGAGTATTGTACTTGCCGCTGAGCTGTGCTCTATATTGCCAACGAAGTTCACGATGTTACATTTAATGAAAAAAACAAGCACTAATATAATGTTTAATTGTAACCCTAATAATAGGCAACCACAGATTCAATGAAGCTTCCTCCACCCGCGAGGAAAAACACTACTTATACACCGTGGGCGTTAACAACCCGAAAGATTTAAACCAACGATTTTAGAGCCAAATTAGAGTATATAAAGTTATATAACATATAGTCCAAAAACCCATAATTTAAGAGATATTAATTATTTAAAACAAATCACAAGTTACAAAATCTCAATTGTAACACACCCTAAGGGCGTGAAGTAGCCACCTACTACTTTTACACGCAGACGCGCGAACTGCATGGTTGTTAGCCAGTTTTACTTAATTAAGTTTGGTATCTGTCCTACAAAAAGGTTTCATTAGCGAAAAATTTTCGTCGTGATAAAAGGATGTGACTTGCAACTAAAATACAGCGTAGTGTTTTAAATAATAATTATTATGATATCACACAAGTAGCTTTCCTCTTTTCTCTTATCGCTAAGACTAGAAATCTAGTCTTGTCTACTTTTGTTCTGTCCTCAATCGCGAGAGTGCAAACTATTTACCTTCACTGATAGTTTGAAATTGATGTCACTAAAATGACATATTTTAAATGATTACTGATTGTCACGCAAGATAAAATCACGTTGAAAATTTGATTGACTGTATAAATAAATTCGCCATGCAGCATTATCCTTCGGCTTATTTAGCGGATGGCAACTCGCTCCAGGCAGTCGCCGAATACCGAAGAAGATGCCCAGATCGTCGTCTACCTCATCATTCTACTTTTGTGGATATCCACCGACAGTTTCGGGAAAAAGGGCTTAGAAAGACTCCAAGGGAAAGCGCGATAAATCTAGATGTACGAACAGATAATCGAATAATGAATTTGATTACAGAAGATCCAACGTTATCGTCAAGAGCTGTAGCACGACTAGTCAATGTTAATGTGTGTAATTATGTCAATCCTAGCCCGCCCGGTCACCCGACTTCACTCCATTGGATTTTTTTCTATGGGGAACTCTGAAAGATAAGGTATACTCAACACCAGTGAACTCTAGAGAAGAATTATTATGAAGAATTGGAACGGCATCAGAAGAGATAAAGAACACTTTTGTGAACCTAAATAATGAAATCCGTTTAAGATTAAATCTTTGTGCTGAAAACGGTGGTACACACTTTGAAAACCTAATACATTAAATTAATAAAAATGCGTAATTGTTTAACATAGTTGTTTACTTTATTTTACTTAGTATAAATCAACACATCGAGAATTTAAAATACGTACTGATTAGCATGATCGATATTATAACAAAGTAATCATCTCTTTCCAGCTATAGTATGAGGTAAAACAATAATAGGTATGATTTCTTTCGGATATAATCATGGTTAATGGTTTTGGTTACGTCAGTCAAAGGAAAAGATATCAACGCAAAGTATCAACAATAATAACTGCACTGTAATGTTGTGGTAACTACTAAAGTTTGGATACCTACAATTTGTGGTATTTTGTGGTGCCAATAAATTGAAATAATTTCAATGTAAAACATCATGCTAGACATGACACTTCTTGTCATGGAACACAAGTCACTGCATTCGCCGTGGATCGTATGATATCGGAGTGATTCGTGAAGTGTCATGCTCGCTCTCTGTTTCTCAACTTGAGATTAATTAAATTCGCTCACTCTCTGGAGTAAAGGTTTGTTCACAAAGAAGCGGTCAATTAATATGATTTAATTTGTACTGAAAAAGTAATTTAATTAAGACACATAATTGGACCCATGTTGATATAGCATTATTTACTCGTACTGTCGTCAAAAATACGTGGTTTAAATCTTTCGGGTTATTAACGCCCACGGTGTACATACATATACGCAATATCAGTATTACCTTCCGATTCCCTACTTAGGATCAATTATTCAGATCTTGCATTGCTTCTGAACAAGTTTTAACAGTAGGTATTTCTTTGCATAGGTGTGAAGATATTATTTTACTGACCAAGTTCGACCTATTAATCTTACTGGTAGCGCTAATAAAAATATTAAGACTACATTAACATATAATCCTAAATCCATATTTATGAAACCAACAAATGTAAATGACATAGAATTAATAATACGTTCATTAAAAAATACAAATAGCACCGGAAATGACGGAATACACACCAAGGTCGTGAAAAGTGTTTCTGAGATTATTTCGCCCTTGCTTAGTTACATTATCAATCTGTGTATTGAGCATGGCGTGTTTCCTAGTCAACTAAAGGTATCTGTTGTAAAACCTCTTTTTAAAAAAGAGGAAAAACATAACATGAACAATTACAGACCCATTGCGCTGATCTCTGTTTTCTCCAAAATAATTGAGAGAGTAATATACAGTAGCTTATATAACTACTTGGAAAATAATAAATTACTAGCCGAAGAACAGAAAGGGTTCCGCAAGAAGAAATCCATTAATCAGGCTATATTTGACTTAATTAAAAAAGTTATTACATGTTTGGACAAAAAAATCCCCATATGCGCCTTGTATATGGATATGACAAAAGCATTTGACTTAGTAGATCACAATGTTCTCTATGACAAACTCTTTGCTTATGGGATTCGCGGCAATGTTCTCAGTCTCATACGTTCTTACATGACTAATCGAAAACAAATAACTCAAATTAAAAGAATTGCTCCTACAACTAAAACTGAGGAAATTTATTCATCGGACTATAGAGATATTCGTTATGGTGTACCTCAGGGGAGTGTTTTAGGACCACTATTATTTCTAATCTACATTAACGATTTGCCAAAAGCTACGGAACATCCGATGATTCTTTTTGCTGATGACAGTACTATTATATTTTCTGGAGAAACTGGTAAAACATGTGAATCTGACATTAATAATACTTTAATTAAAATAATAGAATGGCTAACCAATAATAATCTTAAAATAAATCTTGACAAAACTAATATCATGACATTTCAACAAAGAAACAAACCTGACAATTTATTTATTGCTTATAAGGGACACCAAATCAAGGAAACAGACGTAACGAAATTTTTAGGCCTTAGTATCGATAATAAGTTGACATGGAAAAACCAAACTGACATTATATGTAGTAAATTAAGTAAATTTTCCTATGCGCTATACAATCTGAAAAGAATCGCAAATCAGTCATCGGTTTTAACTGCTTATCATGCATTTGTAACATCCACTTTAAGGTATGGGATACTTTTCTGGGGAAATTCAACAAATAAGGAAAACGTATTTAAGGCTCAAAAAAAGTGTTTAAGGTCGGTATGTGGCATTAAGCGATATGACTCGTGCAAACCGTATTTTATAAAATTAAAAATACTAACATTACCTTGTTTGTATATATGCGAAATGGTTAATTTTGTAAACGCTAATCGTCATCAGTTCAATAAATTTAAAAGTATACGTCTAAAGAACAAATTACAGTCACACTCAAGCAACACAGCACTACTACAAAAAAGCATACTAGGGATGTCCCACAAAATATACAATAAGCTTCCACAGAACATCCTTGCAAATAATGGAAATGATGTAGATTTTAATAAGAGTTTAAAGATATTTCTTACGGAAAAAGCATATTATACGATAACAGAATTTTTGACTGATGTATTTGATAAATATTGACATACCCTACACTCTTTACTTAATTTCGTATATTTAATATCTCTGTGACCTATTTCGTTTAATTGTTTTTATGAATCTCTTTTTTTTTTTTTTGTGTAATTAATTCTTATAATGTAATAATGTAAATTCTACTGAACATTTTAAACATGTTCCGACCAAAATATTTGTATGCCGACAGGCACCACATAGTGATACAAAAGCTAATGAAACACCTTGTACTTACCTACCTATGTTGGACAAATAAAATCTTTGAATCTTTGAATCTTTGAAGATATGCCCTACGAAACAGATGTTAATACCTATAATGACATTTTCATGGTGTCAATTTTGAAGCTATTCATTACTTACGGTTATAACCTCATCTGTATTTATTGAGCCATGTTCAACAAATATAAAACTGATTCCAATTTTTATTTGGTTAGAGAGATAGGCCGCGTATACGTTATGCGTGTCGAATCCGGCTCGGAGTATTAATTAAATTTTAAACATTTTCCTTTCATTATTATAAATTTTGTAAGCAGACGTTACTACTTAATACAAAATTAAATACTTGTATATACGGGGTGGGCCCTGTAACAGGAGCAAATATTTAAAAGGACGCTTCCTTAGAGCATCTGCAGTAACCCCTTGTGTCCAATTTTTTTACATTTTTTTTTCAATTCGGTGAAATTTTGATCTAGAGTTATGACCTCCAAGAAATGTATCTTGGCACCACGAGATCATAGGACAGCAGTCAATGTAGATTTTGAGGTAACATCATGTAATGAGTCATTATAGTTTTTGCATTTTTGATTTCAAAAGATATGTTTGTAATTTTTTAATATTATTTTAGTTTTTTTTATAAAAAGTTACTGAGATCACTCCAGAAGAGTAAAAAAATATACGTAAACTTAGTTTGAAGAAAAAAAAAACTCTTTTTTTTCATCTAAAACTACTTAGTTGCTCACAAGCTTCATAATCTACCGTTTATTTTTTTGCTCCTGTTACAGGGCTCACCCTGTATAGAATATCGTTACACGACGCTGAATATACCTTATCTTACAACACTATATAAATTACATGCAAATCATAGCACAACGTGGGTGGAGCGAAGCGACGGGTAGACACGGATGCATTTTGTATGAATGGTGCCGAGGAGTGAACTGTATCCAGTTCGAGGTTGCCCCAATCGATGTTCAGGGTCCGATTACCGGCCAAAGCCCTCACCTTGGACACACGACCATGCTGATTGAAATAAAGTGTGTAGAATGAAACGAAAATGAAATTGAGTATTGTCCTTGCCGCTGAGCTTTACCCTGTACAGAGTACTACAGAGTGCATATGCGTAGCATAACAACTCGTACTTAGGTATGGTATGTAGGGTCGTTATGCCGGTTACGCGACCAGAGGGGTAAAAAAAAATTAAAATTTAATTTGTTTATTATTCATAAAAAATTAATTGTATACATCTTTCTTAGCTAAATTAATCTTTATATTCTAAGATTTTATTTTAGCTAAGGAGTGCGGTGGGGGGTAGGTACCCCTGAAAACAGTTTAACTTAATTGACTGTTTTTCTTTTTTAATTACATTCATATTAAATATACAGCATTTTTAATTTATTTGTGTATCTATGTTTATTGCTTATACATGTTATGTAGGTCTATATAAGCCATTCTAACATTTTATATAATACTATCATTTTTATTTTTATTTATTTAATTATGATTATAATTATATTTAAGCTAAGTCGATGAGTGCCTTCTTAGTGATATTTTTAACACCTTCAGGTTTCTCTTTCATGGTGTCAATGACATCACGTAACGTTTCGTACGTACGTCAGGACAACTCAACTGTCACTTTCCTATATAAAAAGTGACATTTAGATCTACCTGACGCGCGTAGAATGCGTTACGTGATTGACCCCCTGCTGGTCGATTACGTAACGTTTTGTACATACGTTAGGTAGATCTAAATGTCATAATTTGAATGGGAAATTGACAGTTGAGTTGTCCTAAATGAGCTTCAGTTAGCGACCACCTGATCGGTTTTTTTCAATTACAGGTAATAACAATCCCACTAAAAATATTACATGTAAAGTGATTGCCAAGACTCCCTAGCTTCCAGCGTAAAAAGATATCATATCAGATCGCAAGTATCGCCAAGCTTCCTACTCCACAAGGCTTAACTCTACTAGCCACGCTCTACAAGCTACATATACTTTTTAACCAAGATGTAGAATTCTACATCTTGGTTAATAGTAGATTGTATGACAAGGGGCTAAAATAAGCCATATGACCACGAGACGGATATTTTCCCGAGCGAAGCGAGGGAAAATAATTCGAGGGGTAATATGGCTTTTAGACCCGAGTTATACACTCTATTTTTCACTTCAACTGCGAGAAAATAGTAAAACAAAGATTATCCATCCACAATCAATAACAAATTTCACTACGAAGAGATTGTTCAATTTAGCGTGAAGCGTTTTCTTTTTTAATGATTTGGAATTAGGGACTAAAAAACACCTGATGTTTGATTGGTCGATTTTAATATGTAGCTGTATTCTGGTTGGTTGATAGCAAAGAGAAATGTTTTTTGAAAGAGTTGTGATTGGTGGATTTAAATGATTTGGAATTAGGGACTAAAAAACACCTGATGTTTGATTGGTCGATTTTAATATGTAGCTGTAGGTATTCTGGTTGGTTGATAGCAAAGATAAATGTTTTTTGAAAGAGTTGTGATTGGTGGATTTAATATGGTGAAGTGTTTTGATTGGTCAAATTAAATGTGTTAAAAATCATAAATATGTATACATATTTTCCCTAGGGGCTAAATGTACTACTTTAGCCCCGCTTATTTAGCCTAATATGACACACTTTTCGAGCATGAGATGTGAAAAATGTATAGCTTTGTTGGGCACGGTCGCCGCATAGACCCTCGCGCGTGCATACGGTATTAATTTATGGTGATATGTATTAATAAGCGACGGGTCTATGTTTAATAAGTCCACTATTGATTGACATCATATCCCGAGAATTTAGTTTATCTGGTATAATCCAATCACAAGTTATGAGGGTACAAAAAAACGACGAAGCGCTTGGAGAAAAGGTAGGTAGTGCCTGCCCTTGCGCTTCGCTTGGCTCGTCTTGGCGGGGGCACTACCCTACCAGCTTTTATTGAGGTTGGCAACGAATTTCATGCCAACAATGAAGCTCTCAACGGTGTACAACCCTCGGCGCCGGCTAAATTAAAGTGTAATAAATCTCCTACGTGTCCTAGCTTGCCTG
The DNA here is from genome assembly GCA_932294315.1 of Epinotia nisella. Taxonomy (NCBI): domain Eukaryota; kingdom Metazoa; phylum Arthropoda; class Insecta; order Lepidoptera; family Tortricidae; genus Epinotia; species Epinotia nisella. The sequence continues at coordinate 18,068,104 of OW028686.1, forward strand.
AGTTTTGTTCTAGTGAAAAAACGGGGAAAACGCCTGCAGGGGCCACTACCCAAAGAATCCAGCCACCAATCACGCGGTCCGGCCGCAAGGTAACCTTTAGTAAACGCGATGATTTTTGTTATTATTAATTCGATGATTTATTTTTCTCCGTGGGGGGGTGGTGTGGCGACCTCCTTGTTAGAGCTAAGTAGCTACCTATTTTGTATTGACAGACGGCAATCTTGTTCTGCTGTCAGTTGAGGACAAAAGAGTGTTCTGATGCAGGACTTCTGTATGTCCGGAAAATATATTCCTTTTACTGTTTGTCGTCGGTATTGTACAAGTTGTTTACCGCGTTAATAAATACCGAGCTATGTACGCATGAGTTTTATGTCCCGCCGTGGACCGACACTTCGCCTCCAAACCCCCAGATTCTAAAGATCCTATTCAAACATTCAACCGTACCTATGCATTTTGTTCCGTAGCTAAAGGAAACTTGCAAATATCGAAATATCCCTTCAGTTTATCAACTCATCAAAATTTCGGAAAAGTTTCATACTACCGGTAAATCCGGTAATACAATAGGTACAGTCGAGTTCTCCAATATCTATAAAGACAACCTTTCAAAAATATCTGTACACAGGCTTTATTATTACTGACATTAAGACACATGTGTAGATATTTTTGAAAGGTTGTCTGTATAGATATTGGAGAACTCAACTGTACAAAAGTTACTCGTACCTACATCAGCGCATCAGCAGTTTGTTGTATTACTGTCGTGCCTACGCAATTTCAATCCCATTCTTGTTTCGCCTCACCGATGTAGAGCAGTTTTGTGGTCTACTTATTAAAAACGTAAATTTTCGTAAGATGACAACTGCTAAACGCGCCAAAGCTTCATCGAAAGAAGTCTATATATTTATATACTGGCGTCGACTACCTACATAAAGTCGTGTTTCAGATTTCCTATACAATTTTAAACCTAGTTCACCTTGGTTGGTTGGGTACCTAATGCAGCGGGGGTGTGAAAGTCCTCGACCCCATTACGACCCTCGCAACCCATGTACCAGGGCACTATGACACGCGAGTAATACAATTAAACACTTTGGTATTAGCGGAAGCAGCACATAATGGACATCCCCATGGAAGTGATGTGGAACGTGAATTTATAGGTCAGCCTATAACAGGTGAGGCGCATGCAGTATATAATAGTTTATTTTTCATTATTTCACATACGATTAGTAGTGGAATCACTTGGGTAGGTAGGTATAATTAAATGAAAATCATATTTCATTTCATCTCTCGAGACCCTCGGTCCATGGGACCCCAGTGCGCGTAAGTTATTTTCGGAAATCGCGAAACGTCTGGTTGATATAACTGGTGACCGAAGAGCTAGCGGCTTTCTCGCGCAACGCATCAGCATTGCAATTCAGCGAGGAAATGCCGCCAGCATCCTCGGTACAATGGCTCGAGGGCCATTTTTGGATTTAACTTAGTTTTAATTTAATTAAGTTTATGTAATGTTCAATATCATCCTTTATATACTTTAGAATAATAATCAAAACAAACAATAAAACAACAACTTAACCTACAAAGACAAAAAAAGACTATAAATTAAAACTTAAAGATAAAAAATTTGGCCCAAATCGCTGTCAGAGGGTAGTGTGCCCAGAAGGCTGGCAGCACGCCCTTTAGAAAATAAATATTATTTTTAATCTCATAATCAATAAAATCGGTCACATTGAAAATATACAAAACTGTTCCATCAATTTGCCATAGTACCTACCTCAAAAATCATAACAAAATATTGCCGCTCGATCCTAAAACAATAACGTCGTCAATGATTAACCACATAGGAACAATGAGAAGCGCTAACGCACAACGTGAAAACCGGCCAAGTGCGTGTCGGACCACGCAAAACGAAGGGTTCCGTGCCTATTAAAAAGGTCGTATCGTCATAGAAATCTTACGGCACTTACGTCCTTTTCTTTGAGGAAGGCAGTTTTTCAGCAATATCTCGGAAACCTTTCATCCGATCATGTTCAAAACAATTTTCGGTGAATGAACTTAATAAGCGCTGTGTCCATGAATTTTTTCATATTTTTAAAATACACCGTTCAAAAATTAGAGGGGGCGGGACAGAATTTTAGTGACTTTCGGGGCGATTATCTCTGACTGTATTCACTTAATCAAAAAAAAACTTGAGAAACCTTATATTTATTTTGAAAGGCCTATCGATTCATGTGCCACACGTGGGCTCACGATGAAAAAATTTTTTTTGACTTTTAGTTTTATGTATGGAGTACACACCTAAAAAATTTTTTTTTAGTAATTTTAATTACAAAACTTTGTAGCGGCTAACAAAATACACCTATCCTCAAAATTTTATTCAAATACACCTTATAGTTTTCGAGTAAGATGCCTGTGACATACGGACAGACGGACAGACGGACAGACGGACAGACGGACAGACGGACATGACGAAACTATAAGGGTTCCGTTTTTGCCATTTTGGCTACGGAACCCTAAAAACAGTAAAAGTCTATAAGTTTCGTATATACATGTTCTAGTCCTTTACGTTTGACGGCAAAACGGGCTGAAAATACCGCAAACTTTTCTAAACAAGCAAATAATTCAAGCCATCGAAAGGATACTTGAATTTTAACTGTAGCTATATTTTGCAGGGAACGCTCACACCGAAGACAATCCTGCTTGTTTATTTAAAACGACCGCTGCGGAGATCTGGCAGCCTGGTACCCAGCGAGGGTGCGCTATGGGGGAACATGACCTAGTTTCCGAGGGTGCTGCGCTGCCGGCCTGCACCATCGATCCGGACTCCCCTACGACATCACGTAATCGCCAATGATTTATAAGTGGACGTGTTCCAATGAAATGATACGACATTTTCTCTCGGAGATTATGTTTGTCGGTTTTAAATGAAATTAAATGAGACGGGTGTATAAGTATCTGTTAAGTAGGGTAAAATTACACAGGAAAATTGCTATTATTTTTTCTCGTATCTTCTTACCCGGAACAAGGAAATAATAATGAGTTTTTCTTTAACAGGGCTTTCATTCAGTACAAATACAAAGCCTTTCTGGAAAATACAGTTAATTATATATAAGAAAATTTACTAAGTAAGAGCTGTAGGTACTATGCAGAAGAAAAGTCGGCTGTAGAGTTAAAATGATGGACTGATCGCTTCCGAGCTTACATTCGCAGCGACGACTTGTACGCCTTCGCGAAATAAACCACCAAGAGATTCCCGCCTGTTCCCTTGGATACCAAATCTCGTTAACCAGTGTTGACATCAAGCAGGGATCTGATACCGGTATTTTCACCATACAAAAATACCGGTTTTATTTCGTTCAATTTCGTTCTTTGGTTTATAGTAGGTATCATTTTTGATCAGGCTGTCTAATAATACGAAAATGTTACCTAAATACATGATAGAGTCCTACATTAAGAGCCTAAAATAATTCAAAATACTACTTCGGGGACTTGAAAAAACCGGTTCCGATCCCTGCATCAAATTCTACAATACTACCACCGGTTTGGAAAGAATTCTTGATGCCAACGGATGGTACGGTACAGCATCAGCACGTATGATATCTTAAGAATAAGAACACCTCTCGCTCGCACTCGCGAGTCAGTTTAGTGCGAGCAAGAGGTCCGACGTAATGATTTATTACTCCATCTGACCGGGACGTCAGGCCCTCTTAAAACCCTTTATTTCCATAATTATTTAAAGGCTGTGATTCGAAAATTGTTGTAGTCGCTTTCTCACGTCCTACTTCCAAAATCGGGTCAGGCAATTCGATCCCAGAACCTGCTGGTCGATTAAATATCATTATGTATGTACGTTAGGACGATTTAAATGTCATATTTGTATGGAAAAATTGAGTTGGATTAACGCTCGTTCGAAAAGTTATGTAATTAGCCCTCTGATTTGTGCGGTGACCCTGAAATTGGAGGGTCTTCAACCTTTTCCGAACCAAGGGCCAAAAATGATTTTGTTTTTGCATGGCGGGCCGCATCATAGGTATTTATAACGATTTTTTATAGGTTAAAATTGGGGCACATCCTTAGACAAAAAAAACACGGCGATCCGTAAGCTGTTGGCGGGCCGCAGATGAAACCAGCCGCGGGTTGAAGACCCTTGAATTAGTGTATACTATTTTGAATAGTTCTAATTCCAGTTGGGTCAAACTAAGCCTAAAAATAACCACGTTTTTAGGTACAATGATAACCGTTGCACGTCATTAGTACTAATGGCAGCGAACGGGTTGGACAGGTGCGGTGGCGACCCCAGCCTTCCCCTGCCGAGGACAGTTGTTTTATTTGGACGATTATCGACGCAAATATCATGGGCCGATGGCCTCTAGCCAATATGAGAGCTGTTCTCAAACAGGGCTCATAGCAGCAATGGTTGCAAAGGGTATGAAAACAGATTATAATTAGATAAAAGATAATTATTACTAGATAAAAAAGGTAACTTACAATATTATTGTGCCTTAGTGCAAGTACCTAATAGGAATGTAACTGCAATGCAGACAATAAATAAAGGCTAAGTCTTAATTTAGTAGCACAGTATTTAATATCACTGCTACTATTTAATATAATTATGTAGCTTCTTATACAAGTTTTGTATAAATTGTACAATGCGTTACGTGATCGACCACATCGCATCGCATTGTACGCGCGTCAGGTAGATCTAAATGTCACTTTTTATATGGAAAAATGACAGTTGGATCTACCTAACGCGCGTTCAAAACGTTACGTGATTACCCCTCAGAGGGACAGCCCTTCTGTTTTCCCAGTCTGGACGTTTAGGTATTTAAAAAAATGTAAACAAAAAGAACCACGTGATTTGGTTGTTCAGCCAATAAGATAATACCATACATACAAAAGGTTGCTATGATTGGTTGAATGACCGAGTCACGTGGTTTTTTTTGTTTACATTTTTTTAAATACCTAAACGTCCAGACTATAGCTAGTACTACAACTAGCTGCCTGCTGTAATTACTGTGGACGGTCAGGAAATCGCTGCGCAAGTGCGCATTGTCACGTGGAATTGGAAAATTTTGAATGGCGACTAGCCGGACAATTAGCCACAAAGTTTGTGTGTAAGTCTTTAAAAAAATGTTACATCAACGAGATCACCCAGACGGTAAAAACTTCGTGACGGGAGCTCACGTTACACTAGACATGCCCCAAAAAGTTTAATTAGCTCCAAATCATACGTGTAAGTTACGGACCTCTTGAGCGCGAGTCCGACTCGCACTTGGCGGTTTTGTTTTGTTGATGCCTTTCTGAACAAGGACTAAAGATAAAACCGTTAAGGACCGGAGGTCAAACTGTGTTGCATGGGTATCTTAAACGTTAATTACATTGGTAGGTACTCTCAGGTCCAACAGATGCAATTTCCAATCAAATCCGCCAAAGCTAAACCATTCGAGGCAGGAATTCGTTTGCGTAGGTTCCAACTGCAGTTATTGCACTATTCTGAAGAACTTGCTCTGGAAAAGCAACGTTGTGTACTTTCAGAAAAGTTTAAATTCCAACGGCAATGATTTGTGGAAAGAGCCAACCTATTCGCGTCAACGAGGTCCCAATTAGATGCTTCTTTGAATCGATTGTTCAGGAAGTTAGATGAAAATGGTCTAGTGAGACTGTGAGTTTAGGTATTGCTGGCAACATGAACAAGTCATTATTAATTATTAATATAGGTACTCGCCTTTAATATGGATTTTGGGTCAAGCAATAATAATCTCCCAAACAATAATATCCAATCTAAAATTGCGTAAGTGCAAGGAAATTACTGTTAATTACGTAAATATGCCACTTTCACTAACAACAAAGGAGGTTGTCGACGCGCCGGCGTTACAATTGCAAGTCAAAACATAACTCACACTCCATCGTCTTATTTTATTACGTTCCTGCAAACTTAACCCTGCGGCTTTGTAATAAAGTGTACATTCGTCAGGAATGCGAAAAGGTGATGAGAGTTTGCAAAAGTAATACATTTGGCCCTGGATAAAGGCTAATGTTCGGGGCACAAAAGGAAACAAAAGCGATGTGTTTGACCGCGGCAGCAGGCTTTGCCTGGCCGCCCGAAGGGGCGTAAGCGGCCCGCCGTCTCGAGCATGCATAAGCCGTTTTCGGCCAGTGCGCGCCAAGGTGCGCTCACAGCTGGCTCGCACCTGCCATCTTTAACATTTCTTTAACTTTTTTTTGGCATGGAATTATTGGCCTATTTTTTACGACGCAAGCTGTCGGGGCAGCTGACTCCGCGCGCCTTTGTTAACCCGCGCGCGGTTGAGGTAGACGCGTCTAGGATAATAACCCGAGGATAAGGCAGATGTCTTAGATTGAAAGCCTCGGCCCGGTGTGGGTGCCACGTGTCTATTAAACTTTTTTCTATCCCATTTGATTATTTTTTTATTGCCTATAAAGCTTCCTTTATCGTGAAATGCCATCAGCGTATTTTTACTGCGACGAATCATTTGTGTCGTCCGAAGGAGCTAATGTGCTCCTCTTTGTTGGGAAACTTAGAAACGACTCGAAAAGGTGCAGATTATAAGACATCCTATGATCGACGACCGTCCTGGGTTCGAATCCCGGTAGGTAGGGGCAAATATTTATTTGTATCATGAGCATGAAAATGTGTTCCTGAGTCATGGATGTTTTGTGTCTATTTGCATTTAAGTATGCATATTGATATCTATCTATTTATTATTGAGCATAGTATGGACTATGGGGATACTTCGATTTGTGTAAAATTGTCCCCTTATTTTTTTATTAGCGAATATTGTGTCCCATTGCTGGGCTTCCCTTTTTTCCGCCACTCGACTCGTCCCGTGTCCCGTCTAGACGTAGTAGACGCGTCTACTTAAACTTACTTTAGGATAAGCAGGTATTATAATATCCTGAATTTAGCATCCTGAATGAGTTAGGAAGCTAATGTTAGGTGTAAACGTATTTACTTAGTAAGGATACTTACTAGCTAAATGCGATTACACCTTCCTCCTAACTTATTCAGGATGCTAAATTCAGAACAACGTAATACCTACCGGCTTAAGATGGTAGCAGGTGGCAAGACCGTATCTCGACTTAGCACACATGTTTACCCACAGATATAGTGCTAAGATTGTTATGGCCGGTTTTCCCTCAGCTGCTTTATGGCCTATCTATACTTATATACTGACTTCAAAAAGGAGGAGGTTATATGTTCCACCGTATATGTATTTTTTTTATGTATTTACAATGTACAGTTGCGTATGCTTGTGGTTCTGAATGTTTTATAATATTGTGTTATTTAACTTTTTTCAGGGTTCCGTAGGTACCTCAATGGGAAAAATGAAACCCTTACCTTATGCTGAATATACTTTTAAGTACCTAAATGACACTCACTCATCAAACATAATCAATAATCATAAATTAAGAGGACACAAATGAAAATAAAGATTGTGCATTACTTTTACTAGGTAGGTACCTACCAGTGGCGGTTAATTGTTAAGATGAGTGCACACGCACTATGACGTACAGTAAGGGAAATTTATTCACGTACCTTTTTTTATGCCTTATTGTCGTAATAAGAACAGCGAAAAAGGTACGTGAATACATTTCCCTTACTGTACGTACGCATATAAATATTAGTTTGTTTTTATGCAAAAAAAACCGGACTAAGAGTACTATTTTCCTTTTTTTTCAGAATTTTAAGCATAGTAGTTTCTGAGATAAGGGGGGAATGGTAAATTTTCGTTTTTTTTCCTAAATTACTTCTAACAATTCAGATACGTAACATGTGTTATGTTATGATGTCACGAATATTAGGTAACGGTACAATTTTTCTCGGACTTTGCTGAAGCCGATTCGAGACATCACTACATTAGGTAGGTACCTACATTACGCATTGCGATTTCAACATGTTACGCGATAACGTGCCAGAACGAGCGCGCCCAACTTCTAAATCAAATATTCGAATGCGGACCGAAGGTCTCGAATGGACCGGACCATCTGCAGTCAGCAGATATTTTTTAACGGGCACACGTTAACGGCGCGTGTCCGTGCATCTGTCCCCTCATTAGGCTTACGAGGGTAGTCCCAAAAGTATCCGACCTGACAAAGAAAACAAAAGAAAATCTAATTTTTATTTTTTTATTTTTCTACATAATCTCCTTTTAGTTCTATGCACTTGGCCCAGCGATGTTCGAAAGCTTCAACACCTTGTTTGTAGCAAGATTTGTCGAGCTCGTCAAAATACCCTTCAACCGCAGCCTCCACTTCAGCATTGCTGGCAAATCTTTTACCACCGAGCCATTTTTTTTTTAATTTGGTAACAAAAAAAAATCGGAAGGGGCCAAATCGGTCGAATAGGGTGCATGCGGAAGTAATTCGAACTTTAACTCGCGGATTTTGGCCATGGCCTTGGCACACGTGTGTACTGGTGCATTGTCATGATGAAACAAAATTTACTTTTCGCCAGATGCGGTCGTTTTTCACAGATTTTTTCACTTAATTGATGCAAAAGATTAGCATAATACTCGCCATTGATAGTCTTTCCTTTCTGAAGATAATCTATGAAGATTATCCCACGGCAGTCCCAAAAAACGGAGGCCATGACCTTTCCTGCTGATGGAACAGTTTTTGCCTTCTTTGGGCCTGGTTCCCCTCTTCGAGTCCATTGCTTCGACTGTTCTTTCGTCTCTGTTGTGAAATAATGGACCCGCGTTTCATCCATAGTGATAAAACGCGGCAAAAACTCCGCTTTATTGCTGTGAAATTTTGCCAAACACACAGTCGAAATATCTGCACGACGTCGTTTTTGTTCGTCTGTGAGCAATCGCGGCACCCACCTTGCGCACATCTTTTTCATATCCAATTTTTCAGTTAATGTGCGATGTACAGCACTTTTTGAAATCCCTGCCATGTCTGCTAGCTCGCGTACTTTCAATCGACGGTCATCTAATACCATTTTGTGGATTTTTTTACTGTTTCTGGCGTAGTCACTTCATTTGGTCGACCAGATCGATGTTCATCTTCGCAACTAGAGCAACCTCGTTTAAACTCTGCTACCCAATATTTTACTGTTGTAAACGATAGAGCAGACTCCCCCAAAGCAGAATCTAGATCCGCTTTAATACTAGTTGGACTAAAACCTTTCAAATGAAAGTATTGTAACACATAACGATGGCTAATTTTATCCATGTCTGAAAATTTGTTCACAGTGTCCACTATTGATGGCTACTAAACAAAAGATAAACGACGCTACGTGTTCGTATTTCAAATTTAAACTTTATAAAGTGCATTATTTTCAAAAAGAGTAATTATTTAAAATAAAAACCTCTTTAAGTGTGTCAGGTCGGGTACTTCTGGGACTGCCCTCGTACCTGCGGGCTCCCTCCGCCCGCTGCTCGCCTGGTCACTACGGGAGATGTAACCAGAAAGCAGAAAAACGAACAATAAATCCATCCAGTTACTGACGCTGCATTATGCGCTTTATTGACTTCAATTTTGAATGTTTTAGATAGTTCATAATTTCAACTGCATAATAAGGTGTAACAATTGTAATATATAAACTACCTACTAATATACTAATTTGATAGGCATCCACCCTAGATTGTGGATGATTACCATTCTGCTTCATAAATTTGTTTTGGTTTGGCTTAGGCCTAAATCACACTGGCGCGGCCTGCGGTGGCGGTCAAAAGTAAATTTGATAGCTAATAACAAATTTACTATTGACCGCCGCGGCCAGGCCGAATCTGTGAGAGGCCTTATAGGGATGAGCCACGGATGAACAGTGACCCGTCAAAGCTTGTCTGACGTGACGCAGCTCGGTGCTCTCACGGATGGTGGACACCCACCTTTATCTTTCAAATGCAAATCAGACAGGCTGCTGCAGACAAATAAACCAATCGTAAAATTTACTATCATCATCATCATATTAGCCGAAAGACGTCCACTGCTGGACATAGGCCTCCCCCAAAGAGTGCCAAATTGACCGGTCCTGCGCCACCCGCATCCAGCGGACTCACGCGACCTTTTCCAGGGGGTCAATCACGTAACGCATTGTACGCGCGTCAGGTAGATCTAAATGTCACTTTTTAATGTAATATTTTAAAGTGTTATCAATAAATGTTCGTCATAAGTCAATTTTAGGACAACGAAATTGTAAAAATGGGAATTAACCTTTTGAGCGCCGAGAGCCACTAAAGTGGTCGAGTGCTGTCGTGCCCACCACGCCAACAACCACTAAAAAGGTCGGAGTGAAGGTGTACTTTGATCATGAATAAAATCTGTTATGAATTGTTTTTATTTGGTTTTATTGGTTTTTAACGATACATCAAGTTACAGTGCTTGGCGTGTGAGTGATCACTTCATTCAAATATGAAAGCGTTCAAAAGGTTAAACTGTAGGGTAAATAGGCGTTCGGAATTTTTTATACAAGGAAATGAAAATATCGGGAAATGAGTAACAAATCGGTACCACATAACGGGCGACACAGACGGGACCGACCTAGAGGAGATGGCGGGACGACCTGGACGTATGTATTCCTCAGCGATTGGGCAGAAAAAGCACATAGTAGGGACTCCACAGTGGGACACTGATTAAGCACATTAGGTACAGAAAAAAATACTTGCAAACATTTTCATTTGTCAAATTAGTTTGTCTAATTTGGACACAGCAACCTCACTAAGTTCATTAACAACGTGTTATAATCGTCTTGATGAGTAGTCAGTTGTCAAATGTGCAAAAAAAATACTTAAATGCTTGTTTTGAAATTAAATTTGGAAAAACCTTTTTTTTGTAACCAATCCCGGGGTGAGGACAATTCCGGCTTCGTGAAAGTTAAAAAAAAGGAAGCCCTTAATGGTCACTTTCAAAAACATTCTTTCTGCGAATCCATTAATTCAAAATATATATATTTTTCTTGACATTTTTTTTTTTATTCCATTCAAAGATCTAACGATAGTAAATGTTACCATACTGAATTGGCCTATCTATCAGCTTAGCACACAAAAAAAATCAAGCATCTACCGCAATCATTCACGTCACCATAAATAAAAATCTCATCGTACTCGGCGATAGGTGAAAAATTTAAAAAAAGTCATAACTCCTAAAATACGAAAAATCGCGGAACATACATAGGGGTGATTCAGATAGCCCTCTAGGTCCTCTACCTCCCAGCTTCAGTATATCACTACTTCTTAGGACACCCTGTATATCTTAATAAAAATCAAGATCTGAAATATGTGAATATCTGCAACATTACCAGATGTTAAGGACCCGATATAATAGGTAAGTTTGAACTATGTACCTTTAGTCAGCATCAAATAGGCGTAGCAGCGAATGTAACCAAATATATTGCAAGAAATCTTTACTCATTTATTCACAATATTTTTAATATATTTTATTCCAAAATGGTTTAAGTACAAATGTTATTAACAATGATAGAATCCGCAAAAGGCTTCGTCAACAATACAAATATAAACTAACAAAAAGGACCGCCCCGGATCGTTGGTGGCCCGAAAGTTCCCATGACACTGGCGGCGTTGCCACGCTGAATGGCCAAGGAAAGGAAGGAATCTTTAATTGGGGACATCCTGTGACGATATAGGTATTTAGATGGTTGCTACAATCTCCTAACTGTACCTTCGCTTGGGCCACCATATGCATCAAATACAAGATTGATTTTTAGTTACATACCTTCCTATAGTTAGAGCTTTATAGGACATCGATGTATGGGAACCAATATTTTTGACATTAAAGCATGAGCCTTGGCACACTTGTTACTTAGGTGGAGTAGAGTTCAAAACGCCCGGGCGCCAAGGGCGGATGCCCCGCTGGTGGGGGGTGGAGGGGGGGGAAGTTTCGTTCCGCCGCGCGTTCTTTCAGTCCTCCTACCATCTTATTTATAGATACTAGGGCATGTTTGGTATCGTTTTCGGATAAATTGAGGATGGCCAATCATTTTTTGGGACATTAGTAACATCTTTTCATAGAAAAAAAATGAAATACAGCCAAAAGTCAAAAAATCTCAGTAAAAAAAATATCTTTCTGCGACGATTACGTGAAAACAAGCAAAGATTTGGGCATCAAAAAAATATAACTATAAAGCCATATTCATGTAAATTTTAAAAATATATAATTTTATATACCTAAGTATATATAAAAATATACAAAAAAAAATATAACTACAGTGAAGCAAACTACGTACATTCATGTATTGACTGATAATTCGAAAATGATGCCCAACCCAATATCATTTGAGCAATGGCGAACGAAAAAAAAACGCCCTTATTCCACAATTCAAAATGTAGCATTAAATCTTGTATTGATTCTCTTACGAATTGTTCGATCTTAAGAAGTGGTGATTTTTGGATGTAGGTACGTGGACTCTATAAAGAAACTTTTACCCTGATTTTTTGCACTGGATCATGTTAACTACATGAGATGGCTGTCATTTTATCTAAAAGATTTAGTAAATTTGCCAAAGAATCACCCAGAATTATTGAAACATCTTGAAGATGGAAAATTTTAAGCACAATAAAGTAATCGAAAGTTTTCTGGGTTGGCTCTTGATCAGGCACATGAGCAGTTGAATGCCATAATTAAAGGAGGTATTTCCCACCTTATTAGTGTTATGGAAACTAAAACTTTTTACTGTCATATCGTTTTATCTACAACCTATTCATAACTATGCACAAACATATTTTTCTGATATAGGTATGATTGGTTTAACGGAAAAACCAGATGCTCTGCGTACATGGCTTATCGCTGGGCCTGAATCGGCAGAAAAGGTCCATTACTTTGAACAGAAAGTTTTATCTGATGACTCAAAAAATATAACCGATGAAGACAAATACAATAACACCATTCTGATACCGTTGCAAATAAGAAAACGATTCATGGCCAAAGTAAAAGTCATTGGAATCGACGATTAATAATCTTGGAAATTCTGTCCTGAAACATTCCCTATAGTTGTATGATATTAACTCGAAAACAATAGCATCGGTTGAAATTGTCGGCACTATATTCACAATTGAAAAACACGGAGAAGAACAATACGTAACTTTTGTGAACAAAGGTTGAATGGAAAAAAACTACTAGACCCAATAAAATTAAATATCCGCTCCTGTCTTTTCTAAAAAAATTTAAAAAGGGAAAATCAAACGCAAAAGTAAGTGGGTTTAAAAGTGATTGCAGTCTTTTCAGCAAACTCTGTATTGCCACTTGTGAGCACAGAGCTGGTGATCTTGACACATTCTTTGCTCACGAAAACCAAGCCAGTCTGCCAGCTCTCTTCGGCGGGAAACTTGCGTTCTGGAAGCAAGTCAGATTTACTAAAAGTTTTGACATCTATATGTGAGACGTCAACCGAGTCAAATGCTCCAGATGTAAGTGTTAAAATTATTGAAGGATCCGCGCTAGTCCATATGCTGAATCCTACTCAATGCAAGACTTTTGGTGACTATGCCAGCAGAGAACTCAGCAAAATATCGCATTTAGACATCGTATGGGATACATAAAATAACAGCGATAGTTGAAAAAATTGTACCCGAGAGAAGCGTGTAACTGCGTCTACAAAGATACCAAAGGGCTGGGCAAACTTTTTGAGGGATAATAATCATCATTCGCTTGTCCTTATCCCATTTACTTGGGGCCGGCGCAGCATGTTTTTCTCTTCCATACCTCTCTATCGCCCGTCAACTCATCACACACTTCCTTCCCATTCATTTTGTCTCTCACGCAGTCCAACCACCTTTCTCTTGGTTTACCTCTTCTCTTGTAACCCTGCACATTCATACTTAATGCCCTTCTAGCAACATTACTATCATCCCTCCGCATAACATGACCATACCACCGTAGGCGATTTGCTCTCACCTTTTCAGTTATGGGTGCTACTTTCAGGCTTCCTCTTATATACTCATTCCTTATTCGATCCATTCTCGTCACGCCACCCACACATCCATTTCAACATTCTCATCTCTGTCATCCAAAATATTCTAAGTCCATCTGATTGGGGATGGACAAAAGCTAATGAGAGATGGGAACCTGCATGGACTAGCTTGCCAGTAGCTGCTGAAGCCTGCTTGGAAATGATTAGGTGCAGATGCAAAAAGAAATGCGCTGCTAGATGCAGGTGTTTTTAACAAAAATTTAAGTGCACCGAGTTGTGTGCTTGTGATGGAACATGTTACACATGAATTTTAAATACGAATTTCAATTTAAATAATCAAATTAACAATAATATATAATCAGATCTGTGACTTGTTAGTTTTATTTGAGAATTGACCATGCAGTCAATTGAGATCATAAAACGGTTAGATTATTCGCAATTCAAAATATGTCTCACATGCTAACAAAAGTAAACACGGCTATAAACTATGTAATATACAATTAAGCTAGTAGTTACATTACACAATCAAACACTTATCAAATTTGTTTTTGGGGTCCTCATTATAAAATGAGTAAAATTTGGGCGCGTCTGCTGTTCTAAACTTTTTTTTACGTAGTTGCGTTTCAAATTATGCTAATATATTATATGTTTTTGGAATCTACATAAATGTGGCTTTATAATCATATTTTTTTGATGCCCAAATCTTTGCTTGTTGTCACGTAATCGTCGCAGAAAGATATTTTTTTTACTGAGATTTTTTGACTTTTGCCTGTATTTCATTTTTTTTCTATGAAAAGATGTTACTAATGTCCCAAAAAAATGATTGGCCATCCTCAATTTATCCGAAAACGATACCAAACATGCCCTAGTATCTATAAATAAGATGGTAGGAGGACTGAAAGAACGCGCGGCGGAACGAAACTTCCCCCCCCTCCACCCCCACCAGCGGGGCATCCGCCCTTGGCGCCCGGGCGTTTTGAACTCTACTCCACCTAAGTAACAAGTGTGCCAAGGCTCATGCTTTAATGTCAAAAATATTGGTTTTGTCCTATAAAGCCCTAACTACTACAAAACAGGATGCGATGCCATCCAACGGCCATTCTCAAATTTTGTGTCTGCGGTTGTTGACTAATTTACTAATTACCACGACCATTTAAGAATATTTAATATGGAGTCGTGGCAAATAGACGCAGACATAAATCTGGAGAATGGTCGCCAACGGGTGGATAAAAATTATTGTTATCTAGCCAGATAATTCGACTGCGATTGTGTATGAAGTATTTGGCCCTAGTTTTTCCCCGCGACCGCGACGCCTGTTTTAAGTCTAATAGCAAATCTGCTATTAGACATCCCACAGGCGCAGCATCAAATACAAACGTCCCCTAAGGGATAGTTTTCGGGATATAACTATCCTATTGTCCTTCCCGGGATCCCCAATTATCTCCATACCTACATACAGTCTAGTAGGTCTAACTCCAAATTCTGACTCAAAGATGTAGAATTTCCATAGAGGAAGAATATAATAGAGGGACTCGCACACAAACATACACACCTGAGTGACAAGGATGTAAGCATAGACTCCACAAGTGGGAACGAGATACAATGTCAAATCTGTCCCTCAGTGCGTATAAGCTTTTTTGTTTGTCACCAGCTTGTTCGTCACCATCATCATCATCATATCAGCCAAAAGACGTTCACTGCTGGACATACCCCCCCAAAGAGTGCCAAATTGACCGGTTCTGCGCCACCCGCATCCAGCGGACTCCCGCGACCTTTACCAGGTCATAAGTCCACCTTGTGGGGGGCCTACCCACGCCGCGCCTTCCGGTACGTGGTCGCCACTCGAGAACCTTTCTGCCCCAACGGCCATCGGTTCTAATTGCAAAGAGGTAAATAATAGGCGTCAACTATCAAGAATGAAGCTGTTATACATTGAGACGAGAGAGAGGTAAACCTTACGCTATGAGAAAGACGCTTTCTAATGCACTGAACGATCTATAAAACCTTTGCCAAAAACTGCCAACTCCTCATTTTTTTTAAGTCGGTTAAAAAGCACAGTATAATCCGCTAAAGAACATGTCACGAAAACATAACATAGCGTAGGATAAGAACGCCATGAAAAGAGATGGATAAAACAGTGTGAGTTTTCATAAAAAGTACGTATGAAATAGGGTGAATTTGGACCCAATTCCATCAACAGGAAAAAAAAGTTTTTTTTGTATGAATGCCTGACTTAGCTCTACGAAATATCTCACAACTTGTAACTGTGGAAGAGTTTAGAGACTTGGCCTATTTTTACATGGAATGTTATTTATGGGATTTACATTTACAGCATGGCTATCACAAAACGGCGCGCGAGCTTTCTCGATTTTTCTCGCACTATCCGCCTCTCTCTTATTAGAAAACTTAGAAAGAGAGGTACAGTGCGAGAAAAATCGAGAGAGCTCGCGCGCCGTCTTGTGATAGCCGTGCAGGACGGCCCGCGAGCTGTGTCGCGGCGACATAAAGTATCAGTCTCTTTCAAAGTCAAAGTGATTTATTCTTCAATTTAGGCATATTACATGCACCTATGAATGTCGATAAACTACCACCGGTTCGGAATGAAAACCTCTGCCTCGAGAAGAATCGGCGTAAAAAACTCGGCGAGGTATCATTTTTTCAAAACAGTACATTATATCATTTCAGTATCAGAGTATTATAAAATGACAGCGCTACTGTAGAAAGCCTATTTATTTTGCGATAGATTTCTGGTGCAGGATTTTATCGCTGCCAAATATCCCTATCCATGATGTAATTGTTTATCTTATAATATGCTTTTGAAATAAGTGTCTGTTTTACGAGATTTGAATTTAGAGTCAGTAAGTTCGGTAATGTGTTTTGGAATTAACTAACAGCGAACTATGTCGCGGTATAGACTACCCATTTCTTTCTAATAAGAACACTTGGAAAGGGACGGGTAGTTTATCTTGCGGGTGGTCTTGTGCTGCCCCCTACAGGATATTCAAAACGATACGGCATACACTCTAATGCCTTGATAATAAAGTCGATTTCAGATATTAGTGAGCACCTTGTTCGCCCCGAGATATCTGATGGCGAGACTTTACGCGATGTTATAAGGAAGCTGGTAATTTCAAGTATATTATAATCTTTCGAATCCCGTGGCTCCCAGAGCTTGCCATCGGGTTTTAAGACTTTATGTCAAAATTCGGTGGAATTTTTAGTATGGAGATGGGACCAATGGATCCCTTTGGAGCCACAAAGTATCGAAAGGTTAAGTCAATATATCAAGGAACTGAGAACAGGGAAAAAACGTGATGATACCTTATCAACCGCCGTCCAATTTGAAAACAAACCACGTGCTATCAAGTATGGTTTATTTTTGTTTTCTTGCAACAGATTGGCGTGCAGCACGCGGCTTGCAGGGCGATCATCATTCATAATATGCACCTGAAGACTACTAATATCTAATACCCTTAATCATAAACGTACATCAAACCTATTTTAGCTAAAATAACGTTAATATTCATTTGTCTGTATCAGTCACTTGACTTTAGTTTGTCACATTTTAGTTAAAAAAGGTTTGCTAAGTTTTATGAGTATGGGGCTAAGTGTCGGCACACGGCGATGCAAGTACACCCATTAATTTATTATACGCAGTAAAGGCTTATAATTACGTTTATTTACAAAATTTACACGAAAATAACGCAATAAACAATTTTTTTATAGCTGAAAATCTGTACACAAAGACAATTTCGCGTCTGTAGTTCGTTAAACAAATCAAGACGAGACTTTCTCAAAGCCCGTTATTCTGGTGTTTCGGTTTATCACTAGGTATTTAAATAATAACTATGTGTTAATAATATTACCTCTTTATATGTTTTCATAGCGTTCGCACATTGGTTGTATTGAATTATAGACAATATTTCATTAGTTACCTAGGCTCGACGCACACGTCAGATTCCCGGAACAGTTTTCCTGACATGGTTTTTGATTAGGGCGCCTCAAATCGGCACCCAGCGTTTATCGTCGCATTCGAGTGTTTCGATTCGACACGCACCCGCTCGCTCGTACCGATCGAATGCGAGAATAAGCGCTAAGCGCCCTGATCCCAAAACTGTCAGAGAACCGGATCCGGGAACCTGACCCGTGCGGCGAGCCTCACAGTTCAACATTCGCTCATTTAAATAACTTTAATTTAACTACGAATCTTCCTTTACTATATTTATTTATTTGAAGTACCAACAGCGGGAGCGACTGGCGAGGCGGGCGGCTCGCGGATCGTCGGCGGCATTTGTACTTTACTATCCACGGTCTCAGGTAATTAGCGAAAGTTATCGGTAATTCAAACGACTCCCCCCTAGACTTCATGGCGAAGAATTCATAGCTTCACTCTCACACAAGACAGCCCACGAATCAATCATACGACAAATCGAACCATACATACGTCCCCGTGAACATACCAGGGTCGCATGACGCGCAGCGGGTAACGGCGCCCGCCCGCCCGCCCCGCCAGTCTTTCTCTCTCACACAAGACATGCCGCGTATCAATCATACGACAAAACTCGAAACACACGCGGTCCGCCCTCGTGAAGGTACCGGGGCCGCATGACGCGCGGCGGGTGACGGCGCCCGCCCCGCCGGCACAGGCACTAGTCGAAGTCAATGTCCATGTTGTACTGCGACTCGCGGTCGGCCGAGTTGAGCGAGGACGTGGAGGTGGAGTCGGAGGCGCGCGAGCCGGCCCACAGCCCGCCCGTGGTGACGGACGCGTCGGAGGACGACGACGAGTCGGCGGGCGCGTCCCACGCCACCGCGCCGGGCGCGCGGCGCCGCGCCAGCCGCCGCAGCCGCACCGTCGGCATGCCGCCCACTGCAGACAACACCGTACTATAGCTTACACGACATCACTAAAAACACATTTCTCACAATTCAATACCATCAAATCTACCGCTACACAGTAGTAGATTTGATGGAATTTAGTTACTTTTTTTTTACGTACGTCAGGCCTCAGCCACATTTGGTGTCAGTTATGATACAATAGTATATTGTTTAACGAGGGGCGTAAGTGGAATATTGCTAACGAGAGTCTATCAGAAGCCCGACGCCGAAGGCGGAGGGCTTTTGATGACTCGAGTTTGCAATATTCTTACGCCCGTGTTATACACAATGTTTTTCATCACATTTGCGAGGAAATAAATAACAACAAAAGATAGAAAAACCGGCCAAGTGCGTGTCGGACCACGCAAAACGAAGGGTTCCGTGCCTATTAAGAAGGTCGTATCGTCACAGAAATTTTACGGCACTTACGTCCTTTTCTTTGAGGAAGGCAGTTTTTCAGGAATATCTCGAAAACCTCTGAACCGATCTTGTTCAAAACAATTTTCGGTGAATGAAATTAATAAGCCCTGTGTCCACGAATTTTTCCATATTTTTAAAATACACCGTTCAAAAATTAGAGGGGGGGGGACAGAATTTTAGTGACTTTCGGGGTGATTATCTCCGACCCTATTCACTTAATCAAAAAAAATGCTAAGAAACCTTATATTTATTTTGAAAGGCCTATCGATTGATGTGCCACACGGGGGGTCACAATGAAAAAAAATTTTTTGACTTTTAGTTTTATGTATGGAGTGCACCCCTAAAAAATTTTTTTTTTGTCATTTTAATTACAAAACTATGTAGCGGCTAACAAAATACACCTATCCTCAAAATTTTATTCAAATACACCTTATAGTTTTCGAGTAAAATGCCTGTGACATACGGACAGACGGACAGACGGACATGACTTTGAACTTTGACGAAACTATAAGGGTTCCGTTTTTGCCATTTTGGCTACGGAACCCTAAAAATGCAAGTTTCATACAGCAGCACCAATCAAAAATTGACAACTTCACTTCCAGATCAGTGCTAGTAGAGCGCGCAGTTCAATATTTCAACCAATCACAGAGCAGTATTCTTGCGGGGCGGGGCGTCGTGACCAACTAGATTTTTTTATTCAACCAATCACACAGCAACCAGATTTGCTTAAGCCAATCAGAGGGTTCTATTATTTTAAAACTAAACTTAACAGCCCGTGGGAGGTAAAACGGCTATAACTGCTCTGCACGCTCGCAAGTAATAACGCCATTGACGAGCAAGTGTGATGAAATAGTACATTGTTTAACGAGGGCCGTAAGTGGAATATTGCTAACGAGAGTGTATCAGAAGCCCGACGCCGAAGGCGGAGGGCTTTTGATGACTCGAGTTTGCAATATTCTTACGCCCGTGTTATACACAATGTTTTTCATCACATTTGCGAGGAAATAAATAACAACAAAAGACAGAAAAATGTATGTTTCATACAGCAGCACCAATCAAAAATTGACAACTTCACTTCCAGATCAGTGCTAGTAGAGCGCGCAGTTCAATATTTCAACCAATCACAGAGCAGTATTCTTGCGGGGCGGGGCGTCGTGACCAACTAGATTTTTTTATTCAACCAATCACACAGCAACCAGATTTGCTTAAGCCAATCAGAGGGTTCTATTATTAAAAAAAAAAACCATAACGCCCATGGGCGTAATATAGCCCATTACAGCTCAGTACGCTTGCGTATAATAACACCATTTTCGAGCAAGTGTGATGAAAAAATATTATCCTCCTATCTTTGGTATTTCAATGAAAAAATACAACAACTAGTCGTGTAAGTATGGTAAAATGGCGGCGGCCATGAAATTTTTACTCCTCACTTCATTTTCGGTATCTTATGTCCGTCTAGAGCGAACAAATGTTTTCTTTAGAATTATTTAGTTAATTTGTGTCTATTCGTATATCAAACGTACGTTGACCGATCTATTTTGAACTTGTATCAAGATAATAGAAACCAAATCGTTTCGTAGAGAAAGAAAATCAGGTACAGTTGTTGCATTCCGCGAAGGTTGAGTGGGTGCGTTCTTATTATTATAACGTTAAAGTCTCATTTCGTCAAATCCACTCGCCTTCGTGGACTGCAAGAAGCCAATTCTACAAAAGTTGCGGAGCTCTGCCTCCAGCGATACCGGGAGCGCATGAACGGGCTCTACTCACGCGTGGAACTACGCTGCCATATACAGTTCGGCCACCCATTCTTGTGATTGGAGCGCTGCTTAGATTTTAATCCCATCTCTGTCTTATGCCAGCACAATTACCCCAAAAGAAAGGGATGTAATGATTTATTTTCTCTATTATTGACACAATTGGTAATTAAGCAACATGTTTGGGGTAACAGCTACCATTAAAAAGAGATAGTATTAGTTTCCAAGCAAAGTAGCTGAGAAACTCATTATATTGCTATCTCACACTACCACTATTACCCCAAAGAAGAGGACGGGTCTTCTCTACACGGTTAACAGGCAGATTATAAGTAAAGCCTGCGGTGGCGGTCAATAGTAAACTTAACAATTGCTGTCAAGTTTACTATTGACCGCTACCGCAGGCCGCGCCGGTCTGTGACAGGTTGAATGAAGAGTTGGGTACGGTACTAGGAGCACATAAACGCGCACTACTCACGCGTGGAGCTCGGGCGGGCGGGCGGCGCGGGCGGGTGCGCGGGGGCGGCGGGCACCGCGTCCGCGGGCACGTCGGAGGCCGCGTCCTCGCTCAGCAGCGAGCGTCGGCAGATGGGGCAGGTGGCGTGCAGCTGCAGCCACGGCTCTATGCATGTGGAGTGGAAGATGTGCTCGCACGGCAGCCGGGACACCATTTCCTCTGGAAACATCGAGGTTAACATGAGAACGAGAGCGGAGCTTGGGCCGTTCAATACTGGCAACAAGTAAACTGAGCCGACAAAAGACACAACACTCGAGCGACAGAGGCAGGGGAGATAAACGAAATCAAATTTCATCTAAGTATCTGTGGGCGTACCGTGGCAGCATTGTCATTGAAATTGTGATTTCATAATATCAATTCAGCCCGTTTTGGGAAGATCGGTTCACTGGATACGTCAACGTCAGCTACTTTTCTTGCGACATAGGCCGCGGCCCCGAATTTTCCCGTTACCCTAGTAACACTTCAATGCAAATCGCATACCTAGTTATACCACTCAATCAGAAAGTCCCAGGCGTCCCAGCAAATAATTCAACATTTGAAGACACCAAGGTATCACGCGCACATGACCGAGCGAGAGACTCACCCATTTGAACGTTCTCACAGCAGACGAAGCCGCGGCCTGCTCGGACGTGGCCTGTTCACTGAGTATAGCGGCAACCTTGTCACTTGTCACCCAAACAATAAGTCCCAAATATCATTTTTGAAGACACCAAGGTACCAGGCGCACATAAGCGACCGAAAGACTCACCCATTTTAAAGTTCTCCCAACAGACGGAGCACGACATATTGGCCGCTGCCTGCTCGGACGTGACCTGGTCACTGGGTATGGCGGCGATCTGTTCTCGCGGCAGCGGCGGAGGTCCCGCGTTCTCCAGCTGCCCTAGTAACTGTGTCACCACTGCGTCTAAACCTGGAAATTATCAGACAGTTTTTAATAAGTTCGGGTTGTGATGAGGTACATTTAGTTGTTGGTGACTATATTTCACAAGGTCGCGGAAATCCATTGGATTGGTGGCGCAGAACCGGTCATTGAGGCGCTCTTTGGCGGGAGGCCTATGTCCAGCAGTGGATGTCTTTCGGCTAATATCATGATGATGATATTTTAATTTGATTACATCACAGCATTGTATCTTTGTCACTTTATTGTATCTCTTCATGGAGCGTACCATGGTACAGGGAAGATACCTCAACAAATTCGTAAAGAATTAGTTTCTCTCTAGAACGTATGTGTAGAGATGAGTGCAGATTTAGTAGATTGTATGTCACCCTCATTATTATGCCGCTGTAACAAGTGTCACGCGCCCTCCCCGCCGAACACGTAGTTACTGGCACCGAGCGAGCCGCTGCCGCTGATGTAGTGCACGAGCCGCTCCGCCACAGTAACAAGCGCCACGTACCCTCCCCGCCGATCACGTGTCGCCTGGCGCGCCGGCCGTTACGGCGCCGGCGCCGAGCAGGCCGCTGCCGCTGATGGAGTGCACGAGGCGCTCCGCTACAGTAACCAGTTCCACTCACCCTCCCCACCAAACACGTAGTCGCCGGGCGCGCCGACGAGCACGTAGGGCGCGCCGGCCGTCACGGCGCCGGCGCCGAGCGGGCCGCTGCCGCTGATGCAGTGCACGAGCCGCTCCGCTACAGTAACCAGTGAAACTCCCCTTCCCCACCGAACACGTAGTCGCCGGGCGCGCCGACGAGCACGAAGGGCGCGCCGGCCGTCACGGCGCCGGCGCCGAGCGGGCCGCTGCCGCTGATGCAGTGCACGAGCCGCTCCGCTACAGTAACCAGTGCCACTCACCCTCCCCACCGAACACGTAGTCGCCGGGCGCGCCGACGAGCACGAAGGGCGCGCCGACGAGCACGAAGGGCGCGCCGGCCGTCACGGCGCCGGCGCCGAGCGGGCCGCTGCCGCTGATGCAGTGCACGAGCCGCTCCGCTACAGTAACCAGTGCCACTCACCCTCCCCACCGAACACGTAGTCGCCGGGCGCGCCGACGAGCACGAAGGGCGCGCCGGCCGTCACGGCGCCGGCGCCGAGCGGGCCGCTGCCGCTGATGCAGTGCACGAGCCGCTCCGCTACAGTAACCAGTGCCACTCACCCTCCCCACCGAACACGTAGTCGCCGGGCGCGCCGACGAGCACGAAGGGCGCGCCGGCCGTCACGGCGCCGGCGCCGAGCGGGCCGCTGCCGCTGATGCAGTGCACGAGCCGCTCCGCTACAGTAACCAGTGCCACTCACCCTCCCCACCGAACACGTAGTCGCCGGGCGCGCCGACGAGCACGAAGGGCGCGCCGGCCGTCACGGCGCCGGCGCCGAGCGGGCCGCTGCCGCTGATGCAGTGCACGAGCCGCTCCGCTACAGTAACCAGTGCCACTCACCCTCCCCACCGAACACGTAGTCGCCGGGCGCGCCGACGAGCACGAAGGGCGCGCCGGCCGTCACGGCGCCGGCGCCGAGCGGGCCGCTGCCGCTGATGCAGTGCACGAGCCGCTCCGCTACAGTAACCAGTGCCACTCACCCTCCCCACCGAACACGTAGTCGCCGGGCGCGCCGACGAGCACGAAGGGCGCGCCGGCCGTCACGGCGCCGGCGCCGAGCGGGCCGCTGCCGCTGATGCAGTGCACGAGCCGCTCCGCTACAGTAACCAGTGCCACTCACCCTCCCCACCGAACACGTAGTCGCCGGGCGCGCC
Organism: Epinotia nisella; assembly: GCA_932294315.1. NCBI lineage: Eukaryota > Metazoa > Arthropoda > Insecta > Lepidoptera > Tortricidae > Epinotia > Epinotia nisella. The sequence continues at coordinate 18,092,245 of OW028686.1, forward strand.
GACGAGCACGAAGGGCGCGCCGGCCGTCACGGCGCCGGCGCCGAGCGGGCCGCTGCCGCTGATGCAGTGCACGAGCCGCTCCGCTACAGTAACCAGTGCCACTCACCCTCCCCACCGAACACGTAGTCGCCGGGCGCGCCGACGAGCACGAAGGGCGCGCCGGCCGTCACGGCGCCGGCGCCGAGCGGGCCGCTGCCGCTGATGGAGTAAACGAGCTGCTCCAGCAGCGTCTCTGGCCGCCCGCCGCCGCTGTACAAATCATTCATTACTACAAACTCCAAGGGTATATGGTAACTTCACGTTTTGATTGCATCTGACATAAAATCATACAAAGCTGATTCATATTATAGGAGCAAGAATCATAGGGCAACGGTTGCGATACAGTATAGATAGTTCAACTCATCTTTGCGCGTTTGATTTCTTGGGTGGTGATACCAACGGCAGTGATGGCATCGCAGCTCTCAAAGGAAGGAACCAATATGAGTGCGGTTTTTTTTATTTCAAGTTTTGTCTGTCGAATAGTTCTTAGCTATGTTCATTGTGATGTGGCCATTGCAGGCCCTTTTACTAAGATAATAGAAACTTTCTCCGATCAAATTGGAGAAATCTTACAAAAAGGCCAGGTCAAAAGTACCCTAAACCGACGAGCATGTATGAGAAATGTTATGAAGGTGATTGAAGCGAAAGTGGTTTGTCAGGATCGTAGCAAATGGAGATCCGTGATCTCTGCCTACCCCTCTGGGAAAGAGGCGTGATTATATGTATGTATGGAAAGTCTTGCTTACCGGTGTCGCCCTCCTGACATAAGGAACGCCAAGTCGCTCAACATCGGGTGACTGGCACTCTGGAATTAAAACAAATTACTGTTGTTACTGTTAAATCATAATATACGCACATTTATGTATTTGTTATATTAAAATTAACACTAAAATGCTGAGTAGCATTGAAGAGTAGATGTTTAGTTCAAAATAGTAGATCAATTGATTAAGGATTGGAGATGAAATTACTTTTAAAGTTACACATTCAGGGAGTGTAGCCCTCATTCTGACACAGACTAGTTCACAATTATCGTCAATCTAACCCACTTTCGATGCACTCTACACTTTAAACGCGCTGATACATGAAGTACCATTTAAGTTTTCTTTTGGGAAAACATATCAACTAATATTTTGAAAGTTGCCCGAAAGTGAAGAAAAATTTGCACCTTCGCGCGACGAAATAATGTCCGTCCTATATCTGATCGTGCGTGGTTTCCGTACAGTCCATAATAAAATAATAATTTGTCTCTGCGTGCGTCCCATGACACGGGCATGGGCAGGGATAGGACTTCCAATTCCGGCATTTATTACTACTACAACACAATACAAATACTCTTTATTGCACACCTCACACAAACAAAGCAGTTACAGAGAGAAACAATACAATAACATGTAAATAGGTAGAGGTAGACAACAGGCGGTCTTATCGCTAAAGAGCGATCTCTTCCAGACAACCTTTGGGTATCGGAGAAAGAGATAAATCTAGATTATGCAGTAAGTGGTGCAGAAATTATTATAAAAATATACGTACATAAATACCTCTATATATAAACATACATACACAATCATACATATATACAAATAAAACAAATACAAATATATGATACATAAACACCGCGGATCCCGGTATTGTAGTAGTAATAAACCCTGGGATTGGAATCCCTAGCTTTATAATATTAGTAGGGTAATTAAATATATTGGCTTATCGTGCAATATTGCACGCGCAGCGACGACATGCCAATAGATTTAATTATCCTACTAATATTATAAATGCGAAAGTATTATATACAGGGAGCGAAACTATGGTGCCGGTGATGTCATTATTAGTTTTTTAAAAACATCATTGCAACACCTCAATGATTCTTAATAATGTAATAATGGTAATATAAATACATATGTATTATTGTTTATTTATAAAAATGGTTATTTATATTTATACCAAAAATAATGTAAATATTAAAAAACGATACAAATAACATATTTTATTAGGTAACGTAATTCTAACAAATAATATTTTTCCTCAAGTAAATGAAACAAGACAACAAATGTTTCGTTGGATGACGAAGTATGCAGAACGCTTAAACTGAAGAGCCAATAAGTTGGTGATTAGGAATCTATAATCTACAATATCTACATAGATAAAAACTCTGTATGTAGCTTGACGTCATACGTCTGTCATCGGCACCACAGTTTCGCTCGCTGGATCAAAGCAGTGAAAAGTAGAAGGAACCCTAGCTACTTCATTTTGCAACGACAAATAAAGCTATTATTTTCACCGCCGCTTACAATTCGTAAATCGAGTATTTGTATTGACAATAACCAATTCTAATAGATATGACAGCCATACAACAGATTGGTAAGACAACAAACTTATCAGTTAATCGGTGACGTAGCCTTGATGCAGAATGACAAACAACAGTCAAGGTCGCGAAATTTTCATTAGGTACATTCCCTACAATTGGCGTTTTACGAGTATGTTGTGTAGGTGCGGTTTGTGTTATCATTACAAGCGTTTTAATTAACTTGTTTGTAAGTATGTAAGCTGCCCTTTAAAATTTGCGGTATATTATTCAGCCACTTCCCGAGATCCGATTGAGTTGAAATTGGGTACCTTCCTGGGTAAAAAATATATATAATTCTATTTAGTCCGTCAGTTAGATTATAAAAAAAAGATTGAACACGTATTTTTTGTTTGTCAATTAAAGAAAACCGGCCAAGTGCGTGTCGGACCACGCAAAACGAAGGGTTCCGTGCCTATTACAAAGGTCGTATCGTCACAGAAATTTTACGGCACTTACGTCCTTTTCTTTGAGGAAGGCAGTTTTTCAGCAATATCTCGAAAACCTCTGAACCGATCTTGTTCAAAACAATTTTCGGTGAATGAAATTAATAAGCCCTATTTCCATCAATTTTTCCATATTTTTAAAATACACCGTTCAAAAATTAGAGGGGGGGGACAGAATTTTAGTGACTTTCGGGGCGATTATCTCCGACTCTATTCACTTAATCAAAAAAAAATGCTAAGAAACCTTATATTTATTTTGAAAGGCCTATCGATTGATATGCCACACGGGGGGGTCACAATGTTTTTTTTTTTTACTTTTAGTTTTATGTATGGAGTGCACCCCTAAAAATTTTTTTTTTGTCATTTTAATTACAAAACTATGTAGCGGCTAACAAAATACACCTATCCTCAAAATTTTATTCAAATACACCTTATAGTTTTCGAGTAAAATGCCTGTGACATACGGACAGACGGACATGACGAAACTATAAGGGTTCCGTTTTTGGCTACGGAACCCTAACAAAAAATGATGAAGATATAGCCCGTTAAAGGTCCGCGTGACGTCACATCATGCTAAAAAGTGTACCATAATGGGACGACGTCACGCGGAACTTTAAGGGGCTATATTTTCTAAAAGCACACTTAATGACCTTTAAAATTATACTAAAGTAAGTATTGAAAGGAACTTTTGAAGAGGTACGATTTTTTTGACGCCGAGTGTACTTCCATCGCATTCCAACGCATAACTGTGTCCTGTTCTGAGGCCATGATGGCACATCGTGTAGAGGAAGCCTTCAGCTACGTTCGTAGAGCTACAAAATCGTTGGCACTGAAGATGTTAACACCCACTTTCGAACCAGGGATGTTGCAGACATTTGCATCCGCATCCGCATAAATTCCGGAGTTTTTGTGGATGCAGATGTAATACAAGTCGCGACAAGAAATGAGCCAACGTGGCGTGTCGCCTAGGTTTGCCAGATGGTCGGGATTTGGCGGGATTGTCCCGAATTTTTGTATGTCCTCCCGACTCCCGACAAAGTAAAAAATCTCCCGAAAAACAACTTCATTTTATAGACATTTCTATCGGCAGCGGACGATGTAACAATCATGATAAATGTTGTTGTTTTTAATATATTTACTTTAATTTGATTTCATTTTTGCTTCTCCTGACCAAATTCTCAAAATCCCGAAAAATGGTTTTTTTCTCCCGATAATAGGGTCATTCGATCTGGCAACCCTAGCCGTGCGCGTGTTTGGTGTTTTCGTCATTAGTCAAGAAGAATCTTCATTTCGTTTCTGTAATCTGACGATTCGCCGCATTCGCTCAGGTGATGCTTTAGGTTTGCAACGATTGTATATCAGTCGCAACGTGTTTGAGTACCGCGAGATCAATATGGACGAGTGTTAGTGAAAATCCGCAATCACAAATGTCAAAAAAATCTTATCCGCGACATCGCGTTTCGTACATTACCTACATATCCAAATACAATCCCATGTTCCATAGAAGTAACCAAAAGTGTGCACAAACCAATCTATTTCCACCAAAAAATATCATAACCACCGTTTTTAAACATCAAGAGTATTTATATAAACAATTAATTCACTTAATCATATGAATAACTAAGTAACTACTCATTTACATGCCCAATAAAAAATGTTTACATTTCTAGTTGGTCATTATTGATGGATTTTCCAAAGAGAAAAGTGGGGATATACCCAGACCTAGCTATCCAAAATGAGTGTTAATACTACTCAAAGTAAAAAAAAGAAAACAAATTGGCAAAGAAAATGCAAACATGTATGTCTCTGATAAGCAATTTAGGTATTTATTTTTAGTTACTGATAACAGAAAACATGCTTATGCTAGTTATGCTTATGTTGCCCACAATGTACCTGACATTGTGGGTATGTTTTTGTTTATATTTCCATAAAATTTGTGATATTCAGCCTAGCTTGCGTCCCATTACATTGACGACCGAATAGCCTAGTGGTTAGCGAACCTGAATATGAAGCTTGAGGTCCCGGGTTCGATTCCCGGTCGGGGCAAATATTTGTATGATGAATACGAATGTTTGTTCTCAAGTTTTGGATGTTTAATATCTATTTAAGTATGTATTTATCTGCATCTCAGCAGAACCAAGGTAACCGATATAGCCCTCCGAATCGCTAAACTTAAGTGGCAGTGGGCGGGGCACATTGCACGTAGAACCGATGGCCGTTGGGACGGAAAGGTTCTCGAGTGGCGACCACGTCCCGGAAGGCGCAGCGTGGGTTGGCCCCCCCAGGTGGACTGATGACCTGGTAAAGGTCGCTGGAGTCCGCTGGATGCGGGTGGCGCAGGACCGGTCATTGTGGCACTCTTTGGGGGAGGCCTATGTCCAGCAGTGGACGTCTTTGGGCTAATATGATGATGATGATGTATTTCCGTATGTTTATCCGTTGTCTAGTACCCATAGTACAGGCTTTGCCTACTTTGGGACAAACTAGGCAAAGCCAAAAGATCAATTGGTGTGAATTGTCCCACGATATTTATTTATTTATTATGTCAGGCATAACGCATTTGTCCCTCTGGCACTTACATGCTTGCTTGTAAGGGAAAAAATGCTATATGTTCAACATAAACGCGATCAGGCTAGCTACGCTGGTTTCTAGGAAATTCTTGAAATTTGTAAGTTGTTTTCCATTCGTCAGGATGCCTAGTCATACTGGTCATTATCAATGAATTATAACAGTGTGTAATTAAACAAAAACATGTTGCAATCCTAAAAAGACTATCAGTTCCAAAGCACAATCACTTCAGAAATTCAAGGCCTTGAGAAGTTGAGATTAAAAAGTAATGAATTCCATATGCACTTTTTTTTTTCCCGTTTTCAGTGACTATTTGCTGCTTAGGCACTTTGCCAATGTCAAGTGGGGGGAGATTTGGCTTTACGGATCTGTGGAGTGCACCTAATAATTTTGCCCAGGGACTAGTCATACGTATATATATATAATAATAATGATATTGGGCAAAGGACTGCTTACATTCATAAATATTTATAGTTTTATGTTATTTTTATCAATAAAATAAGCCAAAGCCTTAGTGACTTTGGGCTCAAAACTTGCCAAGAGAGTTTTAACATTAGTAGGGAGTTGAACTTTAAGTTTTATTAGCAGATAAGAGAGATGTAGTACACTTTTAAACATAATATATACAGAAGACTAGATGCTCATGCCTCCACCTGCATATTACACAGAACGCAAGAGAAATCCACTGGATAAAATATAACCTATGTTAGAATCCCAAAACTACTTTATTGAATGGTCAATAAAGTAGTGAAAGAATTAACAAAATAAAAATAAGGTTTACTCAAACTTGAAGTGGATATTTGATTGGTTGCCAAAACAAGATATATAAAATAGGCCAGAATTCAAAGTTTGTTGGACATTATTCTTCAGTACTTATTATATTTCAATGGATCACTACTGAATGATAGTCTAGCTGTACTGTTCATATATATAAGCAATTGACTTAAAAGAAGAAATTTGTTGTTGTAGTGCCATGACTGCATTTCCTTTGCAAATGTTAACCTTTCGTATCCCGTAGCTTCCACGGATGCCGCAAGATTTAAGACTGACAGACATAAGGCCATAAGTGTCAGAGTTCCGTAATTTTTAGTATGGACAAGGAGCCACCGGGTATCGATAGGTTAATACAGACCAGCAAACAAATGTATGTTTAATTTTAATTGCTAAGTTACCTTGTAGACTTTGGGAAAGTCCTGCAAGGGAAATAATCAGTAATAACTGTCATACTTGATGTGTATCATCTGAATCATCTAAATTGCTCATGTCCGCATCACTGAAGTCATCTCCGGAGAGTGCAGAGCCTTCCGCCTCACTCTCAAGCTGTTCAATGAAACCGCTGGCACAATATGGACATCTGTAATCCTGAAAATGAACAGTTTTGTTTAAATAATACTTTCAAAATAAAAATTGACATTGAGGTAGCTGGAAACATTGAAACATTGACAATTAACAAATTGGTAAGTTCTTTAATTTTTATTTCTATGTTACCTACTTGGATGCCATATCGGTTCAATCTAGAAAAGTGCGTTTCTTACTTCCTTTTGTATCCATAAATAGTTTTTAATATATTGACATTTCAATGTGATGTAATTTTTACAGCATATTGTGAGACTAATCGTGATGACTCGGTTCTGACATATATAAGTAACCAGCGGCTCGGACACTCCAGCAGATGCAGGGAGCTGGACGTGAGGATTCTCCGCCGTTAGTCACCCAACTAAGTTAACTTTACCGACAAAATAACAATCACAATTTGGTACATTATGACCTTGGCCGGTACTGCAATGAGCCCCAGACGTAGCTATATGGATTTACAACACAATACAATGGTAAAAATAACTTTACTATTGATTTTTACCTGCAAAACATCCTCAAATTCAATGTTACACCTGTGGCAAAAGAAGCGAGCGGGAGGTCTCCGCTCCACCGCAGCGTCAGCCATTCCCTGGTTTTGTTCACAGTTTTACAACCAGATAATAAACGTTTTTATTGTATATCCGAGGACTGTGCTTTCAAATAATGAACAAAAATTTATCAATCGCCATTTTTCTGAGACATGCACAGTCTAACTTTTTTTTAATGGTTGAACAGCGATGGACTATAGAGGTTGGCAGACTTAAGGCATGGATGTTAGGGCGCGTTTACATGTTCGCGTTCAAAGTGACATTCAACGAGCATGGCAAGGGCACGGGCACGAACTTGTAAACAGCCTGTTTGTGCACGCGCCCGTGCCCGTGCTCGTGCATGACATCGATCGGGATGACTGTCGGTTTTTTGACAAAGATCATAGGGTGAATGTGCTCGCTCGTGCTTGTGGCCCTACCGCGAAACGAAATTCGTTTTCGTTCGTGTATCTCCGCCTCTGTCGCACTTGCTAGTTCGAGCGACAGAAACAGAGATACACGAACGAAAACAAATTTCGTTTCGCGGTGGTAGGCCCTCTGTTCACACGCTCACGTGCGTTAGTAAATATGTCGAAATTGAAGTCGTCAAACGATCCAAAATGGTCAAAGAAAGAAATGTTGCTCTTTCTGGAGGGTCACCAGGGGGAACCAACAATATGAGGCCCCCGGAATAAACATTACAAAGAAAAAAAACTCCCATGTTTGCATGACAAGCATGCCCGCGAGCGTGTGAATTGCTTGCTTGGTCCGCGAAAGTGCACGGAACGGACTGCGTGCCGGGCTGCATGCCAATCTGCTTGCTAGGCTGCACGGCGTGCGTGTACACGCGACGAAAATAAAGTCCATTGAATATTTTTGATGGCGCTCCTATGGCATACGCTAACAATGTTGATGGCGCGTTCATTATTATGCACACGGGCACGAGCGTGTAAACAGCCTGAGGGCCTACCGCGAAACGATATTCGTTTTCGTTCGTGTATCTCCCTCTTTGTCACTCGAACTAGCAAGTGCGACAGAGACGGAGATACACGAACGAAAACGAATTTCGTTTCGCGGTAGGCCCTCTGTTTGTGCACGCGCCCGTGCCCGTTGAATGTCGCTTTGAACGCGTGCATGTAAACGTGGCATGAGTACTACATTCCTTTTTAATTTGTTAGCATAGAAAATAGAATCTCAACGTTTTGTATTTGGTAGGTTATTTGAAAGAAAATATACGTGTAAAACGCTTAGTGGAATTACCGAATGAATATTTTTACTATTTGCCTATTTTATCCCTCGCATCAAATATTTATACCATACCCTACCGTACAAAATTCTCATCTGGCAACTATAGATTTATCTGTCGCTGTCGTCGTTCGTTTCGTTGCATATTAGGGCATGATTGTGGGAATGAGTATATGGAGAATTTGGAGAAATATTATTTATCCCTACTTACAAGGAGAAAATTCTCTTTTGGGAAGTTGTTGTGAAGTGTAACAGTATAATTATGTGTAGTTTAATAAGTGTGCCGGTACTAAGGACTAGAAGAGCAGTGTGGATATCCAAATGATAAAAGAGTGTTTGGGGAATGATTGTTATCAAATCTATGTGAATTCCACACAAATCATGTGAAATTTTGTAAACACTATCTAATTATAGCAAAAGGTGTAATGACCCGTGTTTGTATTTGTGCCCAGTGAATAAACTACTTTAGTTTAAAATGAACGAGAAGAAAATAGAAAATACTACCTTTAAGAGCTACATCAATGTATCTCCAAAGGTAACATTTATACATTTACTTATACTCTTTTAATTCAATTCAATATTACTGACATCATCCTTTTAGACTCCCGCAGAGTTTTAACTTCTTATCTTAAAAAAAAAAACTCATGGAAGTTTTGTGTATAAAATTTCTTATCTTATGTCTAATGTTATGTTTGTTATCTTATAATTTTAATGGTATAATTAATTTCTTTATGACAGTTTAAAATTATAGTGTTTGTATGAAAAAATTTAAGTGCTTCCAGATGTCACCTTACTAGCTTATTAAATGATTTACATATGAATTTGCTATTTTTTGCAGGTCCAAGAGCTCAAACCGAAACTGCTAAATGGTCAGTTTGTTTAATATCCTTATAATCTAGTCTAGTTAATAGAACATAGGCGATCAATTCTATGATTTTTGTGTGCTAGTTCTTTCAGACCCTATCAATACATTTGTTACTCTAAGAATGGACCTCGCTGAAACCAACCGGCATCAACGCCAGCTCTAAAGTTGTGGTTGTATTTTAAACAGTGCAGGCAGAGCAGCCAAGGGTGAATTTTAAGCTACCAATAGAATCTTTAAGCTTTTATAGAAACAAAATTTTGCAACATCTATGGACCTAAACGCAGTATTTCGCGACCGAAACAGCAATTTACTTTATTTGCCATACAACCATTAGTACAAAATAGAAAACTGTGACGTCATACTTCTAAGTCAATTAGTATGAATCGTCTCGGCTGCCACCAGTGAGGTCTGTCTGTGACTCAAATTTTTGGGTGTTTATGTTGTATAATTGTAGACCTTACAAACATTTGTACCTCTCCAAAAACTGATTTTCCTAAGATTTTTTTATGAATGGCATCTTAAAAAAAAATCTTAGGACAAGCCTATTTGCTCCCCTAATATTTATATTTATTATGCCGGTTACGCGACCAGCTTAGGTTAGCGACCACCTGAAGGACAAGGTTTTACCAATTAAAGATTTTTAAAAATATATATATTTTTTAAATTAGAACTTTTTATTTCATTAAAAAAGTAAGGGTTATACAATCTTAACTACTAATCTTAAATTTAAAAGATTTAAGTATACTGATTTAAAAGGAATCTAAAAAAAAACGAAAAAAATGTCCTTTCAGTTCACAAACTCATCTGAGTGGTCGCAAACCGGCGAAATGACCGTTGGTTATTGATTTAATACTTGAGATTATTTGAGTTGGCCGAATGGGGAATGGATGAAAATATCAGAAATGCCTGATAATTTTTTTTTGGTGATAGGAATAACCTTCCTTAGCACCAGAAAAAAGTTTCAGATTTTTCAGCTGCACAATTGTTTTTGAAAAGTATAAACAGTTTCCTTATTTGACCCAAAACGTCAATGAGGAAACTGTTTATATTTCTCAAAAATGATAAGTGCAGCTGAAAATTCTGAAAATATTTATCTATTCCCAATTCCAGTGACAGTTTTGTAAGAATTCGGCCACATTAAATTATCGCAACTATACACAGTTTTTTTACCAGTCACGCTACTTTTTCCCGGCCTCTGCAATATGTAGTACCTAATCATAATAGCTCTAGGAATTTAGTGGTGTGGGTACAGTCACAGGCAAAGCTTAATAATAATCCTTCCCCATACCAGTTTACTATGATTGGATGATGATGTAAGGGAGTGATTCACTCTGATATCTTCCTCTCACTCTTCTCAGCAGCGAGGCGAACCTCTTGCGTGTGATGGCTATGTCTTATATATCTCTATCACACTTGAACATTTGAGCGACAGAGAAGAAGATATACCTACGAACGAATGATATAGGCGTTTCGCGGTAGGTAGCCGCTCAGCTTTGATGGTTAGCGTGCGCTATCCTTTACCATCCTTTACTCATCATTTCTAAATATAAAATCATATTCAATCCTACGTCTCAAAAACCGGACAAGTGCGAGTTCAACTCGCGTGGTGAGCGTAAAATTGCTATGCTCTAAGCATCAGGCGCTCCATACAAAATACACAAAAATATTGAGAATTTTCTCGTTACTTTGAATACTCAAACTTCTTATAGGTTTTCCTGGAATCTTTAGGCAAGGAACTATTTTCCATATGGGGGAATGGTCAATTTTCGTATTTTTCCTAAATTACTTCAAATCTGTTTTTAGATTGCTTTACTTTTAGAGATGCTTACAACTACCCCATTCATTTGATATGTCACACAATACAGTTTGCAAAACTTTTTAAAAATTTTCCAGTTTACCCCCCAAAAGAGGCCCCCTTGTTCAGAATTCATTAATTTACTTTACGCGTCCATCTTCGGGTCACCAATTTACATATGTTTACCTCAACTCAATCGGTCCAGTAGTTTCGGAGCAAATCGGATGTGACAGACGGACAGACAGACGCACGAGTGATCCTATAAGGGTTCCGTTTTTTTTTCCTTTTGAAGTACGGAACTCTAAAAACGAATATATCATTGACAAGAAAAATGTAATATGCGTAAGTCGGTGTGCGTTTCGATTGGTGATGCAATTGACGATAATGCGCTCATTACGTATGCGCAACGTGCGCTTAACTGTATCACCATCTATGATCGCCTGGTACCTAGGCCGCGGAAGCACGGGAAGTAGCGTCCCATTCACGTCCGTTTTGTTAGTTTGTCGTGACCGTGCAAGTGTTATGGGTGTTTTAAGACCAGGTATGTTTTTAATCCTTTGCGTTTATTATGACCTGGTACCCAGTACGCGGTAATAGGGGAATTGGTTTAATCAATGGGATATTTGGAAAGGGAGATGAATCAGTTTTGAACCATCCCAAGTTTGATTGGTCGCTGAAACAAAGCACACATTTTTAGGCGTGAAAAGGGATTTGCCAGCCTCGTATCCCATTTTTCCGGCCTCTGCAGTATGTACTGTACACTGTACAGTCACGAACTTTAATGGGCTTGTGACCTAATGTTAAAATTGATAACGTAGTGTTGGTAAAAGGATAGTAAACCATCAAATTATTGTAATAAAGTATAAATTACAAAATATAATGAAAATCATAAAAACATTGACCTTGATAGTTCAGAAACTATATGCATTTTTTTTATTGTCCAAGAGTAAATTTAAAGCTACCAATAGAATCTTTACGCTTTTATAAAAACAAAATTGTATGACAAGTTGACAACTATGGACCTAAACGCAGTATTTCGCGACCGAAACAGCAATTTACTTGATTTTCCCTACAATGATTATTTCAAATAGCAAAGTGTGACGTCATACTTTTGAGTCAATCAGTATGAAGCGTTTCGGCTGCCGCCAGCGAAGTCCGTCTTTAACAAAAGTTTTTGGGTATTTATGTTCTTTAATTGTAGTTGCTCCCATACAAAAATTTGTTCCTCTCCAAAAACTGGTTCGAATGGCATCATAAAAAAATCTTAGGTCACAAGCCTATTGTTGAGCCATTTAGAGCTCACTTTATACTGGACACTTCATAGCTTAACTATTAAAAAACCGGCCAAGTGCGTGTCGGACCACGCAAAACGAAGGGTTCCGTGCCTATTAAAAAGGTCGTATCGTCACAGAAATTTTACGGCACTTACGTCCTTTTCTTTGAGGAAGGCAGTTTTTCAGCAATATCTCGAAAACCTCTGAACCGATCTTGTTCAAAACAATTTTCGGTGAATGAAATTAATAAGACCTACGTCCATGAATTTTTCCATATTTTTAAAATACACCATTCAAAAATTAGAGGGGGGGGGACAGAATTTTAGTGACTTTCGGGGCGAATAACTCCGACCCTATTTACTTAATCAAAATAAATGCTAAGAAACCTTATATTTATTTTGAAAGGCCTATCGATTGATGTGCCACACGGGGGGTCATAATGAAAAAAAAATTTTTGACTTTTAGTTTTATGTATGGAGTGCACCCCTAAAAAAATTTTTTTTTGTCATTTTAATTACAAAACTATGTAGCGGCTAACAAAATACACCTATCCTCAAAATTTTATTCAAATACACCTTATAGTTTTCGAGTAAAATGCCTGTGACATACGGACAGACGGACAGACGGACAGACGGACAGACGGACAGACGGACATGACGAAACTATAAGGGTTCCGTTTTTGCCATTTTGGCTACGGAACCCTAAAAATCAAATTTAGTTGACACCTAAATGGCTCAACGATTAAAGTCCTTGACCGTACCTGTTTAATAGGTTATCAAAGGCCGCGCAAATAACAGCAATAGTTGTAATATTTTCTTCAGACATATCGTACACACTCGTAAAGTTGATAATTCGTTCAAACTATGAAAAGCGACTAAAGAATGTATAGTGTATAGTCGGCGTCACAGTTTTTTTTACGCTTTTGCATCTTATTCCTATCCTATCTGGGCAAAACTATTTTTTGTTGCTCGTTGCCATGGTTACGTCTCCTGGGTCACTCTTTAAAACTACGATTTTATGGGGCTTAAATCCACTAAACACGTAGTTTTGTTATATTGGTAAACCCATTCCATGGTGGGGCAACTCCTTACCATGATAAGAGCCCAAATTGTAGTTTTTTAGGGTTCCGTACCTCAAAAAGAATAAGACGGAACGCTTATAGGATCATTCGTGCGTCTGTCTGTCCGTCTCTCACAGCCGATTTGCTCCGAAACTACTGGACCGATTGAGTTGAAAATTGGTAAACATACAGGGTGGACCAAAAGTCCGTTAACTTTTGAATCGGTAGCTGCGTCGGGGAGCGGTGGCGGGGTAAGGCGGCGGGGTTACGAAATGCAAGAGCGGCCAATGGGAATTTAGTGCCATGGCGTCCTTCACCGGAGTACAAAGTGCGTTCTGCGTACGCGAGTATTATAAAAATAACGATTCTTTAACATTATCGCAACGAAAATATTGCAATCATTACAATATACGGCATAAAAGTGAAGCTCCATCGATTCAATTGATTAAAAGTTGAGTAAAGAAATTTGAAGAGACAGGTTCAACGTTAAAACAACCACGATCCGGCCGACCTAGGACATCAAGAGATCCCGAAAATATGGAACGTGTAAGAGCGTCTGTTCGTGAACAACCCAGGCTCTCTACTCGAAAGCGATCTAGCGTCTTAAATGTGCCCAGAACATCTTTAATCCGCATTCTTCATAAAGATTTACGTTTTCATCCGTACAAAATCCAAATGGTACAGGCATTAAAGCCTCAAGATCACGCTACCAGGCTGCAGTTTGCCAACGAAATTCTAGAGAGGTTTACCAGCTTTACCAACATTTTTTTCTCAGACGAGGCACACTTCCACCTAAATGGGGATGTCAACAGGCAAAATTGCAGGTATTGGAGTGAAACCAATCCGAAATTGAAGCATCAAAAACCCCTGCATTCACCTAAGGTTACTGTATGGGCAGCTTTGTCAGCAAGAGGCATTATTGGACCCTACTTCTTTGAAGATCAAAGAGGACGCAGTGTTACAGTGAATACAGAGCGGTATATTGTCATGTTACAAAACTTTTTTGCTCCTACGCTACAGGATTTTGATGGTTTTAATCAACAATCGTGGTTTCAGCAAGACGGGGCAACATGTCACACCTCCTATAACTCATTAAGTGCACTTCGAGAAATTTTCGGCCAAAAAGTCATATCCAAAAGAGGTGACATTAACTGGCCTCCTCGCAGCCCGGACCTGTCCCCAATGGATTTTTTTCTTTGGGGATACCTTAAAAGTAAAGTTTTTGAGACCAACCCAGTGTCTGTTGAAGAATTGAAGCAACGTATTCGCGAGGAAATGCAAAACATTTCTCGGAACACTTGTCAGGCCGTCACTGAAAATTTTCGCTCCAGGTTACGGCAATGCCAAAATAATGAAGGATCACATATGGATGACGTAATTTTTAAAAATTAAATCCCTATTCATGTGTTTTCATAATTAATAAACGGTTTTCATCTGATATAAATAGTTTTCATTTTATTTTAGTTTGAAATGTAAAAAGAGTTATGGTCCACCCTGTATGTACATTGGTGACCCAAAGATGGACGCGTAAAGTAAATTAATGAATTCTGAACAAGGGGGCCACTTTTGGGAGGTAAACTGGAGAAAAAAAAGTTTTGCAAACTGTATTGTGTGACATCAAATGAAAGGGGTTGTTGTAAGCATCTCAGTTTTTTTTTAATAATTTTAGCAAAAACAGATTTGAAGTAATTTAGGAAAAAAGTCGAAAATTGACCATGCCCCCCTTATCTCCGAAACTACGAGGCTTAAAATTCTGAAAAAAATATGTAAAATAGTTCATTGCTCAAAGATTATAGGAAAACCTATAAGAAGTTTGAGTATTCAAAGTAACGGGAAAATTCTCAATATTTTACGGAACCCTCATCACGCGAGTTGAACTCGCACTTGTCCGGTTTTTTTTTTTCTAAGAAACTCTGTCACTTTTGTCTCTTGGCTTACCCGGACAGAATAACAACAAGAAAAAGTTGATTGACCCATGTAACAAGGCGAAAAATTTATACATGTATTAGACGTGAAACTGTACAAGCCATAGAAGGTTCTCTACAAACTCCTTATAATATTTACTTACTTAAACATAGCATTGTTTACACTAAGACATGTTTTTGTTTCGGCTAGAAGTGAGTCAATGCAAACTTTTCACGGTCGCAGCGCGCAATTACCGAATACTGATAAAAGAAGTTAACGGTCCAGCGAGTGCGGTGCCCCTGAAGGTAGTGCGAAGGTTGACTCAGTTTTCTTCGACAATTTTCGCGAATGCACACCATTATCGGTCACACCTTTGATCGTGATGTTTTAAATATTCTGCCACAAAGTGCTGGAATAATATACCGCGAACTATCAGAAATTCACCATCAGTTCCCTCTCTAAAATTCTTAATTTTATATACAAAAAGTATATTTTAAATTTTCAAAAATCATGTTGATCTAGGTACTAATTTCATATAAAACTTCCGACTGACTGTCAGCGTATAAGATTTCAATGGTTAGTTAATTTTAATAATAATATAACCCACCCAAAATATTATGTAAGTATGTAATTTCTTTTTGATCTTGTGTATTGCATTGTAGTTTTAGTGTATATAAATATAAATAAATAAATATTTTGCGGACAATCTTACATAAATCGACCTAGTCCCAAACTAAGCAAAGCTTGTACTATGGGTACTAGACGACGATAAACATACTTATATAGATAAATACATACTTAAATACATAGAAAACATCCATGACTCGGGAACAAATATTCGAGCTCATCACACAAATAAATGCCCGTACCGGGATTCGAACCCAGGACCTCTTGCTTCGTAGGCAGGGCCACTACCAACTAGGCTACCACTAGACAACCGCTTTGTCAAGTAATATGATCTCAAACTATGTCTAATTTATCATTTAGCTAGTTTATGTTACTAAAAGTTATGTTTGCCGCGTATTGGAGCGTTCTCTTGGAAGGGTATCCACGGAAGACCAGCGTCAAAGTACTCACAAGGTACCTCGACATAAAGCTGAGTGGAGGCCATTTCAATGACGATTTTTTTTTATTGCGGGACTATTCACACCAATTGATCTAGTCCCAAACTAGGCAAAGCCTGTACTATGGGTACTAGACAACGGATAAACAAACTTATATAGATAAATACATACTTAAATAGATATTAATCATCCAAGACCTTTGAGTATTAAGCCACTGGAGATGTCATAGACAGGCGACCCCCTCCGGCAAAGTACATTGGTCAACTGTTCAACCACGTTATATAAAACTACTTAAAGTCGCTTCACCGTCATTTTGTATCGTTCCGTGTCGCGTGACGTTTCTCTCGAAAAATGGTGACTTGTGCAATATTATCATGTAAAAGGTGATCTGACAGCTCAAATTCGCAACAAGTTCACGTTTCCTATCATAGGTAAGTATTTTTACTAACTATTAAATGTGTATTGAAGTACAATCTCCATTTAAAGAAAATACCGTTAGCGATACGTAAACGACAGAACGTAAACATGATTATAGTGGTAATGGTTCGAATCGGTCTTTAGGGATGTGATAAAGTAAGAAAGGCGACTCAACATTTGAATTTATCATTCATTCATTCAATCACTGCAGTTTGTTTAATAGTCAGTTTTTTTATTAGATATTGAATTAAATAGTAGGTATAGATGTGTGTTACATTTAAATCTTGTAAGGTGAATCAGAAAAATTACTTTTCTCTGGACTTACGATGTTGAAATTTAGTCTTAAAAAGAAATGAATTATTGGCAAAAAAAAATCTAGGTAAAAGGAATACATTTAGTGCGGGACTATGAGTGTATGTGTTATTCATATACTATTATTTATAGTATTATACTTTATTTAATATAATTGTATGTCCTTTTAGATTTCCAAAAGATCCCTATATAAAGGAGAAATGGAGAACAATTTGAAGTTACGAAAATTATTCTTGGAAACCTACACGTACAAGTGTTATCTGTTCGGAGCACTTTACTCCGGAAAGCTACAAAAATGATTACGTGTACAATAAACTTATTCATTTTAAAAATCAATAAAAATACTAATTAATAAAAGTCTTAAGCGGGTCTTAAAAAACCCTACCAGAGAATTTAAATTAATAAATATGTGGTAATTCTAATAAAATTAACAATTCATTTTATTGCTTTCCCTTTGCTCATTTATGTTTTGAAGTAACTTTATAAATGTGGTGAAAGCTGAGCCTTATTAAAATATAATTGCATATACATAGGTTCTTGCAAATACCAATCAATAAGTATCAGCCCGGAAAACCGCGGGCGAGAGTTCATTCCACAGTTTAACTGTGCGAGAGGGCTAAGGACACTAGGGCACATAATTACAGACAGACATATATACAAACAAACATTTTTTTGGGTAGTATCTTCAATGGACAGAATATTCACTTTTACAATTTAATAATAAATAGTATAAGATAATTCAGTTCATTCATCAAACTAATTTGACTCATTCTTCACATGTCTTCGATGTGTCCCATCACTAACTTGTTCGCATGTATGCTGCATCAGTTACGTGAAAACTCTGTCTGTGTGCGTGTAATTTTTGATGTGTTGAATTTTTTTGTAGTGTGCGTTTATCGCAACAGCAAAACTTGTGTCTGTTGAGTTATTCCTCTTTTGGTGGTGTGCTATACGTGTTTTACCTCGCCCCCCGCCAAAAGTGGCGAAAAAATTTGTTCGAAGAGTTTACGTCATGGCATCTCCAGTGGCTTAATACTCAAAGTCCAAGACTCGAGAACAAACATTCGTATTCATCATACAAATATCTGCCCCGACCGGGGACCTAAAGCTTCACAGTCAGGTTCTCTAACCATCAGGCTATTCGGTCGTCAAAATTTTCACTACTGTTTCTTCTCTTATGTATTAGGCTAAGTTCGTCATGAATAAACTTATTTTCTTTCTTTCTTTCTTAGTGATGGAACGAAATTGTAGCTCTTCACTTTTTGGCCCCGCACAGTCGCTAACGGCCGCAACGTTCAGGCTTTTTATTTATAGATCTCACAAATATAGAGATAAGAATATTGTAAGAGGAACTGACACTGAAAAGTGAGATGAGATGAGATACTGCTTTAGCTAATATATTTACCGTAACTTGGGTTATATTGAGACGTTATACGGGGAGTCCTGAACGGTACTAACCCCCCATCAGGTTGAGGCGGACTTTAATAAGCGTGACACACAATTGACATGATGACTCATGTCAAAATTGATAAAATAGTGTTGCTAAATGGATAGTAAACCATCAAATTATTGTAATAAAGTATAGATTAAAAAATATAATTAATATCATAAAAAGATATGAACCCTGAAAGTTTAGAAAAAACTTGCATTTTTTTTATTGTCCAAGTGTAAATTTAAGGCTACCAATAGAATCCTTACGCTTTTATAGAAACACAATTGTATGACAACTATGGACCTAAACGCAGTATTTCGCGACCGAAACAGCAATTTACTTGATTTTCAACCAACGAAAAAAACGGAGAAGGTTCTCAAGTCGACGCGAATATTTTTTTTCCGTACAACGGTTAGTACCTAATACACTTTGTGACATGCGTGACGTCATATTTTTCAATCTTTTAGTATGAAGCGTTTGGGACGCCGCCAGCGAGTTCAATCTTTGTCACAATTTTTTGGGTTCTTTAAATTGTAGTTGCTCCCATACAAACATTTGTTCCTCTCCAAAAACTGGTTAGAATGGCATCGTGAAAAATATTGGATACTTTCCAAAAATGCTAAAAAGTGTACCATAATGTGACGTCACGCGGAACTTTAACTTTACTTTATTTTTTGTTTGTTTGACAAAATAACGTACGTACGTACGTGTCCAATATTTTTTGGTAATCTAACTGACGGACTATTTTTTTTTGGAAAGTATCCAATTGTGTCATGCTTATTAAACCGCCTCAACATGGTGGGGGGTTAGTACCGTTCGGGACTCCCCGTATAACGTCTCGATATAACCCTAGTTACAGTTTACTGTGTACTGAATACTGTGTCACATGTGAAGTCGCTCATACAACTCCATACGCCATCAATGAAAAAAAACGTATACGATAAAACGGAACAGTAAAACGGAGACCCTGTGTGAACGGGCTCTTACGGTAAATAAGCAGTATCTCAACTAGTGTCAAGATCTTTTAACACTTGCGGTCCGTTGAACACCAGTTCGATGCGTGGCACGCGTCGCGCTTAAGTTTATTGTATAGCGACGCGTGTCTGTGTGAGTGCATCCCATCGGACGTTTGTAGGGATTCGTTTTACTGCTTTAAGCTATACAGAGTGTTTGGTAGCTAGGTTCAAAGCTTTAAGGAGGTGAAAGTCGGGGTATTTTTGAGCAACTTTTAATATGAGAGGAACCCTGCGAACCCTGAATTCGCAATAATAAAAATCAGCTTTCCATACAATTTGGTCGAATAGTAACTGAATACCTGTTTTTTTTTTGCGATTTATACCCCGACTATCAATCACCCGCGTAAAGCTTTGCACCTAGCTACCAAACACCCTATATACTCGTATCTACTGTGCCCAAGTTAACCTCAGTTAAAATAGAGAACAGCCTACGTTTCTCCAAAACAAAGGAATTTACGAGACACTTAAACAAATAATTACTTAGTTCTCTTTGTTTTCACATACACAACAATGTGAGTTTACGTTTCTTTTCTCTGCTCCGCGATAATAGTGGCGAATTATATTTCAAATAGCGTATAATATTTAATTAAGGTTGAGTTGTAAGGTATGCAATTTAAGATTGATTTCTTATTGCATTCTTCAACCAGACTAGGGAATGTCACTCGATTAAAAGGTGTCACATAAATCACATAATAAATTAATGTCCAATCATTGTTGGATTGGTTATGATAGACATAATTAAGGTAGGTTAGGTACTAGTGGATATCTGAGCTGTTAGAACTAGCGAACCTGTCTTTAAAAAAAATATTTCGAAAAAGTGACTCGACAATAAAATTTTATGTAATTAAGGACCCTGCTCACAAAATTTCACGAGAATCGGTTGAGAAATGCGACCCGTAGAGGAGAACAGACGGACAGCGTGACATCTGGACAGACACCGGACATTGAAAGATTTTCGGCCCAAGCAAGCATAGAACTTCGTTCGCTTCGTTCCCTCGTTCAATAAATGTGTCTATTCGGTTTTGACTCACCAACAATATAGGTGGCTTATTATATCATACCTAACTTTTGTAGAGCCACCTTTGGTGGACCTTACAAAAGTAGATCTCCAAAAGCGATATTAGAACACTGTAAACTATTTCATTCGGGCTTTTGTTTTATTTTTTGAACCTCTGACGCAAACGATAAGGTGGGTCTTTTTTTTTACCGACAATGAACCGAAGTTTTTCTGTTTTTTTTTTTGTTTTTGAATTATAGAAAATTGTGGTTTTGGTGTGCGATTAAAAAAAAATTGCGTACCTATTTTCATTCATTAGGACTAATTAAAGTATCCTCTCCGCCCAATATATATATTTTCTAAATGTAGTTCAAAAAAAAAGTGACAAGTGGACTCTTTCAGTGGGGACCACATTATAATATACCTATGTCCACCCAGAAAGTCCATTCTATGAGGAAACCGATGTTTTTTTTTTATAGGTAAAGTGGTTCCGTAGATTATCCCTATCTTTTTTTTTGATTATCTTTAAGTTTTAATTTATAGTCCTTTTTTTGTCTTTGTAGGTTAAGTTGTTGTTTTATTGTTTGTTTTTATTATCCTTGTTCTTTTAAATAAAGTAACATACAAACCATTACTCGCGAACATACGGCACAACACAATATTAACGTATACTTATGGAATATTAATTCCACGATAACATTTTTTACTTTCCTCGTTAATATTTAGTTTTTATCGGTAAATGCTTTGATATGAATGTATTAAATTTAATTGGTACTTTAAATGTCCTTGTATGGTAATACGGTACAGAACCGTTTAGTGGTGGTCTTCGATACATTTACTTTATCCTTTTTGGGGATATACAGAATGTTCATGGAAATTTCTGTTAACTTCGGCATGTTGCGAAATACATCAACAGGAACAAAGGGTTTGTTCTCAATTCTACCGATTCACACCTTAACAGTAACATATTTCTATATTTCATGTAGAACTGGAAATCTATAAAATTGGGAATCCCTAGAATTGGGTATATATATAGTCATTCTACTTTTTAGTTGGCTCAAGTACCTTATGGCGTTTTCGAAAGAAAAATACACTTCTAGTTTTTTATTAAAAATATAAAAAAGGTGGTTTTGAACACTGTAAATTGGCAATAATGTAATAATATATCAGCATGTTATTTTTATACCTATATACCTCGCTAGATTACGATAGTGTTTTGTTTTGCCGTGAAAAATGCGGGCTCTGGAGATGTGGCACTATTGCACACTGCAATACGGTCACATGTCAAAAGTAAAATACATTTGAGATGTGGTCGTATTGCAGGCGCTAGGCGATTTATGAATTACTTACCCGCACTGTGGGCCAGCGTGGAGACTACCTACTGCCCATTCCAATTTGTCATTGTGTGAGACACAACCCATGAGAGTAGGCCTGTGCCCAGCAATGGAACATATATATATAGGCTGACGATGATTATTTTGGCATATACTGCCGCACTACGCCTTTATCTATTTTGAGTGAGGGCCCTTCCGAATAAACTTCGACCCAGAGAATCTTTCGTGCAATTGCCCACTCCTTTTTACCTACTTCAAAGCTCGCTCCATTATTTCCACAAAGCGGATGACAGAGCTCAGCGGGAGTAGGTATGTACCTTAAATTCCTTTGGTTATGGGTAGCCTTTACCAAAGTAATTCATTTTGTCTGGCGAGTGCTTTCCCGCGCCTTCCCGGTAAGTTTCATTCAACATTTATGTTTGTTCACTGTTAATTGTTGCATGCTGTGTCCTTCTGTAATTAATAAGGTAGGTCTATATGTAATATGCTTATTGTTGAAATTCCTAATAAATAAACATTTCATAGTCATATGATGTGTAACCTGTCGAATGTTATCTATCGTTACATGACGGTGACGTGACAGGTCATGTCATTGTACTTTGATTGAGCGAGCGCCCGCGCATCTAATTAGCCCGTTACCTTAATTGGTCCTTCGTGCCGGATCACTGGGTTTTTGCAGACGATTGTAATGCGTAGCGTCTAATAGGATTATTAGAGAAGATGAGCTTAGTCACTCATAGGAATAAGGGTCTTTGTTATATTCATTTCGAGTGACTTTGTTATGCGGCACGCGACTTATTAAAATGATCTCACTCTATAGGGTTCGTTAAAATGATCTCACTCTATAGGGTTCGACTGTTTGTGTACGAATATTTTCCATCTTTTTCTATTTAGTAGACCGTGCGAGAGACGAGCAATGACGCGACTTGTAGCGCATATACCATTACAATGATATATTTTCCCGAGTTACTAAACTGTATAGGGTTCATCAAAAAAAGCGGAAACAGATATTTAAAGGGCCGGCAACGCGCATATGTGAGCTCCCTAGCGTTGCAGGCGTTCATAGGCAATGGCAATAAGAGCATAGGGCGTGACGATACGCTTGTTTGCCACCAACGTAGTATTCAAATTTTTGACTACTTGGGTACTGTAACGTCACGAGAGCGTTTTAGTGATGGGCAAAAGACACCGCCGTGTTAAGAGATTATCATTGTTAAACGTTTTCTTATCGAAATAGCCGTGTCGACACGGGACGCATGCTCGGCCGCACGCCTCGCCCGAGGCACGTCTACACTGAGCGCGCACGCTCGGGCGAGGAGTGCTCAGCCGAGGCATGCGGCGGATGCTGGGCCGCTTGCGGCTCGCCGAGGCACGTCTATATACTGATCGCGGCACGCTCGGGCGAGGCGTGCTCGGCCGAGGCATGCGTCCGGTGAAGTATTATGTTGTAACGTTGAATTTCTCTTCATCGTCTGGAGTCTGGATATCGATTATAATTCGAATCTACAGGGTGCTCGGAAGGAATCGAAATAATTTTACCAGCGTATTCCTGACCATGTTTCGGCTCAGATTTTTGTATGTATTTTTATCTTGTCTCTTGTAATAAAAACAACAATAACAAACGTTGCCAGTTCGTCCTACGTTACAGTCGATGATTGTGACATCTGTCCCCATATCTAATCTTATCGTAGAAACAGAGAATCGCTTCTGTATGTGCTGAAGTACCCACCTTTTACCTACCGGAGTGTAGTAGCACTTATTTGTTAAAAATCTAAGTATTCCTGTCCTTATTATATCTTTTTGTTGTTCTGTCCCGTCAGCCAGCTCCTTTAGAAATATGTTTATTTAAAGCTGATTTACATGGTGCAACAACTTGCATGCGAGTTTTATTACATTGCAAGGTTTGATTGAATTCATCGTATTTCGGTAGCTCGCGGCCCCGCACTGAAATGAAAATCGCATACGAGTTGTTGCATCGTGTAAATCGGCCTTATTCGCCGCCACAATCTGCGGACGAGTTCTTTCATACGTTTTGTATAGCATCGGCGTACACCGAGCGTTTATAGTGGCCGCGTCCGAGCCACTAACTGTGGGAGTGGCTCGCGCTCGCCATACAGACTGCTCGCGTATACAGGCGGCCACTAGAGCCTGTAACGTGCCCGGCGCTCTAATAAAAATAAAAGTTTTGTCACACATTGACTATTCCACCGACATAATGGTTAATATTGTTGTACAGGCGAGCTGGTAGTGGGCGAGGCGCACAGCGCGGTGCTGCTGACGCCGCTCAGCGACCGCGACCACGGCCGCTTCGGCTCGCTCTTCGTCACCAACTACAAGCTGTCCTTCGTGCCGCTCGAGAAGTCTGTCGACGACGTAAGTAGTGTGACACTTTAATGTACAGGCCAGGCCACAGGCGAGCTGGTAGAAGGCGCGGGGCACAGCGTGGTGTTGTTGCGTGGTGGTGCTGTTGTGTTTGTGGTGGTGTTGTTGTTGTGTGTTCTACTTTAGTAGAGAAACAAATCCATAGAAACGTCCGTTTTGACGCACTTATACACAGACACGCTTCGCTACAATACAATAAACTTAACGGGCTCGGCGGTGCAACAGTCACGTGTGCTGCGTAGAACTGGTTTTCAATGAAACGCTGGTCTAAAAAGGTCTTAAAAGACTCTAGTTGAGATACTGCTTTAGCTAATATATTGTAAACTGTAAGCCGGTTTAGGCACTGTCGACTTAGCCAATGCGTTAGTGCCAACGACCAGCAAATCATTCACCATCAAATCACTTGCCGGCGACTAAGATAACTTTATTTTTAAGGAGTCCATGACCTGAGAAAAGCGTACATACCTCGTATTAGTAGACGTTCTATAACACACTCGGGAGATAACCCTTTTCTTCCTGTCCCGTCCTTTGTAGTGATATACTATTTTCTACGTCTATCAATTTTGTGGTCTAAACATTTAATGTTACTCGCTGCAGGTTTACTCTCCTGCCCGATTTTGACCGAAGCCGTATCGAATTGAATTCGTTCCACCACTAAGTTGAATTTATGCTACGGAATACTGGATAACTGTATTTATAAAATGTGACTGAAACATTTTAGATTTGCTTTACGTTTAATTCTTGATTTCAATGTTGATCTACCAGGAATGCAGCCAACTCAACCACCTTCTCGGTCCATACGATGTGGCGCTTACGAACGTAAGCGACGTAAGGGTCACGGACGGTGGTCCCAGGCGACGGCGGAGTCTCCTGCCAAAAGGAGATATGCGCGGCAATGTTAAAGGGCTACAAGTCATATGCAAGGTATTTATGAAACCCTGGTACTTTTAGTTTGCACACAGGTCCGAAGGTTCAGTAACCCGATACGGCGATTTATCTAATCAGCTTAACTGTGTCGCGCTGTATGGTTTCATTATCACTTCAGTACATTTGTCATCTCAAATGACTGATGCGGTCAATAACGGTGTTGTATGATACACTATTTTAAGATATGTTAATTGTACTGTCTATCTGTATATAAATTTAATAGTTCTCTCCATTTGACTGTCTAGGGCCGCCTCCCAATGTATGATGACCTGCTGGGTAACCTGCAAATGTAACTAATAAAATGTGAAAATATTCTGTTCCAGAACATGAAAGTCCTCACATTCAGTTTCGCCAACTCGCCAATCGAGCACGGGCGCAAAGTCGCCATGGCTCTAATCCACCACGCATTCCCCAAACGGCACGACCTCCTCTTCGCCTTCGAGTACAAAGAGCCATACTACCCGACGCTACCTCCCGACTTGAACATGTTTATGCGGCCGGCCGACTGGAAGAGAGAGCTAGAGCGGTGCGAATGCCCACACTGGCGGATAACGTGCATCAACGGGACTTCGGATGCCTTCATGTTGACTGCTGGGGAGACGTTGATAGTGCCTAATTCCGTGCTGGATTATAATCTGATGGAGAGCGCGCGGCACTTTAGATCCGGGCGTGTACCCGTGTGGGTGTGGGGGCGCGGGGCGGGCGCCGCGCTGCTGCGGAGCGCGGAGCTGCTGCCCACCGAGCAGGCCGCCACGCACGAGAGCGTCCTGTTAGAGCAGGTCAGTCTGTACTTCTGTAGACATAACTGCTGGGGAGACGTTGATAGTGCCTAATTCCGTGCTGGATTATAATCTGATGGAGAGCGCGCGGCACTTTAGATCCGGGCGTGTACCCGTGTGGGTGTGGGGGCGCGGGGCGGGCGCCGCCCTGCTGCGGAGCGCGGAGCTGCTGCCCACCGAGCAGGCCGCCACGCACGAGAGCGTCCTGTTAGAGCAGGTCAGTCTGTACTTCTGTAGACATAACTGCTGGGGAGACGTTGATAGTGCCTAATTCCGTGCTGGATTATAATCCTACTCCTACTACCTACCCGGATATGCCTGACCCCAATTATTCCAATCTCTATTACACCAAATGTATCTATGTGCAGGTCCGCCGCTCCCATCCCAAGCTGACCCCGCCCCACGTGGTCTACCTGTGCGGGAACAGCTTGGCGCAGCCCGGCGGCGCCTCGGGCCCGCTGCCGCTGCCGTCACTAGCCGCGCTGCAGGCCTCCTACAAGAAGCTCGTCGACCTGTGCACGCCCACCACGCTCGGCGGATTCTGGGTGAGTCATCTTTGTACTTATGCGCTCCTGGTAACTTCAGTGCCAGGAACTCTTAAAGTCGTCGTGTCTACAGCGAGAAGAACGTCCATTATGGCGCATTCTCTTGTTGTAATGATGTTGGCGTATCGTTAGCATTGTAATTTCAGTTCTCTAGTCCTGTAGACAAGTTCTGGAAGTATGATACATTTCGTTTGCTTGAAACTGGTGCAATACTTGTCGTATGAAACGCCAGTGAAAAGTAATGAGGGTTTATTTCAGAATGCATATTACCAGTAAAGGGAAGAGTCTTGCTGTCAATATCGCCAACCAACTGAATGATAAATGGGTGGGGAGACCTCTTCAACTGTCCGAAAGACAAAGAGTTAACGGTTTCTATATTAGTACAATCCAAAACTAGCTCATAGTATACTCGTTAGTACTTACGTTCGCCTTCGAACGAGGCGCGCCAATCGTTTCGTCCCTGTGTCCCTGTGTTCACACAAATCATTGACTTATTATTACTACGTAGTACGTATAGTTAAAATTTTTTGAACTGAGCCGAATCCACTTCACGCATTCACAATGGCTTTGTGTT
Source organism: Epinotia nisella (assembly GCA_932294315.1). NCBI lineage: Eukaryota > Metazoa > Arthropoda > Insecta > Lepidoptera > Tortricidae > Epinotia > Epinotia nisella. The sequence goes on from OW028686.1 coordinate 18,119,442, forward strand.
ACTAAACAATAGGACACGTGCCAACAAAGAATGAAGGTAAATTTCTTGTTTATTACCAGGCTCGCTGTGAGCGGGGTTTTTTTTAAATCTTTTAGTCCGTTTTGAATCTATTGATTAAGAAGATAGAGTTCATTATTCAATGAACATTTTATGTGGCGGTAACCTTTTTTTTGCAAAGTTTGGCACGCGCCAACCACAAACAAAGAAACTTGTTGGCACGTGTCGTATTGTTTAACTTGAATGCTATTGTTTTGAAGATAAGTAGATCGGCTCAGTTCAAAAATTTTTAACTATACCTTATAGACTTACCTAGAACATTTTGCTTGAGGTCTTCCATTAGACCGCCAACTTGGAATATCAGTATTAGTTCGCGCCACAGACTAAGCAAATTGAGGCCGACTCGCATCAATTGTATGTGCAGACTTAAAGCGGTTACACACGGCGACTTTTTGCAACGATACAAATGCGCACTTGCCGTAGATCAAAATCTGTATCGATACTGTATCGCGTTTGTCAAAAATTCGCCGTGTGTAACCACTCTGAAGCTAGGGGACGTCTGTTTTATACATATAACTCAATGCAAAGGAACTTATACGAAGCATTGTACCTCAGATCCAAGACTCTCAATACTACTCCCTGATGGAGTCAAGTCGGTGGCTGCGGCACGCGGCCAGCTGCGTGGCCTTCGCGGACGAGGCCGCTCGCCACCTCGCCGACAACGTCACCGTTGTGCTACAGGAAGGTAGGCCTTGTGACGTTGTACTAACAGGACGCAGTACTCGCTGCTGCGAGCTTCTTCTGTTTCTGGACTCTTAGTAGCGGCAGTTCTCTGTGACCTACCTCACGACCTTGTGGGACTGTGCGGACATCATTACACGTTCCTCTTCAACTGCCCGAGGGACAAAGAACTCGCTGTTGCTAAGGTAAGACCCATAACGGAATGAGCTGGTTATATTCGTCTTCAAGCGAGGTTTTATACATTTTTAAGTTGCTAAACTGGCAAAAATTAAAGTTTGTTGTCTCGTAATATGCCTTATGTGGTCCGAAAAGTTGCAATCAACTTCCTCTAAATTTGTATATTTAACCTATTAACAGGACTACGTTGAATTACAAATAACCCTGTATACTGTGACTCAGGTGATGGCGTGGACTACTGCGCGATAGTGTCGTGCCTCACGCAGCTACTGCTGGACCCGCACTTCAGGACCATCTCGGGCTTCCAGTCGCTCGTGCAGAAGGAGTGGGTCGCGCTCGGGCATCCCTTCTGCGACAGGTATGCCGTTTTTGTTTTATGCTGCCCTGGTACTTTTTGAATGAACTACATTGAAACAGATTAGACTGAACTAACTGTCTATGGACACGCCAATAAGTTTGAATTAGAAGACGATGAAACTTATAGTAAATTCTACTGAGTTATAAACTTGTCTCTAGGGCCCTTAATACACTGTCTCAAAAGTCACATTTATTCAAGGCCCATACCGATTTGTGGTATTTTCCTGCGAATTTTATGTAATAGCGTAACCATTTAATGATTGAATCCGACCTCTTCGGTTCCACAAACCGATCTGGCTCTATTTAGGGTATTAGGACCAGTTGATTTAAACGTCACGATTACTTCGGTATCATTGTAATTTAGGGAAAATGAATATTAATTGAATGCACACACATCTTTAGAAGTTCTTTGCTATCCATATCTTGCGTTGAAGACTAAAACAACTTTTTTCCTAGATTCGGTCTGCCCCGACCCGGGAACCCCAAAGACTCCAAGGACGCCTCGGCGGCGCAGACGGCGCCCGTCTTCCTCCTGTTCCTTGACTGCGTATGGCAGTTGCTGCAACAGTTTCCAGACAAGTTCCAATTCTCCGAGACCTACCTCACGACGCTGTGGGACTGTGCGCACAATCATCTGTTCGACACGTTCCTCTTCAACTGCCCGAGGGACCGAGAACTCGCTGTTGCTAAGGTAAAATGCGCTGGCTATCGTCTTCAAGCGAGGTGTCGAGATCCTTCTGGTTCTGGACTCCTGTTAGCTCCAGTTTTCCGACGGTTCTAGTTTACGGGGACCTACCTCACGACGCTGTGGGACTGTGCGCACAACCATCTGTTCGACACGTTCCTCTTCAACTGCCCGAGGGACCGAGAACTCGCTGTTGCTAAGGTAAAATGCGCTGGCTATCGTCTTCAAGCGAGGTGTCGAGATCCTTCTGGTTCTGGACTCCTGTTAGCTCCAGTTTTCCGACGGTTCTAGTTTACGGGGACCTACCTCACGACGCTGTGGGACTGTGCGCACAACCATCTGTTCGACACGTTCCTCTTCAACTGCCCGAGGGACCGAGAACTCGCTGTTGCTAAGTTAAAACCAACGCGCTGTCTTCTGTTTCTGGACTCCTGATTAGGTGTAGTTTCCCGATGGTTCCAGTTCTCCGAGACCTACCTCACGACGCTGTGAGACTCTGCGCACAATCGTCTCTTCGATAAGTTCCTCTTTATGTGTCCGAGAGACCGGCATTTGGCGGTATCTAAGATACAATCCAAGGCATTCGTTCGTCTTCAAGCGAGTTTGCTAGGATCCTTCTGTTCCTGGCCTCCTGGTCGTTGCTGCCTTTGCTTATGGACACTCGCGATACTCGAACTGCGTGATACCGAGCGCAGCGGTAGAATGTATCGCCGATAGTAATGGCTACTAAAAAAACACCTGGAGAATGATAGTATTGTTTATGAAAATTATGATTTATAAATGAAAGTTAAATTATTTTTCAGAATTTCGTCCAAAGGCCAGTCTGGGACTGGGGCGAGCAGTTTTCGGAGAAAGACAAAGCCTTGTTCTACAATCCGCTCTACATGTTGGATTTTAAAGCAGCGTTGACACCAAAGCAAAGGATATGTAAGTCGCCCATACTCTTTATTACGTCGTGAAATTCATTCAAATAGTCTTGTTTGGCAACACCACCATCGCTTTGGTATTATGGGTGTGGAGCAGTGTGGACTAAAGCAAATTTAGACATAATACTTTCCCATTTGAGTGATAATTATTTTCTGTGTCCCTAGAACCACCAAATTATTTACCACACATGCTATACAGAAAATAATCATTATTGCCCTCAAATAACGGATCAAAGTTTTACTTTTCTTTACTGTTTCATTTTAATTTTCCTCATAGAGGGTGCAAATGGCAATATGGTGCCACTCGGTAGCAAAATTATTTCCGTCTTGGGTAAACACTTGAATCCCTCAGTACGCTCAAGATTCCATATGCGGCCCACACCGTAAACATATCATTTTGCTCCCTTGATCTAATCTTCTATTGTCATAGCTTCCACCATAATATTGCATATTGTTTTGCAGCTACCACATCAAAGCCTTCGGAGCCACGACTAGAGCCGTGCACCTCCGTAGCGGGCATGGAGCTCTGGTCGCAGTGCTACGAGCGCTGGCTTCTACCGCTCGACTCGGCCTACGCCGGGCCCGTGCAGTACCACGTCTTCAACTGCTCTGTACTTAGCGATGTGAGTTCTCTTCTGCGTTCATGCGGCCCTGGTACTAGCCAACCAGCCTAGCTAGCACGATTGCGCTTATATAGGGCGTAAAACATCCGTCCATCTCGCACTTTCATACTTTGCTAGTATGGGACGAATTCTGTGTGATTTGCGCCAATTTCTCATCTATATTTTGACCGTGTTTTGTAAAAGCGTGTTGCATCGCGACCCATACTTTACTGACCGGTAATTGTTATATATCAAGTGGGGTTTGAAACACTGAGCAGAGCGACGTGCGAGAAAAAAATCCACCAATAGCCTCGCTCACGCATCTCTTCCTACTGGTGAATTTTTTCACGGGTTTTTCAGCACGCTGCGATTCAATCCCAGATTTTTCGAGCGAAGGACGCACTGTGCCACCTTTACTTTATTGTAGCGTTTTGGAATCCAGTCTAAAAAATAATAGGTTGATGCCGTTCGAACGAGTTTTTGGAGAGTAACAAATGTTTGTATGGGAGCAACTACAATTAACAAAATACCCAAAAAATTGAGTCAATGACGGACCTCGCTGTCGACAGCCGAAACGTTCCATACTAATTGACATGGAAGTATGACGTCACAGTTTGCTATTTGTACTAATCGTTGTATGGAAAATCAAGTAAATTTTACTCTTAGACTATAATTAAAAATGCTCGCGACTTCGTCCGCGTGGAACTCGTTTATATCGTAGCTCTATGCAAACGGTCGCTCCCCATTTCGCCCCCTTAGGGGATGATTCCCGGGATAAAAAGTGTTCCATGTGTTAATCCAGGCTATACACTATATGTTTACCCAAAATTCTTCTTAATCCGTTTAGCTGTTTTTGCGTGATTGAGTAACAAACATCTAAACATCTAATCATCCAAACTTTCGCATTTATAATATTAGTAGGATTACAATCATTTGATGGTTTACTATCCATTTAGCAACACCACGTTATCAATTTGAACATGAGATCACAACCCTATTGTCGACAGATACAGCGACTGAACGAGAAGCTGGCTTCCCTGTCGATCATGAGCAGCCGGCAGTCGAACGGCGACTGCGACAGCGCACGGCCCGCGGCGGTCTCTCGGTTTTTCCCCTTCAGCGTCACGCGCGGGGACTCGCGATCCGCGCTCGACTGCATGCAGGTGAGTTGCTAGCGACTTATGCGCTCCTGGTCGCGCCTCGACTTCTAACGGGCCAGAATAACAACAAGAAATTGTTGAATGAACATTTACTACAACAATATTCTTTTCTTTTCATCACACTTGCTCGTCAATGGCGTTATTACTTGCGAGCGTGCAGAGCAGTTGTAGCCGTTTTACCTCCCACGGGCTGTTAAGTTTAGTTTTAAAATAATAGAACCCTCTGATTGGCTTAAGCAAATCTGGTTGCTGTGTGATTGGTTGAATAAAAAAATCTAGTTGGTCACGACGCCCCGCCCCGCAAGAATACTGCTCTGTGATTGGTTGAAATATTGAACTGCGCGCTCTACTAGCACTGATCTGGAAGTGAAGTTGTCAATTTTTGATTGGTGCTGCTGTATGAAACTTACATTTTTCTGTCTTTTGTTGTTATTTATTTCCTCGCAAATGTGATGAAAAACATTGTGTATAACACGGGCGTAAGAATATTGCAAACTCGAGTCATCAAAAGCCCTCCGCCTTCGGCGTCGAGCTTCTGATAGACTCTCGTTAGCAATATTCCACTTACGCCCCTCGTTAAACAATGTACTATTTCACTTCTCATGCGCAAAATGCCACGTTTATCCTCTAGTGCACAAAGTATTTTTTTTAAAAGACTAATATAATCGGGCCTAACAGCCACACGCACAATAAAACTTCGTAGAATTAACGTGTTATTTTATTTGACATAATGCTTTAATCTAATCAATTTCTCTTCCGTGTTTTTTATTACTAAATTAATAAAACCAGATAAAATACGAGTGAATTATTATTTAAAAACTTATCACAACATCAAATGACTTGGCAGTGTGAAGTACCCAAGTCTAATACCACGTGTCGAAAATTAAACATATAAAGTTACGTGGCGGGAATGAGCTATTATTTTTCCAATTTTGCAAATAATCAAAGTGAAAAGCAGTGTCTTTAACTCAGGCATAAATAAGCCACTTTATCCCTCGACATAACTATTTATATGTCTAGTCTCCGATAAAATGGATCGTTTTATGCACTTGTTGTACAATCTACTACTTGCTAATCCGCTAAACAACGTGCAGGTCTATTAGCGATAATGAGATGGACCTATTTGCGTATTTTTACATGCGGATAATGCGCCCAGCCTCCCCCCGCACGTGCTAACATAAATATAACAAACAAAACAACCACCACTAATGAAAAAACCTCGACACATGTTTCGCCTCTCTACGCTAGGAGATGCTTGCGCCAAAACAAAAGAATATTGTTCTAGTAACATATCATGTAATTCTGCAAAGTAACGCCTGATTCTATCAATTATCACCTATATTTGCAGTTTTCCGTGTCGACGAGTCTATAACACAATCTTTATAACACAGGTGAGCCAGATCGACGCCTCACTCCTTCTGGACTCCCAGTCGCTGCTCAACGCACCCGACTAATAATCTAAACTATTGCTACTTAAAGACGCTACAAAGTACGATTTACTGATGAGAAATATGATATAATCGCGGCACGTGAACTGCGAAAGATATACTTGTTTCAGAGCTCGACACAAGTCGACTCTCCATACAAACGTGGTTTGGTTCCATGGACCTATGATACTCAGGACAAGCTATACGTGATGCCACAATGAGGGACGGAAAGGCTTCTATGCAGCTAAATTAAGAACTCTTAAAATGACTGATGGCTTACCATAAACAACCTACTTAATTTGGGTGGGTAGTGGTTTATTGGTAACAACTTCATACTAAATCAGTTGTGGCAAATAAAAAAAAGTGGAACTATGATAAGGACAACGAATGATATTTCCCTTCCTGTCACACCTATCGAGATTTGTATGCTACCATCTCGCTCGGACGTGGTATTATTATTACCATAGCTTGTCCTGAGTATCATAGGTCCATGTTTGGTTTTCATTTTAAAACGGCATTCTGGAATATCATGAAACTTTGTATACTTGCACGATGGGGTTCACCATATCCAGGTTAGTAACTAGTTTCTATTGTTAGAAATTATAACAGAATAAACCGGCCGAGTGCGTGTCGGACCACGCACAACAAAGGGTTCCGTGCCTATTAAAAAGGTCTTATCGTCACAAAAATCTTACGGCACTTACGTCCTTTTCTATAGGGAAGGCAGTTTTTCAGCAATATCTCGAAAACCTTTGACACGATCTTGTTCAAAATAATTTTCGGTAAAAGAATCTAATAATCAGTCTATGATTTTTTTATTTTTTTTAAGTACACCTTTTCGGGGCGATTATGTCTGACTATATTGACTTAATAAAAAAAATTTCTGAGAAACCTTATATTTGTTTTGAACGTCCTATCGATTGATGTTCCATATGGGAAACTACAATGTTTGTTTTTTTTTACTGGCTGTTACATGTTTGGAGTGCACCCCTAAAAAAACTATGTAGCGGCTAACAAAATACACCTATACTCCAAATTTTATTCAAATACACCTTATAGTTTTCGAGTAAAATGCCTGTGACATACGGACAGACGGATTGACGGCCATGACGAAACTATAAGGGTTCCGTTTTAGTAACTATAAGGGCTACGGAACCCTAAAAAAATAGAGAGAGTAGAAGTATACTATGAGCATCGTTTTAAAATGGGAACCAACCCATGTTTGTATAGAGAGCCGAGCGCCCTTGGGACTTTTAAAGAAACCTTAATTCTTAGTTTTGCTGAGAATATTTCCCATTATAAATATTGTATAAACGGCACCAATTCTGTAAGTATAAGCTTATGGTAGCTTGAACAGTAGAAGCGATAAATCGCATGTTTTTTTAAACATAAAAATGCTTTTATAGAACAAGAAGTTTGTTTTATATGAACAATTTTACGTAATTAAGCCATTTTATTTAAGTTAGATGACATGTAATTATGCATGTGTATTATTTTATTTAGCAATGACGTACATATACAGGGTGGAAAAATCGAATGCAACATGGATGGCAACTACCTTAAATATTGTAAATAGCACATTCTGTGTAAAGGAAACATTCCTTTGTTTTTAAAAACAATAAATTCTGCATTTAAGGATTTATGAAAAATCGCTTACCTCAGTCGGGACTCGAACCGGTCAAATGTGACAAAAAATAACGTGCTCTATTTTATGATGCAGATTAAAAGGGTAACCTGATAACGTTCATATTTCTCTAAATAACAAATACAATCAGAATAACGGAAGGCCATGAAAATTGAAAACTAAAAATTAAAATAATTTAATAAACTTCGAGGTTCGAGTCCCGACTGAGGCAAGCGATTTTTCATAAATCCTTAAATGCAGAATTTATTGTTTTTAAAAACAAAGGAATGTTTCCTTTACACAGAATGTGCTATTTACAATATTTAAGGTAGTTGCCATCCATGTTGCATTCGATTTTTCCACCGAGTACAAATAATAGTCGATACGAGTGTAAATAATAGTCTTAGGGAAGATATTCTAAAGCTTAGTCAGATAATCTATTATATCAGTATTGAGGTAATCTAAAAGAGCTATATAATATCAGCCCTATTAATAATAGTTATAACTTATAATTAGCTTCAGTGAATATCGCGAGTGTGAATTATTTTTATAAGTTGTTTAAGCGAATTGATTATATTGTAATATTCCATTGAACAAAATAGTGATATTTTTATAATTGTGAAATGGTAAATGGTGTTGCCATTATTTTCTTATATTGAAATTATTGGTAAATAACCAGTAAAAGAGACTTACTAAGTATATTTAAAAAGCCTTATGCGGCGGTAAATTTGTAGGTAATTCCTGTACTTTGTCAACGCCCTCGTGAATTAATTTCTTACTCACATATTGATCACAATCGTATACTTTAGAGGTTACTAAATTAAATCCATAATTTTATTTACCCCAAGTCGTAAGTGTAACATTTCAGGATTATAAAAAAAAACGGCCAAGTGCGAGTCGGACTCGCGCACCGAGGGTTCCGTACAAACCTGTAGGTATATAAGTAAATTATTAAAAAATTACGGTTTTCGCAATTTTTCCTTTATCTGTGCTATAAGACGTTGCTTCGTACCAAATTTCAAGATTCTGAGTTCACGGGAAGTACCCTGTAGGTTTTGATTTCTTGCGAGTTTCGAAAATTTACGGTATAAACGGCTGTATCTTTTGATTACGTTGGCTTAGAAGTTTGATTTTTTCACAGCTCCAAGGGACAATAGACCTGAGTATTTGATATAAATTTTAGCTTGATACCTCCACGCGTTCCTGAGAAAAAGGGTCTTGACAGACGGACGCACGGACAGACGGACAACAAAGTGATCCTATAAGGGTTCCGTTTTTTCTTTTCGAGGTACGGAACCCTAAAAAGATAACTTTAACATACAGCGGTCTATACAAAGTTCATTTATATTATACTAAAAAAAATTGGTTTTAGAGAAAAACACTTACGATTATGGCATAATCACATTACGCATATCGGCATTACGACACTAGCGTAATGACAAATTATGCATATCGTAACGATCCGATGCTTTTGTTGAAACCCTGTGATGCGATGGCGTTGAAAAGGTGACAGGTAAATTTTTGGAACAAGTGTTCCATTTGTCTCTTGAGATTTTCTTATTTGTAATCGGTTACCATTATTTCTCTTCTAACATATTTATGTACCAAATCATATAGTAACCCTATGTTGTGTAAACGGCAGCTACCGCTTTTGTTTCTTAGAATTATGTAGGATTTTCAATCAATAATAAATAAAGGAAAGTAAATCAACTTAATCAATAAATCAATAAATGGTCGGCAATGATTCTTCTGAAGTGGCAAGCGTCCATAGATTGTTACTAATCGCAATAAAATGTACTAATTATCAGTACTTGTGGCACAATGTACAGTCAGTAGCAGAAGTAGCTAAGCGGGCCGGGTGTTCAAAATAACCTACATACGCTCTTAATTTCTTAAGAATAGAGTCGTGTGCAGGTAATTTTGAACACCCGGCCCGCTTAGCTACTTCTGCTGCTGACTGTACTATGACGTTCAGCGGTTAAGAGGTTCACGTGCACCTACAGAAAAACTTATAATGGTTCGAAGTATTTGGGCAAAAGACTAGTTGGTATATTTTATGATTGAAATTCTTACACCTTGTATTATGAGACTGGACTAAGGGGCATGTCATAGCGACATCTGATTAGTTAGATAGCTGACGATTTCATAACTATACCGTCAGACGAACACGGACCCTCACACGTTGCTATGACATCGCTACTTAATTCGAAACTGAGATATCTGAAAAAATAAACAACGTAAATCAATGATCAGGAACAAGTTTAAAGGCAATCTATTTAAATCAAAGTAACAGTAAATAGGAACGAATTTCTTTTGTTTCGAAAAACGGCAGAAAGAAAACAAATGCTAGACAACTTAGGAGTAATGAATAGGCATGATGACTCATGTTAAAATTGATAACATAGTGTTGCTAAATGGATAGTAAACCATCAAATTATTGTAATAAAGTATATTACATTAAAAATATTATTAACTCTTTATTTAAATTTCATCTTAGGTTAGGTTTTTACAATATTAATATAAAAAGTAAAATATAAAACTATACATACAAAATATAAAATCATTATAAAAACCTAACCTAGGGTGCCACCGGCAGCGAGGCGGGGCCTAAACTACCGGTGGTCAGGGCGACAGAGAGAGGAACCTCCTGACTATCCGCGCCGTGTCCAGAAGTACCGCCTTCTGTATCTGACCCTTGACCCAGCCATCTAGCGAGAGTCTCTCAAGGTGGCGGTCGAGACTCTTCGCTATGAAACCGTTCGCCGAAACGACTATCGGGACGATGATCGTCGAATCAACATCCCACATGGCGGTTACCTCGTGAGCCAGGTCTAGGTACTTGCTGGCTTTGTCCTTCTCGGCCTTCACGAGGTTCTCGTCATGGGGGATGGTGATGTCGACGATCATCGTATTAATATCATTAAAAGATATGAACCTTGAAAGTTTAGAAAAAGAAAAATTTTTTTTTTTTTTTATTGTCCAAGTTTAAATTTAAAGCTACCAAAAGAATTCTTACGCTTTTATAGAAACAAAATTGTAGCACAACTATGGACCTAAACGCAGTATTTCGCGACCGAAACAGCAATTTACTTGATTTTCCGTATAACGATTACTACCTACACATAGTATTGTGACATGTGTGACGTCATATTTTTCAATCAATTAGTATGAAACGTTTGGGATGCCGCCAGCGAGGTCAATCTTTGTCACAATTTTTTAGTATTTATGTATTGCTCCCATACAAACATTTGTTCCTCTCCAAAAACTGGTTCGAATGGCATCCATCGTAAAAGAATCTTAGTCATCATGCCTATTATGTCAGATGTTGTTAGTCATTCATTGAGTTATACATTAGTGTCGTAACCTATGGATTTTTCAGGTCTGATGTGATCCAATTCCTTTGCAAAATATGATGCTTAAACTTATAATTTTCACGATATCTCAGTATTGAAATAGTCCAGCAACTCTAGTACCTAGTTTAAGTTATGTAGTAATTTATACTTACGGCAGCTCTTGGACTGATGTGGACTTCCGCGAGAATCGACTGTGGAACGGGCCTTGCACCGTAGAAGAGAGTAGAAGTTACAATAGAGTTACAATCAAAGGAAGACATGTGCCGTCGAAATATCTTTCACCATGGTATTGACAGACATACACCAATTTACAAAATATATGGGTCTGCGACGCGGCTTTAAGACTTGCTTCTGTCAAAATATTGTAAAAAGACTAGTGCTCCCTGAGGTAAAAAATGCACCAGATGATGCAGCGTTCGTTCGAACCAGGTGTATAGAGAAATTCTGTAATGGCTCCTTGTATATTCGAGTTTTGGCTCATTAGGTTGGTTTTGATGAGTCCTGCATCACTAAAAAAATCTATTTTAATTCTTATACTCTGGTTACGACTGATATTTTTAACACATCTCTTTGACCTTAGTACTCTAACTCTCTGTTCTTTGGTAGAACACACTGTGTAGTCGTGCTCCGACTGCGGTCGTTTGCTCGACTCTAACTTGGCTCAAGTCATATCAATATCTACTTAAATTTCGATCAAAGAGAACAATTATCAATTTTCCTCTGATCGAAATTTAGAATTTCGTTCGCGAACGTTTCTACTTAGTAAACATTTACTCGATATATACTTGTATCCCAGTTAGATGTTTGATTTTCCTTCTCTGGCATTTGGTTGTATGTATAAAATAAGTTTGTGTCAAAAATATTTTTGGTACACGCTTTTATTGCCGACTGTACTTTTCTGTATACCGTCATCAACTCATTGCGACGATTCTAACGAGCTCAAACTCAACGGGGTTACGTCCGTTAAGTACTGAATTCCCATGGCCGCCTTCTGTCTCCATCATCAGATCAGCTCGATGGTACCATAATATTGAATTGTCATCCAAACTATACCTTTACACAAAACTTCAGCTTAATCGGTTGAAGATATCTGCTTCAAAATTGAGTTGCAAGATTCCACCCGAACAAACATAGTTAGGGCATTTTAGCTAAAATTTCCTTGAAGAATGTTTTTGAATAAGGGCAGTACAAATTAACTTACCGACTTCAAAAAAAGTACATTGTTTTGCAAAATATAAACTGGAACAATTATAGTTGGACCTCCTCGGTCCCAGAATGAATGCCAAGTTAGAAGTATAATTAATTAACTTAGAATATAGGCATTGTTGACTTGTTATCTGAGTGTAAATTGTATATTTTGTAGGATAGTAAGTTGAACGTAAAATATTGATGTAATTAATAATTCTATCATCTGTTATTTAATAAAACAATATCATTGTAATATCAAAGGAAATAGCACTGCGCATAACAGTGATGCTAAAATACAGTGACAAACGAGTGAAATTTAACAGTTTTTTTTACAAATATTATAGTCTAAATCACTCTTAGGATTTAGAGAAATCCAACGACACCTCATATGTCAAAATCTATCAAGTCAAAGTCAAATTCTTCAATTTAGGCATATTACATGCACCTATGAATGTCGGTAAACTACCACCGGTTCGGAAAGAAAACCTCTGCCTCGGGAAGAACCGGCGTAAAAAACTCGGCGAGGTGTCATTTTTTCAAAACAGTATACAATAATCATTTCAGTATCAGAGTATTATAAAATTTTAAAATTACATTGCTACAGTAGAAAGCCTATGTATGCAAGCTGTTACACCCCCCTGAAGTAATGGGTGTCTCAATAAAAGTGCACTATTAGTTACCAATAATACCTAACTTAAGGGTAAGACACCCGTTAGAATTATTCTTGTCCACATACATACCTATATACGCTCGAAAAACATAATCCACCTTTTGAGGCAGTCGGGTGACTTGAGTAAAAAAGTAAATTGAACGTTTCACTTGAAAACCTTAAAATAATTATGGATAGATATTAAGGTTCGAGACACCAGCAACAACACATCAGTCACGGACCATAATCGTTGAGCCGTTTAGGTGTCAACTAATTCTGGTATTTAATAGTTAAGCTATGAATATCCAGTAAAAGGTGAGCTCTAAATGGCTCAACTATTAAAGTCCGTGACTGGCAACCGCGCCCGCTTGTTACAAATAGCAGATTTCATTATTCGGTGCTTTACATAATATTGTTGGTAGGACCATGTAGGACCAATGTTAGGTCACTGTTCTGCGCTATGCTATGAATATTATGACCGTTAACCCTTTAATGACATATGATTTCTATTGAGGTGTGTTTAAAGGATTCGCTGTCATTGTTAGAATGTCTTATCTCGATGTATGTACCAAGGAAGACATCCATAAGTGACAATTTGTCACTTAAGTGTTCATTTATATGCTGTACACATAAAGTCAGTACAGACAAACCCTCGCTATTTTAGCATCCGAGCGATTTTAAATCTCTGAAGCATAGCTCTGCAGTGGATTTCTGTATAATTTAGTCGTTGTTGAGAGACACAGCAATGCCTTCGTAAGGCCCAACATTTAAAATATTTGCTAAGGTAATTTGAACCTAGTTGCATAGAAAATCGAATTGAATTTTGTTCGAATAATCAACGAAAAGAAATGCTACTTTATTTGTTATGAAAGGTTCAAATCCCATTGAAACAGAGTGTACAGTCACCAGCATTAAAATATGTCACAACAAAGCGGACAAACATCTGCAGACATCCAGAATAATAATTTATAAAAACACACTAACAAACAATGTTGGGAGCGATCACTAGTATATGGGAAAAAAACTTTATTTAGCCTTCATAAAGGTTATAACTGCTTACATGATAGGTACAAATATCTGGTAGCAAAGTGAGTACTTTAAAACAGTGAGTAAGCGTCCTCTGTTCTCCGTACTAGTAAAAACTGTATCACGGTAGAAAAGCATCGATAACCTACCTGTCATAAAATTTTGCCCTTTAAATTCCGATGTCTGCATCAGGACACATGCTTACCCTAGAAATAGAGTCTTGTCAGTTATTTTTGCGGGCTTTTTTGGGGCAGATATTAATGCTGGCACATTGTAATGTATATACTGTAAGGGAAATGTATTCAAGTGCCTTTTTATGCCTTATTGTCATAGTAAGAAGAGCGAAAAAGGTACGTGAATACATTGCCCTTACTGTACAGTCACGGACTTTAATCGTTGAGCAATCTAGGTGTCAACTAATTTTGGTTTTTAATAGTTAAGCTATGAATGTCCAGTAAAAGGTGAGCTCTAAATGGCTCAACGATAGTCCGTGACTGTACATTGGGCTTTAAGAGGATACGTTAGTGGAGCTGATCCTCTCACTATATTGATATTGCTGTATATCTACAGTGATTGAACCAGCATGTGAGCTAGGTCCTGCAAGCATGCCTGCCGCCATGGTGAAACGGTGCCATTTGTGGTCGGTCCAGCGGACCGGCAGTTCCTCCCAGTGCAAATTATAGGCATTCTGTGCGCGACTGTGTCTCGCCTTACGATCAACAATCAAATAAAAAGATATTGTCTGATGTTTTGTTTTTTTTTATGACCTACATTACACCTATGAAATCAAGGTTTTTGGCATTTAACCATTCGGATGTATTGACACTGACGTTGCTGGACGATTATATTTTTTTTCGTTTCTGTCATAGTAAATTTTCAATAGCACTGAGGGCCTACCGCGAAACGATTTTCGTTTTCGTTCGTGTATCTCCGTCTCTGTCGCTCGAACTAGCAAGTGCGACAGAGACGGAGATACACGAACGAAAACTAAAATCATTTCGCGGTAGGCCCTCTGATCAGTGCTAAGACAGGCGAAGGGTTAACTTACAGTATAATTTATCAGCACAAGCCCAAACAACAATTAATTATTAACCCCTCTTATGCTTAGACACGGATCCGTGCAAAGCATTTGAACCCATTGTTTTACATATCAAAGTCATAATTTGATTGCACAATTTTGACATCCGCATACGAGGGGTCGGTCAGATTGAGCTGCCTAATGGGCGGACTGCAAAAAAGCAGGGGTGCGGTGCACCCGGGCGCACGGTCCTAGGGGGCGCCGGAGCGCCATTTGACGGGGCGCCTCTCGTGACTAGCGCACCCTAGCTAGTAATTATTGCACCGGGCGCTACATAGACTAGAGACGCCTCTGCTACGCTTTATCTTTTTTCCATTGTGTAACGACAATTACCCATATAGAATTATATGGGTAATTGTCGTTACACAAAGGAAAAAAGTTAAAGCATAGATTAGACTAGCTTCCGTCCGCGACTTTGTCTGCGTGGACCCGGGATAAAAATTATTCTATATTTTAATCCAGACTATAAACTATCTTCGTGCAAAATGTCATCCAAATCGGTTGAGCCGTTTAAGCTTGATTGATTAACAAACATGTATAATATTAGTGGGAACAATTTTTTTGCAATCCACCCGAATGCCTAATAGTACTCTTTACAAATACAGTATAATAACATTAAATGGTTCAAATTTCACTCTAAAGCCTGACAATTGGGGTTCATGACACCAGCATGTAAGCTGGTAACAAGTAGACAAAGACTGAGGCAGCTGCACTAGCAAAAGCAGCTGAGTCCTTACTTAAACCGAGCCTCAGCGGGGACAATGAATAATTTACTTTAAAAACAAACTTTTAACCGACTTCAAATCAGTAGCCAAATTGCTTCAAGTTTGCCTATAAAATTTGAAGAGTTCCCTCGATTTCTCCAGGATCCCATCGTCAGAACTGGATTTTGGCGACAACAGGACCATATTTATATAATTGCTTACATGTGTTTTACAGGGTGTTAAATAGAGTCAACAGTAGGTACCAACATGCACCCATTTTGGGTATTGCAATATACTTAACCGAATTAAGTTATGATCTGGAAGTATATGCTTTCAAACAAAGAAAGATTTTTTCAAATCGGTTCATAAATTACCGAGTTATCGCGTAACACAAAATAAAAACTACAGTCGAATTGAGAACCTCCTCCTTTTTTGAAGTCGGTTAAAAACAGCGCACCCTCGGGAGAACTTTTACAAACATCAAATCCTTACGTCAATCTAACTTTAAAATACTGCGTCCCTTTTCGAAAGGCTATGCGACCCCCAAGAGGGTTGCGACCCATGGGTTGAAAAGCACTTATGTAGTATATGGTCGCCTGGTTTATGGTGGTTTAGCGTGCCTGGTCCCGCCGGCCCCGGCCTTGAGCTGCGCGCGTTCCATAATGTTCTGGATCACGCGCACGCGATGGAGCAGCCGCGTGCGCCGCCAGCTCCAGCCCGCCAGCCGCTGCCGATACAAGTATGTGCATCATATATGGAGCACGACATATCTACTAGCTTCACATAAACACGGTCCCTGTCCGAGTGCCCCCAATGATGGGTCATGCACCTGCTTTTCAGTGCAGTGCTTCCACAATGGATTCACAGCTTCGAACTGGAAGGACACTTGGACGTGTGACATTGTCAGATCATTTTGTTTGGGGACAGTGAACGTGATCAGTCCTCACTAAAAAGAAGTAGGTAATCTAATACATTAGAATAATCTCATAAAAGGCCAATAGCCAGAACAAAGTGACAAAATTCGTCGGCTTATGGTGACTGGGACCTGTGGCACTCCTGGCCGCAAAAAGCAAATGGGATGCAGCGGCGCTACCACGAACTTCGAAACTTGAAGTTCGTATATCTACATCTCTGTCACTCGAGTGATGTAAGTGCGATAGAGATGGAGATACCCGAACTTCGAATTTCGAAGTTCTTGGTTATAGCTCAGGAGCCGTAGCATGGTTGGCCTTGTCACGCGATAGGTGATAGGATAGAGCGTGCGTCACTGGCTGACACCGTTCGATAGAACGAGACGACGCTTTTATCTTGTCACTTGTCGCGTGATAAGGCCAACCATGCTACGGCTCCAGTTTCGATCTTGATGAATAAAACAAAGTAAAGTATTCCACTTCAACACATGAAAATAGTGCCAGTAAAACAAAGATTCTCGTTAACTTTAAATAAATTAAATGACCAAGCTTCCTGGGGGCGGTACCACGCAGTATCGGAAATTCGTTCGAGAAGATTATTCGATTTACGTGGTCATAGAGCATTTTCATTCAAATCCCGACTGCATTTTCATCTGTCAACTTGTAAACTCACAGCAAGTGAGAAATTATTTTCTTATACACCCAGAAAACATTTCGGCGTTAAGAGACCACAGCACAGTGGTGTCGGAGTCTTTATTACAAATCAATGTTCACTGAACCGTCAGTAATAAATTCCAGGGTTCAACCAGAGATTCATCAACATCATCATCATATCAGCCGAAAGACGTCCACTGCTGGACATAGGCCTCCCCGCGATCTTTATACCAGATTATCAGTCCACCTTGTTGCCTACCCACGCTGCGCCTTCCGGTACGTGGTCGCCACTCGAGAACCTTGCCGCAACCAGATATAAGTAAATTATAAAGATTCAATCCAGCACTTATTTGATATGGCACTTAGACCTCTGCTAGACGCCATAATATGAACTCGGTGAAAAAGCTCCTAAAAGATGGCGCCAATATGTTAACCTTTCATATCTGCAGTGCGATCAGGCCTATCGAAAATTGAATCTGTGTCAGAAACAAATAATTCAAGTTCCTTTAGCGCTGTAAGTGTTCCAGCATACAAAAGGTTAAGCAGATGCTGTGCTTCATCCGCAATTAATGGTACAGAGAAGGGATGTTGCACACATTCGCATCCGCATGCGCAAAAATTGATTCCGAGTTTTTGCGGATGCGGATGTAGTGTACTACATCGCGACATGAAAGGGACCAACGCAGCGCGTGTTTGGTGTTTTCATCATTAGTCAAAAAGAATCTGCATTTCGTTTCTGTAATCTGACGATTCACCGTATTGCGATGCGTTAGGTTTGAAACGATTGTAAATCAGTCGCAACGTGTTTGAAGTACAGAGGGCCTACCGCGAAACGAAATTCGTTTTTGTTCGTGTATCTAAAACGAATTTCGTTTCGCGGTAGGCCCTCTGCTTGACCATATAGGTACTTAGACGTTGCTTATTTATGTTTTTGAGTGTTTGGCCCCAAAATCCGCATCCGCGGATCTGAGCCTCGAAATATCCGCGCCCGCGGATGTCTAAAAAATCACATCCGGGACATCCCTGGTACAGGAACCTCCTTATATTGAAACTTGCTACATCAGGCCCATTATATTAAAGGAAACGCGACATCTGTTTCAGCAAGGGGGTAAAACAGGTAAGTATAAAAACCAAATCAACAGACAGCACGTTTATTCATGCGTTACCAAATAAGTTAACAACCAACAAATATCTCATTCAAATTATCTAACGTTTCGAACATCTACACAAAGCACACTCAATTCGTACACAGTACATGCCTCAAACCAATTGGGTAGAGCGTTATATATAATAGATTGATAGTCGAGAATAAAATCCTGCCGCGGAAGTAAAAGTTTAGTACATGGCGTCCTTACAGAGCCAAGTTTAAGAACTCTGTTACACTATAACTCTCTATAAACATACATTTTGGTCATAATGCGCATCACACACTGCCGCCGCATCCAGCCACGTACAAATTTCGCCGGACGGAGGTGCGGTGCAGTGTAAAGTACCTACCGCGCGGAATTTATACACAAACTGAGGTACTTGGCATACAACGTTGCAAACCGTTGCTCCGCACGCCGCAGCGGGATGCGGCGGCAGTGTGATGACCGCCTAATAGAAACTACACACATTTTATTTTAATAAAAACAGTGTGATGACTACATATTATGCATGACTAGAAACCAGACTTCGTTAACCCTGTGAACGCATAAAGGTGTCTTGTGTTGTCGTGCAGCGCCAAGAACGACTATAGGTACTATTACGTACGTTGTCAAAGCAAACTTCAGTCTTACAAATAAGGTTTGTATTTGCTCTACTGAAACAATTATGTTCTCTTTTGGATGTTTTTATTGGCGGCGAAGAAAGATTGGCGCAAAAGATACAGGATATTGTTTCTTTCACATGATACTTGTAGTTTCGATCTCAACTGTAGTCAAATGCGGAGGGGTCTAAGATCAGTTTCTCCGCGATTTATTTATTAGTTGACCATTATTTACTTAAACTTTTTTTATGTGTATGTAACATTACGTGCGGTAATCGTCAATATTCAGAGTGCGTTAAAAACTAAAACAATGTGATCTAAAAATGTCAATAACAGAGGCATGTACACAATAAAATCCACATTAAATGCATTACATATTAGATATGTCACTATTTATTTGAGTCTACCAGCCAAGCGAGATTTAGCTTGTAGCCACGCACTAATATGCTTCGAGGAAAAGTTACCACTTTCGGTGGTCAATAAGGCGCTACTGGCATTATGGATTCAATTAGAAAAACGTCTATATTGACTACCTTTTGCCTAGGAACAACATAATTAAGGACCGACCACACGTATACGCGGTGGCGCGGCTAATGCATTACCATTTCTACATTCATTTAGTTACGTTATCGCAGCGTCAGCATATTTTAAACTTTGGTGTCGCCGATCCTTTATTCCAAAACAACTCATACCCAAAATACCACTCTGCACTTTAACAATTCAATACAACATCATTTTATTTCATTATCAATTTATCAGATTCCGTTTACAATAACAATAAAACCAAACGGTACTTAAGATAATGAATACTCGTATTGGGAGTCCGATAAAATGGTAATGTGGTATTTTTTAAATATTATAAATCATGTTTACTAAAAAGCGCATATACAACACCGCAAGTCTATCAATTTTGATATTTAAACAATTTAGGTCTAAATTTATGGAATTAGGAACAAAAATCACTTGTACTTCGTTCAGCACATTTTCAACCAATCTAATCAGAAGTTTTCCACTTATTCCCACCAAGTTTTCCACTGGTAGCACCTAAAATATATTCCCGGTCTAAATAGCATATTATAACTTGTACTTCATGTTTTTAAAAGAAATGGTATATTTTGGGTAAAAACTCAGTTGTTATCACTAGTAAACTTGGTAATAACACTAATACCAGGGGCCCATTGCATAACAATTTACAACTTAATACAAGCGGAAGTCTCTTTCTAATGCGAGGAGTTGAAAAGAGGTTTCCGCTTGTAATATAAGTTGTAAATTGTTATGCAATGGGCCCCAGGTGGTAATTTCCCATCTAAACATAGTTTGGCAACCTAAATGACCTCACAGACACAGACATTGCATTGTAGTTGGTGGCGAAACCCTTTAAATCTAGACTACCAGGGCAGCAGCAGTAAGTAAGCGGTGGAGGCTAGAGCAGCGGTAACTCAAGGCATCACGCCTCACAGACATTGCATGTGGAGGCTAGAGCAGCGGTAACTCAAGGCCACGCTTCACAGACATTGCATTGTAGTTTGTCTTTAAATCTAGACTACTAGGGCAGCAGGAGTAAGTAAGCGGTGGACGCTAGAGCAGCGGTAACTCAAGGCATCACGCCTCACAGACATTGCATGTGGAGGCTAGAGCAGCGGTAACTCAAGGCCACGCTTCACAGACATTGCATTGTACTTTGTCTTTAAATCTAGACTACCAGGGCAGCAGGAGTAAGTAAGCGGTGGAGGCTAGAGCAGCGGTAACTCAAGGCATCACGCCTCACAGACATTGCATGCGGAGGCTAGAGCAGCGGTAACTCAAGGCATCACGCCTCACAGACATGGCATTGTAGTTGGTCTTTAAATCTAGAGTCTAGACTACCAGGGCAGCAGTAGTAAGTAAGCGGTGGAGGCTAGAGCAGCGGAAACTCAAGCCATCACGCCTCACAGATATTGCATTGTAGTTGGTGGCGAACCCTTAAACTAGACTAAGTACCAGGGCAGTAGGAGTAAGTAAGCGGTGGAGGCTACAGCGGCGTCGTCTCGGGCGCGCTTCGCTAGCGCCCCCACGCTCGTCAGTTGTCGTCTTCGTCATTCTCAAACATCTCGCTGTAGTCTTGCGAGTGTTCGAAATCTTTCAGATCCTGAACAAAAGAACAACCGATATAGAGATCGTGTAAGTCTTTTACTGTAGTCAGATGAGAATGAATAAGAATACAACTTATGGTTTTCTAATGGGATATAAGCAAGCAGTATAAATTGAGGAGTAACTTATTCAAAAAGCTGCAAGACGCAAGTACTACAAAAAAAAAACACAGAAAGCATCCCTCTATGAAACTTCTTGTGAGTATAAATATTATCTAGAACATTGTTTATTCAATGACGCGTTACCCAAGGTGCCAGACACATAATAGTAAGTTATATTTATATATACTGGATCCAACCTGCTTTAAAATACTTTTATGTCACGCCTGGCCATATAGAGGCAATTACTGCCCGGACGCGTGGGGAAAACCCAACTTTCTGGCCAGGGGGAGACGTAAGAATTTGTACACGTGGTGAGTGTGGTGTTCACCGAGGGGATTGGTAATAAAACACAGCTTAGTATTTGAGTATACGCTGCAGCTGGTGGTGACAGCGACCACTCTGTATGCGTGCGAGCGTAAGACTGCCTGAGGGGCGCTCCCCCCACCACCTGCAGGTACACATTTATTTATATAGGATACCACATCTCTTCCTTTTTTTTAAATCACAGATTCTAACATGAACGATTTACTTGCACACTAATATTGCAGGTTTATTTTGCCTTGAATTTTATTAATTTGTAGTATACCTACATAACTATACAATTATTTCTGATTTATTTTACCCATTGTCATTAACTTACGATAGTACAAATGATTTTACTTAGAATTTCATATTATTAACAACAATTGTGCATTATACATTAAAATTTACTGTTTAATCGCTTGTGTTTTATATTTCCAATCGTCATGTTAATTATCAGGTGCACTTGACGTACTCGTATCTGAATCTTGATACTACCACAAGAAAGCTAGTAGTTCACAAGTTTACACTGAGAAATGAATAGTTAAGTGATACATTTTATTCAAAACATTCACAATAATATAATTATTTCTCTAGAACAGAATTTAGGAATAACTTGTGATAATAAGCCTTGTGACTGAGTTTAACATATCTCACATTCATAATAATATCCTTATTATCATCTAGAACAGGATTTAGGAATACCTTATCAAATTGACGAAAGCCTTGTGACTAAGTTTAACTTATCACTCTCTCTTTTCTTTTCAATTTAGCTGATTTGCTTTTGTATATGCTTACACAAATTACATTTATTACATTTACCTCTAGTAGGTTGTATGTCATGTCATAAACATCTAAAATTAAATACTTAGGTAAATTATAAACCGCTTATGATTAGGTTTTATACAAGTGAAAATTAATTTTCACACAATATTTTTTATTTATTGTCTTAGCTATTCAGTGAGGTAATGCTGCCAGCATCTTTATCACAATGCCGCCATTGGCTATTTTTAGTTTAGTTATAACTTTTAACTTAGAATTTAATGCTTAGTTTTATATTCTTTTATACAAGTATAAAGTCTTAGTTTGTGTATGTGTTCGTAAAATTTGAAAAATAAATTAATTTCATGGGTCATTTTATAGCAATTTTTTTCAATTAATGCTTATACACTTATGAATAGCAGTAACTACCACCGGTTCGGAAAATTTTCTCAGCCACGAGAAGAACCGGCGTAAGAAACTCGGCGAGGTGTGTGTATATAATTATATTTTTCTGTACACTATTCCTATATTGTAATTTTACCATACTACGCTTTGTTCCGCTAGATCACACACACATGTAATGTAAGGTAGCTTCTATTTTATTTATTTCCATCAGGCTTCACGGCTCATATTTACCAATGCTATACTAAGTAACATACAAATTATAATTATTAAATCTATCCCATGAGACACCAATAATGATCACATTTACTTAATTTGATCTAATCCGATTTAATTTTACCCCCAATTGTATGCTGGAAATTGAAGAGTTCTAATTAGTTGATCATGAGTTGAAGTCTGAACTCGATCCAACAAGTAAGATCTGATGCAGTCAATTTTATACAACTTAATATTTTATTTATTTTTTCTGATTCATTGGTGCCGCCCCTTAGTTAACTAAGTACAGTCCCATATAGGAGTAGGCAAGAAATGAAATTATTAAAATTTGAAACATCATATAAACATCATACCCCATACCTGATAGCATAGTCAAAGGTTTGTATTTAATAGGTATATAACATCTATAAAAATGTTTACCTTGGTGACCTTTTCAGGTATCTATTACACGGCCAGTTTTTCGGTTAAAGATTTATTTATTATTCTCAAAGAAATACACATTTCACTTATAGAGAATACAGTTAATTATCATGCCTTAATTATGTGTAGGTTTAACCTTTATTATTTGATGTATCTATTACTTCGTATTATGTAACTTGCAGGGATCGATATTTATTCTACAGAGGTGCCCTAAATACCTTTTTTTTGCCATACACGTACACTTGTAAGCGTATTGAAATATAGGTAGTACTAGTATATACTTGATGAGAAGAAACACCAGTCAGTTCTCAGTTTTCAACTTTGGGTTTATATAAACCAGGGACGGCTATCAATTTATTAACCTTTACTAAGGCAGAGGCGATATAGCGACCACATACGTTACATTAGAAGTTGAACCTTGGTTTCTTTACAATTAGGTTCAAAATAATTTGTGTATATTGAAAATACAACTTGCATTGAAAACATCCTTTGCAAGGTATATATTCTATGGCTGCAATTGATCCCTGCGACAGACATGCCAATTTATGGGGCCTGTTTAAGGGTTAACTACCAGCTAACATGGTACTCGTACAACTGTACCTAAGCAATATTATCTTATTCCCATCAAATTATTCCCAACATTAGTTGGCAAATGACAGTGTTAAGATGAGGTGTTCAGTTAAAGAACTAAAATTTGAAGATGAATGATTACTTTTACATATTTGCTCTTGTCTAACAGCGAAAATACATGTCAGCTGTATTTGTAATTTGATTTGGATAACATTATTTAATTTCATTGACTGCTAGTAAATAAATATCTTTATAAAAACAAGTTAAAGCCAATTTTACCGTCCTTGCTCCTATACATATTTCTCAGATTGCCTTTGTGCAAATTTATAAAAATGTATCTCAATATTATTTATTTTGTTTCACGTTGCACGAATTATAACCCAGGTACTTTACAATCTTATTTACTTATTGATTTATTGTTGTCGTGCCTAACGTGGAAAGAAACCGAACATGTAGGCACATCTGTGGATCTTAGGACTTTGTTTGTTATATTTTGCATGACTAGATGTACAACAAATTGCACTAGCTATTAACTCGAAGAGTTTTTTCCTCCTTTTGATTTGATTTCGTGTTAATTGCATAAACCGGAAACAATTCCCAGTTTATGAGGGACTCGAGAAGTTTCCACTCCCTAACATTTGATTTCATGTTAATTGCATAAAAAGGATTCCAGTTTATGGGGAACTCGAGGAGATTTTGCTCCTTAGCATTTGACTACATGTTATAACGAAGTTTCCACTCCTTACCATGTTACGTCTAGTTTATTGCATGAACTGAAAACAATTTCTGATTCCCAGTTTATGAGGACTCTGAGGGAAATGCCCTTTTAAACCACATTTGGCACAAATTTTATCATTGGCGATGCACAGAGCACTATCGTATTTATGCTTGGTACTCCTGCATCTAGTACACTCGGATGATATGCCATCTGTTTTTTTTTATTTTATTAGTGTCTATGTTATTTACATTCAGATTTTGTTTAAATCTCGAAAATCACACAATTGCCTTTCGACAGTCTCAAGCGAATTTGCTTTTGTTAATTTTGTTAACTGTAACTGTGTCTCTCATTAACAGAATCTTTTTCCTCAATTCTTGTGACGAACATTTTCATTTTCATTTTTTTTTAATACCGGAAGCTTGCAAATAAATTTCTAACCCCCGTTTCCATTTTTCCCATCGTATACCGAGAGAATTTTGATCGCGATCACAGTCAAAAGGCTCCAAAATAGGTGTTTGAGCTAACCATCAGGGATTTCAATTATGTTCTTTTAATATGAGGAATAAGAATCTGATATTTTATATATATATTTTTTTACAGTTACAGTTCTCATATAGACTCTCGCTAATTTAAGTCTCAACACGTCCTTGGTCCAATTATTCGTATAAACAGGTCCATGCCTACGAAAACAAGATAGTTATTATTTTACTTTATGCTAGATCGATTATTTCCAAATGAAAACTAATCCGAGTTACAAAATAGGTTTGTAGGTTTTTATATGATTCGATTAGATTTCTTTATTTCACAACATAAATTTACATTAAAAATTGACTTAAGCTAATTTATACGAATTTATATTATGCTCGTCAAGTAATGAATAGGTACAATATTAATAATAATTATAACGAATTGTAATGAAATATAGCACTCGTTATTTATCGTTTGATTTGCATTAGGACCAAATTTGTCATTACGAATACATAACCTACACTACACCTCAATTGGCCCGTGGACGCGCTAGAGAACATAAAATAGCATTTTGGCACTTTTATGTTAGCATATACGTAATATCACTAACTTTGTTGTCAGCTCCAACACTTGGCTGCAATTGTTGTGCCTTATATTTTATTTTACTACCCTGCCCGGATCAACGGTGGCCAGACATAATGCCATTTGACTAGTGTAAACACAATTATTGCATTTACATGGGTCATAGATAGATATATGCATTTACTTTATGATAAAACATTACATTATAAGTTTACGTTAGTTACAGAGTTATAAGAATTCCTATCATGAGTTCATGATCATATATAGATAATTATGAATTTATTTTATTTACTTGATCTTTGACAGTTGGAAAAATGCACGTTTGCATCCAGGCAAATGGAGAAAACTAAAAATTATCGTCATAGGTATGCCTGTAGTTGTATATTTGTGGTAAGAAGATAACTGAATAACTAATTGATGTTTCAAAAGTTTTATTTTTGCCACCGAAAATCCGGGTTATGATAGTTACACGTCACACACACATACACTTAAGCGAATATGTTCGAATAGATATTCATCTTTTTTTTTTTTTACCAAACAATCATTCGGTTACCAATTTATTTAAGTTGTACGCATTACTAGACAGCTTATATACCTATGATTACCATATATGATTAATATACTCGTACTACGCGATATTATACAAAAATCATTAAATCATAGTCCCTGGGTGTCCGAGCTCAGCTCGTGTGAAAATACGGAGAAAACGAATTTTCCCAGACATGAGACACAGCTCGGGCGATTTTGCGCCCCCGTAAACCCCTATATCCCAATTTTCATCGAAATCGTTAGGGCCGTTTCCGAGAACGTGATTGCAAATATACATATTTATATACATACAAATATTGCTCGTTTAATAGTACAGGATAGATAATTTATTTAAGACAATTTTAACATATCTCGCTGATTTAACGAATAGTTTAATGAATCTAAGATCGTTATAAAGCAAAAATTCACCCGCATTCCTTTTATGCAAATCATGATTGAATTGGGTAGAAACAAATCACACTTGGTTGTATTAAATTAACAGCGCTTGCCTACCGATATAACAATCATTTCATTAAACTCAGTGTAGGCCGACCTCCAGGTACACGTAGTTATTACGAATTCCGGGGACAGGATACACTGGGAATGATTATGTATGGAGACAGGCTGTGATAGCGTAGCCGTAATTGTAATTTTGCTGTAGTATTAGTAGTACGCATAATATATATATCCAGGCTTATTTAAAAATCACATGACAAGGTAATTTAACTAATTATGATGTATCCTTTTGTTGAAATCCATAAAATCAAATTTAAATAACGGTTAGCGAGAATAAGTTGCACGTAACCGTTTCATACTTGAACCGTAACCCATGTTCGTTACTTAGTATAGGTTATCTAGACTTAGGCAAATAAACTGAACATTGTGAACATATAGCCATACTTGGTGTACTCATTTGTGTCATTAACATAATCATACAACACTGCACGTTTGGTAACCGAATTGTTTGTAATAATTATTCCGTGAATATAGTTTTACTCACAAAATTAATCCTCGTCGCCAGTTTGTGGTGTTCACCGAGGGGATTGGTAATAAAACACAGCTTAGTATTTGAGTATACGCTGCAGCTGGTGGTGATAGCGACCACTCTGTATGCGTGCGAGCGTAAGACTGCCTGAGGGGCGCTCCCCCCACCACCTGCAGGTACACATTTATTTATATAGGATACCACAGTGAGTACAAACACTTACCTGTCCGACACCTGAGGACGCACTGAAGACTCACCTGGAACATGCCGTTGGCGACCGCGTACCCCGCCATGGCGATGGCGGCGAACAGCGCGGCCAGCAGCTTGTTGCGCGTCTGGTGCGGGAAGTTGGCCGCCTCGCGCTCCGACTGAGTGCCTGTGGAGTGCTGCTTCGCGTTCTGTCGGTTGTACTCTGGAAATTGTATATTGCAAGCTTTTATTTACACTTTATGTGTGTGAATAATTAAGTATGTTAGTTGTCATTCAATATTTCCCACCAATTTATCCAATTGAGCTAAAATTTGGCATACTTATGTAAGTTTGGTGAGTGAGGTGATCTGATGATGGAGACAGAAGGTGACCGTAGCAACTTCCAAACTACGCAAGATAAACCCGTCTTGTTTAGACTCGTTGGAACCCTCTCAGTACGTACAAAATCCTATATCAATGCAAATTAAATAAAAGCTTAAGCTGCATACGAATTTAAGCGGCTCAGCCTGAGGCATATTCGCCCCGCGCGGCGATATGCTCGCGAGCCAAAAGGTGCGTACGTATTTGAGCAGCTCGCGCGACACGATGACAGCTGATTGATTTCGGGTCCCACAACACCTTTTGCTTTTCATGTATTTGTATCAATAATTGTTCCAAATTTACTAACAAACTATTATACGAGTACATGCACGGCTCAGCCACTTGCTCAAATTCGTACGCGCCTCGCGCACAAACTTGTCGCTCTGTCCGCGGCACGGTCAGATATACGTCCAAGTGACGCGAGGCACGCACATGAGGCGCCTTTGAGCACGGTCAAAAGACAAAAGACCGCCTCTGGGCGGCTCGCCGCGCGCGCCTCGTGATCACATACAAATTAGAGCAAAATAGGCGAGCCGTGCGTGCCTCAACCCGAGGCTGCTCTAATTCGTACGCACCTTTACATGCATAGGATCAGTGCAAATTATATAAAAGCTTAGAAAAATTCATAAACAGAAAGTGACGATTATTATTATTAGAACTAATATTTCTTTGTGTTCCTTTCGGTAGATGATAGGACAGACAAAAATTAAAAAATATATATTATACAGTAAATAAATTGATAGGTAGTCATCTACACTTACCATCGGTAACCTGTCTAAAGTTCTTCTGGTTGATCCTCGCAACAAACCTCGTGAGGTTCGCAATGCCTTTCACATGGTTGGCCAGCGTTGCATTAGGGAAGGGAGCCTTGACTAGAGGTGCGAGGTACGCAAACACTGTTGCATCGAATGAGGAGGGCCGGTTGCCAAAGAAGTATTCACTCTCCCCGAGCCTGTCTGACAGGGTTTTAAGGCACTTTTCTGCTTCACTGTATATCTGAAATAGGGGTGAAGACACTAAATTACTAAATAAATTAATTAATAATGTTGTATTTTCTCGAAAAAGGATTAAAAATGTAGTCAAATGGAGAAAGCAACGCAAGAGGTTAAATAATCACAAAGTTATAAGTGTCCAAAGTTTTAAAAGGGGGTAATATTCTGTCCCTTTTCTGCAAAACGCACCATCATATGAAACGATCGTCATTTACTATGACGTCACGATCCCCGAGCGTTTTCTTTCTAACAGCAACATTAAAATGGTTGCAGCTTCGTAATTTTTTGAGATATTTGAATGGGATTTTCGTGATTAGGCATATTTTTTTGCCTTCTTTCTTTGGAAGTAATAATAAATTTTGTGTACACCCCTATTGTTAAGGTTTGATAAACAAAAGGCTAGTAATGACATGTAGTCAAAAGTCGAGGGATCACATTGTCAGTAAAGATCAGAAATTCGGATACATGTTTACTTGAACTTTAGTGGTGGCAGTTTTGGTTAGATATAATAATAAAAATAGTAAAATCATTTTATTATCAGACCAAATAGATCCATAGATTGTTAGATACAGTATCCTAATGACTGTGTTAGTAAAACAATTATAAATGGAGAAAACAAACTTAAGACTAAACAAAATAGGCTTAGATAGCCATTGACAGGGGCATGCAAGACAAACAACCTGCTCTACTTGGCTCTGCCAATAGCCACTTCCACCCAGTTGTGAGTGAGTGGGCCGTCGAGGCGCTCTGCCACCTACCTTCAGAAGGCTGTTGCTGCTGCCACACACTCGTTTCAGCAGTGACCCTACTCTATTCCACTTTTTTTTAAAGGAAGGGACTCAATTTTAGTATATATTTTTAAACCAGCAACCATTTGTGTATATTTTGGGAATTTAAAGAAAGAGATGGAAATACAAGTAATAATTTAAAGAAGCCAACTCCATATTTTGCCAAATTTTGGAAAATATTTATATAAATTTCTAATCCCTAATTATCAGTTAGGCTTCAGAATTGATACATCTAATTTATCAATTTCATAAATAAACATAAAATATTTTAGATGGCGTTTTAGTGGTGCTTGAATGTTTTTGTGTTTACAAATTCACTTCGCACAGTGCATGATGTACCTAATATTTATTTATTTATTTATTTAAACTTTATTGCACAAAATCAAAAAAATATATGTACAAATGGCGAGCTTAATGCCAGATGGCATTCTCTACCAGCTAACCATTGGGCTAAACAGAGACTTATAACAGGTGCAAAGAAAAAAGTATGATAATTTCTGTTACGAATATACTTGAGGAGAGAGGAAAAAAATACAAATGTATTATACACTACATATAGACATACATAAATAAAAATATATAAGATACATACAAAAAGATATACTACTACATATTCAATATATACTACCATTATGTGGATGGATTTTAGTCGAATTCTTGTTTAAGCAGATGCTTACGCAGCATCCGCTTGAAAGCAAACTTGCTTGGGGCTTGTCTGATGTTGAGAGGGAGTGAATTCCAGAGACGGCTTGCCTGTACGGCGAAGGAGTGAGTCATAAAACTAGTGCGGTGCGAAGGTATGGATATTTTGAGGACACGGGAGGTACGCAGCTCACAGCCTGGGCGAGGGGTATCGAAAATAAATTTACTTTTGAGGTATCCTGGAGCAGAAGGCTCAGACAAGATTGAAAAAAGGGTGCAAAGTAATCTTTGGGATCTACGACGGCGAATGGAGAGCCAGTTAAGTTGACGACGGTAGAAGGAAACGTAATATTGTTGTAAGGTCAGATTTTTCCTACTTTATTTTCCAACGATTCAGGGGGCCAACCATCTTTACTTTATGGATGCTGTATATTGAACTGTGTCAGCATGGGGACTACTGCCCGTTCCCTCTCATTCATGAGAGGAGGCCTGTGCCCAGCAGTGGGACGTATATAAGCTGATGATGGTGATGATATTGAACTATCTATAACAACAAAAATAAAACAGTAATAATTTCAATACTTACTGTTTTTTCTATTTCTCTAAGGTCAGTATGCTCTCCATACAATGCATCAATCATATCTTTAGCTGCCGTCTGATAACTGGAGGGGTAGTAGAAGTTAAATGGAATTCTTAAAGCCTTAGCATATGTGGGCCGCGTCAAATCTGCGTAGTTCTTCTCGTCCACCCACCACGCAAACTGGTAGGCGGGGTAGAGTTTCTCACTTAGGTACTGGGTGAATGCACTAGCTTCTGCTGCCTGCTTTGTGTTTAAATGGACATCTGTGCTGTAATGCTGATGAAATATTGGTTAATATAAAAACTGTTATTTATTTACTATTTGATAACAGGTAGTTAGAAGAAAGAAGGTAGATAGTATCGAAAATGTTGCGTCTTACCAAGGTCTTTAAATGGTCAACAACTTCTTCAAAATTAGTAAGGACTGTGCGCCCATCGCGCATGACTGGTAGCCTGCCTTTTGGTGTGAAGAATGGATTATTTGATTCCCGCACTTTCACTGGCACCCCAATAAATTTCATATAGGTCTGTGGACGACGATAAAATATATTATTACCCATTCACCGGCCCTCACCTTCGGAGGTTATATTATTATCAAGAATACTCACTAAAACTTTAAGGCATTCTGAATCAATTGAAGCTAGTCCCCATTCTCCTCGCCATATATCCAGTTCTATACTTGCCATTATTATCTGTAAATAATCTATTCAAAAACTATTTTTTTGGAAATTTTGCTAACATTCAATAAACTTTTTTTTGTTCAACTTCCATAGACTATTAAACGTCATGATGTGACATAGACAAGAAGGCTGATTTTCACGAGCCTAGATGTGTTGGATAGTGGAACATGAGTGGAACATCCAACTTGACTTGTGATTGCCATTCGTACGGCTGGTCCGGCAGTACCACACTTGGGCACACCACTAGCCCGGAATGACAGCGAATGAGAAACGAACGAGTCAGCTGTCGCATCGTTAGTCATTGTTGTGAAATTGAAATGTCAGCTATTTTTATTTGAGTTAACTCTGTACCCACTCTTCATATTGTGATTTAAGAAACTCACATCACATAGTCAGTGTTTAGATTTACAAAATTCGTACCGAATAAGTTATTTTACGCTGAGGTTATTGTACTTAAAAAGTTACGCACATTTCAAACATGTCTATCCAATGGACTTTTATCGCCGGCTATTTGTACTTTGAGGTGGCAGTGGTGTCGATAATGATGCTTCCAATTGCCAGTCCTCGCCGGTGGCAGCAGTTCTTCAGATCCCGCTTGTTCGCAATGTTCCGTGAGCATGCTGCGATCTACTTCTACGTGTTGCTCAGTATTCTGAGTCTGTTCCTTCTGGACGCGGTCAGGGAAATGAGGAAATACTCGAACAGTGATACCAGCTCTACGCATCTCGCCGCCGAATTGAAAAACCATGTGAAACTCTTCAGAGCTCAAAGAAACTTCTACATCACAGGTTTTGCGATTTTCCTGTCATTCGTCATCAGACGTCTTGTGTCTATGATATTATTACAAGCAGAGCTGCTAGACAGGTCCGAGAGGATCATTCGAGAAGCTGAGTCGGCCAAGGATTTGGCAAAGACTACCGTGCTTTCACAAGCTTTGCAGTCCGCAGGGGATACTAATAATATGGAAAATTTGGAGAAGCTTTTGGAAGATGAGAAAAATAAAGTTACAGAGTTGGAAGAGGAAGTGACATCTTTGAAGCTGCAGCTCAGCAGAGCTGACAACAAACGTGAATGAGTGCGAAAATGTCGTGTGATTATGGTATTTGAAAATGAATGTTGTTTACATTGTTTCACTTAAACAGAGATTTTTAGGAAAATATTTATTAAGAACCTAGTCATATGAGCTGAAGTCAATTCTGGTAACTGAATGCTTGGGTGACAGAAATAGATTTTACATAGTATTTTAGAACAAATACTTATTATTTTCTTACTAAAAGGCCAAGTCAAAAGTACCCTAAACCCACGAACATGTATGAGAACTGTTATGAAGGTGAGTGAAGCGAAAGTGGTTTGTCAGGATTGTAGCAAATGGAGATCGGTGATCTCTGCCTACCCCTCTGGGTGAGAGGCGTGATTATATGTATGTATGTACTTATTATTTTGTGTTTTCAAGACTGGACTGGAGAAGGCTAGGCATCAACATCAACAGCGAGTATGTCACTCACATTCGGTTTGCTAAGGATATAGTAGTCTTGGCTGAGACCATGGAGCACTTGAGTACTATGCTCGATGACCTTAGTAAACCCTCTGAGCGAGTTGGTCTAGTAGAGTAGAGTTTCTCTGCGTGATTGCATCAGAAATGGGGCTATCCGCAGCAAAACCAAGGTAACCAATATAGCCCTCCGAATCACTGAAGGTAAGTGGCAGTGGGAGGGGCACATTGCACATAGAACCGATGGCCGTTGGGGCGGAAAGGTTCTCGAATGGCGACCACTTTCCGAAAGGTGTAGGGTGGGTAGGCCCCCCACAAGGTGGACTGATGACCTGGTAAAGGTCGCTGGAGTCCGCTGGATGCGGGTGGCGCAAGACCGGTCACTTTGGTACTCTTGGGGAGGCCTATATGTCCAGCAGTGGACGTCCTTTGGCTGATATGATGATGATGACTTAATCTGTGTTTTCCTATCTAGTAATTAGGGTTCCGGACCAAATAGGTAAAAACGGAACCCTTATGGTGCGACTCCGTCCGTCTGTCTGTCTGTCACAAAGTCAAATATCTCAGGAACTACTAATGCTATCGATTTGAAATTTGGAACAGTTGTAAACAAAGCTAATCTTCGTGTATGGAAAATGAAAAATTTTAATATATACTTTTAATTTGTATAAAAAAGGGCGGATAAGAGGGGGGGCAAAAATTCAAAGTCTAGTTAGTAGGCCAAGTGGGGTATCATATGAAAGGGCTTGAATTGTACATTCTAAAACAGTTTTTCTTTTTTTTTCTACAATGGTAAAATTTTGATTTATAAAGAAAAATGTTGAAAAAAATACCATTCCCCCCTTATCTCCGAAGTTAACCAAGCGAAAAATTTGAAAATAATATATATTATTAATATTAACGTGAATATTACCGGAAAAGTATAACGATACCTCTATCTAGCATAGTTTTTTTTTATTCTTCAAAAATCATATGTTAATTTTGTTTGTAATTTAATACTTCTGCGTTAAATTTTTTGCCTTCAAATTCAAATGAAAGTGTTCTGAAAGTACCTTCTAGCAAATAAAAAAAGAATTATCGAAATTAATTCACTTGATAAAGAATTATCGCTGAAAAACCAACATACAGTAAGGGAAATGTATTAACGTACCACCGTAGAACCCTATCGCAATAAGGTAACATACCGCTCGAGTTTGAGTGATGGCGGCCTGTCAATTGCGACAGGGTTCTACAGTGGTACATGAATACATTTCCCTTACTGTACATACCGAGTTCCTTGGTCGAGCAATTTAGTAACAAAATACACCGATAAATGGCGCTGTAGGTACTCATGTCATGCTCATGACTTTACTATACTTTGCGTTGTTTAGATTTTTCCAAAATTAATGGGTGGGGTAAGACGGGTGTGTTGTATGATATTTCGTACGGAACCCTCGTTGCGCGAGTCAGACTCGCACTTGACCGGTTTTTTTTTGTTCTTATTGCTAATTGCAGGTATTTGATTGCATAAGATTATTCTAAATATGTTCAATGTTACTTGAAGGTTCAAAGCTAAAAAGATTGACTAGAGAAGTGTAACAATTTCATATTTGAACAAAATTAATTATAAGAAAAACTAACATATGTAACTTGTCATAATCTTGAAATTAATAATCCTATAGACATTGCTTCAAATCACTTTTAATGTAATGGTGGTGGACTTTTGTCTAATATATTTCTATAGTTGTGGTCCATTTTCGCCGTATATGAAAGTATTAAAGTGTTTTAAAAAATGTGTAAATATATTGATAGGTGATATTTTGTTAAGTAAGCTCTCTTGAAAACGGTTTTTTTTTTTATAAAATGTTCTTTGGTTAACACATGTATTTTCTTCAATTATATCCAGTTAATTTATATTTCAACAAAAAACACATGATAAAATTAGCTTAAGCAGCAAATCTTAGCTTTACTATAATACCACATTACGGTAATGTGTTATTATGGTATAAGTAGTAGCTGTAATAGTACATGGGTAATGAATGTCATTATTACATTCATTCGACACTAAAGTACTGAGGGGTACTTATTTCGAATGTCTAGTTTTATGAGAATGTAATGAATGAGGTATTTTAGGCACGAGCGCAAAGCGAGTTACAACCTTGCTAGCGTTTATATCGGACATAAAAATGATTCCACTCATACGCAACTCATTAACGATTGCATTATAAACCGCTTAATTGGATAGTATGTACTATAAGTCAATTCACGAGTAAATCGTGTGTATCAATTAAATTGCTAGGTGTATTTACTAACGTAGGTACAGTCGAGTGTAATAATATGGGTGCAAACAACCTTACTCATAAATATGTCCCATACATAGCTCTTATGTCCGCTGTATAAGAGCAATGTAAGTTGTATGCACCCATACTTTTACACTTGACTGTACTAGGGTAGTCTCGTCAACGAAAGATGAGTGAGACTGATTTATATGGCTTATACTAAACCAAATATTCGGCAAAGAGTATAACAATACATGTTAGATATTCAGTTCAGAGGCCTATCTCCAGAAGTGGACGTCTTTCGGTTGATATGATGATGCTGATGATTCAGTCGGATAGCCGCCGGCAGACGGGTGCAATCGGCGGAATGTATGCAGTCCGCCGCGTGATTTTAGCCCGTGTGGATAGGTGCCGGAAGCACGGCGTCCTGTAAATTCTACCCCTATGTCGCTCTATCTTATAACTTTCTTATAGCTCGGACGTCTGGCGTCGCCTAATCCATATTGTATGTTATCTGTTGCTCTGATACGTCAGCTAAAATGTCAACTTGCTTGACAGTGACGCTGTTGACAGTTTACTGTATGAGAAAAAGGGGTGAAAACTTGTGAAAACCCCTGGAAAATAACATACATACAGACTTTCTACGTGTAGAAAACACACATATCTTTGTCTAAATACTATTTTAAATCTTTGCGCGCGTGTATCAGCTCACAGGATTGTGTAAATAGTGTTTTTGTTATTGTTTACGAAGCAGTTAGCTGCGCGTTGACTAGGCGACGAAGATAGCGAAAGGCACCGTTATACCTTATTTATGAATGTGGGAATCTTCAATAGAGTCAACCACAAGGTGAGTAGCGTTATTCGTACCGTAATAGTCTAATCATTCAACTGGGAC
Organism: Epinotia nisella; assembly: GCA_932294315.1. Classification (NCBI taxonomy): domain Eukaryota; kingdom Metazoa; phylum Arthropoda; class Insecta; order Lepidoptera; family Tortricidae; genus Epinotia; species Epinotia nisella. The sequence goes on from OW028686.1 coordinate 18,155,526, forward strand.
CCGTGATTACAAAAATCCTGTTCAACTCTGAATTCTCTTAGTCACGCGATTGATTGCTTTCTAGTGCATTTGTATTTGTAACAGTGTAGCTGCATTTTATGATACTGTGTAGCTCAAAGTTATTTAGTTAGCCTTGTTATTAAAATGTTTTTCAAACATTATAAACAAAACTAATATAAGTGAGTACACATTTGTTTTGTAAATAGTTCCTGCAAGAACTATGGGCGTCACAAAATACTCTTAATATTAAGTTATGTTTGGAGTAAGTCCTGTTACATCATTGACTTTATGCTTAGCCAATTTTGTGAAGCAATCAAGAAAAAGAGGTCAAAATTCAGATCTGTTCAAATGCTGCCATTTTACCTTAAAAACGTGAAGTTGTTACAAATACAATACCTTGTGCCAGCTTCATGTTAGTGCAACAGGAAAAAACAACTAGTTTTTATTAATATACATAAACATTGAGGTAAAAGCCAGATCACAATAAATTAATAGACTACGACAAGCTTTAATGAGATGGTCCCATTATTCATTTATTTATTAGCATTATAGTACATAAAACTTACAGACTAAAATACATATCCATATACAAAAGTAAAATAACATGGTAAGAAAACAGTGTGCCGAGTGTGCATCATATTTCCTGGGAGTCAAATAACTTTGGCCAGAACTCCTCCTTTATGAACGTTGAGCTTATCAGTTGGCACTTATCAAAAATAAATTGGGATTCAGGTTCTGGTAGGATGGGGTTGTGGGGGATTATGTCCCAACACAACCTGTATAGTAACTAACATTTAAAAACCTTAAAGCTTTTTAAAGAGACAGTTTGCGGGTGGTCTTGTGCTAGACATGCTGGAGTAGCTAGCATGATTGAATTTATGTTAGACATAAAAGTATTTCTGCGTCACTAGCAAATTTGTAAGTGTGAGAAGACAAATTATTTATGTTGAACATAAACATGGCCAGTGCTACCATAGCACTGTACCCAATTAGGTCATTGTGTTAACAATTTAGGTTTACTAGGTGGTCTACATTTTAATCACTGCCCAAGGCCCTAATGTAATGAAACAAAATAGGACATTCAGTATTTAGGTCAAAATGTATGTAATTATAATTAATTACTACTTTTTGTGCAGGAAGTGAGTAATTGTTCATTGATAGGTATAATCAGCTGACTTGAAAACATCTGGCTATTTTATTATTTGATCTACCAGATGGCCAGTTATTCATACACACAAATAAAGATAATGTTTCTAGCAGGTAAACATACCAGTTTTCGGCCGTTTATCCGACTTGCTGACTTATGCCTTAAATTTCATCGTAATGCTGTGCACCTACAGTGTTATTTTTTTTATTATAGCATCCTATGATAGTCTAGTTTATTAAAATGACATGTATGTGGACAAATACCTTGTTGATAATTTATAAAAAAATATTATTTCCAAAACTAGCAAAAACACCGGTTATCGGCCGTCTGGTTCAGATTTCGGCCTCCTGAGCACCCTTTATCGGCCGCCTAATTTACGGCAGAAAAATGGCTCGTATCATTGAGGACTTAGGGTTGATTATTATTTGAAAGAAAAACAATTGATTATTTCACTAAAAGCGGTTTATTTGCTTTATAAATCAATCTGATTAGCTTTAATATTAACATGCTACACATGATTAGAAGTAAAAACAGATTGGTGGCTGTAAACAGGTTTGACTTTTACTAGTTATCGGCCCTATTATATCCTACGGCCGGAAACAGTTCTCATAATTACCAGTTGTCGGCCGTCATTTTTACCTATGGCCGAAAAAAGGTTAAATTATAACTATTTTTCGGCCGCTAAAAAGTAGATGTTTGAAATGTGCGTATCTTTAAAAATTTATGGTTTACTGACGGCCGGAATCTAGTTATAAATTCACTAAGATCATGCTATTTACAAGTATAATGCTCTCTTTGCTAATGGTACTAAGGTTTTCACAATATAAACTAAAATAATGCACTCATATAAAACTAGTTTTCGGCCCCGCGGCCGTAAACTAAATTTTGATGTAAATCGTCTACGTGTTCACCGGCCACCAAAAATATCGTAAAATATATGAGTTTGATTAGGTTTAGCAATTTAATATTAAAATTTTAAATTTTTTATACACACGAACCAAAAGTAAACACCAAATAACCAACAAAAACATTATAACATTCACCTTTGAAAGTCAGTCCACTTGATTTTTTTTTTGCAAATTTTCGCACGCGTCCGCACAGCAGATTTTCAAATGGCGGCTGAGGCTTTGATTCGCCGTCGACAAGGTCAAACTTGCTACTTACGAATCGTGAAGCTCGCTCGTTTCAAAATGGCGCGAAATTTGAACGCATGGACGTTTTATACCGCTATTATTCAAAAAAATGTGCAAAGCGGCCGAAAACACGTAGTGGCCGGCAAACCGGTATGTTTACCCTAAACATGGCCAGTGCTACCATAGCACTGTACCCAATTAGGTCATTGTGTTAACAATTTAGGTTTACTAGGTGGTCTACATTTTAATCACTGCCCAAGGCCCTAATGTAATGAAACAAAATAGGACATTCAGTATTTAGGTCAAAATGTATGTAATTATAATTAATTACTACTTTTTGTGCAGGAAGTGAGTAATTGTTCATTGATAGGTATAATCAGCTGACTTGAAAACATCTGGCTATTTTATTATTTGATCTACCAGATGGCCAGTTATTCATACACACAAATAAAGATAATGTTTCTAGCAGAAGGGTAAATTTTGTATTGTATAATTATTAATGTTTCTTTTTAACTCTTAGATGAGTAAGAACGATTTTGTTAGCAATTTTAATTTGCTGATTAATTATAGGAAAGACTGGTTAATGTGAAACCAACAATTCGTTAGCACCACACACATATTTAGTAAAAATAATCATTACGTTTTACGCGGGCACTGCGCTCGTAGCCCGATAACATGACAAAAATCGTATGCAGAGGATAGCGCTTACCTCTACACGTACCTAGCTGGTACCTGGCACTGAAAGTGATAGCAAGGATATTTCGCAGAACAAGGATTCAGGCGGCATGTACGCCGAATGGAGCTCGCTGCCGCTCGAGGGCGGCGGGCACGGGGTCCTCGGCGCGGTCGGCGGCGCGGCCGGCGCGGGCCGCGACGTAGTACTCGCCGTGGTTCGTCAGCTGACTTCGCACGAGCCTAGCCCACTTACTACTGATGCCGAGGTAAGCTTCGTTTCACTCTGCTTGCCTTGTAGGTATACCCAACTGCATGATCTGTTTAGGCGGCGCAATGACGTAGATTACTCGCTGTGGTTCGCCAGCTGACTTCGCACAAGCCTAACCTTTCTTTTCTTCTTTTCACTCATGATCGCCTGGTAAGATACGAGACAGCTAACTGTGTACAGGCGGCGCGGCCGGCGCAGGGCTGCGACATAGCACTCGCTGTGGTCCGCCAGCTGACTTCACACGAGCCTATACCCCGCTCACCACTGACGCTGAGGTGATCTGACTGACGTTGCACTCGTGATCGCCTGTTAGGTGGTATACGCGACCGTAAGCTGTCTATAGGTGGCGCAACGACGTCGTATCGGTGTGGTCCGAAGAATTAACGGAAAGACCGCGCTATAGGCGGCGCCTAAGTAAGTGCCCCGTAACATAATGTTAGGTTCCCAGATCAGGTTCTCTATACTATAACATAGTTTCTCCTAGCGTTAGCATTGTGTGACGACAGTACCTAAGCCTAGAGCTCTGCCATAATTTCAAGCAGCGGCGGCAGCAGCATGCTTGTGAGCGAGAGACCAAAGTGCGGCCCACCGTTCCCACGCACCGTTGCTGCTGTCTCTTAACCTAACGAGACCGTTCTCAGGTGGAATGGGTGCTCGAAGTGATCCGCTTCGGGCTCTCCCTCCCCCTGCACGAGCACGAAGCCCTGCGGGACTGCGTGCGCGTGTGCTGCTCGTGGCTGTCCCCGCTGCTGCCGCCCGCGGCGCCCGCGCAGCCCCCGCCGCCCGCAGTGCCGCCGCCCGTCGCCGCCGCGCCGAAGCGGTACGCGAGGAAGATACTCAGGCATCTGCATAATCTATTCGTGCCGCGGCCTAATGAGAGTGAGTTGTTGTGATTCTTTATGATGTTACTTGTATAATAGCTGTAAATATAGATGTTGCAACTAACGAGGTATTTGTACAGTCGACATCAAAGATATGTAGGTACTAGGTACGTAATACGTATACGTTTTTTGTCTTATGTTAATGGAATAAGGTGCAAAAATATAAACATATCTTTGACGTCGACTATACAGTTGTATAGTGCGATCGCCGAGCTCTGCTGCTCATGCAAAAAATACCCTAGCAGAAGTAGCACTTTTGGAATATTTTAGAAAACCCAAAACTACTGAACACTTCTCTGGTGTGGTTTCCTTTTTGTAAATGCATACTTGTTCGTCAACAAAGGCACTAACGATATTGTAGGATTAAAACGGTAGCATAGAAGTTCGCAAATGACAGGGACTTGCACTAAAAGATCAATGTGCGAAATTCTTCGTTCTTTGTGCTCGGCGGCCGTGCTAACAGCGTTAATGTCAATTAATTGCAATCTTTTCAAAACATCTGTTCATTTAACACTGGTCTAGTAATATAGCTGTCTGATTTCGCTCAATACGCAATAAATATCGTCATTTTTTTATAAACTTGGTGACTGAATTATGTCTCGCAGCAATCCTAGCTAGTTTTGTTACTAGACTAAAATTTGGCGTTATTTCTGAGATGATACAATACTTCTATCATTAACCCTTTAATGCGCAAATTAAAAAAAATCGTGAGCTTAAACCTCGTTTGCTACTTGTAGAGCAAAAATAATGTCAGAAAAAAACTTTAAATCACAGCATAATGGCGGATTAAAGGGTTAAGTAATGTGAAAATGGAGGGGAATGTGAACTTTATGGAGAGGCAATATTGTCACATTCGCCCTCTTTGCAGGATTTGAGTCTCACTGTTTGGTATTGGTTTTTTAATGCACCCATTGCTCTTTTCTTTCAAGCACTCACATTCATATATCAAACGGAACTGGGTGAGTAATAACGCTTGATTGTAGCACGCTTTTTCCTCGATAACTAATGTATGATTCTGGAGCAATTCCTTATAATTCAGTTCAGCCATTCATCATTATCATCACATCCATACCTAACCGCTTTTACTCATTTTCTTACCCAATGCTTACGTCGCTTGCTGTACGCTACATTTCAGGCGGCGATCTTATCGGCAAGCAGGCCGTGCTATGTCACCGGGTGCTCCGTCTCGCTCGCACTGTGGCCGGGGCTGCGGATCTGGGGGCAGCCGAATGGAAGTCCCTTCTACTCCTGCTGCTTGCTGCGGCCCGTGCGCTGCTGTCTCCTCCCGCGCCGCACCATTCGTCGGCGGATCAGCTGTGTCGACGTGTGTTGGCCGTGCTGCTGGAAGTGTGGTTGCTGGCGTGTCACAGGTTAGTCGTTGTTGTTTATGTTGCCCTGGTAACTATTTGTTGCAAGCTTTCCTATTTCACTGGGAGTCCACTGCCTCGCACGGTGGCCAGAGCGGCGGACCTATACTTGTTCCCAACCAAAGTGACGACTGAGGCCATAAAGAAAGACAATGCAAAAGATATAACGCGAGCCTATGGTTTTATGGCCTTTGGTTGGGAACAAGTATAGGAGCAGACAGACGAAAGGAACTCCTTTCTACTCCTGCTGCTTGCTGCGGCCCGTGTACTGCTGTCTCTGTCACCTCCCGCTCCGCATCATTCGTCGGCAGATCAGCTGTGTCGACGAGTATTGGCCGTGTTGCTGGAACTGTGGGTGCTGGCGTGTAACATGTTAGTGGTTGTTGTTTATGTTGCCCTGGTATTTAGCAGTATGACCTTAAGTCATGAAAGAGGTTGTTAATGTACTGGGGTGACGTATGTCACCATACCCAAGCAATTTGAACATCACATTAGCAGTGTTGGTAGAAGTGTGATTGCTGACGTGTCACAGTTTAGTGCCAGATCTATGTTTCCCCTGGTAACTTCAAATATGTTAATCCACTTAAATTTAATTGCACTATTGCAAATCACGTCTAGCATTACCAATAGCTACCAAGAGTTCATAATCATCAAGGATGTTATTCCCCAGGTGCTTCCCCTCGCCCCCGCTGTGGCGCACGCTCCGCGAGCAGTGCATCCGCTGGCGGCACCGCGCGCCGCTCACCGAGCAGTGGACGCGCGTGTCGCTGTGCCTCACGGCCAGACTGCTGCGCCACGTGTACGGGCCGCTGTTCCCCGCGCTGCCCATTAGTGAGTTGTTTATTCATCATCACCATATCAGCCGAAAGACGTCCACTGCTGGACATATGCCTCCCCCAAAGAGTCCCAAAGTGCACCGGACTCGCGCGACCTTTACCAGATCATCAGTCCACCTTCGCCTTCCGGTACGTCGCTACTCGAGAACCTTTCCGCCCCAACGGCCATCGGTTCTACGTAATGTGCTCCGCCCATTGCCACTTAAGTTTAGCGATTCGGAGGGCTATATCGGTTACCTTGGTTCTGCTGCGGATAGCCTCATTTCTTATGCAATCACGCAGAGATGCTCCCAACATAGGCCTCTCCATCGCCCTTTGGATGTCTTTGAGCCTTCCTATGAGGCCCATAGTAAGCAACCACGTTTCTTTCGACTCTCGTCTTGAGACGCTGTGAAATATTGGACGAAAAGATGTACCGTAGCTTCCCGAACGCTGACCAGCCGAGTCGGATTCGACGATTGACCTCTTTCTCGAAGTTGTAATGGGAGTTATTTATTACCAGCATTATAATAGCAAAGAACGCACGCACTATGTAAAATACCTATAGTTGTTAAAACATGACATGTAAAAGAGCTAGCATAAGCCTATTTGCAAAATAAATATTTTGATTTTGATTTTTTGATTTTGCACGCAAACCCGCGGTATAAAATATAGCCTATGTCAATCCAGAAAGTCTATTCTACATGGTGTCCATTCTACTAGTGGTTCTAACTACATCATATTCCCATTCTATTATAAGCAACTCGGGGATCCCGAAATGTGGAAGAGTTTGGAATGGTGAAAAGTCGAATCTAAATGTTTCAAAAGTATACAAAATCTTGATTGTTTGCAGGTGAAGAAGACGCCAACCTGATCCCGCCGGACATGTCCGCCGAGGCGGTTATGCAGTCCTGGTACCGCATACTGCACACCATAGGGAATCCCGTCGACTTGTGTCGCCCGCACGTCATCAGTCAGACTCCAGACTTCTTGCAGGTATGAGGCTATCTACTAAATTAGAAAGAATAAGTTGCTTTATATAGTCTGTCAGTTGTCAGCATGTCAATCAAAATGGTGTTCACGTTCAAAACAAGGTTCAAATGAGAAAAGTTGTGATACTTTGACTATTCGGAAGTATCACAACTAGCTGCAAGCAGAATATTGCCAGCCTATCATGGCAAGCAGAAAGTAGCCGAGAACATTCAGCTATCTTTTTATTTAGCGAAATAGCGTTAGGTGGAGGGGGATGGGTGATATAGGCAACTTTGTTTTTAATAGTATGACGGTGGCAAACCAGTACACGGTCTGCCTGATGGAAAGCAGATACCTGTAGCCTAAGTACGCTTTGCGACTGCAGAAAAATCACTAGCGCGATGCCGACCCTTTATTGATTTGATAATTCGATGTGTTGACAGCTAAAGACAGGCAGGTCATTCACTCTCGACACAGCATCCTTGGGGTTGTACTGCCACGATTGGCGTTATTTGTCACGTTGTAAGCGATCGCGGTACCAGGAGCGCAGAAGTTTAGCGAAGTTTGTCGCAGTACTCGGTGATGGAGGAGGACGCGCGCGACCCGTCGCAGCACCCGTGCCTGGCGGCGCTGCCGGCCATCTTCCACAACGCCATGCGCGGGCTGGCGGCCCACGTCGACGCGTTCTTGGGTACGTCCTGCACTGTCATGTTCTCCCGGTGTAATTGGTGTGGATGCGAATTGTTTGTTCCCTGATGTACGGAATTGAAATCATATGTAGGTCATATGATTAAGGTAGTATATCATGGACCTTATAATACTCAGGACAAGCTATACGTGTTGCCACAATGAGGGACGGAAAGGCTCCTACGCAGCTAAATTAAGAACTGGTCTTAAATTGGCTGATGACTTAACATAAAGAACCAACTTAACTTGGGCGGGCAATGATTTATTTGCCGCAACTTCATACTAAATCTGTTGTGGCAAATAAAAAAATTACAAGTACAATAAATGGTTTCCCTTTCTGTCACACTTAACGAGATTTGTATGCTCCCATCTCGCTCGGACGTGGTATTTTTATTACCAAAGCTTGTCCTGAAATGACGTTCTCAAAGAACTTATCAAGAACCCCAAGTTAAGATTTGTTTGAACCGAAAGCAATATCATCATCATCATATGAGTTGAAAGACGTCCACTGCTGGACATAGGCCTCCCCCAAAGAGTGCCAAAGAAAGCAATATAAATAGAGTTTTCTACGAGTTTTTTTACAAGTAGAACTTTGTGATACTGAAGAAACTGTATAGTCGTTTTACAGAACAACTGATCGTATTTTTGATTACTTTGAATATCATTTCGCAACTCAAGGATGAAGTTGACTGGACGTAATACGGGTTGACATGCATTGACATGCCCTAAAATAATAAGCCAAATGTTACAATTTGTTTTTGAGTATTGTTTTAATTCCAACGCTTTAATTTTATAGTTGAAATTATTTGAGATAGAATATTTACGACAAAATAATCAGTCCAAATATGAACCTTACTTTTAATAGGATAGGGTTCCAACTGTACTGTTTTTCAAATAATTTCGTTGGGTTTGGGTGATGGAACTGTTTTATACACCGTGGGTTTGCACAGACAACTAAATAGATGTCCTAAGTCGAAGCAGAAATCGTTCCTTAGGTAAAAAATACCTACTTTAATAGCATGAGAAATGAAAATGTAATTTCATAACTATTACCCGAGCCGCTTGTTTAAAATTTTATTGTATTTTTTTTGTATGCGGTCTCAGAATAAAGATAGCTACAGTTAATTTCACGTCTAATTATGTCTTCTACTTTGCATATCTGTTAGTTGTCTGTTTTTTTTTTCGTATTGTTTTTGGGGATGTTGTGTATTGTCATGATTTTGAAGGTGTTACTCTATAAATACTTATTTTTCTATTCAATCGCTATGGCACAAATTTCTCAAGATGGCACTGAAATATAAATACAGAATGTGTACCTTTGCATTGCTCATTTTAACTTCATAAGAAATTTACAGGTATCTGAAAATGCATGAGATGATTACGATTAACCTTTTAACCGTCATTGCACTTATTTATTACCTTATTATGACAGGCGGTTAAAAAGTTAATTCATATACGTCAGAAAAGGTCAAAGTCAATTATTGAGCGTGCCAGGTAGGTACCGCACCTTTGGGTTTCAACTTTTCTTGTATCTTCTAGGATAAAATAGCTCCTAAGACTGTTTATATTTAGCGTTTGCTTTGATATTTCAGTTTTTATAAACAATCTTAGGGAGTTATGTTATCCTAGTCGCTCATCATTTAGTACTGCAAAATAGTCAGGTCATTGGGTACAGGGCGGGGCTCCGAGCGGTGGTGGGAGGCGGGGGTGAGCGGCGCGGCGGGCGCCGACGAGGGCGACACGCCCCCCGCGCACCGCCGCCTCGCCAAGTCCTACAGCGTGGCCGGCAAGGTCCGGGACAAGAACGAGAAAGGTATATACGGCTCCTATAGGTTCCGTCAAGGGGCACGAACGAGACAGGTACAAACAAGTCAGCGTCGCCGGCAAGTCCGGGGATAAGATCGAGACAGGTATACAGAAGTCTTGTTACGTCTTCGGTAAGGCCAAAGTTAAGAACGATACAGGTATATTGCTGTTCAATGAGTTTGCTGAGTGACTGATTACGCTCTAATCCTGATATCCTGGTACGCGAACGAAGTTATAGTCAAAAATGGCTCTACAGTAATTGGTGAGAGTTTTGGGTAAGTGTGTTTTTGTGTATTGTTTTTTTTTTTTGCTTTTATATACACAGATTAAGCTTAAAGATTTGGTTGTAAATGTAGTGTGGTGTTCGTTGTTTGGTTTGAATGCACAATCGGGTACCTAGCACATTATTATTTTTTGTTTTCTCTCTGTAATCTGTATAAGATGTACATTTGAATATAGTTTTTTTTTTATATTGCATTTTATCTTGTACAAATTAGTCGCTAGATTATGTTGAACGTGCTAACGGTTGTGCTCTTTTTGTATACCTAACTTGTGTTGTATAGGCACCCCGCGATCATCTCTAATCGGGCTGACCGGCGGCGGCGGTAGACCTGCTAGCGTCGCGCCCACGACACCGCCTAACTCGATCATCTCGCAAGGTATGCGCTCCTGGTATCCTGGTAGACAAACTTACGCTAGTGCGCATGAAAAAGAGTGATTACATAATGAGTTCAGCTTCTGTGCCACTGACACGACTGGTGGCCACATTTTCTGTGCGAATACAAAAATTCATCCTAAAATTCAATGTTGATGTGTTTTGCAGTGTGTGACTCAGAAAAACCGCCATTGACTCCTCTGCGCCCTAAAGTGAATTCCATCTTCCACCTGTTTGGCGAATGGCTCTTCGAAGCGGCGCTAATCGGGACTACATCTTCGTACAACAACCAACGTAATTTAACTTTAAATTACAATAATTAATGTTTAACATCAACAATCTGTTCAGTGTTTAACAAAGTGTTTTTTAACAGAACGAGCCGATGGCACTCCGCCACCACCATCTTTATCGGAAGCCACCAGCAAGCTGAATATGGCGGCTTATCAACCAGGTAAATTCAGTTTGTGACGATGGTACATCATACAGCATAATACGGATAAGCATTTCCGGAGATTACATACAAACTTATAAACTTACAAATTTACAATCCCACAGACACTTCTTCTTTATAATATTAGTATAGATTAGTATGGTGAATTAAAGGCATCTCCAGTCGAACCTAAGGGATGGGCTCTACATATGTGAAGTTAGTTCTCCTATAAAAACATGTGCCTCCTTTTTGTGCACTTCCTTGTAGCCTGCAAGCCGAGTATCGAGATTTTATCTTTCGATTCATAGTGACTTTGTCAGGTCGCGAAGATAGTGAGATTGCAGCTGCAGGCGAGTGATCCGAAACTTTCTTTGTTAAAGTTTACTTTGTTCTGCAATTAGAGTGCCCGCACATTAAAACTACTAGTGGCCGCCACTAAACACGACCACTCTGCCGCTTATTAAGTTACTAGTGACCGCCACTGAACACGATCACTCTGCCGCTTATTAAGCTACTAGTGGCCGCCACTAAACACGACCACTCTGCCGCTTATTAAGTTACTAGTGACCGCCACTGAACACGATCACTCTGCCGCTTATTAAGCTACTAGTGGCCGCCACTAAACACGACCACTCTGCCGCTTATTAAGTTACTAGTGACCGCCACTGAACACGATCACTCTGCCGCTTATTAAGCTACTAGTGGCCGCCACTAAACACGACCACTCTGCCGCTTATTAAGTTACTAGTGACCGCCACTGAACACGATCACTCTGCCGCTTATTAAGCTACTAGTGGCCGCCACTGAACACGATCACTCTGCCGCTTTTTAAGCTACTAGTAGCCGTCACTGAACACGATCACTCTGCCGCTTATTAAGCTACTAGTGGCTGCCACTGAACACGATCACTCTGCCGCTTATTAAGCTACTAGTGGCTGCCACTGAACACGATCACTCTGCCGCTTATTAAGCTACTAGTGGCTGCCACTGAACACGATCACTCTGCCGCTTATTAAGCTACCAGTGGCTGCCACTGACCACGATCACTCGGCCGCTTATTAAGCTACTAGTGGCCGCCACTGAACACGATCACTCTGCCGCTTTTTAAGCTACTAGTAGCCGTCACTGAACACGATCACTCTGCCGCTTATTAAGCTACCAGTGGCCGCCACTAAACACGATCACTCGGCCGCTTATTAAGCTACTAGTGGCCGCCACTGAACACGATCACTCGGCCGCTTATTAAGCTACTAGTAGCCGCCACTAAACACGATCATTCTGCCGCTTATTAAGCTACCAGGGGCCGCCACTGAACACGATTACTCGGCCGCTTATTAAGCTACTAGTGGCCGCCACTGAACACGATCACTGCCGCTTATTAAGTTACTAGTGGCCGCCACTGAACACGATTACTCGGCCGCTTATTAAGCTAATAGTGGCCGCCACTGAACACGATTACTCGGCCGCTTATTAAGCTACTAGTGGCCGCCACTGAACACGATCACTCTGCCGCTTATTAAGCTACTAGTGGCCGCCACTGAACACGATCACTCTGCCGCTTACTAAGCTACTAGTAGCCGTAACTAAACACAACCACTCTGCCGCTTATTAAGTTACTAGTGGCCGCCACTGAACACGATTACTCGGCCGCTCACTAAGCTACTAGTGGCCGCCGCTAAACACGATCACTCTGCCGCTTATTAAGCGACTCCCGCAGCTTGTGGCTCGGACGCGGCTACTAAACGCTCAGTGTGGGCCGATGCCAGGCAAAAAAGTATGAAAGAAACTCATGTGCGGCGGCTCTAAACTGGTGCCAAATTTCGGTGCACTTTTCGGAGAATTTATAAATGTTCATTAGATTCATAATCATACGTGACTGTGTCAGGGCGCGCCGAAGCGCTAGGCGCGCTGTGCCGCGTGCTGTGCTCCAAGCAGTGCCGCGAGGAGGTGTCGGCGCAGTACCTGGCGCGCTGCTACGCGGCCATACACCGCGGGCTGCGGGCCCCGGCCACGGCGCCCGCTGTCGTGCTCAATGCGCCCGACATATTCAGGTACGTTCATCTTAAGTTGGACTTCAATATACCTCTAGCTGCCCAAGGCCTTTTGAAAAGCATCCTCTCTTCAAGACGGGTTAGCCATAGATTACCTGTCAAAATAGGGTTGTGGAATTTAATTTTATTATTACTCCAAAAGAAAGAAGGCAAAAAATATGCCTAATGACGAAAATCCTATTGAAATATCTCAAAAAGTTACGAAGATACAACCGTTTTAATATTTCTTGATAGAGAGAAAACGCTTGAGACCCGTGACGTTTCATCATCATAAATTTAAGAGCCAGGCTCTTGTCGGTGGAGTAATTGCCATTCTGATCTTCTCTCTGCCACTGTTTTGAGCTCCTGATACGACATTACATTAACTTTCTCTTTAGCTTGGTCCATAAACGCAAATCTCGACCTTCCCCTGCCTCTCCTTCCTTTTATTTTTTCTTCAATTATAGTTTTTATGTAATTGTCATATCGTATCAGGTAACCCAACATATTTCCCCTTCTGTTTTCAATAGTTTTTAGTATATTTTTTCTCCTATCAATTTTAGAACCTCTTCGTTTGCTCTTCTTTCTGTCCAACTAATCTGTCCAACTAATACCTTCCATCCTTCTCCATGACATTTCAAATGCGTTCAGTCTCTCTCTGTCACGCTGGGTTAGAGTCCACGTCTCGCTTCCGTACAACACTATGCTCCAGATGTAGGTCTTAATAAAACTAGAATTAATGGGCTATGCGTCTTTGCGCACTCTTATATTGATGGGAATGGCTACCCAAGGGCATGGTCACCCTTAAACAATATGGCATACCAGGCCGCACCCTTTGTGCGCTTGTTATTAGAGTCACACTAGTGCTTTAAATTCTTATAAATAATAATATACCTACATTTGTACCGTACCAGAGCATCCCGCCTGGCAAGGTCGCTATGAAGCGTGGTTCGTTACGGGTTGTAATGACAAGACAGCAGTCGGGAAAGTAAGAGTCCTTTAATATGAAAATACATCGTTTACATACTGGTCTATTGAATTGAAGGTTAAGTATCAAGTTTTACTGCTAATCGCTTATGATAAAGATGGATGGAATTGCATTGAGATATAATGGTACCTATTAGGTTTTATGTCGTAATTAAGTCTGTAATTCAATACAAGATGATTATACATTGCATCAGATAAAGAACATTGAGGTCATGTCGTCACATACTCACACTCTGCTAAACGGTGTTACAATAGGATGTTTCCTCGTGTTAAAATTGATAACGTAGTGTTACTAAATGGATAGTAAACCATCAAATAATTGTAATAAAGTATAAATTACAAAATATAATTAAAATCATAAAAAATTATGGACCTTGAAAGTTTACAAAAAATATGCATTTTTTTTTATAGTCACAGAGTAAATTTAAAGCAACCAATAGAATCCTTACCTTCAATGTCAATTAGTATGAAACGTTTCGGCTGCCGCCAGCGAGGTCCGACTTTAACTAATTTTTTGAGTATTTATGTTCTTTAATTGTAGGTGCTCTCATACAAACATGTGTTCCTTTCCAAAAACCGGTCGAATGGCATCTAAAAAAACTTAGGACACAAGCCTATTGTTTTGTCTCATTTTATTTATAACAAAAACAATCTCTTCTTTATTGCCTATTGTACATAGTTGATTTAAATTTAATTCAAACTAACTGTTCTTAAAATAAAAATATCCCCTACAGATTAGACCTGGACGGAGTGCTTGTACTGGTCCCGGACTTCATAACAGCCCTCGATCACATTCTTTCCGAACGCGAGCCGAAACTGGAGTGCGGATCCATAGACAAGCGAGAACTCCGCAAGGCTGCCATCAGTGCGCTCTTGTCTCTGGTCGCCTTCCCGCACCACTACAAGGGGCTCCCGGTCCCCGAGTTCCCTGGCTGTAATGAGTAGTGAGTATGCTCGGTTAACCTCTTCTTACTCAGTCATGTTCTCCTGGTAGTTAACCAGTTGGTGCAAAGGATAGAAGCGCCTAAGATAGGTGTGGAGCCCTAGACAAGCGGGAACTGCGCAAGGCCGCCGTCAGCGCGCTCTTGTCTCTGGTCGCCTTCCCCCACCATTACAAGGGACTTCCGGTCTCCGAGTTCCCTAGCTGTAATGAGTAGTGCCTACTCATTACATTGTTATGCTCGGGAAACCTCTTGCTCAGTCATATTCTCCTGGTAGCTACCAATTGGTGCATGATGGGAGTGCGAGGTTAAGCTAGAGTGCGGTGCCGTAGACAACCGGGAGCTCGTAGGGCCGCCATCAGCGCGCTCTTTTCTCTGGTCGCCTCCTCCCACCGTTACAAGGGGCTTCCGGTTCCTGAGTTCGCTACTCACTAGTATATTTCGGTTAACCTCTTGCTTTAGTCATATTCTCCTGGTAGGGCACTGTCGCGTTCTTTAATTTAGGACCCTTTTCGCAAAAATATTATTTGTATTCCTGTACAATTTGACAGGATTGTCAACCTTAAGTGGGTCCCAAATTAAAGTTCGTGACTGTACATTCAAAGTAAGAAATCGTCATGATTTTAAGGTTCGTTATAAGCTGGTTTTGTTGAACCCATATCACCACTAATCACGACTCATATTTCCTTGCAGCGCTGGCATGACACTTGGCGACTACGCTCGTGGCAAAATCTCTCTAATCTGCGTGACAGCAGTCCAAGTAGAATGCTCGGACGCCCTAGCAGTGCCGTTACTAAGCGCCCTTTACTTGTGTGTGCGCCATAACGCTCATGTGTCTACTGCTAGACAGGCGCATAGCGCACCACCTGGGTCCACCCTGTCGCACAGCACGGATTATAAAGGTTAGCTCTTTAAAGTTATGGGCTCCTGGTACTTTTGGAAACGTACATGTGACGTTTTTAGGGGTAAAACTGTTGGGGATTCAATTTTTTTCAACACTAATCTATGGTTTTATAGTAACAACATTTATACGGTAGGTATTTGGAAAATTCTAAAGTTATTTTTGATTTGAATAATTCCAGGAAACACGCTCATTTTATGTTGCTGTTACACATTCATGAAACCTTATCTTAAAACTTAAGCCAAAAATCATATTGTATTATACAATACATGAAAATTATCTACACCCACACACATGTTTACCAGTTTCTCATTATCTTACATTGATGCATTCACTCTCTAAATTAAATAAAAGCTATGAAATCAGTAACGCATTGCGATTTTAAAGATTTTACTAGAGAAAATCGCAGTATGTTCCATCATTGTTTTAAAATGTTTCCAGCCAGTGTCTACCAAAATCTTAACTATAAGGATCTGTAAAACTCGAGATCGCGCTTGAATCCATCGAAACCCTTAAAACTTTGTCAAAGATTTCGTATCGCTGCGCTCGTAGTTGGTAACATGGAAAACACCGTTTGTATATCACTTACGAACAGAGTGCCCACCGACGGGTTCCTGGCATTGAACGTGCTTTGAATACCTCGCGATGCTTTGGATTCAACGCTGCATTACTCCTGTGACACAGGTGACACAGCAGACCTGGCTGTAAACATGTCATTAACGTAGTGCCCGTTGTCACTGTTGTGTTTGTCACCGTTGGCGTAGCGCGCTCCGACGGCGGCTCGGCGGAGCCATCGCTAGAGGACCTCGTCACCGACCTAGACCCGGCGTCGCCGCTTTTCGGTAAATCCACTTTTATACTGCATGCTATTAAGGTCCATGTTTCGTTGTAGAGATTACTAGGGTTAGTACAAACTCCCGGTTCTTTAAACAAAGTATACATACAAATATATCGTAATTGGGAATGGATGGTAATTTTAGAAAAGCCTGATAATTTTTTTGGTGATAGGAATAACCTTCCTTAGCATCAGAAAAAAGATTCTGATTTTTCAGCTGCGTCAATTATTTTTGAATAATATAAAGAGTTTCCTCGCTTACGTTTTGAGTCAGGGACGGCACTTTCCCCGATCGGTCTCATATTACAAAAAAAATATCTTAAATATCTGTCGTAAACTGACACTGGCAATGATATTGACAGTTGCAGCAGCTAATTTGACATTGCCAGTGTCAGATTACCACAGATATTTGATATTTAGTCTTAGTGTGACGCGAGCTATCGCGCGCGCTTGACTTGCTACCCGTCTCTTTCTAAGTGTTCTAATTAGAAAGAGATTACGTGTGATTAGACTACATGACAGAGGTAAAACTATTCTAGTTCTCTCTATAAATCAAACATGGATCACATTACAAACTTTACATGTCGTTCATTTTTATGTACAGTCACGGACTTTAATTGTTGAGCCATTTAGAGCTTACTTTATACTGGACACTTCACAGCTTAACTACTAAAAAAAACAAAATTCCTTGACTGTATGACCGTACAGTAAGGAAAATGTATTCACGTACCTTTTTCGCTCTTCTTACTATGTCAATAAGGCATAAAAATGTACGTGAATACATTTCCCTTACTGTACAATGTTACCTTATAATGCTTGCTTGTTCTTTTATTGATATTTTTATTAAATACTAGGTTTTGCCGGCTACTTCGTCCGCGGATAGTCGTTAGTCGCCTTAAGGATTGTTTGATAGTCGTAGTATTAATTATCGCACTCCGATAGAAACGTCCACCCCCCCCATTTTGATGTGATAAAATTATCCTGTGTCCATTCCCGGATCTCAAACTATCTGCAAACCAAATTTCACCACAATCAATTGAGCTGTTTAAGCGTGAAAAGGTAAGAGAAAGACATACAGAGTTACCTACTATCGAATTTATGATATACAAAATACAAAATAGTTTATTTCACAAAAAAAAAATTACAACGAATCGAGGCTGTCTGTCAGTGACCAAACTAGGCTGAGCGTGATCTTGGCCTACTGCGAGTGCGGTTAACATCGGATCGTACTTTATTATTAATTACAGTAAGATATCGAGTACAGAAAATAATAATAATAACAATAGCAGAATGAGTATTACATCTACATTCTACATGATTATGGATTGTCTCTGAGGTAATGTGTTTAAATCGTGTTTATTTTTATTGCGTAATGTGTTATATGTGACGGTTTTTGGGAAAAGGTCCCACTTTGTCGATATGGAGTTAAGAGTAGTTCCTAATACTACAGATCATACGCTATCTTTTTCTTATAGTTATTTTTTAAAAATTCTGCAAAGTTGCAGAAGTGAAAAAGCGACAATTGAGAAAACGTTGGTTAAAGTTTGGGATGGCAGAAAACACACTTCTACTTTGAAGTTATGGAGTGGTTGGTATTAAATGAATGGGCATACTTTAGGGATTTCAAATTAGTTAAAATCATGTATGTAACCTTAGTATTTTGAATGTTATGGAGGCTTGAACATAAAAACGGGACGAAAATATGTAAATCCTGAATATGGGTTTATTTCTATATTATATTATACGGCACGCAGATTTATCATTAAAGTTGTATTTATAAATGGTTTCCCATGCTAAAAAAGACAGAAATAATTCTGTGGATCCTTTTATTTAGTTATTATGTCAAAAAGTTAATAACAAATGATTTGAAGAGTGCCATGCATAAAAATTAAAATACACGTGTCTCTTAATATATAACATGAGATGACTTAAAAAACATACTTATCAAGCATAGAAAGTATGTAAAATATCAAATTATAAGTACTTTTTGTGTGTATAAAGTTTAGTGATTTTATATAGGGAGGGTCCCACTTTGTCGATTTACTAAACTTTAGTGCTTCTTCATTGAAAGTGTTTGTGTTTGGTATATTTTTCAGTTTTATGTATGAGATAATGGTTTGTTATTGTTAATCTAAGAGTCTTTGATACTAACGTCGTTTGTTTAAACTTATTTAACGTAATTGAACGAAATTTCTTTTCGACTCAAGTTTAGTGACCCACTTTGACGGTTTAGTGGATCATACGCTAAAAAATTACTACAAGTATAAAATCATAATTTATAAACATAGGTGTAATTTGCTGAACCAAAAACAGTATAATTACAAACCAAAAACCGGCCAAGTGCGTGTCGGACCACGCAAAACGAATGGCCGTGCCTATTAAAAAGGTCGTATCGTCATAGAAATCTTACGGCACTTACGTCCTTTTCTTTGAGGAAGGCAGTTTTTCAGCAATATCTCGAAAACCTCTGAACTGATCTTGTTCAAAACAATTTTCGGTGAATGAAATTAATAAGCCCTATGTCCATGAATTTTTCCATATTTTTAAACTACACCGTTCAAAAATTAGAGGGGGGGGGGACAGAATTTTAGTGACTTTCGGGGCGATTATCTCCGACCCTATTCACTTAATCAAAAAAAATGCTAAGAAACCTTATATTTATTTTGAAAGGCCTATCGATTGTGCCACACGGGGGGTCACAATGAAAAAAATGTTTTTGACTTTTAGTTTTATGTATGGAGTGCACCCCTAAAAAATTTTTTTTTGTCATTTTAATTACAAAAGTATGTAGCGGCCAACAAAATACACCTATCCTCAAAATTTTATTCAAATACATTTTATAGTTTTCGAGTAAAATGCCTGTGACATACGGACAGACGGACAGACGGACATGACGAAACTATAAGGGTTCCGTTTTTGCCATTTTGGCTACGGAACCCTAAAAATGGTGTACTTATTGAACCTATGAGATGTAGCAAACGGATCGAACTCATCGCAACGTTTATATAAGTCGCCGCGCCGCCTCGTCGGCGACATCAAAGGCACCGCCGCCGCTAAGCGCTTTGTGTAGAGCCGACGTGGGTATGTACCTACGCCGGTCGGCTCGACGCACAGCGCAAGCGGCGACGGCGATCAGTGCGAGGCAAGCTACCGCTGAGGTTGGGTGTAGTAATGTGCATCAAGTAGCGTATGATCCACTAAACCGTCAAAGTGGGTCACTAAACTTGAGTCGAAAAGAAATTTCGTTCGATTACGTTAAAAAAGTTTAAACAAACGACGTTAGTATCAAAGACTCTTAGATTAACAATAACAAACAATTATCTCGTACATAAAACTGAAAAATATACCAAACACAAACACTTTCAATGAAGAAACACTAAAGTTTAGTAAACCGACCAAGTGGGACGCTCCCTATATAAAATCACTAAACTTTATACACACAAAAAGTACTTATAATTTGATATTTTACATACTTTCTATGCTTGATATGTATGTTTTTTTAAGTAATCTCATGTTATATATTAAGAGACACGTGTATTTTAATTTTTATGCATGGCACTCTTCAAATCATTTGTTATTAACTTTTTGACATAATTACTAAATAGAAGGATCCACAGAATTATTTCTGTCTTTTTTAGCATGGGAAACCATTTATAAATACAACTTTAATGATAAATCTGTGTGCCGTAAAATAGAATATAGAAATAAACCCATATTCAGGATTTACATATTTTTGTCCTGTTTTTATGTTCAAGCCTCCATAACATTCAAAATACTAAGGTTACATACATGATTTTAACTAATTTGAAATCCCTAAAGTATGCCCATTCATTTAATACCAACCACTCCATAACTTCAAAGTAGAAGTGTGTTTTCTGCCATCCCAAACTTTAACCAACGTTTTCTCAATTGTCGCTTTTTCACTTCTGCAACTTTGCAGAATTTTTATAAAATAACTATAGCACCTAGAGACATGAATGTTTCACCAAAAGATAGCGTATGGTCTGTAGTATTAGGAACTACTCTTAACTCTATATCGACGAAGTGGGACCTTTTCCCAAAAACCGTCACAAATATGATATCGAGGATTTTTTCTGTATGCGACAAAGTGGGTCGCTGGGCACTAAACTTTGAGGCCCTAAAAAGGTGCTTAAAATGGAGATTTATGCGTCGTCATCAAAATCATAGGTTTATTACAGTCTGTTCTATCAGTTTTCATCGAAAGTTGATTTTCGGTAAGTTTTGCCATATTTCACTAAACTGCCCGTAACTCCGTAACTAGAATCGACAAAGTGGGCCCTTTTACTAAACACCGTCACATATTTGGGTGGTCTTGTGTGTGACCATGTAAAGACGTTTTTGTTATTTGGGCCATTTTACGAAAAGTTGTACAGTGTACACTCGACTTGTTTTTATTTGATAAAAGCGGGTTTTTCTTACTTAAAATCGAAAGCACTTTCGAACCTAATAGGAGAAAGAAAGTCTCCAAAATGTTACATAAAATTTACGGTTTTTTGATCCGTTACCACCATACAATCTTAGTATGGAAACGGTAACGGAATGGAACAAAAAATCTTGAGGCACTTTTTTTCTCGTATAACATTCGAAAGTAATTTCGATTCAAAGTAATGAATATTAAAAAAAAAATGATTTTAATTATATTTTGTAATTTATACTTAAATAATAATAAACACTACGTTATCAATTTTGACATGAGTGTACACCCCGTTTTACAAGTCTAGACTGGCAACACTGAGCCTCTTGATCCATAAAGATTAAGTTTCTTTGGACCAGTGTTGCCAGAGACTTGTAAAATAGTAACTTGGAGCTTCATGAAAACGGGCCACAGGCAGTGAAAGAAAAAACCATAGAAGGCGAACTCCTTACAAATTTCTACCCAAACACGTGCCCAAAACCCGGTGTGCATCTTTGACACCCCCCCCCGCATGTCCGCATACGTCCGCATAATGGCAATGTGCATCCTTTTTGTGGGGCCACTTTTCTGCGCTAGTTACTCTTCTATGGTTTTTTCGTTCGCTGGCCACAGGTACCTTCCATCCAGATATGTAACTAGTGTGTTATCTGCACGCTAGGCGCCGCGCTGGTGGTCCGCGCCACGTACCTGGTGTGCCACCGGCTCATCTCCTCGTGGAAGGGCGACCTGCAGGTCTCCCTGGCGGCACTGGAACTGCTCTCCGGCTTGGCTAAACTGCACTCTGCTAAACCAGGTACAGTCTAGTAGAGCTTCTTTGAAAATGACATCAACATAACTTTCTTTACAGTACACATGGTGTTACTTTTCCGCACGAGTGCGGAAATGAGCACTTTCCGTGCATATGTTGAAATCGAGTTCAATCAGAGTCATATGTACTGTAAAACGTTGTACGATACACGTGGGAATAGGTAATTCGCAACTCATATCGATTTAAAACACTCCCTTTGGTCGTGTTTTAATTTATCACCACTCGTTGCGAATTTCCTATATTCTGCACTTGTATCGTAAAAAACTATTGCAGCTCGATGGGTTGACGACGTAAAAAAGACCGCGGGACATTTCTGGATGAGACTAGCACGGGACCGGGATAAGTGGCGTGCTCGAAGAGGGGCTTATGCTCAGCAGTGGCCGATTACAGGCTGATAATGATGATGATGATGAACTTTCTTTACGTCACACCTGGCCTTCTAGTGGCAATTCAGTGTGCGGAAAAGTTTTGTACTCGCCACGGTTAAGGAAACATCAAGAGCGCATATTTATCGCTGTTGCCTTCGGTTTGGGCGACAAATACCTGCGATCTGAGATATTCTTTGTGTTACTGCATTAAATGAGTAACGTAGTAGAGTCTTTGTGAGACGACTATACCTTATTTATTTATTAAAAACATGTTAACATGATATTACAGTAAAACCAATGCGTTATATATATACTGCCGACAATCCTGCATTGGCAGTTTTTAACTTACTAATTACATTTATACTTGCACCATGTAGCTAATTTACTTAGACATCATTAAATATCTTTTCTGTTTTCATGCTCGCTAGATTTTGTCATAGGTAAGTGTTAACTGTCCTTAAATGCGTTCGGAATGATCCCAAAAAACCGAAGGTTAAAGTTTTCCGCGTATCATACACAAATAATCCGATTCGTGACTCTTCATTTATGTATCCCACATGTATGTTCGCCACTATAAACTAATCACAAGGAATAAAATGTTTGCATCACAGAAGCGATAGAGCGCAAGCGCGCCGTCCGGTGGATCTGCGACTACATCAGCATCCAGTGCAGCCGGCCGCCACAAGCGCACTCGCGCGACCTCCACTCGTGCGTGGTGGCCGCGTACTCCTGCCTCGCCTCCTGGCTGTGCCCGGCGCTGCTGGCCGACCCGGACTGTCTGGCCGCGCTCATGGAGGTGGTCGAGCTGGGCATATCGGGGACCAAGAGCCAGGGTGAGCCGCTGTCGGTTTATGCGAGCCTAGTACATCAGCATCCAGTGCAGCCGGCCGCCACAAGCGCACTCGCGCGACCTCCACTCGTGCGTGGTGGCCGCGTACTCCTGCCTCGCCTCCTGGCTGTGCCCGGCGCTGCTGGCCGACCCGGACTGTCTGGCCGCGCTCATGGAGGTGGTCGAGCTGGGCATATCGGGGACCAAGAGCCAGGGTGAGCTGCTGTCGATTTATGCGAGCCTAGTACATCAACGTCCAGTGCATCCAGATCACTCCGCGCGTCCTTCAATACCTCGCCTCCTGGCGGAGCTGCTGGCTTACCGCCGCACTGTCTGTCCACGCTCATGCCGGTCATGTCATGACCAAGAGCCAGGGTGAGCTCCTGTCGGTTTATGCGAGCCTAGTACCGGCTACTGCTCTTCGCAGTATCAATTCGTGTGCGTTGTGACAACCGTAAAACCATTATGTTAATAAAATACTCATCTTGAATATTTTTCAGGCAAAACCGGCGAGCCACCCAAGATGAAAGATGAAAAGGAACTCAAGCCTGTATCCATGAGAGTTCGCGACGCTGCTGAATCTCTGCTGATGCTCATTTTGGAACAGGTATGGATGAATTCGTGAACCTTAGCTGAAGTCGTGTGAGTATACCACCAACGGGGTTATGAGAGCCTGGTACAACAAGTACATCTAGCAGAACTTGCTGCTATATCGCGTCATGCGCGACTACGCGACTCCTGTCTCACTCGCTCTGTGCTTTTTAGAAAGGGGAGGATAGATTTTTTCTTCTCGCGTCGCTTCGCGGCCTCAGTTGAGCAAAGCCCGCAGATTAACAACTATCGCATTTGTAGGTGGGATCCGACACACCAGGCACCGGTTGGTGCCGGCTGGACGAGCGGTGGCTAGCGGCATTGGGGCACGGCCGACTGCGGCATTACGTCGCCGACGGCAACATCCTGCTGTCTCTGTTGGAAGAGCCGCTGGCTAACAGCCAGGAGCCGCAGCCCACTCTTATCGGTGAGTCTTCTGGTGTACTATGTTGCCCTAGTACTCGGGTAGAGATTCGATTCAGACGGAGAGAGATAAAAATAAAGATGAGAAGTTTAAAGTTGAGAATGGGTCGTATTAAGAGCGCCCGCACATTACAGCCACTAGTGGCCGCCACTGAACGTGGCCACTAGTAGCGAGTGCGAGCCACTCCCGCAGCTATGTGGCTCGGACGTGGCTACTAAACGCTCAGTGTGCGCCGATGCTATACATACAAAATGTGTCTAGATCTCTCGTCCGCAGCTTGAGGCGGTCACTAGTGTGTGTCACTAGTGACGAATGTATGTTTTCCTAGTGATAATCCGCTGCGGCTGGGGCCGCTTCGCGTGGTCGATGAGCAACCGCGGCGCGCCGCGCTCGGGCGCCCGCGGCGGCGCTGCGTGCGCACGCCCCGTGGACATCACGGAGCCCCCTCCGCGCCCGCAGCCCGTGTGCCGCCCGCTGCCCGTCGCGCCGCCGCCCTGCGCCGTGTGAGTATACCTTGCGGTTTATGAGAGCCTGGTACTTTGTACCTGACTAAGAAAGACTGTTTGTCTCCCCTCCCCCATTTAGTGCACTGCATTTAGCCAGGTCTAAAGGCCGCTTCATGTATGTCTTCTTCTAGCGGCTTTTTGACCTGTCTAAATTTAGCGCGCTAACTGGAGGAGGGGAGTTAAGCTGTCTCGCTCTAACGAGTGAAATAGCTTAACTCCCTTTCCCACAGTTAGTGCACTAAATAAAGACAGATCTGAAGGCTATTTTAGGCAATCTCTTTAGCCAACATGACAACTATCAAAGAGGAGTTAGCTTATCTTGTAGCATAATGTCCTTAGGTTGTACGTATGCTAATTTTATTCTTAATTTTGGTACAGGGACAGCGCCTTTCCCAGTCTGGAAGCCGTGTTACGTCAACTCAACGATCCCGAAGCACCGACGTTGTTCAAACTGCTCGAACAACAAGCAGCCGTAGAAAAACGTGTTCAAGAGAGTGAGAATAACGCGGTAAGTTCCTTCTAAGTAATTCTTATTGTAGTGAAATATGCCTATTAAATTTCCTACTTTTAATTCTGCATTGGTCGTATAGGTACCAGAAGAATGTGTGCCACCGGAACCTGTAACTGAGTTTCAAACTGCGCGGCTATTTTTGTCGCACTTCGGGTATCTCAACATAGGCGGGGAAAGAAAGGTAACAAAAACAAATGAAATTTAAAAAAAAAACGACAGTTTTTTTTTACAAATATTATAATTTATAGCCTATGAAATTTTCATGACTGAAAAGAGCCGTTTGGACTGTAGCCTGAGAAATATACAACATACATTGATCGAAAATCATACATAACCCTCATTCTGGTAACCTTGGGCCTATCAGTGTTTGTTGGGTATACAACTACCCCAGGGCAGGGAAACTCAAAACAACTTTTTACAGGCTAGTAAAAGCGAAAAAGTCGGTCTTGGGAAATTGTATAAAATTCCAAAACACATTACCGAACTTACTGACTCTAAATTCAAATCTGTCGTAAAACGGACAGTCGGACACTTATTTCAAAAGCATATTATAAGATAAACGACTACATCATGGATAAGGAAGGATATTTGGCAGCGATAAAATCCTGCACTAGAAATCTATCGTAAAATAAATAGGCTTCCTACTGTAGCAATGTAATTTTATAATACTCTGATACTGAAATGATATATTGTATACTGTTCTTCTCGAGGCAGAGGTTTTCTTTCCGAACCGGTGGTAGTTTATCGACATTCATAGTTGCATGTAATATGCCTAAATTGAGGAATAAATCACTTTGACTTTGACTTTGATTCAGAGGCTGTTAGGTAAAATCAAGAAGTTCAGTAATAAAGAAATTGCATTTTAACTGGGAACGCGCGAAAGTTCGCCGGACGGTACTACCTACTATATCTAGTACATTTTTGTAGAGGCTGGAAAGTGAGCAATGATCATAATACTAAACAAAAGAGCGCGGCGGGGAGGGGCGGGGCGGACTACAAAACATTGTTGGACAGTTTGAATTCATAGTTGGCCTGTTCTTGCGACGTCCAACTAACCCCCAGCTTTGAAGCGTGAATTCTGACCATCTTTTGCCACATTTCCGGCCAGAGGCGTGAAATACTACATTTTTGTAGAGGCTGGAAAGTGAGCACTAGATGGACGAATGAGCGTGTCTATCTATTGCACTTTTGGCCGAGACATTACATATTGCATTTTGTGACTACTAAGAGGAAATAAAAATCGTTGTTTATGTGTGGTAGAGCTGTTATTTTTAAAGAGCCACGTAACGTTGTTACGTTTTTAGCCACCTGGATGACCCCGTTGTTTGTGTGTGTCAGGGCCTGGGCCCGCGGCTGGTCGCGCTCGACGACGCGGCGCCCGGTTTCGCGGCGGCGCTGCGGCGCGTTGACGCGTGCGGCGCGCGCGGCGTGCTCACGGCGCACGTGATGCACGCGCGCGCCGGCCAGCGCGCCGCCGCCGACATCGTGGCCAACTCGCGCCGCCCGCCGCCGCCCGGGTTCGCGAGGATGCTGCGCGGGTGAGTACCAGGGGTGATGGAGACTGGAGGCGCACGTGCTGCACGCGCGCGCCGGCCAGCGCGCCGCCGCCGACATCGTGGCCAACTCGCGCCGCCCGCCGCCGCCCGGGTTCGCGAGGATGCTGCGCGGGTGAGTACCAGGGGTGATGGAGACTGGAGGCGCACGTGCTGCACGCGCGCGCCGGCCAGCGCGCCGCCGCCGACATCGTGGCCAACTCGCGCCGCCCGCCGCCGCCCGGGTTCGCGAGGATGCTGCGCGGGTGAGTACCAGGGGTGATGGAGACTGGAGGCGCACGTGCTGCACGCGCGCGCCGGCCAGCGCGCCGCCGCCGACATCGTGGCCAACTCGCGCCGCCCGCCGCCGCCCGGGTTCGCGAGGATGCTGCGCGGGTGAGTACCAGGGGTGATGGAGACTGGAGGCGCACGTGCTGCACGCGCGCGCCGGCCAGCGCGCCGCCGCCGACATCGTGGCCAACTCGCGCCGCCCGCCGCCGCCCGGGTTCGCGAGGATGCTGCGCGGGTGAGTACCAGGGGTGATGGAGACTGGAGGCGCACGTGCTGCACGCGCGCGCCGGCCAGCGCGCCGCCGCCGACATCGTGGCCAACTCGCGCCGCCCGCCGCCGCCCGGGTTCGCGAGG
The DNA here is from genome assembly GCA_932294315.1 of Epinotia nisella. NCBI lineage: Eukaryota > Metazoa > Arthropoda > Insecta > Lepidoptera > Tortricidae > Epinotia > Epinotia nisella. Next base: position 18,182,705 of record OW028686.1, read on the forward strand.
ATGCTGCGCGGGTGAGTACCAGGGGTGGTGGAGACTGGAGGCGCACGTGCTGCACGCGCGCGCCGGCCAGCGCGCCGCCGCCGACATCGTGGCCAACTCGCGCCGCCCGCCGCCGCCCGGGTTCGCGAGGATGCTGCGCGGGTGAGTACCAGGGGCGAAGGATACTGGAGGAGGTTATGGGCGGGTTGCATCAACTTACGATTACAGGCCGAGCAACGTTACTTATGGCGCCGGCAGCTGTCACACCAAAGAAACTTGTCAAACATGCCACACATTCATATTTTAGTGAACGCCGCTTACGATTACAGATGGTTTGGTGCAACCCACACTAAGAACGCTCGCACATTACAGCCACGACGACTGTGCCGCACCAAGGCCACTAGTGGCCGCCACTGAACGCGACGACTCTGCCGCACCAAGGCCACTAGTGGCCACCACTGAACGCGACGACTCTGCCGCACCAAGGCCACTAGTGGCCACCACTGAAAGCGACGACTCTGCCGCACCAAGGCCACTAGTGGCCGCCACTGAACGCGACGACTCTGCCGCACCAAGGCCACTAGTGGCCGCCACTAAACGCGACGACCCTGCCGCACCAAGGCCACTAGTGGTCGCCACTAAACGCGACGACTCTGCCGCACCAAGGCCACTAGTGGCCGCCACTGAACGCGACGACTCTGCCGCACCAAGGCCACTAGTGGCCGCCACTAAACGCGACGACCCTGCCGCACCAAGGCCACTAGTGGTCGCCACTAAACGCGACGACTCTGCCGCACCAAGGCCACTAGTGGCCGCCACTGAACGCGACGACTCTGCCGCACCAAGGCCACTAGTGGCCGCCACTGAACGCGACGACTCTGCCGCACCAAGGCCACTAGTGGCCACCACTGAAAGCGACGACTCTGCCGCACCAAGGCCACTAGTGGCCGCCACTGAACGCGACGACTCTGCCGCACCAAGGCCACTAGTGGCCGCCACTAAACGCGACGACCCTGCCGCACCAAGGCCACTAGTGGTCGCCACTAAACGCGACGACTCTGCCGCACCAAGGCCACTAGTGGCCACCACTGAAAGCGACGACTCTGCCGCACCAAGGCCACTAGTGGCCGCCACTGAACGCGACGACTCTGCCGCACCAAGGCCACTAGTGGCCGCCACTAAACGCGACGACCCTGCCGCACCAAGGCCACTAGTGGTCGCCACTAAACGCGACGACTCTGCCGCACCAAGGCCACTAGTGGCCGCCACTGAACGCGACGACTCTGCCGCACCAAGGCCACTAGTGGCCGCCACTAAACGCGACGACCCTGCCGCACCAAGGCCACTAGTGGTCGCCACTAAACGCGACGACTCTGCCGCACCAAGGCCACTAGTGGCCGCCACTAAACGCGACGACCCTGCCGCACCAAGGCCACTAGTGGTCGCCACTAAACGCGACGACTCTGCCGCACCAAGGCCACTAGTGGCCGCCACTAAACGCGACGACCCTGCCGCACCAAGGCCACTAGTGGTCGCCACTAAACGCGACGACTCTGCCGCACCAAGGCCACTAGTGGCCGCCACTAAACGCGACGACCCTGCCGCACCAAGGCCACTAGTGGTCGCCACTAAACGCGACGACCCTGCCGCACCAAGGCCACTAGTGGTCGCCACTAAACGCGACGACTCTGCCGCACCAAGGCCACTGGTGGCCGCCACTAAACGCGACGACTCTGCCGCACCAAGGCCACTAGTGGTCGCCACTAACCGCGACGACTCTGCCGCACCAAGGCCACTAGTGGCCGCCACTAAACGCGACGACTCTGCCGCACCAAGGCCACTAGTGGCCGCCACTAAACGCGACGACTCTGCCGCACCAAGGCCACTAGTGGCCGCCACTAAACGCGACGACTCTGCCGCACCAAGGCCACTAGTGATAAATCCACGGTTGCGGCTACGAGTCGTCGCGTTTAGTGGCGGCCACTAGTGGCCTTGGTGCGGCAGAGTCGTCGCGTTTAGTGGCGGCCACTAGTGGCCTTGGTGCGGCAGAGTCGTCGCGGTTAGTGGCGACCACTAGTGGCCTTGGTGCGGCAGAGTCGTCGCGTTTAGTGGCGGCCACTAGTGGCCTTGGTGCGGCAGAGTCGTCGCGGTTAGTGGCGGCCACTAGTGGCCTTGGTGCACACTGCCACTAGTAGCCGCAACCGTGGATTTATTAGCAGTAATTTGATAATCTCACTCTAACAGATCTTTTTAAATACTATGTCGGTGACAACAAGTTTAGGGCCTGCCTCATGGTAAGCAGACACCGTCGCCTATGAACGCTTTTGCGACTCCCAGAACAGTCAATAATAGTTACATGGCTGCGGTGTTTTGTTAGGTGGAGTTACTTCCCCAGTTGTGTTGCTCTAGATATGAGCTACTACATAAATACATCACGTTAATGTTCTTTTCACGCCACTGCTCGGAAATGTGGCAAAAGATGGTCAGAATTCAGGCGTCAAAGCTGGGGTTAGTTGGACGTCGCACGAACAGGCCATCTATGACTTCGATCGACCAATCTTCGAGCGATCGACCAATCACAGGGCCCCGCGCGCTCGCGCCGGCGTGCGCTGCGTGTGCTCCTCCTCCCTCCGCCGGGCGCGAGGCAAGGAAGCCTGTTTAATATTATGATCTTTAATTTTGATTTAAAATTATAATTATTTGCAATTTCCTTGCAGTAGGCGTGAAAAGCACTATGTTAAGCCTCGGCCGAAAGTGCAATAGCTGGACTCGTACTTTCGAGGGCCTCCGCTACGCGTCGGCCCTCGAACTAACTCGTCCATCTATTGCTTACTTTCTAGCCTCTACAACAATGTACTATTGTGCTCCGTTCGTTTTCTTAGAAATGCATCATAAAATGCCATCATCATCATGTTTTTAAATAAATAAATCAGCTGAAAGACAAGGGCCTCCCCCAAAGCGTGCCAAAGTGACCGGTACTGCGCCACCCGCCACAAAAACCCGTCATGAAATTGTAACTCAGGCTTATACTTTTCTTCTCTATCCAGGCTAGGCAAGCCAGTGCGAGTGCGCGGTCACCCAGGCTGGACAGGTCACGTGGCGACGAGCTACGACGCGCAGCCCGAGTATATGTCCGCGCCGCCGCCCCCCGCGCCGGGCGGCGAGGACAAGACCCCCTCGGTATACGACGGCAGGGAACAGGTAGCTATGCGGTTCTGTAGCCCTGGTGTATATTATGAAGTGAAATGGATGGGAAATCAAAAACAATGATCATAACACCAAAAAATGATTGCAGGTACTCTACTGGTCGGACTCCAGTAACGAGATAGCGTTCGTCGTGCCCTCGGGCCACGAGCTGGTCGACACTGACGACAAGAACAGCGACGTCGTCAAGACGGACACTGATGGTAACTGTCTGTCTGCCAGGTAAGCCGAAAACACACTCGCGAAAGTCGCGAACAAAGAAATGGAATCACTTCGCGTGTTTGGCTTTGTGTGATGTGAAGTGATTTCATTTCTTTGCTCGCGATCTTTCTTCTTAGTCGTGAATTATATGCAGAGTGGTTGTGGTCATCTCTCGATCGAGTCTTGCTCTTGCGCCACCGCGACTGTCGTGGGACTGTAGACTTGTACTATTACTTTCAATTTTGTTGTTGGTTATATGGTATTAATTTCAACTCGATACCTTCACGCGTTCCCGAGATAAAGGGTCTTGTTCGAGGTCCAAAAATAATAACACCACTTTTCTATTACTACCACTTTTATTTCACTTAGATACTTTCTATACTGGTTTGGAACTAACTGTGTCAGGCAGCTTTAGCCACCCTATGAATTTGAGAAAAATCTTAACAGCGCGTTCTATCAGAGGGTTCAGCGCCATCTACCGTTCAATATTATAACTATTGAGACCCGATGTTTTATGGATAAAATAATGGTTATGCTGCGTGGCACTTCGATACATAGTCTCTAATAATTTTAACAAATATATTGGCGTTGATTCCATATGAAAGCAGACCTACTAAATTCCCAAAATTAGGACAGCCAACGCCATCTGTTGACAAACTTCTTGCGACTCAAAATAATTAAACTAAACTATACAAATAAAAAAACCGAAATTGAACATTCCGCCCACCAAGGACAAAATTAAATATTTTTCCTTAATTCCGCCCACCATGGAACATGTACACATAAAACAAAATAACTCTAAAATATTAACAAACTTGAATTGTTTTGTGTATGGAAAACACAATATATAGCAACTAAGTGCAATTTTTGGGCATTTGGCCAAAATAACACTTCCTTTATAATTCTGTTAGTGCACAGGCAAAAAACATAACTTATTTACAGCTCGCTTAATGATGCTACCTTTACACTTTAGACTGACTACTCGTGTGATCTTGTCCGCACCTGGATGTTTCTGCACTATAATGCCGTATAACCATCTAGATGGAGGAAGATCATCTTCCTTGACCAAGACCACGTTCCCAACAGCTGGTTCTGGAGTTTGATGAGCCCACTTGTATCTGTGGTAAAACTGCGTCAGATACTCGCTCGACCAACGACGCCAAAAGTCTTGAACGAGCTTCTGAATCAACTGCCATCTTCGAAGATTACTTACAGTTGCTGTCTTGTAATTCGAGTCAGGAACTAGCACAAGAGGTTCTTTTACCAGAAAATGACCTGGGGTTAATGGTTCGGGAGCGTCAGTCGTGTCACGACCTTTACAAATTGGCCTCGAATTGAGACATGCTTCTATCTGAGATAGAACGGTTGACAATTCCTCGTAGGTCAGAGTTGTGTTACCTATTATTCTCCTCAGGTGATGTTTTGTTGATTTTACACCCGCCTCCCATAGGCCTCCGAAGTTAGGCGCATGGGGAGGGATGAAGTGCCAAGTGGTGCCGTTAGTTGCCAGTTGATCGGCTATTTCAACTGCTATACTTGACCTTTCTTCCGCATACAGCTGCCTTAGCTCCCGGGCAGCGCCTACAAAATTGGTGCCATTATCGCTCCACAAGTCTGAGCAATGACCACGCCTAGCCACGAACCGCCGAAATGCTGCTAAAAATCCTTGAGCTGTCATGTCACTTACTGCTTCCAAATGGATTGCTCGTGTGGACATGCAGATAAATAGGCATATGTAGCCTTTGTGGGAGTGGTGTCCTCTACCCTTTGAAGTTCTGATTTGTATAGGGCCGGCGTAATCTACACCGCTATTACGAAAGGGTCGGTTTGGAAGCCCTCTGGCAGCAGGCAGTTGCCCCATCAAAGGGGAATTAGTTGACGCTGCGTAGCGGATGCATTTGACACACTTTCGCACATACAGTTTTACTAAATTCTTGACTCCAAGTATAAAATACTTGGTCCCCAAGTAGTTAAGCATTAAATTAGGACCACCGTGCAACGTTCTTTCATGCGCATCAGAGATGAGCAGATTTGTGAAATGTGATTTTCCAGGAACGATAATTGGATGCTTCATCTGCTCACTGACATACGCGTGCTGCAGGCGTCCACCCACTCTCAAGATTCCCGAGTCATCGATATAGGGGTTCAACGATGCAATTTTGCTTTTCTTAAGTTCTTCATTATTTTTTAGATTCTTCATTTCAGCTTCGAAACCAGTTTCCTGGACTATCATAATGCACGTGGTAAGACTCTCTTGTATTTCCTTAGAAGTGAGCCACCGTTCAGATGTTTCTCTTCGCATTCGTTTAATAAACCTTTTGCAGTGTGCTACTACACGTATAAGCCGTCTAAGACTAGAGAATCTTCCGATGATGTTTATTCCTTCGTTCGGCACACAGGTACTTACCAAACAGACATTATTCGTCTTCAGTTCTAATTCTGTTTGATAATGTGTATGCTTTTTATACACAATATGATTTTCTTTCATCCACGTTGGACCTTCTTTCCACAGGTGCTCTTCTTGAATGCAATGCGTACCCCTGGACGCGCAATCCGCAGGATTTTCCTTAGATGAAACGTGCGTCCATTGCTGAGGATCAAGTGACGTGAGTATTTCTGCCACCCGATTGGCCACAAAGGTTTTCCACCTATTAGGTCTGCTATTAAGCCATGATAATACAATGGTTGAATCGGTCCATGCGTGAATGTTTGATTTGTCTATCTTCATAACTCGTGACACTTCCATCAGCAGTTTGGTAAGTAGCACCGCTCCGCACAACTCTAAACGCGGGATCGATACTTGCTTTATTGGCGCAACCTTTGTCTTCGCTGTGACTAATGATACATGTACAGCTCCATCTTCGTCTATAGTCCGCAAATAGATGACAGCAGCATATGCTTCGTTGGAAGCATCACAGAAGCCTTGTAACTCAATAACCTTGCTGCTTTTCTCAATATGAACCCATCTTGGGATACTGAAGGTCACAAGTTGAGTTAATCTTTCTCTGTAGCTCAACCATTCTGACATCAACTCAGGTGGAACTTTATCATCCCAGTTGATGCCTGATAACCACAACCTTTGGATGAACATCTTAGCGCAGATGACGACTGGAGCCAGCCACCCAAGGGGGTCGAATAACCGAGCAATGTCTGATATCATTCGTCTCTTCGTTATAGGAACCTTGAGGGTTGGCAACTTCACTGCGTATTCGAATGTGTCGCTTCTTCTATTCCAGGTCAGGCCCAAGATTTTCATGACTGCGTCGAGCTTAATTTGCACATTCCCTTCACTATCTCTAACATCCTGGTTGATTATTTTCATCAGTTCGTCGCTGCTGGAACTCCACTTTGCAAGTTCGAAACCAGCTTTCCCTAATAATTCGTTCAGTTCTCCATATATTTTCTCTCCTTCGGCGACTGTCTCGCAACCTGACAAGAGGTCGTCCACATAAAAATCGTTTAAGACCCTGTCTGCTGCTAAAGGATACGCGTCACCGTGGTCGTGTGCAACCTGCTGCAATGCTCGGACAGCTAGATATGGTGCAGCGGCCGTCCCGAAGGTTACTCTCAGGAGCCTAAAATGGGTTACACGTTCGTCCTGATTGTTACGCCATAGGATGCGCTGGAAGTCAGCATCCTCTTCGTAGACCCTTACTTGTCGGTACATTTTTACAATGTCAGACACAAGACTGATGGGAAAGCAACGCCACCGCATGAGAATGTGGCGTAAGTCTTGCTGAAGCCGTGGACCGACTAAAAGGTCTTGATTCAGAGACACACCGTTGACTCCTTGGCAAGAAGCATCGAAGACCACCCGTACCTTTGATGTTTCTCTATCTTCACGAATAACGGCGTGATGAGGGAGATACACGGCTCCCGGCTTGTTTTCCTCTTGATTCGGCACTCTCTCCATATGACCGAGATCTTCATATTCTTGAATCACTGCCGTGTACCGCTCCTGTAACTGAGGGTCTCTGTTGAACCTTTTTTCCAATAAACTGAAACGCTTAGCTGCTGCAATATGAAGTTTTCCTTCTTTGCACTTTGGGTTTTCTTCACGGAAGGGCAGTTTGACTATATACCTACCACTACTATCTCGTTTAGTAGTGGCAGCAAAAATTTCTTCACACCTTCGCTCTTCTCCACTGTAATCATCTTGAGGCGACAACACGCAACTATCGGCCTCCAGCTCCCAAAATTTCTTCAGGAGATCGTTAACGTCATCGTTTATGTTAACGTGATTTATTCTAATAGCGGTGGGTGCCTTGCAGTCCTCTTCTTTAATTGGACCTGATAAAATCCAGCCCAGTGCAGTTTTTTGGGCTGTGGGTGCTCCCGGCGATCCTTTGATGACCCCTTCTAGCAGTATCTTTCCGTAGATGTCTGCTCCAAGAAGAAGGTCGACCTTATTTGGTTTGTCAAATGAAGGATCAGCTAGACTTAAGTTTTCTAACTCCGACCAAAACTTGACGACGATTTTCCTTTCTGGCAAAATTGACGTTAGTTTGCTTAAAACAAAAGCATTTACTTCGAACTCCATAGAGGCATCAAGGAGTGATTGAATCTTAAACTTTACTATGGAATGAGAGGCTATAGTAGCGCTCTCGTCACTCCCCAAGCCTGATATTGTGCTTTTGTGCGCTTGTTTCTTGAGTCCCAATAGCTGGACTGCAGACTCCGTAATCAACGAAGCCTGCGATCCCTGGTCGAGTAAGCATCTGAGTGTGATGAGTTTCCCGGATTTCGACGAAGCATTAACTAATGCGGTTGGTAATAAAACCTGACCACGAGTTGTCGAAACATGGGCCTTTAAAGTGGTAGCAGGCTCATCAACAGGTGATGAGTGGGATGTAGTTGCAGGTACAACCACATTGGCAACAACCGAGTGATTTGTTTCCCGTGACTCAGCTGTTGGGGTTGGTGTATTATTCCTGGAATGTAATAAGGAATGATGTTTCTTGTTACAGATTCGGCATCTATATGATTGACGGCAGGCATATACAATGTGAGACGACCCTAAGCAATTGAAACACAAATTGTGTGACTGGACAAAATCACGACGAGCATCAGTATCTATTTTAGCAAATTGTTTACAGTTGCTTATTTTGTGGCCCTCAGAACAATAAGCACAAGTTGGGGCCTGCAAGTGATGAACCTTGGAACTTACAGGAATATTAAAACCCTTGTGTGCATTCGTGCTGGGTCGAGAAATCTTTGGGTTTTAAACTGCTCATAAGTTGGTAACTCGTTGCCTAATTCACTGGATTTGAGTTCCCATTGTTTCCTCGACTCAGCATCTAATTTTAAACAGAGTAGATGCACAACAATAATGTCCCAACTATTTACATCGATGCCTAAGTTCTTCAGCGTCTGTAGACACTCGTTGGTGGTATCTAATAACTCCTTGAGGGCACTAGCAGATTCAGTAGCCAAATTACGCTGACTCAGTAAACGTTTCAGGATGCTGTTGGATAAAAACTTCTTGTTGTTGTAACGCTTTTCTAATTGCTCCCAGCTGGTACTGTAATTATCCCTTGTGATCGGAACGTGTCTCAACAACTGCTCAGCTTCACCAGTTAAATGCCCTTTTAGATAATGCAGCTTCTGGACGTCGTCTAAACTTGTGTTCTTATGAATCAGTGAAACAAACATGTCACGGAAACTGATCCATTCTTCATATTGGCCAGAAAAGGTTGGTATTGTAATTTTAGGCAATCGGATGAGTTCTTCGGGTTTATTTATTCCCATGTTGGACTCAGTGACACTGGTGCTAGGCGTTGTGGATGCTTGGTTCACGCTGTTCTGTGTAGACTTGACGAGACACTTGTATGTTATGTATGACTCTTCTGTCTCATCATACACATTGTTCGCAAAGTATGAACTCTGGACCAACGCTTCAGACTCGCAGGTCTGAATGATCAACATATGTGTGCGTAAAAATTGAGCCCATAACTCCTCCAACAATTCTAACCTGGTGTTGAGATATTCCACTGATTTACGACGATCTCTGGGAGACTTCTTAAAGTTTTCAAAAGCGCGAACTATTCTGGCTTGCAAGTCCTCCTGAACGTTGATAAGTTTATCCATCGTAATTTTTTCTATCTGACTTCCTGACTAAAATCGGGCATAGGTTCCCCGTAGGTGCGTAATTATTCAAATTTTCTAAGTCCTGGTTACTGATCAGATGAAATTTCTGAGTCTTATAACTGGATCGGATTGAATTTTTCTAAGTCCCAGCTGATCCGATTGAATTTGTTTTCTAAGTCCAGTTACAAGAAAAATTTACTAAGTCCCTCACTTAATAATGATCAAAGTACTCACAGTTGTCCACTAGAACTCACTATACCACACGTCGTTAGTGACGTCACACGAAGGTGTTGATGACGTCACCCGTTGTCGCCGCCGCCGATGACGTTGCGCGTGGTCGCCGCGCCGATGACGTTGCGCGTAGTCTCCGCCGCCGATGACGTCGCACGTAGTCGCCGCCGTCAATGACGTCTCACGTAGTCGCCACGGCTGATGACGTAGCCGGTGCCGAGAACGTCACGGCGCTGCTGCTCCGTGCCGAGACTGCCGAGACCGCTCTTCAGGCTGCGATCCACAGCGGCGCCTTCTGCCGCCGAATCCTTAACACCACCGGATACCGTCTATCCGGTTCGAAGGACCATGTTCGAGGTCCAAAAATAATAACACCACTTTTCTATTACTACCACTTTTATTTCACTTAGATACTTTCTATACTGGTTTGGAACTAACTGTGTCAGGCAGCTTTAGCCACCCTATGAATTTGAGAAAAATCTTAACAGCGCGTTCTATCAGAGGGTTCAGCGCCATCTACCGTTCAATATTATAACTATTGAGACCCGATGTTTTATGGATAAAATAATGGTTATGCTGCGTGGCACTTCGATACATAGTCTCTAATAATTTTAACAAATATATTGGCGTTGATTCCATATGAAAGCAGACCTACTAAATTCCCAAAATTAGGACAGCCAACGCCATCTGTTGACAAACTTCTTGCGACTCAAAATAATTAAACTAAACTATACAAATAAAAAAACCGAAATTGAACAGTCTTGACTTGACAGGCAGACAGACGGGCAACAACTTGATCCTATAAGGGTTCCGTTTTTTTCAAACCCTAAAAATTAATGGTATTTTTTTTTGAGGATTCTCTTTAGGCTTTTACAGGCTATCAACATAATATAAAAATTAAGTCATTACTTGTTTACTCTAAAATGTTTCACAAATCATGGCATCCGGTTACCAGGAGTTCAGAGAAGGCAGCTGGTTCGTGCTGGGACGTGTCGAGCAATAGCTCCGGCGCGCCGTCGTACGAGCGCAGCATCAGCGAGTCGGACAAGGGCGAGCGAGGCCGCTCCAGTCTGAATGAGAAAGTGCGCGCGCTCTCGCTCGACCTGGACAAGCAACCAGGGGCGCAGGGGCTGACAGGTATGAAGCAAACTTGAACCAAACGTACCAGGAGTACAGAATACAGCAGGCTAGTCCTGAGGGACAAGGGCGAGCGCGACTCTCCAGTGTCAACAAGAAAGTGCACGCTCGCGCTCGATCACGTAGATAGATCGCGTCGGGTAGATCTAAATGTAAATTTTTATATGTAAAATTGACAGTTGGATCTAACCGATGCGCGTTCGGAACGTTACGTGATTACCCCACGGACAAGCAGCCAGCGGCGCAGGGGCTGACAGGTATGGGGGAATCTTGAACCGAACGTACTAGGAATACAGAACCCGGCAGACTCCTGCTAGTCATGAGTCGGACAAGGACGATCGCGGCTGTAACAGTCTGAATGAGAAAGTGACGCAGGAGCTGACAGGTATGAGGCAAACTTGAACCGAACATACCAGGAACTCAGAAAACGCCAGGCTGCTTCTGGAATGTATCGAACAACAGCTTCGTTTACATTTTTTCATCACAGTTGAACCAAGTATGTCATCCGGTTACCAAGAGTTTATAAAAACTAGAAGAAGCTGCAGGTTCCTACTATAGTTATATTGTATATTTTATTTATTTATTTGTACATGCATGGAGAGCCAACAGCGTTAAATATTACTATACACTACAATAGAATTACAGAGCTAATTACAGGTTCTCACTCTTTAATATGGTATCTTACGTGTGCAGGTCCAATGTGAGAACCAAGTCTGCATTCTGTCTAGAACATTACTAATCCTCCTTATTTAATTTTCCTTTCAGGTAGTGGAAGGCGTAATCGTGATTTCACGACTAAAATTCTTATCATCTGGTTAGAAGATTTTGAGGACCATCTGAATCTACCGATAGGTAAGATCTCGATAATCATTATTACTTTAAAAAACGACTACCATTAAACGACTACTCGTAAACGCGAAGTGCTCCCATGGATGGTAGTGTAGGAAGGTTGAGTCTTGAAAGTGGAATAACCCTACAGCAGCACTCCTGTTATGTTTGTGTATGCTGGCTCTCCTTAGAACATGATAGATACACAGCCGTCGGCCCACAGACGAGCTGCTCCGCTACTGCGAGACCGGGCTGCCCTGGCGGCGGCACGAGGTCAGCGTGGTGTGCGTGTGTCCGCGGCGCTCCGGGCTGCTCCGCGTGCACACGACGCCGCGCGCCGCGGGCGTGCTGTGTGATGGCGCCCTGGTGGCGCCGGAGCTGCTGCCGGCGTGCCTGCGCCGCGCCGCGCGCTACCTCGCGCGCCCGCACCGGCTCAACACTGACCTGTGAGTTATGCGGCCCTGGTATCTTCATTTACCATATATATATTCAATTCCCTGTCATCCATGAGAGGCGGCCTGTGCCCAGCAGTGGGACGTATATAGACTGATGAGGATGATGATGATGATATTCATAAGATTGTTGATAATCATCTCAACTCAAAACGCACTTGAGCGAACCTTTTCCGTCATGCCACTTCGGCTAAACTCGGCTCTTGCACACGTGTGCAAGTTCACCCAAACGTCGCACTTGTCACTGTCAGTGTCACACAAAACGCGACCATAATTTGACAAAAGAACCCGTGCTATGCTGGCATAGCATTGAGTTGTGTAACTGTCAAACATGGAGGTCCTTACGTAAAGTTCAAAATCCATAACTGAATACGCGCGTTGGATGCCGTATTTTACAAGCTCAAACGTTTTTCAAACCGTGTCAGTTGTTCAAATTATTGCGTTACTTTATGCTATTGAAAATGAAATTGTATCTCGTTAGCAGTACGTGTTAATTTTGCAGCTACCAGCCCCCGCACGTGCGTCGCCGGCACCTCATCCAGGAGCTGGCGCAGCAGTTCAAACGGGACCTCAGCGAGCCCGAGCTGCTCGAGTCCCTCTTCCGAGCGCCCGCGTAGACATAGTCAACGTATAATTTTCAAAGTCAAAGTCAAATCATTTAATGCAGTAAAAATAGCACAAGCCAAAGGGGATTAAAGAAAATAAAACAGGTTAATGTAATATTTTAAACTACTCCCGTGACTTCCGCAAGATGTACGGTGTATAAATTTTAACCAGGCCAACGTCAATCGTAATCAATAATCGTCTATAAAAATGTATTGATATTGCTAATTAAATCGGTTGGCTTAGCTAACGTAGTCCACTTTGTATTTTCGAATATGTTATATATTCAAATTTTAAAGGTAAGTACTTTTAATTATTAGATCGGGTAAAAATCCGCTGTGAAACACTGGCCGGTAGTACAGTCACGGACTTTAATTGTTGAGCCATTTAGAGCTCACTTTATACTGGACACTTCATAGCTTAACAAACAAATTTAGTTGACACCTAAATGGCTCAACAATTAAAGTCCTTGATCGTACCAAGTTGAGCGTAAATGAATAACTTGGCAGCGTTTATTCTGTTAGAAGATACCACTTGCTGGGGTGTTACAAGATTTACAGTATGCTTCGCTATATATCTTACCTGCAAATTATTAATTCATGCTCAATTGGTGTTAGTACGGCCGCTGTGACACATCTTTTCCGTTGTGACACATATCCATGGTTTTGTCTGGGTCAACAAATGGAATCGAGAATCTGCGGCCCGTTTTACGAATTTACAAGTTCTTGAACAATATCGACAGGCCATTTGAACAGTGTTGCCAGTTTAAACTTGTAAAATTGATTTACTGTCATTCGGCACAAATGGAAATTAGTCCACTTGAAATTACCATTCTGAAGTTGGATCAAAAGTAGTATTCAAAGTGAATTTAGTCAAAATGTAATTGTGTCGAAAAATATTTATAACCAAATTTCTGTTCGTTGTAAATTAATTAATTAAATTAATTAAAATAAATTATGAGCAAAATGAAATACGCGGTAATATATAGGTATAAATTAAATTACACATTTCAGGTGGGACATATTATAATTGGTCACTTTTCTGAGTGTACGTAAATACAAATGGAGATATATTTTGAGACCTATATCATATTTGTAAATTTACTATGGGGCATTATATTTTCAACATTATTCTGGTTGGACAATTTTCCTTGTTGATGTGTTTCAAATTGTAATTTTTCTAATTTGACGTATAATTTCGAGTGGACGAATTTCCAAGTTTTGCCGAAATGAACTTGTAGTTTCGTGAAAGCTCCACCGGCCGCATAATATCGTCGAGTTGCGTTTTTTTACCCGACTGCCGAAGGAAAGGAGGGTTTTTTTTTTTTATCAATTACGTTATAGTATTTTATGCAACAGTTGTATAAGAGAGGTCAAAAAAGGCGAGTGGCGTGGGTTACAATGTGAGCCGAAGGCGAACATTGTAAAGAAAGACGCCACGAGCGTTTTTTGACTTAGTTATACAACGTTGCATACAATACTTTTTCTACGACTAGCTACTATGGAATAAAATGCAAAATTAAACAAAGAAAAAATTTTTCTTAAACTTTGTCGTATAGGTGCCGAGATTTAGTAGGCAACAAATTTTCGGTCACTGCTTGTGGGCTGCCGGTGTATTTATTCTGGTGTAGAAGCAATATTTTCATCGTCATCCATTTTTATTACTTTTGAGAAACACCAACTATTTTGTAGCAAACACAACGGCCGCAAACTCAAACAACAATTTATAAAATAACCGGGAATTCGGGAAATATGAAAATGAGACAAATGGGTGTCTATGGTTAACTTTGTTTTTAATTGATGTCAACTTGCCAGTACTGCCATATTAAGAATAAGTTAGCAGCAATGCCTTTAGTTCAAAAATTTCTAAAAAGTTAAAACATTCAGTGGTTTGTTAAGTTGGTAGAACCTAATGTATAGGTTTAGAAGCGTATGGCTGCTAAGCGTATCGTTTTGGCGACATAACAGCACGGTTGTGCCGTACTGTTATGGGGAATAGAGTATAGACTTTTCTGCAAACTTATTTTGTATGTCTTTATATTAGTGTTCGTGACTATGTAAATGACAGATAAAAGTACAGGAGTAGAAAAAGACTGAAGTGTAATCGTGCTTTTAACATTCCTTTTTAATGTTGCAGTATTCTATTAATTTATTTTACATATGCATAATCTATATTGTTACACAATAATAAATTTAACTTATTTAAAACTACTGTGTTTGATTCAATTTTATACAAAACGAAAGGCTAATATTTTAACCCAATAAAATATGGATGAAAATTACTTACACAGGAGGCCATAACAAATAGGAAATAAAAAAAATTAAACTCATAAAGCCTGCAACACACTGGCGCGGCCTGCGGTGACGGTCAATAGTAAATTTGACAGCTAATGATAATTTTTCAGTCTGTGAGAGGCCCTAAACACATTTTTAAAGCAAAGAGCTCACCTAACAAAGTTAAAGGTGGGTTTATTGGCCATCAATCTTTTTTTTCAATTTCTAGTAATTGGGTGAATAAATACCGGGTTGTTCCAATCTGTTACCTGTGGTAACAGCTGGGATTTTTTCTCCCATCTTACATAATGGGAATTGTAATTGATGGTAACTACTTGGGTTTTTTCCCAGTAGTTACCAGCGAGTACTAGTGGTAAAAATTGGGAAAATATTCCCAGTAGTTACCACCCAGTACTTAGGTGTAAAAAATGGAAGAAATATTCCCAGTAGTTACCACCGAATACTTTAGTGGTAAAAACTGGGGAAAATATTCCACCGAGAACTTAGCGGTAAAAAATGGAAAAAAATATTCCCAGCTGTTACCGCCGAGTACTTTAGTGGTAAAAGATGGGAAAAATATTCCCAGTTGTTACCACCGAGTACTTTAGTGGTAAAAGATGGGAAAAAATATTCCCAGCTGTTACCACTGGTAACAAATTGGTGGTAACAGGTGGGAATAACCCTAAATATCAAGGGGGTGGAATCCACCCAAGGAAGAGTGATATAAGATAATGTAGAGCAATTAAAGAAAGTAGACTAAGAATAAAATAAAGAAAAATAAATGCCAATTTTATGACATTTGAGAGATTGCAGATTACTAGGCCTAAACTACACAAGATAAACCGTCGCATTGGATTGGAAACCTCTCAACTTGTAGTTGATGGCTGTTCGAAAACAAGTAGGTATAGCCAGCAAAACAACTTGCAGATTTATCTACAAAAAAGGTTTTTTTCTACGTTTGATTATTATTATTATAAAAGAGAAATGGGCCTTTATCAGCGTCAGTAAGTTTATAAATTAACTACGCAATAACGAATTAAACCATTTATAAAAATAAAAAACAAATAAACATGACTCTCGCCAATACAGCGACAATCCCGCTTGCTTGAAATATTTGAATTGATTACAAATGATAAACTCGCTGGATGCTTGTCAGATGGTATCATGCGTGGGTAGAGTCTGGACGCATGGCGGATGTATCAGTAGAGTGCATATTTATGTTATAACTTGATAACGATATCCCATTCTTAAACTAGAGGTTCGAATTTAATGTCATTTGGAAATATATCTAGCTATGTAATGCCCTGAAAATGTAGGCTTCTAGTTTTTTCCGCAACGAAGTTCGAAAATGGCCCGAATGGCTTCGAGAAAAGGATCTCGGCCGTGCCTTCTTTTGCTCGACTTGGCGGGGGCACTTCCGTGCTCCCAGATTTTGAAACGTCATTGATATACCTAGACTTACATTTTATTATTGGCTAGATGGTATGTCACGGCGTTTACTTTGTCAAAATCAAAAGGGGTCCGGAATGTACGTCCACTATTATTTATTTATTCAAATAATTATTACACGTTATTACAGTTACAAAACTAATGCACTGTGAATCTTAGAATTGACATTACCTGAATACTTAATATACTACCGACCTACCTACATCTCAGTCTCTTTTTAACCCATGCGAAAAGAGACAGAAATATGCGTGTATGCGGCTTATTCGGCCGTACATAAACTGGACCTCTGGACCCTTCAAAAAACGCGCAAGTCGACATTATTATAAAAACTTTTCACAATCACTGTTTGCTGTCTGGCCGCGACGCACTTCGAATTTCAAAACAGAGTGACGGAAACCGGATCGAACCATGGAGTCGTGAAAATTTACAATAGAAATAATAATACGCACTGGTGTTTTTTGATAGAATTATATTTATTTAACTGTTTAAAACTGGTCGTTTGCTTATTTTGTTAATATTTAAATTGATGAAGTGAAGTAATGTTGATAAGCCGAGTGCCCGAGCACGGCGCGGGGCGGGAGGAGGCGGCGGGCGACGTCGCTCGCAACTGTCAGACGGCCAGCGAGCTGTTCGACCTGATGACCAAGGACCGTGACTTCGAAGCAGGTACGTCACACCTCGCACATTATGCTTTCCTAGTACCTCGGCCATGAGTATCCACTTCGTATATCGCTGATTCTGCATAATTCACTAGTTTTATTTATGTAACGGGCATCGGTCATTAGTGTCATTACCACCGTAGTCACTCAAACATGTCCAACCTTAGCTTTTCAGTAAGGGCCTTTTTGTTACTACTCTCTAGATCATTTTCTCCACGCAGGAGACGATCCGCTCTCAACCAGCGATCTCGTGCTGCTTTACAAGAACATCGATTTAGGGACCCAGCTCATGTCCAACGTGCGCACCAACCAGTACGTAGAGACTGTCTACCACGACGACCCTGAGACAGACTCGGACCTCAGCGAGAGCTGCAGCAGTGAGGAGCTCCGCAACATCATGTTGGTCAACAAGGAGAGGATAGACCTTCTAAACAACCAGCCCTCCTTCAACTCCCTCAGCCACAAACTCGGCGATCTAGAAATACAAGTATCTAACCTCTCCACGGACCTATACGACGACCGACACTTTCTACACAAAGATCCATACATAAAGGAACAGCTGCAGAATCTACAGTTGATGTCCAAGGCGAACGAATTTGATATTAATCTGTTCTCAACCTCGCTGTTGGATTACATCTGCTGCAGACGCTTAGAAGACAATTATAACTTCTACATGGATAACGTGATCACATACGTCACGCATACTATCGACCAGCTGAAGCGCATCAGCAACGGAGACTATTTACCGGATAAGGTGAAAGAAAAGTGGAGGGAATCCGATAAAAGAATCGAAGACTCGTCGAAAGTTCTTAGTACATCTAACAGCATGCCCCTACAGCGGAAGACAAGGCTGACGATCTCTTGGGATGATATCGTTCGCACAGAAGTGGACTTGCGGTCGCTCGTCAAACTGTTGGAAAAGAAAGTCGTCATTGAAGTTCCAAGAATGATCTGCGGCTCGTATAAGTTTTTCAGCAAGTTTCGAGCTGACAAGTTTGTGATCAGCTGCGAGCGTAAGAAACGGGAGGCGGGAGCGCGGGCGGAGTACGTAGTGCTGCGTGTGCAGAGTGCCGCCGCAGGGCAGCTCGCTAGGACCGACCCCGTCATGCTCCCACAACTTGAGCACCAGTTTTCTCAGAAAGGTTACCAGATTTTTGCCACTTTTATTTATATATTTACCATTCCGTTTTCACGACTTCTCTTTCTTTTCAGATTGCAAAGAAGTCTTGCCTTTAGAGTATCAGAATATAGAAGAAGCTGCATTGTCATCAAGAATAATCGAAATTTCTGATCTGGATGAAAAGTCTGGTGATAAGTCTAGCCTTAAATCTGACGAGTGTGGCTCGCTTTGTTGCGTTTCCGATGATAGAGTCGACGATTACTTGGGTAACGAGAGCTCGAGCGCGGTTAACCGGCCCGGCAGCCCCGAGGCCATGGCACAGATGCTCAGGACAGCCGCCCGCGTCGTCCGCACCGAGGCCGCCTCCAACCACGCCACTCCCAACGACTTGCACATATCCATGGTAAACCTCGATCGACAAGCATTTGTTCCCGAAGAAAACACTTTAGAGTCCTTCTACGTCAAGCCTAAAAAGAAGTCTCCCGAGCGTCCCAGAGTCAAATCCCCCTATGAAAACAAATCCTACATTTTAGAGGAAAAAAAGAGGAGGAAATTGTTAGAAGTCAGGGAACGACGCGAGAGGAGAAAAAAAGCTTCGAACGAAAACAGCAAAGTGAGCAAACACAAGGCTTATCCCCAGGCGGTCAGCTCGGTCACGAAGTTGTCTATCACCAACAAAGCCTTTTACAATTCCATTTATGGGCGCGACGGCAACAGTGAGAACGCCAATCGTGTCTCTGCAACAGCATTAAATAGAGGTCGCAAGGGAACGGAAAAGATAGATGCAGTGATACAAGAAAACGACCTTGAGTCAGAAGGTGATGCTGAAGAAAGAGGAGACGCACTACCAGATAAAAGTATAAAAAAAATCTGTACAAATTTCTTGGATGATACTGAAACCGAAATGTCTTATTTGCAAAGCAAGCAGGACAGTGACTTCCTGCGAGTGTCGACGTCCACGTCAGTCGTTTCGAATGAGTCTGCAATTAATTTGTCACCGCAGTCAGACTACTGTTCGTCACTTACGAGTTTCAACGTGAGAGGACAAGAGTCGTCTACTGGGTTTGGGAAACAAAGGTAAGTACATTTCTTTTTTTAAAGTTGCCCGGAATATTCCGGGCTAACTTTACTGAGTACACATTTATACACACGTATGCACGATTACGCAAAGCCAATATATAAGGTGCTTAAGTGTCTGAAGATATTCAGAAATTCAAAATAATAACCAAGAAATTTTCGGATCCGTGCATAAGGGTGTAGAGGTGACTGTGATTAGGTTACTACCCTGACGATGATACGGACGATTAGATCCTTTGTGTAGGTACTATACACATTAATTTTTGCAGGCCGGAGCACGAAGTGGAAACCAAAAAAGCCCAAGAAGTGATGCTTAAAAATCCCGCTAACTCGCCTAACGGCGATTGCGACATAACGCCTGCCGTTGAATGTCGCCGCAGTCTCGAGAAAATATACACATTGATGCAGAAACTGCATCAGATCGAGACCACCGAGACGTTGAAAAAGAAGGGAATCGTTTACGATCCGCGGGGAACAGGGAGTGAAAGCGCCACTAATCTCAAACGACGAGTGTCCTTCAGCAATCACAGATTCGAAACACCTGATGAGAGCCGAAAAGAACGAGACGACGATCTACATGCAGCGGCCGTACCCAAAGTTATAATCAGCGCAAAACTACACACAGGCAAAAGCGACGCCAAGAAAGAACACAAGACAAGAATCCCTCGCGTTAAAACAATCCCCGAAAACCCTCTATTAGCTATATCACAATTGCTTCACGAGTTCGACAACGTCCAAAAGACTAAGCCGAAAATTGCCGATCCGAAATCGATTAATCGATCAATGTCCACCGAGAACACCGAACAGACTGTGAAGCCGAAAAGACGATCGCGAATCGAGTCGCCAGCGAAAGAGCGTCCGCCAAAAATGACTGCTAAAGTGAAGACACGGTTTGGGCAAGAGGAGAGACCAGACGTAAAGCCTCCAGCGCTGGATAAGAAGATAACAGATTTGATGGATGAGGTGAAGGAGGCGCGGGGGGAGGCGGTGCGGGGGCCGCCGCGGTTCAGTTCGCGGCTGAATGCGCTGGCGCAGCCGAAGCGGGCTTACGTGCAGGCGTTGGCCGAGGAGTTCCCCAGGCGACAGGTAATCTATTTGCGCGCCATCCGACGTTAAAGGTTCATCATCATTTTACATGGTGCAAATTGTACCTAATAATCTGATATCGTAGAATTTGAGAAGTTTAATAAAAACTTAGTAGAGCTCTTTACGAGTAGTTACATTTTAATAGCATTGTTCTATCATTTCTAATTCATCATCGTCACCTGCGTCATTCAGTCGACCAAAAAGTGCCACGATTCAACATGCCTAGTACTTACTTATCTTGAAATGTGGTACTTAATTCAAGGGTCAGTACAGAATATCAAACCAAAGTGCGCGAGGTAGCGCAGCGGTGTGCGACGCAAAAAACACTTTACCAATAGCCTCGCTCACGCATCTCTTCTTGTGGAAGATGTTTTAGTTGACTGTTTAGTTTACTGTCCTGAATGTTGTATAGATCACTGAGCGCCCAGCGCGTCCCGCGTCGCACACGCCCCGCACGCGGCGCCGCCTGTCCGAGGTCACGGCTTCTCCCGCCTCATTGCGGGCTCCAAACTCCTCTTCAGGTGCGTAAAGGTGAAGCAGCTTTTTCAATCTGAGGTTCACAGGCAAAACAAGGGAACTGGTTGAAAAATTGTTCCGATAAGCTCAGATGGCTTTGAAGATTTTGAAGCAATACAAACGCGCGACTGTCGCGTGACTGTATCCTTAGATCATCTGTCAAAATCTCTAGCCCTCAAAAAAAAATGTCGCCGTGTGTAACGCTCTAAATGTCGCAGGTTCGAGTCCTGCTCGAAGCGATAGATTTTTTAATGTTTCCCTTTAATTTGTAATTTATGATTGATGTTGTTTTTAAACCGAAGTGCAGAGCGAGCCGCCAAGCGGCGCCTCTCAGCCGGCAGTTCAGAACAGACCCACCGAGCGCCGCCGAACTTTGCCTCGCTCGCCGAAGCCGCCGCCAGCACATTATATACATTGTGAGTCAATTATCCATTGGTGAATCAACTTTTTTCCGTCCCGTCGCCAGGGTTACGTCTACTGGGTCACTTTTTAAGAGCGCCCGCACATTACAGCCGCTAGTGGCCGCCACTGAACGCAGCCACTAGGAGCGAGCGCGAGCCACTCCCGAAACCTGTGGCTCGGACGCGGCCACAAGACGCTCGGTGTGCGCCGATGCTAAACAAAACGTATGAAAGAACTCGTCGCGCAATGTGCGGTAGCCCTAAAAAAATGATTTTGTGGATTTAAATCCTCCAAATGTAGGGTTTTGTTGAAATTTTTAATCCCTTTTCTTAATATTCTTAGCATGTTACAAGTGCATTTTGTAACTTTTTTTTTGATCCTCATATTCTTGGAGATGGATCGACAGCGTGAAGGTTCGGTAGAGTTCGGTCATGAGGAAACTAGTCTAATCCCAACATGTCTAGTTTTTCTTCTGGGTTGGAATCTCCCCCAAAGAGTGCCACAATGACCGGTCCTGCGCCACCCGCATCCAGCGGACTCCAGCGACCTTTACCAGGTCATCAGTCCACCTTGTGGGGGGCCTACCCACGCTAAAAAACTAGTGCCCACGCCTAATCCTGGGATTAAGTGCCAAAGCAGACCGCGGGGAGCAACCGGGAAAATCTCTAGGATGATGATTCATTAGGAGTCAGCAGAATGCTCGGTTCTCCATGCAAACGTAGTTACGCTCTCATTTTAAAACCACTAGCTAGTTTGCTCTGAAACTTTGTACTTAGAATAAGTTAAGGTATATCCAGGTCTGTAATTAGTTTATGTAGCTTCAGATACCATAGTAAAAAAATACAGCGAATTTAAGTTTTTCATACAAAACTTGTTTTTGTTGTATTTCGTTTGTTTTATAAACTGGAGCCATGTAAACTAATTACAGACCTAGATATACCTCATGCCATTGTATATGCAAAGTTTCGTCACAATCCAACACGTAGTTTTAAAATGAGAATGAAACACCGTTTGTATGGGAAGGTGAAATTCGGCCGAGCTTGCCGGGGACGGGAATGGCAGCGTATACATTCCATACAAACCGTTTTCGGAAAAAGTGAGAGTATTTTGTGATGATGTGCAGAAAGAAGAAGAGCCCCGCGGCCCCGCGCCCGCCCCCGCCCCCGCCCCCCGCGCCGCGCCGCCCCTCGCCTGCGCGCGCGCCGCTGCTGCCCGCACACTTACAATTGAGTGAGTACATCGCAAACCTGACGAGTAGCTGCGTAACATTTCGAACGAGCGCTAGGACAACTCAACTGTTATTCCTATAAAAAAATGCAATGACCAAAGAAACTAAAGGACGTGAAGTATCAACAGAATGAGCGTGCCAAGTATTGACAGTATTGTATAACAACAAGGTGGATGTAGTGCTGCCCCTGATGTATCGAGAATACAGCGAAAATGTTTATCGATAATATAGATACTCAGAACGTATTGGTTTCCTGTAATGTAATTATTAAGTACATTATTTTAGATGAGCTAATTGACAGTGTAGTTTTATTTTCAATTATTGAATGTATCAGGCATTACTTACCGGAACTCCATGATTTAAATTGCTTGAAATAGTACATTGTTTAACGAGGGCCGTAAGTGGAATATTGCTAACGAGAGTGTATCAGAAGCCCGACGCCGAAGGCGGAGGGCTTTTGATGACTCGAGTTTGCAATATTCTTACGCCCGTGTTATACACAATGTTTTTCATCACATTTGCGAGGAAATAAATAACAACAAAAGACAGAAAAATGTAAGTTTCATACAGCAGCACCAATCAAAAATTGACAACTTCACTTCCAGATCAGTGCTAGTAGAGCGCGCAGTTCAATATTTCAACCAATCACAGAGCAGTATTCTTGCGGGGCGGGGCGTCGTGACCAACTAGATTTTTTTATTCAACCAATCACACAGCAACCAGATTTGCTTAAGCCAATCAGAGGGTTCTATTATTTAAAAAAAAAACCATAACGCCCATGGGCGTAATATAGCCCATTACAGCTCAGTACGCTTGCGTATAATAACACCATTTTCGAGCAAGTGTGATGAAAAATAATTATTAGCTATTCTGCTAAATAGCATGTAGATTACGAAGAAGTTGTGTATTTATTACATGCAGTGAATAACAACAAGCAGTATTAGATTTGCCTCTTGAGCTGCTCCATGCATATCGCTAAATGTTTACCTACTTTAAGATTCAATAACATAGTGTATAATTCAAATCTTGCGTGACTTTTGGGACAAGGTTTTTACGAAGTAGCATGCATTACATGTATATCCATGTAATACATGCTACCATTAAACATGAGATGAGAATAATATCTTTATTTACAATTCACTCAGAGAAAAGAGAACACGATGTGAAGATAATTAAATTATGTTTATAATTTAATTAGTACATCATGTCCTTGGTTAATTTTACAGTCATGTCTACTTTTAAACGACTTGAGATGGGAGTAATATTTATATATTCACAATTTACAAATAGAGTGAACATGAAAAAAAAAATCGTGTACACGATAGAGTATCGCGTTGTTGGTTCATTTAACAATCATGCAATGCAACAATGACGTCATTGCCATTCATTATCGATATTTTCAAGAACAACCCTAGCTGCCATTAAAAGGTAACTTTCAGTACAAAATATCGAAAATAATGCTAAAACCTATTATAACGTACCTATAACGAATCTTAACCTGTGTAGGTACTCATTACAACATAGTACAATGCTTAGCTCTCGATAACGATAAAATTATCTAATATTTCAATAAACATGCTTATAAACTTTCCTGATTTGGGCCATTGTTACGTCCCGTATGATGGGCCATGATGGCCCATTATGTAGAGCAGCCAAAACGTACACCATCAACCAACTGATCTACGGATACGTTTTGCCTCGGAAGTCCAGATTATAGACAATACCTACTTAAATCTGTTAAAACGCGTAGAAAACTGCGTTGGTGAAAATTAATTATATACTTTGCAAGTTTCAGACCCTAAAATGTTCTATAATGTTCACCCTATAATGTCGGTTGTGTGTTACAGCTTCATTTGATTCGTCACCGGCTGATGACGAAGCTCCTCAGTCCAGCTCCATCGGCATCAAACTGCACCGCATGGGCCGCGCCATGCGCCAGCGCGCCGCCGACCCCACCCGCGAACCCAGCCCTCCTTCACGGGACCCTGTACAGACTCCTACTGGCAGCTCCACACAAGTTTTAGTAGCACAAACTGTCGTCGAAGAGGCTTCTCGGGAAGAATCCAGCCATGGAAAGCAATCTGATGAACAGTTTGAAGATGCGAATACTGCTTCTCAGATCAATTCCGTCACTGAGATAGAGATGTTGGAGCACGCACTGCACCACAGCCTCTCGTCCGGGGCCTTCGCCGGCCGCCTGCGCGTCAACAAGCTCACTCTCTCCCCCCGCCCCTCCCTCCAGCAAGTCATGATGCAACAGTCCGGAGACACCACTCTCGTCCTCAAGTCCAGCTTGCATCAGAAAATACACGTGACCTGCCAATCTTCAGACCGGACAAATCTAGTGGGGATGCTATCGACTACGCGGTTAAACTGTGGATTTTCAGGATTCCCGTTGCAAATATCGACCGTTGGGTTTGCTTTTCCCACGTTTCAATGTGAATTGAAGGAGAAAACGCCTCAAATAGTTCGCACGGATAGGTTGCGAGCGTCTGATGCGGGCACGTCGTACGAGGTCAGCGAGCCGACGAGCGCGAGCGCAGTGTGGCAGATTGAAGGTGTCAAAAAAGAGGAGGCCTGCCAGTGCGTAACGGGTGTGCCGGGGCCGGCCGAGACAGAGACTATCACCAAAGCTCCAAACCAAGGGACGGCAGTGTTCGTCTCGCCGAGCATTACACGGAATCGCGATGAAAGAGTTACACCCTACGCGGACCAGGAAAATGATCTGCCTTCTGATTACACCGCATCTTTTGACATCTTGGTGGGGCTTTTGAATGAAATACAAAAGATTACTTGCGGGTGCGACGCGACGAGCGCTGAAACTGTGAGTGAGCCGCGTGACTTCAGTCCGCAGGAGAACGTTCAGGAGCAGACGTCCGACGAGGACAAGGACGGTCACGCCAACTGCGTCTCGTTGTACATGTGCAATGACAGCAGCGATGACCTTGAAATCTTCGTCCCAGAAACTAAATCGGTCAGCGTTGACGCTACAGAGTGTAAGGCTGTGTGCGAAGACAAGGAAGTGTTGGCTCAAGTGGAGCGGCAGCAAGCCACCGCGAGCACCTCTCGGCAGGCTGGCTTATCCCCGAATGACACCGCCACGACATCCACTTGTACAACGAATGTCCCGACTGCGACCTGTTCCGTATCCGCTCTCGCTGAAAATTGTGAAATAGGCTGTAACACATCGAATGAACCCGACGACAAAATGAAAGAACTCGCGGCAACAGCAGCAAATCACGCTTCCGTCAAGTCGCTAGTGCCCTACTACAATAACATGATTAAGTTTAAGGTCGAAACGAAAAAAGATACTGCGTCGACTGAAAATCCTGTACCTTCTGCAATCTTAAGAAATGCCACTTCCAGTAACATTTTGACGAACGTTTCTGTTCAAACTGGCAAACGGGTTCCGAAAAAATGCGAGGAAGTAGTAATTCAAAATAGCAAAAAAGAGGTGAAGGAATTTATTCTGAATGCGGCTGATTTGGATTCCACGTTGAAGGTGAAGAGAGACATTCTGGTGACGTTTTATTCTATATTAGTGCTGACTGTATTCGCGGCTCTGGCATTCCCGGAGATGTTGCAGTTTGCGTAATCGATTGTCGGAATCTTTAGCGTAATCTTAAATAATGGAAATTCGTTGTAAAGATTAGGGTTGTTGGTTATTTATTTATTTATTTATTTGTGAAAGTACAAGTTGCCTTTACGCTGAAAAAGGCAGGATTCGACGTATTAATATGTCAGAAATAGTTTAATTTTATAAAAATCTGTTTACAGGCACATGATAAACAACTTTTTGGATTTTATTTTTACGTTTAACAGAACGCACACAGTCATCCTGGCGGTTGAACCTCTGGTATTTCAATGGAATGTATACAGTGGTTTGGTACCTTCTCGGTGTCTCTGTGTACCTTTACTAAAATCATGTGTACCTCTTCTGAAACGAACGACTTATGTTCAAAAATAGGTCCACTCGCCATCTGACGTTAGAATGGCGGGTCACGGGTGGACCTAGCATATGAACATAGACACCCGCCATCTTTACACACCTATGGACGCTTGCGAAACCAGAAGAATTTGTTGCTGACCCTTTATTGATTTGAGGATGCGTTGTCAGCAGAGACAGCAGCAGGTCCAGGTGAGGCAGGTCCCACACAACAATGCATCCTTGGGGGCTCTGGCTACCTTACTCATTGCCCGGACCATACAACACAAAATACCCACAAAGCAAGTACTTAGTGGCGGCTAATACACGGTGATAAATACTGATGATCCTGGTCTGTGAGTATTTGCAGCAATACTCACCACACGATTCTGCTTGGTGAATGGTATGAGCGGTACGCAGCTGTAAGGTAGAGCGAGATGGGGATATGGAAGAAGCAGAACTACCGTCTGGCCACCCTTTAATACTGACGCGATAAATAATTAGCGTTTAAAGGGCCGTTCGATACTGCTTGCATACTACTACTAGTATTGCTACAAATACTGACAAACCAGGATCATCAGTATTTAATCACCGTGTATTGGCCGCCATTGAGTTGTCATGTCAAAATCAAATGACAATGTCACTTTCATCCAAAACCATGGACTTAAGATACTCGGGACAGGGGGCCTACCGCCAACGACATTCGAAGTTTTCCCTCTCTGTTGCACTTACGTACGAATTCGCAAGTCTGACAGAGAGGGAAAACTTCGAATGACTTTCGCGGTAGGCCCTCAGGCTATAAGTTATGCCACAATGAGGGACGGAAAGGCTTCTATGCAGCTAAATTAAGAACTGGTCTTAGAACGTAGAGTTTATATTCTCTGGAGACAGGCTGAAATCACCCTCACATGTCTGCCCGTCGGCCATGCTCGCCCGTGGTGATGCGCCTTTACAGAACCGTTTGGACTGGTCTACAGTTGTGACTAATTGCTAGGTGTGTAATGGCCTTTTTAGGGTTCCGTAGCCAAAATGGCAAAAACGGAACCCTTATAGTTTCGTCATGTCCGTCTGTCCGTCTGTCCGTCTGTCCGTATGTCACAGGCATTTTACTCGAAAACTATAAGGTGTATTTGAATAAAATTTTGAGGATAGGTGTATTTTGTTAGCCGCTACATAGTTTTGTAATTAAAATGATAAAAAATAATTTTTTAGGGGTGCACTCCATACATAAAACTAAAAGTCAAAAAAATTTTTTCATTGTGACCCCCCGTGTGGCACATCAATCGATAGGCCTTTCAAAATAAATATAAGGTTTCTTGGCATTTTTTTTGATTAAGTGAATAGGGTCGGAGATAATCGCCCCGAAAGTCACTAAAATTCTGTCCCCCCCCTCAAATTTTTGAACGGTGTATTTTAAATATATGGAAAAATTCATGGACATATGGCTTATTAATTTCATTCACAGAAAATTGTTTTGAACAAGATCGTTTCAGAGGTTTTCGAGATATTGCTGAAAAACTGCCTTCCTCAAAGAAAAGGACGTAAGTGCCGTAAAATTTCTGTGACGATACGACCTTTTTAATAGGCACGGAACCCTTCGTTTTGCGTGGTCCGACACGCACTTGGCCGGTTTTTTTTATATAGAGAGATACGCTCATAAACGTAGATCTTTTGCTTATATAAATAGTATCCTATAGCTGAAAACCAACTTAACCCTTAATAGGGCAGAGGAATTAATTTCTGAAAAAAAGAATTTACGCAACTTTTTTAGACATCTACTGTAGCCATAATCAACATACTATATAATTTTTTTTTTCAGGAAATCATTTTCCCTGAAAAACAGGGTGGTAACTATTTGACCATTGCCTCATAATAGCATGTAGCACGTGGTAACTATTTTACCGCCGCCCCATCACGCTGCTTGAGGCAATACTATCCCCAGATTGATGATGTGTGGACATACCGTCTGTAGATGCACAATAAAAGCTTTTAAAGCACGGCGTGACACGTAGAGCTACTTTGCATACGTCACACCGTACTCGCGATCGATTTTGTTTTTTTTTCGTGCTGCAGAAACGGCACCTTGAGAATTTTTTTGGTCCTCGGGATAGTGTGGTAATGTATTTAGGCGGATTTCATCCGGTACTCCAAATATTCCTCCTTTTTTAGGGTTCCGTACCTCAAAACGAAAACAACGGAACCCTTATAAGATCACTCGTGCGTCTATCTGTCCGTCTGTCACAGCCGATTTGCTCCGAAACTACTAGACCGATTGAGTTGAAATTTGGTAAACATATAAATTGGTGACCTTACGCGTAAAGTAAATTAATGAATTCTGAAGAAGTCGCCACTGGATAATTTAAAAAAAAAGTTTCGCAAACTGTATTGTGTGACATATCAGATAAAAGCGGTTGTTGTAAGCATATATATTTTTTATTATTTTAGCAAAAACAGATTTGAAGTAATTTAGGAAAAAAGACAATAATTGACCCCCCCCACTTATCTCCGAAACTACTAGGTTTAAAATTCTGAAAAAAATATGGAAAATAGTTCCTTGTCTCAAGATTACAGGAAAACCTATAAGAAGTTTGAGTATTCAAAGCAACGGGAAAATTCTCAATATTTTTGTGTATTATGTACGGAACCCTCTCCACGCGAGTTTAACTCGCACTTGTCCGGTTTTGTTTATATACGCAGCTGCTGCAGACAGTTTCTTTTTGGTCGTGAATCCAGAAAACAAGAAAATAGAAAATAAAATTTTAAAATCGATCCGTCCTTTTTTGACGGTACCGGGCAATGGTAAAATATTTACCACCAACCATGAACTGTCGTTCCAATAGGTGCGAATAGATATTCTAAACGGCTAACACGTAAATAACTTGGTAATATAGTGTATTACTACGTAAAACAACAAAAACCACCTACCGGAATCTTGCTTGAACAAATCGGCAACAAGTATTTATCGCACACGACAAAATTGATCGAAATTTAAATTTCCTGATAACCAGCCACAGACCTATGTGTTGACACTTCACAGTGTTGCCAACGTATTTTTTTTATGATAGACAGATTATGTATGCGTTCATAAACCTAACGGAATGACGTTTATGTCAAATAGTTTTTAATCTGTGTCCTCCAGAGCTAAGTGGTAAATATATGACCACTGCCTTATTAAGGGTTAACAGCTGAGAGATTTGATTTAATAGGTACTATTTTGTTAATTAGAAAATACTTCATGCTAGTTGTTATTTGCTGCGTGTATTTGAGGGCAGAAAATATAATCATTAATCTTAGTATGGTATTGCGTGCGGTTTCGGAACGCTCCCATAAAATAAATAAACATTGTGTGTGTGACATCAACAAGGCGCGAGGCGAGCGTGAAAATTTATTTCGTTGAGAATATTTCGTCGTACCAAAATATTGTAAACTAAACATGGACACTGACGTAAAGGGTTTTTGCAAGGTATGTTACGTCCAATATTAATATGTAATAAAAATACTGAATTTTAGGTTATGTAATTGTATTTTTTTGTAGAAAAAGAGACCTGAGGGACTAGTCGCAGCAAATATAAATAATACAGCGCCCGTGAAAGAGATCTTTGATGAATTTGGGGATAGTAATCAACTGGCGGCAATGTTTCTCAACTGGAGCAGAAAACCCCGGTATTATACCCCCTACTACACAGCCAAGCACTTCGTGAATCCTGGGCACCAACTGGCGGCATTCCCGGACGACTGGGATGGAAACATAGGGCTTGAATACTTCCAATCGTTCCCATACAAGTGCATGCAGCCTAAGATGCTGGCAGCAATGGCCAACCAGCTTAAAGAAGACCCTTTGGCTGCATATATTAAATTGAAGGATGATTGGCACCATCAGTTGAAGTGCCAGAAAGCAGCTGCTAGTAAGTAGTGTCATTACGCCAGCTAGCCGCTTAGTTGAGGAGATTAGTTAAATAATAATAATAAATAATTTATTTCAAGTTACTTACAGACTCTTAGGTATGGTTAGTGTGTTCTTATAGCTATGTTAACATTTTTAATATACTATACTATATCATTTTAATCAAGCATTTAAGTAGGCTAAACATAATAACTACCTCTAGAAACATACATGTCATTACAATGCCTCAAATATGGCAGTCAAACCCCTCAGCCAGCAAACGCAGGATCTGGTTGGGGCCCGCACCCAACGCACCAGGGATGTGCATCGCTTGCGCATAGTCATATATGTGCGCTTCAGCAAACATCCCTGATGCGCTACAGAAGCAGGGCAGACCCTAAAGGATTAAAATTTAAGTTAGTTTTACTGGGCATTTTCCGCAAATCGTCACCCAAAGTGCCTATTTTGCGTGTAATGGCGAGGTAACTCTCTAACTCTAACCACCTCTAGAAAGTTAGTTATGAACCAATTGTAGGTAGTTCAGTCAGTAGTTATTCAATATTGAACCTATATTTTTTTTATTTCAGCAAGGAATGTGAATTCAAGGCACCCTCTGGTGGAGAAAATAAAACAACACAGTGATAACATTATTTCATGTCCGAGACACATTGTGAAGATGGCCCAGCTCTGGGAGGCTGACCCCGATCCATACTTTGACAGTACTTACAACTGGTACTATGCTGGAAACGGAAACATGCACCTAGTGTGCATCAACAACACGGAATATTTGATGTGCTGTGAATTCCATTTTTGTTGTAAGTGGCTACCTTTATACCGGGTGGCACATTTAGATCGGTCAGTATGGGAAAGTCTGAAACTATAAGACATAAGAAGATCTCTTCTTAGGAACCATGTCACCGATTTTAATAACAAGAAAAACTACAGTCATACATTAAAAAAAACGATTTGAATGTTGTGTTGAAAACAATTGTGGTAATTTCGAAAACTAAATAAAATTAATAAAAATAAAATAAAGGATATGAATGCAATGCATTTTATTCATTATAGACATCATGTATGCTATTACTAACATTATGCTATTATGGTATTAGTAACATTTACTGCTTAAGATCTACACAATCGTTATGTAAATAGATATAGTGTTTGTTTTATTTTTCAAAACGTCCGGGTTCGATTTCCGGGCTGAGTACAAGTTTTTTTTTTAAATATCTTAATGCAGTTTTTCTTGTTACTAAAATCCATCACGTGGTTCCTAAGAAGAGATCTTCGTATGTCTTATAATTTCAGACTTTCCCATACTGACCGATCTAAATGTGCCACCCTGTATATGTAACGTGATAAATCAACCCATAGTTGTTTTATGTCAAGAAACATACTTGCTGGGACTAGTGTTGTGGTTTAGCGCTGGCCGAGCCTTGAAGACTTGAGCTGTTAAAGCTAAAATTTGCGTTGAATGTAGTATTGACCATACCTACTATGAAATTTGATTTCCGCTAACATAAGGTTGTCTGGAAGAAATCACTGTAGTGTTTGCCTCTACTTGTGTTGATTATGTTCTGTACAGTGTTCTTTTATTGAGGTTTGTATTGTACTAAGAAGGACTCATAATACAGTTAATTGACGGATTTATAAAGCCTTATTGCAATGAGGTAAAGTTCATAATTGGACACAAAAGTGTGGCTTTTACATAAACATACAATTTTAACATTCAATACCATATTCCTAATTTGTTTCAGATTTGTTTGAATTTAACAGAGCTGCACTAACATATGACAGGCATTCAGCTACAATTTTCGACTGTGGTGAAGGCAACAACATCTGTGAGGGCATTTGCTCATCACAGCACATCATAGCCTTGAGGACAATGCATAAAATATTTGTGCTCAAGGTGGTTACTACAGAGGAAAAATTAGAAATGCAACAGTTAAAAGTATCGGAATCAAAAATGGCATACACTGGGATTTCTTTTGATGAACATCATAAGAATATTTTGTATGTAACCGACTTGAATAACACATTGAAAATAGTAAACTTAGACAGGCTCACAGCCAGAACTGTTGAGCTAAAAAACTCTGTTAAAAGTTTAGTGAACAATTGGAACACCGTGATTAGTAATGAACGCGCATATTACACACATGTGTCTACAAATGCAGTGACACTGTACGACAAACGAGTCAACAACGCTGTACGCCGGTGGAGCAATCCAAACAGAGTGTCCGATGAAGCCTGCTGCAATCTCATCAGTGCTGCGAAATACTCCCCAGGCAACCCATTCCTTTACGTCGCCACCAATCACCATCTATTCTTAATGGACATGCGCTACCAACAATACCAAGCTCTCAAACCCATACAGAGGTGGACGCACGGCATGCAACTATTCCCCACATACATATCAATCAGTAACTTCGAATACGATAAGCAATTAATCTGCTTGTCGAGCCAATGGTGTGAGGATACCTGCGTCGTGCCAAACTACGTTCACAGGGACTCGTGCGAGCTGGAATTTAAGGGCATAACGATACCGTACCGTCTGCCCAATATACTGGATACGCTACACGAGGCTAGACTGCAAGCCCTCTGCACGGATCATTACAAGCTCATTGAGAACAGACTGGTGGCCGCGCTATCCGGAAGCCTGTTGCTTGAACATGGGGAAAAGTATGTCGTGTTGTCCCAAAATAGTCTCGGCGATGTGTCGTCACATGTCCTCTACCACCCGGAGTACGTGTCCGCGGGAGAGGACGACGCGCCGCGAGCGCTCCACGAGTGGAGCCTCGACTACGAGGTCGAGAAAAAAGACTATGTAATGTCATTCCTAATGGACATCAAAGATGTATGGAAGCGCTTAGGGAAGGTACCAGACGGTGAGATTAACAATCAGTTTGAGAGTAAAACGAATTTTAGTGAGCAGGAGGTGATGGAGGCGTTTGAGAACGAGGAGCTGGACCCAGCGCTTCTGGACGTGTGGCTGGACGAGGACGGAACTCAAATAGATCTGAATGATGGTGATGACATGTCCGTGTCGAGTCTGTCACTCCATGTCACGAAAGAATTTGATTAAAGCGTTCAGTGACATTCGTGGTTTGTTGATGATTTTTTTAACCTTTTCGACGCTCTGTCAAAGCGAAAAGTTGTCAACCACGCGCCAAATCAACAAGACATTTAGTGCGGAGTTAAAATGTCAATGCAAGAAGGTTGCTATCGCGCTGGGCTCCATGACGAATATATCAGTCGTTGGCGTGGAACCTGCGGTGCGGATATATGCGTCGTTGGCGTCGAAAAGCTGTTTGTTTTTTTTCTCTTGTTTATTTGGGTCAATCAACTTTTTCTTGTTGTTATTCTGTCCCGATAAGCCAAGAGACAACAGTGACAAGTTTCTTAGAAATTATACTATAAATTGCTAAGGAGATGCCCTACTATGGTATGGGTTGACCAATATACCAAAAACATGTGTTTCGTAGATTTAAACCGCATAAAATCATCGTGACCCAGGAGACGTAACCATAGCAACGAGCAACAAAAAATAGTTAATTGGCCCATTTATTAGAAACAGATGAGAAATTAAACACTTTTTATTAATAAACAACTATATTTTCTATCTAAATAAATGACTTGTATTACAGATTCTCACTCATCCAGTCGGATAACCCATGCAGACATTCACACAAACAATACGTAATTCATTAACATAACAAATAGTGTTGTGGCGTCATTCTAAACTTTACACGTGTAAGTACTTACTTAATTTGTAGCAAAAAGTAAAGTTTACAATGCCGCCCGAACCCAACTAAACCTATTTTATAATTACATCGAAGCCAATAATGCTACATGATGAGCAAAGATCGGAATAGATACTGCCGTGTACACACGGCAGTATCTACACGGGCGTAGCCAGGTTTGAATTTCGGGGAGGCTTCAAGAAATTTCAGGGGGAAGGGCTCAAGAAAATAAAATAACAAAAATATGCATAAAATTAGGTACACTAATATTCAGTTTCATGTAATATTTTGAACATTTCGGGGGGGTTCGAAGCCCCCCCTCTCCTTCCCCCACCCCGGCCCGTGGCAGTGTAGGATTTAAAGACTTGACTAAAAATTAAAATACCTATTCCGAAATCTGACGATGTGACTTCTACCTTAGAAGATATCAATGCAGTCAAAATACCTTATGTCATATGTAACTTTATGTAACTTATGTAACTTTATGTCATATATACTTTGACCGCATCAATATCGACTGTTCTTATACCTCGACTGTACATTTTTTGTATAGATATTCATTTGAGCAGATATGGAAGAAATATTGGTGGGTGAATTTTTGCCACATATTTAGTGCGTACAGTATAAGTTAATAACAACCTACGTGCATCCACATGAGGTCCTGTTTAATCTTGAGTCCCTGGGCGACCGAGCTCTGCTCGGGTGAAAATAGAGAAAATACGGGGAAAACTACAAGATCGATTTCTCGCCCCAACACTATATTCCAAATTTCATCGAAATCGTTAGTCGTTTTCGAGAACGTGATTGCAAATTAAAATGTAAAAAATTCTCGCATCGCCTCGCCTCTCATCGCCGCTGTAAAATCTCAATTATGAAGGCCACAAAGTATCAACTATGCAAAAGGATTAAAGCCTTTGTAGCATTCAATCGGATTTTTCTACATGTCAATAATCTAATTCCATGTTATACAGCAATACTCATTTTGTGCTATATAGCCGTCTTATATGTAAAAGTCAACATATTGCACTATAACTTATAACCGAAAACAGTTTTGTACATTCTGAAAGAAAATGACATTATTTACAATGCATTACGAGGGTAAATAAAACGGAATAATTTAAAATTATAGGTATAACTATCGCCCGCGAAGTTTACCCACCATTTCATCTTCTTAAGAAACTACTTCTGAGACAAAAAGTACTGATAAAGTGAGTAGTTTTTTCCTGTCAAAGTCTTTATGATATTGTCATAACACACAACATTGAATTTCACTTGGCTTGTCGAAAATGTTTTTTCACTATATGGGGTAGTGTGCAATGCGCCTAGGTAACCAACTGACAAAGTAACTTTTGCC
The DNA here is from genome assembly GCA_932294315.1 of Epinotia nisella. Classification (NCBI taxonomy): domain Eukaryota; kingdom Metazoa; phylum Arthropoda; class Insecta; order Lepidoptera; family Tortricidae; genus Epinotia; species Epinotia nisella. The sequence goes on from OW028686.1 coordinate 18,218,139, forward strand.
TTTGCAATATTAGTACAAATTAATAATTATATTACACTTGAATCAATTAAAGTAGGAATGAAATCAACTTCACTTTCTTTTAATACTGGCTACTGATTGATACTGTACGCTATTAAAGGTTGCATATGAAAGTTGAAAACTATAAAACGAAGCGAACTTTTAATTATTGAAGGGGTTAACAATTAGTCAGTTCTTGAGGCTGAAATAAAGACTGATGATTGAGGCTGAGAAAAGCTGAAATTCCAAAATGCGAAGTATAAATGCCAATGTTATAACAATAATTTTTTCGTTTATAGAGGCGGGTGAACGACCCGAGCCAGTTTCTAGTAAGTGCGGGTTTTTGGGGCTGTATGGCCCGATTCTTCCATCTGCTCCATGAGCTTCTGTTGGTTGTCGCGAAATGCGACGTTATTGCAAGGTAATAAGGTCGTCTTGATGTTTCTACGATGTTGTTTAAGTACCATTTTCAACCCGCTAGGCTGCTCTGTTCGCGCTCTCAACAGTCCGCACATCGGCTACGAGCGTACCGCTACGAAACCGCTGGCACTGAGTAAGATAATTCATATTTATCCAAATCGAGGCCAAGCTGCGTTACGAGTGCTACGCCGTAGCAGAGGCATGACGGCCTTGAAAGAGTTATTGAACCATGAATGTGTCAGTGCCAGGAACCCGTTAGAGCGCTCTACTCGTAGACGCTTCCTATACAAACGGTCCGCACATCGGCTACGAGCGTACCGCTACGAAACCGTTGACACAGAGTAAGATAATTAATATTTATCCCAAGATGCGTTACGAGTGCTACGCCGTAGCAGAGGCATGACGGCCTTGAAAGAGTTATTGAACCATGAATGTGTCAGTGCCAGGAATCTGCTAAAGCGCTCTACTCGTAGACGCCTCCTCTACAATGGTCCGCACATCGGCTACGAGCGCACCGCTACGCGACCGTAGACACTGACTAGCGGCGGGTGAACGACCGGAGCCAGTTCGTGGTGAGCGCGGGTTGCTGCGGTTGCTTGTCGCGCTCCTCCATCTGCTCCATGAGCTTGCGCTGGTTGTCGCGGAAGGCGGCGATAGGGTCGTCGAACTGGCTGTAGTAGCGCAGCACGTCGCGGACGTCCGATATTGATGACATTGCGATCGCTGTCAAATATACAAGTTAAATTAGAAAAAGGGTTTACATCAATCAAAATTAAATGATCAAAGTATTTTTTGACGTTCCACTTCTTCCACTTCTGCCGGCCGGCTCCAGTCCACCACGGTCACCTGCCACACGGCGACATCCAGAACTGTAAGGTACTCACTCTGGAGCAGATTGGCCAGGTCGAGCAGCGCGGTGTCGTCGTCGGCGCCCTTCCACTTCTGCAGGATGAGCGCGTTCTGCGGGTGCGAGCTGGTGGCCTGCCTGCTCCAGTCCACCACGATCACCTGCCACCACACGATACTATCAGAATCTAACATTTATTCGTGACACTAGTAGACTAGAAAGACTAAAGAATAAGTTTCTGTCAAAAAAATCATTTTTGGTACAAGATTTTATTTTGCCGACTGTCTTTTCCATACTTCAATATTTTTTTTAATAATATTTACCATTTTATCATAATGTAAGTCGCTTTTGACTAGATACTCATGTAAATTGACAACCCTGAACTACAAACACCAAATCCTCCCCCTATCATCCCAGTACACCCCGTTCGTAACACCAACTCTCCCCATTCATGGCCCAACTGTCCCCATTGTCGTCCCAACTCACCCCTCAATACATGGCTACTCACCCCATAAAAATCCTCAAATACGGCTAAATCGTTTTCTATGTTAAACTATTATAAATAAGGAAAATATAACTTATACTTTTCTGTTTTGAATAATCCTCGTAAGTATATAAACGATATCCGTAAGGTTGAAGAACACTTACTTTGGCAAATTTCACATAAAAACGAAGTTAAATTCATCAACTTTTACAATGAATTTGTGTTTTAAAATTGTATGATTTGTGCAACTTAGTGTTGCCAAAACAAGAAAAATATGTCTAAAAATATAATCAAATTACTTTATGAGCAACCTGTACCCGAAAATTAAAGTAGCTACTGAAAAAAGAAATTCTGGATTGGCATCCCTACTCCCCCCCGCAATCCCTACTCACCCCATCAGTTTCAGATTCTTCAGCTGCGTCAATTCTTTTTGATAAATATAAACAGTTTCCTCACTTACGTTTTGGGTCAGTTACGGCACCTTCCTCGATCGGTCTCATATTACAAAAAAATATATTAAATATGTGTGGTAAACTGACACTGGCAATGATATTGACACTTGCAGCAGCTATATTGGTCATTACCAGTGTCAGTTTACCACAGATATTTAAGATAGTTTTTTGTAATATGAGACAGATCAAGGAAAGTGTATAATCAGGCATTTCTAAAATTTTCATCCATACCCCATTGTGCACCTTGTTGTCCGGGTCTACTAGTGTCTAGACGTGAACTAACCTTGGACAGGTCCCTGTTGAGTCCCTCGAGGTTCTTGACGTGCACGCCGTCGACGAAGTGCGTCGAGTCCCGGAACAGCCGGTACGCGATCATCTTGTTCTCCGGGTCCAACTTGTCGATGACCGGCCAGATCATGAACGCGTTCTCGGATGTGAAGATGATGACTTCGAAGTCGGAGGCGGCTACCGTTTGGAGGAACTGGTCGACGCCGGGACGCTTTTTAAACCTGTAATGGTATGCTGTTGTTAAGGCGATTGTAATAGCGTGCGTAACGGTGATGAAGATGTCAAATGTATTTTTTTTAATGCTACGACGGCAAACCCTCTGAGACAGTAGTACTACCAAGTAGTACTAGTGACCATAACTATGTTGTACAGAGTGGGGCTCCTATTTCTGGTCTATTTGCCCTTCGGGCATGTGAAGATACCTAACGAACCTAACCTACCCAATTATATTAATTTTTAAAAATATGTTCACATGTTCTGGCATCATATGTACTACCAGTTGTACTTTTAACACTGTGTGTGTGGTCTATGACAAAACCCGAATGATTTTCTATATATCTATCCTATATATATATATACTCACCGGCAGAAAATTTAGCCCAAATAAAAAAGTTTACTATGTAGAAAAAAAATTGTTCAATTTATAGTTTGAAATTATGAAAAGTTTTTGGGCCAAATTTATGCCGGTGAGTGTATATTTAGTCCGTCTTGGATATTGGACACATATTTTTTATTTTGTCAATCAAACAAGAAAGGGTGACGTCACATAATGCTAAAAAGTGTACCATAATGTGACGTCACCCGGAACTTTAACGGGCTATGTTGTCATATTTTTTTTGTTTGATTGTCAAAATAAAAAATATGTGTCCAATATTTTTTGATAATCTAACTGATAGAATAAATATTTTTTTAGGAGTTTTTAGTTAGTAATTATCACCAAGTAATGGTTGAGTCGAGTATAACGAACCATGTTGACTTCATAAGTCGATTGGTTGATACATTAGCAAGCGTTACAGAAATCACGTCAACTGCGGTATTCACGGCTCTCAGCAATGAACATAAACTGAGAAGAGAGTTGAGCATACCTCCAGCCAGTCTGGTATGACCAGTCGGGGTGGACCAGCACATCGGTGAATTCCAGCACCAGCGTGTAGGTGGGCTGGTACTGCGGGGGCAGGGGGTCGGGCAGCAGCTTCTCCCGGGACGGCTCCTTGATCATCTGGAACATGGTTAGGCCTTTGTAAGCTAGGCTGTTTGGAACGTCCGTGTCTTGGGCCATCAGTCAGGTCTGGCAAGTTTTTGATCATAGATTTCCATGCGTTGGTTGGACACGGTAAAATCTGCAACATGAACAGGACAGCATTCACTAAGACCAATCAGCTTGGAGAGAGATGGTGAAGAATGCCCACAGCCGTCATGTCTCAGCCATGAGGATATGACGAAGAAGAAGGTTCTTCAATCTAAGCATTTTAGGATATTCGGACTTCACCCAGCAGTAGGTAGGGCCAACTGAAGGCCCAACTAGTTGCAGAGGCCCTGGCTACGTGTCCAGAATGACCAATGACCAAAACTGACGTTGATTTATTTATTTAATCGTATGGTGTGTAACTCGGTCGTAAACTCGGGGTTTGTCAGCAGGCCATGGAGCGCAGCATATTAGGCCGTATCCGGAACACCAGGCTGCACTCCAAGACGCAAATATTAGGCGATGGCGGGACGAGCTAGACTCCTTTTTAAAAGATTGGCCTGGGGTTGCTCGGGATCGAGATGTCTGGAAACGGAGGGAGGAGGCCTTTGCCCAGCAGTGGGACACCACAGCCTGTGGCACAGGCTCCTAATGGCGTGTCTACATAAACTTTTCATGCAATAAAAATGATAAGTCCACATTCAAGGTCCCGAGCCACGTTGATTATGCATGTCGAGAGCCAAGAATTGAATTGACTTTACGCATATCGTAGGACTAGGCGGTGCATTGGTCAAATGTGAGCGCAGGTACACTAGGCTTTAGCTAGTACATTTACTGTGAAGTAGTGGTCAAGCGCACTGCGACAATATGGTATCCTAGAGACAGAAAGAGGAAGAGAGGACCACAGTATAAGAGATGGGAGGATGAAATCGTCCAAGTAGCTGGGAAAACCTGGACAAGACTTGCAACCGACAGAGATAAATGGAAAATTTTGGAGGAGGCCTTTGCCAAAAGGCAAACAGACACGTAACGTGAAAAAAAAACTATTAAATGCAAAATTTACAAAGCAATAATTAATTTTAGTTACTATAATTATGCGCGGCGCTGGCGCGACGACATCATGGCAGTGGCAGGCGCTACATGGACACGCAAGGCCATTGAAAGAGACACCTGGAAGGGATTGGAGGAGGCCTTTGCCCATAAATGGGCGTCCAGTTAAAAATTAATTAATTTTTAAATAAATAAAAAAAAAACCGCTTCTATCATATTCAAGTATTTTAAATGTTTTAATGTTATGCTGGAAATAAAGGCTATTTTATTTACTATAATTATCAAACATTCAATGCATTATAATCTGTCTTTTGTAGTTATTTATTTCCTCGCAAATGTGATGAATAACATTCTGTATAACACGGACGTAAGAATATTGCAAACTCGAGTCATCAAAAGCCAAGCCTTCGGCGTCGGGCTTCTGATAGACTCTTGTTCGCAATATTCCACTTACACCCCTCTATAAACATCTACTACTGATAGTTCTGTCAGTGTGGCAATAACCCAAGTATTTTCACGGTGGACCCATACGAATTTGATGATGAACCTAGGAGGTGGAATTGCGGGAACTTCTCAAATTTAAAAGGCACGCATATAGCTATTTCGGTATTTTCTATAGTAAGCCATGCATTTGCTTTCGGAAACCACACATTTTTAGGTGAAGTTGGAACTGAGGTGGCTCGTCCATGTGATGGCCACAGCTCATATGATAAACGGAACTCCTCAGTGGCGTTAGGAACTTCACAGATTCCGATAAGATCATTTTTGTTTTTTGAAGGTCAAGCAATAATCATGCAGTATTATGTGAATGTGAAGCGGGCGTATTCCTATTCTATTACTATGAGGTTAAAGTCTAAATTACTCAAACGATATTGTAAATGTAAATTAGAAATGAAATAACAATTGTATAAAACTGCAATGATAGGATTATGCGTGTTTATAACTTGTCTGAATAAAGGGCTATTTTATTTTATTAGTGGTCATGCAAGCTATGAGTAAAACTGGTAAAAGTTATGTATACTCAGCAATGACGATGCCTAAGCTCACCTTCTCATAGAATGTGAGTTCCTTCCAAGTCCTTTTCAGATACTGCAGCGGCACGGGCAGGTGGGAGAACTCGTCCTCCAGCAGGGCTCCGTCCTCTCCGCGCCGCGGAGCGCCCATTTCGATGACCATGCAGCCGCCCATCACTGTCATCGCTCCGCCAAATACTGCAAACCTGTTGGTTTAAAAAAAAATCATTTCGAGGGTACAGTCAGCATCAAAAGTAGCTACGCAAACGAAGACGTCAAAAGTCTTTATTAAAAGGGAATAAGAACTTTTGACGACTTCGATTGCGTAGTTACTTTTGATGCTGACTGTACTTTGTTTAGGTGCGTACGAATTAGAGCAGCCTCAGGTTGAGGCACGCACGGCGCCTATTTTGCTCTAATTTGTACCCGCTCACGCGCTGTGCGAGCATTCCTGAGGCTGAGCCGCTCAAATTCGTGCGCAGCTTATGCTTTGCCCAAAGCCCAATTTGGTCCCAGATGCAGTCGAGACGGCTGGGCCTTGGTGTACCGAGGCCAAGAAGTTCGGTAAAGACATTCGGCGGCACTTGAGGGAAAGGGGCTGCAACCCTCGTTCTGGTACTTACCTGGTCCAATGAATATCACTGGCCATTTAACATGGTAATGCTGCCGGTGTTTTCGGCACGTTTGGTCCAGGTGAGTATCGAAGTGAGAAAAAATTCAATTCAATCTATACTTACTTTAAATTTTTCCTATTAAAAAAAATAAAAGTTGGCGAATTTTTTTTCATAGTAAAATAATAAACTTTTCAAGGCAAAAGACTAGTTTTTTTTGAATTCCATGTATGGCCAAGATTTTATATTTTGATGCCATAAGGGTTATATTGCATATAATTAAATTACAGAAGTAATTTATTACGCCCAACACTGCTAGCTGGGATACGTGGATAAATAAAAAGCTTCATCCCAAATAAAAACAGGCTCTCCAGACAAACAAGCTATCTTTTTTAAATGGTTGAAATATTTGAAAGAAACTGTCTTCAATTAAAGGGGATTTTTTTTGTATAATCTAATCCCCCTGTATAGTTAAATACATCCCTTTCAAGCCCGTTGCAGAGCTCCTAGTCAAGAGGGTAGACTTTGATGTTTTATATTTAACGATTTAGTTGCATATTCTTTTGACTCTGATGCTTTATTTAATAGGTTGAGTAATAATAGCGGACACCTAAGACAATATTAATGGCACCTTCTTTGAGTTATCATTACATAAAAATCAATTATAATTCCAAAATATGTAAAAGGTAGTCTGTGTAAATCATAATTTATTGTCTATGCGGGTCATTGCATTTTGCATTTAAACAAATTTTACATATAAACTGACAAAAAATTTGCGGTGTGCTAACTTTTATTTAATAGAAATCTACTAAAGACGAGAAAAAAGCCTAAGTGGTTGCTAACAAGTGTATGTGTGTACAACAACTGTCATAATTTGATTTTATACATACCCAATTTTCATCCTGCGCCAGCTCTTCTCGTTCTCCTCAGTTTTCTCCTTATTCTCTTTCTCAAAGTTCTCCTGCTCATTCTTTATTCTCTTTGCCTCGTCCGTCACCTGGTTCTGCGGGAAGAACCGGCCCAGGATATCCACCTTCTCCCCAGGTGCCCCTGATTTGTTTTTATCACCTGGAAAGTAAGACCATTTATTCATTTACTTTTTAATATTATAGTTTTCCTATAGGGTTTGTAGAAGCAGACTTATGTATTGTATTTTGAGCACTTTTGTTAAATAGAGTATGTACAAAATAAATTCTGAAATGTAAAGTGAATGAGACATGATAGATTTAAATATGCTTCATACTGAATCATTACAAATATCTATATAGTTTTATTCTAAAACCTTCATAAAATAAGAAATCGATCTAACCTATATTTTCGGTAGCGTAGAATCTGAGGGAGTTAGCACTCACGAAACACATTTTATGTCGAGAGAAACTCGTCTTTTGCAGCTTTACTGTATTACAACACGCCGCTTTAGTTAGGCACAGTACTTTTCTGAGCGACATTTTCAATTTTCCAATTCACATTTATTTTACACAACAAACGTCAATTGCAAAACGAACGGCTGACCGCTGAAGCTGAAAGGGTTGTCAACTTTGGAAAATAAATGTCAAACTTGTCAAAGTTCTGTCAGGGTTTGTTACATAAAGGAAAAAGCACTTTCTTTTCCCTACAACCTACAACGCTGTTATTTTCTATTGACTTTTTTCGTCGATTTAATTCGATAAAACTTTGCTTTAAAATATACAATATTTTTTCGGTCTAGGATCCGGCAACGATAACGGCTGGATAATGTGAACTCGCTCTAATTGAATTATTCATATTTTTTCGTCTGGCAAGTATAGATTTTCGAATACCCACAGAACAATTCTGAGCGAATACCAAAATATACAGTGAAGCGGTTGGTCGGTTTCTTCGTGAAAATATTCCAATCAAAACAAATATGCAAATAAAATTTACAATAAATCGTCCTTACATAATGTTTTGTTGTAAAATTTGCGCTTATGTGTGAACATCGTTATACTATCTATCAGTCTATCATAAAGAATCCGAACGCTTCATTGAGAAATGACAATGACAGTGACAGCATCAGCTACAAAAAAATAGATCAAAAAGAAAGAGGGAAAACAAGGAATAGATAGAAGTAATTTTATTTAGCTTAGCTCGTAGTTCTTCATACTCGGCTGGGTTAGCTCCGAAATTTATAAAAGTTAAATAAATGACATGGCCACGAATAAAATGTCTTTGTCCAACAAACAGTCATCTCTGATGAATTTTGTGAAAAAGAGCAGTCGAGAATCTTCACGGAATAGTAGTCCAACTCCAAGGTGGGTATATTTACGATCCCTTTAACCTGAGTCCTGAGTAATTGAAGTATTTTGTAATAATATGTTTAAAAAATGGTTCTAGAAATTATTTGAGATTTATGGGTAAAGCTGCTGTAATATAAAAAATGCAATAACAATATAATAAAATGAAGCAAAGCTTTATTTACATAATATGTGTTATGCTTTTGCAATCTGCCTGAAATATTATTGGATTATATACATATCTACTTTATCTAATTATTTCTACGTAGTGATATTTTTGTGGGTAGTTAAAGTATTTTTTACAATTCACTTACACTGAAAGTGCGCCTTTATATGGTTCAACATAAACAAACACGGGAACTCGTCTATGCCCACGCGGCGGAGCGGAGCGGCGCGGGGCCGTGCGGGAATGGATTTCGGGCCAATATTTCCACACACGTGCCAGAATGATATGTCATGACTGTTAAAATTTCACCTTTTATTTATATATTTTTATTGCCTTGCATGATGCGAAAATAAATAAATAAAAAAAGTCTTGCACTGATGGTGTAGCATTTGTAGATGGTAATTATTGTTATTTTATTTTTGTTTGATATCATTGTTTGCTTGTTTTTAGTTTTAATGATTTCTTTTTGGTTTAGGTACCTACATAAATTGTCATTTCGGTTTTTATATAATTTAATTTCTGTTTATGTCCTATTTCTGTTTTTTGTTTGTTACTGTAGTGTATTAAATGTGTTATGTACCGTGTCCTCACTGGATGGACCCAACGGAAGATCAGCGCTGGCTGCAAAGCCAGCATCATGCTGAGTTGGGCCCATTTTGTGACATGGCACAGATTCTCTTTTTTTTCCTGTGTCTTTTGTCTTGTAATAATGTACCTATGTTGTGTTGTGTTACAAATAAATGTTGATTTGATTTTTCATTTTGATTTTGATGCATTGTTAAAATGTTGTATGATACATGTGCGGAGAGGTAATTCCCAACTCCCACCTACTTTCAGCACTGGTATCATAAATAACTATTATTTCCTTGCATGATGCATTGTAAAATGTTGTATGTTACACGTGCAAACACTCCCTGACGGTCTTGTTTTGGTCATCATCATCACTTATTGGGAATTACCTAGTACTTTCAGCACTTGTATCATAAATAACTATTTTCATGTTTACCACTAAGGTATTGTTCATATTGCAATATTTTTTTTTGATTGATTGATTGATTCAAAATATTCTTATTCCTCAGCATTGACAATGAGCAGGTCTCAGAAAAGAAATCGAAATTTGTATGGAAGTCCAAATCAACTCCTACTTCCAATGCTTGTGAGTATCCATATAATATGTGAACTGGATTCGGATTATCGGGCTGTACATTATCTGTGCGGTGTCTATTTCCAGTCTGAGAAACACATGTGAACCCTAACCTAACCAACCTAGAGTTTGCTTTTGACCGGCAGGTAAGTATGTTTGACAGGCAGGTTATGTTTGACAGTTTGGAGTCATTGGAAGCCATTTTTGTCCGCGCTGATAATGCACAGTCCATAATAGTGGATGCGGATTATTGGGCTGTGCATTATCACCCTGAGCACACTTGGGCCTGGGCAATAATTGGAAGCCACCTTTGTCCAGGCTGATAATGCACAACCCAATAATCCGAGTCCAGAAAAAGTGCACTCGGATTATCGGCCCGCACATTATTTGGCCGTGCAATTATTGGCTCCCCTTAAAAAGCAGTGCAACATTTAAAAGGGCCTATTAAAAGGCATCCTCCTCTTTAATGGAATTTATATAGTTCTAAATTGGAACATAGCTGCATTTGCAAATAAACTCTACTCTATATATCGTTGATTAAATACAAAAGACACAACTCAAAAAAAAAATGTCCACCAGGTGTCTTTGTGCTACTCAGTAAAAGTAGTGAATAGTATTCACCAATAGTAATTACTTTTATTTTAGACACGGTATTCACTGAATACCGTGTCTAAAATAAAAGTGATTTCCATTTTTTTTTGAGTTGTGTCGCTTTTGTATTTAAGCAACGAATGTTGTATCAAATTGCTAAAGAAACAGCATTTTTTTTTGTAGGGTAGCAATAGCTAGAGAATAATTGAATAAAATTCAATTGAAATTCACTTACTTGCTTAAATTTAGTAAGCATGGTTTACCTGTTTTGCGCTGTTGTTTGGAATCTATAATAACATGCTGCACCAACCCCAAATAAATGGGAAAAGGTAAAACTGATGACGATGATGATTACCTGTTCTTGTTAAGAGTTTATTTACTTATTTCAGGGACACCACCACCATTCAAACAGAACCTAACTGATATCCCTTCACACCAAGTATGTAAAGTTTTTCAGTTTTCTGATTTTGCATTGTGCATGAGTTTTCTGTACAAGAATTTCCAGACTTTTGCTATATACTTAGCATAGGAATAATAAAATAGATGCTTTTTTCTCTATAATAAATATTAACCTTTTCAACACTCTATCAAAGAGAAAAGTTGTCAACCACACGCCAAATCAACAAGACATTTAGTGCGGAGTTAAACCTTATGTCAATGCAAGAAGGTTGCTATTGCGCTGGGCTTCTTGACGCATATATCAGTCGTTGGCGTTGAACCTGCGGTGCGGATATATGTGTCGTTGGCGTCGAAAAGATTAACACTGCCAGTTCGTAATTTTCAATAACATCAGTGAAAAAAAATAAAAATGATTTCTCTATTCCTTGAGGCTTTAAAATCTTTAAACCCAACATTTTTGAAGATATTAAACTCAGCTTTAGATTAATTTTTTTTTCAGCCCCAACACAGTCAGAACCACATAGCACCGGTGACCCCAAGAATGAGCCCTTCAGCCTTCGACCAGCCCCTGAAACTGAACAGTCACAACACAGTGGACAACAGTAATGACATGTTTGCTATGGATGTGGTAAGTCATTTGCTGCATATGAAAATGGCCAGTGAAATTTAGTTTTGTAGCAGTTTTAGTGGGTGCCACATGACGGGTGTCGCAGACGGGGCCGGCCTAGACGGAGATGGCGGGACATCCTGGATGTATTCCTCAGCAATAGGGTATTTTTCATATAGTTATTGATGAAAGTATTTTTTTTATATAGTTTTTCCCATAAGAAATACGAATAAAACACTATTTTGCTATAAAGACATGAGATTTATTTTTAATAAAATTTTAAATCGTAGGTAGTTTTATTAGCTGTATGTAAACGTGACCGAGAATGCCGACCGCCATTTTGTCGTCTGTGAGTGACATCAGAATAGCAAATCCATGGATGAAAGGAAATTACTATAAAAAAAAACTTTTTTTTCAGACTCAGGAATCCATAGTTTGTTACTATATACCTATTGGTTGATATATTTGTGTTCTTTTTGTTTTTGTTTTCTTTTTCTATTTCCTCGTTATTGTGTACAGTCGAGTTCTCCAATATATATACAGACAACCTTTCAAAAATATCTGTACACAGGCTTTATTATTTATTACTGACATAAGACACATGTGTAGATATTTTTTAAAGGTTGTCTGTATTGGAGAACTCGACTGGCTACTTATATTTGTTGGCATTGTATTAATATTATATCTTTATTTTTCTTTGATTTTGACGATTGTGATAAAAAATCTTATTTCTTTGACATGTAATTTTTTATCATGAAATAAATAATCTAATTTAATAGTAATCTTACTTGCTAAGGACACATCTTGTAACATAGTGACACTCACCTACTTTTCTTTTATCGTCACCATGAGCCTTTATATATTCTGCCATAAACAAGAAAGATAACCCATGAGAATGGATTAGGTCTTACAAAAATAAATTAAAACCTATCAAATCAAAAATGTCAAATCTATTTGTCTTTACTATATAAATATGCTTTGTCAGAACACCTCTCCTCAGACGGCAGGACAGTGAGCCGGGGATTGGAACCGTTTTTTTTTAAATCCCCGAAGTAGTCTAATATTTTGAATTATTTTAGGCTCTTAATGTAGGACTCTGTCATGTAGCCCGATCAAAAATGATATCATAAACAAAATAACGTATTAATACCGGTATTTTTGTATGGTGGAAATACTGGTATCCAATCCCTGCAGCGAGCCCATCTAAAAACCTTCCATTTAGTTATAACTTTGTTATTCCTTTCAGGATGACTCAATGGAACTCCCCGATGCATTTCTACCCAGTAATAAAACTCCTACACCAAAACACAACAGGTCTATTCGAATCAGTTCCAGCCCTTCACCTTCCAAACATGAAACCAGGGATAGGCTAGTAGAAAAGAAGATCTGCAAGACTCCAGACAAACCAAGTCCCAGGACGGATAAGGATCCTCTGAAGAATCTAAAATTAGATGGCACAATATCAGGGTTCTTGCAGAAGATCTCTCATCATCCAGCCTTAAAGAAAGCCAGTGAGGTAAAATACTACATTCTATTATTTATACATCGATTAACATATTCTTAAAGTAGGTACTTAAAATTTAATGCCCTAAGCCCCTTAACGATGAGATCATATACAATTTCTACAGTCAAGTGTTAAAATATGTGTGCATACAACTTACTCATAAATATGTCTCGGCCATGGGAACTCGCCGCTGATCCGCGCTTTCTCACAACTCAACGCACTGGCATCAGCACCGGAGTGTGACTTGCGTGGCGATGGATGTATGTGTGCGATGAATGTTTGAGATTATGTGAGGAGATGGATGACAGGCAATCAACTGTACCAATGTAATATATGTGTTTTTCAGATCAAATCAAATCATTTATTTCGGAATTAGGTATTTCCATAATTGGTTAGTAACAATGGTCTTAAAAAACTATGTTAGTAGGTATTATTTTATAAATGTATCAGTTGGATGGTCCATGCAACCTGTCCCAGTGGAACAGGAAGGGACCATCCAGGCGCGCCGCCACCGTCTGCTCGGGCTACCGCGCAGGCGCCGCAGCAGGGACGCGACCCGCTTACGCATGATGGCGTGAAACCCATCCGTGTGCGCTTCGCGAAGCATCCCTGATGCACTGCAGTGGCGCGGCAGCCCCAGCAACATCCTAAACCCATTATTATATTGGACGCGTAGGGCGCTGTAAGCCTTTTGCGTATAGTTGATCCATAGGCTGCAGGCTATGCTGCTGCTTTTAGTCCTGTTTAGTTTCGTTCCATGACGCATTGGGTTTTACTGTAATGTGTTAACATGTTTTTAATAAATAAATAAATGTCCCATAGCTCATATGTCAGCAAACTTGTACTCTTCTATTGTATGTTGGTGTTTTGTAATGTTAGTTCAATTCTTTTTACATTATTCTAGGCCCGTAATCTTCAAACAAAGGACATAGATGACTGTAGAACAATGTACATAGAACTATTAGAGAAAATAAGTGATGCATTTGACAGAATACCCAATTGCATTAAAGATAAATTCCCTGGCTACGACAACAAAACGTACGCCAAAATGAAGCTATTGAAATCGAAACTAAAGGCAGCAATGGTAAAGAAACCAGACAAATTGACTCAGGTTTCTAATTCAAATAGCCAACCTAGCACCAGTAATAACGGTCGAGAAAGTCCGTCATTACTAGATAACTATGATGATCTAAATGATTTTGAAGTGCCACGAAACAAACATCTTCTAAATGGGGAGAGATCTGTCACAACATCTGATACTTCGACACCAGAAATGCTCACATTTAATAAAGCAGTACCAAATAAAACGATATATTCGGACCTGATGGCTAAGAAATCTCTCTCTTTTGACGCGTTTTCGCCATCTAATAATAGTAATAATACAACTAGCAATGATAGTGCTCAATCAGATGTAGAGAATTTAGATACTTCAGAGAGTGCAAATAAAAGTAGAGGGAAATTCGTATTCAAAAAGCCCTCTAGATTGAGTGAAGATAATACAACACCAAATAGAGACATTCCTTCAAAAACTTTGGAAAGATTTAAATACGCTTCTGGAAGACTTAAACCGGTAGTCACCGAAGAAGCTCCAAAATACGTGCCTATAGCTAACAGCTCAGTTGGTTTCCAACCACCTGAGTTAAGTAAGTCATCATTTAGTAAACCGTGCACAGCTGTTTCACCTATAATCAAAGAACCTGTACAAGACTACGACGAAAACGAATACGAGATACCTCTAGACATGGACGATGATACAGACATCATTCCAGAGAGTTCCAAAGCCAGCGTTATTAATATAAGCGATTCTCAGCCAAGCATCAGTAACACACAGATGGTGAATGGTAAGGAGGTTGCGGTGGACGACGATGGCTGGCCGGAGTACAAACTAGAGGACTTTGAGGATGACATGGAGCTGGCTTTGGCGACGGAGCCGGAGGTCGTTAGGTTGATGGAGAATTCGGTGCTGGAGACCGAGGTGCCGAAGTATAAGGGCATGGGGAATTTCCATGAGGGAACTAAGAATGATGGTATTACAGGTAAGAAATTGTTTTTTTTAATGGAGTTGTAGGTAACATATTGTGGTTGATTTCTCTTTTTGTCTTTTCCTACAATATCAAAGCATCTGACGCGCTTACAAATGCGGTTTATAGTAAGTCACTTTATCCTCTACCCGCTCAGCATACAATACAATCAACTGTAATTGGAAATAGATTAAATACGAAAAGAAGTAATTGCAACTCTGTTCCAATTTTGAATGGTATTGAAGAGGAGGATGCCTTTTAGTAGGCTAGTAGAGGTTATAGTTATAACGAATAGTTGGTATTATATTGTGTTTGTATACAAACAAATCTATATGCGACCGTACGTTAGACATCTTAAAACATAAATCTAAAATATCCGTCGCCATTAGAGCACTTCATAATATTCAAATTAAAACCCTACTCCCTATACAACACGGTCCCATTTCGCAGGCGAATTCGATGGCATGGACTACCCGCACTCGTCGCTGATGATGGAGATGTTCGGTGACAAGTTCGGCCTGCGCTCGTTCCGGCCCAACCAGCTGCAGGTCATCAACGCCACGCTGCTGGGACACGACTGCTTCGTGCTCATGCCCACGGGCGGAGGTGACGTATGACATGTTCGGCGACAAGTTCGGCCTGCGCTCGTTCCGGCCCAACCAGCTGCAGGTCATCAACGCCACGCTGCTGGGACACGACTGCTTCGTGCTCATGCCCACGGGCGGAGGTGACGTATGACATGTTCGGCGACAAGTTCGGCCTGCGCTCGTTCCGGCCCAACCAGCTGCAGGTCATCAACGCCACGCTGCTGGGACACGACTGCTTCGTGCTCATGCCCACGGGCGGAGGTGACGTATGACATGTTCGGCGACAAGTTCGGCCTGCGCTCGTTCCGGCCCAACCAGCTGCAGGTCATCAACGCCACGCTGCTGGGACACGACTGCTTCGTGCTCATGCCCACGGGCGGAGGTGACGTATGACATGTTCAGCGACAAGTTCGGCCTACGCTCGTTCCGGCCCAACCAGCTGCAGGTCATCAACGCCACGCTGCTGGGACAAGACTGCTTCGTGCTCATGCCCACGGGCGGAGGTGACGTATGACATGTTCGGCGACCAGTTTGGCCTGCGCTCGTTCCGGCCCAACCAGCTGCAGGTCATCAACGCCACGCTGCTGGGACACGACTGCTTCGTGCTCATGCCCACGGGCGGAGGTGACGTATGACATGTTCGGCGACCAGTTTGGCCTGCGCTCGTTCCGGCCCAACCAGCTGCAGGTCATCAACGCCACGCTGCTGGGACACGACTGCTTCGAGCTCATGCTCACGTGCGGAGGTGACGTATGACATGTTCGGCGACCAGTTCGGCCTGCGCTCGTTCCGGCCCAACCAGCTGCAGGTCATCAACGCCACGCTGCTGGGACACGACTGCTTCGTGCTCATGCTCACGTGCGGAGGTGACGTATGACATGTTCGGCGACCAGTTCGGCCTGCGCTCGTTCCGGCCCAACCAGCTGCAGGTCATCAACGCCACGCTGCTGGGACACGACTGCTTCGTGCTCATGCCCACGGGCGGAGGTGACGTATGACATGTTCGGCGACAAGTTCGGCCTGCGCTCGTTCCGGCCCAACCAGCTGCAGGTCATCAACGCCACGCTGCTGGGACACGACTGCTTCGTGCTCATGCCCACGGGCGGAGGTGACGTATGACATGTTCGGCGACAAGTTCGGCCTGCGCTCGTTCCGGCCCAACCAGCTGCAGGTCATCAACGCCACGCTGCTGGGACACGACTGCTTCGTGCTCATGCCCACGGGCGGAGGTGACGTATGACATGTTCAGCGACAAGTTCGGCCTACGCTCGTTCCGGCCCAACCAGCTGCAGGTCATCAACGCCACGCTGCTGGGACAAGACTGCTTCGTGCTCATGCCCACGGGCGGAGGTGACGTATGACATGTTCGGCGACCAGTTTGGCCTGCGCTCGTTCCGGCCCAACCAGCTGCAGGTCATCAACGCCACGCTGCTGGGACACGACTGCTTCGTGCTCATGCCCACGGGCGGAGGTGACGTATGACATGTTCGGCGACCAGTTTGGCCTGCGCTCGTTCCGGCCCAACCAGCTGCAGGTCATCAACGCCACGCTGCTGGGACACGACTGCTTCGAGCTCATGCTCACGTGCGGAGGTGACGTATGACATGTTCGGCGACCAGTTCGGCCTGCGCTCGTTCCGGCCCAACCAGCTGCAGGTCATCAACGCCACGCTGCTGGGACACGACTGCTTCGTGCTCATGCTCACGTGCGGAGGTGACGTATGACATGTTCGGCGACCAGTTCGGCCTGCGCTCGTTCCGGCCCAACCAGCTGCAGGTCATCAACGCCACGCTGCTGGGACACGACTGCTTCATGCTCATGCTCACGTGCGGAGGTGACGTATGACATGTTCGGCGACCAGTTCGGCCTGCGCTCGTTCCGGCCCAACCAGCTGCAGGTCATCAACGCCACGCTGCTGGGACACGACTGCTTCGTGCTCATGCTCACGTGCGGAGGTGACGTATGACATGTTCGGCGACCAGTTCGGCCTGCGCTCGTTCCGGCCCAACCAGCTGCAGGTCATCAACGCCACGCTGCTGGGACACGACTGCTTCGTGCTCATGCCCACGTGCGGAGGTGACGTATGACATGTTCGGCGACAAGTTCAGCCTGCGGTCGTTCTGAACTAAGGACCTTCGTTGTTTTTTGCGAATTAAAGGGTTTAAAGAGACGATTATCAGAGTAATTTTGGATGAAAACGGAAGCCAATACCGGCCCTGAGACATTTTTGATTATATTATTGCAGTATGTTTTACCTCTGCGGAGCCGAGGGTTTCAAACGCTAGGAGATTCGCTCTTCTAGATACTTCTAGTTAGCCTATAAGTCGACAATCACTTTATATGTTTTCAGGTAAATCATTGTGCTACCAACTGCCCGCCATACTGACACCGGGAGTGACCATCGTCATATCGCCGCTGAAATCCCTCATTCTGGACCAAGTCAACAAGCTTCTTTCTCTTGACGTAAGTTTCCCATGACATCGTAGAAAAGTAAGAAAAGAACTTGTGTTACTTAAAACATGATTCAAAAGATTATTAGACTATAACAAATACTTGTTACACTCAGAATGATTACCTGAGATCGGAGTTTCCACGGCAAAACTAACGATTCTCGCAATCTAAGGATTCGCCTTCGCGTTCGGCTCGGACCGAAACATTTTCGATTTGTTTTATGCAGTAATTTTGAACCCCTGACGCAAAAAGAGGTGTTATAAGTTTCACGTGTATGTATGTATGTGTGTGTGTCAGCCTGTAGCATCGTAGTTCCGAAACGAATGGACCGGTTTTAATGCGATTTTTTTGTCCGAAACCTGACGTGATCGAGATGGTTCTTAGCTACGTTTCAACAAAATCGGTTCAGCCGTTTTTGAGATATTGAACTTTATATATATTTGCCGACAATCTTACACAAATCGACCTAGTCCCAAACTAAGCAAAGCTTGTACTATGGGTACTAGACGACGATAAACATACTTATATAGATAAATACATACTTAAATACATAGAAAACATCCATGACTCGGGAACAAATATTCGTGCTCATCACACAAATAAATGCCCGTACCGGGATTCGAACCCAGGACCTCTTGCTTCGTAGGCAGGGTCACTACCAACTAGGCTAAAGCGGTCGTCTGACCTTTGGCTGGAACTTTGAAATGAAAATGTCGGGGGTTTTTCAACTTTTCTAAGTTGTAGTCAAGCAATTCAAATTAGTATTGATGTTTAGATCCCAGCGGCGCACCTGTCCGGCGACGTGTCTCTGGCCGCGGTGGACGAGATATACCACAAGCTGTCTCTGCGGGAGCCGCTCCTCAAGCTGCTCTACGTCACCCCGGAGAAGATCAGCTCCTCGCCCAAGTTCCAGAGCATGCTGGACGCGCTGTACTCACGGGGGAAGCTGGCCAGGTCAGTATCGACACTTTTAAGAAAACGTTCAATTACCAGGAGCGCATGCCTCTCCAAGAGATTTCCTTTAAGTTTGTGTGTCGCAGAACTCGCAGCGAAAATATTGCGAGATCGATTCTCTACCCTCAACACCATTTTGTATTCACCATTGTGTTTTCTGAAGCGAGGAAACTGTTTATATTTTTAGAATAGAATAGAATAGAATAGAAGATAATTTATTTCAGTATAAGTATACAAAGACACAGTAAGTAATACAATTACAAAAAAAAAGAAAAAAAATGAAGCAAACGAAGAACTTATCAGCTATATACTAATTACTAACTTATACTGAAAAGGGTGAACACTCAGCATAATGCCGGGTGCTACTAGAGTACCCGACGCTGGTCTTCCGTGATCACCAGTAGGGAGCGTAGTTGCGCGTAGCTGCTAATTGAATCCCACAAATACTGGTGCTAAAATTTACGACAGTAGGTACGAAGCGGAGATGAAGCAAGTGAGATTTAATAAGAGAATAAATATTGTAATGGTATGGGAAATTTAATAATATATACATATATATATATATATATATATATATATACATATATAATGGGATATGTATAATGGGATAATTGGCAAGTATGATGAAGAGATGTAAAAAGAAGGAGTGAAGGTTCCATTACCGGGATGTTCGTTTTTGCTCAGTGAGTATGTATCTTTTTAAATTGGCTTTAAATGATTTTTCAAAAATAATAATATATTTTTTAATAATAAAATAATTGACGCAGCTGAAAAATCTGAAACTTTTTTCTGGTACTAAGGAAGGTTATTCCTATCACCAAAAAATAATCAGGCATGTCTAAAATTTTCATCCATTCCCAATTATTTACCAGCGGCGCTAGTGAGCACTGTAACGCCCTCTTAACGACATGTTTCCTATCACGGAACTGCCCGCCAAACTACCAGGAGCGCATAACCATTGAAGAACGCCCCCACCAGGTTCGTGATCGACGAAGCGCACTGCGTGTCGCAGTGGGGCCACGACTTCCGGCCCGACTACAAGCGGCTGTTCATGCTGCGAGAGCGGTTCCCGACCACCAACATCATGGCGCTCACCGCCACGGCCACCCCGAGGGTGCGGATGGACATATTGCATCAATTGAAGGTACGTACTACTTACAAAACTACCAGGAGTGCATAAATGATGATGATGATGAATTGAATGAATGAATCGTTGTCGCCAGGTGTCGAAGTGCAAGTGGTTCCTGTGCTCGTTCAACCGGCCGAACCTGGCCTACCGCATCCTCGAGAAGAAGCCCAAGAACGTCAACCAGGATGTCGCCAATATCATCAAGGGGAAGTTCTTCCGGTAACCGTCTTTTTATGTACACTCAGCATCACAGTTAGTAGCAGCCAAAGTGCCAAATATATCGCAACACATCCTTTCGAGGGCTGCACTTAAGTGATTATTATTATTATTCAGTGATACCCCACTCGACATATTTCGTTTGCTTTTTTTTTCAATTTTGGCGTCTGGTTGTCGCCATATTGAATTTTGATTAATGTCATGTCTTTAGTGACACACGCAAGAGTAAGACGGTTCGATTGACGTAAGAATTATCAAAATCGGTTCACGCGTTTGGTCTCTGGAGTGCCACATAGGAACAAACATACATACATACATACATACATACATACATACATACATACATACATACATATATAGGCTGTATAAAAACATTACCCTCCTTTGCGTCGCGCAGTCGGGTAAAAACAATAATATATCACATTAACAAGCAAAAACAGTTCAAGAAACTGTAACCCGACTTCGGAAGTTACTGAAAAAAAACTTTTTTCATACAATAGGTGTCACCTATGTCACCCTGAGGGGGTGAAGTGGGGGTGAAAATTGGAATGGAACCCATTTAGATTAAATTTGGTATCTCTAGATAGTTTGAGTCCCGGGAAAGGACAGGATAGTTTTATCCCGGAAATCATCCACTAAGGGGGTGAAAGTCTGTATCGAGCTACTATATAAAATCGAGTTCCACGCGCACGGAGTCGCGGGCAGAAGCTAGTCTAATATAAAAATCGGTTCAGCATCTTAAACGTTACCGAGCAACACACGTTAATACAAGTATAGACTGCTAAAAACATATCCTTTCCTTTAGGCCCTGCTTTCTCCTTCTCAATCCGTAGTCGGGTAAAAAATGAGGTCCGGCTTGATTAATAAATTGAGAGTTAAAATCGTTAGACATACATTCTTGGTTGGTTTAAAGAAGGAATGTTACAATTTGAAAATTAAATTATGAACCTACCTAAAAAATTACTACATGGGTGAATAACTTTTGGGCAACTTTTCTAACCCCTTTTCTAAGCAAGCTAGAGGTCCATGTTTTTTTTTCTAAGTAACTGTCATTTTGTTTCCTGTCTAACAGCACAGAATAACAATAAGAAATCTAGCAAATGAAAAAACTATAGAAGGCGAACTCCCAACAAATGTGTCCGCATGTGTGCGCATGTTCAAACTAAACGGCTGCTTGGCATCCTTTTAACACCCCGCCCCCACGTCCGCATACGTCCTGATAATGTCAACGTGCATCCTTTTTGTGGGGCCACTTTTCGGCGCCAGTTAGACTTCTATTTTTTTTTCGTTCGCTGAAGATATCCAACTTAAGTGTTCCTCCACAGGCAAAAAACAATTTAGCACCTTCCCGCTCATGTGATAAAGTTGACATTTCCAGAGACTCGGGCATCGTATACTGTCTCTCGCGCAAGGAGTGCGAGACCCTGTCCAACGACCTTCGCAAGGTCGGCATCCAGTCCGCGCCGTACCACGCGGGGCTGCCCGACAAGAAGAGAGAGCAGGTGCAAGCTGGCTGGGTCGCGGACAAGTATAAAGTGGTGAGTCTAACAAGGAAACGTACCCAACTGTCCGCCTCCGATTTGATTTATTTTTATATATGTTATCATCATCATATCAGCCGAAAGACGCGCACTGCTGGACTGGACATTGCTGCACCACCCGCATCCAGCCGACTCCCGCGACCTTTACCAGGTCATCAGTCCACCTTGTGGGGGACCCACGCCGCGCCTTCCGGTACGTGGTCGCCATGAGAGAACCTGTCGCCCCAACGGCCATCTGTTCTACGTGCAATGTGCGCCGCCTACTGGGTGAGTCGTCATCATCATCAAAGACGTCTCGTGCCAAATTACCAGGAGTACATAAATGTAAAGGAGTTCTTTCTTACTCGTATCTTCTCTCCCTTCAGATCTGCGCCACAATCGCGTTCGGCATGGGCGTAGACAAGGCGGACGTGCGCTACGTGATCCACCACAGCATGCCGAAGTCAGTAGAGGGCTACTACCAGGAGGCGGGCCGCGCGGGCCGCGACGGCGAGCTGGCCACGTGCCTACTGTACTACTCCTACTGTGACGTCGTGCGCTACCGCCGGCTGCTGGATAGTGAGACTGTTTTACGTTTATGAGTGCCTGGTACTCCAAATATACCATGGCAAGTACTATTAATGTAAAAATTCTGTACAGTGTAATGTTTTGCCATAGTATTTTGTCTGAACAAGGTGAAAACGAATTTTCCCAGACATGAGACCCATCGTGGTGACTACGTCTAAAAAAAAAAAAGACATGAGACCCAGCTAGATCGATTATTCGCCCCCGTAAATCCCCGTATTCCAATTGTAATTGAAATCGTTACAGCCGTTCTCGAGAACGTGATCACGATGATGTTGTATAAAAAACCGGCCAAGTGCGAGTCGGAGTTCAAGAAGGGTTCCGTACCATTATCTATTAAAACGGCAAAAAAATCATGTCTGTTGTATGGGAGCCTCAGTCCGACTCGCACTTGGCCGGTTTTTTAGTATTTGTTGTTATAGCGGCAACAGAAATACATAATCTGTGAAAATTTCAACTCTCTAGCTATCACGGTTCTTGAGATACAGTCTGGTGAGAGACAGACGGACGGACAGCGAAGTCTTAGTAATAGGGTCCCGTTTTTACCCGTTGGGTACGGAGCCCTAAAAAGAGGTAAATAGGTTATAAGCGCTCCACAAATGGCACACTAAAATTGAGTCGATTTCACCAACTTGCCTCAGTTTCGGGTCGTCAATGAAAATGTAAACGTGTCTCAGCTGTCAGATGTGCCTGGCTATTTTTAAACATGGAATTTCGAATAGACAACATATATACCTCTCTCTTTATATTACATCATTTGTATGTATAGGTATATACTGCGTGTATTTTTAATATTACCTCAAATTGTAACCAGAGGTAGGTACAGAACTATGAACCGATATTTCAATATCATAAGGTACTCCGTTGGTCTCGAAGATTACGAAATCATGCTTTTTGCTGGGCTTCAGTAATTGCATTTCATGAAAGCGAGTGAGCGCGTTCCCATTATTATGGCGTTAAAGTCTAATTTCGTGAAATCATCGTCTCTGTGGAATGCAAGAAGTATACCATAATAACGCCTTGCCCCGCCAACAGTGGAACGCAACGCCACGCCAGAAGCGAAACGCGTGCACATCGAGAACCTCCTCCGAATGGTGGAAGTGTGCGAGAGCGTGACGGAGTGTCGGCGCGCGCAAGTGCTCGGGTACCTCGGCGAGCGGTTCAGTCGCGCCGAGTGCGCGGCGTACAAGGCCGCGGCTTGCGACAACTGTCTGCAAGCCAACGACTACAAGGTATGCTGCCCTGGTACTTCTGTTCCAGTTTACAAAGTGGTAATTTGGAGCGCAGCGTACAAGGCCGCTGCTTGCGACTTCTGTCTGCAAGTCAACTACTACAAGGTATGCTGCCCTGGTACTTCTGTTCCAGTTTACAAAGTGGTAATTTGGAGCGCAGCGTACAAGGCCGCTGCTTGCGACTTCTGTCTGCAAGCCAACTACTACAAGGTATGCTGCCCTGGTACTTCTGTTCCAGTTTACAAAGTGGTAATTTGGAGCGCAGCGTACAAGGCCGCTGCTTGCGACTACTGTCAGCAAGCCAACGACTACAAGATAATTATGCTGCCCTGGTACTTCTGTCCCAGTATACATACTGAAAAGTGTTGATTTAACCCAATCAAGGTGAATGACTCGCATGTGAGTCATGCCTCTACGAGTGATTTCCGCTATAAGGCGGAAAAACGCTACTATGCGCTACGGCGTAGCACACGTAACTTTGCTTGGCCTCGATTGGGTCGGATTTGACCAAACATGAATTAGGACTTAATCCAGATATAACCTATTACTGTTTGGTGGAGTCCTTCGTTTTGACAAAGTGAAGGTTAAAATCAATTTTCAGTACACAGAGAATAATTCAAGCTTATAATGTGCTCAAACCTAAAACAGATTATTTTGTACAGACACCCAATGGATATGTTAAGGTATGTCATAACATAAATATCCACACATATTCAGCTGACATTCAATTAGTCATTAAATTAGATTTGCACTGCCATTTCTTACAATTGTAGTTTTAAAGGAGCAAACTTTAGTTACGTTTTGAATGCGAAACAAGACGAAGGACACTGATTGTTAAGTTTTGGATGTAATACCTAAAGTACACTGTTTCAGTCAGATACGATAGACCATATTCCTTGCCTTCTAGCCGGTGGACGTAACAGAAGAATGCAAGCTGATCGTGCGCTGCATCCGCGACACTTGCAACGGCCGCTCGTCCTTCACTCTACTGCACGTCGCGGACGCACTGCGGGGCTCCATGCAGCAGAGGATACAAGCCTTGCACAAGAGCCCCATCCATGGCCGGTGAGAGCCTTATTCCTTGCCTTCTAGCCGGCGGACGTAACAGAAGAATGCAAGCTGATCGTGCGCTGCATCCGCGACACTTGCAACGGCCGCTCGTCCTTCACTCTACTGCACGTCGCGGACGCACTGCGAGGCTCCATGCAGCAGAGGATACAAGCCTTGCACAAGAGCCCCATCCATGGCCGGTGAGAGCCTTATTCCTTGCCTTCTAGCCGGTGGACGTAACAGAAGAATGCAAGCTGATCGTGCGCTGCATCCGCGACACTTGCAACGGCCGCTCGTCCTTCACTCTACTGCACGTCGCGGACGCACTGCGGGGCTCCATGCAGCAGAGGATACAAGCCTTGCACAAGAGCCCCATCCATGGCCGGTGAGAGCCTTATTCCTTGCCTTCTAGCCGGCGGACGTAACAGAAGAATGCAAGCTGATCGTGCGCTGCATCCGCGACACTTGCAACGGCCGCTCGTCCTTCACTCTACTGCACGTCGCGGACGCACTGCGGGGCTCCATGCAGCAGAGGATACAAGCCTTGCACAAGAGCCCCATCCATGGCCGGTGAGAGCCTTATTCCCTGCCTTCTAGCCGGTGGACGTAACAGAAGAATGCAAGCTGATCGTGCGCTGCATCCGCGACACTTGCAACGGCCGCTCGTCCTTCACTCTACTGCACGTCGCGGACGCACTGCGGGGCTCCATGCAGCAGAGGATACAAGCCTTGCACAAGAGCCCCATCCATGGCCGGTGAGAGCCTTATTCCTTGCCTTCTAGCCGGCGGACGTAACAGAAGAATGCAAGCTGATCGTGCGCTGCATCCGCGACACTTGCAACGGCCGCTCGTCCTTCACTCTACTGCACGTCGCGGACGCACTGCGGGGCTCCATGCAGCAGAGGATACAAGCCTTGCACAAGAGCCCCATCCATGGCCGGTGAGAGCCTTATTCCCTGCCTTCTAGCCGGTGGACGTAACAGAAGAATGCAAGCTGATCGTGCGCTGCATCCGCGACACTTGCAACGGCCGCTCGTCCTTCACTCTACTGCACGTCGCGGACGCACTGCGGGGCTCCATGCAGCAGAGGATACAAGCCTTGCACAAGAGCCCCATCCATGGCCGGTGAGAGCCTTATTCCTTGCCTTCTAGCCGGTGGACGTAACAGAAGAATGCAAGCTGATCATCGTATTTACATATAATTAATTTTCCCCACCATACTACTCCTACAGTATTCCTCCCACGCCCCTTTACTGATCCTACCGGTGATGCTCAAAGCATCGCTCTATTACTGAGATGCCATGAGCATCACCAGTAGGATCGTTTAATCTTCTCTGTGTGGCCATGAGCATCACCGGTGGGATTAGTAGCTCATTTGTCAGGGTATTGTTTTGCGGTTTTTTGGTTGTATATCAACTTCTTTGATGTGAGTCGAAAAACTTAGCAGGCCCACTTGCATGTGGTACAAAGTAATGATAGCCCCTCAGAAGCTAGGTATCTAAAAATTCAAAACAGTCAAGTTTTAGTAAGTAACTATAGTGTATCCTCTGTAAAACAGCATTCAAAGTTTGGCTCTGGCCCTCAAAATAAATACCCTGAAAAATGAGCTTCCGATCCCACCGGTGATGCTCATGGCAGCCAACGTGTTAATTTTTTTCTAACTTTTTCCCATTGTGTAACGACAATTACCCATATAAAATGTATGGGTAATTGCCGTTACACAATTGAAAATAGTTAAAGCGTAGATTAGATTAAGGCTCTTAACTATGTTCATTTTTTTGCGATACACTCATATACAATGCAATGCTATTCAATTACACAATATTTATTAATTGCTTACTATTGATTTGTCATTTAATTGCTTTTTTTCTTTAAGTATATTAATTGTAATTTTTAATAAAAAAAATACAAATAATATTTGATGTAAGTTTTAAAAAAATGCATGACCAATATTTGGCGAGATGTTATCATGACTAAAACACTGTTCCATCTAATTTTGTACCATGTCTCTACCAAGTAAAATTTCATTTCATTTCATTTCAACAATTTTATTACACACTTCATTCCAACTGAATGTCCCACGTCACCGCTTCGATGTGTTTAATTTCGAAAATGATACAATCCTAAAATGTTTATCTACGATTCTACACACATACTATAAACCCGCTAAAAGGCGTTCAGAAACAGGCAGTAATGACCAGCATTATATTAATAAGATTTATAAAAATAAATTACTTGTCTCTGGCCGTAGGTAATTTTGTATTTTCATTAAGATATCGATATTGATAAAGAAATGACTATCAAATGTCGAAGCGTGGCCCAGAGGTTAGAGCAAATCATGACCAACTAGATTTTGTTATGGACATCTAGTTGGTCACGTTTTGAAATCTAGTCGGCCATGACGGTGCAATGGCGGTTATTCTAATGGTTCCCGAACACATCATTGAGGATTTATTATATGTATGTAGATAAAGTAGTGTAAGCAACTGTACATAATTAGCCTTAAAACACTCGTTTTCATAAAACCACACTCGTGATTTAAGGCTTCTCATTATTTACAGTCACATAAACTACTATTATAGGAAAATGAACTCTACTGCCAGCTTGTATATGACACAATTTAGCACTGTGCAGGTGCAAGTCGTGGCAGCGAGGCGACCCGCTGCGGCTGCTGCGACAGATGGTGGTGCGCTCGCTGCTGGCCGAGAAGCTGGTGGTCAACAACGACATCGCCAGCGCCTACGTCGTGCTGGGGCCCGCCGTTGACAAGTACGTGCCTCCCGGCGCCGCGCGACTCCTGCTGTCGTATGCGCTCCTGGTACCTGTTATCGTGGTTCATCAATTTTAAACTGATGATTAAAGGCTTTGGTTCAAGGATGTATCGAGATGAGTGTGACGAATACTTTAATTTTCTCATCGTCGTTCTACACTATCGGGCGATGATCGTTGATCGTGTGATCGTCTATAATCGGCATGATCGGCGATCGTGTGGACAGCTCAACGCTACACGCCGCGATTCCCTTTGATGCGTGCCCGAAAAACCGACAAGTCACGGGTCGCAGGCGATCATAGACGATGATCGGCGAGTACAGCCGGGGACAGCCGAGTACGCCCTTTACACGATCGTGCTCGCCCGTAATCGTCAGTAATCGCCGATAGTGTAGAAGAGCCATCAAACAGCAGGGTGTCTCATGTATACCTACTTATTTGTAATTCCATCCATGTCTGTAATGTGATATGCAATAAACGATTCTATTATATTCTAACATGCAAATGAAATGTCGTCATTATGTGCGTTATATCAGGCTTTAAAGTATCACGTTCCGGCCGGAACAACTCGAGAGAACTGTAAAGTAATTTTATACAAAATTGAAGGCCTAAGCTGGGAAGTCATTTTTTTATTAACCACGAGTTACACTAGCGACGTCAGAGAATAAATAGTATTTACCTTACGTAGAAGGTCCTCTGTCTACACCTTTGTACCGTGTTGCATTAAACGTCATGTTTAATGCAACACAGAGCGGAGTAACAGGGTCCCGTTTTTTTTATTACAAGCTTTTATTTACTTTCACCTGACCGTTGTCTGTAATCAAATCTTGCAAGTTAAATTTGATCCACTTCCCGGTTTCCGATTGAGCTGAAATTTTGCATACATGTGTAAAACGCGTGACAATGCAATATTATGATGACATGGTGCTGATCTCATGATGGAGCTGGTAGGTGGCCATAGGAACTTCGCAATGAAAACACAACCTCATCGAGTTTGGGCTCGTTAGAATCGTCTCAATGAGTAGTTGATGACGGTATACAGAAAAGTACAGTCGGCAATAAAAGCTTGTACCAAAAATGAAATTTTTGACAGAAACTTGTTACCCTTTGGGTACGGAACCCTAGAATTGACTTCCTTTTAGAGTTTAAACGAAAATAATAGTGTTAATAAGTGGACTGTAGGTAATTTAAACGAAAACGAGATCCAGAATAAGTTTCATCACCGACAACGATATGGAGCCTTGAGGTCACTAAGAGGACACTCACCTTTACCAGGAGTCGCTGGGACGCTCCTCCGTCAGGTGCAGGACCCCGAGACCTGGCTTGAACTGTACAGACTCACCCGATCCCAAGGTTACCTGGCACCTGAGTCTACCCGGCTGATGAGGTGTCCTTTGCTTCCCCAAGGCACTTGCGGATTTAAAATTGATCTAGATAAATGGCTCACACTAACTATCGAGACTATTTGTGTGGAACTCAATTCTGTAGAACCGTACTTCAAAACGACAAAGACCAAAGTGATTCGACAGTTATTTTTTGATTTGACATCTGTCTAACGTGGGCATAATTGTTGCCAGATCATCATCATCATCATATCAGCCGAAAGACGTCCACTGCTGGACATAGGCCTCCCCCAGAGAGTTCCAAATTGACCGGTCCTGCGCCACCCGCATCCAGCGGACTCCCGCGACCTTTACCAGGTCATCAGTCCACCTTGTGGGGGGCCTACCCACGCCGCGCCTTCCGGTACGTGGTCGCCACTCGAGAACCTTTCCGCCCCAACGGCCATCGGTTCTACGTGCAATGTGCCCCGCCCACTGCCACTTAAGTTTAGCAATTCGGAGGGCTATATCGGTTACCTTGGTTCTGCTGCGGATAACCTCATTTCTGATGCGATCACGCAGAGAAACTCCTAACATAGCCCTCTCCGTTGCCCTTTGGGTGACTTTGAGCCTTCTTATGAGGCCCATAGTAAGCGACCAAGTTTCAGTGCCATATGTCATCGTTGCCAGATTGAAACTACTAAATGGAAACTTAACAAATAGCATAACCCCTCTCGTAGGTTGATGTCGGGCAACGTCCGCGTAGTATTCCCTATGAAGGTGGAGAAAAAACCAAAACTGGCGGTGTCCGCCGCCGCGCCCGCCGCGCAGCCCGACACGCCCATCAACGCGCTCGTCAAGAGGATCGAGGAGCGCTGCTACGCCGACCTGGTCGAGGCCTGCCGGTATGTCCACAAGCTGCAAGCTCATTACACGCGCATTTCAACCCCATCGCACCCCAACAGGGGAGATGGTATTTCACGTCCGCCATGTTGGATTTTAAAATTGTCGTTGTTTTCGTAATCAGCGACACGATAAATAAACCATAGAAACAATACCCATGTCGATTTTCAGATTTTGTCACCACATTCCTCCCTTTTAGGGGTTGAATTCTCAAAAAAGCTTAAACACGTGCTTACTCATTTATCGTTAGCAATACTGCTGTGAAGTTTCGAATGAAATAATCTAACTAATCTTGTTTCCGCATACAAACTTTGGACCCTCGTTTTACCCCCTTAGGGGGTGAATTTTGAAAAATGCTTTCTTAGTGCACCCCTAGACCTTACGACATAAGAAACCTACGTGCCAAAAATACATCTGACATGCTAACAACAACCCCTTTTATTTGATATGATAAAAAAAAAAGTTTCGCAAACTGCATTGTTTGCGAAGCATTTTTTTTTAATTTTCCAATTTACTCCCCAAAAGTGGCCCCCTTGTTCAGAATTCATTAATTTACTTTACGCGTTCATCTTTGGGTCACCAATTTACATATGTGTACCAAATTTCAACTCGATCGGTCCAGTAGTTTCGGAGCAAATCGGCTGTGACAGACGGACAGACAGACAACCGAGTGATCCTATAAGGGTTCCGTTTTTTCCTTTTGAGGTATCGGAACCCTAAAAAGTGGGGCCACTGTCTTGAAATTCTTCTATGTACCAAGTGCCATCGAAATCGTTAGACCCGTTTTCGAGAACAAACACACTTGAAAATCAAATTCTCTATAACTAATTCAACGCTGAACCACGCAATGTAACTTTTAAGGGCTCCGTAGTCAAAATGGCAAAAACGGAACCCTTAATTTCGTCATGTCCGTGTGTCACTGGCATTTTACTCAAAAACCAGTGTATTTTTATGAACTCTAGAATAGGTTTGTGTCCTTCACCTGCTCTAGCTATCAACAACGAATCCTCAAATCATTAAAGGGTCGCAGAGCGCTTTAGATTCTCGTGTCGGTGTCTGCTTATCATAACCGTATACTTGTTTGCCATTGTCGCGGTGTCAGAAAATAATCTAACTGTTCTCGTAAAATGGACGTATAGCACATTTGCGGTTTAGGGAAATGGCGGAAGCCCGCGGCACCTCGCTGATCGCGGTGCTCCCGCTGGCGGGGCTGAAGGCGATGTCGCAGCGGCTGCCCGAGGCCGCCGACGACATGCTGGCGCTGCCGCACGTCACGCGCGCCAACTACGACAAGTACGGCTCCGAGCTGCTCAAGATCACCGCCGCGTATGCGCTCGAGAAGATGGGTGAGCATGCCGACGTGTGGACGAGCCTCTATCCGTGAACAGCCACCGGCATTAATCGTTTATTCCCCTTCCAGGGCTTCTGATGCAGTACCAAGACGAGTTGGAGCAAGAGAAACCGGCCGAGGATGACTTCGACGAGGGCACGGACTCGGAGACGGACTGGGGCAGTCTGGCGAAAGGTGCCGACGCCAGCGGCTCCAGTAATAGGAGTAGTCGAGGACGCGGGAGGAGCTTCACCAGAGGGGTTAAGAAGAGGTCGGTACACTTTGGTCTTGGGCCTTCGTTATATCAAAAATAGGACCAGAAGTTTAGGATGCGGCAGGAGCGTTTTAGAAGTAAAGATGCAGCAGAAGTCAATAGATAGAGCGCTGACGCTAGCGGCTTCAATACCAGGAGCTAAGGACGCGACAGGAGTTTAGTTTGACGAGTTAAAACATGGACCTACGATACTCGGGACAAGTTATGGTAATAATAATACCACGTCCAAGCGAGATGGTAGCATATAAATCTCGATAAGTGTGACAGAAAAGGAAATATCATTCGTTGTCCTTGTCATAATTCCACTTTTTTCTGTTTGCCACAACTGATGTAATATAAAGTTGTGGCCAATAAATCACTACCCACCCAAATTAAGTAGGTTGTTTATGGTAAGCGATCAGCCATTTTAAGACCAGTTCTTAATTTAACTGCATGGAAACCTTTCCGTCCCTCATTGTGGCATCACGTATAGCCTGTATCTTAGGCTGTATCCCGAGTATCTTAGGTCCATGAGTTGAAAAGAGTAGCTAATTATCAAGACGAGTTGGAACAAGAGAAGCCGAGGGCACACTCGGAGACGGACTGGGGCAGTCTCGCGAAAGGTGCTAATGCCAGCGGCTCCAGTCTTTACTGGACCAGGAGTTTAGGATGCGTTAAAAGCGTTTTAGTAGTGAAGATGCAGCAGAAGTCAATACATAGGGCGCTGACGCTAGCGGCTTCAATATCAGGAGCTAAGGACGCGACAGGAGGTAAAAAGCGTGGCGCAGTACCAAGACCAGTTGGAACAAGAGAAGCCTATCGAGGGTGATTTCGACGAGGGCACGAACTCGGAGACGGACTGGAGCAGTCTGGCGAAAGGCGCCGAGCCAGCGGCTCCAGTACCAGGAGCCGAGGACGCGGGAGGAGTTACAATAGAAGAGTAAGTAAGTAGAGGAGTAGGCCTATGTCCAGCAGTGGACGTCTTTCGGCTGATATGATGATGATGAGTTTAGATATGTTGTGTTGCGTTCCGTGAGTCACGTACGCTGCTGTTTGATAATCAGCGTTGTACGAGTAGGTGTCTGACAGTGACCCCTTGGCATAATGCTGACATGGCGACCGATTCACTGCCGCGAAGACACACACAATGTCAATCGTGTTTGTATAGTGAATAAATGTCTTATTTCTTTCTTTAGGAAGCGGCAGGAGTATTTTAAATAAAATAATCAATAATGTTGTATTTTCTCGAAAAGGGATTAAAAATGTAGTCAAATGGAGAAAAAAAACAACGCAAGATATTAAATAATCACAAAGTTATAAGTGTCCAAAGTTTTAAGAGGCAGTATGTTCTGTCCCGTTTCTGAAAAACGCACCTTCATATGAAACGATTGTCATTTACTATGACGCTCGAAGATCATGACGTCACGGTCTGCGAGCGTTTTCTCTCTCTAACAAGTAACATTAAAACGGTTGTAGTTTCGTAATTTTTTGAGATATTTGAATGGGATTTTCGTCATTAGGCATATTTTTTTGCCTTCTTTCTTTTGAAGTAATAATACATTTTGAGTCTACACCCCGATTATGGAACACAGGGCGCAAACGTCAGTGTCTTCGATACTGGGAGGTGATGATGCGGTAGGAGTTTCAACAGTAATCCGCCCGCCCCACACGAACATACAATTACACCGATCAACCTTAAATATGACATTGGCGCCCCAAGAAACTTGTCAAACTTTCAATACATTCAGATTTTAATGAACACAACTTACAGACTAGGGAAATCTGACTGTTAATGTCCTTATCTTATCTTATCTAGATGAGGGCCCTTTCGGATACAATTCAATTCAATTCAACTTTATTTATTAAAGATAACAAGGATCTAATTTTTTGGCCCAGAGGGATCTATTGTGCATTTGTCCTCTCCTTTATACCTACTCCCAAGCTCGCTCCATCATTTCCACAAACCGGATGTTGCAGCTCAGCGGAAGCACCTTGAATTCCTTACACTGCTAAAATGTCCTACTGAGTATTCTTGTTTAGCAAGGACTTTAAGGGACGCATATTGAAATGAAATGAAAAGTTTATTGAATATTAACGGGGCTATAATACTATTGGTGGTATTGCAGGTTCAAGCGAAAGCGGACAACGTCGGCCGCCAAGACTAAAGCGGCGCGCGGCGCTTACGCGGCTCGCGGTCGCGGTGGCGGTGGCGGTACAAGCACCAGCACGGCCAGCGCCAAAACTGTGCCGGCTTGGAAGACTTCTGGTCAGTAACTAGGCAACTTTTTACAAGCTTTTCGAACGAGGGAGCGAAGCGAACGAAGTTCTATGCTTGAGCTTGGGCCAAAAATCCTCCGTATGTCCGGTGTCTGTTCAGTTGTTCAGCTGTTCTCCTCTATAGGTTGCATTTCTCAACCGATTCTCGTGAAATTTTGTAAGCAGGTTAGTATTTTTTTGTCAAGTTACTTTTTCGTTTTTTTTTTATACAGTCGCGAGATCTACAGCTAATAGAGCCACTAGTATATAAGTTGTCATAAAATTTGAAAACCATTTGCCAGCCGTATTTAAAAAATTTTCGTAACACAATTGTTTTTACTTGTTTCACCTTTTTCTCTCTACTTCTTTTTTGTGTACTTTTTTATTTTTGTTTGTTGGATGTTGCATGTATCTAAAGTTTGACAGATGTAGTGCATAATTGTTTTCCATCGTATTTTCTCGGAAACGTTCGTATCATGCTGCTTCAGTCAACCTCAGTGCTTTTTGTACCGAGACCGACTGAAATAGCAAGACACGTTCGTACGTTTCCGTGAAAATACGATGAAAAATAATTATGCACTACATTTGGAAGAAGTGGTGGGAACCTACATAACATTTAAGTGTCAACGAAAAATGTAAAAATGAGACGGTTATCCAAAATCACATGCATCTATTTATTTACATACGTGTTCCGAATCCTTACTATTTGTCATTTATTTCCAACAGCGGGCAACAAACTAGGCAGCATGCCGGTGCCCAACACCCGACCCGGCGTCTTCAAGTCGGCCAAACTCAACATGCTGTAGTCACGCAAACGTCACCCTTATGTTCGCCCAGCTAGGGCACACAGTTGTTTGAAGGTAAAATCCAACCCGCTGTAGTCCACGCAAACTTTAACTTTATACATACAGCAGCTAGGGCTCATAGTTGATTGAAGGTAAAATTCACAAGTTTAACCTGCTATAGTCCACGCAAACATCAATATTATACATACAGCTAGGGCTCACATTCGGTTGATATAATCCACAAGTTAACTCAGTCTACGCAAACATCGACCTTGCATTACAGCAGTTATTGTTCACATGTTGAAGGTGAAATCCACAAATTCAACCTCTAGCCACTGAAATAGTTACTTTATGTGCAGCTACTACGGATTAGATGAAGTTAAATGTTCATTCAGTCCAAACTGGGTAGTTTCCTGGGTAAAAAATGTATAATTACATATATTTAGTCCGTCAGATAGATTATCAATAAATATTGGACATGTCACATTGTGCTTAAAAGTGTACCATAATGTGACGTCACGCGGAACTTTTACGGGCTATATCTTCACCATTTTTGTTTGATTGACAAAATAAAAAATACGTGTCCGATATATTTTGGTAATCAAACTGATGGACTAAATTTTTTTTTTAGGAAAGTACCCAATTGAGGCAAAAGGTCGCTGTACCTACAAATTGTGCCTTATGTTCAGTTGACGTCAAAGATATGTCTACACTTTTGAATCTTATGGGTTGATTGCAAAAAAATTGTACATAGTTAAGGGCCTTAATCTAATCTATGCTTTAACTTTTTTTCCATTGTGTAACGAATGTTCAGTTGACGTTAAAGATGTTAACACTTTTGCACCTTATGGGTGGATTGCAAAAAAATTGTACATAGTTAAGGGCCTTAATCTAATCTATGCTTTAACTTTTTTCCATTGTGTAACGAATTTTTTTGCAATCCATCCTTATTGCTTTATACTCAATGTGCAAGGTCGATAATCTGATGTAAGTAAAATTCGCATCCGTCAGATGTAGACCGCCACTCCAATTGTGACTTTAATGCATACTATCTAAAGATGATAATGGGATGAAGGAGACTTTAATCAGTCTAGTCACATTCTAATAAGTGCCTTACGCTGACGAATTAAAGATCAAATTTATCAGGATTATATGATTAATAAGAAATAAGATTTAATTGTACTACTACGAAGTGACATGCCGAAGCTTTTGGAAAGACGATTTTCTGTATTTCGTTGCAATTATTTGAGATGAACCGTTTGTGACAAATGATTCGTTCAAATACCTACCTCATGGTGTAGAAAATAATCTAATATTATAATGCCAGTTTTCGTTCGAAATAATTTCAGACACCTAAATTCTAATGACTGTTAACGGCATGAGCTTGTTCCAAGATTACCTCAGTCAAGTGCCCAAAAATACCTACATTTAGCTTATTCTTCATTGTTCAAAACTGCAGGCAGTTGTAGGCCTATTAGCGCTCTGTTAATGTCATGCAGTAATTATTTTATTTTCCAATTGAAGTTGTTCTCCATTTGGGTGGATTGCAAAAAATTTGTACATAGTTAAATAAGGGCCTTAAGCTAATCGACGCTTTAACTATTTTCAATTGTGTAACGACAATTGCCCATACATTTTATATGGGTAATTGTCGTTACACAATGGAAAAACATAAAGCATAGATTAGATTAAGGCCCTTAACTATGTACAATTTTTTTGCAATCGACCCATTTACGTACCACCGATAGCAATATTTTAAACTGTCAGTGTTCTTAGTTTTAAGTATGATCGAATTAAATGATTTTTAAACGATGTGACCTTTTTATTTATTCATCTACAGCTTCCGCCCGCGACTTCGTCTGCGTGGACCCGGAATAAAAACTATCTTCTTGCAAAATTTCATTCAAATCGGTTCAGCCGTTTAAGCGTGATTGAATAACAAACTTTCGCATTTATAATATTAGTAGGATATGTATGTTATCCCACCAAAAACATAAATGTAAAAAAGGAGAGCCAAGTTCAATACAAAAATTTTGCTTGGCTGTGGGCTTCGCCGCAAAAAGAATGGAGATCTAAATGAGTGCCAAGGTATGCAAAATCCAAATATGTATTTATAGGAACAAAATAACATTATGAACAAGTATTAAACTCTATTTCTTTGCTTTATTGGATACCTTTAACAATTGCTGTTATTTAAAAATGTTAGATCTTAAAGTAGGTTAGATTTGACTTGACCAGTTTTCATTACATCAGTCATTTTATAAAGTTATTCAACATATTATATGCTTATGATAAACACATGTATATATTATATACTAAAGCATGTATGTATATATAATACCTAATCAATATAATATACTGTGTACAATTTGTACCATATACTTAAGCATCATAAATGGTTTTAACACCGAATGCCCCTCGCCTAAAAATATTACCTACAGTATAGCTGCCTACATATTAGGGATATCCCAGATGAGCATACGTGATCTAGACACGCGGAATTAATATATATATATATATATATTAATTCTGATAAAAACTGGCCTGTAATATGGTGGTTCGTGTAATATTACACTCGGCGCTGGCTAGCCAGTTCCTTTGCTTGAACTTGGCTTGACACGCTGCCGCGTGTCTAGATCACGTATGCTCATCTGGGATATCCCTAATATGCAGGCAGCTATACTGTAGGTAATATTTTTAGTCGAGGGGCATTCGGTGTTAGAACCATTTATGATGCTTTAGTATATGGTACAAATTGTACACAGTATATTATATTGATTAGGTATTATATATACATACATGCTTTAGTATATAATATATACATGTGTTTATCATAAGCATATATACAATATGTAGGGAATCGGTAAATACCTGTTATGTTGATGAGTCCGAATACTGCCGCAACATTCGTAATCACAAGGTGTGTTCATGTCACGTCGTTAACCTTTTGAACGCTTTCATATTTGAATGAAGTGATCACTCACACGCCAAGCACTGTAACTTGATGTATCGTTAAAAACCAATAAAACCAAATAAAAACAATTCATAACAGATTTTATTCATGATCAAAGTACACCTTCACTCCGACCTTTTTAGTGGTTGTTGGCGTGGTGGGCACGACAGCACTCGACCACTTTAGTGGCTCTCGGCGCTCAAAAGGTTAAAACGCTCGGCGTATATATATATTTTCAAATTTATTCACTACACAAAAAACACACAGAGACAAAGGGAGTAAACATACAATACCATTGGCACATTGTGTGTGTCTTTCGCGATTTATTTTGTGTTTTCTTAATTACAAGTTTAACTGTCAGTTGCATGCGGCTCGAAAACGTATAAACCGATTTGAGTACGGGTTTCTTTAATCGAAAGTCTTGTCTGTGAAGACAAGATGGTTCGCGGTTAATATGTTTGTTGCGTCTGAGATGTTTTTACCTGACTGCCGAAGGAAAGGAGGGTTATTGCCCTCAGAAGATAACTTTTTGACTAAACCTATAGGTAATTAAGAAAAAAATAAAGTCACTGTTGATTGACAACCATTGCAACAAAACCTGATAAGTACTCTTAAGCAATGTATGTATATTTCATAATATTCAGTTAACAAGTATGTTCTTACACCAGATTAAGCAAAGAATGAGTGTTTCGCAGTTTGGCGAAGTTTTTGTAGTAGTTTTATTTTAAGTTATGTTTTTTTCTGTAAGTAATAAAAAAAAAAAAGATTTTCGAGCGTATGTATGTATATATGTATGTATGAAATATGTCTTATTCTTTGGCATGCCCTGCACCGTTTGACGGATTTCGACATATGAGGTGTCGTTGGATTCCTCTTAATCGCGGGAGTGACATAGTCTATAATATTTGTAAAAAAGCAGTTAGGTTTATGGAAAATTCTTTTGATTTCACTTGTTTATTCGAATGAATAGCTGACGCGCGTATCAGGCTACTTTTGCACATGTATGATGGCCTTCATGGCTTCTCCGCTTTGCGCGAGTTCGAGCGCGCGTTGCGTGTCGGCGAGCGCCACGCGGTGCGTAATGAACGCCTTCAAATCGATGGCGCCGGTTGCCACCGCGGCAATGGCGGCTGGGTACCTGCGGCAAAATATACGATATAATATACATCCTACTAATATTATAAATGCGAAAGTTTGGATGTTTGTTACTTCACGCAGAAACGGATTAAGATGAATTTTGGTATACATATAGAATACTTTTTATCCCAGGAATCATCCCCTAAAGGGGTGAAAGTTTGTATGGAGCAAAGATATACTCATCGGCAGAAAATTTGGCCCAAATTAGAAAAAAATTACTATGCAGAAAAACATTACCTATTTAATTTGTTCAATTTATAGTTTGAAATCACGAAAAGTTTTTGGGCCATATTTTGTGCCGGTGAGTGTATAAACTAGTTCCAAGCGGACGAAGTCGCGGGCAGAAGCTAGTCTGTATATTAAACGTCAAAGACGCTATAAAGTGCACATGTGTGATAAGGCCCCACCACCCCACCTCAGTCACCCCCGCAGCGGAAGATTGAATGAATGAATGGTTACGTGTTGACGATCCTGAAGGAGCCGCGCAGGTCCACCTCGCGCAGCAGCGTGCTGCTCAGCGGCAGCTCCGCGCCGGCGCCGCCGATGCCCACCACCAGCACCACGCCGCCCGTCGCCGTCACCTGCGCGCGACAGTGAAAGTGCTAGATAGTACATAACAGCCCTTAGGGCCCGATCAGACCGGAACGGCAGCGGCCGGCAGCTGCGGCTCGCGTCACCGCGGGCGGCCGCGCGCTGCTTCCCGGCGCCGCCCGCGCAAGCGAAGCAACTCAGAATTATATCTGGGGTGTTCAGGGTCAAGGATCTCTTGGCCAAGATGGGACTATCGGATAGTGTAGAGTCGAATCTACACTGTAGACTGAAGAATGTGTGGCGAGGAGGATGAGACTATGGAACACTTACTGTGTGAATGTTAAGCCCTTGCCAGACAAAGAATGAATCACTTTGGTAACGGCTATCCGCAACCAAATGAATTCAAGGTACTTCCGCTGAGCTGCATCATCCGTTTTATGGAAATGATGGAGCGAGCTTGAGAGTATGTATAAAGGAGAGGGCAAATGCACAAAAGATCCCACTGGGTCGAAGTCCCTCATCAAGATAAGCGTGCCTCACTTTTATGGATGCTGCTGAAATCATAATTTATAGATATGTTAAAGGGCAATGATGGTGGAAGTCTCACCAGCATAGCCGCCCTCGTGGCAGACGGGAACGCGCACGCGTCGATGCTGACCTCGGGCCGGCCGCCCAGCAACGCCTCCACCTGGTCCGCCGTCTCCTGGTCGGAGTACTCCTTCTTCACCAACAGGGTATAGTCAGCAGCCAGAGCCTTGGCGGTTTCCAGTCTCGTGGGGGTCACATCTGGAATTTTGATTGGATATTACTACCTAGTTGGAAGGTGCCAGGTTTCCATGATTGCGGGACTGTCAAACTTACGTCAACCACATGCACGTCGGCCATCACAAGCAGGGAGGGAGTCATAGTCGTGTAATGTCGGCTGAGGATGCGTCGTACTTAAAAAGGGTGGCTGTATGTTCACGAGGATCTCTCTGAAAAAGTAATGCAGGAACCCAGGGGGTTGGTAAGGCGTCTATTTAAAGACATCGCAGTCACCGTAGCCTTTGGGCGCGTGTGACTCCACAAGATCACATGCAGCGTGTTACCGACCCCACAATTTCGCGTCTTATCCCTATGTTCACCCGCTACTAAGTTCCTCAATGTGATCATCGAGAGAACAAGTACTGACCGGTCATAAGGATCTTGCTGGCGCCCATGGCGCGCGCCGCCATGGCGCACAGCACGCCCACCGGCCCGGCGCCGAACACGGCGACGCGCTGCCCGAGCCGCACGCGCGCGCGGTTGCACGCGTGGATCGCGATCGCGAGCGGCTGGACGGCGGCGCCCTCTTCCATTGACAGGTTTTCGGGCATCCTGAGTCAAATATTAAGAAAGTCAGTCGTGTCTGTCTGTACACCCTTCCTGGGGTGGTCCAAACGTGCATAAATCATACAATTAGAGTGTCGAAGGTCAACCATTAACTAAGTGGGTGACGAAGGCGCCCTATGGAAAGTGCAATGCGTGTACTAAATGTCGGTCTCTGGTTTAACTAATTAGAACCGGTCGCTCCTATACGTTCCATTTGCGGGCACTCCATATCTATGTAGCTTAATATCGCCTGTATTATCGTTTTATATTAGTTTGATATCGACGCGGCGGCCGCTAAAATTGAGTCTGGATGGCCTTGGGGCGAAGGGCGACCTTGAGATCAGCCTCAGTTCTCAGAGTGATTGAATCCAAGGTCTTTGAGGGTGATCTCAGGGGTGCGGTGCGGTTGCTTATGCTTAATGGTGAGTGGCACCGTCGAGTCCAGAAACTCTTTCTACCTTGCAGCTTGCAGCCAAAGCACCCAGCGCCTTCACGACCACTAGTATCTGCATTTGAAGGAGCTCACTTCGGATTCCGCAGGTGATAATGGGGGTTGGTTGTTGGAGTGTCTGACAAGGCTGTGCAACTTCTTGCTAAGTAGCCAGTTAAATTCGTTTGGTACGAGGTACGAGGTTGGGTTGCGAAGCCGCTATTCACGCAACGCGAGCGTTCTTAGAGGACCCGAAAAATACAGAATTTTTTATTGTTAAACTGGACATTAAAAAGGCATTTAATTGTGTTGAGCGCGATGTGTTGTTATGCGAGGTCCGGGAGAAGTTGCCTTATCTCTTCCCTTTCCTCTTTCAAGTATACTCGTCCCCTTCTAATCTGTTTTACAACGGGTCCCTTATTCTTTCCCAAGTTGGCGCACAGCAGGGGATCCGTCCGCTTGGGATCCTCGTGACGGTAGGCCGGCACGTAGTAGGTGAACAGGTTGCTATCAGCGCCGACTGAAGAGCAGTAGCGCAGTGCGGGGCACGTTGGCTTCCACCTGACAGTAACCTACTTGTGCTTGTTTAGGTGGATAGGTTGCCGAGGGAGCAGTAGCGCGGCTTTGGGCACAGGTTGTAGCGGCCCGACGCATTGGCTCCCCTACTGACCTGACTGTAACCTACTTGTGGCAGTAGTCCGGCACGTGCTTGTAATAAGTAGACAGGTTGCCGTCGGCGCCGTAGGAGCAGTAGCACGGGCGCGGGGCACAGGTTGTAGCGGCCCGACGCGTTGGCTTGGATCCCAACTGAAAATAACCTACTTGTGGCAGTAGTCCGGCACGTGCTTGTAATAAGTAGACAGGTTGCCGTCGGCGCCGTAGGAGCAGTAGCACGGGCGCGGGGCACAGGTTGTAGCGGCCCGACGCGTTGGCTTGGCTCCCAACTGACAGTAACCTACTTGTGGCAGTAGTCCGGCACGTGCTTGTAGTAGGTGGACAGGTTGCCGTCGGCGCCGAGTGAGGAGCAGTAGCGAGGCTCGGGGCACAGGTTGTAGCGGCCCGCGCGGCAGAGCGCGCAGGTGCGGCACGGCTGCGTCGGCTCGATCGCGACCCGATCGCCCACGACCAGGCTCGACACGTTCGCTCCCACCTGACAAATTTCAAAATGCCTTGTAGAACAAGAAATTCAAACCTACCGATTCTTAATGTAATGTCAAAGGATAACATACCTAAATTTATTACAGATTTATTTAGAACTTAATTTTTAAGAGCCTTAATTAGCGTTTCAAAAAAAATCATCTGGCGTGGCTTAGGTATACTTTCCTTAACTTTTAAGGTCAGCACCTTTACCATGTATGTAAGATTTAGAAAGCATCCAAAGCTTCAAGTGGTGTTCCGCCTGACTTTATAAAAGTTAGGAGTTACCATTTTGCGCGTTCTGTGGCTTCTTCACGAAACTTCAAGTTACAATTCGAAACTGTTGGCCCCTGATGAGAAGTCCTAATGTTGGCGAAGTACCTTGGCGACGACGCCCGCTCCCTCGTGCCCGATGACGATGGGCCCCGTCAGCACGTCGAACCCGCACTTGCCGGTCGACCACAGCTTGACGTCCGACCCGCACACACCGACACACTCCATCTTTATCAGCACCTCTGTAATAGTTATTTATGATACAAGTGCGGAAAGTAATTCCCAACGAGTGACGATGACCAAAAACACGACCGTGTTTTTGATCGACTCTCGTCTGTGGTACAAGCGTACAAGATATCCATGAAGAATACCTATTCGAGTTCCGGGCGAGGCAAGCGAGTTTTAGAAAATGTTTGAATGCAGTTTTTTTTCTTTTTATAAATAAAGAAATGTCTCCTTTAAGTAAAATGAGCCAACTTAAGGATTTAAAGGTAGTTTCCCTCCAGGGTCCGACTTATTTTTCCACCCTGCATATTTTTTAGTGTGGCCGAAACAAGTTTATTACCGAACTTCTCACTCAAAGCGATTTGGAAATATGGTGTGATATATATATTGAAGTGCGCGACTTACCATTGTCGTTTATCTCTGGCATGGGCCATTTTTCCTACAACATGAACAAAGAACAGGAAAATAAGTAATTAATTAGGTAATAGGTAGGTATCAGGTTTTTTTTAAAAGTATGATTGCGTTAAATTAAAGCAACCACAAAATCACGTACTTATACCAATAGTTAGAAAAAGTTATTGTACCTAATTCTCCTTTAAACAGCGATGGAAACTGCTAATTATTTTAGGTTATACACCTATAACTATAACACTGAAGATCATCTTAATCAGACATTTATCCTAGGATTCTAATAGGTAGATACCACTTACTATTTTGACATCATAAGGCCCATGGAGGATAGCAGCATAGTTTACTTCTCCCATCTTTGCACTATAAAACAACCTAAGGTTACTTTACACGGCTTAATGCGTAATTACCTAATCTTTTAAATACCTATGTAACTTCTGTACAAAGCGCGAGAGTTTAAACTGTTTAAAAGTCATACAGATTTGTTTTCCATCTTATTTTCTCGGACACGTTCGTATTTGTGCTACTTCAGTCAACTTCAGTACATTTTGTACTGTGACCGACTGAAATAGCAAGACACGTTCGTGCGTTGCCGTCAAAATACGATGCAAAATAATTATACACTACATATGTACACAGTTACAGGCTGGTTGACACGTTACTGCAGCGGCCTTATACACCGATCGTATACCG
Organism: Epinotia nisella; assembly: GCA_932294315.1. Taxonomy (NCBI): domain Eukaryota; kingdom Metazoa; phylum Arthropoda; class Insecta; order Lepidoptera; family Tortricidae; genus Epinotia; species Epinotia nisella. Next base: position 18,261,650 of record OW028686.1, read on the forward strand.
TCTAGTTAAACAGCTCTGATAAAAACAATCTCTCGTCAAACAAACAGATTAATTCCTCACAAGTTTGCTTTGATCTTTTTAGGGTTCCGTACTAAAAAGGTAAAGGAACCCTTATGGTGCGACTCAGTCCGTCTGTCACAACGTCAAATATCTCAGGAACTACTTATGCTTTCAATTTGAAAGGAACAATTGTAAAGAAGTCCAAGACACGTGTATGGAATTTTTTTTTAATAAACATTCTTATTTTCTGTGTAAAAATAACGAATACGAGGGGGGTTAAGAATTTAAAGTCTAGTTAATAGATCATATGAAAGGGTTTGAGTAGCACTTTATAAAACCATTTTTATTTTATATCTAGTGGTCAAATATTGACTTATGAAGTAATCCCCCTCCCCCCTTATCTCCGAAGTTTACCAAGCAAAAACTTTGAAATTAATATATATGATTAAGAGTAACATAAATAATACAGAAAAAATAAAACGATACCTCTATATAGCCTATTTTTTAATATATCAAAAATCATTGCTTAACTAAGTTTGTAATTTAAGTAATTATGTTTTATAATTTTATGTCTTCTAATTCTTATGAGATTATTGTTTAAGTCCCTCTTTGATATAAAAAAATATCGAAATCGGTACACGTGATGGCCTCACTGAAAATCAGCGTCACAGAGCGCGTTTTGTAGCTCGCTCCGTGACACCAAGCTGAGTGAGGACCCTTTAGTGTAATGGAAATTATACTGTATAAGCCCACTGCTCTTTTTTCCACTTTGTTTAGATTTAAGAAAGTTAATGTTGCTTATATTTGTATATTTTTTATACGCTAATAAATTATTTTCTTCTTCTTCTTGATAAAAAAAATATCACCCAAAAACAAACATACTAGGTTTCCCGTTATTAGTACAAAAATGCAGATGGCGCTGTACAACGGTAACATCCACGGAATACTATCTATTTAGTTAGTCTATTATTTAGTTTTTTCTTTTGCTTGTTTGTTTGTTTAATTGTGTAATTTGTGACGTTAAATACATGTATTTTCTTTCTTCTTACTTTCTTTTTTTCAAATATATATGTACAGGTATTTATATATATATACACTTATACAAATATTGCTCGTTTAATAGTATATGGATTCCGAGACCCTTTGTGAGAATTATCTTGACTATGTATTATGTAAGTTTCATAATATTATTGATACAAATCTTAGGTGCATGACATTTAACATTTGCGTAATCAAGACATGATAACGAATTGCTGCTATTATTGCCACATTACCGTACATGTACAGATGTAGTGCATAATTATTTTTCATCGTATTTTCACGGAAACGTACGAACGTGTCTTGCTATTTCAGTCGGTCATACAAAAAGTACTGAGGTTGACTGAAGTAGCATGACAAATACGAACGTTTTTGAGAAAACAATTATGGGTCGTTCTTCTTTTCGACCGACAATAGCCTGTCCCTCGTCTTATTACGGCCTCTCATTTGAGTAATGATGTTTACGGTCTTATAATGTTCGAATGAACGTCCATATTATTTTATTAATTAGTGATGTTTAATATTTCACTTTCTCTAACTAGCATATTTTTTTAATGTTTTTTTTTTCGTAGAAGGCCGTGACAGAGTGGTAAACCAAAATGTTGTCCCCACTGAAAGAGTCCACTTTGTCACATGATTTTTTTTAGAAACCAACCGTAAATAAATATTTATATTGGCCAGAAAGGAAACTTTAATTAGTTCTAATGAAGAAACCTATGCATTTTTTTTAAATCGCACTTCAAAACCACAATTTTCGATAGTTCAAAAACCAAAAAAACAGAAAAACCTCGGATCATTGTCGGTAAAAAAGAAGAACGACCCTTATGCACTACATCTTTACCACCGTTACTTACCGTATCAATACTACGTTCTTCTTCGTCTTTAATTTCTTGTCCGAATGTTCGTAGCCATCGTGTTGTGAGTGGCCAGTTTTACCAACCATCGCCATTCTTTCTCTCCCACCTGTACTGCACACCTGGCGCTTTCGTGTAGGGGGCAGTTTTTTTATTTTATTTTATTTTTTTATATTTAAGATCGTCCACTTGTCACTGCACTCAGTAAGTGTCAATCAAAATGATTAGGTTTTTATAGCAGTTATTGCAAAGGCAAAGTTACCATAGGTAGGTAATGTTGGGTCATACAGCAACGAAGCCTAATTTTTGGTTGGACTGTTGACCACAGGAAAGTCGAATTTTGTTTAAAACACTGCGTATGGTATAACGCTGTTGCTACAATTTACGAAACCTAGTGTTTTAGATATATCTACGGTTAGAATTAGAATGAAACTCAATTATGTAATAAAATAATTTATTTATAAAAGTTTTCACAATATGTACCTACCTAAGCAAGTATGTACCTACAGTAATTCACAACATTCTTATATCTAACATTTACAATTTTAATAGGTACGCATTGGCAAAATTTCTGTTTGCTGTATGGAGGCATGTTATTTGATATTATTATTGTATAGGTACCTAAGTATCGAAGTTGGGTGACATTGCACCTCCTTTAATCAAGAGCTCGATACCTGAAGCAGTTAGGTACCTAGTACAGAAATGTGTAAAGTGTGTTACTATATAAAATTAACCCTGTAACCCTTTTAAAACTTAAATGCAACATTTGTTCAAGCTGAATAATAACAGTTTGATTTATCCGAATATTCACTTGTTTTGATTTCAATGACTAGGCACTATCAATGACCTCTAATGAAACATTTAACAAGATCGATAACAGCCTGTAGCAAATAAACCATGGAACCCCAGTGATACAATAGAATATCAATTATTTAGTGAAAAATATAAACAGTTTCCTCACTTACGTTTTGGGTCAAGGACGGCACTTTCCTCGATCCGTCTCATATTACAAAAAAATATCTTAAATATCTGTGGTAAACTGTCACTTGTAATGATATTGACAGTTTCAGCAGCTATATTTGTAATTAACAGTGTCAGTTTACCACAGATATTTAAGATTTGAGGCGGATCAAGGAAAGTGTCTATTGACCGTCCTTGACCCAAAGCGTACGAGAGGAAGATGTTTATATTTTTCAAAAATAATTGACGCAGCGCAGCTGAAAAATCTGAAACTTATTATTATCACCAAAAAAATAGTCAGGCACTTCTGATATTTTTATCTATTCCCCACTATGCGCCTTTCTAGCTTTTAAAGTATTTAAGTTGATATTTTTAAAGACCTGCATCAGCTCACTAGTGGCCTATGTGCAGCCTATATGCAGTTTGATTAGTATATTTAGAACTTCTGTGGGTTGTTGGTGTCCCTGGGCGTCGAGTGTATCATGACCTTGATGCCGAGGCCCTGGCGCGCGGTCTCGTAGGCCTCCAAGGTCTCCTCCAGCGAGAAGTGGTGCGTCACTAGAGGCTTCACGTTGATCTTGCCGCTCGCCACCATGGATAGCGCAATGGGGTATCTGGGGACAGAGTTCATCATCATCACCAGAAAGCCGAAAGACGTCCACTGCTGGATATAGGCCTCCCCCAATGCAAACCACCGTCATCTCCGGGCTGCCCATGCCGACCGGCACGCCGGACTGGTCTGAGACAAGGCTGTACTCACTCGTTGACGTAGCGGAAGATGCCGCGCACGTCCACCTCGCCGCTCATGGGCGCCGCCAGCGGGACCGTCATCTCCGGGCTGCCCATGCCGACCGGCACGCCGGACTGGTCTGAGACAAGGCTGTACTCACTCGTTGACGTAGCGGAAGATGCCGCGCACGTCCACCTCGCGGCTCATGGGCGCCGCCAGCGGGACCGTCATCTCCGGGCTGCCCATGCCGACCGGCACGCCGGACTGGTCTGAGACAAGGCTGTACTCACTCGTTGACGTAGCGGAAGATGCCGCGCACGTCCACCTCGCGGCTCATGGGCGCCGCCAGCGGGACCGTCATCTCCGGGCTGCCCATGCCGACCAGCACCACCACGCCGCCGGACTTTGTCGCCTGAAACAAACGAGCACTATAGACATAATCCACGAATAGTTACGTCATCATCCTCATCTCCTCAAACTTTCCAATCCATCATCATCATCATATCAGCCGAAAGACGTCCTCCCCTAAAAAGTGCCAGCTCGTGCTCAGCCTCGTTGTGGTCGCGTTGCACCAGCATCGTCTAGTATACGCACCAGCATCGCCAGCCGCACAGTGGACTGCGCGCCGCTCGCGTCGATGCTGAAGTCCGGGTGCTCCCCCAGCAGCTGGTGCGTGCGAGCCACCAGCTCAGCCTCGTTGTCGTCGCGTTTCACCAGCATCGTCTCGTCCGCACCCATCTTCTTGGCGAAGTCCAGCCGGGATTGGAGGATGTCTGAAATGTAAATAACATCAATAAATTTTCAAAAACAAAAAGTACGCGAAAAAAACCTCACGTGATTCGTACACAAGGCATTATCGGTAACTCCTCAAAACTTGAAGTGAAGTGACGCACCAGTGATGAGCACCCTGCTGGCGCCGAAGGCCTTGGCGGCGAGCATGATGACGAGCCCGATGGGCCCCGCGCCCAGCACCAGCACCGTGGAGCCGCCGGTGACGCCGGCGCGCCGGCACGCGTGCACGCCCACCGCCAGCGGCTCCAGGAGCGCACCTTCCTCCATGGACACGTGGTCGGGCAATCTGAGAGGGAGACCAAGAACATCTTTTACGGACCAAATCAAGGAAGGAAACAGTGTGACGTATCTGAATGTCATGAAGAAAACTGAAAATAGTGAAATAAAATGAAGATTTTTTTTTTCATATTTTATTTATATATTTTTTTAATGAATGGAAATTGCTCCACCGACAAGAGCTTCGCTCTGAAATATATGATGACGATTTAAATCCTCAAGGCTATACTCACTTGTAGCAGAAGTCGGCCGCGTGCTTGTAGTAGCGCGCGAGGTTGCCGTGGCAGGGCGGCGTGGCGCAGAAGATAATGTCCGGACAGAGGTGGTAGCGGCCCGACTTGCAGAACTCGCAGTAGCGGCACGGCACGCCCGGCTCGATCGCCACGCGGTCGCCTACCACTAGGCTCTTCACTTTTGCGCCCACCTGAAACACGTCTCAATGTTTAATACCTAAAGCTTCTGTCAAAAATATAATTTTTGGTATGAGCTTTTGTTGCCGACTGTGCTTTTTGCAGCCATCGACTATACCTACTCATTTAAAGGATAACAATCTTCCTATTGGTGTTCCCACCCTAATAGAGGAGTTCCTATGGCCACCTTCCTCCGCCATAATCAGACCAGCTTTATGGTAGGTACCATAGTATTACATTGTCATCCGACTTACATATTTGTACAAAATACTAACTCGATTGGACTTCAAGCTGATCAAATTTTGACTTCTAATATTTGACTCGCACATATGATATACAAAACGAACGAACAGACGAACTAAAAAGGCAAGTTGATAAGTATAAAATTTGCAGCAACGAAGATCAACCAATACTAAACAATACAGTCGATGCTATCCGCTACTTTTGATAAATGCTAATATTTTTTTAGTAGGTACCTAATACGGTGTTGTAGTACCTTTATTAACATAAGTACAAAACATATACAAGGAAAATAATATTAAAAGTAATAAAAACGAAACTAAACATTAAAAATTACAAGCAAAATTTGGACCCCTCTAGGTATGGTCCCCATCACGCAGGCAGCAATCCCGCGCTGGATTGCGATAGCAATTCTCTGCGCGAGAAAGCTGCCCGCGCGAGGGTGCCTGTTGCCATCCTTAACCGTTTGCCAAGCGCCTTGTGGAGCCCCTGAGCGCCCTTACCCCACGGGCCAAGTGTCTCGACGCCAAAAGCTATGAATTCATGTTGGGCGCCGAGACAAATGTATTTCCGCGTCTTGATATTCTCCCGGGCGTCCGCCGCCGCCTCGGCACGTTGGCTGGTCAATGGGAGCTTAGGTAGGACGACGCCAACGTCGCCAACGTATCGGCACAAGTGGCGTCCCACACAAGCGCACGGCCCATCTTCCATTGCAATCATGGGATTAACGACATCTCGTCTAATCTATACATATAATAAAGCTGAAGAGGGTCGAAAGTCTGTACATGGAAGATAAACGAAAAAAAGTTGGCTGAGGATACTTAGAATTGATAACAGAACACGTTCCAACAGTTTTTAGAATTTTTGTCTGTTTATCTGTTTGTCTGTTTATTTGACAGAGCATCACATGAAAACGGCTAAACGGATTTTGATCCAAACTTTACTAATCTGTCGAGAGAATCCCCAGCCAGGTTTAAAGCTATAAAAATCTTAAAGATTAGGGTACAAAGGGGGTAGAAAATGGGGTTGAACTTTGTATGAGAACTACTTGAATGCGCGAGCTACAGACTTGAAAATTGGTAACCATAAACTTGAGTGGAAAGTAAAAACGACCCCATTCAAACTTTTAGCAATGTATAGATAAAACGTGAAAAATATGGGATGAAAATAGGTTCTGAGGCGACTAGAAACTATATAATGTTGCAAGAGCGGGGTTATAACAATATCATTACCATGGTAACATGTCGTCAAGATATTCAAAAATTCATCGTGTTCTTACAACTGATAGTTAGTCCAGTGGTTTGACCCATAGCTTACGGAGTCGGTGTCCCCGAGTTCAAACCCAGCGATTGGCATGCACTTTTTGTAGTTTTAATTTTTTTGTGATACATTTTCAAAAACGCAGAGAAGCTTAGTGAATAGAGGATTTTGATGCAACTTTTACTTAATCGGTCGAGAAAATCCCCGGCCAGGTCATAGGCTGTAAAAATGATAAATATTAGTTCAAAGGGGGTAAAAAATGGGGCTATACTTTGTATGGGAACTTCTCAAATCCAAAGACAAATACAAGATCTAAAGACTTGAAAATTGATGAGCATACACTTGACTGGAAAGTAAAAAGAACTCCATTCAAACATTATAAAAAATATGGATAAAACGTGAAAAAACACGGGATGAAAAAGAGTGCTAGATGGCTAAAGACTATAATATATACGAACCAAAAATGGTTGATATCTCAACCGATAGTAGCTGTTAGACATAAGAGACCTAATTATTTTGGAAACTCAGCCACTGACAACGGCGCTGTTGGTTTTGATATTGAAATCAAGCAACCTTGATCTCCGTCTTCCTATATAATTGCTATGAATTCAGAGGTCATCTAAAGATGTATGATAGATTGAGTTTAATACTTACGTCGAATTAGCGTAGTTTACCAACGTCAAGATATGTGGGTATAAAATTTGGACACAACGGCATTCCGCGGAGAATTAAGTAGGTACCAATTTTTAGGGTTCCGTAGCCAAAATGGCAAAAACGGAACCCTTATAGTTTCGTCATGTCCGTCTGTCCGTCTGTCCGTCTGTCCGTCTGTCCCTCTGTCCGTATGTCACAGGCATTTTACTAGAAAACTATAAGGTGTATTTAAATAAAATTTTGAGGATAGGTGTATTTTGTTAGCCGCTACATAGTTTTGTAATTAAAATGACAAAAAAAAATTTTTTAGGGGTGCACTCCATACATAAAACTAAAAGTCAAAAAAAAATATTTCATTGTGACCCCCCGTGTAATCAATCGATAGGCCTTTCAAAATAAATATAAGGTTTCTTAGCATTTTTTTTGATTAAGTGAATAGGGTCGGAGATAATCGACCCGAAAGTCACTAAAATTCTGTCCCCCCCCCCCTCTAATTTTTGAACGGTGTATTTTAAAAATATGGAAAAATTCATGGCAATAGGGCTTATTAATTTCATTCACCGAAAATTGTTTTGAACAAGATCGGTTCAGAGGTTTTCGAGATATTGCTGAAAAACTGCCTTCCCCAAAGAAAAGGACGTAAGTGCCGTAAAATTTCTGTGACGATACGACCTTTTTAATAGGCACGGAACCCTTCGTTTTGCGTGGTCCGACACGCACTTGGCCGGTTTTTTTATGTATATAACTTCAGCGTTCGTGACATTCAGAAATATTGTTATGAATACTCGGGTATAGTGAGCGTCCGCATGAGAGCGCTCTCTGAAGCGATGTATTGGGCCTTTCATTCATACGAAAAGCTTGGCCTTCGGGCTCGCTTGCCTCGCCACTCACCTTCGGGACTTTCGAACTCAGATTTCGCTTTCAAGACACTTGGAGATAGTGTGCGTCAGCCCTCGGGCTCGCATAGGAAGCGCTCTCTAAAACGGTTCTTTCTATCATTCCAACAAAAAGCTCGGCCTTTGGTCTCGCTTGCCTTGCCGCTCTACTTCTGACTTCTCTCGCTCGGGACTTTGGTCTCCGGTTTCGCTTGCAAGACACATGGGGTTAGTTAGTGTGCGTGAAGGCTCGCCCTCGGGCCTTCGGCCCTCGGGCTCGCATAGAGAGCGCTCTCTGAAGGGTTGGTTTGGGCCTTTCATTCCTACGAAAAGCTCGCTCTCGGGCCTTTGGCCCTCGGGCTCGCATAGAGAGCGCTCTCTGAAGGGTTGGTTTGGGCCTTTCATTCATACGAAAAGCTCGGCCTTCGGGCTCGCTTGCCTCACCCCTCACCTTTGGGACTTAAGGCTCATGTTTCGCTTGCAAGACACCTGTGGATAGTAAGTATCCATGGAGTCTCGCCCTCGGGCCTTCGATGCTCTGGCTCGCATATGGAGCGCTATCTATAAGGGTACGTTGGGCTTTTCATTCCTACGAAAAGCTCAGCCTTTGGCCTCGCTTGCCTCCCCGTTTACCTTCGGGACTTTGGCTCTCAGGGGTAGTTTGACAAGACACCCGGAGATATAGAGTATCTTTGGGGTCTCGCCCTTGGGCTATTTGTTTCAATTATGAAATCTTATATTTAAATTCCGGTTTTGGTAATTTTTCTTCTACTATAAGTACTTAGGTACTTCGTTTGCAATAAATATTAAGTAAATCAATATAATTAAATATTATTGACGACAAAGTTTATGAGGATTTGAACTGTTACACGCATAATTTATAGAAATGAAATCGTAATAATCTAATTTATCAGTGTAGTAGGTATCGTATGGTGAAACATAAGAATATCATGTCATCCATAATTTATACGCGTACGAAGTCGCGGGCAGAAGCTAGTGACTAATAAACTACGGTACATTTTTCATCCCTTCTTACAGGGTGTATCTAATAGGGTGTTCGCTACTTTCGTTAACTTGCACCGACGAAACGAACATTTCACCTTCACCCTATCTTGCCGAGAAACAATTAAGATACGGCTGACCTGACTAGTGATCCCATCAATAATCACCCCATTAGTGACTACATCATCCGATTCACCCGATACCTACGAGTATACCCAGTTGCCACACAGTATCGGCCCAACTAGATAAGTTTTAATTATATTAAAATAAATAAATAAGTCTTCATTAGGGGGCAATCTTACACAAACCAGACTAGCCCCATAGTAAGCTCAATAAGGCTTGTGTTATGGGTACTAGACGACGATATATTTAATAGTGTAGAACACATCCAAGACTCAGAAACTAATATTTATGCTCATCACACAAAAATTTGTCCTTACCGGGATTCGAACCCAGGACCTTCAGCTTCGTAGGCAGCGTAACTAACCCACTAGGCTTACCGGTCGTCAAATATTAGAAGATTTTTTTTGCAGTCAACTACACACTGAGAGGGCCAAAGAGCCCAAACAGGACGGGTTTATCTCATGTAGTTTACAAGTCGCAATGGCCACCTTCCGTCCCCATCATTCTCAAATCACTAAAAGGTCGGCAACGCGCCTTCGCTCCTGAGTCGCAATTACCACAGGACGTACTCGTATGCTATGTATAGTCTCACTACCGTACTTAGGGTTCCGTAGCCAAAATGGCAAAAACGGAACCCTTATAGTTTCGTCATGTCCGTCTGTCCGTCTGTCCGTCTGTCCGTCTGTCCGTCTGTCCGTATGTCACAGGCATTTTACTCGAAAACTATAAGGTGTATTTGAATAAAATTTTGAGGATAGGTGTATTTCGTTAGCCACTACATAGTTTTGTAATTAAAATGACAAAAAAAACTGCACTCCATACATAAAACTAAAAGTCAATTTTTTTTTTTTCTTTGTGACCCCCCCGTGTGGCACATCAATCGATAGGCCTTTCAAAATAAATGTAAGGTTTCTTAGCATTTTTTTTGATTAAGTGAATAGGGTCGGAGATAATCGCCCCGAAAGTCACTAAAATTCTGTCCCCCCCCCCTCTAATTTTTGAACGGTGTATTTTAAAAATATGGAAAAATTCATGGACATAGGGCTTATTAATTTCATTCACCGAAAATTGTTTTGAAAAAGATCGGTTCAGAGGTTTTCGAGATATTGCTGAAAAACTGCCATCTTCAAAGAAAAGGACGTAAGTGCCGTAAAATTTCTGTGACGATACGACCTTTTTGTTAATAGGCACGGAACCCTTCGTTTTGCGTGGTCCGACACGCACTTGGCCGGTTTTTCCGTTTACGTTGCGACCTACTTTAGGCCGCGCTACAATATGACATTATGAAGTTAATTTAGATCAGTGCAAACTTAACTCGCATACTATATACATCAACTGAAGGAACGGCCAATTAATCTCACTATTTTGTAACTTTAAAATTATTAGATCAGTTATCTTTAACTTAACTTCTCCGTTCTTTCAACGCACTCCAACACAATATTTAAGTGTGGGCTACTGGCTCATACATGCTAGTTTGCCACCGTCGTTTTTTACCACAATTTTAAATGGATTTGTCCTTGATAGCTAGTTACTGTAAATAAGATGTTTGTATGTCACCCATGTTTTATCTAGTTTTGCTGCATCGTTATCTGAATGTTACCTACATTATGATCAAATAGTACAAACTTATTAAATTAAATTACATATGTACCATGGAACAAACAAGCTGTAACAATCGGATGACTGAGTTTATCTACATATCGCAGCAATAAAAGATAACATACGAGTATCTAACTATGAAGCTTAATGTACTTTGAAAAATTTATTAAGCGCCTATTTATTGTACCTATCATCTTAACGGGATCCCGGTTGCATCTAAAAGAAGCGGAGGATTATATACCTATAGGCACTGGTTTTTTTAAAGCAATTGCCGTATGACCAGAATCCAGAGTGGTACCTTCATTGTCGAAATCCACTGACTTTCTTGGTACTCGGGTACCAATTGATTTTGTAGATTTACCTTGGCGACGCCAAACGGTGGACACCACAAAGGAAGAGGAAACGTGGCCAGCTGAAACACACCTGGAGACGGTCAGTGGCAGCGGCACTGAAGGCAATCGGGCTGACGTGGTCCGAGGCGGAGCGCGTAGCCCGAGACAGAACGCGATGGCGGAGCACTGTGGAAGCCCTCTGCCCCAGGGGTCACAGGCTTAGAGCATACATAACTGGAGAAGCCTTTCAGTAACTTACCCCTCTGTAAAAAACCTTGCACAATGTGCAAAAAATCATACAAAGACAATTTCACAATCGATCACAAAATCGCCTCGCAACATAACACTGATCATAAAAATGCCCGCATGTTGCTGTAAGCACTTGATATTATAAACGTTCAACCACTTAAAGCTTTTAATTGTATAATTGAGTTTCAATATCCTATTAAGATGCTCCCCGCCCCCGCAAAATTCGGCAGACTTTTTGTACGCAAATACGACTACTCCAGTTATGTATGCTCTAAGATCACAGGACATTAAGTCAAGTAAGTAATTACCTTGGCGACGACTCCGGACGCCTCGTGCCCCATGATCATGGGTTCCTTGAGCACGAAGTGGCCGCAGGCGCCGCTCTGCCAGTAGTGCACGTCCGACCCGCAGATGCCGATGCAGTCCATGCGCAGGAGCACCTCTGGAACGGAATCACAGTTGAGTCATCATTTTCTTGTCGGCGCAGCATGTCTGTTTCTTCCAGCCGAAAGACGTCCACTGCTGGACATACGCCTCCCCCAAAGAGTGCCAAAGTGACCGGTCCTGAGCCACCCGTATCCAGCGGACCCCCATTACCAGGTCATCAGTTCACCTTGTGGGGGGGGCCTACCCACGCCGCGCCTTCCGGAACGTGGTCGCCACTGAAGAACTCTTCCGCCCCAACTCCCCAATATTTAAATATGATGATTTTTAATTGATACACTGAATAGCCATCCAAAAAGAGCCACCAGGTCCGAGGTCATACTTAGATGTCGCTATTGTGTTAAGCCACGTTAAGCAGAGATCTAGGTAAGTACATACATACATACATACATATAATCACGCCTCTTTCCCAGAGGGGTAGGCAGAGATCACGGATCTCCATTTGCTACGATCCTGACAAACCACTTTCGCTTCACTCACCTTCATAACATTTCTCATACATGCTCGTCGGTTTAGGGTACTTTTGACCTGACCTTTTTGTAACATTTCTCCAATTTGATCAGAGAAAGTTCGCCTAGGTCTTCCCCTTCCAACTTGCCCTTCCACTCCTTTCATATACACTCTCTTCGTTAATCTTCTCTCATCCATCCTCTCTACATGCCCAAACCACCTTAACATACCCTTCTCAATTTTCGTGACTATATCTCCATCCATTCCACACTTATCTCTTATCACACTGTTTCTGACTCTATCACTCAATTTCACTCCACACATACTTCTCAACGCTCTCATTTCTACTGCATTCACTCGACTTTGATGTCTTTTCTGCCACACCCAACTTTCACTACCATACATAAGTGTGGGCACCAACACTTAGATCTCTGCTTAACGTATCATACGATATGAACTACAGAAACCCCTCTATAGAGTAACTACTTAGCTCAAGCATGCTCAATCATTATTATAACGAACGCGACTTTGAGATAGGTAGCCGATATACGTGTCTACAGTTAGCGGGCCGTGGAGCGTCCATATAAATTGCATTTGTTTTATATGGACGCCGCACGGCCCGCTCACAGCGGCGCAGGCACTCGGCCGTACTAGAAAGTTTCCAGTCTACCCAGAGCCCTCAGAGGTGTGTTCCTCAAATTTCGGCTAAGCGTATGGCATCAAATAAAAAGTTGGTTTATATAGGTGTGGCACTTACCATCATCGGCTATTTGTGGGATCGGAGTTTGTTCCTGCGAAACAATAATTAAATTGATTAACTTGTGCTATTATTTTTGCTCAACTACCTCATAGGGGTATATTTCAATAAGGTCTAGTTTTCCCCCTGGGAAAGTCAGATGGTTGTTGCTTTCGTAAAACTAGTGCCTACACTAAATCCTGGAATTAGGTGCCAAAGCGGAGCTCCTTTAGTACCTACACAACCTGATGAATCATCATTACCTCCCTCCTACCTGACCTCAGAGGGGTATATTTCTTAGGCAGACCAAATAGCCAAATTACCATGACGAAATTAAGCCGGATTCACACTATCTGACAAATCTGACATTGAGTAGGTTAGATTCACGCTCAATTGATGCGCTCTGACGTGACGGCTGCTCTTGTGTCAGGCGTCAGAGAGCATCAGCATCAGAGAGCATCACGTCAGATGAGTATATGAATGAATCCGACTTTAGACACGTAATATGTCATTAGATTCATCTCAAACCACGGATCACTAGGGGATAAATGTTCCGCAACACCTGTCACGTCCGGCCTTATCGCTGGCGACACTGCTCGCGGGACATCCCTAGTGAATGTAGTCAGCCACGAAGGTCGTCTATCGGCTTTAATACCTTGATTTGCAAATTATAGTTGAAAATTGTTAGAGCACGTTCTTGGCTTAGGTCCCTACTGTACATATGCAGCCTTACAAGATACCCAAGTCAGGGTTTTAAAATCACCATAACATGTTTATTAATACCAAACAGATGACGTAAACGACAAACTCTCTTGGTTAATAAGTAATGTTTTTATGTAAATGTCGTGTCGCCAATTGTCGGCAAGGTCGACAGTTTCATTACAATACACTTTAATTGAAATGTACTGTCTTAGAGCGCTAATAAGGGGGGGGGTGGTGGTGTTGGAAGGGGGAGGGGGGGGGTTGAGCGGGGGTGTCTCGACTCAACCCCCTCGACTGCATGATTGAGTCGGGGGGGGTTGAGTCGAGGGGGGGTTTCTCACCGGTAACCGTAACCGAAAACAGTCCCTGGTCTGAAGGTGGAACTGTTCAGTTGCTTGTAGGCTTGTAGGTACTATTTTTTTTGTACAATCTTATTTCTCGTCTCGTCAAGTTGAATCATGGTTAGAAGGAAGCCGGAAAGTTTCATAGAGTCTCTGCTTAGACCTCAATGAGACCATATAAATTATAATGTCTTTACTTAGATGGTTAGTAGGTACATTTCGTTTTAGTGACACCATACATATGGTAAGTATATCTAGACTGAATTTTATTGATACCAAACCGAGCGTAAAGATGTCCGTGTAAGCGAGGCTTTAAGTATTTTCCTTATTTTTAGCACATCTGCACATGTGTGATTGTGAATAAATGTGTTGAGTAATCCATCATTATTTTAACTACGGTCTAATCAGCGCAGTGTACTTACTTACTTTATGTAACCGATAAACAAATAACATAATGTATTAGTTCACGGATAGGTACTATTTATGCGGCAGCGTTCTTAACATATATGTTAATACCTAACATACAAAAGATGCTTGAACAATAAAATTTGCATTGACATTATCACATATGTACATAAGCCGGACACCAGACACATCTGTGTTTAATTAAGTAAGGTGGTTACTATTATACATTACTAGCATCCGCCCGCGATTTCGTCCGCGTTGAACTCGTTTATATCATAGCTCCATACAAACTTTCGCCCCCCATTTCGCGCCCTTGGGGGATGATTCCCGGGATAAAAAGTATTCTATATGTTAATCCAGGCTATATATATATGTATACCTACCACAATTCATCTTAATCCGTTCAGCAGTTTTTGCGTGATTGAGTAACAAACATCCAAACATCTAAACATCCAAACTTTCCCATTTATAATATTAGTAGGATACGTACTTATATTTGCCTAAATGAATTATCAGAATCCGGCTTTTTGCCGCGCCTCCATAATGATAAAAATACGCTTTAATTTATGTTAACAAATTCATTTGAATCTGCGCCGGTACGCTATAGTGGTTAGTTTACATGACTGCAATAAAGGCCACGAATACATAAGTGACTGACAGTAGTAAACAACTAGCCGGCTTATGTGAGAACATACGTCGCGCCAATCTTGGCAAACATATCGATCGCTAACTGAACAACATCTCATAACCATAACAGTCATAACCTTTTAACCCGAAGTTAACTAAAGCAATCGTTAGTATAAAACTCTAATGATAACTTACGTCGATGATAATAAAATCAACGCCGGTCTATAGATAGTGTTAACAGTTGGAAATGTTCCAAAATGAAATGAGATAAACACTTACCAATCTGAGGTCTTTCGTCTTGTGTAAGACGGCGGTGAGATTATCCTGCGACATGGCGTGTGTTTCTTGTAGTGGTCACTACACAACTGAATGGCAGGCGACGTTGGAGGTTGGAGGTGTGTCTTCGTTATGTCAACATGGTATTATAATGCCACGTAACACTAAGATAAGTCTTAGTTCGGTGTACAACGGTGCTGGATAAGGAGAATTGGGTCGTGGGTTATTGAGAACGCGCCATGTATTGTGGGTTATTGTTAAATGTCGATAGCGTGCGGGCGGATTACGGACGTTGCGGGGGTGAATGGCCTAAGTGATAAGGGACAACGGTGTGTGACTGATAATGGTCACGGTCAAAAACTTTGCTTTGCTTTGCAAAAGGTCATCATGTTGCTACGTTAAAATATATCTAGATGACGACCGGTTAGCCTATAGTGGGTCCTGAGTTCGAATCCCGGTAAGGGCAAATATTTGTGTGATGAGCATGAATATTTGTTTCCGAGTCTTGGATGTTTTCTATGTATTTAAGTATTTATATCTATATGTCAATCAACTTTTCCGTGCGTGCAGCCGGCGTTCATCGATTTATAAGACATTAATCACGTCAAAAAAGTACACTCAGTTGGCTATCTAATTGCGGTTTGAATTGAACTACCTAGGTCCTAAACCTACTGGGAGGCTTAGTTGTCGATGGCTACTTTTTTCTTGAATAAGTCTTATCTAATAATAATAAGTAAGTAGCGCAGCAAATAGTCGCCGTCGCCCCAACATATAACCGGTAACACTCTCAGGTGGGCGGGGCACATTGCACGTAGAACCGATGGCCATTGAGGCGGAAAGGTTCTCGAGTGGCGACGACGTACCGGAAGACGTAGCGTGGGTAGGGTGGAGTCCGCTGGATGCGGGTGCCGCAGGACCGGTCATTGTGGCACTCTCTGGGGGAGGCCTATGTCCAGCAGTGGACGTCTTTCGGCTGATATGATGATGATGATGATGATGATAACCCTTAGGTGCTCATAAATATCTGAACAAGTTCTTGATACTAAATATAATCGTGTTCAGATCCTTGTGGCCTTGTTCGTCTAAAAGAAATATACATATGGGTGTGGGTATGGCTTAACGCCCCCTCTCGTAGCTTGGCCCGCGCAGGCGCCGCTCGCCATCTGCCGTTTATACTATAGGTACACACACACGTTTTGCATCAATGGACATTTTTTTGCGACTGTCTACGCTATTTTTGCGCGACAATGCAAAATTAACTCTATTTTAGGAGAATAGCGTTGCTATTTCAATGAACCTAAAGAGTAGTACGAACTACGAACTAAACTCTATCCCAACTACTTAAACCTTTTCTCGATATGTTGGGCCACTGACGTCATTTGTCTAAGTACTAATAAATTAATTCTGAATTGTTGATGGACAGTGTAGGTACGTAACTGGCGGTCAAATTCTATGTTTTCGCTAACTTTTGTAGAACAGCATAACAAAGCAAATAGAGTAAACTTAGGTAGGCACTTAAGGCATAGGTTCAGTGCCCAGAATCGCTACGCGCTGCGCTCGTAGCTGATCCCGTGGTTTTCCTCGTATGTAGCGGAAAGCGACTACGGCGTAGGGACGCAATTAAATCTGTCGTCACGGGACGGGAATGACTTAAAACGCTACCATGCTAGCTAGGCATCAGCTTGTACTTGTAGCTGTAAAATATGGTCCTTCGAACCAGATTTAAATTAGTCGAGTGACACAGAATACTTTTGCAATAGGAATTTATGTCACATGCCGTGACATTTTATTATGAGACATTTTAATTGCTTACCAAAAATACAGTCTGCGTATCAAAATATACTGACTTGCATTTTACAATTGCACATCAAAACCGAATTCTGATGAAAGATTTAGTATTATAGTTGTGCAAATCATTAGGTACTTTTTAGGTTGTAAGGCTTTTTTGATGAGCCTTTAAATGCGAGTCTTTTATTATACACTCATGCCTATTCATAATCTTTTTTTTTATTGCAAACAAAAATGCAAAATTACCTTAAACTAAAGATTCGCTCACTTAATTAATCTATTCGTACAGTCTATCAAACCTATTCGTGTTGGTCCTTGTCGATTTCAAAAGGAAACTTCTAAATTGAACCGGCGCATGGAAGGGATAAAACATATCCTATAGAATTCAACGAGCAATATTTGTATATATTTATATATATTTGTATTCACGTTCTCGAAAACCGCTCTAACGATTTCAATGAAATTTGGAATATGGTTTACGGACGGAGGTGAAAAATCGATTATCCGTATTTCCTCTATTTTCATCCGAGCAAACTCGGTCGCTCAGGGACTTTAACACAGATCCGTTAAGTTTTATGACCAGTAGCAGTGCTACCTAACTGCGCCGTGGGAACTCAGAATTATACCTAAACTTTGCGCGCCGCAATCGGTACATCCGCCAGTGGATTGACGCACGCGCTCACGGCCGGACGCTGCTTACGCGCACAAGAAAAGTTATTCACCAATTCTTTACAAATGAGTTCGTAATGTTTTTTACGGAACACCTACTTAATACCTATTTCAAATACTTACGTAATACATGTTTAAGGCCTGCTTGAGTTTCGGTAATTTTGTACACCTACCCCGAGCCTCCGGCAAGTTTAGGTACTCCGTCACTCCGTTGTTTGTATTGATTTCATGTTTATATTTATCCCTGTCTAGCGGCAATTAGTATAATAGTTTACTTAGTAAGATTTGCGGGGTGCACGTATTGCACGGCCTAAGAAAGGGCGTAAACATCGTCGTTTCTATGGGGACTTATAACCTTTTGAAAGTGCTTGGAATGCACTCGCGAGGATGAAACACGTACCTAATCAGAATATTTTAAAACAACTTATGCCTAGTGACTAATTCCAAGTTTCCAATGCTACTTTTAAACTATTATACAATATGTCGTTATTTATATACTTACGTTATAAATAACGAAGATAGGAAGGTACCTGCCTACCTACCAAACTTTATTTCGTACTGTGGTCGGCATACACCTACTTACTTAAAAAATGAAGTTACCTACACAACAAGTTTCGTTTTGTTATACCTATGTGTATGTGGTAGCTGGTAAATTAATAGGGACCTACATTCAGACTGTCGTAACCATAGACAGGGTGAGATCGAGATACTTGACATTACATTTTATTTAACATGCTGCGTTGATATGCCTGTATGTAGGTATGTACCTAGCTATGGAGTTCAGATACTGGCAGAATCTCCGGAAATACTTACAAGTCTTTTGAAAAATGAAAATTGAAAAACGATAACAATTAAATTAATCTAATCAGTGAAGTGCATGGAATGTGTGGTTCTGCACGTCTTAAAACGTCCTAGCCGACACATTTTTTTTTTTAAATACTACGACGGTGGCAAACATATATGCATACGGTCTACCTGATGGTATAAGCAGACACCGTAGCCTTTGGACGATTGCGATTCCAGAAGAATCACAAGTGCGTTGCCGACCCTTTATTGATTTGAGAATTGGTTGTGACAGCTGAACGGAGATTTTCGTGCAAAATCGTGCAACATTACATCAAGGTAGAAGCAATTGTAGTTGGTTACACATCATTATAAAAAATATTTCAAAGAATAAACCGTTTTTTATTTCACTCAACTATTAATTATAACTTCATTTCTAAGCGGTGTCAACCCTAGCGTCTATTGGCGGGCAACGACCGGCGCGTTCAAGGTCGCTCCATTGTTAAATTTAGTAGGCATGGAAAGCGGTAGGTATGCGCTTTTTTATTCAGAGTCGAGTATCTGTTCGTTAGAACTATTATATAATCTGTGCCAGTAGCTCTAGTATACGTTTTATCGATACATATTCGTTTTCGAACGCGTTTGTGTTTAGTTACAATTTGTAGGGCAACGCGAACAGCGCCTCTGGTGTTAACTATTGGGAACCACGCGATGCCCTACAAATTGTAACTAAACGCAAAAGCGTTCGAAAAAGTATATGTATCGATAAAACTTATACTAGACCTACTGAGGGGGTCCAGGGATCGGATACCAGTATTTTCACCATACAAAAATACCGGTTTTATTTCGTTCAATTTCGTTCTTTGGTTTATAATATCATTTTTGATCAGGCTGTCTAATAATACGAAAATGTTACCTAAATACATGATAGAGTCCTACATTAAGAGCCTAAAATAATTCAAAATATTAGACTACATCGGGGACTTTTGAAAAAACCGGTTCCGATCCCTGAGGGGGTCATAAATTAAACCGGTGAGAATATTTGCCTTTCGTTCTGTTACATTTTGTAAAATATGATAATGAATGACGATAAGAGCAATCGTCAATAACCAGTATAAACACGCCACGTGACAAGATAATACTTATCTAAACACACCATATGCGTGTTTATCTTAAACTCCCCAGCAAACATTGACAGAATAATAACGTGGATTATGTTGTTCTGACTAAAGGCCATTACACACCTAGCAATTTGTCGGATTGCAGACGCTTTCGTAAAACTAGTGCTTACGCCAAATGTTAGAATCAAGTGTCAAAGCGGACCCCGGGCTCCTTTGGGGCACAACCGAGAATAACGCTCGGAGAATGACACACCTAGCAATTTGTCCCTCAACTTGCTATAGTCAGAATTAAAGGTTATTGATGCTTCACTGCAACTACAAATTGCGTACATTGCCCCCCTATTCTGTAACTTGTTTTAAGCTCACCCACAAATATATCTTGACACTGCGGTGCGTAGTGACTAGCGTAGGTAGAGGTCTAGTTTCGTTAGGCGTGATGCGTGGGGTGAGGCGCATGAACGCGTACATCTAGACGGGGCGAAATCATCGCGTTCGCTAGTTTATGGTTATCGACGCGCCTTGAGCCGGTCGTTGGTGACAAAATTCATCGTTTATTGCTGTTTTAATTTTGCGTTGATTCATGGTCCAGTATGGCGCGGCGCTAGGTACTCCATTCAGCTTGTTAGAGCGGACGTGAATGCTTAGCTTTAGGTTGTTCACGAAATCGCGAAGTATCTAAGGGATTTGTGCAGATTGCACGGTAATTGTATATGCTTGACATTGTATTCCACGGTTTTACCGTTAATTAGTTTATTTTACGTAATGTTTTGTAATAACATGTGTTAATTCCGCCTCACCGTACTGAAGGGCTACCGCGAACAGGGATCGGATACCGGTATTTTCTCCATACAAATTAAACCGGTACCTACTATTTCGTTCTTTGGTTATAATATCATATTTGATCGGGCAGTCTAAAAATACGAATATGTTACCTAAATACACGATAGAGTCCTACATTAAGAGTCTAAAATAATTCAAAATATTAGACAACTTCGGGGATTTTTGAAAAAACCGGTTCCGATCCCTGACCGCGAAACGTAAAAGAACTTCGTTCGTGTATCTCCGTCTCTGTTGCACTTGCTAGTTTGAGCGACAGAGAGGGAGATACACGAACGAAGTTCGTTTTAGTTTCGCGGTAGCCCCTCTGGTTTCGTGTCCAATTCCTTGTCCGTCCAAGAAGCTCGCCTCTGGAACAGTCTGCATACCCTAACAATATTAGCTAATCTCCAAACAGACTTATCTTCAAAAAATCACTATGCAATTTCTTTGCTGGCAGAACTGAAAAAACGTAAACTATCTGATTATATGTTTCATCAATATTCATAACCAAAATTTATAAATATAATATTTATAATAATACTTAAAGCTATAGGTATAGTATGTGTGTGTATGTATGTATTGGTATATATTATTATATTATACTAGCTTCCGCCCGCGACTTCGTCTGCGTGGACCTGGGATAAAAACTATCCTATATTTTAATCCAGGCTATAAACTATCTTCGTGCAAAATGTCATCCAAATCGGTTGAGCCGTTTAAGCGCGTGATTGAGTAACAAAACATCTAAACATCCAAACTTTCGCATTTATAATATTAGTAGGATTAATATTTTACAGGATTTTGTATGAATTATATTTCGTGTATTGTATAAAGTTGGCGCCTACAATTGATCTGCTTTGCGGTTGACTGGTAGAGAATGCTTCATAGCATTAAGTTCGCCTTTTGTCCTAATATAAAATCTTCTTTTGTTCAATAAAGATTAAGGGTCTTCTACTGCAATCGAGGGTCGGGAATGTAAGAGAATTATACAGAAAACGACGTTCAACAACCTTGAAAAAATTCATACAGCTAGCCAATGAACGTTACTATACCTTGAAACATTCGAATTTAAGATAATGCTTATAGTTCAGTGTAAAAAAAAATCAGAAAATCACTAAAAACGTGTAAATCGCACTCCCGTATTGTCTAAACTGAGTCGGAAGTATCAATAATTATTAAATGAATTTTATGAAATAATAACGTTAAAACTATAAACAATGCCATGAAATCTTCATTTCTTAATAAATATATTCTTATTTTGTGTAAAAGAATCACAAAGTTGCCCAATTTTTACGCTCAAAATCTTCATACAATTTACTATGGAGCGGCGCACTACGAATGCGACCGCTCGCTCGCGGCAATCAGTCTTGGTTCATTCGGCCACGCGCCTTCGAAGTGAGAGCACGCCGCTTTGCGCCGCATTCACCGATCGCGATCGAACCGTGTACATGCACAAAACCATTGCACAGTGGTAATAGTTAGGTAAGTAGAAAGTAGTTAGTAGGTATAGTTCTTAAAATTAAATAGTTATAAGATGAAATACTTGTTTACATCACTTGCCATTCCTATTTACCGCTAATATTGAGCATAAAAAATAACAATCATCGCTATAATGTGTAGATACTAGATATAGATACAGACAGAGTTGGGCATTCAAGAATAAAATATATTATTATATATTATTGAATAATTTCGCCGTGAATATTTCTTGTGAGAAAATTGAATAAATTTAACTTATTCTGATAATAACAAATTTAGATTTTTTACTTTAAATAATGTTCAATGAATATGAATGTACTTCTATAAATTACACTTGGTGACGATGGTCTGATGATGGGGTCAGGAGGTGGATAGTGGAACTCCTCAATGGCTACTTGTATACCCCTCGAGTTTGGTCTCATTTTTTTTGTTTTGACGAGTTCTATAAATTACACTTGGTGACGATGGTCTGATGATGGAGTCAGGAGGCGGGTAGTGGAACTCCTCAATGGCTACTTGTATACCCCTCGAGTTTGGTCTCATTTTTTTTGTTTAGACGAGTTCTATACGTTACATTCGATGACGATGGTCTGATGATGGAGTCAGGAGGTGGATAGTGGAACTCCTCAATGGCTACTTGTATACCCCTCGAGTTTGGTCTCATTTTTTTTGTTTTGACGAGATCTATAAATTACACTTGGTGACGATGGTCTGATGATGGAGTCAGGAGGAGGGTAGTGGAACTCCTCAATGGCTACTTGTATACCCCTCGAGTTTGGTCTCATTTTTTTTCTTTTGACGAGTTCTATACATTACCCTCGGTGACGATGGTCTGATGATGGAGTCAGGAGGTGGATAGTGGAACTCCTCAATGGCAACTTGTATACCCCTCGAGTTTGGTCTCATTTTTTTTGTTTTGACGAGTTCTATACGTTACATTCGATGACGATGGTCTGATGATGGAGTCAGGAGGTGGATAGTGGAACTCCTCAATGGCTACTTGTATACCCCTCGAGTTTGGTCTCATTTTTTTTGTTTTGACGAGAAACCATAGAAACAATAACCATGTTGATTTTCAGACATTGTCACATTTCCCCCTTTTAGGGGTTGAATTCCCAAAAAACCTGAAACACGTATTTACTCATTGATTGCTAGGAATACTTCTGTGAAGTTTCGAATGTAATAGTTTTACTTGTTTTGTTTCCGCATACCAATTTTTAGCTTTCTACCTTTAAAATTGCGGAATGCTCCATACAAACTTCCACCCCCCATTTGAGGGAAGTGGGGGGTTAGAAAGAGACAAAAAGTAGCCTATGACACTCTCCATCTCTTCAACTATCTCCACTTAAAAAATCACGTCAATTCGTCGCCCCGTTTTGCCGTGAAAGACGGACAAACAAACAAACAAAAATACACATACACTTTCCCATTTATAATATAAAGGTTTAAGACTATTTAATCTCATAAAGAATTGTACAATTCACTTACATGAGATAAACACCATTATTTAAAAAAAAAATGTTATGAGCGCACAAAGACACTAAACAGTTAAGTAAAAAACCGGCCACGTGCGAGTCGGACTCGCGCACGAAGGGTTCCGTACCATTATCTACAAAAATGGCAAAAAATCATGTCTGTTGTATAGGAGCCCCAGTCCGACTCGCACTTGGCCGGTTTTGTAGTATTTGTTGTTATAGCGGCAACAGAAATACATAATCTGTGAAAATTTCAACTCTCTAACTATCACGGTTCTTGAGATACAGCCTGGTGACAGACAGACGGACGGACGGACGGACGGACAGCGAAGTCTTAGTAATACCGTTTTCACCCTTTGGGTACGGAACCCTAAAAAGGGTAAAATATTAGTATGGATTATTTATTATTATTATTTATTTTGAAAGAGCTCCCTGTGGATATTGTGTTTGAGTTATATCAAATGTGCAACAAAATGTACCACATTTAACCGCGGGAAAATATTCCCACCTATTCTTACGGAAAAACGTGTCGACGTAAACAAAGTCGTGTACACAGCAGTTAGTAGGTATATTGTCATTAAGATGACATAACAATTACATTACACTCACAATGTTTATATTTGGTAACAAAATCCAAAGTTACAATTTTGTTGGCGAGTCAAAGTCCGACGACCCACTGTGCATACGTACATGTGTGCGTGTGCGGTGCGCGAGCCTCGATCGTTGTGAGAGTAGCGCTAAAAACCTAAACTTCGCGCGGCGCGACTCCGAAGAGGGGCCTTAAATATATAAATAAATGACCTGACTGGTGGACTGATGACCTGGTAAAAGTCGCGGGAGTCCGCTGGATGCGGGTGGCGCAGGATCGGTCAATTTGGCACTCTCTAGGGGAGGCCTATGTCCAGCAGTGGACGTCTTTCGGCTGATATGATGATGATGTTGATGATGATGATGATATAAATAAATACATACATCAGTCTTGCAGTCCACTGCTGGCATTAGGCCTCCTCCAGGGAGTCCAGGGTACGCCACAAGATCAGCTCTCCCGTTATGCCATCCAGTCACTACCAGCTAGTCCAGATATCCTCCTCAAGTCATCGGTCCATCTGGCCCTAGGGCGTCCCTACTACGTTTCCAAGCCGTGGCGTTGCTTAGCGAGCGTTTATAATACAATACTAAATAAAAATTATAAAATAAAATTGATTTATTTCAAGCAGAAACCCATATTTTTACGTTAGCAATTGACAATAACAAGAATATAATTAAATAATTAATACTGCATATTCGCGACACTGGGTAAAGATCATCACTTGGTTTGGCCAGTGATGATCTTTACCCAGTGCGTAATATCACATGGCGTGATATCACAAAATAAGGCCCTGTTTACCAAACCGTAGCCAAATCAGATAATCATTCGAGCCTAAATCACCACAGGCGATCATCGGCCATCGCCATTAAAAAGTTATCAGAAATTCATTTGTAGATTTCAAACTAACATTTACGCAATTTCTCAATGTCATTTTACGTTTAAAATTCACGTTCAAAATCGTTCAGTAGGTAGGTCGTTTCACTACCTAGTACGAGTAGTACTTGAAAATTCCACCACCAATAAAAAAAAACCTATTAATTAATTCGCAAGTGCCTATTTTGGGAGTTACTTTAAACACCTGTACTGTACTACGTCACTGGGAATCAAAACTAAGTGTGTGTTTGTAGAAATAACTGCGCTGTCTGCGCTCTAGCTCAACATGCAGTACTGTAGTAAGTATGAATGTACTTATGTATGTACATACTAGGTATATTGAACACAAGACACGGGTAAAATAGGTTAAGTGTATGGTTGGCCTTGTCACGCGATAGGTGATAGGATAGAGCGTGCGTCACTGGCTGACACCGTTCGATAGAACGAGACGACGCCCCTATCTTGTCACTTGTCGCGTGATAAGGCCAACCATGCTACGGCTCCAGTACGTGAACTTATCCCTCCGTTATAGGAGGAGTAAGTTATACCTTATGGCCGCTCCCCGCGCCAAGGCTCTTCCTGGCCATCCTCCAGATTTATGTCTGCGTCTAATATCCACGACTCCATATAAAATGGTCGTTGTAAATTGTAATTAGATACCACCGCAGACACAAAATTTGAGGATGGCCGTTCCCTAGTTCTTACTGAGAACGCCTCAAGTTACTTAGAAGGGGCTCCCGTCAAAAATCAACGAAATTTAGTAGTTTTCATTTCGACACTCGTCCTCGGTTTATTGAAGCTAGCTTTCCAGGTACAGATATGGGAAAATTTGATTCCTGTTTAACATTTTTGATACGTATTGAATAACTTGAAAAATGTTAACACAGAATTAATTATCCATTTTTAAAGAAAGGTCTGTAAATAAACAAAAACCCGACACTTCACATCCTCATTAAAAAAATTATATACCCGAAACTCATACCTACTGATACCTACATACTAAACTTACCTATAATTTTGATATGCGTTTTATAATTTTTTTTTCTCAAATGCTACGTTCAAAAAACTGTTTTTAGGGTTCCGGACCAAAAAGGTAAAAACGGAACCCTTATGGTGCGACTCCGTCCGTCTGTCTGTCTGTCACAAAGTCAAATATCTCAGGAACTACTAATGCTATCGATTTGAAATTTGGAATAGTTGTATACAAAGCTAATCTTCGTGTATGGAAAATGAAAAATTTTAATATATACTTTTAATTTGTATAAAAAAGGGCAGATAAGAGGGGGGGGCAAAAATTCAAAGTCTAGTTAGTAGGCCAAGTGGGGTATCATATGAAAGGCCTTGATTTGTACATTCTAAAACAGTTTTTCTTTTTTTTCTACCATGGTAAAATTTTGATTTATAAAGAATAATGTTGAAAAAAATACCATTCCCCCCCTTATCTCCGAAGTTAACCAAGCGAAAAATTTGAAAATAATATATATGATTAATATTAACGTGAATATTACCGGAAAAGTATAACGAGACCTCTATCTAGCGTAATTTTTTTTTATTCATCAAAAATCATATGTTAATTTTGTTTGTAATTTAATACTTCTGTGTTAAATTTTTTTCCTTCATATTCATATGAAAGTGTTCTGAAAGTACCTTCTAGCAAATAAAAAAAGAATTATCGAAATTAATTCACTTGATAAAGAATTATCGCTGAAAAACCAACATACAGTAAAGGAAATGTATTAACGTACCACCGTAGAACTCTATCGCAATAAGGTGACATACCACTCGAGTTTGAATGACGGCGGCCTGTCAATTGCGACAAGGTTCTACGGTGGTACGTGCATACATTTCCCTTACTGTACATACCGAGTTCCTTGGTCGTACGGAACCCTAACGAGTCAGACTCGCACTTGACCGGTTTTTTTTTTGGCCTAAATTTGCCAAGGTTTGGTGCCATATATTATATAGAAAACTGTGAGTTTTAAAGTAAATATGGGATACTATTTCGGTAAACCTCGTTGTTGTTAATGCGATAAGCCATAAAAAACATAAAAAAACGGACAGTTACAGATCGAAGGTCATTGGGAGCTGGGAGCCCCTTAACCTACGCGTGTCTCTCTCTGAGGACCTACGGTGTCTGCGGTGCATGTTGAGCTGGAGATCATGGTGGCTACAAACACATGCACACTAGTTCCTATTCCTATTGAACAGGTATCTAAATTAACTCTTAGGTACCTACACGATAGGTCCTGATTTATTCCACTTGGCAGTAATGGAAATTAAAGTCACCTAATAAGCAACAGTTACCATTAGACTTCTATCTTAATTGAACAATGTTCGTCCTACTCCCACCCACGGTGCTCCTCCTAGTCCTCTCCCCGTCCCGCACTTACGCGGTGGCGGCGCCGACGCACCTGTTCCTGAGCCGCGCGGGCCCGTGCGCCGGCGCAGACCTGCCCGTCAGCGTCTCCGAGCTGAGCATCATGCGCCGGTTCTACGACTTCATACTAACGGGACAATTGAATATCACCGTTAATCTTACCAACGGGTGGGATGTCAAGGTATTGTTACCTTAGGATTTTCCCAAATAAGTATAGGTATGTCCAGGGAGCTCATTCACGGTTGAATGAGAGCGGAAAGGCCCATCAGTGGGACACTACAGGCTCCTAATAATAATTAATAGTTCATGAGGCAATAAACGACGATACTTTCAAGCAGTGGCGGGTTCTGGATCAAAATCCAGGACAAATCCAGTTAGATTGGGGGAGGCTTCAGTCAAGGAATTAGGATTTTACCAAATGGGAATTCCCTCTTTGCGCCTACTCCAAAGCTCGCTCTCGCTCCATCATTTCCACAAATCGGATGATGGAGCTCAACTGGAGTAATTCGTGAGGTAAGAAATTAAGATACGAGTACCTACTTATAACGTCTATACAGAAGATAAGTTCCAGTACTTGCTTAGATGCAGCCTTCATAGTATAATATTCACTGTTAATAGTGTTAATTGATGCATGCTATGTCCTTCTGTAATTAATAAAGTACTTAGTTTTATTTGAGCATATAAGAGTAAATATTATGTAATGGTATGCTTACTGTTGAAGAATATTATAAAGCATTAGATATGCTACCTACAGAGCGGATAGCGTGAAACGAAAGTGAAGTTCGTTCTTGTACCTTTCTCTGTCGCACTTGTGTATTCGAGCGACCAAGAAGATACACGAACGACCTTCGTTTTCGCTTCGCGGTAGCCGTATAGGTTGGTAATTTAAGTAATTATTATTTTCGTTCGAGCGGCCAAGATGCGTTATTATGGACTTATGGGACAAAAGTGTCCGATGAAAGATTTCTGTTTTACTGCATATTTCAGGCGACGATGCAGAAATGCCCGGATATCCGGAACACGGACACGTGCGACCACTACCGCTCGTTCACGGTGGTTCGCGGCGGCTGCATGGACGAGAGCGTGCCGGGCTTCCATATATACAGCATGTTCTTTCACTTCTTACAGCCTAAGTGAGTAAAGGCATTGGTCACGTAGCTGCAGGGGCGGGTTTACCTATAATGCAGACGGTGCGGTGCACCCGGGCGCACGGTCCTAGGGGGCGCCGTGCGCCATTTATTGCACCCGGGCGCTGCGCGACGCCAGTGTACGCGATGCGTGCGGGTGCAGTCTGTGTGGCGACTCTAACTTGTTACCGTACATTTACTGTCCAACTGAAACATGTTTTTTTGCCGAAACCGAAAGTTCGGCTTTGGTTCTAGTTTCAGCCGAAACCGAAACTTTAGTAGACTTGGTAAAATCGTTGAAAAATGACATAAAAACCGCTTCTATACACATATTAACAATGTTACATCAAACTCGTGAAGGTTGTATAAAATAAGTTTCTGTCAAAAATTAATTTTTGGTACAAGCTTTTATTGCCGACTGTACTTTTCTGTATACCGTCATCAACTACTCATTGAGACGATTCTAACGAGCCCAAACTCGATGAGGTTGTGTCGTTTCATTGCGAAATTCCAATGGCCACCTTCCAGCTACATCATCAGATCAGCACCATGTCGTCATAATATTGCATTGTCACGCGTTTTACACATGTATGCAAAATTTCAGCTCAATCGGTTACCGGGAAGTGGATCAAATTTAATTTGCTAGATTTGTTGACAAACATCGGGACAAGTGAAACTAAATAAAAGCTTGTAATAAAACAAGGTTTCCTGCAAGACAAAAATTAATAAGTTAGCCGAACGCGACCTGAAGTACCATTTCGTAAGTTTCGGCCCGGCCGAAAGGTTCAGCAGTTTTCTGGCCGAAACCGAAGCTACGGCCGAAACATTATTTTTTGGCCGAAACTGGCTGAAACCGTATCTTCGGTCGGACACTACGTACATTCAGAGATGGGCATTAATCGATTAATATTTTAGTTAACTAATCAATCGACTAAAAATATCAATTGTCATTTTTTAGTTGCGATTGAATTAGTTGTGAGAATGTTCGACTAACAACTGAATTAGTTTTAGTTTCAATCGACTAAATTTCACGATTAAATCTATATTAAACCTACGTAGTCGCTCGTTTTTGCATTTTTTATCTTACAATATCGACGGTGGAAATTTCAAATGTCGTAAGGGACATAAGCCTGCTTGTCCCTTACGACATTTGAAATTTCCACCGTCGATATGTAACTACAAGTAGGCATGTATGTAACATTGGAGGTACTCGTATGTTGTATGTAACACTTGTAACTATGTTAGTTTGGGTAGAATTTTGCGACTTATTTTGAAGCAGATATCTTCAACCGATTGAGCTAAAATTATGTATACACATTTAATTTGAAATGCTTGAATGACAATGCAATATTATGGGCCATAATATTATTATCTAAATATATAAAAGAAGAAACTGACTGACTGACTGACTCAACTGACTGACTGACTGATCTATCAACGCACAGCCCAAACCGCTGGTTCTAGAGATTCCAAATTTGGCATGTAGGTTCCTTATAAGTTGTAGGGGTGCACTAAGAAAAGATTTTTCAAAATTCAACCCCTAAGGGGGTGAAATGGGAGTCCAAAGTTTGTATGGAGAAACAAGATTACTTAGACTATTTTATTCGAAACTTCACAGGAGTAATCCTAACGATAAATTAGAAAACACGTGTTTCAGTTTTTGAAAATTCAACCCCTAAAAGGGGGGAATGTGGTCACAAAGTCTGAAAATCGACATGGGTGTCGTTTCTATGGTTTATAGGGTCGCTGATTAAAAAAAAAACCACGATTTTAAAATCCAACATGGCGGACGTGAAATACTATCTCCCCTATTGGGATGCGATGGGGTTGAAATGTCTAAATATCAATATGGTTGTCGTTTTTATGGTTTTTTGGGACGTTAATTACGAAAATGGCATCGATTTTGAAATTTAACATTGTGGACATGAAATTTTTTGAAAGTATTTGTGCCAAATTGCAATTCAATTCGAACATATGGGTCAAACTGAGAAGCACCTTTTCTGTAGACGGTTGGAATTACTTTTAGTACGGGCGAAGCCGCGGGCAAAAGCTAGTAACGATATATTGGTAACGACAAATTGCGAAAAACTGCAGTGTTTACAAATCGGAAACAATAAAGTAGGTTGGTGCATTATTAATAATTTGAATTATACGATACTGAGTAAATCTTAGAATTCTTAGACATAGAAATTATCAATATTTTGCAGTCTCTGTCAATAGTAAAACTCTTTTTAGTGTCACCCGGTGACAAAACAATGGGATAATCCTACTTACCTGGAAGTTGTTTGTTGCATTTTGGTACAAGTGCCGGACGCATCTTCTAAAAATTGTGTTTTTTTTAGTGTTATTTCACTAATGCACAAAGTACCTAGTTTTTAATTACCCTTACATAAGATAAATTTAATCAAATTTCAGAGAGATTAGTAGCAAAATAATAGTAAGAACAGAGATCTCACTCCTTATAATGGTCAAAATATCGTAAATAACACATGACTATTTTATTTTTAAACATACGTTAAGATGTCCTGATCAGTCTGTCAACATAGCCATACCGAGGTTTTCTATTCAATTTGCTTCTAACATTAGTCGCAAAGAATTTAGTCTAACTATAGTGATCATTTTAAAAAGTAGGAATCCACTTCAAGTCTTATCTGCCGATGAATGGTTTTGTTCTCTATTGTTAAAGCCGACCGCTAATCACCCGTGCAAAATGAAACGCATAAATAACAAATGATTTCATACGAATAACAACTTTATAGCACATTAATAAGGTTCAAATTTCATCAGCACGCACTCGACATAAAACCTTTTGGAACGTAAGAGCCAAACACCTGGGCGATCACTGCTCTTATTTCCAAAAGGTTTTATGTCGAGTGCGTGCTGATGAAATTGGAACCTTATTGACTTACGATAAAGTTGTTATTCGTATGAACTCATTTGTTATTTATGCATTTCATTTTGCACGTGTGATTAGCGGTCGGCTTTAACAATAGAGAACAATTCCATTCATAGGCACATAAGATTTGAAGTGGATTCCTACTTTTTTTTAAATGTTAACTATAATTAGTCGATTACAAAATTTAGTTGTCCGAAATCAATCGGCAACTAATTTAGTTGCAACTAAATTAGTTGCACTCTGTACAACTACAATTGATCAATCGTCGTTTTCAATCGTCAATCGCAACTAATTCTTGTAATTTTAGTTGTTAATCGTTAGTCGATTACATTTTGCCCATCTCTGCGTACATTACGGTGCGCAATGCGCAGCGGTCGCGTCGAGCGGACGTCCCGCTTGCGACGCGCACTTTGTAGTAAGTACTAATAGCGCCCCAAAATAATCTAATAGTGTATTAGTGTGGCCTTTACACTAATAGTTATACGATTAAAGGCTGGCGTCCACTAGGCTCGCTGAGTCGAGTCGTATCGAATCGAAAATAATTCCCCTTCATACATTAACTATGAAAGTGCGTCGATTGACGCAGAGCCACGGCGCGCTGAATCAATCAACGCACTTCCATAGTTAATGTATGAAGGCGAATTATTTCGATTCGATTCGACTCGCCTCGGCGAGCCTAGTGGACGCCAGCCTTAAGTTTGCATATTTAATGTTACTACGGGCGACAACTCTTGGCTTCTTTGGGAGTTCGTCAGGATGACTACCTATTCTCGCGGCTGTATCGTCCAAGTGAAGTCCTCTCTGTAGAATGGGGAATCCATAGAATTGAAAATATGTAAAATTGGGACCAAATCAATAATAAGTAATACTTACGTACAGAACGTCCTATATCCAACAAAACGATTTTTTTTCTTAGTTACCTTACCCCACCTTTGGAAACGGAACATTAGTAGGTACGAAACATACGCTGAAATCACTTGCAGAATCGAATGCCCGATCAAAGCCGGGCAGTACCGCATCGAGAGCTACCCGTTCTACACGGAGGACAACTACCTGGCCGTCGCGGAGGCGAAGATATCCACCAGCGTCTTCGGGTACACGGTGCGGCTGCACGGGTACAGCGACTCGGAACAGGTAGGTGCCACCTACCTACCCATTACTATGGCGGAAGGACACGCAGCTACTTAACACCGGGAATATTTAACACTATTAATTTCGAAAACGAGTGTAGCAGCAAAAATATCTTTAAGATCAAACTCAAAAAGTTTCTATTGAACACCTCAACGTAAGATCAATTAAATACACAATAAAAAATAGATAAGTTACATAAATAAATACACAGATTGTGGTCAGTCATTAGATGAGATAAGCTATGGGTTGACCACAATGGGTTGACCGCAGCAGAACCAAGGTAACCGATATAGCCCTCCGAATTGCTAAACTTAAGTGGCAGTGGGCGGGGCACATTGCACGTAGAACCGATGGCCGCTGGGGCGGAAAGGTTCTCGAGTGGCGACCACGTACCGGAAGGCGCGGCGTGGGTAGGCCCCCCACAAGGTGGACTGATGACCTGGTAAAGGTCGCGGGAGTCCGCTGGATGCGGGTGGCGCGGGACCGGTCAATTTGGAACTCTCTGGGGGAGGCCTATGTCCAGCAGTGGACGTCTTTCGGCTGATATGATGATGATGATGATGATGATAGGTTGACTATGTAACGTTCTCGGGCGTGCGTATATAGGTGGGATTTATATATCACTTTCCATGACTAAAAATGATAGTTAGACCTGATTGGCGCGCGTACGGAGCGTTGCGTAGTCAACCCGCTGGTACATAAATGGAAGTGAGTGTACTATTCGCCGATAAACATTTTTCTGAAAAAAAAAACTATTTCCAAGTGACCGTGGCGGAGCTCGAAGCAAAATTAGGGGCAAACTTACACAAAGAATATTGGATTGAATTGACATACATCGGCATATAGTTATGTTCGTGTTCGATGGATCCGATTTTACTAGTATATATGATTGACATTCGTATTAGGCATACTAGGTAAGCTATAAAGCGATGTTGTCCGAAAAACTTGAGGTACAGTCGAGTTCTCCAATATCTATACAGACAACCTTTCAAAAATATCTACACATGTGTCTTATGTCAGTAATAATAAAGCCGGTGTACAGATATTTTTGAAAGGTTGTCTGTATAGATATTGGAGAACTCGACTGTACCAACGCACATTAACGCACGCCCTATATTGCTCGTTTAGTGTAGGATTATATAAATGACTCCCTTATAGTGTGATGTTATGTATTGGACGCCATATGCAATGTGTTGTGGCACGACCGCTACCGCAGAGTATACGACCTATGTCACAATAAGTGTGCGTTATAGTACATTGTGTTACAAGTACGGTAAGGAATTACGAACGAGTCTATTAGAAGCCAGACGCCGAAGGAGGAGGGCTTTGACGACTCGGGTTTGTAACAATCTTACCGTACGTGTCGCATACAATGTTTTCCATCACATTTGCGAGGAAATAAATAACTACAAAAGACAGAAAAATGTATGTCTCATACAACCGCACCAATCAAAAATTTACAACTTCACTTCCAGATCATTGCGAGTGGAGCGCGCAGCCAATAACAGACCAGTACAGCGGCTCGTGGCCACCTAGATTTTTTTTCAACCAATCACAGAGCAGAATTCTTGTGGCCCACGGCCAACGAGATTTACTTAAACCAATTAGATCACACCCATTACGCCCTTGGGCGCAATAAAAATCCATTACGCCCTTAGGCGTAGTAAAGGCTATTGTAGCTCTGTATGCCTGCGCGTTATGAAGCTATTTACGAGCAAGTGTGATCAAATAGTACATTGTTTAACGAGGGCCGTAAGTGGAATATTGCTAACGAGAGTGCATCAGAAGCCCGACGCCGAAGGCGGAGGGCTTTTGATGACTCGAGTTTGCAATATTCTTACGCCCGTGTTATACACAATGTTTTTCATCACATTTGCGAGGAAATAAATAACAACAAAAGACAGAAAAATGTAAGTTTCATACAGCAGCACCAATCAAAAATTGACAACTTCACTTCCAGATCAGTGCTAGTAGAGCGCGCAGTTCAATATTTCAACCAATCACAGAGCAGTATTCTTGCGGGGCGGGGCGTCGTGACCAACTAGATTTTTTTATTCAACCAATCACACAGCAACCAGATTTGCTTAAGCCAATCAGAGGGTTCTATTATTTAAAAAAAAAAACCATAACGCCCATGGGCGTAATATAGCCCATTACAGCTCAGTACGCTTGCGTATAATAACACCATTTTCGAGCAAGTGTGATGAAAACAAAGTTAAATGCCTGCTAGGTGATGTGCGTGGAAGCGTACCTGCGGCTGCTGTACGTGCGGGACCACAACTGGCTCGACCTGGAGCCCGACGCCGCCGCCGCCACCGCCACCGCGCCGCCCGCCGGGGAAGACGAGTGACCATGGACCTCTCGCTGGGCTGGTGACGAGTATGCCAGTGCGCGTCTCCATAAA
Source organism: Epinotia nisella (assembly GCA_932294315.1). Classification (NCBI taxonomy): domain Eukaryota; kingdom Metazoa; phylum Arthropoda; class Insecta; order Lepidoptera; family Tortricidae; genus Epinotia; species Epinotia nisella. The sequence goes on from OW028686.1 coordinate 18,296,556, forward strand.
GTGCACATATGAAATAGTGCGGTCTAGTAATAGTAGTCTAGTCTAGACCCAATTGACAACATTTCATTATTTCAAGTGGGCCATTTTATGATTTAGTACACTAGAAAATGTATTTTTCATCTCTCCTGTTCTGAAAGTTGACTTTTCATGGGTATACACGATGATTTTTTATTCGTGACCAGGAACCAATTTTTCTAATTCAGTAATTGATTCCGAACACGATTAACTCGTATTTACCTAAAACAAACGTTCTTTATTTCCTGAATAAAATTTAATTAGGAATTACTTTTAAATGAAAAATCATTGTCACCCTAATGGTAGTTTAAATCTATGAATCTAAAACCTCCTTGATTTTTTTTTCATAAACCAACCTACGAACCAATTGTGTCCAATTATTAAATTAAGAGTAATAAACTGTCAATTGTCACATGCATGACAAGTAGATGTTAGAGTTTATTGACGTAAGATCTATCAAATTTCCCGCCAAAGCGCTGAAATTGACGTATGTATCTACTTAACTTTACAAAACTTAGGGTGACCATACATTCAGTGGATATTAGTGTTAAAATTATCACTCAATTTAATTAACTAAACAACGATGTAATTGCGTGAGACCTCGTCCATTAGAATCTGTTTTGGCTGGTTATTAATATTTTTCGACTCCTGATCACGGATTAAAAATCACCGTGTATAGCCGGGTGGAAAATAGCGTTTTCTGCCCTAGGGTGGAAAGTAATTTTTTTAATTGTTACGACTAGGCACGGAGTCGAAGATAATTGAGTTACGTAATATTATTAAAATAAAAGCTTTACATTTCTCAAACATGCAATGAAATGACGTCTTTACGTGCGTTATAACAGGCTTCAAAGTATCACGTTTCGGGCGGAACAACTCGAGAGAACTGTAAAGGAATTTCATATAAAATTGAAGACCTAGGCCGGGAAGTATTTATTTTTAATAATAAAGTACGATCCGATGTTAACCGCACTCGCAGTAGGCCAAGATACAGGCTCAGCCTAGTTTGGTCACTGACAGACAGCCTCGATTCATTGTAATATTTGTTTTTGTGAAATAAACTATTTTGTATTTTGTTTTTTTTTTTTAATGTAAACATGGCGTCTGTGTTCATGAACATTCTAAACAGCTGAATTATATTTTTTACTGTTTTTTTTTGTCTTCGTTTACCGCGATTTTAAAGGCTATATAGTCAGGTTTCCATAGTAAAGTCGGGCCCTTACAGGCTCAGGTTTTTTTTTTTGTGAGTACCTCTTATAGTGAAGAATATTTTTGCCGAGTATGAATATCCTACTTGTTATAGTTTTTGACTTAAGTTTTTTTAATGTACCTATTGTTTTTCAGGATGTACATATTCAAGCGATTCGATCTTGCCAGCATCAATGTGCCTGCTCTTCTTGAGCCGCCTGGCATTGTCAAAGATGACGGCAAAAGACCTGATGGTGTGTCTCTGGTTCCGTGGAGGTTGGGCCGGATGATTGTGTGGGACGCTACATGTGTAGACACACTGGCACCGTCTCACCTCCAACGGACTACTTCTAAAGCGGGTGCAGCGGCGGAAAACGCCGAAAATCTGAAATGTAATAAATATAGAGGCCTCGGCAGAGAATACGACTTTGTAGCCTTCGGCGTCGAGACGCATAAGTTATTTGCAGAAATCGCGAAACGTCTGGTCGATGGTGACTGAAGAGCGGCGGCTTTCTCTCGCAACGCATCAGCATTGCAATTCAGCGAGGAAATGCCGCCAGCATCCTCGGTACAATGCCTCGAGGGCCTTTTTTAGATTTAACTTAGATTTAATTTAGTTAATGTTAATCATCATCTTGTATTTACTTTAGAAAATAAATGATTTATATTTCAAGCGATTTGCTTCATGAAAGGATGTTCTTTAGATAGATTTGCATCAACACACAAAAAAACTAATGCTAGTTATCATATTAAAGAGAAAAAAAAAAACATTTTTTGAATGTGGCTGTGAAGTAGTGACGACACCTCTAGATTTTTTTCTCAAAATAGACCATACATTGGCATTGGCCCTATTACTTGCCTGATATCAAAATTTTACAGGCGGTACTTCCTACCAAAAATGTTTTCACCAATCTTAACAACTTGACGCCTATCTGTCAGATAGCTGCGAAACCACTCGAGACTTATACCTCGCACGCGCGACGCATCAAGCTTCCTTAAAAGGATATCTTTTGAAACAGTATCGAAAGCTTTATAGAGATCTAAGAATACCCCAACACACCTCTGCCCGCCGTCTGTAAGACCGAATATTTTATTTGAAAGATAAATTGCAGCGTCTTCAGTTATTTCAACATATATTTTTAATACTAATAAAATAAAACCACATTGTATACAATAAACACATACATTACTGATGGAGCACTCAGTCCGCCCACCCCCAGATCCCGTGGCTGTCCCGCACCGTGTCCCGGTTGTCCCGCCGCTGCCGCGTCACCGCGCTCGCCTCTCCCTTCGCGACCGCCTTTTTCCTCTCCATTCTCTTCTGTCTCACTTCTAGATTCTTCTTCACCTGCTGCCCTTCCCATGTCTTTCCGTGAAATAGTACCACAGAGTCGTCTGCATAACAGATTATATCTGCTTTATGCATCTGAAGTTTGAGGATAATATCATTAACGTAGATGAGGAAGAGCGTAAGGCCTAGGATAATACCCTGAGGTACTCCAAAGCAGATTGGCATCTGATCGCTACTGTTTTCACCAATCTTAACAACTTGACGCCTATCTGTCAGATAGCTGCGAAACCACTCGAGACTTATACCTCGCACGCGCGACGCATCAAGCTTCCTTAAAAGGATATCTTTTGAAACAGTATCGAAAGCTTTATAGAGATCTAAGAATACCCCAACACACCTCTGCCCGCCGTCTATAAGACCGAATATTTTATTTGAAAGATAAATTGCAGCGTCTTCAGTTATTTCAACATATATTTTTAATACTAATAAAATAAAACCACATTGTATACAATAAACACATACATTACTGATGGACCACTCAGTCCGCCCACCCCCAGATCCCGTGGCTGTCCCGCACCGTGTCCCGGTTGTCCCGCCGCTGCCGCGTCATCGTGCTCGCCTCTCCCTTCGCGACCGCCTTTTTCCTCTCCATTCTCTTCTGTCTCACTTCTAGATTCTTCTTCACCTGCTGCCCTTCCCATGTCTTTCCGTGAAATAGTACCACAGAGTCGTCTGCATAACAGATTATATCTGCTTTATGCAGCTGAAGTTTGAGGATAATATCATTAACGTAGATGAGGAAGAGCGTAAGGCCTAGGATGCTACCCTGAGGTACTCCAAAGCAGATTGGCATCTGATCGCTACTGTTTTCACTAATCTTAACAACTTGACGCCTATCTGTCAGATAGCTGCGAAACCACTCGAGACTTATACCTCGCACGCGCGACGCATAAAGCTTCCTTAAAAGGATATCTTTTGAAACAGTATCGAAAGCTTTATAGAGATCTAAGAATACCCCAACACACCTCTGCCCGCCGTCTGTAAGACCGAATATTTTATTTGAAAGATAAATTGCAGCGTCTTCAGTTATTTCAACATATATTTTTAATACTAATAAAATAAAACCACATTGTATACAATAAACACATACATTGCTGATGGAGCACTCAGTCCGCCCACCCCCAGATCCCGTGGCTGTCCCGCACCGTGTCCCGGTTGTCCCGCCGCTGCCGCGTCACCGCGCTCGCCTCTCCCTTCGCGACCGCCTTTTTCCTCTCCATTCTCTTCTGTCTCACTTCCAGATTCTTCTTCACCTGCTGTTTCACTACTTCCGGCGCTATCGTGCTGGCCGACGTGTAACTCCTCATGGATCTGACGTCTGATAATGCCCTCTCGACCATAGCGAGTCGGTACTTCTGCGAGTTTCTGTCTAGTTCTGTGAGTTTGTCGTCGTCTTCTGTTGGGACTAGCTCTGGGACCTCGTCCCGAATGTCGAGGGAAACTGTTTTGTGTGTGAGATGTTCTATGGATTTTTTCTCGTCGTTTTGTATTGAGTCGTCGACCTTAAACAAATTAAGAGATAATTACTAGCACATTACATAATATAGGCAGTAAAACAAAAAATGTCTCAGATATGATTGACGTATATGCGATCTGAGGCTTTTTTATTACCGCCCGTGGCGAGTACTAAATTTGACGTCTCTTCGTGGCCAGGAAGTAGGATTTTACGCACGCGAGCGCTAATTGCTACTTTATGGCCAGGTGTGACGTAATAGTACATTATTGCCGTGGCCGGGAAGGAGGCAATTGCAGGCTGAGTATTTGTTTAAACGTACGAGCTTGTGAGTCCGTTTAATTATAATACGAAGCCTGCAATTGCCATTCCGCCTGAGGTTAATAAAGTGCTTTTCTCAAAAATGGGGGAATAATAAACTTTAAATATCGTTGCACAACTTGAAAACATTACTACAGATTTCCCGCCGTTTTTCTTTTTAAACCGAATCGCAAGTGTATTTTTCCACCGAAAAACGCAAACTATTTGAGACACATAGAAAAACGTCGCGTTTGCAACAGAAAAATACGAGTTGAATTGGCTGAATACGACCTGTGCCGTCTTTTATATGCCGGTTTCGACTTTTGTAAAAAGTTTGGTACTCGACAAATAAAGGAATTTATATGTAACATTCCAGGCGGCCTGCAATGTTTTCTATTTTTTAATTTTGATCTGACCTGAATTTATACACTTTACCTTCCAATATGTAGCGACTTATGTACACTATGCGGGACATTTTTGAGAAAAAAATATTTTCATATTACTATCCTGACTTTTACCTACGATACAAAACACAATAGCAATACAGTTGGTAAAAAAAAATGATGAATGTTAGTTATATCTACACAAGGTAAAAATAATCACGGAAAAGGATATTTACCCAGCATCAACAAACGCAATTCTCAGCTTGTAAACTTACTTTGTATCGTGAAATGATAAAGCAACGAAAGTTAGATACGTATTCTGTATATATAAAATACAAATAATGACACAGATTGATTTTTGAAGGAGGAAACAGACGAATCCGGCCTCGAGTTTGTATGGCGACATAAGCGACCCACTCAATGCCTCTTTAAAGAAAATTATGCGTAACTAATGGGACTGCGAATTTTGTTATAACTTATACAGTCGAGTTCGAAAATGTGCACGGATGAAGTGATCAGAAATATGTGAACGCGACTTTATTGGTAAGACCATACTAGACGAAGATATATATATATAATAGGTATAAATACTTAAATACATAGAAAACATCCAAGACTCAGAAACAAATATTCATGCTCATCACACAAATATTTGCCCTTACCGGGATTCGAACCCAGGACCTTCAGCTTCGTAGGCAGTGTCACTACCCACTAGACTAACCGGTCGTATTATGTTTCTGAATGCAATTTAATTTATTATAATCTTGATTATGGATCCAATAATTAATTTAATATTTTGACATAAAAAAAAGCTTTGAATTATTTGAATATTGTGAAATTGTTAAATGATAGCCTTTTCTGATAGAACATAAGCAACACTGTATTTATTATGTCATCTTATGTAACTCTGTTTTCGCAATAAACAATTGATTGATTCATTCATTCATGAACTCGACTGTACAGTCAGCAGTAGAAATTTCTAAGCGGTCCTAGTGCTCAAAATGATCTACACGCGTACTCTAATGTCAAGGGAATAAGGATCTGTATACGTTATTTTGAGCGTGTTATTTTTAACCCCCGACGCAAAAAGAGGGGTGTTATAAGCTTAACGTGTCTATGGATCTGTGTCTTTGTGTATCTGTCTGTGGTATCGTAGCTCCCAAACGGATGGACCGATTTGAATGCGGTTTTTTTTTGTGTCATAGACAAGTTTAACCCGAGTGTTCTTAGCCATGTTTTATCAAAATCGGTTTAGCCGTTTTTGAGATATTGAACTTTGAAATGAAAAAATCGGGGGTTTTCTACTTTTCTAAGTTGTAGTTAATTTTGCTTAGCTACTTCTGATGCCGACTGTACATGTACAATACTTGCAGACTCACCTCTCGCCTCAGCGCCGCCAGCTCTTCCTCGGTATACTTCTTGTTGCTGTCGCAGACGCCTGTGTCTTGTGTGTCGCGTGTGTCTGCTGTGTCGCGTGTGTCTTGTGTGTCACGTGTGTCTGCTGTGTCGCGTGTGTCTTGTGTGTCGCGTGTGTCCGGCGTGTCGTCCGCGTCCGAGCCATCTTCGTCATCACTCACTTGAAGACCTATACCTAGCTCCTGAAATGAGAAAGTAAAAGAATTAACAGATTGTAAAGAATAATAAATTACTAAATTGAAAATGTGAACTAGGTACTCAGGTATTAAATCATAGAGAAACCAATTACTAGATTTTTAAAAATTAATTATTGTAAAATCAACAAGATGTATATAATAGCCAACAGGCAATAATGCTAACATAAAGCATTATTCATACGATTTTTTGGTAATTTTGCGGTAAGTAAATCTAAATATATAAAAGAAGAAACTAACTGACTGACTGATCTAACAACGCACAGCCCAAACCGCTGGTTCTAGAGATTCCAAATTTGACACGTAGGTTCCTTATAAGGTGTAGGGCTGCAGTAAGAAAGATTTTTTCAAAATTCAACCCTTAAGGGGGTGAAATGGGGGTCCAGTTTGTATGGGGAAACAAGATTAGTTAGACTATTTCTTTCGAAACTTCACAGCAGTATTTCTAAATGAGTAAACACATGTTTCAGGTTTTTTGAGAATTCAACCCCTAAAAGGGGGGAATGTGGTGACAAAGTCTGAAAATCAACATGGGTATCGTTTCTATGGTTTATCGGGTCGCTGATTACGAAAACAACAACTATTTTAAAATCCAACGTGGCGGACGGACGTGAAATACGACCCCTGTTGGGGTGCGATGGGGTTGAAATGTCTAAATATCAATATGGGTGGTTTTTTGGGACGTTAATTACGAAAATGGCATCTATTTTGAAATTTAACATTGTGGACATGAAAATTCTTGAAAGTATTTGTGCCAAATTGCAATTCAATTGGAACATACGGGTCAAACTGAGATGCACCTTTTTTGTAAACGCTTAATATTGATTTTAGTACGCGAGCGAAGCCGCGGGCAAAAGCTAGTATAATATAAAATCCATATCCATACTAATATCCATACTAATATTATAAATGGGAAAGTGTATGTGTTTGTGTGTTTGTTTGTTTGTTTGTTTGTTTGTCCGTCTTTCACGGCAAAACGGGGCGTCGAATTGACGTGATTTTTTAAGTGGAGATAGTTGAAGGGATGGAGAGTGACATAGGCTACTTTTTGTCTCTTTCTAACCTCCTACTTCCACAAAATGGGGGGTGGAAGTTTGTATGGAGCATTCCGAAATTTTCAAGGTAGAAAGCTAAAAATTGGTATGCGGACTATTTGTGACTAACAAAAAATCGTGCATCATTTTTTTTTTGGAAATCTGCACCCAACCCCTTAAAAGAGGGGGTGAAATTTTATATGGGGGTCCAGATATGTAGTCGATATGTAGAGCCGATATGTATAGTCGATATGTAGAGTAGATATGTAGAGTCGATATGTAGAGTCGATATGTAGAGTCAATATGTAGAGTTGATATGTAGTCGATATGTAGAGTTGGTATGTAGATTCGATATTTATAGTCGATATGTAAAGTCGATATATAGAGTCGATATGTAGATTCGATATGTAGAGTCGACACCTATCTAAGTACACAGTGGACATCTATATAAATATGTAGAGTCGATATGTAGTCGATATGTAGAGTTGATATGTAGATTCGATATTTATAGTCGATATGTAAAGTCGATATGTAGAGTCGATATGTAGATTCGATATGTAGAGTCTATGTTCGATATGCAGAGTCTATGTAGAGTCGATCTAAATATATAAGAGACTGAAACTGAGATGCACCTTTTTTGTAGACGGTTAACATTACTCTTAGTACGCGGGCGAAGCCGCGGGCAAAAGCTAGTTGTCTTATAATTAAGCAATGTAGTCGGAAAAACGTTTGTATGGAAAGTTCTTTCTGTATTTCCACCTTACTAAAGCATACTAAAGTTGAATAAGACTAGTATCTACTCATACCTCCAACAACTCGTCGTCGACATCCCTGGCGCGCTTGTACCCCGAGCAGGCGACCTCCTTGTCTAACTCGTCGTCTCGCTCTAAGTCGCTGAAGCGCGGGTAGAGGCTGCTCTCGTAGCCGAAGCGCTTCTTGAAGAACTCACGGACGCAGCGAACGTCACGGTCGAAGTAGCTGCGGGGAAAGCGACGTTATTACAGGGGCGTAAAGTTCATCAAATCAGAGAGACAGGAGTCAACGATGCCCTCACACACGCTCTATCGTTACACCGACAGGAGATAGACTATCAGAGCCACAAAATGGAGAGGACCGCTGGGGAAATGACATGTAGGCCGGCCAATTCAAAGATGGGCTGACGACCTAACCCAAGTTGCCGGAAAAGATTGGATGAGCCTTGGAAGAATTATGGACAGAGTTCCTCGGAGGAGGTCTTCAAAAGGATGCCAAGCAGCCGTTTAGTTCGAACGTTTACCGGGTTTTGGGTATGTGTTTGTGTAGAAATTTGTAGGGAGTTCACCTTCTATGGTTTTTTCGTTCGCTGATTACATGTAATGCAGATATAGTATTACCTATAAAATTTCCGAATTCTACGTCGTGCTAATGTCAGAGACATTGAAGCCTATCTAATGCGTAGACAGCTGCGATGGAGTGGTCATATCTCCCGCATGGCCGAAGAACGAGTGGCTAAGGGCATCTTTTATTCAGAACTGCAGGAAAGCAAGCGAAAACAGGGCGGCCAGCTTCTGCGCTATAAAGATGTGCTGAAGCGACACATGCGGAGGTGTGATATTAACCCATCGCGCTGGGAGATTTTGGTTTAAGATCGGTCAAAGTGGAGATATACAGTGAAGGTTAATGTGCAAGCTTATTTCAAAAGCATATTATAAGATAAACGACTACATCATGGATAGGGATATTTGGCAGCGATAAAATCCTGCACTAGAAATCTGTCGTAAAATAAATAGGCTTTCTACTGTAGCAATGTAATTTTAAAATTTTATAATACTCTGATACTGATATGATATATTGTATACTGTTTTGAAAAAATGACACCTCGCCGAGTTTTTTACGCCGGTTCTTCTCGAGGCAGAGGTTTACTTTCCGAACCGGTGGTAGTTTAACGACATTCATAGGTGCATGTAATATGCCTAAATTGAAGAATAAATCACTTTGACTTTGAAGCCTTCGAAGAACGAAGACGTAACACTACTCTACTCGGGCGCGTGATAGACTATCTGTCACTTTTTGACAACATAAATACGAGTAATTAAAGTGACGGACACGCGCGAGTAGAGTCGAGAGTCAAGTTATGTTAGCAGGGCAGGATGATGATTGATTGATTGATCAGCTATATAACGAAGCTATACAAACTTACAGCTCCGCGTTGGTGTGCTCCGTGGACACCATCTGCGGGAAGTCGATGATGATGGGCTGTCCCTCCTCGTCGATCATGACGTTGAACTCGTTGAAGTCCCCGTGGATGACCCCGCAGTTGCCGAGCCGCACCAGCAGCGACATGAGCTCGTCGTACAGCGCGGCCGCGTCGGGCACCGCGCGCACGTGCGTGCTGCGAGCGGGACAGGCGTAAACCATGGATCGGAATCGGTTTTTTCAAAAGTCCCCAAAGTAGTCTAATATTTTGAATTATTTTAGGCTCTTAATGTAGGACTCTATCATGTATTTAGGTAACATTTTCGTATTATTAGACAGCCTGATAAATGATATTATAAACCAAAGAACGAAATTGAACGAAATAAAACCGGTATTTTTGTATGGTGAAAATACTGGTATCCGATCCCTGGTATAAACGGCGTCTCCAAACATATTATGTTGTCACGCCACTGCTCAATGTCGCAATAAATGTCCGGAATACGGGTGTAGACTCTAAATTTATTATAACTTCAAAAGAAAGAAGGCATAAAATATGCCCAATGACGAAAATCCCGTTCAAATGTCTCAAAAAATTACGAAGCTACAACCGTTTTAATATTGCCTGTTAGAGAGAAAACGCTCGTCGATTGTGACGTCACGACCATCGAGCGAGTAAATGACAAACGTTTCGATGAAGGTGCATTTTGCGGAAAAGGAACAAAGCATACCCCCTCTTGAAACTTTGGACACTTATAACTTTGTGACTATTTAACCTCTTCTGTTGATTTTTTCTCCATTTGACTAAATTTTTATCCTTTTTCGAGAAAATGCATCATTATTGATTATTTTATTTAGTGTCTACACCCCTATTGGGGCGTCAAAATTGTCAACACAACTATGAACATAAAATATGCACGTTGGATATTGATTTGCCGAAAATCCCAGCAAAACTTAAATTAGTAAAATAAATATTGTTTTCTTTTTTATATATCCGGGACAGGTTAGAGGACCACAGCGCCGTAGGTGCACATTTCCCTCCCCTGACTTAAAGAGTGTCAACAGGACTTACAGAGGGCCGCCTCGCACTAGATCCATGACGACACAGTGCCTGTTGAAGTCCACAGGGCGCGGCACGGGGAACCCCCGCTCGTGCAAGGCCTTCATGTAGGCGAACTCCTTGGTGGCGGATATCCGGGACAGATAAAGCCAGGAGGCGCGGTTACGGTGCGCGTGGTAGTCGCGCTTGTCTTTTACGTTGCGGAAACAGGTGCGACCGAGCCTGTAATACGAAACACGCAGGGAGTGGTACGTGTTAAACACAAATGATGCACACTGATGCAACAATACATACAAAAGTGATACAATTTGTTTATAATCTTTGAGTATTAAGCCACTGGAGATGTCATAGACAGGCGACCCCCTCCGGCAAAGTACATTGGTCAACTGTTCAACCACGTTATATAAAACTACTTAAAGTCGCTTCACCGTCATTTTGTATCGTTCCGTGTCGCGTGACGTTTCTCTCGAAAAATGGTGACTTGTGCAATATTATCATGTAAAAGGTGATCTAACAGCTCAAATTCGCAACAAGTTCACGTTTCCTATCATAGGTAAGTATTTTTACCAACTATTAAATGTGTATTGAAGTACAATCTCCATTTAAAGAAAATACCGTTAGCGATACGTAAACGACAGAACGTAAACATGATTATAGTGGTAAGGGTTCGAATCGATCTTTAGGGATGTGATAAAGTAAGAAAGGCGACTCAACATTTGAATGAATCATTCATTCATTCAATCACTGCAGTTTGTTTAATAGTCAGTTTTTTTTATTAGATATTGAATTAAATAGTAGGTATAGATGTATGTTACATTTAAATCTTGTAAGGTGAATCAGAAAAATTACTTTTCTCTGGACTTACGATGTTGAAATTTAGTCTTAAAAAGAAATGAATTATTGGCAAAAAAAAATCTAGGTAAAAGGAATACATTTAGTGCGGGACTTTGAGTGTATGTGTTCTTCATATACTATTATTTATAGTATTATACTTTATTTAATATAATTGTATGTCCTTTTAGATTTCCAAAAGATCCCTATATAAAGGAGAAATGGAGAACAATTTGTAATTACGAAAATTATTCTTGGAAACCTACACGTACAAGTGTTATCTGTTCGGAGCACTTTACTCCGGAAAGCTACAAAAATGATTACGTGTACAATAAACTTATTCATTTTAAAAATCAATAAAAATACTAATTAATAAAAGTCTTAAGTGGGTCTTAAAAATCCCTACCAGAGAATTTAAATTAATAAATATGTGGTAATTCTAATAAAATTAACAATTTATTTTATTGCTTTCCCTTTGCTCATTTATGTTTTGAAGTAACTTTATAAATGTGGTGAAAGCTGAGCCTTATTAAAATATAATTGCATATACATAGGTTCTTGCAAATACCAATAAATAAGTATCAGCCCGGAAAACCGCGGGCGAGAGTTCATTCCACAGTTTAACTGTGCGAGAGGGCTAAGGACACTAGGGCACATAATTACAGACAGACATATATATAAACAAACATTTTTTTGGGTAGTATCTTCAATGGACAGAATTTTCACTTTTACAATTTAATAATAAATAGTATAAGATAGTTCAGTTCATTCATCAAACTAATTTGACTCATTCTTCAGATGTCTTCGATGTGTCCCATCACTAACTTGTTCGCATGTATGCTGCATCAGTTACGTAAAAACTCTGTCTGTGTGCGTGTAATTTTTGATGTGTTGAATTTTTTTGTAGTGTGCGTTTATCGCAACAGCAATTTTGTGTCTGTTGAGTTATTCCTCTTTTGGTGGTGTGCTATACGTGTTTTACCTCGCCCCCCGCCAAAAGTGGCGAAAAAATTTGTTCGAAGAGTTTACGTCATGGCATCTCCAGTGGCTTAATACTCAAAGTTTATAATAAATTATTATATTCAATTTAACACTAGCTGTAACAGGTGGATAAGAAGATATTATAATAAGAAGTACAGAAATTAATAAGTTTCTGTCAAAAATGTAATTTTTGGTACTAGTATTTTTATTTGCACAACCATCAACTTCTTGATGAGACCAAATATCAGCTCAATCGGGTACTAGCAAGAGGCTGACGGTTGCAAATTTTGATGACACATTACATATGTCATATATTACACTGATCGCATAGCGTCTACACCTGACGCATGCCTCGCCCGAGCACGCCTCGCCCGAGCGAGCGCGCTCAGTGTCAAAAATATACTTTAATAATGAAGTTAATTTACCTGTGCAGCTTCAAACACAGCGGGTTGTGGTCTTCATCAGCAACAGTGTAGATGTTGGACTCCTTGCCGACCCCAATCTGGTTGCCGAATGAAGCAATCACTTTCCTGTTTGTGAGGGCTTTGAGGGCCAGGTAGTCGTAGCCAGAGTTGGTGAGGCGGTAACCATCATCTGTTTCAAAGAAAATTTGATTCAGATTCATTTATTTCACAATATAAATTTGCATATTTGTGCTTCATTGAGCTTCAATTGGAGGTAAAGGGTTAGAAACTGAACTATTGAGGTTTTTCGGCACTTTGATGTAAAGCATTATTAGGAATATTGCTGCATATAATTGCATAAATCTCTAAGGGGTATGTGCATACCTTTGAATTACACACTGGGCTAACTTTCACAGGGTGATGATGAGATATGCAGTTTGTCATGACACTAGTAAAATGATATCACACTAAACTTACAGTGTTTTCCCCGCTCATAAGTCAGAAGTCTGTGTTTACAGAGCTCTTTCATTAATTTATGAACGCCACCATGACGGAGGTTCGCGATAGATGCCACAAGGGAGCCTGGAACCAGCTCGTGGTTCTTCATTCCCATTTCCACCTAAAAACGAGACGTAAATTAGTAAGGTTAGGGTATTATTATAATCATTATAAAATAGAAATGGCAGCATCGAGGGCCTTTGCCAGAGTCAGTAAGAGTATAAATTAACTACGAAATAACAAATTAAAGCATTTATAAACACAAATAGACGTGAATCTCGCCAAGATCAAGGTTAGGGTAGAGAGAAGTATTATATTCAGATTTTATCACTTTGACCTACCGCAGTCAATACGCGGAAGTCCTCTCCCGTTAGATAACGCAAAATTGCAACGTCGAGTTTTCCCATTTTGAACTGGAATGCAGGGAATCAATATAAACCATGTAAACACAACCTATTCAACGTCATGTGTTTTATAAAAGAAAGGACATACATGTATGTAACACATTGACAGTGACAGTGACAGCTGTCATTAGTTGTCAAATTGACTATCGACCGCACAATTTTACAAACGGCCAAAATTCATAATGTTACAGAAATTATTTTCAGGGAGCTTAACATAGAAGGGAACGCCATGGGAACGCTAAAAGTACTTTAAAAATCTGCAGCGACAGAGTGAGACAGCTATAGTGATTGCCAGTATTTACTCACAGTGTATGGGCCTCCAAGCCAATGACGTCCGTCAATGTCAGCCAGATGACAGATGACAGCTGCTGTCTGAATGTCATTGCATTGCATTGACGCTCCCATAAATAACAGTGGAAAGTGAAATTCGCTTTCGAAATTCACACGTAATTCATTAATCATATTCATTGATTCACTTCATTGAGTGAGTTTACTGGTTCACCGTGCCTTGTCATTTAATTTTGTGAAAGAGAATATAACCAATTGCTTCAATTAGCCCGATCAGCCGGCCGGCCTCCGGCGGCCTGTTAACCAGCCGAAAGATAAAGTGGGTAGTGAGTCAAGGTTAGCTGTAAATGTTAATAAGAAGTCAGACTGTATTCGGCACTTTTTGATTCTTAGAATATTAGGTAAGCACTCTAAATTATTTTGGTTCGCCGGAGTAGGCAACATGAGAGTTTCATGAATTTAAATTGGCATTAGTCATGTCTCCAACAATTTGCTATTAACTGTGCCTTCGTCATCTACCAAATTTTACAATCGTTCACTATTAATTCTATCGACTGTGGAACTCTCTCCCTCTTGACATCAGACCAGCAAAATCTATCGGCAACCTCAAATTACTTTAAAGAACATTATTTGTCTCTCCCCTAACCCTGATTGTATTTTTTGGCTGACTGTTTATGTATCATATATTTGTATTTGTGTTATTTGTATATATGTATGATTGTGTATGTATGTTTATATATAGAGGTATTTATGTACGTTTATTTTTATAATTATTTTGATTTTTGATTAATAATAATCTCTGCACCACCTACTGCATAATCTAGTTTTATCTCTTTCTCCGATACCCAAAGGTTGTCTGGAAGAGATCGCTCTTCAGCGATAAGACCGCCTGTTGTCTACCTCTACCTACATGTTATTGTATTGTTTCCTTCTATAACTGCTTTGTTTGTGTGAGGTGTGCAATAAAGAGTATTTGTATTGTATTGTATTGTCTCCATTTAAATTATTGTGCTTCCTAAATTAAAACAGTATTTACTGACCTATGGAGTAAACCATTCATGTTTTGCCAATTTCAGTGAAAGTACTGATGGCGGGATTTACGAATGGTAGTATAACGTTGGATGAAGAGCGAGATGTTTACTATCCCGGTCAATTACTGTCGGGAAAACTTGAGTTTGGACTGAATCAGACACTCGACTTTAAAGGTAAACAGTGCCAAATTACATCACAAGATTACCTCATTTGTTAACTGTTTTGTTTACATTGAATACTTATGTGTATCACCTCTATAAATCAAAATACTGGAGACATTAAAGTGTATCTCTATAGTCTATGTATCCTTACTATACTTTCCATAAAACGCTAATGGTAAGCTTTTTTTTATAAAGTTACCAATTAGTTGACTACTATGGTGAAAATTAAATTATTCCACTATGTGCTATTACAATATTTGTGGGGAACTTTTGTGACAGTGGATTGTGGAATGAATTAAATGTCACTAATAATTGATAGTTCTTAACTATAGGTAGTAAAAAAAATGCTGATTAGAAAATAGCTAAACTTTATTATTCACATATAATAACTTAAAAATAAAATGTCAGTACCTGTTAGTTATATTGATAAATGGTCATACTGCACTTCGGCGTTCCTCGCCAAAATCAGGGTGCGGGATAACTCGTTATGTGAATGTGGGCTCGATGAAGGTTCATTGGATCACATATTTTTCAATTGTCCCAGGTTTAGTGACTCACTGTACGATGTATTGCCAAAAAAACATCCCACATCCTATTAAATTTCTACTCCCTTCTCTGTTCAATGGACACTCCCTTAACTGCTATTCTTTTGAAATATGTTCAAGCACACAACATTAGACTTTAAATTAAAATACTCTTCTGTATCTACACTCACTGTGCATGAAATTTCTATTTCTATTCAACTTTTCATATATTTCTAATTAGTAATTATACATGTTCCGCAATATCTGTCATGTTGGCATGATTAACACTCTCTCATCCAGTCATCCACTTCCTCACTCTAAAACTGATATTGGCAAATCCACCTTGCTAAAATATCTAGATAGGAGTAAAAGTCATTTAAAAAAATGGTCGTTCAATGGGCTTTCCACAACAATCATCACAAGTTTATCAAGGCATCTCATTTGAGTAATGATGTTTACAGTTTTGTCATGTTCCAATGAATTTTCGACCAACAATAGCCTGTCCTTCGTCTGGCAACTCATTTGAGTAATGATATGTTTACGGTTTTATAAAATTATATTATTTTATTTATTAGTGTTATTTAATATTTTACTTTCTCTAACTAGCATTTTTATAACGTATTTTTTTTTGTAGAATGCCGTGACAGAGTGGTAAACCGAAATGTGGTCCCCACTGAAAGATTCCACTTTGTCACATATTTTATTTTAAAACCAACCGTAAAAAAATATTTATATTGGCCGGAAAGGAAACTTTAATTAGTTTGAATGAAGAAACCTATGCATTTTTTTTAAATCGCACGCCAAATCCACTGTTTTTGATAGTTCAAAAACCAAAAAAACAGAAAACCTCGGTTTATTGTTGGTAAAAAAGAAGAACAACCCAATCGCAGTTTTACATAGTGACCCAGGAGACATAACCATGGTGACAGAAAAAATTTAATTCACCCATTTTTTTTCATTTATAAAGGTGCTGCAGCTGCGCAGTACATTGACTTTGTTAGATTGTCCCCTAATGTTTATTTATATAATAGGCATGATGACTAAGACTTTTCACGATGCCATTCGAACCAGTTTTTGGAGAGGGACAAATGTTTGTATGGGAGCAACTACAATTAAAAAACATAAATACCCAAAAAATTGTGACAAAGATTGACCTCGCTGGCGGCATCCCAAACGCTTCGTACTAATTGATTGAAAAATATGACGTCACGCATGTCACAATGGGTAGGAACTAACCATTGTACGGAAAATCAAGTAAATTGCTGTTTTGGTAGCGAAATACTGCATTTAGGTCCATAGTTGTCGTACAATTTTGTTTCTATAAAAGCGTAAGGATTCTATTGGTAGCTTTAAATATACACTTGGACAATAAAAAAATGCATGTTTTTTCTAAACTATCAAGGTACATATCTTTTTATGATATTAATTATATTTTTTTATCTATACTTTATTACAATAATTTGATGGTTTACTATTCATTTAGCATTACTATCAATTTTAACATGAGTCATCATGTCTGTCCTCATTTAGCAATCAAGCTAGTGTATCACGGGGAGGCGAATGTGTCCTGGGAGGAGCAGGAGGTGGAGGAGTACGATGGAGTGCGGAGCTACAACAACGTGCAGTACGGGGCGCAGCAACTGTTCTTCCATGTTGAACAGTGCGTCTGTGGCGGTGTGGGTAAGGAATCATTACACAAATATTCTTCATTTAGCAATCAAGCTAGTATATCACGGGGAGGCGAATGTGTCCTAGGAGGAGCAGGAGGTGGAGGAGTACGATGGAGTGCGGAGCTACAACAACGTGCAGTACGGGGCGCAGCAACTGTTCTTCCATGTTGAACAGTGCGTCTGTGGCGGTGTGGGTAAGGAATCATTACACAAATATTCTTCATTTAGCAATCAAGCTAGTATATCACGGGGAGGCGAATGTGTCCTGGGAGGAGCAGGAGGTGGAGGAGTACGATGGAGTGCGGAGCTACAACAACGTGCAGTACGGGGCGCAGCAACTGTTCTTCCATGTTGAACAGTGCGTCTGTGGCGGTGTGGGTAAGGAATCATTACACAAATATTCTTCATTTAGCAATCAAGCTAGTATATCACGGGGAGGCGAATGTGTCCTAGGAGGAGCAGGAGGTGGAGGAGTACGATGGAGTGCGGAGCTACAACAACGTGCAGTACGGGGCGCAGCAACTGTTCTTCCATGTTGAACAGTGCGTCTGTGGCGGTGTGGGTAAGGAATCATTACACAAATATTCTTCATTTAGCAATCAAGCTAGTATATCACGGGGAGGCGAATGTGTCCTGGGAGGAGCAGGAGGTGGAGGAGTACGATGGAGTGCGGAGCTACAACAACGTGCAGTACGGGGCGCAGCAACTGTTCTTCCATGTTGAACAGTGCGTCTGTGGCGGTGTGGGTAAGGAATCATTACACAAATATTCTTCATTTAGCAATCAAGCTAGTATATCACGGGGAGGCGAATGTGTCCTGGGAGGAGCAGGAGGTGGAGGAGTACGATGGAGTGCGGAGCTACAACAACGTGCAGTACGGGGCGCAGCAACTGTTCTTCCATGTTGAACAGTGCGTCTGTGGCGGTGTGGGTAAGGAATCATTACACAAATATTCTTCATTTAGCAATCAAGCTAGTATATCACGGGGAGGCGAATGTGTCCTGGGAGGAGCAGGAGGTGGAGGAGTACGATGGAGTGCGGAGCTACAACAACGTGCAGTACGGGGCGCAGCAACTGTTCTTCCATGTTGAACAGTGCGTCTGTGGCGGTGTGGGTAAGGAATCATTACACAAATATTCTTCATTTAGCAATCAAGCTAGTATATCACGGGGAGGCGAATGTGTCCTGGGAGGAGCAGGAGGTGGAGGAGTACGATGGAGTGCGGAGCTACAACAACGTGCAGTACGGGGCGCAGCAACTGTTCTTCCATGTTGAACAGTGCGTCTGTGGCGGTGTGGGTAAGGAATCATTACACAAATATTCTTCATTTAGCAATCAAGCTAGTATATCACGGGGAGGCGAATGTGTCCTAGGAGGAGCAGGAGGTGGAGGAGTACGATGGAGTGCGGAGCTACAACAACGTGCAGTACGGGGCGCAGCAACTGTTCTTCCATGTTGAACAGTGCGTCTGTGGCGGTGTGGGTAAGGAATCATCACACAAATATTCTTCATTTAGCAATCAAGCTAGTATATCACGGGGAGGCGAATGTGTCCTAGGAGGAGCAGGAGGTGGAGGAGTACGATGGAGTGCGGAGCTACAACAACGTGCAGTACGGGGCGCAGCAACTGTTCTTCCATGTTGAACAGTGCGTCTGTGGCGGTGTGGGTAAGGAATCATTACACAAATATTCTTCATTTAGCAATCAAGCTAGTATATCACGGGGAGGCGAATGTGTCCTAGGAGGAGCAGGAGGTGGAGGAGTACGATGGAGTGCGGAGCTACAACAACGTGCAGTACGGGGCGCAGCAACTGTTCTTCCATGTTGAACAGTGCGTCTGTGGCGGTGTGGGTAAGGAATCATCACACAAATATTCTTCATTTAGCAATCAAGCTAGTATATCACGGGGAGGCGAATGTGTCCTAGGAGGAGCAGGAGGTGGAGGAGTACGATGGAGTGCGGAGCTACAACAACGTGCAGTACGGGGCGCAGCAACTGTTCTTCCATGTTGAACAGTGCGTCTGTGGCGGTGTGGGTAAGGAATCATTACACAAATATTCTTCATTTAGCAATCAAGCTAGTATATCACGGGGAGGCGAATGTGTCCTAGGAGGAGCAGGAGGTGGAGGAGTACGATGGAGTGCGGAGCTACAACAACGTGCAGTACGGGGCGCAGCAACTGTTCTTCCATGTTGAACAGTGCATCTGTGGCGGTGTGGGTAAGGAATCATCACACAAATATTCTTCATTTAGCAATCAAGCTAGTATATCACGGGGAGGCGAATGTGTCCTAGGAGGAGCAGGAGGTGGAGGAGTACGATGGAGTGCGGAGCTACAACAACGTGCAGTACGGGGCGCAGCAACTGTTCTTCCATGTTGAACAGTGCGTCTGTGGCGGTGTGGGTAAGGAATCATCACACAAATATTCTTCATTTAACAATCAAGCTAGTATATCACGGGGAGGCGAATGTGTCCTAGGAGGAGCAGGAGGTGGAGGAGTACGATGGAGTGCGGAGCTACAACAACGTGCAGTACGGGGCGCAGCAACTGTTCTTCCATGTTGAACAGTGCGTCTGTGGCGGTGTGGGTAAGGAATCATCACACAAATATTCTTCATTTAACAATCAAGCTAGTATATCACGGGGAGGCGAATGTGTCCTGGGAGGAGCAGGAGGTGGAGGAGTATGATGGAGTGCGGAGCTACAACAACGTGCAGTACGGGGCGCAGCAACTGTTCTTCCATGTTGAACAGTGCGTCTGTGGCGGTGTGGGTAAGGAATCATCACACAAATATTCTTCATTTAACAATCAAGCTAGTATATCACGGGGAGGCGAATGTGTCCTGGGAGGAGCAGGAGGTGGAGGAGTATGATGGAGTGCGGAGCTACAACAACGTGCAGTACGGGGCGCAGCAACTGTTCTTCCATGTTGAACAGTGCGTCTGTGGCGGTGTGGGTAAGGAATTATCACACAAATATTCTTCACTAGCTTTTGCCCGCGGCTTCGCCCGCGTACTAAGAGTAATGTTAACCGTCTACAAAAAAGGTGCATCTCAGGTTCAGTTTTTTATATATTTACTCTACATAGACTCTGCATATCGAACATAGACTCTACATATCGAATCTACATATCGACTCTACATATCGACTCTACATATCGACTCTACATATCGACTCTACATATCGACGCTACATATCGACTCTACATATCGGCTCTACATATCGCCTCTACATATCTGGACCCCCATATAAAATTTCACCCCCGCTTTTGAGGGGTTGGGTGCAGACTTCCAAAAAAAAATGATGCACGATTTTTTTGTTAGTCACAAATAGTCCCCATACCAATTTTTAGCTTTCTACCTTGAAAATTGCGGAATGCTCCATACAAACTTCCACCCCCCATTTTGGGGAAGTGGGGGGTTAGAAAGAGACAAAAAGTAGCCTATGTCACTCTCCATCCCTTCAACTATCTCCACTTAAAAAATCACGTCAATTCGACGCCCCGTTTTGCCGTGAAAGACGGACAAACAAACAAACAAACAAACAAACAAACAAACACATACACTTTCCCATTTATAATATTAGTATGGATTTAACAATCAAGCTAGTATATCACGGGGAGGCGAATGTGTCCTGGGAGGAGCAGGAGGTGGAGGAGTACGATGGAGTGCGGAGCTACAACAACGTGCAGTACGGGGCGCAGCAACTGTTCTTCCATGTTGAACAGTGCGTCTGTGGCGGTGTGGGTAAGGAATCATTACACAAATATTCTTCATTTAGCAATCAAGCTAGTATATCACGGGGAGGCGAATGTGTCCTGGGAGGAGCAGGAGGTGGAGGAGTACGATGGAGTGCGGAGCTACAACAACGTGCAGTACGGGGCGCAGCAACTGTTCTTCCATGTTGAACAGTGCGTCTGTGGCGGTGTGGGTAAGGAATCATTACACAAATATTCTTCATTTAGCAATCAAGCTAGTATATCACGGGGAGGCGAATGTGTCCTAGGAGGAGCAGGAGGTGGAGGAGTACGATGGAGTGCGGAGCTACAACAACGTGCAGTACGGGGCGCAGCAACTGTTCTTCCATGTTGAACAGTGCGTCTGTGGCGGTGTGGGTAAGGAATCATCACACAAATATTCTTCATTTAGCAATCAAGCTAGTATATCACGGGGAGGCGAATGTGTCCTAGGAGGAGCAGGAGGTGGAGGAGTACGATGGAGTGCGGAGCTACAACAACGTGCAGTACGGGGCGCAGCAACTGTTCTTCCATGTTGAACAGTGCGTCTGTGGCGGTGTGGGTAAGGAATCATTACACAAATATTCTTCATTTAGCAATCAAGCTAGTATATCACGGGGAGGCGAATGTGTCCTAGGAGGAGCAGGAGGTGGAGGAGTACGATGGAGTGCGGAGCTACAACAACGTGCAGTACGGGGCGCAGCAACTGTTCTTCCATGTTGAACAGTGCGTCTGTGGCGGTGTGGGTAAGGAATCATTACACAAATATTCTTCATTTAGCAATCAAGCTAGTATATCACGGGGAGGCGAATGTGTCCTAGGAGGAGCAGGAGGTGGAGGAGTACGATGGAGTGCGGAGCTACAACAACGTGCAGTACGGGGCGCAGCAACTGTTCTTCCATGTTGAACAGTGCGTCTGTGGCGGTGTGGGTAAGGAATCATTACACAAATATTCTTCATTTAGCAATCAAGCTAGTATATCACGGGGAGGCGAATGTGTCCTAGGAGGAGCAGGAGGTGGAGGAGTACGATGGAGTGCGGAGCTACAACAACGTGCAGTACGGGGCGCAGCAACTGTTCTTCCATGTTGAACAGTGCGTCTGTGGCGGTGTGGGTAAGGAATCGTCACACAAATATTAGACTATAATAGAAAAAAAACCTGCCAAGTGCGAGTCGGACTCGCGCACGAAGGGTTCCGTACCATTATCTATAAAAACGGCAAAAAAATCATCTTAATTTTGTTCATAATTCATTAATTTACTTTACGCGTCCATCTTTGGGTCATCAATTTACATATGTTTACCAAATTTCAACTCAATCGGTCCAGTAATTTCGGAGCAAATCTGCTGTGACAGACGAACAGACAGACGCACGAGTGATCCTATAAGGGTTTCGTTTTTTTCCTTTTGAGGTACGGAACCCTAAAAATAGTAAATTAGCATAGTGGAATATTAGAAAAAAAACAAACATTATAAAAACTTTATTTATCAGATAGTGCATAAAATCTCTGTTATAAGGAAATAAAAGCTCATCTTATCTTATCTTATATGACACTCGGCAGGCCATCCCTTACTTTCTGGCCGTGTAATAACTCACCCTTTTTCCACGCAGGAGTGTCACAGCTACCAGCGGGGAGCCATGCCATCCCGTTCCAGTACCAGATCCCGTTCCGGGTGCCGTCCAGCTTCGGAGACGGGGAGGACGAGGAGAGGAGTATCTTTTACTATGTCAAGGTATGCCCTTGTTACAACTTGATTTTAAAATCAGTTAACCACTGACAGATTGGATCAAACCTTGGGATATTCTACCTCAATACCAATGTAATTAAGTCTATTACAACCGTTATATTTATAGGCAGCGTGTTTACAAAATAAACTCTAATATTCTGACGTTAAGATAGAGTATCGAGTGAATTAATGCCAAATGTCAGTAGTTAACTGATTTCTGTTCTAAAACTATTGTTTAAAAAGAAAGTAAGCGATGTCTTATTAAATAATTTAAAAAATGAAATTCAGCTATCCTAAGTAACTTAACAGATTATTTTGTTCTAGCATAAGTAATACCGTATCTAAATATATAACATTATTACTATTCATACAGCTTTTAGCTAATAAAGTGTAAAATTAATTAGGAGCATTGTCTGCCAACAAACCGCATTGTGGTTTGGCAGATTTGTATAGCTAATAACTAATAAGCATGTAAAGAAAAGAGAATAAATATTTATTTCCTTTATTTATTTATTTATTTTTCATTTTCACATCATATTAAATTTAAAAAAAAGTTAGGGCAATTCTACACAAATCAAACTGGCCCCATATTCATATTATTCGAAACATTATAAATATAATAATTCGTTTTGACATGAACCTAGCTTTAAGATTTTATTATACTAACATGAAACGCAATAAATGATTGAATGAGGGCTACCGTTTTTGCGCTCACCAGTTGGCGCCACTGGCGTGTCGGGTCCAGTAGTATACCTGTTAAAATTTGTTATTACTGGCGTAAAACAAATAGTATTTTATATAATCGTTACACAATAAGGGCTCTTAAAGTCGTTGATGTCTTTTGTATTGGAGTCAACGCGACGTCCTATTGGTCAAATTCATTATTTATGCGTTGTATAATAATTATTATAGTTGAGTTGGGAGCTCCATAGAAAAAAAGCCCTTATGAGCAGCTCACCAAATTCGCAATTCACCACATGCTCAGTTCATCAAATTCTCATTTGACCATGTTCGCAGCTGATCATTTTGGCATCTCATCACTTTCGCAACTCACCATATTCGCATCTCACCATGCTCACAGCTGAGCACATTCTCATCTCATCACGTGCTCATTTCACCAAAATCTCACCTGACCATTTTCTCAGCTCACCATACTATTATTTAACCATGTTCTCAGCTAAGCACTTTCTCATCTCGCCATGCTCTCAGTTCACATCATTCTCATAAATGTACAGTCAGTGTCATGAACATCTTCAGACTTGAACTGATTAGCGATGTGTTGAACATGTGTGACAATAATTAGGATTGTGAAATAGAAATGAGGATAAAAACAATGTGTTTAATTTGTTTATTTCAACATACAAGTTATTAACTAGTATACATTATCGTACATTCCAACCACTTAATAAACAATCTAACAAACTTAAAAAAAAAACTATCTCTCTCTTTAAAAAAATATCAAGTCTCCACCTTCAATATAAAAAGTAGCACTTAGTATATTTTCACTTCTTATTAACTAAACTGAGGTTATTTTGCATTTTTTTTTTATTTATTTGCATTAACTAACGGTTTTCGTGAGTAGAACAAATAAAAGCATCATATTTTTGAGATGTCACATTGTGAAATGGAGTAAATTATAATGACTATACATTTACGATGTGGTAAGCTGCGAGCATGGCGAGATGAGAAAGTGCTTAGCTGAGAACATGGTTAAATAATAGTATGGTGAGCTGAGAAAATGGTCAGGTGAGATTTTGGTGAAATGAGCACGTGATGAGATGAGAATGTGCTCAGCTGTGAGCATATTGAGATGCGAATATGGTGAGTTGCGAAAGTGATGAGATGCCAAAATGATCAGCTGCGAACATGGTCAAATGAGAATTTGATGAACTGAGCATGTGGTGAATTGCGAATTTGGTGAGCTGCTCATAAGGGGCTTAAAGGAGTAAATCAATAATTCAAAATAATAATACTTATTATTATTACCTCTGATTAATTTTTGCACGAGTTTTCTTAGATTCGCTTTAAAAGCACTGAGATTCATTGACCCGTAACACATGTTTGCCATAACTGCTCTGTACGCTCGCAAGTAATAACGCCATTGACGAGCAAGGGTGATGAAAATAAAGTTAACAACCCTCTCAGGCGGTGTTGGAGTACCACGACGGGCGCGAGAGCGAGGAGCTGGAGGAAGGGTTCGAGGTCATAGTGCCCCTCGACCTCAACGACAACCCGGATATGCAGGTGACGTCGCCAAATTATCAAGATAATTATCCTCCGTGATAAATATCGCGATAGGATGATTATTGTGTCATTATCACTGGTGTGGGATTTTGTAAAAAAACATATCTAACTTAAGAGAATGTATACAAAATATGTTAAGAAACGCGCGAAAATTAAACTGAAAAGCTGACCTGGAAATCAAAACCAATCGAAACCAAAACAATTCATTAATAGTACATGCGAGTCCGTTTAATTATAATACGAAGCCTGCAATTGCCATTCCGGCTGAGGCTAATATAGTGCTTTTCTCAAAAATGGGGGAATAATAAACTTTAAATATCGTTGCACAACTTGAAAATATTACTGATTTCCCGCCGTTTTTCTTTTTAAACCGAATCGCAAGTGTATTTTTCCACCGAAAAACGCTAACTATTTGAGACACATAGAAAAACGTCGCGTTTGCAACAGAAAAATACGAGTTGAATTGGCTGAATACGACCTGTGCCGTCTTTTATATGCCGGTTTCGACTATTGAAAAACTTTGGTACTCGACAAATAAAGGAATTTATATGTAACATTCCAGGCGGCCTGCAATGTTTTTTATTTTTTAATTTTGATCTGACCTGAAACTATACACTTTACCTTCCAATATGTATATCAAAAACTGTATACAGCTTGTAACCAATTATGTTACTTGCAGATACAAAATGTGGTGAACTTCGAAGAGGTATTGAGTTCATGTTTGTGTGGCTCCGGCCTCCTGAACGTGGAGGTGTGTCTGCCGGGCACCGGGTTCTGTCCCGGTATGGTTGCCCCGGTCTCCGTGGAGGCTGACAACCAGAGCTCTGCCGAAGTCACCAAAATTACCTTCGAGTTGGTCCAGGTATGTATTTACGTCTATACAAAATATATCAAAATAAAACCTCACAACTTTCAAATATTATAGTCTGTGTCAATCCGACGATTATGTTGAATCCAACGACACCTAATATTTCAAATTCCATCAATTCAATTCAATTATTTATTGATGACATTAGTTACACGTCATTAAAAATTGAAAATTTACAAATTTTATTAAAATACATTCTTATATGAGTTACAATATATCCAATAATTACATAGAGTTCATACATTTTATTTATTTAACAATTCTTTTATAGAGTAAAATGCTTCATTTGTCAAGTTATTGCTTAAGTTTACTTATAAATATGTTTTCTGATATTTCCAGTTGCTTTAAGTCTTTTGGTAACCGATTGTAGATTTTAGGACCAATGTATAATCGAGGAATGAAAAGGTTCACCACTTTTCGACCTTATTATAAAGCTGTTAAGGTTCAAAAGTGACGAACCTTTTAATTCCGCGACTGTACCATACACACTGCTCAGATTTCTTTAACCTGTGCGTATTCGTAAGGAGGTTGTTTTTGTTTCGACTATTGGGATTATATGTTTTAAATTTGTCAAGATTCCTACGAACTACTTTTGCCACCTCTAATATGCAAAGACCCGGAACCGTTATATTTTTATTAAATAAGCTGCGAGCTGGCGTTTATAAAGCCGTGAAAGTGAGAGATCACAGTCTAAGTGGCAGTAAACGCAAACGATTACTTTTTAACGGACCTGTGTCTACCTCCAGAGAGTGAAGTACCACAGCACAGATCCGCCGTCTAAAAAAGAGGAGCCAGAAACCGTCCTTCAATACTCCAAAACGGGCGCCATACCTTCTAAAACGAGAAGGAACTTCACGCACAACTTCGAGATACCTGACCTCATACCGGTCATCACACAGCCCTGCAGTATCATCCAAGTGGGCTACTTCTTCAAGGTGAGACGTTGCCATGGGCGTACACAGCATTTTTCAAGGGGTGGGACAGAAGTTATTGGTTAAGTACCCAAATTAATTGGGTACCTTCCTGGGTAAAAAATAAATAATTCTATTCAGTCCGTCAGTTAGATTATCAAAAAATATTGGACACGTATTTTTTTGTTTGCTAATTAAACAAAAAATGATGATATAGCCCGTTAAAGTTCCGCGTGACGTCACATTATGCTGAAAAGTGTACCATAATGTGACGTCACGCGGAACTTTAACCTTTTGACAGCGAGGGTCCAAAACAAAACGGTGCCCAACTCTGGCCAAAACAAAACAATAGCCAGACAAAATATGAATAAAATGAAACTTCTGATAAATATTGTCATGTCAAAATGACAATATTTATCAAATATCAATATTATCATGTGACCGTCCGTGGCTTCAGTGGCACGAGTTTTCGTCCGCGTCCACAGCCGTCTTTAGCTCTCAAAGAGTTAAAGGGCTATATCATCATTTTTTGTTTAATTGGCAAATAATAAAATACGTGTCCAATATTTTTTGATAATCTAATTGACGGACTAAATATAATTTTTTAGGAAAGTAGTCAATTTTGCCTTAAAATTCTTAGCTTCGGGTCAGAGAGCAGGGTGGGGCAAATGCCTCACCTTGGCCCACCGTGCGTACGCCCGTGACTTCTGCCCATAACTCCCTCCGCGTGGAACTAGTTTATATCGTATTTCCTTACAAACTTACACCCCCTTAGGGGATAATTTCAGGGATAAAAACTACCCTACGTCCTCCGTTATTCAAACTATCTACATACCAAATTTCATCTCAATCGGTTCAGCGGTTTAAACACTTTAAACGTGAAGAGTTAACAGACGGACGGACACACTTTCGAATTTATAATATTAGTATGGATGCAATTGATTTTCTGGGTCATTCATTTCTTTTGCCTAATTATTTTCGTATTTATAGGTCACAGTATTACTGAGTGGCTGCAACGACCCATTGGAAGACGAATTTGAAATCGCAATGGGGCAAATACCTCATCGAGACACGGTAGACAACTACGAGCATCCCTTACAAAGCGACTTACCCCGCGCACCTATACCCGTGTTCAAACCAGGAGAGCCAATACCAGTAATCCAACCTTATGTATACCCCTCGCATACACTGCAAGTGGTTAATAGTTACGCTGGCGCTGGTTTGAATGCTATCCCAAATAATTACCAGCCGCCAGCAGGGTACCCGTATCCGGGTAATGCTAACGCTCACCCTGGCGCTAACTCGTCTTACCCCGGTGGTAACCCTCCTTACCCCGGAGCTAACCCTCCTTACCCTGGCTCTAACCCACCTTACCCCAGTGGTGATCCGCCTTGCCCTGGAGCTAACCCTACTTACCCTGGCTCTAACCCACCTTACCCCGGAGCTAACCCTCCTTACCCTGGCTCTAACCCACCTTACCCCGGTGGCAACCCGCCTTACCCCGGAGCTAACCCTCCTTACCCTGGCCCTAACCCACCTTACCCCGGTGGTAACCCGCCTTACCCCGGCGCTAACGGTAATCCTGTGATCGGGTTTGTAGCACCCGGTTTAAGTCCAGGTTACCCGGCTGCCACAGGAGCACCCTCGCCTTATAATCCAAGTGCACCTCCAGAATAACCTGGTTCACAAAATTTTACTCGCATCTTTTGGTATTGTCTCTTTCTTACGAGTAAAAATTTCAAATTGACAGATAAAGAAAAACGAATTTTAACGACCTTATTTCATTAAATCTCCGAATTGCGTAAATATACACAATCCGTCATTGACAATAACGTGCACCTTTAACCTTTTGAACGCCATTGTCGGCCATAGCCGACAACGGAAAATCGTGACCAACGACGCCAATGACGGCACTGGCCGACAATAATTTTTTGATGAAAATCTATTGAAAACCAGCCCTTTTTTATGGTGGCGTTATTTTTTACCCAGTTTTATTTTACCCCCGTGGCGTCACAAAGGGTTAATGTTATTGATAAGCACAACCTTCACGTGTGCCTATTGTGGACACAATTTTTATATATATTTAATAAGTTTAATTATATACTCAGGTGCTAATTATACAATCAGCCTTTTGACCATTGTTGCTGGTTTCGAGTTGTAATGTTGTAAAATTGTTGTTATTGTGTGTAGCTTCGTGAATCGGACCAAAGGTGGTGTAAAACTATTTTGTCTCAAAGGCAAGTAGTTATGTATGGAAAATAAATTACTTTAAAAAACAATGTTTTAACCGACTTCAATTTAGTACTCCGCCAAGCCTTTTTTTCGTCCCTAAAAGGGATGAAATTTGACATAATGTATAGCCTATGTCCTATTCTGATATATAAGGTACATAACTGGGAAGTTTCATATAAATTCGTCCAGTAGTTTTTTGAGATTAAGTGGAACGTACATCCATCCATACATCCAAACTTTCACGTTTATAATATTAGTAGGATACTTCTGTTATTTATTGAACCCTGTTATGGTGAATACCTAGTATCTTAGAATATAGGTACAGATGTGATAGACTTAAGATAAGTTACTGTAAGTCTTGGAAGCGAGAGGGCTATACCACAGTAAATATATTTGTTAAAGCATTGTATCTTAACTAGAGTGCTTTAGACTTGCGCTCCATTGAAAACCAGTTCTACGCGGTATATGCGCGGCGGACATGATTGCACCGCCGAAGTCCGCTTAAGTTTATTGAAGTGACGCGTGTCTGTGTGAGTGCGTCAAATCGGACGTTTGTAAGGATTTGTATTACTGCTTTAAGCTATATATATATCTGCTATGGCTATACCCAATGTATATAGAAACATAGATGTCACTGGAAATTGATATCACAATTATGATATTATAGGGTGGAGACAAATGTTTAGGAGGGTTAGGGTAAATCGCCGGTAGCTGCCCTGCTAGCGTAACTTGACTCTCGACTCTACTCGCGCGCGAGATAGACTGTCCGTCACTTTCTGATTAATGCTATCAAAAAGTGACAGATAGTCTATCACGCGCGCGAGTAGAGTCGAGAGTCAAGTTATGCTAGCAGGGCTGACCACCATTCAATAGCTGGCCCCCTCATACTAAAAATGAAATCTGTTCCTCTACAAACAGAATCCAATTTAGTATGACGTGGCCAGTAATTGAAACCTTATACTAAAATGAATTCTATTATGGGTGAATAGAGTTCATTTTTAGTATAAGGTGGCCAGTTATTGAATTCACGATTTACCCTATAGGTATGTTAAGGATTGACAAACGTTGAAAAACTGCCTTTTTTTGTATAATAAACACATTATAAACCTACGTATATTAATGATGATATTATATAACTCAGTATTCAACGCGATTACTTGTGATGTATTGGAAGCTAAATTTTGATTTTTTATAATGTATTTACGACATTTTATTATGTAGTTTTAACAAATGTTTGCCTTATTTTGTTTGTACTCAACTAATAACTGGTAATTTTCAAGAAAGCTGAAGATTGAAGGACAAATGGTACTATGCGACTTCAAGCTTTAATTCGACAACAAACAAAAAAACAGTTTACTAAAATGTGTTTTGTCCTACAAATTTTAACGTGACAGATAGAGAGAAACGACATTGAATTAATATCGTTTCGATGGACGCTTAAGATTAAGGCTGTGTTAGAAAGTGGGTTGTTTTTCTAGACAGACATACTTTCCGTTTACGACGGATGAGATCAATTTTAGTAGCATATCGGACTACCTCATATGCATTTACAACTGAGCAGTTTGAGCGACTTTTGTAGTATTGGTACAATAATGATCACGTCGAAATTGATAATCCTCAATTAGACGAATTGTTTTAAACGAATGTTTAATTTTCTTACCTAGTAGTAAGTAGCAACTGCATGTTTTTCGCTTTATTTTACTATATGATGAATACAATAAATAAATAAAAGGTCGCGGACGCTGGACGCGGGTGGCGCAAGACCGATCACTTTGGCACTCTTTAGGGGAGGCCTACGTCCAGCAGAGGACGTCTTTTGGCTGTTATGATGATGATGAATATAATATTGATATTATGATAGACATAATAATTAATAATGTAATAATGCCAGCAGTTGAACGCTACGCGGGACAAGTGCTCCAATAAATGATCTACACACGGACTCTAATGACAAGAGAATGAAGGCTACCGTTTTTGCGCTCACCAGTTGGCGCCACTGGCGTGTCGGGTCCAGAAATATAGCTATTAAAGTTTGTTATTACTGGCGTAAAACCAAATTTACATTTAAATCACGCTTAAAAGAGTAAATCATTATTATTATTATTTTTGCAAGTTTTTCTCAGATTCGCTTTTAAAGCACTGAGATTCATTGACCCGTAACACATATTTGCCATAATTAATCTTAGCTATGCAAAATATTCACAACATTATTAGGAATTATGAAAAAAACCCGCAAAATCCACTCACAAACTATGGCGTTTGTTTGACATTTTGAAGTCCCGACGCGCCTCTAGCTAGCGGCGAATTCACTCGCGGTAGCCCTCGTAAGGACCTGTATAGATAATTTTGAGTGTTATTCTGCTTAGGTACTAACTCTGGCTTGCTCTGACAACTTTGGTTGCTGGATGTACAGTCGGCATCATATAGTTAACAGCAGCCAAATATATCGTAACCATAACACATCCTTATTTCTATAGTAATAAAGACGTGTTGCGATGTTTGGTTGCTACCAACTATATGTTGCTGACTGTACCTATAATAACATGTTGTAAATGTAATGTAATCTTACGTATGTGCCATGGAACAGGTGCTTTGCTGCATATTTTACTATTTTTACAATATTATACATTTATATGACAATGTTGGAAGTGTTTCTTGTTATATTTGCAAATTATATTTTTGTGCAATTTACATAATGCATTTTTATTTTGGTACAGTCGCCATCAGATATTACGGAGCGGCCAAAGTGCTCACAAATATTTGAGCACGTCTCTAATGTCTCGACTTTACTTTAAACTTAAGTTCAAATTACTAAACTAAATTTACAGTAAGGTGAAAAATGGCAAATCAAACACGTTTGCGTCAATTAAAAATACGTTTTATTAAATCTCGCATACTGAAATACGTAAGTAAATTGTCTTTCTCATAAAACATAAATGCTCTTACACTGTTAACATACATCATCATAAAATCACCATAAGATCAAAATGCAAAAACTATACAACATTGCAATAAATGCTTTCATATCAAAAAACGTAATTAGGTTTCCTCTCTTATATCTTAATAAGCATATGACTAAGACACTGCAGTATACATGTATATCTTATTAGTTATTGTTATTATACATATACAATATTGAAACATCAATAGCACTAGCCTTTATAAACATAGATTTATCGTAAAATATACTATCAAGGTTAAAGTTTCTTCCCAAAAAAGTAATTTCGCGTTGATATTTGGGCCAAAATTCTTTTTAGTGCCTAAAATAGAGATGAAAATTTATAAACACTTATACATAATTGTAGATGTCTCGAAATATTTTCCATGTTACGTTAGTTCTCAACCGGGCCTCAATTAGTCCAGGCAATGAACTGACAACTTGTATGGAAAAAAATGTCAAATTTGGAAATAATTTATAATAGCTAATTTTTTTAATGTAACGGATATATTATCAATTAAATAGTTACCTAGAGGCAAAATCCAACAAAAAATCTGACTTCAAAAAAAACATTATTTAATTAGCTCCTAAAAAGTCCGGATAAATATTAATATTTTTTTTATCTTTATTTAGGTTCATTTGCTTTACAATATTCAATATAAATAAAAAAAAAAGACAATGAATGTTTAATTTAAATCTATATAATTACTTCCAGGTGGAAAGTTTGTTGGATTCTTGAATAAAGCATCTTAGAATAACGTTTTAGAATGAAATAAACAAAAAAAACCGGCCAAGTGCGTGTCGGACCACGCAAAACGAAGGGTTCCGTGCCTATTAAAAAGGTCGTATCGTCACAAAAATTTTACGGCACTTACGTCCTTTTCTTTGAGGAAGGCAGTTTTTCAGCAATATCTCGAAAACCTCTGAACCGATCTTGTTCGAAACAATTTTCGGTGAATGAAATTAATAAGCCCTATGTCCATGAATTTTTCCATATTTTTAAAATACACCGTTCAAAAATTAGAGGGGGGGGGACAGAATTTTGGTGACTTTCGGGGCGATTATCTCCGACCCTATTCACTTAATCAAAAAAATGCTAATAAACCTTATATTTATTTTGAAAGGCCTATCGATTGATGTGCCACACGGGGGGTCACAATGAAAAAAAAATTTTGACTTTTAGTTTTATGTATGGAGTGCACCCCTAAAAACATTTTTTTTTGTCATTTTAATTACAAAACTATGTAGCGGCTAACAAAATACACCTATCCTCAAAATTTTATTCAAATACACCTTATAGTTTTCGAGTAAAATGCCTGTGACATACGGACAGACGGACAGACGGACAGACGGACAGACGGACAGACGGACAGACGGACATGACGAAACTATAAGGGTTCCGTTTTTGCCATTTTGGCTACGGAACCCTAAAAACGCTATTATAAATTGATGTTTTTCGAAACCGTATTTTGCCTGGAGTAAATGTTTATTATGAATTTTCCCATCACCTTGGGTTTTTTATTACAAAAAAGTCACATTTGGTACTCAAATTACCACTGCGTTACCACTACCCTTCAAAGATAATGTCCATTGCGTTACCAAACATTTTTATTTTTTTATTTTGACCCCAAATATTTCGATAATGGTCATCATTCGGGTATGCCATATGTCATTTCATTGTGAATTAGAAAATTAGTTTTTTGAAGATTATCCTATTATAAGTAAAAAATATGGGTTAAAATAAAATGTACAAGGGACGTTTTTATAAGCATCATAAAGAATTTTGGCCCACTTTATTAACAAGACTTGGTTATATATTTAGAAAAAACGAATATTCTTAGAATATATCTCTTGTTGACATCGCATATGAGATTTCGCCGATTTAGTTAAACTTTTAGGGCCATTGCCCACCTAGCAATTTATCACAACAACTAGCTTTAAGTAGAACGAAAGCTATGTATTGCTGTCTCATTCCAACAATAGCAAGTTGATGTGACAAATTGCAAGGCCTTTCGTCTTTCTTTATATTAAATAACAGCCAATCAACATTAAACAGTGGAGTATTATCCTCAATATTTCCTTAACCCTTAAATGCATGATTTTTTGTATAACTTTTTAATAAATTGAAATAGATGTGTCATGTTGTATAGATTGACGGATAGCTGAAGTGGATAGCTGCATATTGAGCCACGGACCATCAAATATACGATGCATATATACATCATTATGCATTTAAGGGTTAAGTGTAAAATACACGTAGAATAGGCATGATGACTAAAAAAAATTCCCGATGCCATTTGAACCAGTTTTTGGAGAGGAACAAATGTTTGTATGGGAGCAACTACCATAAAAGAACATAAATACCCAAAAAATTGAGTTAAAGACGGACCTCGCTGGCCGCACCCGAAACGCTTCATACTGATTGACTCAAAGGCATGACGTCACACTTTAGTATTTTGAACTAATCATTGTAGGGGAAATCAAGTAAATTGTTGTTTCGGTCGCGAAATACTGCGTTTAGGTCCATAGTTGTCATACAATTTTGTTTCTATAAAAGCGTAAGGATTCTATTGGTAGCTTTAAATTAACACCTGGACAATAAAAAAATGCATTTTTTTTTCTAAACTTTCAAGGTTCATATCTTTTTATGATATTAATTATATTTTGTAATTTATACTTTATTGCAATAATTTGATGGTTTACTATCCATTTAGCAACACTATGTTATCAATTTTAACATGAGTCATCATGCCTATTATGACTCTTACTTGTTCCTAGCCGTTGTATACACCAAGATTTATATATATTTTTTTGTATATAAGGCACATTAAGAAAGCTTCAAATGTAAAATGCAGATATATCTTTGATTTAGTTGTTCTTAATTCGCGTATAAAAATAACAATGGCACAATTTCTCCTAACTCTGTATTGTTTTAAACATTCAATAAGTTTCAATATTTTTGGGCAGTGTTAGTTGGAAGACAAGTATCTAGGGCGAGTATCCACCAGGGCTGTTATTGCTACGCGCTCATGCGCCTCACCCCACGCGTCACGCCTAACGAAACTAGACCTCTACCTACGCTTAGTTACTACGCATCGCGGCGTCAAGATATATTTGTGGGTGAGAGCTGAGGTGAGCTTAAAACAAGCTACAGAGGAGCTGCGCACCAATAGGAAGCGAAGCGTGAGCGAGCCCAGCAATACAGTGCATTGTTGCATTTTTCCGTCGCTCACCGTCTCGCAACCTCGCACAGCCCTGGCGGATTGAGATATTTATTGATAAAATTATAAATAATTTTACATGTCATACTCACCCTTCCGGCATACTGTGTTGCCAGGCACGGGAACGTGGTCGCTTACCATGTGCCTCATAAGAAGCCTCAATCACCCAAAGGGCAATGGAGACATGGAGAGGGCTATGTTGGGAGTATCTCTGCGTGATCGCATCAGAAATGAGGCTATCCGCAGCAGAACCAAGGTAACCGATATAGCCCTCCGAATCGCTAAACTTAAGTGGCAGTAGGCGGGGCACATTGCATGTAGAACCGATGGCCATTGGGGCGGAAAGGTTCTCGAGTGGCGACCACGTACCGGAAGGCGAAGGACTGATGACCTGGTAAAGGTCGCGGGAGTCCGCTGCATGCGGGTGGCGTAGAACCGGTCATTGTGACACTTTGGGGGAGGCCTATGTCCAGCAGTGGACGTCTTTGATGATGATGATGATGATGACTCACCCTTCTTAGGCATAATTCGCGTATTAGAAATAACAATGGCACTATTTCTCCTATCTCGTTATTACGTAATAAGCATCCTATACATTACAATATTTTTGTGAAGATTTTTCTCAGCCGGAAGACGAGAAAGTATCAGGATAAGTTATCCACCTCAGTTGTGCGAGGTAGCGGATCCGTGAGTGAGGAAAACATTCACCAATAGCTGTTAGGATAAGTTATCCGCCTCAGTTGTGCGAGGTAGCGGATCCGTGAGTGAGGAAAACATCCACCAACAGCTGTTAGGATAAGTTATCCGCCTCAGTTGTGCGAGGTAGCGGATCCGTGAGTGAGGAAAACATCCACCAATAGCTGTCAGGATAAGTTATCCGCCTCAGTTGTGCGAGGTAGCGGATCCGTGAGTGAGGAAAACATCCACCAACAGCTGTTAGGATAAGTTATCCGCCTCAGTTGCGCGAGGTAGCGGATCCGTGAGTGAGGAAAACATCCACCAGTAGCTGTTAGGATAAGTTATTCGCCTCAGTTGTGGGAGGTAGCGGATTCGTGAGTGAGGAAAACATCCACCAGTAGCTGTTAGGATAAGTTATCCGCCTCAGTTGTGCGAGGTAGCGGATCCGTGAGTGAGGAAAACATCCACCAACAGCTGTTAGGATAAGTTATCCGCCTCAGTTGTGCGAGGTAGCGGATCCGTGAGTGGGGAAAACATCCACCAGTAGCTGTTAGGATAAGTTATCCGCCTCAGTTGTACGAGGTAGCAGATCCGTAAGTGAGGAATATATCCACCAACAGCGGTTAGGATAAGTTATCCGCCTCAGTTGTGCGAGGTAGCGGATCCGTGAGTGAGGAAAACATCCAGCAATAGCTGTTAGGATAAGTTATCCGCCTCAGTTGCGCGAGGTAGCGGATCCGTGAGTGAGGAAAACATCCACCAGTAGCTGTTAGGATAAGTTATCCGCCTCAGTTGTGCGAGGTAGCGGATTCGTGAGTGAGGAAAACATCCACCAGTAGCTGTTAGGATAAGTTATCCGCCTCAGTTGTGCGAGGTAGCGGATCCGTGAGTGAGGAAAACATCCACCAACAGCTGTTAGGATAAGTTATCCGCCTCAGTTGTGCGAGGTAGCGGATCCGTGAGTGGGGAAAACATCCACCAACAGCTGTTAGGATAAGTTATCCGCCTCAGTTGTGCGAGGTAGCGGATCCGTGAGTGGGGAAAACATCCACCAACAGCTGTTAGGATAAGTTATCCGCCTCAGTTGTGCGAGGTAGCGGATCCGTGAGCGGGGAAAACATCCACCAACAGCTGTTAGGATAAGTTATCCGCCTCAGTTGTGCGAGGTAGCGGATCCGTGAGCGGGGAAAACATCCACCAACAGCTGTTAGGATAAGTTATCCGCCTCAGTTGTGCGAGGTAGCGGATCCGTGAGCGGGGAAAACATCCACCAACAGCTGTTAGGATAAGTTATCCGCCTCAGTTGTGCGAGGTAGCGGATCCGTGAGCGGGGAAAACATCCACCAACAGCTGTTAGGATAAGTTATCCGCCTCAGTTGTGCGAGGTAGCGGATCCGTGAGCGGGGAAAACATCCACCAACAGCTGTTAGGATAAGTTATCCGCCTCAGTTGTGCGAGGTAGCGGATCCGTCAGCGAGGAAAACATCCACCTATTTCAAGTCTGTTTGCGATTATTCCTCGAACAGCGAGTGTATGTTCACCCTAAATACACCGTGCAAACAAAAATATAAACCTCTTATACCTACTACTACATCTACGTATAAAAAAGTTAATAAACTGATAATATAAAATTCTCAATCCGACAATTAAACTCTTCCGTGATGTTACTCGTACTGTAAACAACACTACCTAAAAACTTTCAAGCGCATAATGCCTATATTCCACGATTGCCACTTTACCTTCGTAGTTCGAGTTCTCCAATATCTACACAGACAACCTTTCAAAAATATCTATACATAGTCTTTATTGTTACTGACATATAGCCCGCTCCATATTCTCGACCAAACTACACGAGACTGGCTTCGCCGGAATATTTGCCGAGACCGGGCGTCTTGCGCAGTTGTAATTGGAATTTCATACAAGATGGACGTGCGCTTCCCACGGTTGCCGGCGGCCGACTGACGGCGCAGCGAGAATGTGGAGGAGAACTTTCGCGCAAACACGAAACTTCACGAGACCTCTTTGATGTTTGGCCTTTTTACCGACACAAAACGGAGACTACGCGAATATACGTAAAACAATACGAACATAGACTAATACTCACTCCACACTCTCGTATTCGGCAAGTCTCGTGTAGTTTTGTCGAGAATGTGGAGCGGGCTTAAGACGTATGTGTAGATTTTTAAGAGTCCGCGCGGCAAGCTTGACCGAATTACACCTTTCCATACAAACGGAGTTTCGTTGTCATTTTAAAACTACATATTGGATTGTAACGAAACTTTGCACGTACAATGACATGAGGTTGAATATACCTTAACTTATTCTAAGTATAAAGTTTCAGAGCAAACTAGCAAGTCGTTTTAAAATGAGAGCGTAACTACGTTTGTATGGAGAACCGAGCTTACTGCGGACTCTTAAAGTCTGTATAGATATTGGAGGACTCGACTGTACGACATTCACTTATCCGACCTTTTCATTACACATACAGGGTGGGTCCTGTAACAGGAGCAAAAAATTAAACGGTATATTAAGTGTAATTTCCAAGTGGTTTTAATTGAAAAATATTTATTTTTGTGATTATTTTTTTACTCATAATAAGTTTATATGTACTCTTTTACTCTTCTGGAGTGATAAAAGTAACTTTTTATTTAAAAAAACACTAAAACAATATTTAAAAAAATTCAAAAAAGAAAAAAATTTATAACTATTATGACCCCAAATTATGTTACCCCAAAATCTGCATTGACTACTGTCAACTAGACACAAAGGTCGCTTTAGATCGAAATTTCTCCGAATAGGAAAAAAAAAATTGGACACAAGAGGTTACTGCAGATGCTCTAAGGGAGCGTCCTTTTAAATATTTGCTCCTGTTATAGGGCCCACCCCGTATACTTGACTTGTTTCGGTAGACCTTAAATTTCTGACTTATAAACTAAAAATAAGCTTGGCATTTATATAAGTACCAATAGTAAGTTAAAGCACCAAAAGCGCAGCCAAGGTAGATTCTAACTACCAAATGACCCAACGAGACTTTAACAGCATGTCAACGTCAAATGTGGCAGACTGCTCAAACCTGTGAAAAAGCCTCTTCTAAGCTTTAAAGTTGGGATTGAAGGGTGGGTTGTTAGAATCGTCGTCCAGCGGGTTTTCTGAAAAAAAAAATCCTTTTCAACGCTCTGTCAAAGATAAAAGTTGTCAACCACACGCCAAATCAACAAGTCATTTAGTGTGGAGTTAAACCTTATGTCAATGCAAGAAGGTTGCTATCGCGCTGGGCTCCATGACGCATATATCAGTCGTTGGCGTTGAACCTGCGGTGCCGATATATGCGTCGTTGACGTCGAAAAGATTAATAATGGGGTCCAGGCTATGCTTTGGTATAAAAAGTATATGGTGGGGATAGTAAACCCATACAACTATTAGTGAAAAGTTACCTCAGCAAATAAATAGTAGATTGTGTCTCAGGGCAGCAAAATTATCTATTTACGGCGAGGGCGGTATATTGAATCCTGAATAAAGCGAAAGATTCTACAATAGAATCCTGAGCGTAGCGTGCGATTTAAGTGGTTACGCCCAAAATGGAAATTAATTTTGGTACCGAGTGGCACATTCTGCTTTTCACATCTTCTATACGGAAAATTTAAATCCCTCATTAGAGGACAACAAAGGCTCTTATCTGAATAGCAAAAACAGGGTAGAAAAGTATAACTTTGATCACTTAGTTGAGGGCAACAATGACTTTTTTTTAATTATTCAAGGGAGCAAAATGATGTATTTACGGCGAGGGCGGTAAATTGAATCCAGAGTGAAGCGAAGGATTCTACGATAGAATCCTGAGCATACCGAAGGATTAAAGCGTTAACGCCCATGACAAAAATAATTTTGCTCCTGAGACATACAATTTTTCACCCCGACTATGAGGAAAATATAACAGTCATCGATAGTTTCGATTTCAGTAAAACGTATAATTTATGGTGTCATTTTTTCAAATATTACGGACAATTCATAAATTTTCATATACCTAACGTTATTAAAGTTAAAACTTGAAATATGTTTGTTTTTAATACGATGAAATTACAACTGATTATTTTATTAAGATCTAGTACTTCAGTTGGCACATTGCGTAAATGCTACATGCCAATGAACAGGTAAATTAAAAAAAGTAGCTTGAACAGAAAAGTAGCATTTTGATGTCTCGTCGTGGAGCAAAACTTACTTTTCCGAAAGGTGTGAAAAAAAAACCAAACGGAAGCTGTCGCTCACCGGAGTCGCAGTCGAAGCTCCGTAACATCCCTAGTGTTTAGCTTTATTGGACACTACAAGTGGAACAAAACGGGAGAAATATAGAACAGAAAAAAAAATAACGTACAAATAAAATAAAAAACAATATGTCGCATTATCTCCGCTACCCAAAGGTTGTCTGGAAGAGATTGCTCCTTAGCGATAAGGCCGCCTGTTGTCTACGCCTACTGTGAGCTTTATGTTCTGTACAATTATTTTTTGAGGAGTGCAATAAAGTGTATTTGTATTGTAATGCCGTCTTAACTTATCCCTTTAAAGTAGTTTATGTGACTGTACATAGTGTACAGTTAATTATGCACAGTTGCATACACTACTTCATCTACACACATATTATAAATCCTCAATGATGTGTTCGGGAGTCATTAGAATAACCGCCATGGCCGACTAGATTTCAAATCATGACCAACTAGATTTCCATCGAACAGTATCGAAGGCTAAGACCTCTGGGCCACGCTTCGAAATTTGAAAGTCATTCATCAACATCATATCAGCCGAAAGACGTTCACTGCTGGACATAGGCCTCCCCCAAAGAGTGGCAAAGTGACCGGTCCTGCGCCACCCTTCTTCAGTCTTAATGAAAATACTGTTACGACGGCGGGGTCTATGACAGTTTCGTTGTCAAGGTAATAAACGCGCCGTCAAGGTATTTCAAAATTCACCGTGTTGTCATAAGACATCAGTAGTCTAGGGGTACAGATGGCGGCTTCAGAGTCGATGTACCCGGGTTCGAGTCCAGCGACCAACATGCACTTTTTGTATGTTTTAAAGAGTAGCATGGAATAGTCTAGAAAATGTAAGCGAATAGAACATTCGATGCTTCCTGTAATTTATAGAAAAGTGTATGGGCTGGAATGTTCGAGAAACGTGGACGCAGAATGATTATCTAGAAAAGCCCATACTACTCAAAACAAATGAGTAACGAAATGAAGATCGAAATTACAGTCTAGAATCTTCGGTAAGGGGTATATAAAGAGACCAAGTTCGCGGTACAAGGCAGTCTTGAGTGAGAAGTATTCGGAGTCAGTTTACGAAGCGAAGTCTTAGAGTGGAGTACTAGAAGAATTAGTACAGTGGAAACAAGTTAAGTGGTGAATAGTAAAGTGATTTAGTGCAAAAGTAACAGTAAAGTGTTAGCTGTGTCGGTACTAACAGGCGCGGACTCAGGGAACTAGAGTGTGTTAGTTGAGTCAGTGTTAGTACGTGTAGACTCAGTGGACTTTGCCCCGTAAGTCACGTAATAAATCTATTGTCGTGTTTATAAAGTGTATTTTCTCTATCCCGTACCCCCCACGCTCGTAACAATACGTACAAAATAACCTACAGCCAAAGACAAGTTAATTAATTTTATAAATCTTATTGATATAATGCTGGTCATTACTGGCAGTTTCTGAACGCATTTTAGCGGGTTTATTTTATAGTATGTGTGTAGATAAAGTGCTTTAAGGGAAGGCATGTTTTAGTTTAAATGTTGGACTCACTTTTTTCGGCCGAGTCGGGGGTAGCCGGGACCAGCCCGGGGGCGCTCGCGTTGACGAATGGGCTGGTAGGCTGAAAAATAACATTTACTTTGAACTCTCATTTTGAATCCTATTGAAACAAGAATAAAGTGCTTATTTTACTATAACTTTACTGAAACTACAATTCAGTAAAGTTATAGTAAAACCAAGTCAAAAAATACGAAATTACTCAATAATTTTCTCATATTGTGAAAACCTGTGGACCGAGGACATGACGTAGCGTGACATGCCTTAAATTGAAACAATTTTTATTCCGTTATTGCTGTTTTTTTAACTAGCTAACTTAATTCATTCCTAGCCCCAAAAATACACGTGATCTTGAATGGGAGGGAGGGGGTAGCGTTATTTATAATCACCAAATATCACCAAGGGGGAGGTGGGAGGTCAAAAGTAGGCCAAATATGATCAATTACGAGAACAATATTCCTTTGCTATTCCGCTAAAAAACGTGCAGGTCGATCAGCGGAGATCAAATGCAACTATTTGCGTATAAACATGCAAATAATTACAGCAAACCACCACCAATAATGAAAAAACCTCGACACGTGTTTCGCCTCTCTACGAGGCATCATCAGGAGATGCTGGCAGGAGATGTTGCTTGCGCCACGTCCACTGAGCAAATGAGCCGTCTAGAACCGTCAGCCCTATTTATAGTCTGACCCCCCATACTACCAAGCATGCGCTGATCGACCTGCACGTTTTTTAGCGGAATAGCAAAGGAATATTGTTCTCGTAATATATCATGAATTTCCGCAAAGTAACGCCTGATTCAATAAATTATTTCAAATATGATCACATGATTTCTGGACGAGCACTTAAATATACCTGGTAAATATAATCGAATTACTCTAGTCTAGGATTAAGTTTGTAAAGGCTCTTTTAGTCTTGTCTTACATGTTTGAGTCTAACGGTGGTTCGAAAGCAGACATGGGTTAAAAAAACTTAAGAAATGCCTCTCTGTATGTAGTCGTGACGTATTCGAATAAACAAATTTAGAATTTGTGACACAAACGCAACAATGCCTAAATGAAAAAAAACAGCCCCCCAACTGACAGTTAATAAGTAGTTAAACAACTCACCCCTGTAGGGTAGGGCACATTAGCTCCGGGCGGCAGCGAAGGTACCGCCGAGTAGGGGGGCGGGTACGGCGACACCGGCTGCGCGCCGCCGGGGTACGGGGCGCCTCCGGGGTAAGGGGGGTTAGCGCCGGGGTAAGGGGGGTGAGCGCCGGGGTAAAGGGGGTTAGCGCCAGGGTAAGGGGGGTTAGCGCCAGGATAAGGGGGGTTAGCGCCAGGGTAAGGGGGGTTAGCGCCAGGGTAAGGATTAACGCCGGGGTAAGGTGTATTAGCAGGGTAAGGGCTCGGAGCGTACGGCGACACATTCGGCATCGGCTGGTTGACAACGGGCCCAAAGTGCGGCGCGGCGTTCTGATAGTTTTCTAGAATCTTCGGCATTTGGTCCTGCATCGGGTTCGGTACGGTGTCCTGGTAGCCCCGGAGCGGTATGGTCCCGATGACGAAACGGCGGGATGTCTTGCTGTCGTCGTGGCAGCCTTCGGGCGATACTTTTACCTGGGGAACAATCGAGTGATGAGTTTGTTTGGGCCGTGATGCCTGTCGGTGCCTGTTATTTAAATCTCCGAAAGACGATAAAGTTATATTATATTAGACACCTTAAATATTATATTCTGTTACATCGTAAAAGAATGAGATAGACGAGTTTACTTCGATCGTATATACGAGTATAGGACCTTAATGATATAAGGATCCTCAATATTCGGACACGAAAATTTACTAGCTGCTGAAGTGGTGGTTGACAAATGACGCAATTTAAACAATATATTACTAGAGAACGCGTTCATCATTTAAATGAGTCATTACGATAGCTCTGTTAGACATGACAGTCGCATTGACAACCTTGCAAAAGATAATGTTTATTAGTAATGGTATATTTATAAATAATTAAATTAGCCGCAATCTGTTCCTACATCAGTTTAATGCGATGGCTATTTAATATCAAATGTCATTCATTTTTAGCGCGGATGTAGGCACATTGCGGTTTACTAAAGCCTCAATCTTATATGGCTAACGTTTATAGTATTTGCGGCAGCTTGTAGCCTCTAAATAAA
Organism: Epinotia nisella; assembly: GCA_932294315.1. Lineage (NCBI taxonomy): Eukaryota > Metazoa > Arthropoda > Insecta > Lepidoptera > Tortricidae > Epinotia > Epinotia nisella. The sequence continues at coordinate 18,340,415 of OW028686.1, forward strand.
TACGTGATCTACGATTATAAATTAATAATAGAGTAAGATTAGCGCCAAGGTTAGCAACAGGGTACTTAAGATTAATTTTAGCATTGGCACCAGTTCAAGTGCGGTTGTGACCAAGGAACTAGAATAGCACTAGGGTAAAGACAGTTAGCGCCAGAGTAAAGACGACTAGCGCCAGGGTAAAGACGGTTAGCGCCAGGGTAAAGACGACTAGCGCCAGGGTAAAGACTGTTAGCGCCAGGGTAAGAACAGTTAGAGCCAATGTAAGATCTGTTAGCGCCAAGGAATCGATGGTTAGCGCCAGGCTAAGAACAGTTAGAGCCAGGGTAAGATCTGTTAGCGCCAAGGAAAGGATGGTTAGCGCCAAGGTAAGAAAGGTTAGCCCTAGGATAACGACAGTTAGCAGGGTTATTGTTTTGTACTTTTGATAAATAAATTTAAAAAAAAATGTCCAGTCTTACCACAAACGAATATTCGATGTCGATGTACCGGCACGCGTCGACATTGTACAGGTCCATGGTGGGCACGACCATCTCCACGGTCCAGGTGCGGCTGGTGTTCCCGGGAATGGGGCCCTTCTTCAGCTTGGCGACCGTGTCTTCGTCGTGTTTGGTCCCCGGGTGGTGGGTCGCGTGGAATGTCGTTCTCTGGTGACAAGGTATTTTTTAACCGACTTCAAATTAAAGAAGGAGGTCTAAATTCGGTTGTATTTTTTATTTATTTTTAATGTTTGTTACCTCAAAACTCCGTCATTTATGAACCGATTCGTACAATTATTTTTATAATTGAAAGTATATGCATCCAGATTGGTCCCATTGTTATCAGAACTTCAGTTGGATGATGGGAAACGTGAGGAATTGAGGGAACTCCTCAAATATAGAAGGCACGCATGTAGTAAACCCGGAAATCAAAAATTTGGTGAAGTGGAACTGATGATGAAGACCACAGATGACTTATGGAACTCGTTCTTAAAACTGTACGTTGTTGATTCTGATATGGTTCCGTTGAAATAGCAACTAATGAAGTCCTAAATGTCAAGTGTGCCGAATCGACGGAACTCCTCAAATATTATCGGCCCACATACAGTGATATGGTTGTCGTCTGTAATAATCAGTGATCGGTTTTTTGGATTCGACATGGGGTGAACGACCTCAATCAGTATGTTAGTATGGATATGCCCCGGGAATCCAGGCTTTATGTTATTAGAAAAGGCAAAAAAATACAATGTGTTTTTTTTATTACACTTTAAAACATCTAAGTAGCTGATAGACGAGTACTTACTCTCCGTTCTTTTGTCTAAATCGAACAAATGAGCATATGTGCCGCTTTGGAGGCAGCAAATGCCTCCAAAGCGGCACATTTTGTACCGTTTGGATAAAAATTAGAACTGAAATCCAGAGAAAATAATGAAATGTCAATGTCAAGATTTTGAAGTATTTTTCCATCATGACAGATATATAAGCTAATACTTTGTGGAGGTTTTAATATATTTTGCTTAAAATAAAGTGTAGAGATTAGGAAAAGAATAGAAGTTTTTGTCTCAACTGGTTGCCATATCGCGGGAAACTGTCGTATCTATATTAACTTTTCTACTTGATATCCCGCGAGGGAGAATCCAAATAACCGATCACTGGTAATAATCAACGTATTTACTCTCGGGAAGCAGTCCATGTGGTAAAGTGGAAAGGAAATGTTCATGTGGCTTAGCGGAGTACTAAATTGAAGTCGGTTAAAACTTTGTTTTTAAAGTAAATTATTAAATTATCAACTTAAGAGGAAATGCGGCCTGGCGCGCAGCACCTTCAAAAACTTGAATTTCGTGCCGCCGTAATTCCCCTTTATCATTTTGTAAAGAATTTTTCTATGCTCCAATGTTTTGTCTCAATATGTGATAACTGATTTTGTTAATAAACTAGAGCCGCTCATAAAACGCTAACAATACAATAACTTTACCATCTACAAATCCCAAATGTAATAATAGTTTAAAAAAACCGGCCAAGTGCGAGTCGGGCTCGCGCACGAAGGGTTCCGTAACATTTATTTATAAAAACGGCAAAAAAATCATGTCTGTTGTATGGGAGCCCCAGTCCGACTCGCACTTGGCCGGTTTTTTAGTATTTGTTGTTATAGCGGCAACAGAAATACATAATCTGTGAAAATTTCAACTCTCTAGCTATCACCGACGAGTTTTGACGACCGGTTAGCCTAGTGGGTAGTGACGCTGCCTACGAAGCTGAAGGTCCTGGGTTCGAATCCCGGTAAGGGCAAATATTTGTGTGATGAGCATGAATATTTGTTTCTGAGTCTTGGATGTTTTCTATGTATTTAAGTATTTATATCTATTATATATATCGTCGTCTAGTACCTATAACACAAGCCTTATTGAGCTTACTATAGGCCTAGTTCGATTTGTGTAAGAATGTCCCCAAATATTTATTTATTTATTTATTTATCACGGTTCTTGAGATACAGCCTGGTGACAGACAGACGGACGGACGGACGGAGAGCTAAGTCTTAGTAATAAGGTCCCGTTTTTACCCGTTCGGTACGGAACCCTAAAAATGAAACATAGGAGAACAGTAAAAACTCTTTGTTAATTTACGTTAGAAAATTTATTCACATACCTACATTGGCGAATAAAATGGGGGGTAGACCTCCATTTTTGGCAGCTCGAAATCCAAATTTTATATGGGCCGCACGTCTTAATACAAGTGCAGTTCGCTAGCTATAATTCTTAGAGTGAGATGGGATATTGATGTGCGATATAGGTAATCTACACATTCAGTGCAAGAAATCAAAGTAAAAACATTTTTTTAACTGTTTAATTATGAATACCTTTGTATTCATAATAAAATTTCGCATTAAATAAATAAATATTAGGGGCCAATCTTACACAGATCTAACTAGTCCCAATGTAAGCTCAATAAGGGTTGTATTATGAGTACTAGAACGACGATATATTTAATAGATATAAATACTTAAATACATAGAAAACATCCAAGACTCAGAAACAAATATTCATGCTCATCGCACAAATATTTGCCCTTACCGGGATTCGAACCCAGGACCTTCAGCTTCGTAGGCAGCGTCACTACCCACTAGGCTAACCGGTCGTATTCTAATTTGATTGCAATGCATTTCGCGCTCTCGTTCTGGCAAGAAATTCTTGTATTTATTAATTGATTGAATCAGGCGTTACTTTGCGGAAGTCCTTGTTATTCCGCTAAAAAAGCAAAAGCTATTATTTTAGCTATTTAGTTTTAGCGGAATAGCGAAGGAAATTTGTTCTCACAACCTTGTACAAGTAGCATGACACTGACATCAATTGAGAGTGCAAAACTTAAGTGTATTATGGAATCAGGTGATGTCATAGAGGGTCGACCCGGGAGCGCTCTATTTCTCTCGATCTATTGCACATTTCAAGGCCACACTGAGTTACCGCCGACACGGCCCGGCCCGGCCCCGCGAGAATTCGCAAGCTAATAATACAACTAAAACCATAAGAGTAGGTACCTATTCAATTCTTAAAATAATAAGATTAGGCCTATCGCTGCATGTGTAAATGACTTGTTATAAAGAAATAAACAGTTCAAATTTTTTTTTTAAGGTTATCTGAACCCGGGAGATAAAACAATTAGGTATATAAATTCGATTGTATACATAATTTCTCTAAACAAGTGTACAGTCGAGTTCTCCAATATCTATACAGACAACCTTTCAAAAATATCTGTACACATACTTTATTATCACTGACATAAGACACATGTGTAGATCTTTTTGAAAGGTTGTCTGTATAGATATTGGAGAACTCGACTGTAATCAAAAGATTTTTCGTAAAACCCCACTTGTTGTTTTGCAAATATTATAGCCTACGTCACTCCCACGATTAAGAGGAATCCAACGACACCTCATATGTCGAAATCTGTCAAACGGTTTAGGCTGCAGCCCTGCTAGCATAACTTGACTCTCTACTCTACTCGCGCGCGTGATAGACTATCTGTCTCTTTTTGACAGCATTAATCAGAAAGTGACGGACAGTCTACCTCGCGCGCGAGTAAAGTCGAGAGTCAAGTTATGCTATCAAGGCAGGGCGTGCCAAAGAATAAGAACACATACATAACAAACGTAACCCTCCTCTCCTTCGGCAGTCGGGTAAAGAGTATCATAAATGGGCCAATACATTTTTAGAAAGAGAATATTTTGCCTCCTGCACGGCTATCACAAGACGGCGCGCGAGCTCTCTCGATTTTTCTCGCACTATCCGTCTCTCTCTTATTAGAAAACTTAGAAAGAGAGGTATGGTGCGAGAAAAATCGAGAGAGCTCGCGCGCCGTCTTGTGATAGGCGTGCTGAGCTTTTCTTGGCGTACTTACTTTAAAGCAGTTTTTTTTATAACTAATTAAAAAATTGGCGCATTAAACTTGAAACGCGTGCTCTCGTTTAGCATAATAGGAGTCGGTATGCTTTTCAAATAGTTTTTTCTTCATGACAGTTTCGTCCTCAAAATAGTCGGTGCAAAATTAATTCGCCCGAACGCGCACACTTTAACGGTATGATTGCCAATTCGTGGCCTTTGTTTTTTTTTATTGTGAGCTCGCTTGGTTAGATGACGTCATCACCGCGAATCACATTAAAATTCGGCGACCTCCACACGCAGTTTTGCTGATCTATAGCGCGTCCTAAATGCTACTGGTTTGTGTAAATGAGTAACGTACGATCAAGGAATTTAATTGTGGAGCCATTTAGGTGTCAACTAATGTTGGTTTTGTATGAAGCTATGAAATGGCCAGTATAAAGTGAGCTCTAAATGGCTCAACAATTAAAGTCCGTGACTGTACGCGGTATTCAGGTCTCTATTTAAATTGGGGTCGGATACCAAGATCGTATCTATACATACGAAATGAATGATACAGAGACCAGAGACTTCGGTATTGTGAAAATAACTTAAGCAGGCTCATTTTTTTAAACGAACGCGTCATGATATAGACGTTTAGCTAAATAAATTGTTGTTCTTGAACTAAAAAACCTATCCAGGTGGTTGTACGAGTCAGTATAGATTTTTTTAAAAATATTAATCCATAAATATTGCAATGACATACGATTTATATCCCAATTTAACTAGTGCGTAGGATAAAAATTACAATGTTTGTGTTGCAAAATTATAATATTTTTTGCAAACAAGTGTTTCCGCTCTTTTATAAAAAAAATAACCTCTAACCTATCCGCGATCCGAGTCGGTTTTGCCACTAAGTCCCTGTTCCTGTTGTTCATTAATAAACTTTAACTTTATATACCACTATCTTGGCATTGGTTGATCTCAGAGAAAAGTTTATATGACGTTTTATGCTTATTTTGATTTATGCCAATTTGAGTAGTGCCTAGGATAAAAATTACAATGTTCGTGTTGAAAATTACAATATTTTTTTACAAACAAGTGTTTCCGCTCTTTTACAAAAAAAAAAATAGTAGTAGTGAGTTCCATAAGTCATCTGTGGTCTTCATCATCAGTTCCACTTCACCAAAATTGTGATTTTCGGGTGTAAATACACTAGTTATAATAGAAAAGTCAAAAGTCAAAGTCAAAGTGATTTATTCTTCAATTTAGGCGTATTACATGCACCTATTAATGTCGATAAACTACCACCGGTTCGGAAAGAAAACCTCTGCCTCAAGAAGAACCGGCGTAAAAAACTTGGCGAGATATCATTTTTTCAAAACAGTATACAATATATCATTTCAGTATCAGAGTATTATAAAATTACATCGCTACAGTAGAAGGCCTATTTATTTTGCGAAAGATATCTAGTGCAGGACTTTATCACTGCCAAATATCCCTATCCATGATTCAATCGTTTATTTTATAATATTATGCCTTTAAAATAAGTGTCTATTTTACGACAGATTTGAATTTAGAGTCTATGGGTAATGTGTTTTGGAATTTCATTGTAGAATTTTATACAATTTCCCAAGAACGACTTTCTCGCTTTTACTAGTCTGTAAAAAGCGAAAATACCAAAATTAAGTACTTCAAGCGTGCCTTGTATGTTTGAGGAGTTCCCTCAATTCCTAATGGTTCCAATCATCCAACTGAAGTTTTGATAACAATGGGGCCAACCTGGAAGCATATACTTTCAAACAAAAAAAAACATGTACGAATTTTCTCATAAATGACAGAGTTCCGAGGTAACACACAAACAAACAAAAAAATACAATCGAATTTAAAATCTCCTTTTCTGAAGTCCTACATTTGGAGGATATAAACCGGCGGACCCGGATAGACTATCCGCCTCTTTCTAATACACACAGAAAGACACGGATAGTCTATCTCGCCTCGAGACAGCTCGCGTGCCGTCTTATGTTAGTCGGAGACGATAGCCACTAGCGACATAAAAAAGTTGATTCACCAATTAGTTTACCTGTTCTATAGCGAAGGAGATGGTCTCAATCTCTACGGTACTCTTGTTCTCGCAGCTGACCTCTATGGGCACGGTCTGTCCGGGGCAGTAGCCGCCCTTGGGGAGCTTCACCAGGGTCTCGCACGCGCCGCGACCCATGCAGCAGCAGCAGAAGTGGTCGTCCAGCTCTATCTCGATCGGTTCCTGGGGAGATGACGTCACGATCCTCTAATAAGCGGTACGTTGAGCCCCGAGCCGAAAGAAGATATTATTTTAATTTAAAAACCAATTCAAACTGCATTCATAGATTTTTAAATAATTACATGGTTGAACCGGGAATCGAACCCGCTACACGAGAAAAAAATTACCCTGTAGCTTTATCATACCGATAGAAAGGCTTCATCGTAAGGATTATTTTTTGCTACATAACATAGTGTCAGAAATAAAAGGAAGACATTTAATGTGAAATTTTGTTCAGAAAAATGAAAAGCTGACATAGGGTTATGTAAAAACAAATCGTTTACAAGAACCAGTATGAAAGTGTCCACGAGCTACAAGCAGAACTTAGACGTATTATTCTAAATATCCACCACAACATGATCAAAAAATCTACAGGGAGCGAAATAATCAAAAGAGTGCGACTTTGTAATCAACAGAATGACACTCATTTAGAGCATTTGATAAATTAAATTGATTACATTTGAATTAAAAATTTTAAAATTCATGATCTTCCTTTTATTGCTGACACTATGTTATTTAGAATAATCCTTATGATGAAGCGACAGGGTAATTTTTTTTCTCGTGAAGCGTTTACTCCTGGGGATGGTTAGAAATACTTGTTCTTCCGTAACTACAAGTGAGTAAAGAGGAAAATCTTATAGGATTAATTAAATTATGATTGGATTTTTATATCATTTTCCTGTTATTTTCTATAATATTAAATGCTGCGTTTTTCATTTTCAATTTTTATTATTTAGCTGATGATATAAAAAAATGCTTTACCCTTAACCTTAAGAAAACCCAACAAATAGATTACACAACGGCCCAGAACCGACGCTTACGGCGAAGAATGACAATGAGAGCCAACTCCAATTGAAAAGGGATAAGGCTAGGCAGAGAGAGATAAAAAACTGCTTCACAAAGGAGCTGTGAAAAACCTTAGTTACATAGGCATGCAAAACTCAATGTTTTGTCACTACAACAAAGACTGGTTTCAGAGGACGTATTAAAAAAAGTTCAAGTCAAAGTACCTATGCATTTGGAAAATCATGCATTTTTTGGAGGGAAATATAATTTGATCAAATACAAACGCCGCGCCTTCCGGTACGTGGTCGCCACTCGAGAACCTTTCCGCCCCAACGGCCATCGGTTCTACGTGCAATGTGCCCCGCCCACTGCCACTTAAGTTTAGCAATTCGGACCGGTCAATTTGGAACTCTCTGGGGAAGGGCTATGTCCAGCAGTGGACGTCTTTCGGCTGATATGATGATGATGATGATGATGAAATACAAACGAACTCTTTTGCCGAACCGAATATTCGGCCGAATTATTGTAACGTAATGACTTCATCAGCCGTTATAAAGCTGATATGATTCAGTCAAATTGTCGCCCATTTTCCGTGAAATATTGGAATTGCGAAAAACGGAAATACGAATATTCAAAAATATACCGAAAGTGATGAATACCGAATATTAGGCGCATCTCTAATACTTGTGTTACAAATATGGTTATGCCTAGGGCGCTTTACGTTGGAAATACGATTATTATTGATATAATACAGTTTGTGGAGATGATTTTATTTATTGCATTTGTGAGCCATGTGCAAACGCACATCGACGATGTTCGAAGTATCTGACAAATGCAAACCATCCGAATATGAACTTTACATCTGGTAGCATAAAATACAAAATCCATGTTTCCGAAAGAATACAGATAGGATTCTATGAAATTAATAATTTACAGCGATTGATGCATACGCATGAGTGGAATTTTACACGTTATCTCGGCACTCGCCCATAATTTTCTGCGATAGATACTTAGAGAACCAGTAGTCCAGGCAATGAACTAAGAACTTGTATGGAAAAAATGACATATTTGGAAATAATTTATAATAGCTAATTTTTTTAATGTAACGGATAATATTATCAATTAAATAGTTACCTAGAGGCAAAATCCAACAAAAAATCAGACATCAAAAAAATCAATATTTAATTAGCTCCTAAAAAGTCCGGATAAATATTAATATTTTTTTTATCTTTATTTAGGTTCATTTACATTTGCTTTACAATATTCAATATAAATAAAATAAAAAAGACAATGAATGTTTCATTTAAATCTATATAATTACTTCCGGGTGGAAAGTTTGGTGGATTCTTGAATAAAGCATCTTAGAATAATGTTTTAAAATGAAATAAACAAAAAAAAACGCTATTATAAATTAATGTTTTTCGAAACCGTATTTTGCCTCGGCTATAAACTCAGTAGTAAGTTAAGTTACTCTGTATTTTTCCTTATGTATGCTAAGCGTTCTCTTTTACCGTTCTTTAATGCAGGGATCGGATACCGGTATTTTCACCATACAAAAATACCGGTTTTATTTCGTTCAATTTCGTTCTTTGGTTTATAATATCATTTTTGATCTGGCTGTCTAATAATACGAAAATGTTACCTAAATACATGATAGAGTCCTACATTAAGAACCTAAAATAATTCAAAATATTAGACTACTTCGGGGACTTTTGAAAAAACCGGTTCCGATCCTTGCTTTAATGTATTGTACCGTGGATGGTACAATACATTAAATGGAACCCTTCGTGCGCGAGTCCGACTCGCACTTGGCCGGTTTTTTTTTATATAGTTTTTACCATAAGAAATACGAATATATCACTATTTTGTTATAAAAACATAAGATTGATTTAATTAACGCATCAGCATTGCAATTCAGCGAGGAAATGCCGCCAGCATCCTCGGTACAATGCCTCGAGGGCCTTTTTTAGATTTAACTTAGTTTTAATTTATCTTAGTTAATGTTAATTATAATCTTGTATTTTTATTTCAATAAATTTTAGATTGATTTTTAATTTCGAAATTAAAGTCGTAGTTTTATTATCACAAGACGGCGAGCGAGCTCTCTCGATTTTTCTCGCACTATACGTCTCTCTCTTATTAGAAAACTTAGAAAGAGAGGTAACATAGTGCGAGAAAAATCGAGAGAGCTCGCGCGTCGTCTTGTGATAGCCGTGCTGGTGACCGAAAACGCCGAACGCCATTTTTTTCCCGTGAGTGACATCAGTTTTCGTGGAAATTAAACGTCATTCACATTTGACGTTTCTATGTCTAACTAAAGGACATTCTGCTTTTATGACGTCACGATAATGGCGACTGCCTTTTGGCGTGATTATACTATATATCGTTCCAATTAAAACTTTTTTTCTTTGCATAAAGCGATATTATTTTCAGGAAATAAAAACTAGTTGACTATCGCATCTATACGAACATTTTATTAAGATTTAATTCAAAAAAAAATGTAGCATAGCCTATTGACGCTGCACCTGTGGGAAGTCTAATAGCATATTAGATGTTCTTGGGATTAATCGGTTTTCTCACGATGCTTCCCATCACCGAAAAGCTAGTGTCCAATAACAATAGTTACTTAGTGCGGAAAGTAGGTAATTGAGTGACGACTCCCTTTTTTTTTGTCGATGTGAAAATGCTTTACGCATACCCCCGACCCGGGGAAGGCCCATTTGGGGGTTATGTGGGACTCTCTCCTCCCGCCGCCATCCGAGGAGCATACCCACTAAAAACACACCGGCGTCACCCGCATTGCCGTTAAGGGGGCGCCATGAGATCGCGAACAATCCACCACGACGCCCCCCGAGTGACGACTCCCGGAGGGTCGTGTTTTTGGTCATCATCACTCGTTGGGAAGGGTTAGGCTCGTAAAACACACTTTCCCGAAATGTGCACTTTCTGCAACGGTGCACTTTCCGCAAAACGTACATTCCCAAAATATACACTTTCCCAATTTGGAAACTTTCCCGAAATGTGATTTTTTTCAAACAGTGCACTTTTCCAAAACGCACGCTTTCTCTCTAAAGATACACATTTATGATTTAAAGATACACATTTAGTCAGTAAAGCGGGATCTTCGGCGCTGCAGATTTATCGTATGCATGTGTGAGAGTGACCTAGGCGAGGCACTCACACATATGCTAGGCGTTAACATCCCTACCCTTAAAGTGTACTTTCCGGGAAAATATACCTTCTGCGAAAGTGCACATTCTGGGAAAGTGCACCTATTGACGAAGTGTACATATCGGGAAGTGCACTTTTAGGGACAGTGTACTTTACGGAAAAATGATAATTCTAAAAAAATGCACTTTTACAGAAAGTGCACATTTCGGGAAAATGTGTTTTACGAGCCTAACCCGTTGGGAATTACCTATCCGCACGTGTATCATACAACATTTTACGATGCATCATGCAAGGAAATAAAAATATATAAATAAAAGGTGAAATTTTAACTGACATGAAATCTCATTTTCGCACGTGTGTGGGAATATTAGCCCGAAATCCATTCCCGCACGGCCCCGCCCCGCCGCGCGGGCATAGACTAGTTCCCGTGTTAATGTTGAACCATATAAAGGCGCACTTTCAGAGCAAGTGCATTGTAAGTGATATTATGATTCACATTAGTTTTTTTTTTAATTCCGGTGGTAAAAGCCGGGTTTAAAACGCACGACTACAGTAGCACAAAATAATTGGTAAAGTTTGGATATCACTCACATCACAATACGGGTCCGCATTAAGATCCAACGGAGCAATGACAGTCAGTCGGATTTTCTTCTCCTGATCAGTCTTGAAGGCCCGGTCGACCACCACCTTGACTTCATACCGGATGTGGCCATAAGTACCCTCGAAGGAAGATGGACAGTTGGCTGGCAGCGGGAAGTTGAATGGGAACTCATGCTTGCCAGTCTGCAGTCGGTGTTCACCTGGTAAAAAAAAATGGAGGTGGGTAGGTAAAAAAATGGAAATAAACACAGTATTTTCACTTTCAAGTCCTGTCATCCTAGTATTGTCCTTTACGGACATAAATCAGATAAGTTATCGTGTCTTAGGTTGTCTGGAAGAGATCTCTCTTTAGCGATAAGATTGCCTGTTGTTTGCCACTACTTGTATTGTATTGCTATTTAGAATTAAGACCTTAACTATCATGGCTAGTGGCTGGAGTAGCCTTATGTCGTATTTGCGTACAAAAAAGTCTGGCGAATTTTGCGGGAGTGGCGGGGAGCATCTTAATAGGATATTGAAACTCTATTATATATTAAAAGCTTGAAGTGCTTGAACGTTTATAATATCAAGTACTTACAGCAACATGCAAGCATTTTTATGATCAGTGTTCTCTTGCGAGGCTTCGAGCCTTGCATATGCTGAGACGAGAAACCATTGCCAAACACAATTTAGTATTTTAATTTTAAGGGATTGTTTAAGTTACGTTTAGTCATTCATTGTACAGTCAGCATCATAAACATGTATACATTCTAGGACCTTATTGCTTGGAGATAAGGTCGAAAAGTGTATACATGTTTATGATGCTGACTGTACCTATGTTAAACGTTATATTTTGTGCTTTTTTTTTTGGCAATAAAATAATTTTGAATTTGAATTTGAAATTGTCTTTGCATGATTTTTTGGACATTGTGCAAGGTTTTTTTACAGAGGGGTAAGTTACTGAAAGGCTACTCCAGTTATGTATGGTCTAAGTGGCTAGCATAGCATAAGATCATCATCATCATCATATCAGCCGAAAGACGTCCAAGGCCTCCCCCAGAGAGTTCCAAATTGACCGGTCCTGCGCCACCCGCATCCAGCGGACTCCCGCGACCTTTACCAGGTCATCAGTCCACCTTGTGGGGGGCCTACCCCCGCAATCCAATATCCCGCAGTGTCCCAAGACGAGAGTCTTTGACCAGTGTGTGTTGCCAGTGATGACATATGGCACTGAAACTTGGTCGCTTACTATGGGCCTCATAAGAAGGCTCAATGGAGAGGGCTATGTTAGGAGTTTCTCTGCGTGATCGCATCAGAAATGAGGCTATCCGCAGCAGAACCAAGGTAACCGATATAGCCCTCCGAATTGCTAAACTTAAGTGGCAGTGGGCGGGGCACATTGCACGTAGATAGCATAAGATACCCTAATAGAATTAAACATAGGAAGGCGTGGACAGTCTCCAATGTGGGTGGTTCTTACTGTGTTATGAAACACATAAAAATTAAAAATCAAGATCCTTACCACTCTCCCCTCCAACAAGGTAAACTTTCCTCTCGACATAGACCTCATGAGATTCATGGGTCTCCGTGTAGTGCTGTGTGCGGTGTCCCCCCCGCCCGTCAGACACCTGCCGGGAGTGCTGGCTCGTCCAGTGGACTTTGCAGAAGCCTTTGATCTTGGCATAAATACCTGAAACAACATATACAGTAGAGTTTCACTAATACGGCACTATTAAAAAAAAAAACCGGCTAAGTGCGAGTCCGGACTATCTAAAATATAATAATCTATAAAAACCAGCCAATTGCGAGTCGGACTCGCGCACGAAGGGTTCCGTACCATTATCTATAAAAACGGCAAACAAATCATGTCGGTTGTATGGGAGCCCCAGTCCGACTCGGACTTGGCCGGTTTTATAGTATTTGTTGTTATAGCGGCAACAGAAATACATAATCTGTGAAAATTTCAACTCTCTAGCTATCACGGTTCTTGAGATACGGACGGACAGCGAAGTCTTAGTAATAGGGTCCCGTTTTTACCCGTTGGGTACGGAACCCTAAAAACGGAAAAAAAATCACGTTTGTTGTATGGGAGCCCCCTTAAATATCAATTTTATTTTGTTTTTTAGTATTTGTTGTTATAGCGCCAACAGAAATACATCATCTGTGAACATTTCAACTGTCTAACTATAGCAATTCATCAGATACAGCCTGGTGACAGATGGATGGACAGCGGAGTCTTAGGGTCCCGTTTTACCCTTTGGGTACGGAACCGTAACTAGGAGGTATATATTGGAATGTTCCGATTACAGAATTATATAGAAATAATCATGGTTATACTGAGGCTATAGAGCAAATGCAGAACGCAATTAGGGAGGAGGTGTGGACAGAGGGTGTCGGATTATTGAGTGTTTGTCTGTTTGTTGGTTCGTGGTTCTGATGTTTATGTTATTATTATATGTATATATTTATTGCAATCATCATAAAATAGTGGTTTTTTATACCATGTCATATAGTTTGTTACTATATCATTTTGTTTAATATAGTGCCTTAACATTAAGATATTAGCAATAAGGTTTTTTCAATAAATTATTCTATTCTATTAATAAATAAGGGCTGATAAAATTTTGTCTTTTTAGAGAGAAGCGTAATTCCTATCACACATTTAAATAAATTCAGAAAGAAGTAATAACCTCAGAACTCTCCTTTAGAAATAATATGCTGGGTTAGTTTTCACCTACACTCATAGCATAATATATATATATATCATTGAATGTTAACTGAAAATGTTTGAAATGTGTGAATGACATTATTCAATACATTTTAATTGCCCCAATGCGACTGTAAATATTTCATACGTATTACTAGTTTGCATGGTCTACCGCAGGGGTCACCAAATGGCAGACCGCCGACCTATTTTGTGCGGACCTTATGTAAACAGTAACTTGTATTACTGAGTACGTAATTCAATAAAATGTATCCCGCGCTTTGTCTTTGCTGCTGTCAATTCGACCATGGACGAGCTAAGTAACGTGCAAGAGAGAGTGACACAGTTCGCGGAGTATGAAGTCGCAAATGTTTACGGGAGTAATAAAGCTACTCTGCAGATGGAAATGTTCGAGTTCGATTCTGGATAAAATTTGTGTGTGGTGGTAAAATAATACCCAGAATTAAAAAAAAAAATGCCTTGAAACTTCTTACTAGGTATGTTTGGGTCAACATATATTTGTGAAGCAGCATTTTCGAAGACTAACTTCATTATAAATACATTTCGATCTCGACTTACTGATGAACATTTCCAGGATTTAATGACAATAGCTTGCACCAACTTTAACTCTGAACAAAAGTTCAAACTTTAAAATAATTGTTCCATTAGTTAGAGAAGTTGATCCCAATGTAAATTTAATAATATCAAATACCATAACATTAATATTTTTTTGCCTAAAACAATAGGCACGTATGTAACATTTAGTACCTGATAGTTACCTCGAAAAGTTTTCACCTTATCTTGTTCGAACACTAATTTCGCATGTACCGTCTGTCCTGCGAAATACGTCCCATTTTCACTGTTCAGGACGATTCTTCCTTCATCAAAACCCATGTTGTGATTGTGAACTATTAAATAATATAAACTAAAACGGGTAAATAAAATTAAGAATCACTCAAGGTCGTCGCCAACAATACACCGGTTACGCCCGGCCCGCGAACATGTTGACATTGATTGACAGACAAGACAAAACTAAAAAAACATTTTTGAAGTTCGCAATGTTGCCATTAAGAATCTTTATTCGCTTCTGCTTTATTCATCAACTACTCAAATAAAATTAGACACACCTATTGCTATAAAATTATATCACACATAGATACATACTTAAAATTGTTATCAAATAATCATGAAATATAAAATACAAAAAAAAATACAGACATCCAAATTTGAAGATTTTTAAACACTACGAGAATGAAATTACGGAATGAACGGCTCATGCTAATAAGGCTCGGTCTAGACAATATAAAATCGTGTACGATACCAATTATGACTTCGACATGTTGTAATGACAAATTGTGGTAAAGTCACATACATAATCTGTAGAACTCTTAAAAGCAACTGCTTCAGCTTCACTCACGTCATAGGCAGATAGGCCCTAACAAATTGAACGTATTCTATATATCCGATCTCTTCTCACTTTGGTGCTTAACGAGTAAGAAAGGAATAAAACCATGTTCTCTGCCAGCGGCGCTACCACGAACATCGAAACTCGGAGTTTGTATATCTGCATCCCTGTCACTCGAGTTGTGTAAGTGCGATAGAGATGAAGATACCCGAACTTCGAAGTTCGTGGTAATAGCTCAGGTCTTCATACGTCATTGTCTCCGCTTTCTCGCTCGCACGATGTATCTCGCCCTCTCGCTCGCTCCAGATTTAGTGCAGCAATAGTTATTAACGATACAAGTGGAGAAAATAGGAAATTCGCAACGAGTGGCGATAAATTAAAACACGAACGAAGGGAGTGTTTTAAATCGACACGAGTTGCGAATGACCTATTCGCACGTGTATTGTACAATGTTTTACAGTACATATGGCTCTTTAAAATTTCAACATATGCACGGAAAGTGCTCATTTCCGCACTAGTGCGGAAAAGTAACACCATGTGTACTGTAAAATATTTTTTTTTTCAAGTTATCGACATCTCTATTCATTTACATTCTGGTGAACAGTAGATGGAGACAATTCGTTAAAAGCCTATTACATTCCGTATTATGCGTCTCCTTCTAACTCACCTCAGCTGACCATAAGAAGTGACAGAGACAACTATATAAAAGATCGTCTTGCTTAATACTGCGGGTCTGTATTCTATATTTTAGTCTGTGCGTCATTTCAATTTCATTTCATTGATTCATTCCACATCCATTCATTGTCATTGTCAAACGTAGTGGTTATATTCTCTTTGGTTCATTCATTTAAAACCATTCGACGCGAAAGGACGTGTTTTACGTGTTTGTACGTCCGGTTCACGTGTTTTGAAATTCTAGTGTCATTTATCAATTTTATAACAGAAAGTCGATGTATTTTAAATTATTAATTTCATACGCTTTTAAATCTTAACAAAAACGATGCCTTGTATTTGTGCAAAACGTCAATAATGCTCACATGGTGCAAAAAAATATTTTCTTTATAATAATAAGTGGATCTTACAATTAAAACATACCAAAATCATTCAAATTAGCAGTGTCGTCGAAAATGTGTCGGAACATAGTTTGATTAAGCGTAAATACATCAGTATATTCGTTGTAAAGACGCCGGTCGTAAATTCAAAATGAGTTCCTCCGAAAAAGACATTGAATTGAGTCCAGTGAAAACGGACCCTACTCCCGGTATTCTAGTGCATGAGAAACTAGCGGTGCCCGTAGACGATGAGGAGGACGTTATCATCGGGAGGTTTAGAAAAATAAGCTCTGCAAAGTCTATGGCAGCTACCAATGGCCAGATACAGTACCCAGCAGACATACCGGTGAGGTTGGATGGAGATTCAGAATCAGGTCTGCAGTTCAGGAACAAAGAGGCCGGTGAGAAGGACAGGCTGCTGGAGGTGAATGACAGTGTGGTGATTCACAGGGCCCACTCCCCCGTGACTAAAAGCAGCTTCAGAGATGTTGAGAAGCCGTCTCGGTTCAGGAACCAGCAGTCGGCTACCAGGTTTCAGGTGAGTTGTAGTTCTGTAGAATTTTATTATTTTGAATGCGGTTTATTCCCTAATGAACATGAACATTTTATAGTGCCTCTAATTTAATTTCCTTACTGCATGTCATATATGTAACAAGACAGATATTTGAAAAGGCTAAATAGGACCTTAATGTTTAAATTCTGTTGGAGCACCATATTAGAGTATGGAGTCCCTTTTTAACACTGTATTTGCTGGGCAGCCGTCAATGTATTGAAAACTGCAGTTTTTTACAAGCTTTATATTAACTTGACTTGTATGTATGTTGTGTCCCATTGAGCTGAAATTTTGGGTATTAGTATTGTTGGGTCTAGTGCCTTGTTCAGAGCTTGGAGGATATCTAGACTATGTATTAAAAATGCGAGTGGACTGTAAACACTTATAATAACTAATTTAGACAGGTAAATATAATACAATTTTTGTATCGCAGACCAATTCACTACATCTCCCTCTATGTCGCTTGAATAAGCAAGTGCGACAGCGATAGACATAGACGAATGAACAAACAAAGAGTTTCATATAGTAGCCCCTCCATTTGAATATTTCTGTGGATGAAAGAAGGAACAATCTTTGGTTTCGGATATCCATTATATTGTTTAGGTACCATCGACGACACAGTTCACTGGGTCATAATCCTAATGTACAGCCCAATAATCTGCATCCACTCTATCTGGATTGCTTTTTAACCAACTTCAAAATTAAAGGATGAAGTTCTCAATTTGGTTGTATTTCTTTTTATGTTTGGTACCTCATAATCTAGTTTTATCTCTTTCTCCGATACCCAAAGGTTGTCTGGAAGAGATCGCTCTTCAGCGATAAGACCGCCTGTTGTCTACCTCTACCTACATGTTATTGTTTTGTTTCTCTATGTAACTGCTTTGTTTGTGTGAGGTGTGCAATAAAGAGTATTTGTATTGTATTGTACCTCAGAACTCCGTCATTTATGAACCGATTCGTACAATTCTTTTTTTTTGTTGAAAATATATGCTTCGAGATTGGTCCCATTGTTATCAAAACTTCAGATGGATGATGGGAACCGTGAGGAATTGAGGGAACTCCTCAAATATAGAAGGCACGCATGTAGTAATTTCAGTAGTTTATATTATAACTAGTGTATATACACCCGAAAATTACAAATTTGGTGAAGTGGAACTGAAGATGAAGACCACAGATGACTTATGGCACTCGTACTTAAAGTGTAAAAGTACGTTACTGATTCTGATATGATTCCGTTGAAATATCAACTAATGAAGTCCTAAATGTCAAGTGTGCCAAATCGACGGAACTCCTCAAATATTATCGGCGCGATATCGCGCGCGAAATGACTGAGCAGTAAGTTGTGCTAGACGTACCATCACGAACATTGATTGTTGAGCCATTTAGAGCTCACTTTATACTGGACACTTCATAGCTTAGCTATTAAAAAACCAAAAATTGTTGACACCTAAATGACGCAACAATTGGTGTTCGTGACTGTACTGGGGGGCACAACTAGCTGCCAAGTCGCGTTGCGGAATTGGAAAGAGGAGGGTAGATTTTCTCGTCTGGCGTCGCGTTTCGTCGTCTGTTGTGCTAGTCTCATGGTCGTTCTACACTATCGGCGATGATCGTTGATCGTGTGATCGTCTATAATCGGCATGATCGGCGATCGTGGGCAGCTCAACGCACCACGCCGCGATTCCCTTTGATGCATGGCCGAAAAACCGACAAGTCACGGGTCGCAGGCGATCACAGACGATGATCGGCGAGTACAGCCGAGTACGCCCTCTACACGATCGTGCTCGCCCGTAATCGTCTATCGTGTAATCGCCGATTGTAGGTAGAGGAGCCATTACATTACAGCACGCGCGCCGTCCGGCGATAGCCAGCCGTGCAGAAAAAAACCGGACAAGTGCGAGTTCAACTCGCGTGGTGAGGGTTCTGTAAAATATTGATAATTTTCCCGTTGCTTTGATTACTTAAACTTCTTATAGGTTTTCCTGTAATCTTTAGGCAAGGAACTATTTTCCACATTTTTTTTCAGAATTTTAAGCCTAGCAGTTTCGGAGATAAGGGGGGGGATGTCCAAAATTCGTTTTTTTTCCTAAATAACTTCAAATCTGTTTTTGCTAAAATTATAAAAAAATATATATCTGGGATGCTTACAACAACCACTTTCATTTGACATGTCACACAATACAGTTTGCGAAACTTTTTTTTAAATTTTCCAGTTTACCCCCCAAAAGTGGCCCCCTTGTCCAGAATTCATTAAGTAATTTACTTTACGCGTCCATCTTTGGGTCACCAATTTACATATGTATACCAAATTTCAACTCAATCGGTCCAGTAGTTTCGGAGCAAATCGGCTGTGACAGACGGATAGACAGACGCACGAGTGATCCTATAAGGGTTCCGTTTTTTTATTTTTGAGGTTCGGAACCGCAAAAAAGTAGAGTACAACTTATTAATCTCATTATAAATTATTGCTGAACCAGTAAACCAAAGAATGTAGGTAGGTATCGAACATTATCGCGGTTATAAAACTTAACTACGCTCGACCATTTCCCGTAACTGACCATGGAAAACGTGAGAATATAAAGGGCATAAATGTTAGTTCAAATCCTAATCTTATGGTACATTTCAAATCGCGATATAAAGCCAGATAAGGGCTGGTATTCACAACGGTTACCAACATCGATTCCTGCAAACCAGTATATTCTGACCTCTGATCCCAAATAGTTGTTACTAGGGATTTAGGGACCCCCACAAGGTGCCGATGATCTGGTAATGGTACGAAAATTATAGGAGATTCAGTCTCGTAAAATATGGACGAGATCTCGCAAGATTGCATTCCCTAGTTGTTACTAATCTAGGGGCCAGCCAAGTTAAGCGACGAGTGGTGGTGAGTCGATTCTGCTTGTAGATCGCATATCAGTGTGGAAATAATAGAGCGCTACCTATTTGTACAATGGCAGTGTTGTACAAACAAAGTATTTCCGTGGATTTATCTGTAATCTATGCTGCTTTTGTTTATGGTATATCCGGATAACCCAGTATAGGACGAATCCTATTCTAATTGGCCTAGGTACATTGTCGTTCCTATAAATCCTACTAATATATATACAGGGTGTCCCAAGAAGTAGTGATATACTGAAGCTGGGAGGTAGAGGACCTGGAGGACCATGTATGTTCCGCGATTTTTCGTATTTTCGGAGTTATGACTTTTTTTAATTTTTCACCCATCGCCGAGTACGATGAGATTTTTATTTATGGTGACGTGAATTATTGCGGTAGATGCTTGATTTTTTTGTGTGCTAAGCTGATAGATAGGCCAATTCAGTATGGTAACATTTACTATCGTTAGATCTTTTTAAATGCCAAGAAAGATAAAATACCCAGTATGTTCACAACTTCAAGGGCCCTTAAAATAATAAAATCATTCTTAGCATTATTAATTCATTAATATTATCGAAAAAAAATTTTTGAACAAGCGAGCGAAGCGAAAGATGTTCTCTGCTTCAGCTTGGGCAAAGATTCTTTCGTATGTCCGGATGTTTAGCTGTTCTCTAAAGGTCGCATTTCTCAACAGTTATGACCCGTCACGCCTAACAAAACTAGACCTCTAATTAAGCTTAGTTACTACGAATCGCGGCGTCAAAATATATTTGTGGGTGAGCGTTGAGGTGAGCTTAAAACAAGTTACAGACTAGCAGGGCAGGAGCGTGTTACATCGAGAGATATAATTAAGAAATTGTACAGACGCGCCAAGTTACCTATGTCGTTTTCTCCCTTATTCTTGTAATAATTTATGGTATTCGTGAAACCTTTTACTAACTAGATCCGCCCAACTAGTGATGTCATCATCATCATCATCATATCAGCCGAAAGACGTCCACTGCTGGACTTAGGCCTCCCCCAGAGAGTTCCAAATTGACCGGTCCTGCGCCACCCGCAGCCAGCGGACTCCCGCGACCTTTACCAGGTCATCAGTCCATCTTGTGGGGGGCCTACCCACGCCGCGCCTTCCGGTACGTGGTCGCCACTCGAGAACCTTTCCGCCCCTACAGCCATCGGTTCTACGTGCAATGTGCCCAGCCCACTGCCACTTAAGTTTAGCAATTTGGACAATTGTCCAAACAACACTCGGACACTTTACGCTCGAAGTTGTAGACGATTATGTAGTCCTGCTACCTATACTGTCCAGTTAGGTAGGTCCAACTTCGAGAAAGAGGTCAATCGTCGAATCCGACTCGGCTGGGCAGCGTTCGGGAAGCTCCGGCACATCTTTTCGTCCAATATCCCGCAGTGTCTCAAGACGAGAGTCTTTGACCAGTGTGTGTTGCCAGTGATGACATATGGCACTGAAACTTGGTCGCTTACTATGGGCCTCATAAGAAGGCTCAAAGTCACCCAAAGGGCAATGGAGAGGGCTATGTTAGGAGTTTCTCTGCGTGATCGCATCAGAGATGAGGCTATCCGCAGCAGAACCAAGGTAACCGATATAGCCCTCCGAATTGCTAAACTAGTGATGTGCCCGGGAACATTTCCTAGGTGGGAATATTCCCGGAAACATTCCCGGGATTTATTCCTATACAGGGGAATATTGAAATTGTGTATGTTTATATATTTTGCTATCAGTTAAAATTTGAACGATATACAGCCGTGGTCAAATGTGTTGAGCACCCATGAGTTTTTCATACTTTAAAAGATGCATTTATATATTTCATTAATAGAAAGTTGTGAATCTATCGGAAAAATTCGTCATATTTATTGACGTTAAGGGAAAATTCATGAAAAAAATTTACAATTAAACCTTTATTTCATTTGAAACACTTATTATATTTTACGTTTTTGTGTATTTATGAAATTGAAAAATAATACTTTATCCATAAGTTACAAAGGAAAACGTGGGGTGCTCAATACTTTTGGCCAAGGCGGTATATTAGCGTCAAAAAGGCAGCCGCCATCGTGACGTTTGTTTCTTCGCAAAGTGCTCATTCGATCATTTGGTCTAATCTAAACTCTAAACCTACGATGATGTTGATGTGACATGTCTTCTGAGTGCCTTTTGCCCATCGTTTCCCTCCATCTCGAAGACGCAGGCGCCCAGTCTCCCAATAAATCATAATAGTCTCAAATTGGATAAGTGCACTCGCGGCGTTCGCTTCCTATAACCTCGCAGGGTGATGCCACTTAGCGTGATGGGTGCTTGAAATAACCACACCTGTCTTCTTGGCGGTTCGACCTAGTTTCAACTCGCTACACTTGCCCGTGTAAGGGACTAGTTTGGTCATTAGGTTTTAGAACCAATTTGACCACACCCGCAATGCAATGGAGTCATTGAAAGGATCCCCAGGACCCGTTAAAAGCGGTCTGTGCTTGTATGTTTGAAAGTGGTTAGTTGTTCAGGCCGGATAAATCCAACTAATCCTATTAATATTATAAATGCGAAACTTTGGATGTTTAGGTGTTTAGGTAGATGTTTGTTACTCAATCACGCAAGAACGGCTGAACGGATTAAGATGAATTTTGGTACACATATAGTGTATAGCCTGGATTAACATATAGAATACTTTTCATCCCGGGAATCATCCCTTAAGGGGGTGAAATGGGGGCGAAAGTTTGTGTCGAGCTACGATATAAACGAGTTCCACGCGGACGAAGTCGCGGGCAGAAGCTAGTAAGAGATAAAAGAAGATATTTCAAGGGTTGTATTGCAAACACGGTGATTTTTAATCGGCGCATCGTGCAGTATATGACAGGTAAGTATGAGTACGAGTATGGGGTCGACTAGGATTAGGGTAATGACCCGGTATACAGTCATTGTAAAGAACCGAAGAGTCTTTTCCTTGCACTAAAGAGTTTATACTTTGCCTGCCGATACCTGAATGGAAAAATGTAGGGCTCTCACCGTCAACGCAGTGTATCTTAGGGGCTTTAGTCACCTAACATACTAAGAACACTTCTTAGTTAAGCCGTTGACATAGTCCTTCGACAATGCATCGTAAAGCCACGTGTCGCTCTAATACCCTTCGCTTAGAGCGCTTATAGCATAAACAAACTGCATTCGTTTATGCTGATGAACCTTGGACTGTAAGAACACATGATGCATAAACTAAACACTCCTAAGCAACTCCGATGAAACCGGATAAACGATTTGGAAAGTTGAATTCGACATTTCCACTGGACATTCCAAACTTGCATCTCAATTTATCACATCTGTTTGTTTTGACATACAAATATGAATCATAAATTAAATCTATTTTGGTAAAAGTTGCCAGCAGCATTTGGGTTGCGTTGTTCCTATGATTTATAGGCGTAGTTTCGTAGAAGTTTGATAACGGGCCGTTGATTTAGTTGAGAGAAATGTTGCTTCGTAATCCAGGATCAGAAAGGGCCTTCCAGGTTTTAAATAAGTAGTGGCTTTATGTGCGACAATGTAATTTTTTTTTGTATTAATAAAAAAAAAAAGTAATCTTTAAATAAAATAAATATTCGGTGACGATCTTACACAAACTTTCTTGCACACTTTGTTTGTTGAGTTTCGCTAGGCTAGGTTTGTTGAGTTTCGGAAGGTACATTCAGGAACGTCTTGAGTGTTCACAGATCAGTAATTAATGCCCAGCTATTCAGAAACTTGTTTTAATCTCACCTCACCGTTCACCCACAAATATATCTTGACGCCGCGATTCATATTCGTAATGAAAGGTCTAGTTTCGTTAGGCGTGGCTGGTGAGGTGAGGCGCATTAGTGCGTTTCGAATAACATCCCTGGTTTGGCAATAGTGTGAAGTATGATTGCGCGATGATCAACTGAGCGAAGATGGTTTTATAGCCTGCGACGTACGGTCAAGGACTTTAATTTTTGAGCCATTTAGGTGTCAACTAATTACCCGACTGCTGAAATAAACGAGGGTTATGTTTTTCGAGCGTATGTATGTATGTTTGTATATACATATACAAACATACATACATCGTATGATGTAGCACGTTGGCGGGTTCAATGATAGTGTTTTTTTATGGTATATGAGGTGAGGTACGATTAGGGTCCAATTTTGGTCATTGTAGACTATCGGTCGGGTCATTCCTGGATGAGCTAGCACGGGACCGGGATAAGTGGCGTACTCGAAGAGAGGCTCATGCTCAACAGTGGTCGATTACAGGCTGGTAATGATGATGATGATGATGATACTATAGTATCTTGACCAGGGGCCCGATTTCGGCATGCGATTTAAAGTATTGGAATGATAATAGTATGTCTTTGTACACACTGTCAGTGTGTGGGCGAGACGTATTGAGATGTATTGAATAAAATTATAATGAGATGGTTTTTACATAATAGAGCTCCTTGTCTATGTATTTCTGAATTTTTATTTGGATTACTCTATTCAATTAATAAAAATAAATTTAAAAATCTGCAAGTAGGCTCAAAGAGCTCTTCTCTTATCCTATTAATAACTACACCTTAGAAAAGTTGAAAACCCCCCGATTTTTTCATTTCAAAGTTCAATATCACAAAAACGGCTGAACAGATTTTCATGAAACATGGCTAAGAACACTCGGGCTTAGTGTAGGCGTAAATTTCGACTTTCCGTTTCATCCAACACAATGGTACTTGAACCTCATATCCTGTCACGAAACCAATTTGCAATTTTAAGTAGAACTTCATCCTTAAAAATAGCCTCTTCAGCTAATTCACCTTATATACAGATTCCTGTCGTATTCAAACGACAAGGTTCTAAATATTCCCCGCTACAAAGCTTATAAGACTTTTCCATTTCAAACGATATACATCTTAGTTTACGAGGAGTGCTTCTAAATTTAGCCAGTCTATAAATAAACACACTGGAATACCAACCTTGTTAAGCTCGACAATGGGTTTAAACTCGCTGTTGAATGGTAAATAATTGTCCTTTCGAGATGCCGCGCAGAGGTCTATAACTTGTCTGAATGTCTGCCTACTTCTGTTTGAATGGACCATCTACTGCCTACTTACATTTTAGTACGCAAGTCACTGGCTCAGAACCCGTGACATTCATTGAACTAGCGAGCGAAGCGAACGAAGTTCTCTGCTTCAGATTCGGTAGAATTATTTCGTATGTCCGGTGTCTGTCCCGCTGTTCTCCTCCACAGACAAGGAACGGAAAACTCTACCTACGCTTAGCTACTACGCACCGCAGTGTCAAGATATATTTGTGGGCGTTGAGGTGAACTTAAAACAAGTTACAGAATAGGGGCTGGTCGTATTCCTCAACCGATTCTCGTGAAATTTTGTGAGCGGGTTCATTAAATATATAGATTTTTTTGTCAGGGTTGCGATTTAAAAATAATAAATAAAATAATAAAAAATGTTTTTTGCCACAATTTTACAAACATAAAAACAAATCAATAAAAGAGAAAAAACTAAACTACAATTTAAACTAAGCATGATTAGATAATAGTTATCTGGGCAATGGGTACCAGTCTCAGCTTTTGCTGAATGGGATGTTTACATCCAGCGCTGATTTTCAGACTGGTCCCTTTTTGTGTATGTATACATACATATGTATATATATTTCATAGATACATATGTTTATAGATTTCTATAGCTCACAGCGCCACTAGTTATTTTATTTTATTTTATTAGCCTATTTTGTGTCCGACTGCTGGGCAAAGGCCTCCCCTTTTTTCCGCCACTCGTCTCGGTCCTGTGCTAATGTTCGCCAATCTGTAAAAAAAATATCGAAGTCGTCCCGCCATCTCCTTTTCGGTCTGCCTCTACCTCGGAAGCCATCTTGCGGGGTCCATTCGGTGACTAATTTGGCCCATCGCTCCACGTGCATCCGACAGACAAGACATGTCCAGCCCAGTCCCACTTTAGCTTCGCGGACTTGGCCACTAGTTATTTATTAGGTATATATTTATTTTATTTACCTACAGTATATACATAACTGTGCATCAAACCGAAAGTAACGTCTTTGTATTTATTTACGTTTATAGACAAACTCATTTTGCTGACCGAATTGGGTCATGCCAAGATGGCGCAGCATTTGTCTTAGTGCAACTAAGTAGTTCTGCACATTCAACAATACAGCGATTAGTGTTGATGGCGATGGCGTTTAGATCACAATCAAAGTAATCTTATGTGTGGATGCTCTTATGATTATACCAATGGTAAAATGTGACGTAAAACCGACCTTACAGGTGCCCAGTTTTCAGACAATTTGTGGAGAAGATCTTTGGTCCAGTTACCCAGAATGTGTCACCACTCCAGGCTCCATCCATGTGGCTTAAAGCCAGGGCCAATTTTTCCACTGATGGGTGTAGCTTGGATTCACCCCATTCTAGCCATCGAAAACTAAGTCTCCACTGTCACCCAGTAGGTCTAGGCAGTTCAACCCGCAATTAGATAGCCAACTGAGTATTCGTTTTATGTGTAAAAATCTAAATCCATCCATTTTTCCTTAAAAGTTTTGAAATCCTACATAATGCCAGTTAAGGCTTAAAGCTACAATGATTGCATAGAAATGTGTCTACTTCTGGCATGATTTAAAACAATTTATGACCTGCATACGGTTTAAGAGTCTGGAAAGATATTCGCGGAACATTATAAAGTCTGGCCAACGAAACGTGATATTGAAAATGACAGGGAAATTGAAAAATGTAGTTATGGTATGTCCGAATTAGCTAGGGTTAAACGATTCTAATACTTTTGTCATGAACTAATAACTACATAATTAATGACAAAAGCATCAACATTTTCTAACTCGAGCTCATACAGGCATACCATAGATACAGTTTTAAATTTAGCGCTTATTTTCAATATCACGTGTCGTTGGCCAGACTCTAGCATCGATAATCTATTTCAGAATAGGAAAAAAATGAACCTTGCTATGATCGAAACGTGAAAATTACAAAATCTAAGACTACAATCCAGAGATTTCGAAAGTTAGCCCAAAAATGGATAGCAGCTGACATAAATATCCATAACGCCACTCAAAACGATAGGTGAAGAGACCTCCTTTTTAATTAAATTCTTTAAATGTTGTCGTTTCATTGTCATTCTTTAAAAAATGACGATCTCTGTAGCCTAATTGGTAGTGACCCTGCCTACGAAGCCGGAGGTCCCGGGTTCGAATCCCGGTAAGGGCATTTATTTGTGTGATGAGCACGAATATATGTTCGTGATTCATGGATGTTTTCAATTATTTAAGTATTTATTGATGTATTACAGACATTACAATCAGCAGCAGAAGTAGCTAAGCGGGCCGGGTGTTCAAAATAACCTACACTCGCTCTTAATTTCTTAAGAATAACGTCGTGTGCAGGTCATTTTGAACACCCGGCCCGCTTAGCTAGTTCTGCTGCTGACTGTACGTCGTCGTCTAGTACCCATAGTACACGCTTTGCTTCGTTTGGGACTAGGTTGATTTGTGTAACATTGTCCTCAAATATTATTATTATTTATTATTATTTCATATTGAAAACCTGAATACAACAGTGGCTACTTTTTTCGTGAACAAGTACACACGTAGCACAAGTTTGTCCTACTGTTTGCACTAGCTAGCTATACTTGTGTAAACTGAAAATTATCTCATATTGCTCCTACTCTTTGCTCAGCGGTGTATAGTGCCTACAAACGTGTTATTACGGACATTTAAGGGACAACCAAGTCGTTGTTTCTTGCTTCGATTATTACTTATAGCATATTGTTTGGTCGCCGGTCGTAGGAGCTTATTAGCATATAAAAATAACGTGACAATAATATTAAGTTGCCGATACATTGTTAATTTGAGCACAGAGTGTCTCCGTTTCGACTTGCCCAAAAAATTAACCATCTCGTCCGTCCGGCTAGTCTCCGCAGACACATCGCATTTCTCAACCGATTCTCGTGAAATTTTGTGAGCATCATCAACATTGGGCACAGCATCTATGCCAGATGATTGTTGCAGCGCTTAGGGGCCTATGGGTTGCATTTACGTTGGTGGCTATAGAGTCCTATCCTATAGCAGCGCGACATTTCATGCCACATCGATTGCAGACGAATTGTGAGTCTGTAGGAGGTGATAAAGCTTGAAATTTTGTGAGCAGGGTCATTAATTATATATGATTTTTGTGCCGATTATTTTTCGAATATTTAAACATTTTTTTTAAACACTAATATGAATCACCATGCAACGAATACAACTGCGTTGCTAGATATCGCTATAAACGTTAACTTAGTTGACATAATAACTGTCTCATTATGAGAGTAGGTATTAGGTATATTGGTGAGAGGAGGCCTGTGCCCAACCGTGGGACGTATATAGGCTGACGATGATAATGATATACAAAACAAAGAGCTGTGGGAAATCTAATAGGTTATTGCTATTAGATTTTGTACAAGCGCTGTATTAATCCCTTAAGAGTCTTTTCACTATAGTAACTCATTACCTACAAATCCTACAATAGGTAACACAAAAAAATGTTTATTTGAATTTTTACAGCACAACAATAAATAAAAACAAACGGCGGACATGATGCCACACTGCATTCTCTTCCATCCATTCAACCAATGGGCTATACAGAAAACATACATTGACCATCACATGAGCAATGAGCATGGTCACGCATAGCGGGTCTGTTGTCCTCGACTGAATCCGTGAAACACCGTGAATTCGTGTTTAACGCATTCCGGGTCACGATGTGTTAATTGATTTTCAGTGTTTACGCGTTTTTGAAGCGACACGTCGTTAAAGTACGTACTTGGTTCGTAGAATTAGTTACGACCCATTAAGTTTAAGTAAGATCGTGATAATCTTACTGAACAGTTTCATATTGTAGAACTTTAGTACGGTAGTGGGAGTTCCGAACTAGTAAAACTAACTACTAAGTAAATGGTTTACGATTGCATAAAGTTTACTTGGTGGAAAATGAATTCAACAAACCGGCTTGGGCCTATTTCCCTTTAAGGGGGGGCGGCGGGGGGAGGGGGGGGGGGGGGAGTAGCTACGTACGCAAGATAATCATTTTAGAAACGCTGAAGCTCTTAAATAAGCTGGTGAAAGAATCTTAAAAACTGGCCTCTTTGCGTGGTCCGACACAACTCTACCGACACTTGCGTCCTTTTTAACGATAACAATTGAAATGCGCACCAAACCTCGATGAAATGTTGCACCCACGGTTATTCTAAGATTTCTAAGTTCTTATGGTATGGGTAGTATAGCCATGAAACTCAGAGTAAATTCTGTCAAACGAACCAAGCCTGTCTTCAATCATAAAATAGCATTTTGCTTGCGTTTTTCAGTTTAATCTGCTTCTACTATAGGTACTGACAAAAAATGTAGTAACGAACGGATTTTGAATGGACGCCTTCAGTGAGCACTTTCTGTTTTTGTATTCAGATGCAGGGGAAGTCGGAAGATGAGGCGACGGAGGACTCTGACGGTTCGGGGATGGAGAGCGACGACCCACTCACGGCCTCCGACACCAAATACGGGAAGAGCTTCAGGTAGGATACCAATATTTTGAAACTTACTGTTCCAACGGTTGTCAGCTCGTTCAAATGTGACTGGTCCACTGCCACTGCAGATTCTTCGAGCCGGTTACCTTCGGTATTCGTCCTGGATCGACAACCGCTGGAGCAGACGTGTGGACTGATGACCTTACAATGATTGCTGGCCCATCATAATGGGGGGCATCAGCAATAGATGGACTACTGATCTATAAATTTGCTGAACAGCTAGCATTATGTAGATAGTAGCAACCAAAGAAGCCAAATATATTGCAACACATCTTTATTCCTGTAACGATATATTTAGCTACCTACTTTGGCTGCTACTAGAGGCTCGTGGTCAAAATGTATGCGAATGACGTTTAGTGTTTCCAGGTAATTGTATCTTGCGTTTGCCGGACTATCTATATGATACTCACTGTACACAAAACAGTCTTTTACTTTTTTGACGTCAAATATATGTAGGTTAAAGACAGTACAGTGTACCAGACTCCTCTCACAAGAGTGCTCCTGTGGAATTAGAGCGCCCTAGCCAGTAGTCTAATACGTAACTAAAACAAGAGCTAGAAAGCTCCATGGAGGCCGTGACAGTCGTGGGGCCCTGAGCTTTGCCAAGAGTGAGCAACGGGAAAAGACGCCATTATTTGTACAGGAACTGAAGTGACCAACAGGAAAGACAACCTTGACGCCGCTGATCCTTGTAGGACAAAATACCTAAGCATTAGGTATTCGATCAAAGAAGAATGAACATTGAATGTGGTTGTCAACAGGCATTTCACCCGGGAAGCGTTGCCCAGGCTGGACAACTACAGGAACGTGTTGTCCCTGCACGCCGCGCCGCGGCCCACCCTTGATGAGCTACACAATGCTTCTCTCTCTAGGAAGGTGAGTGTCCCGAATCTTCCTGATCTAGTAGAGTAGCTGTAAGGCTCTGATTTAACCCGGGAAGCGGTGCCCAGGCTGGACAACTACAGGAACGTGTTGTCCCTGCACGCCGCGCCGCGGCCCACCCTTGATGAGCTACACAATGCTTCTCTCTCTAGGAAGGTGAGTGTCCCGAATCTTTCTGATCTAGTAGAGTAGCTGTAAGGCTCTGATTTAACCCAGGAAGCGGTGCCCAGGCTGGACAACTACAGGAACGTGTTGTCCCTGCACGCCGCGCCGCGGCCCACCCTTGATGAGCTACACAATGCTTCTCTCTCTAGGAAGGTGAGTGTCCTGAATCTTCTTGATCTAGTAGAGTAGCTATAAGGCTCTAATTTACCCGGGAAGCGGTGTCCAGGCTGGACAACTACAGGAACGTGTTGTCCCTGCACGCCGCGCCGCGGCCCACCCTTGATGAGCTACACAATGCTTCTCTCTCTAGGAAGGTGAGTGTCCCGAATCTTTCTGATCTAGTAGAGTAGCTGTAAGGCTCTGATTTAACCCAGGAAGCGGTGCCCAGGCTGGACAACTACAGGAACGTGTTGTCCCTGCACGCCGCGCCGCGGCCCACCCTTGATGAGCTACACAATGCTTCTCTCTCTAGGAAGGTGAGTGTCCTGAATCTTCCTGATCTAGTAGAGTAGCTATAAGGCTCTCATTTCACCTGGGAAGCGTTGCCCAGGCTGGACAACTACAGGAACGTGTTGTCCCTGCACGCCGCGCCGCGGCCCACTCTTGATGAGCTACACAATGCTTCTCTCTCTAGGAAGGTGAGTGTCCTGAATCTTCCTGATCTAGTAGAGTAGCTATAAGGCTCTCATTTCACCTGGGAAGCGGTGTCCTGGCTGGACAACTACAGGAACGTGTTGTCCCTGCACGCCGCGCCGCGGCCCACTCTTGATGAGCTACACAATGCTTCTCTCTCTAGGAAGGTGAGTGTCCTGAATCTTCCTGATCTAGTAGAGTAGCTATAAGGCTCTCATTTCACCTGGGAAGCGGTGCCCAGGCTGGACAACTACAGGAACGTGTTGTCCCTGCACGCCGCGCCGCGGCCCACTCTTGATGAGCTACACAATGCTTCTCTCTCTAGGAAGGTGAGTGTCCTGAATCTTCCTGATCTAGTAGAGTAGCTATAAGGCTCTCATTTCACCTGGGAAGCGGTGCCCAGGCTGGACAACTACAGGAACGTGTTGTCCCTGCACGCCGCGCCGCGGCCCACCCTTGATGAGCTACACAATGCTTCTTTCTCTAGGAAGGTGAGTGTCCCGAATCTAGCACCGTTTGGCATACGAGTATACTTTCCAAATAGTTTTTTTAATCTTTGACTACTTTGTCTCCTGTGTAGGAGAACATAGAGTGATGTATATACAGGGCGTTCCACGGCTATGCCACATGGAGGGAAAGTACCTGGAATATTGTTAATGGAACATTTTACTGTAAGAAGACATTATTTTAATTTAAAAAACAATTTAAACTGCATTCATAGATTTTTAAATAATTACATGGTTGATCCGGGAAACGAACCCGCTACACGAGAAAAAAAAATACCCTGTAGCTTTATCATACCGATCGAAAGGCTTCATCATAAGGATTATTTTATGCCGAATAACATAGTGTCAGAAATAAAAGGAAGATCATGAATTTTAACTCGTGCGTCTGTCTGTCCGTCTGTCACAGACGATTTGCTCCGAAAATACTGGACCGATTAAGTTGACATTTGGTAAACATATGTAAATTGGTGACCCAAAGATGCACGCGTAAAGTAAATTAATGAATTCTGAACAACTTGCCACTTTGGCCCAAATAATATATTACTATGGATTGGCATTTCTTTGAATTCTTGCAATTTCCAAATACAACACGCGTCCGTAACGCGAAAAGAGCCACGGCCAGTAATGCCCCAGATATAAGCCGGCTAATAATGGGATAATACAGATTATCTACTCAGGGCAATGCGAGTGACGTGGACAGGTACCGGCAATTGCTATTACTGGACTCATTAGTTAATTGTCCTCGTTTGTTATTGTTCAGGGTAAGTGCCGTATGGCCTTAGTGCGTTTAAGATTGAGATGTAAAGACGTAGTATGGTTGTTGGAGATGCATGTCCTAATTCATGAACGTTTCCAAATCTATTTTGGTTAGAATCCCGCTGAATTATTCACCCTAATGACTGGAATAGTTATTAGGGTGGATTGCAAAAAAATTGTACACAGTTAAGGGCCTTAACCTAATCTATTCTTTAACTTTTTCCAATGTTAAACGACAATTAACCATATAATTATACAGGGTGAAATAGGGGTCGTGGAGCAAGAAGACCAAAAGCGAATAAGATGGTCATACTGAACAACTTTTCCCATGGAACCGACCACGCAATCGCAAAAAAAAAACAACTGTTCCATACATTAACTCTCAATGAATTCACAGTAAATGTATGGAACATCTGTTTTTTTTGCGATTTCGTGGTTGTTCCCATGGGAAAAGATGTTCAGTATGACCATCTTATTCGCTTTTGGTCTTCTTGCTCCACGACCCCTATTTCACCCTGTATGGTTAAATTATAAATTTATACCATTTCTGAACCAAACACAACAGGAAGCAACTCAGGATTATATCTGGGGTGTTCACAGGTCACTTCGGCATCAAGGATCTCTTGGCCAAGATGGGACTATCAAACAGTACAGACTGTAGAATGTGTAGCGAGGAGGATGAGACTATGGAACACTTACTGTGTGAATGTCATGCCCTTGCCAGACAAAGAATGAATCTCTTTGGTGACGGCTACCCGCAACCAAAGGAATTCAGGGTGCTCCCACTGAGCTGAATCATCCGCTTTGTGGAAATGATGGAGCGAGCTTGGGAGTAGCTATAAAGGGGAGGGCAAATGCACAAAAGATCCCACTGGGTCGAAGTGTATCCGAAAGGGCCCTCAACTAGATAAGATAAGATAAGATAAGAACCAAACACAAACTTTAAACTTTTCATATGAAATCTCGGGGTTAAAAGCTATATCCATACTAAGCTTACGCACCGAAGTCCCCCGAAATGGCCCTACCTAATCCGATCATATCTGCGCCCAAACAGCCTGTAGCATAATATATCTTGCATCATGAGTTAATAATACCTTGGACACTTGAGTTTCAATTAACAGTGTAGGTACTTACTATGGTTACCTTAGATATAGCCCTCAGGTCACACGGTTGACCCTCGTTAAGATAATTCGCTATGTGATCTGTTAACCTTTTAATGAGTGCATTGATTATTGCACCGCTAGATGAGTCAGGCGTCAATTATAATTATAACCTTATTGCATTGACCGCCCACACAGGTTAGGGTTATTAGGGGGAGGGGGTATCAACGAATCGAACTACCCCATGGACCTAAGATACTCGGGGCAGGCTATACGTGATGCCACAATGAGGGACGGAAAAGCTTCTATGCAGCTGATTTAAGAAATGGTCTCAAAAAGGCTTATCGCTTACCATAAACAACCTACTTAATTCCAGGGATCGGATACCGGTATTTACACCATACAAAAATACCGGTTTTATTTCGTTCAATTTCGTTCTTTGGTTTATAATATTATTTTTGATCAGGCTGTCTAATAATACGAAAATGTTACCTAAATACACTATAGAGTCCTACATTAAGAGCCTAAAATAATTCAAAATATTAGACTATTTCGGGGACTTTTGAAAAAACCGGTTCCGATCCCTGCTTAATTCGGGTGGGTAGTGATTTATTGGCCATAACTTCATACTAAATCAGTTGTGGCAAACAGAAAAAAAGTGGAACTATGACAAGGGCAACGAATGACATTACCTTTTCTGTCACACTTATCGAGATTTGCATGCTACCATCTCGCTTGCACGTGGTATTATTAGTACCATAGCTTGTCCCGAGTATCTTAGGTCCATGAACTACCCCCATAGGTTTCGCCAACAAACTGTTATGCAGTTTGGCGAAGACTTAGACTAACATCTCCTATTTCATCAAATCGACAATTGGCTACTTTCCTGAAAAAAAAAATTAGTCCGTCAGTTAGATTATCAAAATATATTGGACACGTATTTTTTTGTTTGTCAATTAAACAAAAAAATACGAAGATATGGCCCGTTAAAGTTCCGTGTGACGTCACGCGGAACTTTAACGGGCAATATCTTCGTCATTTTTTGTTTAATTGACAAACAAACAAATACGTGTCCAATATTTTTTGATAATCTAATAGAATGATTATTTTTTACTTAGGAAAGTACCCAATTGTCCCCTGACATTGACAATTCGACTTACATGGCTGCGTCGACAGGTTAAGGTGGTCGCTGGACAGCTTATTGACCCAGCATTACACGTGGAATTGTCATTGTCAGGTGACAATTGTCAAGATGGTGAAATAGGGCCCAGAAAGCTGGGATCGGATACCGGTATTTTCACCATACAAAAATACCGGTTTTATTTCGTTCAATTTCGTTCTTTGGTTTATAATATCATTTTTGATCAGGCTGTCTAATAATACGAAAATGTTACCTAAATACATGATAGAGCCCTACATTAAGAGCCTAAAATAATTCAAAATATTAGACTACTTCGGGGACTTTTGAAAAAACCGGTTTCGATCCCTGCCAGAAAGTAAGGTATTGGGCTCTTTTTCATATTCATCCCTCCTCCTTTCGATCATTGAACGTTGTTGTTGTTCAGTCAGCAGCAGAAGTAGCTAAGCGGGCCGGGTGTTCATAATGACCTGCACACGACTTTATTCTTAAGAAATTAAGAGCGTGTGTAGGTTATTTTGAACACCCGGCCCGCTTAGCTATTTCTGCTGCTGACTGTTCATCGCAGTCTAGATCATGACAGTAAGACTTCCACCAGAATCCAAGAATACAACCAGAGGTATACACTCAAGAGCAAAAGTTTCGGGTACACTTTGTATAGAATTTCAGTACAAACTGTACCCAAAACTTTTGCTCTTGAGTGTACTATGCAACACTGAAAACTTACTGGGTATTAATTTTTAGTGAGGAAAATAATTTACTTACCAAATATCGTAATGAACAAATCTAGTTCCAAGTATTATATAAATCTGCAGCAGAACCAAGGTAACCGATATAGCCCTCCGAATCGCTGAACTTGAGTGGCAGTGGGCGGGGCACATTGCACGTAGAACCTATGGCCGTTGGGGCGGAAAGGTTCTCGAGTGGCGACCACGTATCGGAAGGCGAGGCGTGGGTAGGCCCCCCCAAGTCGGACTGATTAAATGGTAAAGGTCGCGGGAGTCAAATGGATGCGGGTGGCAATGGACCGGGCACTTTTGCACTCTTTGGGGGAGGCCTATGTCAAGCAGTGGACGTCTTTCGGCTGATATGATGATGATGATGATTTTGTAAGTCTTAAACAACACTCCTCTAATAGAAAGGTTGTTTCCAGCCAGGCCAGACCCTGGAGAAGGACGCCGAAGGCCCGGCGCCGCCCAGCACCAGCTTCAAGTTCGGCTGGATCAAGGGCGTGCTCATGCGATGCCTCCTCAACATATGGGGCGTGATGCTGTTCCTCCGGCTGTCCTGGGTGGTGGGGCAGGCGGGCGTGGGTATGTACAGTATGGTGATTTGTGCATGACCTAAATCTATGGCCCTACCGCAGACAGGCGGATGAATTCCGCGGCGGAAGTTTTCCGCCTTTCCGTGTTAAATCACGCCTCTTTTCCAGAGGGGTAGGCAGAGATCACGGATGTCCATTTGCTACGATCCTGACAAACCACTTTCGCTTCCCTCACCTTCATAACATTTCTCATACATGCTCGTCGGTTTAGGGTACTTTTGACCTGGCCTTTTTGTAAGATTTCTCCAATTCGATCGTCTTCTTTCATCCATCCCCTCTACATGCCCAAACCACCTCAACATACCCTTCTCAATTTTCGTGACTATATCCATCCATTCGAACGTAGAACCGATGGCCGTTGGGGCGGAAAGGTTCTCGAGTGTCGACCACGTACCGGAAGGCCTGGTAAAGGTCGCGGGAGTCCGCTGGATGCGGGTGGCGCAGGGCCGGTCAATGTGGAACTCTCTGGGGGAGGCCTATGTCCAGCAGTGGACGTCTTTCGGCTGATATGATGATGATGATGATGATGATCCATCCATTCCACACTTATCTCGTATCACACTGTTTCTGACTTTATCAATCAATTTCACTCCACACATACTTCTCAACGCTGTCATTTCTACTGCATTCGCTTGACTTTGATGTCTTTTCTGCCTTCCCGTGTTAACGCTATAAATTTTGTTTCGACCAGCTGCCGTCGGTATCAGCTCAGCGGAATCCGGCGGCGGAATTCGGTTGCGTAATTCAGCCTGTATTTATTTGGCGGCCCTAACAATGACTCGCGTGGTTTGCTTGCTACATAGCCTACGCCGTAATCGGTTTCCGCTTTATCGATCCCTAGTTGTTTCGCCTAAGAACCGGAATTGGAACAGTCACTAACATTCATATGTGCCACAATAAGGTGCGCATAAATATATGACACTACTCTCATTACTGGGGCCGTTAGGATGTGTCAGATATTTTTTGCCTGCTTTGTTATTGGCAGATATAAGATGTCAATCATTTTAATGCTGGAACAGTCGCGGACTTTAATTGTTGAGCCATTTAGAGCTCAGTTTATACTGGACACTTCATAGCTTAACTACTAAAAGAAACAAAATTAGTTGACACCTAAATGGCTCAACAATTAAAGTCCTTGACCGTAGGATCCTACTGCATGTGTTTTCATTTAACGTAAGTCTAGGTAATAGAGCGTCCAGGGAATGTGTGAAATGCTAATTAAACGGATGGACTAGAAAATAGCTTTCAAAATGATCACTCTTCGAGTTATGTTACATACATACATGAGTTTGAACGTTGTATGGTCAGTCCTGTTTGAACCGCCACTCAGCGTTCGAAGACAATAAAGGAAGAAGGGCATAATCTTGTGATCATTTGGCATTTGATATGATATTCGACCAATACATGATCTGACCGACCGTTTTCGGCCACGGCGACCACTCCGACTCCAATCTAGCGTTTTGGCGCTCGTGCGCTCGAAGATGTCTTATGTAGCCTATCCTTGCGGCGAAATTCCGTGCACATTGCGGGCACGTAAGTACGCCGTTCTGGTAGTTGTATGCTATGGCAGCAGGTGGGCGGGCCTTTAACTGGTCGCGTTTATAGTCTAGGTCAACTTTGCGCTGACCCTCGAACTCGCGAACTTGGATGTTCACCATCCTGCGCCATTCTGCCCCGCTGTGCTATATAATACATATAATACCAATATGTCAACTTAGATTGATCACTTTATTGAAGTCTAGCTCGCTGGCCTCCACCCGCTTATTCCAAAGAACGCAGCCGAACCCACAGCTTAAATGCCTATTCTATTCACAGGTAAAATATTACTTCGGATGAGTTGTCACATAGACAAATAATAATAATAATTGGATCTATATCCCCACGCACGCCTTCCAAATGACCGGGGTTCGCCCCGTGAATTTAAATCGGAGATACATAATAATAAATACTAGGGGCCATTCTTACACAAATCCAACTAGGCATATAGTAAGCTCAACAAGGCTTGTGTTATAGGTACTAGACGACGATATATATAATATATATTTATGCAAGAGAAGAGGTAGACCAAGGAAAAGGTGGATGGACTGCGTGAGAGACGATATGAATAGGAAGAAAGTGTGTGATGAGCTGACGGGCGATAGAGAGGTATGGAAGAAAAAAACATGCTGCGCCGACCCCAATTAAATAGGATGAGGAAAATCGAATGATGATAAATACTTAAATACTAATAGTTAATAGACATATACATAGAAAACAGCCAAGACTCAGAAACAAATATTCATGCTCATCACACAAATATTTTCCGTTACCGGGATTCAAACCCAGGACCTTCAGCTTCGTAGGCAGCGTGACTACCCACTAGGCTAACCGGTCGTCCAAAAGATTACCACCTATGTACAAACTTACAAAGCTAAAACAATCTTATATACAGACCTTTCCTCATCATAATATTAGTATTGACACACGTGAAAGTATTATTTCACAATAACACCGCTGACATCAAAACGATAACGAATAGGTGGTTTGCCTTGTTCTTATATATGTACAGTAAGGGAAATGTATTCACATACCTTTTTCGCTCTTCTTACTATGACAATAAGGCGTAAAAGGTACGTGAATACATTTCCCTTACCTACGCGTATGCCTTATCGTATTACGCATGTAAGTGTGCTACAAGAATGTACCGTAGAAGCAATAGCAAACGTACCTACTGGTTTTATCGTATGGGGTGTCCAAATAGGCCACACTTGTACTTTTGCGATGACGTCATACGTGTGGGTGTATCGGGTGCTATATTTATTTTTGATATCAGTTCTGGAGCTCAGAAATAGATGCATTATGTCGAATACTGAACCATGTTACGAAATAGAATGTAGATTTATAGAATTTTATTAGCTACATGAAGTCTTGATTATTTTGAAAGCTATCTCCATTAGCTTGATTGTTACATGATTTTGGGTTACGTATTCCCTAGACGCCCGGAATTTGTAGGAAGGTCTAGCGGTATAATACACAATAGTAGAAGATATTTAGGTGCATTGCAAAAAAATTGTACATAGTTAAGGGCCTTAATCTAATCTATGCTTTAATTGTTTTCCATTGTGTAACGAGTTACCCATATAAAATGTATGGGTAATTGCCGTTACACAATGAAAAAAAGTTAAAGCTTAGATTAGATTAAGGCTCTTAACTATGTACAATTTTTTTGCAATTAACCCATTTATCGGAAGATATTAGAGGAAGGCGTGTTACTTTACACAATTCACTGGTGAAAAACGTATCTATATCGATACAAATACTATAAGTTATAGCTTTGTTTGTATGTAGTGGATAATCTCTGGAATGTAAAGAATGGACTTTTTGGATGGAAATAGTTATTTTCAATACGCGGCAGCTGGTCATTTATACTAATAATATGAAAACCCTAGTAAATTATTGAGTCACCTTACAAAATATTAGGCATCTATTATATCATATATTGTACAGATTTTCCCTCTTTCTAATATTAGTA
Organism: Epinotia nisella; assembly: GCA_932294315.1. NCBI lineage: Eukaryota > Metazoa > Arthropoda > Insecta > Lepidoptera > Tortricidae > Epinotia > Epinotia nisella. The sequence continues at coordinate 18,379,774 of OW028686.1, forward strand.
TAGATGAGCATAGTAGTTTCACTACACAGCTCCCAATGACTTTCGATTTGTAACTGCCCGTTTTTTCATGTTTTTTTATGCCTTATCGCATCAACAACAACGAAGTTTACCGAAATATTATCCCATATTTACTAGAAAACTCACAGTTTTCGATATATATGGCACCATACCTTGGCAAATTTAGGCCAAAAAACCAGTTTTTTGGACGTAACTTTGGTGAAAATGAATTAGAAATAAAAATCTCTGATAGGTTGTTAGAGACGTCAATAAGGAACATCCTTATATCGTCAAATACATATAAAAGTGCATAAACAACATACTTATATCGAAAAACAGAGCTTTTTGAACCATATTTGATTAAGTCATAAAAAAAACTATTCATTATTTTCAAAAAAACTCTGATGCAAATGTAGGTAAAGGATTGAAGAACCGATAAGCGTTTGTGCCATAAATATATCTACACTTTTGACGGAGGCGTTTCAACTCAAAAGTCGTCAAAACTCGACAAAAAGCGCGGGGAGCTCCTTAAGTCCGCAACAGTGCAGAGACGACGGTAGTCGGCCGCATTCGGTGACCGACGGCTGCAATCGCCAACGTGACCGCTGCAGGCCGTAGGCATAGACTAATAATGAAGATGACTGTCGTTGGCCGAACTAGTTTGAAACAACTTTGGCGACCGCATTAGCTCGTTGTTCTGCTGAGGTAAAAATAACTCTCTGTACGACCCTCTAGACGAGCAGTCTGTGGGTCTCTTATACGCAAAAGCAGTACAACGCCATACGTGTACAGTACAATAATGCGTTCAGGGTGCTACTGTGGCTGCCCCGTTTCTGTACGGCGTCCGGGATGTTCGCGGATGCCAGAGTTGACTATTTGTACACAACTATGAAGAAACGCTGCACATTTGTGGCGCACAGGGTGCGGGCTAGCTCCAGTAGTATCCTGAGGGCATTTGCGGATAGGTTTGATTGTGAGTACCTGAATCATTGTCTGACCCACGTACCTGACAGTCAAGCCCTACTTAGTGCTGTCCTTATTTTGTATGTATTAGGTTATAATATTGCTAACTTTAGGCTAAGAAACTGTAACTAACATTATATATGACCACAGTTGGTCGAAATAAACGTTTTAAATTAGAATTAGGCGTTGAACCAGGGTAATCGCCGTTTTATAATGTGACCGTTGTTCCATCGGCAGCGCAGTCCATCCTGCTCATCATGACTACTTCCGTGGTCACCACCATCACGGCGCTCTCCATGTCCGCCATCAGCACCAACGGCGTCATCAAGGGAGGTAGGTGGAACGGAAAATACTACTTAGTGCACTTAAGTTTTGATTAAGGTGCTATTTCGCACCGTATTTTAAGGTTAGTTGACAATCGATAGTCCCTAATGAACTTGTTTATTTTTATTTAACCCATATAATTACACAGCTAGGTTACCTTCGTGAGGGAAGTGGGACGTCGAATTAGGGAGAGGGGTTCTGACGCCCGCGTAGGGTCGTACAGTCAAAAGTAGCTACGCAAACGAAGACTTCAAAAGTCTTTATTAAAAGGGAATAAGAGCTTTTGACGTCTTCGATTGCTTAGTTACTTTTGATGCTGACTGTACCTGGTGCAAAGGTTGTCCGTCGCCATTCAACGCGGCGAGTGTGATGGGTACAATCGACGCCAAAAATACGTTTACACTTTATTCCATTGCAATAAGGCGAATAGTGTAAACGTATTTTTGGCGTCGACCGTACCTTTGCGCCAGGGACGACTCGAGGGGGACTTTTTGACTAGGCTTAAGTTAGTCTTAAATTTATTGTTTTATTTTATTGTTGGATATACATTTAATAAATAAATTTAAATTACACAGCTTATATACATGCACAAACCTTCGCCAAACTGCATGGCAGTTTGTTGGCGAAATAACTCTACCCTTCCTTTATACCTCATCATCATCATCATATCAGCCCAAAGACGTCCACTGCTGAACATAGGCCTCCCCCAAAGAGTGCCACAATGACCGGTCCTGCGCCACCCGCATCCAGCGGACTCCAGCGACCTTTACCAGGTCATCAGTCCACCTTGTGGGGGGCCTACCCACCTTTATACCTAATACAAGAAAAAAATTGTAATTTAATCACTAGACTATTTAACTTTATACTTAATATTGTCATAAGTTATTTATGTTCTAATTAAGTATAATAATATTACACAGAATTCTACTCACCTCTATTTCACCCCAGGTGGCACTTACTACATGATATCCCGCTCGCTGGGCCCCGAGTTCGGCGGCAGCATCGGGCTGATATTCTCGATGGCCAACGCGGTCGCCTGCGCCATGTACGTGGTCGGGTTCGGCGAGTCGCTCATCACGCTCATACCCGAGTCCGCGTACATGGTCAGCAAGGCCTGGGTGAGTTGTCTCTTTCACTCCAAGTACAACATGCAACATGATATCCCGCTCGCTCGGCCCCGAGTTCGGCGGCAGCATCGGGCTGATATTCTCGATGGCCAACGCGGTCGCCTGCGCCATGTACGTGGTCGGGTTCGGCGAGTCGCTCATCACGATCATACCCGAGTCCGCCTACATGGTCAGCAAGGCCTGGGTGAGTTGTCTCTTTCACTCCAAGTGCAACTTGCTACATGATATCCCGCTCGCTCGGCCCCGAGTTCGGCGGCAGCATCGGGCTGATATTCTCGATGGCCAACGCGGTCGCCTGCGCCATGTACGTGGTCGGGTTCGGCGAGTCGCTCATCACGCTCATACCCGAGTCCGCCTACATGGTCAGCAAGGCCTGGGTGAGTTGTCTCTTTCACTCCAAGTGCAACTTGCTACATGATATCCCGCTCGCTCGGCCCCGAGTTCGGCGGCAGCATCGGGCTGATATTCTCGATGGCCAACGCGGTCGCCTGCGCCATGTACGTGGTCGGGTTCGGCGAGTCGCTCATCACGCTCATACCCGAGTCCGCCTACATGGTCAGCAAGGCCTGGGTGAGTTGTCTCTTTCACTGCAAGTACAACTTGCTACATGATATCCCGCTCGCTCGGCCCCGAGTTCGGCGGCAGCATCGGGCTGATATTCTCGATGGCCAACGCGGTCGCCTGCGCCATGTACGTGGTCGGGTTCGGCGAGTCGCTCATCACGCTCATACCCGAGTCCGCCTACATGGTCAGCAAGGCCTGGGTGAGTTGTCTCTTTCGCTCCAAGTACAACTTGCAATATGATATCTCGCTCGCTCGGCCCCGAGTTGAACCCGACTTAAGGGGGCCACAATGGAGACCGGGATTGCTGAGAGCATTTTAGGCCATTAGGTTACAATAGTTTAAGTTGGTGTGTGGCATTACAACACTCAATTTACGTAATCTATTTGAACAAATGTTTTTTTTATAGTTTAACAAATTATTACGTCATTTACTCTATTCACAAACAAATCAAACATACTTGGTAATGTTCGTGGCATAATGCCACGGTAATTGTTTAAACAATGTTACAAAATTAAAGATTTGATTCATTCTTAAAACAAGCAAGCAAGTAAAACAGTAGAGTAGGTATCAATGGTAACTGGCGAAAAAGTAAACCAAAATACCTTAATGAGACCTGTGCTTTGGCATTTTTGAACTGCTGTTTACGGACGATAATTTTACGTGATAGGTAACTAAGAAAACATTGATGAAAAATTGCACAACCCGTATTTACTCATTTATCGTTAGGAATACTCCTGTAAAGTTTCGAATAAAATAGTCGGTCTAATCTTGTTTCCCCATACAAACTTTGGACCCCCATTTCACCCCCTTAGAGTGTGAATTTTGAAAAATCCTTTCTTAGTGCACCCCTAGATCTTATAAGGTACCTACGCGCCAAATTTGGAATCTCTAGAGCCAGCGGTTTGGACTGTGCTTTGATATGTCAGTCAACGGAACGGGACAATGAGTCACACTTTTTCGTGCGTGCAGCCGGCGTTCGTCGATTTATAAGACGTTATCATAAATCGATTCTCCTTATTTAATTACATAAACTATACAAAAACTTGTATAAAGGTGAGGCATTGGCCTGTGCAATCGGTATATACAAAACTGAAATACGTAATTCAGTTTTCCAACAATCTTTTATTTTGTGAAAATCATGACCCGGGTTTTGAACACACTGTGGTCCTCTCAACGAGTATTTGATGATAGTACAAAAATGATCGTGGGTCGTTCTTCTTTTTTACCGACAATGAACCGAGGTTTTTCTGTTTTTTTTTTTTGTTTTTGAACTATCGAAAATTGTACTTTTGAATTGCGATTTAAAAAAAATGCATAGGTTTCTTCATTAGAACTAATTAAAGTTTCCTTTCCGGCCAATATAATCATTTTTTTACGGTTGGTTTTAAAAATAAATATGTGATAAAGTGGACTCTTTCAGTGGGGACCACATTTTGGTTTACCACTATGTCACGGCATTCCACGAGCAAAAAAACCGTTTAAAAAATGCTAGTTAGAAAAGGTGAAATATTAAATAATACCAATTAATAAAATAATATGGACGTTCATTCGAAAATTATAAAACCGGAAACATCATTACTCAAATGAGATGCCGTAATAAGACGAAGGACAGGCTATTGTCGGTCGAAAAGAAGAACGACCCATGTACCAAAAATTAAAATTTTGACTGGAACCTGTTAATTTTCCCAGGACCAAACGATCTACGGCTGCATCACCATAGTTCTCCTCACGGGCATCGTCATGGTGGGCATGGAATGGGAAGCCAAAGCGCAGATAGTGCTTCTATTCATATTGCTGGCCGCCATTGTGGATTTCTGCATCGGCTCCATTGTGGGGCCTAAGAGCGACGTCGAGCTAGCTCAGGGCTTTGTGGGATACAATAGTGAGTAATAATAATAATAATAAACCTATAAGTATCTTGGTATGTCACAGTCATTGGGTATTGAGGGTGAGGGCGTAAAGCGGGCGGTGAAGGAGCGCTTCTTTTGCCGTCTGACAAAAGTACTTAATAGTCTTTTGTCGGGCGGCAACAAGGTGCGCGCCTTCAACGCCTGGGTGATGCCCTTGCTTACTTACTCCTTTGGCATACTAAGGTGGACCCAGACTGAGCTGGATGCCCTGGACCGAAGAGTCCGTGTTCTGCTTACTGCGCATCGCATGCTACACCCACGCTCGTCTGTTATGAGACTGTACATCTCGCGGAAATGTGGAGGTCGCGGCTTTTTAAATGCCAAAGACCTCCACAACCGCGAAGTGTGCAGCCTCCGGGATTATTTCCTAAACAACGAGTGTGGGATGCATCGCGACGTAGTAGCAGTAGACGGAAACTTCACCCCGCTCTCCTTGGCAAACGAAAATTGGCGCAGACTTAAAGTAATGAGCGCCGAGGACCGCAAAGCGGTATGGAGGAGCAAGGAGCTTCACGGGCGGTTTTATAAGGCCCTCACAGGGCCCGATGTAGATCTGCTCGCGTCGGTGAACTGGCTATGTTTCGGGGATCTCTTCGGGGAAACCGAAGGTTTTGTCTGTGCAATTGCGGACGAAGTTATCATGACGAACAATTACCGGAGGTACATCCTGAAGGACGGTACGGTCGACATTTGTCGGGCATGCCGCCGTCCCGGGGAGTCACTCAGGCATATTATCTCCGGTTGTGGTCATCTTGCTAACGGCGAGTACTTGCACAGACATAACCTTGTAGCCAGAATTATTCACCAGCAACTTGCTCTGCTATACGGTCTTGTGGTCTCCGAAGTGCCTTACTATAAGTACACACCTGCGCCAGTTCTCGAAAATGGTCGTGCCACGCTCTATTGGGATCGATCTGTCATCACGGACAGGACTATTCTTGCCAATAGGCCTGATATCGTGCTGACAGATCGATCGAAACGCCAGGCAGTGCTCGTCGACATCACCATCCCCCATGACGAGTACCTCGTGAAGGCCGAGAAGGACAAAGCCAGCAAGTACCTAGACCTGGCTCACGAGGTAACCGCCATGTGGGATGTTGATTCGACGATCATCGTCCCGATAGTCGTTTCGGCGAACGGTCTAATAGCGAAGAGTCTCGACCGCCACCTTAAGAGACTCTCGCTAGATGGCTGGGTCAAGGGTCAGATACAGAAGGCGGTACTTCTGGACACGGCGCGGATAGTCAGGAGGTTCCTCTCTCTGTCGCCCTGACCACCGGTAGTTTAGGCCCCGCCTCGCTGCCGGCGGCACCCTAGGTTAGGTTTTTATAATGATTTTATATTTTGTATGTATAGTTTTATATTTTACTTTATACTTATAATTATATCATAAAAAACTAACCTAAGATGAAATTTAAATAAAGAGATAATAATAAAATATTGACTTTGAAACCTAATATAACATTTCGTTACATCAAAGTCAATTTTCATTTCATTAAAGTCTCTGCGTGAACGCATCAGAAATGAGGCTATCCGCAGCAGAACCAAGGTAACCGATATAGCCATCCGAATCGCTAAACTTGCAGTGAGCGAGGCGCATTGCACGTAGAACCGATAACCGTTGGGGCGGAAAAGTGCTCGAATTGCGACCACGTACCGGAAGGCGCGGCGTGGCTAGACGGACAAGGTGGACTGATGACCTGGTAAAGGTCGCGGGAGTCCGCTGGATGCGGGTGGCGCAGGACCGGTCACTTTGGCACTCTTTGGGGGAGGCCTTCGGCTGATATGCAGATACGATCATATACGATTACAACTGGTTTCGTACAACGAATAAAAGTCAAAGTCAAAGTCAAAGTGATTTATTCTTCAATTTAGGCATATTACATGCACCTATGAATGTCGATAAACTACCACCGGTTCGGAAAGTAAACCTCTGCCTCGAGAAGAACCGGCGTAAAAAACTCGGCGAGGTGTTATTTTTTTAAAACAGTATACAATATATCATTTCAGTATCAGAGTATTATAAAATTTTAAAATTACATTGCTACAGTAGAAAGCCTATTTATTTTACGACAGGTTTCTAGTGCAGGATTTTATCGCTGCCAAATATCCCTATCCATGAGTCGTTTATCTTATAAAATTCCTAGTATGTAACTGGTTACGTAGCATTGGTTTTGTAAGCGGCCGAAGCGAATAATTAATTTTTTAACGCCGCGAGTGAAGGCAGTTCATTCATTTGAATAGGCTTGTGTCCTAATTTTTTTTTACGATGCCATTCGAACCAGTTTTTGGTGTGGAACAAATGTTTGTATGGGAGTAAGTACAATTAAAGAACATAAATACCCAAAAAATTGAGTTAAAGACGGACCTCGCTGGCGGCAGCCGAAAACGTTCCATACTGATTAACATTGAATCATGACGTCACAGTGTAGTATTTGTATAAATCGTTATATGGAAAATCAAGTAAATTGCTGTTTCGGTTGCGAAATACTGCGTTTAGGACCATAGTTGTCGTACAATTTTGTTTCTATAAAAGCGTAAGGATTCTATTGGTCGCTTTAAATTTACTTTTGGACAATAAAAAAAATGCATTTTTTTTGTAAACTTTCAAGGTCCATATATCTTTTTATGATTTTAATTATATTTCGTAATTTATACTTAATTACATTTATTTGAAGGTTTACTATCAATTTAGCGCTGTCAATTTTAACAGAAGTCTAATTTAAATCTACCCACCTTTTGGCTACAACTTTTTTTTGTACTTATAGAAATTTATTTAAAAAAAAATCCGTACTAGCTTCTGCCCGCGACTTCGTCCGCGTGGAACTCGTTTATATCGTAGCTCCATACAAACTTTCGCCCCACATTTCACCCCCTTAGGGGACGATTTCCGGGATAAAAAGTATTCTATATGTTAATCTAGGCTATACACTATATGTATACCAAAATTCATCTTAATCCGTTCAGCCGTTTTTGCGCGATTGAGTATCAAACATCCAAACATCCAAACTTTCGCATTTATAACGATAAAACGATGTGACCTTTAATTGGGGTGCATAAGCCCCAACACATTCTATGCCAAAGACAACTGTTACCCTATCTTATGTATATTATAGGGAATCGGTCTATATAACAAACTGCCGCGCGAATTGAAATTAGTCTCAAATGCAAACATGCTTGCTAAGAAACTTAAGGTAATTTTGTTAGAACAATGCTTGTATTCAGTAGAAGAATTTATGAAAAAGGTGTGACTAAACTGTTACAAAATGACATTGAATTTTATATTGTACTTGTAATTTAAATATTTTAATTTTAATTTTAGTGATATTAGTTAAGACTGAAATGTAGCAAATTTTTATTATGATGCGTCCTATTTTTAATGTATTTTAAATTACTTGAATGTTTGTGTTTTTTAATTTTAATTTATTTGACTGTTTGTGTTTTAATGTATTTTAATTTATTTGATTGATTGAGTTATGTATTAGGAAATTTACTGTTGGTTTTAGTCTTAAGTAAGTTCAAACACAATCTTGTATTGTTAATGAAAATAAATGAAAATGAAAATGAAATGTACTCTGTTGGTGTCCCGTGTAATGAATAAAATAAAAAATAAATAAATAATATTAGGATTAATAGCACTACAGCCAAACCGTTACAGTGGCGCCCAACGTGGTGTAATAAAAGTTCAAAATCAACGTATCTTAAATTTCCAGTGTCAGTGTTGAAAAGCAACATGGGTCCGGACTACAAGTATTACGAGGGAGTAGACCATTCGTTCTTCTCCGTCTTCTCCATTTTCTTCCCCGCGGCCACCGGGATCCTCGCTGGGGCTAATATCTCGGGCGATCTTAAGGTAAAACATTAACTAGCTTTTTTTCGTATGTGAAAGTTATGTTCAACTAACAGTAACTCACAATTGGGAATGGATGAAAATTTTAGAAATGCCTGATTATTTTTTTGGTGATAGGAATAACCTTCCTTAGCACCAGAAAAAAGTTTCATGTTTTTCAGCTGCGTAATTTTTTTTTGACAAATATTAACAGTTTCCTCACTTACGTTTTGGGTCAGTTACGGCACCTTCCTCGATCGGTCTCATATTACAAAAAAATATATTAAATGTGTGTGGTAAACTGACACTGGCAATGATAATGACACTTGCAGCAGCTATATTGGTCATTACCAGTGTCAGTTTACCACAGATATTTAAGATAGTTTTTTGTAATATGAGACAGATCAAGGAAAGTGTCTATTTACCGGTTGGTCTAATCCCAAAAAGGTCTAGTTTTTCCTCTGGGTTGGAAAGTCAAATGGCAGTCGCTTTCGTAAAAACTAGTGCCTACGCTAAATCTTGTGATTAGGTATGGACCCTGAGCTCCTTTAGGGTACAACTGGGAAAAATACAATGATGATATCTAAATAATAAATAAATAAATATGGTGGGACAATTTACATGAATTGAGCTAGTCCCAAACTAAGCCTGTACTATGGGTACTAGACAACGGATAAACATACTTATATAGATAAATACAATACAATACAATACAAATACTCTTTATTGCACACCTCACACAAACAAAGCAGTTACAGAGAGAAACAATACAATAACATGTAGGTAGAGGTAGACAAGAGGCGGTCTTATCGCTGAAGAGCGATCTCTTCCAGACAACCTTAAATACAAAATACATACTTAAATAGATATTAAACATCCAAGACTCGAGAACAAACATTCGTATTCATCACACAAATGTCTGCCCCGACCGGGGATCGAACCCGGGACCTCAAGCTTCATAGTCAGGTTCTCTAACCACTAAGCTATTCGGTCGTCTCATTCATCTCATTCATCTCATTAATATATTTTTTATTCCGTGCAGGATCCTCAAAAATCCATTCCAAAAGGCACTATCCTGGCCATCCTCCTGACGACGCTCTCGTACCTAATAATCGCCGTCATCGTCGGCTGGACGGTGCTGCGCGAGGCCTCCGGCGTCGTGGACGACGTGGCCAACTGGACCATGGGCGCCTGCGCCAACAGGAGCTGCGAGTATGGCCTGCACAATAGCAACGATGTGAGTCGCACTATATTACAGCAACATCGTCGGCTGGACGGTGCTGCGCGAGGCCTCCGGCGTCGTGGACGACGTGGCCAACTGGACCATGGGCGCCTGCGCCAACAGGAGCTGCGAGTATGGCCTGCACAATAGCAACGATGTGAGTCGCACTATATTACAGCAACATCGTCGGCTGGACGGTGCTGCGCGAGGCCTCCGGCGTCGTGGACGACGTGGCCAACTGGACCATGGGCGCCTGCGCCAACAGGAGCTGCGAGTATGGCCTGCACAATAGCAACGATGTGAGTCACACTATATTACAGCAACATCGTCGGCTGGACGGTGCTGCGCGAGGCCTCCGGCGTCGTGGACGACGTGGCCAACTGGACCATGGGCGCCTGCGCCAACAGGAGCTGCGAGTATGGCCTGCACAATAGCAACGATGTGAGTCGCACTATATTACAGCAACATCGTCGGCTGGACGGTGCTGCGCGAGGCCTCCGGCGTCGTGGACGACGTGGCCAACTGGACCATGGGCGCCTGCGCCAACAGGAGCTGCGAGTATGGCCTGCACAATAGCAACGATGTGAGTCACACTGTATTACAGCTACATCGTCGGCTGGACGGTGCTGCGCGAGGCCTCCGGCGTCGTGGACGACGTGGCCAACTGGACCATGGGCGCCTGCGCCAACAGGAGCTGCGAGTATGGCCTGCACAATAGCAACGATGTGAGTCACACTGTATTACAGCAACATCGTCGGCTGGACGGTGCTGCGCGAGGCCTCCGGCGTCGTGGACGACGTGGCCAACTGGACCATGGGCGCCTGCGCCAACAGGAGCTGCGAGTATGGCCTGCACAATAGCAACGATGTGAGTCACACTATATTACAGCAACATCGTCGGCTGGACGGTGCTGCGCGAGGCCTCCGGCGTCGTGGACGACGTGGCCAACTGGACCATGGGCGCCTGCGCCAACAGGAGCTGCGAGTATGGCCTGCACAATAGCAACGATGTGAGTCACGCTATATTACAGCAACATCGTCGGCTGGACGGTGCTGCGCGAGGCCTCCGGCGTCGTGGACGACGTGGCCAACTGGACCATGGGCGCCTGCGCCAACAGGAGCTGCGAGTATGGCCTGCACAATAGCAACGATGTGAGTCACACTATATTACAGCAACATCGTCGGCTGGACGGTGCTGCGCGAGGCCTCCGGCGTCGTGGACGACGTGGCCAACTGGACCATGGGCGCCTGCGCCAACAGGAGCTGCGAGTATGGCCTGCACAATAGCAACGATGTGAGTCACACTATATTACAGCAACATCGTCGGCTGGACGGTGCTGCGCGAGGCCTCCGGCGTCGTGGACGACGTGGCCAACTGGACCATGGGCGCCTGCGCCAACAGGAGCTGCGAGTATGGCCTGCACAATAGCAACGATGTGAGTCACACTATATTACAGCAACATCGTCGGCTGGACGGTGCTGCGCGAGGCCTCCGGCGTCGTGGACGACGTGGCCAACTGGACCATGGGCGCCTGCGCCAACAGGAGCTGCGAGTATGGCCTGCACAATAGCAACGATGTGAGTCACACTATATTACAGCAACATCGTCGGCTGGACGGTGCTGCGCGAGGCCTCCGGCGTCGTGGACGACGTGGCCAACTGGACCATGGGCGCCTGCGCCAACAGGAGCTGCGAGTATGGCCTGCACAATAGCAACGATGTGAGTCACACTATATTACAGCAACATCGTCGGCTGGACGGTGCTGCGCGAGGCCTCCGGCGTCGTGGACGACGTGGCCAACTGGACCATGGGCGCCTGCGCCAACAGGAGCTGCGAGTATGGCCTGCACAATAGCAACGATGTGAGTCACACTATATTACAGCAACATCGTCGGCTGGACGGTGCTGCGCGAGGCCTCCGGCGTCGTGGACGACGTGGCCAACTGGACCATGGGCGCCTGCGCCAACAGGAGCTGCGAGTATGGCCTGCACAATAGCAACGATGTGAGTCACACTATATTACAGCAACATCGTCGGCTGGACGGTGCTGCGCGAGGCCTCCGGCGTCGTGGACGACGTGGCCAACTGGACCATGGGCGCCTGCGCCAACAGGAGCTGCGAGTATGGCCTGCACAATAGCAACGATGTGAGTCACACTGTATTACAGCTACATCGTCGGCTGGACGGTGCTGCGCGAGGCCTCCGGCGTCGTGGACGACGTGGCCAACTGGACCATGGGCGCCTGCGCCAACAGGAGCTGCGAGTATGGCCTGCACAATAGCAACGATGTGAGTCACACTATATTACAGCAACATCGTCGGCTGGACGGTGCTGCGCGAGGCCTCCGGCGTCGTGGACGACGTGGCCAACTGGACCATGGGCGCCTGCGCCAACAGGAGCTGCGAGTATGGCCTGCACAATAGCAACGATGTGAGTCACACTATATTACAGCAACATCGTCGGCTGGACGGTGCTGCGCGAGGCCTCCGGCGTTGTGACGTGGCCAACCCTAGCGGAGTGCAGCCACTAGGCCGCGGAGCGCCGCACAATGGTTGTGGTCCTTGCAGTGGATGACCTCTCGCTGCACAACGTCGTTGCGGCCATGTTGCGCTGCGAGGCCGCGGTGGCCTCCTGCGAGACAATCATCTCGCAAAGGAGGCCGCGGAGAGGGAGCGCGAGGACAGAGCAGGCGCGCTCCCGATCCGGCGAAGTCGAAGAGGGAGAAGACGCGCGTGATTTGCAGCCGTAAGCCGTGGCCTCCCTAAATAGGGTCAGTGGGTTGGGGACCCACATAGCACGGCCTTACATACTGTCTGGGAGGAGGGTCGATATGCGTTTCCAACCCTCCTTTGGTGCGGGTGCCCCGGATTTCAATTTCCGGAGCCGCCGGCGGGGCGTTGTGGTCGAATGCTCGTGAATGCCCACATTAACGGCGACGGAAACGCCGGAGTGGTTTTAGTGTTATTGTTAACTTTTGTATTATTTATTTATTTCACAAGATATATAGGCATAACAGTAATGAATACCAAATCGCTTACATACTAGATACAATTTCAAATTCCTTAAAATACAATTAATTATCAATGTCAATAAAAATATATATAAATTAATTAACTACATATAAAAAATTAAAAATAGAATGTCAAAGTTTACAAATCTAGTCCAGATACTCATTTTACATATTACGCATCCCTAATGCGTCGTGTGCGTGATAGTTCTAACAGCCTTCTTCAGCTGATTTGGAACAGCCCTGCTTGCGCGGTATGGAGACACTGGAACGCCCTACATATGGGCTCAAGAGGTTCAGTGGATAATTTAATGTAACTAACACAGTTTATAAGTATTTTATTTTTTATTGCTACTAACATGATACCATGCATGCATGCATGATAACATGACGACCGGTTAGCCTAGTGGGTAGTGACGCTGCCTACGAAACTGAAGGTCCTGGGTTCGAATCCCGGTAAGGGCAAATATTTGTGTGACAAGCATGAATATTTGTTTCTGAGTCTTGGATGTTTTCCATGTATTTAAGTATTTATATCTATTAAATATATCGTCGTTCTAGTACTCATAATACAACCCTTATTGAGCTTACATTGGGACTAGTTAGATCTGTGTAAGATTGGCAAATACGTCAATCTGCGGGGCATCAATGGACATGACATTGAGGAGAGCGGGCGCCCGCGCAGTGGGCGCGCTGTCCGCGCGGCGCGTGCGCGTCAGGCTCCCCGCGAACAGGCGCCGCGGGCGCCGCGCGGGCAGCGCGCTCATGCCGGGGGACAGGGACGCAAAACTGGGACGTGCAGCCCCAGGCTTTCCAAAACACAGGGGTTATTTACTGTATTGTTGAGGACACCATAATAGTGCACTTCCGTCTCAACTCGAGAGTCTCTTGTATCTTCATAGATATTGTTTTATGTTTGATTTTGCAGGTGATACGCCTGGTGTCCGGGTTCGGGCCGCTGATATACGGCGGCTGCTTCGCGGCCACTCTGTCCTCCGCGCTCGCCTCCCTCGTCTCCGCCCCCAAGGTTTTTCAGGTAAACTACAATTCCTTCCTTAGGGCTCAAAGAAAGGCTGAAGTCGTGGCCAAGCCGTAAAGCGTCCATTACCGCATCGTCTATAATTAGGATTGTTCATTTTTTTTCTTAAGTGCTATTTCGAAAACCATTTCGAGATATGAGGTATTCAAACAGTTTCCGACATTTACTTCATCAAAATAATGGATGATTAAAGATATTTCAGCATATATACGTGTGACCTTTGTTTGACCTTCTGTGGACCTCCCTCGTGGCTGAATCAGAAAAGACTTTGGTCATTAAAAAATAAACACTTATCGAACCTGTGGTATTTTCCGTCACTGTCAAGCTTCTGTCAAGTCTATAAATAAACTGACTTTAAATATCGTTATTTGTGATTAATTTAATGGAAGACATGGAAAATTACATGAAATGTTATTAACCAACGTGTAAAAACGACTCCAAAAATAGCTCGAAAACGATAGTTCGCATCCGGGAAGACTTGCGTGAAAGGTGGTGTCGTGAAGCCAACGTGGAGTATTATCAGTGTTATACACAATACTGCTGCGAGCATCACTTCGAAGTAAGTATAAAAAAAACCACATGCATTCAATATTCAATTCATTCAGTTTTAAAAATATAAATTTTATACATACAAAAAGGATATCTACTAGACTCATTAGACTAAAAGCTAGCTTTACGGGCAGGTTCAGTAACAGAGTATTACACGCCTGTGTTATGTATGTGCGCGATTTTGATTGATGGGACAAATCAATGGGACCACGAGGGAGACTTGTTTCTTGTAGTCCCATTAAGTTCTATTGAAATGCACTTAAACATCCTGTATATGTATGTGCGCTCCCACTTTTCTTCCAACACTAGGTAGGATATGTTCGTTAGGTGTATGATATCCTGGTATTTCAACAGTTTTTTTGCTCTGTTTCTGTATCTAAGAATGCCTAACGAACCTAACCTACCTATCTTTACAACATATATGTGCAATTTATATTATATACAGGAAGTGAAATGTTATAAATGGGACCACGAGAAACAAGCCTCCCTCATGGTCCCATTGATTTGTCCCGTCAATGGGGCCCCATTGATGGAACGACAAAACGGTGTGTATGTGCCCTCAAAAGGGGTAAGCAGAGCATGTGACAGTATTTACACACATATTTAAGATTTCCCTAATATATTTTTTTCTTAGCTTATTTACATAACTTTTCATATTTAATTGTTCATATTGCAGCCTGAACAAGATGTGACAAACAGCAACTTTAAATCTGTGGAAAAAACAACCGACATTTAAACCTACAGCGAAGCTAAGAAATGTTGGAGCTACTTTACAGGAAGAGAATATCTAATGTTGAAAATAAAACATGTTATTTAATTCAGAGCACTTTTTATTAATTTTGTAAATATATAAGATAAGATGAGCTTTTATTTCCTTATTACAGAGTTTTTGACCATATTATATGCACTATTTTAAAAATAAAGTTTTATATTGTTTGTTTTTATTATTTTTCACTAATATTTCACTTTCCTATTCACTATTCTTAAAATATTCTTCTTCTTCCGCATAAGGACCGCCTAAAGCTGAACTAAACTACCCCCCTTTTTCTAATTTGTACGGTGCGAGTGAGATAGGGGACGCTTAGTCGCGCGCGAAGCGACTGAGCAGCAAGTTGTGCTAGAAGTACAGGTTTCCCTGTCTTTAGCTTTTCTCCCCCAATAGCATCCCGCTGTCTTTTTGATATCATCACTCCATCTTGAGAGTGGTCTTCCTTTTCTTCATGTGCTGTCCATGGGGTACCATTCTGTTGCTGTCTTTGACCACCTTTCGTCTTTAACTCTTAGTGTATGCCCTGCCCATTTCCATTTGAGTCGCAGCGCTTGTTTGACTACATCTGTGGCATTGATTATTTTTCTGATTGACTTGTTTTTTACTCTATCTCTAAGTTTCAATCCCAGATAGCTTCTCTCCATTCCTCTCTGACATACCTTCAGTTTGTACAGCGTTTTTTTGGTTAGGGGCCAGGTTTGGCATGCATAAGTGAGACATGGGAGTAGGCAGGTGTTCATGGGTTTAGTTTTCAATTTAGTAGGCATTTTACTATTGAAAATTTCCTTCAGGGACCAATACTTACTGCATGTGAGTTTTATTCATCTATCAACTTCTTTTTCAGTGCTTGATTTAAAGGAAATTAAGTGACCTAAATAAATGTAGTCTTCAACATATTCTACCGGTGAAGAATCTAGCATGATCTGTATAGGCTGTTTGTCATTACTTTTGTTTTGTCTTCGTTTACATGTAATCCCACTTTTTTGCTTTGAGTTGCTACTTAGTGACTATATATATAGGTTTCCCAAAACTGTTCCGCATGCTTAATGATGTTATTTATGTAACATGTATCAAAAGTTTCCCACACTAAGATAACATTCCTTGTTACTTCAAAACATGGGTCAGCAACACAAAACAGAGGCTTTTTCTTAGCACATGCAAGCATGTGGCATTGTATTTGGGTTTTAAATTTATTGCAGAAATTTCAGAATGAGAAATGAACACGTTTAGAATGACAATGATGACATTGACAGATGTCTACAAACCATCGATTGACATTTAAAACCATTTTTTTTTATATTGGGCGTGTGCTATACATAGATTCAGCCACTACATGTAATTTACGAGAAGTCGTATCTCATATTTTCAAAAAATTATAAAAAATAAACGAAGCGACGAATTGCTAAAATGTTGAAATTAGTTTCTTGAATTACTCTATATTTTCGAAAAATAAAATAAAAATGGGGGGTTAAAAAAAATGAACAATCCTAATTACTCGACTGAAATCTGCTTGGGAATTGTCACCTCTATTTTGCTAGGTAAGTAATGTACTATTTCTTTTCAGTCGATCTTTGTCGTTCATCAATATTGCAGCTATGATTGTATATTACAGGCGCTGTGTCAAGACAAGCTGTACCCGTACCTGGAGTTCTTCGCGAAGGGCTACGGCAAGAACAACGAGCCGGTCCGCGGATACGTCCTCACGTTCATCATCGCCATCGCGTTCATTCTCATGGGTGAGTGCGAGACAGATACTGTTTAGGTACCCCCGTCATCTTGTGTTTATCATCGCCATCGCGTTCATTCTCATGGGTGAGTGCGAGACAGATACTGTTTAGGTACCCCCGTCATCTTGTGTTTATCATCGCCATCGCGTTCATTCTCATGGGTGAGTGCGAGACAGATACTGTTTAGGTACCCCCGTCATCTTGTGTTATCATCGCCATCGCGTTCATTCTTATGGGTGAGTGCGAGACAGATACCGTTTAGATACCCCTGTCATCTATTGTTTATCATAACCATTGCGTTAATTCTCATGGGTGAGTGCGAGATAGATACCGTTTAGATACCCCCGTCATCTTGTGTTATCATCGCCATCGCGTTCATTCTCATGGGTGAGTGCGAGACAGATACTGTTTAGGTGCCCCCGTCATCTTGTGTTATCATAACCATCGCGTTCATTCTCATGGGTGAGTGCGAGACAGATACTGTTTAGGTACCCCCGTCATCTTGTGTTATCATAACCATCGCGTTCATTCTCATGGGTGAGTGCGAGACAGATACTGTTTAGGTATCCCCGTCATCTTGTGTTATCATCGCCATCGCGTTCATTCTCATGGGTGAGTGCGAGACAGATACTGTTTAGGTACCCCCGTCATCTTGTGTTATCATAACCATCGCGTTCATTCTCATGGGTGAGTGCGAGACAGATACTGTTTAGGTATCCCCGTCATCTTGTGTTATCATCGCCATCGCGTTCATTCTCATGGGTGAGTGCGAGATAGATAGCGTTTAGATACCCCCGTCATCTATTGTTTATCATCGCCATCGCGTTCATTCTCATGGGTGAGTGCGAGACAGATACTGTTTAGAAACCCCCGTCATATTGTGTTTATCAACAAAATTGTTGAATTGTGGGCAAAATGTTGTATCACGAAAAGAATATTCCATAGTACTAGCTAGTGGCTCTGTGAGTTGTAGAACTCCTGAGCCCGATAAAAAAAATGGAATTCCGAAAAAGTGACACGTCAAAAAATCTATATACATAATTAACGAACCTGCTCACAAAATTTCACGAAAATCGGTTGAGAAATGCGACCTGTAGAGGACAGCGGGACAGTGTGACAACGTGACAGACACCGGACATACGAACGATTTTCGACCCAAGCTAAGCATAGAACTTCGTTCGCTTCGCTCGCTCGTGCGAAAATGTACACATTTGTATCATGTGCCATTTTTACTAGCAATAATACGTTTTCTCTCACTGGCTGTCTGTCGAGTGCTAAGAGAGGCCACAAGCACATTTTAATGCAATCACCTCTGTCTAACCGCCAGTTGCCCTCGTACCGTTACAATAAGCTGACCTGGGCGCATAACGCAAGGTCCTTGGAGGTTAGATCTGCTAGGTATCTGCAACTTGTTTTTCCTGGGCACCAGTCAGCGGCATTTCGTGGTAGTTTTCGTTACGCTGCCACGAAGTGCTGGAATAATCTGCCTCCTCCGATCCGTGCTGTAAAAAAAATGCCGACCTTCAAATCAAAGTGCCATGCATATTTTTTACAACTGCAACGTAGTAATAGCCACTTTTAATAATTTATTTACTTTGCCGTATTTTTTGTTTCACCTTCACCTTCTTCTTCTATTTTTCATAGGCATGACCACGTGTACAACACATCACTCTTTATATATTTCATTTAATTTTTTTGTGACCAATGTTAACTGTTTAGGTTTATTTTATTTTATATTTTTTTTTTTTTCTCATTGTCAATACTAGATTGCTGGCGTTTGTGTCGCCACTTGTGTTAGTATTTAAGTTAGGTCCCCACCGAAAATCAGCGCCTCAGCTGGCCGTGGCTTTATGCTGAGTGGGGATCCTGTTTAACTTCCTCTTATTTAGTTTTTTCTTTTGCTTGTTTGTTTGTTTAATTGTGTAGTTTGTGACGTTAAATAAATGTATTTTCTTTCTTTTCCTTCTTCTTCTATCTCAATGCCATAAGGTCCACATTGATCTGTGATTTGTTGACAGGTGGGTTGAACCAGATCGCGCCCTTAATTTCCAACTTCTTCCTGGCCGCGTACACACTGATCAACTTCTCCACGTTCCACGCCAGCCTCGCCAAGCCGGTCGGGTGGAGGCCTACCTTTAGAGTAAGTGTTTTAATGCTTCATAACAGGGATCGTTACCGAATATCTTCCTGAATACGGCTGTAGACTCTAAATTTATTATAACTTCAAAAGAAAGAAGGCGTGTATTATTTCAACCATGCTATGTACAAAGGTGTTCTTAAAATCTAACCAGTACGAACATAGATCCTATTAAAATATATAAATTCTGCACATTAGGTAATAACATATTTTTTATCCAAAAGATATCTATTTTAATTCTATAATAATAATATGCCTAGTGATGAAAATCACATTCAAATATCTCAATAAAATACGAAGCTACAACCGTTTTAATATTGCTTGTTAGAGAGAGAAAACGCTCGTAGATTGTGACGTCACGACCATCGAGCGCCATAGTAAATGACAATAGTTTCACATGAAAGTGCGTTTTGCGGAAAAGGAACAGAACATACCCCCTCTTAAAACTTTGGACACTTATAACTTTGTGATTATTGCTTTTTTCTCCATTTGACTACATTTTTAATCCTGTTTCGAGAAAAAACAACATTATTGGTTATTTTATTTAGCACTTCTGAAATTTTCATCCATTCCGCATTGTATTAAAGCTTAGGCATTAATTTAATATATGAGGTGCGGTCCATAAGTTTCTGGCTGGAGAAATATGGCGGTTTAAAAATAAAAATAAAATGTTTCATTGTGATTGTCTTTTATTCTGCTTGTTTGTGTATAGTTTTGAGGTTTCTGTTGGTTTGACGGCGTTTAGAACAATATGAGGTCTGAAAGTTTTCGAAATGTTCAAGTTGGAATATCGTTCCGTGATCAAGTTCCTGACAAAGGGAGGGGTCAGCCCGACCGATAGAAAAAAAAAGGTTAGATGCTGTGTACGGGGATACCTCTTCGTCATTTTCCACCGTTAAAGAATGGAGTAAGCAGTTTCGTTTAGGGCGGAAGTCCATTGAGGGCGAACCTCGCTCCGGCCTGTCGAAGCACTCACAGTGGACTGCGTCACATTAGCGGACGAGGAAGTTCTGAGTGATAAAAGACTGAAGACTATAGAAATAGCGGCAAGGACAGGGCATTCGGAAACTTCAGTTCTTAGGATTCTTCATGAACATATTCACATGAATAAAGTTAGTGCGAGGTGGGTCGGAGAGAGTTTTTCGGAGTCAATTGTTACGGGGGACGAAACCATGGTTTTCTCTCTCCAAAAGGGAATTGATGGAGTGGTGTCGTCCTAGTGAAAAACCGCCTAGGAAGGCCAATTACCGTAATCCCTTTAACCCCTTTGGACCCATGTCTACAGATTCCCAATTCTACAGATTCTCATGTCTACAGATACCCAATTCTACAGATTCTCATGTCTACAGATTCTCATGTCTACAGATTCCCAATTCTAACAGATTCTCATGTCTACAGATTCTCAATTCTACAGATTCTCATGTATACAGATTCCCATGTCTACAGATTCTCTTGTCTACGGATTCCCAATTCTACAGATTCTCATGTCTACAGATTCCCAATTCTACAGATTCTCATGTCTACAGATACTATGAACAACCAGTAATTATTAATCTAAAGAAATAGGTTTTATCTCTTCGGAAAAAAGGTACAAGTTCCGATTTTTATAAATGTTCTAATTCGAATCACATGATCACACTTGTATGTGTATACATTTTGCGATAGTTATACTAGAATTGGGAGGTTGTAGAATCAGAAATATGTAGAACTGGAAATCTGTAGAACTGGAAATCTGTAGAATTGGGAATCCGTAGAATTGGGAATCTGTAGAATTCGGAATCCGTAGAATTGGGAACCTGTAGAACGGGAATCTGTAGGATTGGAAATCTGTAGAATTGGGACCCTGTAGAATTGGGAATCTGTAGGATTGGGAATCTGTAGAGTTGGAAATCTGTAATAGAAATCTGTAGAATTGGGAACAAACCCTTTAACCGCCATCGTCTTATTATGAGGTAAAGTGACAGTGTAGATGGAATCTTGATTTGTTAACACAGAGTTCAACTGTGCGAGTTTTTTGATTTCGGTTTCCGTTAAAGGTTTAAAAATGTTGAATACCTATTCCAGTTGTACAACATGTGGCTGTCGCTGCTCGGCGCGGTGCTGTGTCTGGCGATCATGTTCGTGATCTCGTGGATCACGGCGCTCGTCACGTTCGCGTGCCTGCTCGCTCTCTACCTGCTCGTGTCCTACAGGAAGCCAGGTGTGTACACACTTTACAATGTAGAATATTCCAGTTGTACAACATGTGGCTGTCGCTGCTCGGCGCGGTGCTGTGTCTGGCGATCATGTTCGTGATCTCGTGGATCACGGCGCTCGTCACGTTCGCGTGCCTGCTCGCTCTCTACCTGCTCGTGTCCTACAGGAAGCCAGGTGTGTACACACTTTACAATGTAGAATATTCCAGTTGTACAACATGTGGCTGTCGCTGCTCGGCGCGGTGCTGTGTCTGGCGATCATGTTCGTGATCTCGTGGATCACGGCGCTCGTCACGTTCGCGTGCCTGCTCGCTCTCTACCTGCTCGTGTCCTACAGGAAGCCAGGTGTGTACACACTTTACAATGTAGAATATTCCAGTTGTACAACATGTGGCTGTCGCTGCTCGGCGCGGTGCTGTGTCTGGCGATCATGTTCGTGATCTCGTGGATCACGGCGCTCGTCACGTTCGCGTGCCTGCTCGCTCTCTACCTGCTCGTGTCCTACAGGAAGCCAGGTGTGTACACACTTTACAATGTAGAATATTCCAGTTGTACAACATGTGGCTGTCGCTGCTCGGCGCGGTGCTGTGTCTGGCGATCATGTTCGTGATCTCGTGGATCACGGCGCTCGTCACGTTCGCGTGCCTGCTCGCTCTCTACCTGCTCGTGTCCTACAGGAAGCCAGGTGTGTACACACTTTACAATGTAGAATATTCCAGTTGTACAACATGTGGCTGTCGCTGCTCGGCGCGGTGCTGTGTCTGGCGATCATGTTCGTGATCTCGTGGATCACGGCGCTCGTCACGTTTGCGCCTCTTTTCAACTCCTTTTATAAGAATGAGACTTCTGCTTGTATTACAAGTTGCAAGCTTTTGATAAACGGGCCCCTGCTCGTGTCCTACAGAAAGCCAATTTTAATTGAAGTCTGTACCCTCGTACGCAAATGTGTCACGAAGATGGTATCCCTGAACGACTATTACGAAACGAAAACAAAGTTCGCTCGTGTAACTTATCCTCTGTCGTTCGAATCAGCAAGTGCGAAAAAGAGGAAGATTCACAACTGAACTGGGTTTATGTTTCGCAGTAGCCGCTCTGTAGCAGTAATCGATTAATTTCTAAATTCAGTAGCGAATGCTTTAAGTGTTGACTGTTGTACACAGATGTGAACTGGGGCTCCACGACGCAGGCGCAGACGTACCGCGCGGCGCTCTCCGGCGCGCACCAGCTCAACCGCGTCAACGAACACGTCAAGAACTACAGGTATCTACAGACGCACTTAACGACTCGACAGACTATCTCTCATCATCATCATCATATCAGCCGAAAGACATAGGCCTCGCCCACATACGGACCGGAGTCAATCTTGCCCCTGCCACAAAGCTACATATATAACAAACTAGACCAATACACCAAAGACCTACACCAAAGATACTGGGAGGAGATAGACACATGCAGACAGACCAAAGAGATTCTGTCGAAGCGCGACTACAAACTCACAACTGCACTAATGAAGACAAGCAGAAACCAACTACGCAAGATAGTCGGAATGATGACCGGACACAACACCTTGAACAGACACCTCTATAATTTAGGTATCACAAACAGCCCCATGTGAAGAAACGACTAAACACATTCTACTGGACTGTAAGCAGGTAGAAGTATACAGGAAAAAGCATCTAGGGTCTCCGAACACAACGGAACGCAGTCAGTAATACCAAGGCACTCTTAAACTTTTTAGAGGAGCTGGGGTGGTTAGAGTAGCGCCACCCTGCCATTTCACGCAAAATAGGCACATTTGAGGTCGACTTGCGGAAAATGCCCAGTAAAACTAACTAACTAGGCCTCGCCCAAAGAGTGCCACAATGACCGGTCCTGCACCGCCCGCATCCAGCGGACTCCCGCGACCTTTAACAGGTCATCAGTCCACCTTGTGGCCTACCCACGCTGCGCCTTCCGGTACTATCGCCCACACAGTTAACTGACCATCCGTGCACTTTATGTGAATTCACTTTTAAAATGTATTATGACTCCTAAAGAAAGAAGGCAGAAGAATATGCTTAATGACGAAAATCTATAAATAATATGAAGGTGCGTTTTGCGGGAGGGATATACTCCTTAAAACTTTGGACATTTATAACTTTGTGATTATTTAATCCCCCGCTTTAATTTTCTCTCCATTTGACAATATTTTGAATCCTTTTGTGAAAAAAATTTCATTATTCATTATTATTCATAAGTATCATACATAAAGTACATTTTTTTTTTGTATTTTGTGCAATAAAGCTTAAATAAATAAATAAAGGAACCTCCAGGTCTTTATGCTCTGTTTTTTATGGTACTCTATATGTACCCCATATAAATTTATTTATGTGACTGTTTGTGTTCTAGATGAATTAAAAAAAACATATATATATATTTGGTGCCACCCTTATTTCATTCGCAGGCCGCAAATCTTGGTGCTGACCGGATTCCCTGGGGAGAGACCCATCTTGACCGACTTCACGTATCTCCTAACTAAAGGGCTGTCGCTGATGCTTTGTGGACACATCGTGCCTGTGAGTACCGCGTACATAGTTCACTGGGCATTAGTGGACCTTACTGCAACGATATAAGGTCCACTGATGGTCGGATTAGTGTTTTACAAGATTTTCACTTCCATCCATTTTTCACTTGCCGGTATCCGAAATTTGGCACACTTACGTACTAGTTCGGTGACGCAATATTATGATACTACGCACTACCGACCTGATCTGACGATGAAGACTATTTTCTACGTTATCATTAAGATATTGATATTGATAAAGTAATGACTTTCGAATTTCGAAGCGTGGTGCAGAAGTCGGAGCCTCCGATATTGTTATGGTAATCTAGTTGGTCATGATTTGTAATCTAGTGGGTCATGATTTGAAATCTAGTCGGCCATGGCGGTGCAATGGCGGTTATTCTAATGGTTCCCGAACACATCATTGAGGATTTATGATATGTGTGTAGATAAAGTAGTGTATGCAACTGTACATAATTAGACCTTAAAACACTCCTGTTCTGAGGCATCTCATTATGTATCAGTTGCATAAACTACTATCGTGTATATTTGTAAGCGTTTTACACCTATCAGCATGAAATAATAGATTTTTTACAAGCTAATAGAACTACTAGTACAAGCGCTCTCAATGCCTAGTTATGGGTTAGAAAATAATGAATATGGGTGAATCAACTTTTTGCTGTCACTAGTTGTCATGGTTACGTCTCCTTAGTCACTTTTTAAAACTGATTTTACGGGCTGATTTTACCACCAAATGTGGGGTTTTCTTGTCATTTTCAACCTCTTTTTTAAGAGCCATCTTGTAAGCTTGATAGATGTCCATGTTGTAACAAATTTTCTAAGAAACTTTGTCATATTGTCTCTTGGCTAACGGGACACTAATAACAACAAGAAATAGTTGATTGAGCCATATACATATGATGTAACAACAGAACCAAGTGAGCCACCGCGCGCGCTCGGCGCTGGCGGAGCGCGCCTACCACTGGTTCAACAAGCGCAAGATCAAGGCCTTCTACAGCCTCGTCGACGACGTCAGCTTCAAAGATGGCGCCAGCGCGCTCATACAGGTACCCCGCCATTTTGTCCACCTTTTAGCCGAGTTTGTAACACTGCCTGGGTTCCAGGGGGCACCGAGGGAATCAGCCAGGCCCGCACGGTCAAACTCGTAAGTAGCTGAACACCTTGTTTGGTACCTTATCACTTTCTCCCGTTTGAGAACTTTGTATGACCGTTTAAACATGACGTTAAAGCGACATAGGTGCTTGTAGACACTAAATAAAATACGAAACAAGTGAAGTTCAAATGTCAGTCCACAAACTTAATAAGAGATACAAATCTGTCTATGGTTTAAGGCCATTACACACCTAGCAATTTGTAACAACAACTTGTTATAGTTAGAACGAGACAGCACTATATACCTTTCATTCTAACTATCGCTAGATGGGGAAACAAATTGTATCGTTTGTAGTGTGCTTTCTTTCGCGGTGTTGGCAGCAATGATTTTAAATTAAAAAGCTTGACTGGACTGGGGGCCTATCGCCAACGGCATTCGAAGTTTTCCCTCTCTGTTGCACTTACGTACGAACTCGCAAGTCTGACAGAGAGGGAAAACTTCGAATACCTTTCGCGGTAGGCCCTCAGTTCTCATTCTAACAGTGCTTTTATGAAAAATGAATGAACCATAAAAGTACGCTAAACAGTGCGTTTATGGGCCATAGACAATAGAGTTTATCGACGACTTATTATCGATGTTATTGTATTTGAGTCAGCGCATATATAAATGACAGATAACGGTACAGGAGTAGAAAAAAATATAAAACAACTAGAAATGCTCTAAATGTGCTTGTTGTTTGCGACCTACGGAACAGTTGAATAATTAATCTTTTTCGTAGACGAGTGGGCTCGGCAAGCTGAAACCGAACATTCTGATGATGGGCTTCAAAGAGAACTGGCTGACGTGCGACCGCTCCGAGATCGTCGACTACGTGGAGGTCATGCAGTGAGTACTATCAATGATCACCATCTGATATACCATTGATATAGATGAATTATCGAGAACATGGAATTGCATTTGTAGTGGTTGTACGAGAAAGTCGAAAATTCAAATATAGAATGCCTGTAAACATACAATACTACTACATATGCAATTCCATGCTCTCGTTAATTTATCTATACGACATCATAGCACAAACAAACATTTAAAGGCGCATACTACTGACGACTGGTTAGCCTAGTGAGTAGTGACGCTACCTACGAAGCTGAAGGTCCTGGGTTCGAATCCCGGTAAGGGCAAATATTTGTGTAATGAGCATGAATATTTGTTTCTGAGTCTTGGATGTTTTCTATGTATTTAAGTATTTATATCTAATATATATATCGTCGTCTACTACCTATAACACAGCCTTATTGAGCTTACTATAGGCCTAGTTCGATTTTTGTAAGAATGTTCCCTAATATTTATATTTATTATTATTTATACTAGAAGTGCGTAGAACTGGGCGCTTCTGAGTTCTTGAAGGCGAATTCTCGGGCTGGTCGAGATGATGTCTAATAGACATATCTCGAAAAAAAATGGCGGATGTCGATCGAAAACTAATATCCGTATTCTCAAAATCTCACGACTTTTTTTTCTGGTGCTAAGGAAGGTTATTCCTATCACCAAAAAAATAACCCATTGGAAATGGATGAAAATTTTAGAAATGCCTGATTATTTTTTTGGTGATAGGAATAAGCTTCCTTAGCACCAGAAAAAAATTTCAGATGTTTTCAGCTGCGACAATTATTTTTGAAAAACATTAACAGTTTCCCCATTTACGTTTTGGGCCAAGAATGGTAAATAGACACTTTCCATGATCTGTCTCATATTACAAACAACTATCTTAAATATCTGTGGTAAACTGACATTGGTAATGACCAAATAGCTGCTGCAAGTGTCAATGTCATTGCCAGTGTCAGTTTACCACACATATTTAATATTTTTTTTTGTAATATGAGACCAATCGAGGAAGGTGCCGTAACTGACCCAAAACGTAAGCAAGGAAACTGTTTATATTTTTCAAAAAAAATTGACGCTGCTGAAAAATCTGAAACTTTTTTCTGATGCTAAGGAAGGTTATTATTATCACCAAAAAATAATCAGGCACTTCTAAACTTTTCATCCATTACCAATTGCCACAACAGCAAAGCCCTGGACGTGCACATGGCTATAGCCATCCTGCGCGTGGAGGGCGGCCAGTACACGAGCGACGCGCTCGACGATGACCTGCAGGCGTATTTGCACGACATGAACGCCAAGGACCTCACCACACTTACACGTGAGTACTCAACCACGACACAGTAGATTATACTGCGCGCATTTTTAATATTACTTCAATTTGTAACCAGATGTAGGTGTTAGGGCCGATACTTATTTATTTATTTAAACTTTATTGCTCAAAAATATAAAAATGTACAAATAGCCAGGTTAATGCCACAGAGACTTATAAAAGGTGCAAAGAAAAAAAGTATGATAATTTCTGTTACGAATATACGTGAAGAGAAAAAAAAACAAATGTATTATACACGACATATACGCTGGCTGGAATCAGCATAAAGCTGGAATCACTATAACATAACCAATAATTAAAAGATTTTTCAAAAAACGTTGAGCCGGCCTTTCTTGCACTTCGTTTCAGCAGGGCTTAGATGTTCCATAGATACCAAGTTTGTTTAATTGGGTACTTGCCTGGGTAATTAATATGCAATTATATTTAATCCGTCAATTAGATTATCTTAAAATATTGGACACATATTTTTTATTTTGTCAATCAAACAAAAAATGATGTAGATATAGCCCTTTAAAGTTCCGCGTGACGTCACGTTATGGTACAATTTTTAGCATAATGTGACGTCACGCGGAACTTTAAAGGGCTATATCTAAGTCATTGTTTGTTTGATTGACATAAAATTGAAATAAAAAATACGTGTCCAATATTTTAAGATAATCTAACTGACAGACAGGTCCGTGGGGTCCCAGTGCGCATAAGTTATTTGCAGAAATCGCGAAACGTCTGGTCGATGTAACTGGTGACCGAAGAGCTGGCGGCTTTCTCGCGCAACGCATCAGCATTGCAATTCAGCGAGGAAATGCCGCCAGCATCCTCGGTACAATGCCTCGAGGGCCTTTTTAGATTTAACTTAGTTTTTATTTATCTTAGTTAATGTTAATTATAATCTTGTATTCACTTTTAATAAATACATTTTGATTTACTGACTGACTAAATAGATTTTTTAGGAAAGTAGCCAATTATTTAAGTTGACTCGTAGAAAAAGTTTTGTATACAATAGTTACACAATTAGCTCTTAAATTCTCGTATCTTACGTAGGCCAAGTAATGTCTGGGTGCTCTAAATAATCTAAATATTGTGTTCGCCATATAAACATTTCACCTCGTGTCTAAACCCACATGATCCATCCGTGTATAACCCAATGTCGCTAACCCGCTCCTCAGGATCCATGGGCGACAACTACAAGGAATCCAAGTCCACCGAGAGCCTGAACACGCACTCGAGAGGTGAGTCTGTCTGTGAACATTGTCATTAGCTTTTTCATCGGCGAGGCGAAGATTGAATTGAAATCGTACAGTCGATAACATCGATGCCTTGATTTGAGTCGATTCGCGAAAACTACGCCCCGTTGATAAAGACACGCTTATGCCTTCCTCGCTCGAAAAAAAGAGATGACTCTTCGGGAATGGCGTTTTTGTACAAATTTCGATAAATACCTAACTTAGTGAAGTTTTATTTGTATTTCATTAAGTGTTTAGATGAAATAAAATACTATAGAATAAACTTGATTGTGTTGCAAAATAATGTATTATTAACCTCTAGCCGCCCAGCACGCAAAAATGAACACTGAAATTTCAGTTACATTTAAATGGAACGTAAATTTGAATTTTCAGCAACTGACAATGCATCTGGCATCTGGGCGGTAGGTTGGGTAAAAAAAAGGACCAACTTTGCTTTTTTTTCCATAGAGATTTTATTTGCCAATCATGTATTCATTTAAATCTGATAAACAATTATACAGGGTGGTTCTCAATAAAGTGTTGAAACATTTTAAAAGGGGTGAAATTTCAACTAATTTTATCGGTAAAACTGTTTTTTTTTTTGTTTTTAAAAACTTTTTTTACAGATTTTTAATTTTTTTAGTAAAATTTTGGTAGTACACCTAATAGAGTCGGTATAACTTTTTTATCTAGATAGTCCAAAATTTAAAAAAAAGCAGGGTGATCACAATGGACCGGTAATTGATTACCTATCAATAACAATAAATAACCAATCAAAGCAAGAAATCTGCAAAAACATTACATTACAATTAAATTAACATTCGATTTCCATCCCTAGTAAATATGCTTTCTTGTTTGTGCACGTCGTTTAGCTTTTTAATTTTTTAATGTTATTTTATAAGTTAGACTACTTCGAAGGGTGATAAACAGCGTAGGTATCCATTAAGAGACTGAATATCGTGAAATATACCTACGTTCGTCATTCATTTTGCATACTGGAACTGTTTATCAGTGAAGGTAGGTATGTGAGAAATTTCAAAAAAAATGGTAGCTTACGGTTTACTAAAGTGATGTGTAAGTCACGTCTAACCTGTCGGTTTTGTCACTAATTCTCGTTTGGAATGCGATTGACGTTGGCCGTAGGATTTGTTGCTATCCGTAACTGTCCGTTAAGGGGACAAAAATAATGAATATGCCCAAGTAGTTCGTTATTAATGATACAATTGCTCTAAGCTTTTTTGAACGTGGGGGTGAAACACCATGTGGGTGGTGTGGTCCGTACCCGTGTGGTGAACTGCTGATGTACAGCCTAATTCCGTGTCCAGGTATCTTCCACTCTCTTTGTGCATGGGTTACATAGAAATAGGTATAGTGGAGGCGGATTATTGGGCCGTATTAAACGAATGCAATCTAGCGAGGCCACACAACTAGTTTCGTGAGATTTATGAGATCTCGTGAGATGATGCGTTTTTCACTGAAAACGTATGAAAATGCTATGAATTCCATTTAATGGAGTAAAATGTGAAATGCTGCATGTAGTGGTTCATATCCGATTTTTTTGTTTATTATTTATTTAACCATTAGGTTTTAATATAATTAATAATTTTTATTTATTTTAAGTTAGTTTTAATTCGTCACTCAGATAGTGTTGGCAAACTTTTGTCATGTAGTGTTTTATATGGAAAGTTTAATCTCGCAACGACGTAAAATTCAGTCTCGAAAAATATGGACGACATCTCGCGAGATCGAGATTGCATTGCACGCATCGCTACGTGCGCTAGCGTTTTTCCGTTCCGTAGCGGAAATCGCACGTAGAGGCATGACTCATGTTGCGTCACTGGCCTTGAATGGGTTAACATGACATGAACAATGGCGCTGTGCGTGTGCAGGCAGCAGCATGTCGGACGTGTCGCTGGGCTCGCCGCCGCCGCGCCGCGCCGCCGTGTCCGCCGACCCGGGCGCCGCCGCGCGCTCCGGCGCGCCCGCCGCCGCCACGCCCAACAAGCCCGAACACAAACAAAGGTAACATGAACGGTGGCGCTGTGCGTGTGCAGGCAGCAGCATGTCGGACGTGTCGCTGGGCTCGCCGCCGCCGCGCCGCGCCGCCGTGTCCGCCGACCCGGGCGCCGCCGCGCGCTCCGGCGCGCCCGCCGCCGCCACGCCCAACAAGCCCGAACACAAACAAAGGTAACATGAACGGTGGCGCTGTGCGTGTGCAGGCAGCAGCATGTCGGACGTGTCGCTGGGCTCGCCGCCGCCGCGCCGCGCCGCCGTGTCCGCCGACCCGGGCGCCGCCGCGCGCTCCGGCGCGCCCGCCGCCGCCACGCCCAACAAGCCCGAACACAAACAAAGGTAACATGAACGGTGGCGCTGTGCGTGTGCAGGCAGCAGCATGTCGGACGTGTCGCTGGGCTCGCCGCCGCCGCGCCGCGCCGCCGTGTCCGCCGACCCGGGCGCCGCCGCGCGCTCCGGCGCGCCCGCCGCCGCCACGCCCAACAAGCCCGAACACAAACAAAGGTAACATGAACGGTGGCGCTGTGCGTGTGCAGGCAGCAGCATGTCGGACGTGTCGCTGGGCTCGCCGCCGCCGCGCCGCGCCGCCGTGTCCGCCGACCCGGGCGCCGCCGCGCGCTCCGGCGCGCCCGCCGCCGCCACGCCCAACAAGCCCGAACACAAACAAAGGTAACATGAACGGTGGCGCTGTGCGTGTGCAGGCAGCAGCATGTCGGACGTGTCGCTGGGCTCGCCGCCGCCGCGCCGCGCCGCCGTGTCCGCCGACCCGGGCGCCGCCGCGCGCTCCGGCGCGCCCGCCGCCGCCACGCCCAACAAGCCCGAACACAAACAAAGGTAACATGAACGGTGGCGCTGTGCGTGTGCAGGCAGCAGCATGTCGGACGTGTCGCTGGGCTCGCCGCCGCCGCGCCGCGCCGCCGTGTCCGCCGACCCGGGCGCCGCCGCGCGCTCCGGCGCGCCCGCCGCCGCCACGCCCAACAAGCCCGAACACAAACAAAGGTAACATGAACGGTGGCGCTGTGTGTGTGCAGGCAGCAGCATGTCGGACGTGTAATAAAATTAAAAAGCCTCCGCTGAGAGGTTCATTTCACATTGCCATAAGAACATATCCGTGAGCTTGTTTGTTGGTTTGTTCAGTAGCGGCGGTTTGGGCGGTGCAGTCCGGCGAGCGCTGGGCGGGGCGCCGGCGCGGCGCGCGTCGTCCTTCACCTCCGTGGAACACTTCACCAAGCGCCAGGCCGGCTCCGTCGACGTCTGGTGGCTCTACGACGACGGAGGTAGACACATCACCTTACCCATTCAGAGCGCCCGCTAGTGCCGCACACTAAACGCGGCCACTCTGCCGCACACTAAGCCATTAGTGCTCGGCACTAAACGTGACCACCCTGCCGCACATTAAGCTATTAGTAGTCGCCACTAAACGCGACCACCCTGGCGCACACTAAGCCATTAGTGGCTGCCACTAAACGCGGCTACTCTGTCGCACACTAAGCAATTAGTGGGCGCCTATAAACGCGGCCACTCTGCCGCACACTAAGCAATTAGTGGGCGCCTATAAACGCGGCCACTCTGTCGCACACTAAGCTATTAGTGGCCGCCACTAAACGCGGCCACACTGCCGCACACTAAGCAATTAGTGGGCGCCTATAAACGCGGCCACTCTGCCGCACACTAAGCTATTAGTGGCCGCCACTAAACGCGGCCACACTGCCGCACACTAAGCTATTAGTGGCCGCCACTAAACGCGGCCACACTGCCGCACACTAAGCAATTAGTGGGCGCCTATAAACGCGGCCACTCTGCCGCACACTAAGCTATTAGTGGCCGCCACTAAACGCGGCCACACTGCCGCACACTAAGCTATTAGTGGCCGCCACTAAACGCGGCCACACTGCCGCACACTAAGCAATTAGTGGGCGCCTATAAACGCGGCCACTCTGCCGCACACTAAGCTATTAGTGGCCGCCACTAAACGCGGCCACACTGCCGCACACTAAGCAATTAGTGGGCGCCTATAAACGCGGCCACTCTGCCGCACATTACGCTTTTAGTGGCTGCCA
Source organism: Epinotia nisella (assembly GCA_932294315.1). Lineage (NCBI taxonomy): Eukaryota > Metazoa > Arthropoda > Insecta > Lepidoptera > Tortricidae > Epinotia > Epinotia nisella. Next base: position 18,412,293 of record OW028686.1, read on the forward strand.
CTAAACGCGACCACTTTGCCACACACTAAGCAATTAGTGGCCGCCACTAAACGCGGCCACACTTCAGCACACTAAGCCATTAGTGGCGGTCACTAAACGTGATCACTCTGCCGCACATTAAGCTATTAGTGGCTGCCACTAAACGTGACCACTCTGCCGTACATTAAGCTATTAGTGGCTGCCACTAAACGCGGCCACTCTGCCGCACACTAAGCTATTAGTGGCTGCCACTAAACGCGGCCACTCTGCCGCACACTAAGCTATTAGTGGCCGCCACTAAACGCGACCACTCTGCCGCACATTAAGCCATCAGTGACCGCCACTATACGCGGCCACTCTGCCGCACACTAAGCTATTAGTGGCTGCCACTAAACGCGGCCACTCTGCCGCACACTAAGCTATTAGTGGCTGCCACTAAACGCGGCCACTCTGCCGCACACTAAGCTATTAGTGGCTGCCACTAAACGCGGCCACTCTGCCGCACACTAAGCTATTAGTGGCCGCCACTAAACGCGACCACTCTGCCGCACATTAAGCCATCAGTGACCGCCACTATACGCGGCCACTCTGCCGCACACTAAGCTATTAGTGGCTGCCACTAAACGCGGCCACTCTGCCGCACACTAAGCTATTAGTGGCTGCCACTAAACGCGGCCACTCTGCCGCACACTAAGCTATTAGTGGCTGCCACTAAACGCGGCCACTCTGCCGCACACTAAGCTATTAGTGGCTGCCACTAAACGCGGCCACTCTGCCGCACACTAAGCTATTAGTGGCCGCCACTAAACGCGGCCACTCTGCCGCACACTAAGCTATTAGTGGCCGCCACTAAACGCGGCCACTCTGCCGCACATTAAGCCATCAGTGACCGCCACTATACGCGGCCACTCTGCCGCACACTAAGCTATTAGTGGCTGCCACTAAACGTGACCACTCTGCCGTACATTAAGCTATTAGTGGCTGCCACTAAACGCGGCCACTCTGCCGCACACTAAGCTATTAGTGGCTGCCACTAAACGTGACCACTCTGCCGCACATTAAGCTATTAGTGGCTGCCACTAAACGTGACCACTCTGCCGTACATTAAGCTATTAGTGGCTGCCACTAAACGCGGCCACTCTGCCGCACACTAAGCTATTAGTGGCTGCCACTAAACGCGGCCACTCTGCCGCACACTAAGCTATTAGTGGCCGCCACTAAACGCGGCCACTCTGCCGCACATTAAGCCATCAGTGACCGCCACTATACGCGGCCACTCTGCCGCACACTAAGCTATTAGTGGCCGCCACTAAACGCGGCCACTCTGCCGCACACTAAGCTATTAGTGGCCGCCACTAAACGCGGCCACTCTGCCGCACACTAAGCTATTAGTGGCCGCCACTAAACGCGGCCACTCTGCCGCACACTAAGCTATTAGTGGCTGCCACTAAACGCGGCCACTCTGCCGCACACTAAGCTATTAGTGGCCGCCACTAAACGCGGCCACTCTGCCGCACACTAAGCTATTAGTGGCTGCCACTAAACGCGGCCACTCTGCCGCACACTAAGCTATTAGTGGCCGCCACTAAACGCGGCCACTCTGCCGCACACTAAGCTATTAGTGGCTGCCACTAAACGCGGCCACTCTGCCGCACACTAAGCTATTAGTGGCCGCCACTAAACGCGGCCACTCTGCCGCACACTAAGCTATTAGTGGCTGCCACTAAACGCGGCCACTCTGCCGCACACTAAGCTATTAGTGGCTGCCACTAAACGCGGCCACTCTGCCGCACACTAAGCTATTAGTGGCCGCCACTAAACGCGGCCACTCTGCCGCACACTAAGCTATTAGTGGCTGCCACTAAACGCGGCCACTCTGCCGCACACTAAGCTATTAGTGGCCGCCACTAAACGCGGCCACTCTGCCGCACACTAAGCTATTAGTGGCCGCCACTAAACGCGGCCACTCTGCCGCACACTAAGCTATTAGTGGCTGCCACTAAACGCGGCCACTCTGCCGCACACTAAGCTATTAGTGGCCGCCACTATACGCGGCCACTCTGCCGCACACTAAGCTATTAGTGGCCGCCACTAAACGCGGCCACTCTGCCGCACACTAAGCTATTAGTGGCCGCCACTAAACGCGGCCACTCTGCCGCACACTAAGCTATTAGTGGCCGCCACTAAACGCGGCCACTCTGCCGCACACTAAGCTATTAGTGGCTGCCACTAAACGCGGCCACTCTGCCGCACACTAAGCTATTAGTGGCCGCCACTAAACGCGGCCACTCTGCCGCACACTAAGCTATTAGTGGCTGCCACTAAACGCGGCCACTCTGCCGCACACTAAGCTATTAGTGGCCGCCACTAAACGCGGCCACTCTGCCGCACACTAAGCTATTAGTGGCTGCCACTAAACGCGGCCACTCTGCCGCACACTAAGCTATTAGTGGCCGCCACTAAACGCGGCCACTCTGCCGCACACTAAGCTATTAGTGGCCGCCACTAAACGCGGCCACTCTGCCGCACACTAAGCTATTAGTGGCCGCCACTAAACGCGGCCACTCTGCCGCACACTAAGCTATTAGTGGCCGCCACTAAACGCGGCCACTCTGCCGCACACTAAGCTATTAGTGGCCGCCACTAAACGCGGCCACTCTGCCGCACACTAAGCTATTAGTGGCCGCCACTAAACGCGGCCACTCTGCCGCACACTAAGCTATTAGTGGCCGCCACTAAACGCGGCCACTCTGCCGCACACTAAGCTATTAGTGGCCGCCACTAAACGCGGCCACTCTGCCGCACACTAAGCTATTAGTGGCCGCCACTAAACGCGGCCACTCTGCCGCACACTAAGCTATTAGTGACTGCCACTAAACGCGGCCACACTGTCACACAATAACCTATTAGTGGCTGCCACATTGTTCTTGGCGCCATGGGCACGTCATAACGCAACACCTTTACCCCTTTCGGACCCAGACAATACAATTGTGCGAGTTGGTTCAATTTAATTGTCAAATCAAAACTTATGTCAATATACCTCATTAGCGTGGTCTTGCTTTTCCGGTTCGGCGTTTTTGGCGTCCAAAGGTTTAAAATGTCACTTTGAATAGGCATGTTGACTCAATGTTAAAATTGATAACAAAGTGTTGCTAAATGGATAGTAAATCATCAAATTATTCTAATAAAGATTAAAAAATATAATTAATATCATAAAAAGATGAACCTTGAAAGTTTAGAAAAAACTTGCAGTTTTTTTAAATTGTTCAAGTGTAAATTTAAAGCTACCAATAGAATCCTTACGCTTTTAAGTATAGAAACAAAATTTTAAGACAACTATGGACCTAAACGCAGTATTTCGCGACCGAAATAGCAATTTACTTGATTTTCCGTACAACGGTTAGTTGAAATAGCTAAGTGTGACGTCATACTTTTAAGTCAATCTTTATGAAGCGTTTGGGCTGCCGCCAGCGAGGTCAATCTTTGTCACAATTTTTTGGGTATTTATGTTCTTTAATTGTAGTTGCTCCCATACAAACATTTGTTCCTCTCTAAAAACTGGTTCGAATCGACGACTGGTTCGAAATGGCATCGTGAAAAAAAATTAGTCATCATGCCTATTCTAGTGTTGCTGTAGTAAAAATATTTGTACACAGGCTTAACCCTCCTGCTGCCGTACATCCTGTCGACGCGGCGCGCCTGGGCCTCGTGCCCGCTGCGCGTGTTCACGCTCGCCAACAAGAACACAGAAATGGAACTGGAGGAGAGGAAGTGAGTTTCACGATTATTTTCATCACACTTGCTCGTAAACGGTGTGATTCCATGCCTGTATACAGAAGGACAATGGTCTAAATGGTTCCCGCAGGAGTTACGGCGACTTTGTATTCCCTAGGTAGTAATGAGCTTGTGTGTGATGTGATTGGATTAAGAAAATCTAGTTGGTCTGTGAATGGTTGAAAAAGAAAAACTAGTTGGCCACGCGCCGCAAGAATACTGCTCTGTGATTGGTTGAAATATTGAAGCTGCGCGCTCCACTAGCACTGATCTGGAAGTGAAGTTGTCAATTTCGACAATTTTTGATTGGTGCGGTTGTATGAAATATAGATGTTTCTGTCTTTTGTAGTTATTTATTTCCTCGCAAATGTGATGAAAAACATTGTGTATGTCGGGCGTAAGAATATTGTAAACTTGAGTCATCAAAAGCCCTCCGCCTTCGGCGTCGGGCTTCTCATAGACTCTTGTTCGCTTTATTCTATTTACGCCCCTCGTTAAACAATAAACTATTACCCAACTGCGCGACGCAAAGGAGGGTAATGTTTTTTTACCAGTCTGTCTATGTATGTATATATGTATGTTTGTTCATTTGTGGCACTCTAGAGATCAAACGCGTGGGTCGATTTTAATGAATCATACGTCAATCGATTTGTTTCAATCTTGCGGGTGTCACTGAACACAGGACAGTAATCAAAATTCAAAATGGCGGCCACCAGACGCCATATTGCAAAAAAAAAAAAATATATTATCGTTGAATAGGATATAATGTATTTCAAAATCGTTATTACTCTTTAATCATTTTTAGGGTTCCGTACCTCAAAAGAAAAAAATGGAACTTTTATAGAATCACTTTGTTGGCCGTCGGTCTGTCTGTCAAGACTCTTTATCTCGGGAACTCGTGGAGGTATCGAGTTGAAATTAAAAACCATATACTCACGTCTACAGTCCCTTGAAGCTGTGAATTAGAATCCAAGTCTTCGAAACGCCGCTGCACCGCTCATTATTCTTTCGCTGCGCTGTTCCTATTCTTTCCACTTTGCGAAAATTAGAGTTCTATTTCAATCGACATAAGTGTACCTACCATTCATCATCATCATATCAGCCGAAAGACGTCCTCTGCTGGACATAGGCCTCCCGCAAAGAGTGCCACAATGACCGGTCCTGCGCCACCCGCATCCAGCGGACTCCCGCGACCTTTACCAGGTCATCAGTCCACCTTGTGGGGGGCCTACCCACGCCGCGCCTTCCGGTACGTGCCTGTCCGGTACCTACCATTGGGTTGTGTCCTCATGTTAAAATTGATAGCGCAGTGTGGCTAAATTGATAGTAAACCTTCAAACAAAAGCAATTAAGTACAAATCCATACTAATATTATAAATGGGAAAGGGTATGTGTTTGTTTGTTTGTTTGTTTGTTTGTTTGTTTGTCCGTCTTTCACGGCAAAACGGGGCGTCGAATTGACGTGATTTTTTAAGTGGAGATAGTTGAAGGGATGGAGAGTGACATAGGCTACTTTTTGTCTCTTGCTAACCCCCCACTTCCCCAAAATGGGGGGTGGAAGTTTGTAATGGAGCATTCCGCAATTTTGAAGGTAGAAAGCTAAAAATTGGTATGCGGACTATTTGTGACTAACAAAAAAATCGTGCATCATTTTTTTTTGGAAATCTGCACCCAACCCCTTAAAAGAGGGGGTGAAATTTTATATGGGGGTCCAGATATGTAGAGTCGATTTGTAGAGCCGATATGTAGTCGATATGTAGAGTCGATATGTAGAGTCGATATGTAGAGTCGATATGTAGAGTCGATATGTAGAGTCGATATGTAGTCGATATGTAGAGTCGATATGTAGAGTCGATATGTAGATTCGATATGTAGAGTCTATGTTCGATATGCAGAGTCTATGTAGAGTCGATCTAAATATATAAAACACTGAAACTGAGATGCACCTTTTTTGTAGATGGTTAACATTACTCTTAGTACGAGGGCGAAGCCGCGGGCAAAAGCTAGTTACGAAATATAATTAAAATCATAAAAAGATATGGCCCTTGAAAGTTTACAAAAAATATGCATTTTTTTTATTGTCTAAAAGTAAATTTAAAGCTACCAATAGAATCCTTACGCTTTTATAGAAACAACATTGTATGACAACTATGGTCCTAAACGCAGTATTTCGCAACCGAAACAGCAATTTACTTAATTTTCCATATAACGACTAGTACAAATATTACCCTGTGACGTCATAATTCAATGTTAATCAGTATGCAACGTTTTCGGCTACCGCCAGCGAGGTCCGTCTTTAACTCAATTTTTTGGGTATATAAGTTCTTTAATTGTACTTACTCCCATACAAACATTTGTTCCACACCAAAAACTGGTTCGAATGGCATCGTAAAAAAAAATTAGGACACAAGCCTATTACCACATTAATGAAATGTATGTTTCCAGCATGGCATCCCTGCTATCCAAGTTCCGCATAGACTACTCCGCCCTAAAAATGGTTTCGGACATCACCAAGAAGCCGAAAGACTCGACGCTGGCGTACTTCGAGCGGCTCATAGCGCCGTTCCGCACCGCGGACGACTCCAGCGATGCGCGTGAGTTGATAATCAAACTTAACCTCTTATTCATAAGGTCCACTTTTGGGCGCCATACCTCACCTACGAAGTACGAGCACACCTAAAGGCCGGTCGCCAAGAACAACGAAAATCGAACGTTGACCATTGCCACAGTCTAGAACTACATACAGTCTGCAAGCTCGGGGCTTTTTGGACCAACGATGGGGGGTACGCGGGGTAGCGGGAGGCGAGGAAATTCTGAAGGGGTGTCAAGATTTTATAAAACCGACTTCAAAAAGGTAAGGTTAAAATCAAGTTTGGGTTTTATTTTAAATAGTGTCACTTCATTTGTGTTCAAAATCAATATCTGAGAGCTCGACAGGTATTTTAACATGAATCCGTGGGTAAATACAAAATAATCCGACTTCGTTCAAAATTGATATCTGATGAAAAACAGTGAAATTTTAATCAACTGTAGAGATATCTACAGTTGATTCAAATTTCACTGTTTTTTTTTATGGTGGGCGGCCTTGTAGAGGTTAAGAGCGGACACACATTAGGGTGACTAGTGGTCGTCACTGCACTATTAAAGCGGCCACTAGTGGTACCTATCAAAAAACGCTTTAAATAAAGTTTCAATTTTGCATGTTTGCTTCATTATATGTGATATTAATTCACCAGTACATCAATAGATGGCGTTACTGGTTCTAAAATGGTCTAGAAACGAAGTTTACTTCAATAATTTCTCTCGCATTAGTTGACAGAAAGAACGGTTGTTTTAATATCTCCTACACCTTCAGAGCGCCTGGTACAGTCTCAATATGCGGCCGCCCTGAATTAAGTTAAAAGTTAATACCTAATTAATTTTATTTCGTTTTACTATTATCACTTCTTGTTATGGAAGAGCGGTGTCTCCTGACACAAGCATAATGCAATGCTCAAAAGGAGGTGCCAACCTTTTACTTTGTAAATCTAATATGTTTAAACCAAAAATAAACTATTTTTCATTTTCATTTTTCAAATTGTCTCGCATTAGTTAACAGAAAGAACGGTTGTTTTAATATCTCCCACACCTTGAGAGCGCCCGGTACAGTCTCAATATGCGGCAGCCCTGACGTGCGTGCCCCGCTGGAGTCGGTCGAGTTGATAGCCAGTGGTGTTCCAGTGGGCGTGACCTCGGCCGACCTGCTGGCGGCGCGCGAGCGCACGCGCCGGCACCTGCGCCTGCGCGAGCTCATCGCCGCGCACTCGTGCGGCGCGCGGCTCGTGTGCGTGACGCTGCCCATGCCGCGGCGCCGCAGCGTGGTGCCGCCCGCGCTGTACCTCGCGTGGCTGCACGCCATCGCCACGGCCGTGGACCGCGTGCTGCTGCTCCGCGGGAACCACTCCGCCGTGCTCACCTTCTACTCTTAAGCCGGAATTACATTACGAAATTAGTGGCATGAAATTAATTTCGTGACATTAGTTTTACCAACAGTTTCACGTGTATTTTATTAATTTCGTAATGCATGCATTAATGTCGTGCATGCAAATTAGTTTCGTGCTCTGCGCGATTTTTTTGGTGAAATTAGTGTCATGCAACTAGTTTCATAGTGTAAAGCCGGGATTACATTTTGAAATTAGTGTCATGCATGTTGAAATAGCTGATGCTGATGGCGCCATGGCCACTGCGATACTGTTGTTTTCACGACACTAATTATGTTACGAAATTATTTTCGCATATATTGAAACTACTTTCGTGAAACTGATGTCATGCATGACACTAATGTCGTAATGTAATTCCCGCTTTAGGCTCCACTGGCTTTAATGGCGGCTCCGGACTCTCTCGAGGCGCTCGGCGAGGTGAGGCCGTAGGAGTGCTAGCCATCCTCACTCTCAATTTATGCAGTTGCTCGCGACGTCCTGCGAGAGTGCGCTTTGTGCTGACTTTCTACTGTGAATGTGAACTGTATTACAATGAGCATGAGGTCGGTATTGTATTATCCATATTATTTTTGCATTCCAATCTTTACCACGAAGCATTAAATAAGATAATTAAACTGTTGCTATAATAGGTAACTTTATTCATGATCTAATAAGATCTATTTTAGATTAAAATACAGTTTAGTGCGTTTTCGTAATTACGTTTTCATAACTGGCGATGAAAAAATAGTTATTTACGGAAAATAGGAAATTCGCAAAGAGTGGCGATAAATTAAAACACGACCGAAGGGAGTGTTTTAAATCGACACGAGTTGCGAATTACCTATTCGCACGTGTATCGTACAACGTTTTACAGTACATATGGCTCTTTAAAGTTTCAACATATGCACGGAAAGTGCTCATTTCCGCACTAGTGCGGAAAAGTAACACCATGTGTACTGTAAAATATTTTACGAAACAAGAATTTATTTACTGTTTTTGTAATTGAGCTACAATAATTTTTCGCTGTTTCGTAATTAATTATCAAACAGTAAATTAGTAATCGAGTTTCGTAATCAACTCCGATATAAGATTTTTCTGTGTTCGTAATGAACTGACTACGAATTTCATCGTTTTCACAGCACCACTATTTTATAAAACCGATGTCTTTTATCCACTTAATTTGTTAGTACGGTACGTGTAAAATTTTTTACTTTGCTCATTAGCTCGTGTTCTGCTCATCGCATATTCGTAGCCAGCCTTGACCAATGCTAAAGGTAGAGACCGCAAGAGAGAGGTCCATTGTGGGGGCTCCTTTGTTGACCCAGGGCCTCCAGACCTCCAAATGGCTCCAACGGCATGACCCCTAAATTTTGGTAGGACTCAGCAGATGTCTTGTGCTGACAGGATAAAGTTATAAACAAAGTTTCATTGATGTACATAATTTATATATGTATCTCCGATCAGTCTTACATCGATTCTGACGATTATATTTCGTAGGTGCCATCACAATAAGGTTGGTTACACCTGAAACGTCATACTGACAATGGGTAGGTTTCACTGTGACATTGACATTTCTTGGTAGATTTGATGGAATTTAATTATAGCTCTGGGTATAGCTTACTAAGGAGTTCGACAATAAATTCTTGTTTATTAAAAAAATACGAACAAAGAAAAAATAATGTGTTTAGTAATTAATTAACAAGAAAAATAACTCGTATTAAAACGGCAAATAAATTCTTGTTTGATAATCAGTTACGAAACAGAGAAAAATAATTCTTCTTTTATAGTCAATTATAAAAACAAAATTACGAAAACGATCTAAAGGCACTCCATGCATTTTACCAAATTCATGACATAGAAAAACTAGCTTTACTTGCGTAACATTAAGATTGATTATCGATTGAATCTTATCGTGTTTTGTAAAATCGTTTGTCTTAGCCAGTGGCCTTACGGTATTAAATAGCAATGTTCGTTTACCGAAACATTTAGTTGTTCTGTATTCTAATCAGAGGAAAATGAATCTTATAAACTGGACCAATTGTGATTTTGATGAATCTATATTTTTCATATAGTAAACGTAAGCTTTATACTTATTTCTGGTGGATAACTAAAGTGAGTTAAGTAGGTACAACCTGCAGAAGTAATCAATAGGCTTGTGAGCTCATGTTAAAATGGATAACGTTGTTTTGCTAAATAAATAGTAAACCATCACATTATTGTTATAAAGTATAAATTACAAAATATGATTAACCTTTTGACAGCGAGGGTGCAAAACAAAACGGTGTCCAACTGAGGCCAGAACAAAAACAATAGCCAGACAAAGTATGAATAAAATGAAACTTCTGATATATATTTATATATATTGTCATGTCAAAATCAATGTACGTGTCATGAACTATAAAAAAAAATGGGTCTAGTTACTTGTAAAGCTTTTTATTACATAAAATTAACGAAAAAGAGCAAAGCGCACGCGCGGCTGTGGCCGTCCGTGGCTTCAGTGGCACGAGTTTTCGTCCGCGTCCACAGCCGTCTTTAGCTCTCAAAAGGTTAAAATTATAAAAAGACCTTGAAAGTTTAGAAACATATGCATTATTTTTATTGTCCAAGAGTAAATTTAATGCTACCAATCGAATCCTTACGCTTTTATAGAAACAAAATTGTACAACAACTATGGGCCCAAACGCAGTATTTCGCGACCGAAACAGCAATTTACTTGATTTTCCATACAATCATACTTGTAAGTGTACAAAGTCATACTTTTAAGTCAATCAGTATGAAGCGTTTCGTCTGTCGCCAGCGAGGTCCGTGTTTGACTCAATTTTTTGGGTATCTATGTTCTTTAAATGTAGTTGTTCCCATACAAACATTTGTCCCTCTCCAAAAACTGGTTCGAATGGCATCTAAAAAAATCTTAGGTCACAAGCCTATTGTACCCTTGCGTATCCATAGCAACGGGGCGGCGCGGGGCTTTGCGCTTGCTATTCTGAGCATGCACACTAATGAACCTGCGCAAATGCCGCTATGTTGATTCTACATACGTGGATTATTTAATAAATCTGTTTACCAACGCCCAGAGGCATCAGCTTTATTAATTTATTTTAGAATTTATTTTTATTAGTTTCGTAGGTTATTGTGAAATCAACATATATATGAAATTTCCTGAATGTACAAAGGGTTTTAATGGACCCCAAATTCATGAACGGCTCATGGATTCCGTTTAGTTTTATAATTAATCATCATCATCATCATCATCATATCAGCCCAAAGACGTCCACTGCTGAACATAGGCCTCCCCCAAAGAGTGCCACAATGACCGGTCCTGCGCCACCCGCATCCAGCGGACTCCAGCGACCTTTACCAGGTCATCAGTCCACCTTGTGGGGGGCCTACCCACGCTGCGCCTTCCGGTACGTGGTCGCCACTCAAGAACCTTTCCGCCCCAACGGCCATCGGTTCTACGTGCAATGTGCCCCGCCCACTAATTAATAGCTAATTATAATTTAATGAAAGTTATTGTTTATAACGCTTTCACTGCTAAGCTATACTACATGTCAACCAATTTGAATCCTAGACCACTGTAGAACCTTTTCACAGTAAACGTCAAAGTGATTTCTTTGGCTAATACATAAATAAATAGCAGGGTGTCAATGAGACAGGGTTCTAGAGTGGCCTAGGGCTCAAATTGGTTGAGCTACTAAACAGTGGCCTGCAATTGTTTTTCTATGTAGCGAAAATTATTAAGGCGAATGTGTGTCATGAGCGCTGAAATTATTTCAGGCGCAAGCGCACTATCTGCTATGCTTTAGCATCAAGTCCATTTTGCGTGACATATGTGTCGCCCTCAGGGCAAAGGGACCAATTGTGACTGTGTCTAGTAAAAGGGTCCACTTTAAGGAGTTATATGCATTTTTAAAAATTTGACGAAAATTACGAAGAATGGGTTTTTAATACTAATCGGTTATTAATACCTTAAATATCATAAATCTTTGATAATATTAGATTAACTTGGTACCAATCATTCCATAACTTCCTAGTAGAAGTGTATTTTTCACGAGCATAAACTTTAAAATAATTTTTTTTCAATTCGTAAAATGTATAAAAAAATTACACCTAGGATTTTTTTTTACTGCATAGCTAATTTTACCTCATCATCATCATATCAGCCGAAAGACGTCCACTGCTGGACATAGGCCTCGCCCCAAGGGTGCCAAATTGACCGGTCCTGCGCCACCCGCATCCAGCGGACTCCAGCGACCTTTACCAGGTCATCAGTCCACCTTGTGGGGGGCCTACCCACGCCGCTACTACTAATTTTACCTAGTTTTAGGAGATATTAATAGCACCATACCGCTAAAGTGGTCCCTTCTCCCAGACACAGTCACATTTATCTGAGAACAAGACATGAGCTGTGTGCACTGAAAGGGTTTAGAAATACTTGTAAAATTATGTAACAAATTCCATATTCCGGTATTATTATTATACTAACAACATATTTTTGTACAACCTTAGCTATATTTGTAAACTGTACCAATTAGTGCCTGTTGTAACGATTAGTACTGATTAGTGATTATATTATATACGAAATGTACACCGGCTATACAAATGTATACAAACTAGCTTTAAGGTTTGGAACATATTTTACATGATAATTGCAATGGTTTTTTTTGTTTTTGTGAATTGTGTGTGGTTGTTTTTGTGTGTGTAAAATAAATTAGGTAATTTATTTTATTTATTATTTCATTTCATAAGGACCTCTTTTATCAATTGACATGGCTTTTGACCCGACTGCCGAAGGAAAGGAGCGTATGATGTATGTATGTCTTACTCTTTGGCACGCTCTGCAGCCTAAACGGCTTGATGGATTTCGACATATGAGGTGTCGTTGGATTCCTCTGAATCGTGGGGTGACATATGCTTAATATTTCGTCGGATGACAAGCAAAAGTCACTAATTACACGTAAGAGGTAAAGGAGAACTCAACCTTATTACTACGTTAACACAGTTGCTATTTCTTAAATAATTTTTCTGTATTTAGTGACTTTTGCTTGTCACCCGACGATTTGTAAACAAGTGAAATCAAAAGAATTTTCGAAAAACCCTACTGCTTTTTTACAAATTATTTTTAATTTGTCAGTCAGATGAAACTTATGTTTTTTTTTTTTATGCTGTATTTTATATGGAAAGTTCAATGTCGCGAGATCTCGTACGAAAATTGTACCATAAATAATAAACGAGATCGACATTGCATTCATTACAGCCACTATATTTGTATATTATGTAGCTACTTTATTTGTTGAGCGTTTTGCGTTATTTTTATTTATTTAGCACATTTTAATTATTTTTATTTTATTAGTATATCTTTATTATAATTATGTTGTTTTAATTAATTTATTTGGCACATTGAATGTACCTTGTAACTGTTAATTTATTCGTAGCGTAAGTCGGTATAATCTGGCCAGGGAAAGATGAGTTTTTTTATATGGCAATTTTTATATGCCAACAGCAATTTTTATAAGTCAAATGTCTCAATCGTCTTAAATTAGTATGAAGTCCTAATCTTGATACTTGGTATGGTAACAAAGAAAGTAACTGTTCCCTAATAAATTAAACTATTTTTGCTTTTTAAGAGAATTAAAGGGTGGCTTACTGCTAATATTAGGTATTCACATTGAAGAATATCATTAAAAAAAATGTCTCGTGAAAATTAAAGTTTGGAGAGTGGTTTTGATATTCTTCTTAAGTTAATATTATGTAGTTAAATAATTTTATTTCATATAACCTTACCTACTTGTGCTTTATCAGTTTGCATTGTGTGAATTGAAGAAAAATAATAATTGTTCAAGTATCATTATTATTTTATCACGTTATACACAATGTTGCAACATTTTTTTAATTTGCTGTTCTTTTCTAGGCTCATCTTTCCCTGGCCAGACTTTACGGTTTAAATTATTTTATATGAACATTTATTGACAAAAACATCTATTCAAACATTGACTTCATACTTAAAGCAAGAAGGTTCAAATTGTAATAACAAAGTTTTGGTTCATATCAAATAATTTAAACATGAACTTATTTTAGTGTGAGTAATTGTACACCACAATTTGTGATTAAATGAATTGAGACCATTTAATTTTTTATTGTTTCTAAGTTCATTCCCCGTCGGTGTTTCAGGACGATGTCTAATAGAGTTGTTGACAATGTTGACATTGTCTTTTAGGCCGGGGCCGCACTTTTGGAGCGATTGGCAACGCGACGTTGATTTCAGTACAATTTGGGCGACTTGATGAACTGAGATCGCCGGTCGTCCCTAATAGTCGCCCTAATAAGTTCACGAAAAAAAGTAGCCATCGAAAACTAAGTCTCCACTGTCACCCAGTAGGTCTAGCTAGTTCAAACCGCAATTAATAGCCAACTGAGTATTCTTTTTTATGTGTAAGAATCTAAAATCCATCCATTTTTCCCTAAAAGTTGTGAAATCCTACATAATGCCAGTTAAGGCTACTTACTAAAATGATTGCATAGAACTACTTCTGGCATGATTTAAAACAATTTATGACCTTCATACGGTAATTAAGAGTCTGGAAAGATATTCGCGGAACATTATAGCATCGATAATCTATTTGAGTAAGGAAAAAATAACCTCTATGACCCAAACGCGAACGTGAAAATTACAAAAACTAAGACTACAATTCAGAGATTTCGAAAGTTAGCCCAAAAATGGATAGCAGCTGATATAAATATCCATAACGCCACTCAAAACGATAGGTAAAGCGTGTTTTTAATTAAAAACACATTCTTTAAAAAATGAAATTTTATACTGAAAACCTGAATTATACAACAGTGGCTACTTTTTTTCGTAAATAAGCCTTAGATCGGCCCCGGCCTTAACCCTTGTAACGTTAACGAAGTATCACGTACAAAGCTAGACTACAATAAAATTAAAGTAATGCATTACATACTAATATGTAGGTAGAAATAGAATAGAAATATATTTATTTGGTGTGACAAAGAAATTACACAAGTGTATAGTTCCATCTGAAATGCACCAAAATGGATGCCACTCAGCATATGCCAGCAGCAATATATGCTAAAGGCGCTGGTTTTCAGGGCACCCAGAGAGAGATACAGAACTTAAAATATGGGTTATAATTATTTATTTATATATGTATAATTATAACTTAACTTATAACTTATACATAAGAAAACCTAATTAATGAGAAGGAGAGGTCGCTGGTCAATTAATTAATTCAGAGCTAAATGTTTACAAATCAGGTCAAAGGTAGGTAAGTGATGATGAAATACAGCTGTAGGTGTGATGTCATTTACAGGTATTGAAGTTCAAGAGCTATGTGTATTGTCCGCTTATGTATTAGATATTTGTAGGTTGATAAGGTACATTTTAATCTTGTTTTTAAAGGATGCAATGGATAAACAGTTTCAGGTAGGAAGTAAGTACCTAAAAAGCGGACCCCGGTCTCCTTTAGGGTACAACCGGATAAACTCTAGCAGGGTGATGTAGAAAGTAAAAGGAAAATGTCAAAAGTAAAAGGAAAACTTTTTGCTGTGTGGTCAAGGAATTTCGTGGTGACAGCGACGTCATAGAAATCACAGAATGACACATCGAATGTTAGTCATAAATATAAATAATAATTATTAAGGGACATTCATACACAAATCGAACTAGGCCAATAGTAAGCTCAATAAGGCTTGTGTTATAGATTATAGGACTAGACGCCGATGATACATAAATGTCATAGATATAGGGTCATTGCGCCAGTTACGCGACCAGCTTCAGTTAGCGACCACCTTGACATTTCCAGATCCTAAAAATATTGTGAGCCGACTGTAAAAGTTGTAATATTCAATTAATAAGAATCTACTTATCTACAAAAAAAACCGGCCAAGTGCGTGTCGGACCACGCAAAACGAAGGGTTCCGTGCCTATTAAAAAGGTCGTATCGTCACAGAAATTTTACGGCACTTACGTCCTTTTCTTTGAGGAAGGCAGTTTTTCAGCAATATCTCGAAAACCTCTGAACCGATCTTGTTCAAAACAATTTTCGGTGAATGAAATTAATGAGCCCTATGTCCATGAATTTTTCCATATTTTTAAAATACACCGTTCAAAAATTAGAGGGGGGGGGGACAGAATTTTAGTGACTTTCGGGGCGATTATCTCCGACCCTATTCATTTAATCAAAAAAAATGCTAAGAAACCTTATATTTATTTTGAAAGGCCTATCGATTGATGTGCCACACGGGGGGTCACAATGAAAAAAATTGTTTTGACTTTTAGTTTTATGTATGGAGTGCACCCCTAAAAAAAATTTTTTTTTGTCATTTTAATTACAAAACTATGTAGCGGCTAACAAAATACACCTATCCTCAAAATTTTATTCAAATACACCTTATAGTTTTCGAGTAAACTGCCTGTGACATACGGACAGACGGACAGACGGACAGACGGACAGACGGACATGACGAAACTATAAGGGTTCCGTTTTTGCCATTTTGGCTACGGAACCCTAAAAAGGTGGTCACTAATCAGCACACTGAACTAAGTGGTCGCAAACCAGCGCAACGACCCTATTTAAGCAGTTGATTGTATAGTCCGTTTCATTTACGAAGGCCCGATGCCACTTGAAACTTAACAATGAAGCTCATAATGTTTGCCTTTTGTTGTCAAACTGTTTTATTACCTAAGCACTTCAAATTGGCACGTGTTGGTGCAAGCTGCATACAAAAAAAAACACCACGCCGCCAGGTACTTAGGTATTCTTTATTATTCTCTAATCCTATTGTTATCGCTAATGACCGTTTCAAGTGGCATCGGGCCTTCGTAAATGAAACGGAGTATACCCTTTAAGATGCTGCGTATCGGTTTCATCACAATCCTCTAAAGCGAAAACGAATTCCAATCATACACCCCAGTAATCGCTCCGTATTGCATTATTCGAGAGCTACATCGCATTCGCTGGCCAGCGATTTATTCATTTTCTAACTTCGTTTAATTCAACCATTATCTTGTCGCGGCGCCGGCCCGCGTCCAACCACAGATTACACCGCTCTCAGTTCCCTCGCGAGTCTCGGACGCGGCGCGCGTACAGCCACAGCTGTCAAAACTCCCGCGTAAAAATAAAAAATACAACAGTGACTGTGGATTATTATAAACTGTGTTTGTGATTGTTTTTTTAAGTGTCGGATCAAACTGAGGAGGTAAACCGTGTTTTGTTTATCTATGTTGGTATTTTTGGTTGTTTGTAAACATTTTTTTGTACTCTTGACCCAAGCGTTCGTTGCGTAAATTGGCATTTAACCGCAACCGGCTGAATGTTTTGGGCAATCCCCGTGTCGTCTACGTTATTTTACGTCGACTGTACTTACACATTTCGTAGATTGCTTCATTTAATTGTGTAGGTACCTACTGACTAATGCCAAAAAAATGTACCAATTAGAATCATCTAATTGGTACCATATCTTTGGCATATACAGTGTGAATGTCCATAAAGTGCACATATGAAATAGGGTGAACCTAGACCCAATTCCATCGACGGGAAAAATAATAATAAAAAAAAAGTTTTGGAGTTAATAAAAAAAAGTCTAAAAGTCATCCGCTCCAAATCATTCGCCTTTAAAAAAAAAATAAGGATCACCTTGAGTTTGTTAGCTTGAATTTTAAAGTGTACAAATAGGGGCCTTAATTTTTAATGCTATTATAATATCAATTCAAACACAAGGCCAACAAATTGTATCTACTAAAGTAATTTGTAATTTAGTGTTTACGTATCGTTATTGTACATGTGCAAGTAGTCTGGTTATAAGGGCATGTTTACACATTTATTGGTGCGAGTCCATAGGTCGCACTTGCAGCAAATGTATGAACTGGCATCTCGCACTAATCAGGAATTAAATTTTAAACAGCCCGTAATCGAAATGAAATTTTAAATAGATACTAGGCAGCTTTAAGAGCTCCAGTCTACATTTAATTCGTGGTTTAAGTATCTAATTAATTAAGTATGTACTTACTCTGTATAATTTTATAAATAAGCGCTAATTACTTTGCACTTTTAACGAGTTACAATTTGTTCATTATCACCCAATAGCATCACAACATGTTTATCTCACTAACTTTTTAATTGATTGACAACTTTGTATGCCGAATGCCGAACTACAAATTCCACAAATCTTATAACAGGATACTAAAAAGATTGGTCACAAAGCTTGCTCGATTTTATGGTTTTCCTATTGACTGTTAACTGTATGTACAGTCAGCATCATAAACATGTATACATTCTTTGACTTATTACTTAGACATACCTAAGGTCGAAAAGTGTATACATGTTTATGATGCCGACTCCATATTCCCGTAGGTACAGTCAGTGTCATAAACATGTATACACTTTTCGACCTTATGTCTAAGTAATAAGATCATAGAATGTATACATGTTAATGATGCTGACTGGTCATGTTATATTTCTTTTTTTCCTAAACAACCTTTCCTGGTCTTCGTGCGGATTTCCCCATCCAAACGTTGAAGGTTGCGACTTGATTTAGGCAACCGGTTAGCAACAGACATTGTTCATGATAAACATATTATTCAACATGACTGTGTATAGTGCATTCAATATTAGTTGGCGTGATTCCACTTGAGACCGTCATTAGGGCTTGTGCACAAATCACTCGAGGTTTTTTCGGCTACTTTTTGACCCCCCCTTGGTAATTATTGGTGAGCTTCTTGGCTACCCCTCCGCCCCCCCACATAACCTCACTAGTGTTGTTTTTTTATTTTTACTCGTGTGGTAGTTTTTTTAGTTTCGTTCACTGTAGAAAAATACACGTGAGGTCTCCTTGTACGCTTCCCTCCCCCAACGTGATCTGTCGTGATTTTTTCCTGACTACCTTTGTGTTGCCATTAAAATGAGGAGAGTTGACAGCGGTGTCAACCCTCTTCATTTTAATGGCAACACAAAGGGTAGTTTTTCTGGACTCTAGTAATGGCTTCAAGTTTATATAGGGTCGACGACCTTTTGAACTCTTTTTGACCCGGTAATAGATTCCTTACATACCTAAAAGAAAATACAGATGAAATGATAACCAGTAGGTTCTTAGTCAAACACTTAACTCTAAAAATATGATTATTTTAGTGTCCGTGCATATCAATGACAATCAATATAACGCGATAAGATATTGGAACTCAAATTACACTTCATTGAACATCATACGTTCAAGATAAAGTCTACTTAGATATCGATACTATCATAAAAATGCCGTAACACAGTAATATTCAAATATTAATTCCTCTAATCTGAATCGCCCTAATCTAACGTTGTCCCCGTTGCATCCTACGGAACCGCCTCAGTTGTTAGTTAATGGACTATGGATGGATGGTTGGGCTTGAACACAAGCAAAGAGCACAGTACAGTCAGCATCAAAAGTAACTACGCATTCGAAGACGTCAAAAGATCTTATTCCCTTTTAATAAAGACTTTTGACGTCGTCGTTTGCGTAGCTACTTTTGATGCTGACTGTACAAGAATCTTCTATACCAACCTCCTTGCCGTGCCGATATTTATAAACAGAACGTCTGCAACAGTTATATAGATTTTTTTAATAAACTTCCTGATTGCATTAAGAATAGAATAGAATAGAAAAACTTTATTGTTTAACCGTGTTACATAGAAAGAAGAAAAGTGAAGTGAGTGTGTGTGAAGTTGTTGCATGATCTTGACTTTAAGAGGAAACTATCAAAATGGCTTCAAGAACACTGTTTTAAAATTAAATAGGTACCTACTGAGACTTAAAACGAATATAATGAATTGTTTTCTCAAACATTTGCATGCTGCTATGGCTGAATACTGGAACTATGTTTAAAATATTGTAACACCTTTGTGCTTACGTATTCTTGCAAATAAACATTTCTATTCTATTCTATTTTCTATTCTATAATTGTTTAAGTTGTCCGTCACAAAAAAGCCAAAAAATCATTTGGTAACGTACACGTGTCAATGCTTTACACCAGCCTAAGGTGTCAAACCTTTATTCTTAAAACAGCGATAAACGGGAATAACAGTGTCTATCATTAGAACGAAGGTGTTGATCGTTGGGACGTTTGCCTTCTATTAAAGCATTGCATTCAAGAAACTGGTTTAACATGTCTATTTTTAAGTTTTGTTTTATCACTATGTAGGTAAATTATAGTTGTTGTTATTCCTATAATTCGAATCCTACACTGACTTAACTGGTCCAAGGAAAATGAGAACTTAAACGCACTGCTATTTAAGTTAAGTAGTTTAACAAGCTCTAATGCGTGGAATGCATGGCCTGATCCACTACACAACCCACACTACTTAACTACTAATATAACACTTATTAATCCTATACTATTTAGAACGTCTTAGAAGCAATCATAATACGTATATTTCTTATATTTGTTTATTTGTAAACCTCGGTCTTGAAACTATTTTTTAACAATTTCAATGGTCTGATAATATTTATCATTTGAGAAAATTCATTTTAAAATATAATGAAAACGGGTCACTCACGTATTGAACCGATTTGCGGTTCTTAGTCATGAGCACACGCGTTGCCGGCGCGTTTAGCATTGCGGGCCATTGCGGGACATTAAAAACGTGACTGACCCGTTTTTATTATATTTTAATATGTCTGATTCTCGCGGGAGTTGTTTATATAAAATTAATTTTATCTATAATCTATCTGAGACTTCAAGAGACTCCTCAAATTATATCAAATATGTAATAACTTAATTTGATCGTGTACTAAGACTTATTTATCATATAAGTTTCATAAAATCGTGTACGACCAGATTCGCTAAGTAGGTTGCAGGTGGTCAGTGCGAAAGAAAATGGCGGGAAAGCCTGTTTTCAAGAAAACGAACCAACACGCAACGCGTGCGCACGGATAATAGTGGCTCTATTTATGCAGGCACACGAGTTGAGCCGCAATGAAATGCTCGAAACGATTTGCTCGATCGGAATCTGCGATTCTTAGTGCCGAATAGGGTCATGCTCATGCCGGTTACTCGACCAGCTTTAGTTATCGACCACTTGAAGGATAAGATTTGTTTAATAAAATATAATATCAGCCGTATACATTTTTCTAGTAGGTACCTTCAATTATATATTAGGAATCTCATTAAAGACTAGAATATATCCTTTCTGTCCACCAACTCATCTAAGGTGGTCTCTGGTCGCAAACCGGCGCAATGACCATTCTTAAGTCAGACTCACTTGCTGTTTGTATAAAAATTGGGATAGATTGTTGAACTTCTATTGCTTGAGGTTGCTTAAATATTCTAAACATTTCCATAAAACAAGGCCTTCATACTAAACGCAAAGACTTCCATTTTATTACGGATACAATATAAAATTTCCATATTCAAGAACATTTATGTTCTGACTTCTGACTGCCCGTTTGCCACCTTCGGCTTGTATTACCTAGCTGGAGCACTAGGGAGATTGCTTTAAAGACGAAAAAAGTCTGTGTGTGTTCCCTCAGTCCATCTAAAGAGATGGACTGAGGGAACACAGACTTTTTTCGTCTTTCTGAAGTACCTAGGTTGCGTGGTTGCTAAAGAGCAAGCACGCAATTCGATAAAAAAAAACATCTCGTAATATTGCAATCCTATCAATCAATCGTCTCTAGTAAGATTCTATTCAGCAAATAAACGTAATTGAAAAACTGCAATAGATCCGTACGTTCATCGGACTACACGTATGTAGGTACAGCAATTTTAACCTTATACAAAAACAATAAGAGTGAATGTAGCATGTAAGTTTGTAGCTTGGGGCTAGCGCATTTCGAGTCTAAGTGCATATAAGCAACTAAGGCACGCGCTTTCATGTTTTTCACGCGATAACGTGTCGTATTACGATGGTGTAAAGACTATGGGTGGTGTGTTATGGTCTGGAGCACTGTTCCGCAGTTCGGTTCCGCCACCGTTATGTTAAGTATGCAGCTATTCCGCGCTACATAATTGCACTAGATCCAGCATCCTTGAAGATGCATTGTAGCCATTATTTTGCTGTAACTAGGCCGGCTTATTGGAACGTATACGTATATAACATGGATTGTCGCTTAAATTACACCATTAGTGTTAATAAATTTAGGATACTACCTACACAGTAATCGTAGATTCAGTCGCCCGTATCCTTCGCGGGGATTGTTTTTCGGTTAAAATACCCAAGAGAAAAAAAGTGTTCGTTGTGTATGAAAAATCTGAACAAGAAAACGGGAAGCGACCATCTAATTTAGTGTGCCAGTTTGCGACCACTCAGGTGAAGGTGAACCGAAAGGATAGTTTCCATTTTTTCAGTAGATTCCTGATTGATACGACTTGTTAAGAGTCTGTTGAAATTTTATTATCTTTAATTTGAAAAACCTTGTCGTGGTGGGTGTAGGTGGTCGCTAACTGAAGTAGGTCGCGTAACCGGCGTAATGACCCTACCTTAGTACTTTGTCTCGGATAACTATTGAAATTTAATCATGGGGTCAATATGATTGTATCAAAAAAATACTATTCAAAAGGTAAACAACAGTGTAAAAAACGTATTCAAATAAAATAAAATAAACAATATATATCGGTCTTAATTTTTGTGGACAAATCATAAAAGATGAAGTCTAAGCGTGACCTTACCTTTTTGTGAATGTCAAAGTACTTAAGATAATCTTACTTTGACATTCCAGACCAGGCCAGACATACCTACCATCGATTGTCAAATAATGTCGTGATTTTAGAAACTACAGACTAGTTCTATTATTTTTAAACATACATTACATTTTGTTTTAATTAGTCGTGTTTAGAAAGATTAATGTTATCTCGAGCTTGTGATTATTCATAGGAATCCCTTCATGATCTTCGTAATTAACGAAAATTCTTTAATTTTTAACATTACACTAATTAGCTAGTGCAAACACAACTTTCCATTGCATTACTTACTTTTATTGTCTTCTGTGGACGCGAAAGTTAACAGCCCGTCCTATAAAATAATGAATAATATAGTTATTTGTTATACAAGGGTGCAAAGCTATATTTTAACCGCGAGTGTGGAATTGAAACACGAGCCAGCGAATGGATTCTAGGGTTGAACCACGAGATAGCGAATGGATTCTATGGTTGAACCACGAGCGAAGCGAGTGGTTCGAAAATAGAATCCTGAGCGTAGCGAGTGGTTCAAAAATAGAATCCTGAGCAAAGCGAGTGTTGCAACACACGAGACGTCAAAATAATTTGCACCCGTGTGTAACACAAATCTTTTCACCTCACTAAACCGAGGAAAATACTACATAAGAAAAACAACTGAAATATGTATAATCAGCCTTTATTTTCGACTCTACATATCGACTATACATATCGACTCTACATATTGACTCTACATATCGACTCTACATATCGACTCTACAAATGGACTCTACATATCGACTCTACATATCGACTCTACATATCGACCATATAGACTCTACATATCGACTCTACATATCCACTCTACATATCGACTCTATATATCGACTCTACATATCGACTCTACATATCGACTCTACATATCGACTCTACATACCTATCGACTCTACATATCGACTCTACATATCGACTCTACATATGGACTCTACATATCGATTCTACATATTGACTCTACATATCTGGACCCCCATATAAAACTTCACCCCCTCTTTTAAGGTGTTAGGTGCAGATTTCCAAAAAAAATGATGCACGATTTTTTTTGTTAGTCATAAATAGTCCGCATACCAATTTTTAGCTTTCTACCTTGAAAATTGCGGAATACTCCATACAAACTTCCACCCCCCATTTTAGGGAAGTAGGAGGTTAGAAAGAGATAAAAAGTAGCCTATGTCACTCTTCATCCCTTCAACTATCTCCACTTAAAAAATCACGTCAATTCGTCGCCCCGTTTTGCCGTGAAAGACGGACACACAAACGAACAAACAAACAAACAAACAAACAAACAAACACACATACAAACAAACAAACAAACAAACAAACACACATACACTTTCCCATTTATAATATTAGTATGGATTATGTTTAAAAAAGTAACTAATAACACGTTCGGATTTCAAATATTCTTTGCACACATGTGGATAAAATGCAGTTTTGCTATCTGTTTTTAAAGAATAAAAAAGGTCTTTCCGAGCTAGTGAGGTGAAAAATATATTTATTAACTAGTGGCTCTGTGTGTTGTAGAACTGTAGAAAATCACAATTAAATAAAAAAAACAAACCGACTTAAAATGATATTCAATAATACTAAACGAAAAATTTAAAACTAATTACAAAAAAAATAGACCGTCGAAAAGTTTTGTCTGCGGCATGACATGACATGACGCTGGCGGCATTTCCCCTTTGGACCGCAAGAGCGATCTTTTGGGAAAAGTACGCGCCAGCTCTGGGGTCCCCTGAGGCGTGGACCAGCCGCGACGACAGGGCTCTCATGCTCTCGAGTTAATATAAACCTTGTAAAAAATAGGCAATGTCCTCAAGAACAGCGACGCGTACCTTAATCTCTGTATGGGCCCATTACATAAAATAAGAGAGAACGAAGTAAACCAATATTTAGCTTATTTCTTAATTCTCAATACCCTTCCACACCAGTTTCCCTTCTAACAGACACTGTGTACACATCCACGGTTACATAAAGACAATTGCGCAGCATCCTCCACTAAAATCATTCATCTCTATCCGTTCTTTGTATTGCGATATCACACTTAATCCACGCTAAATTGGGCTTTATTGCAATGCAGTAAGGATAGTGTTAGGTGGAATTGTAATGTAACCCACACATGGTGAACGTATGGTGCCGATATTATAAACATGTACCTAAGTTATAAATGAAGGTTTTAAAAGATTGCACAATAATGAATACTATTGAAATATAATGAACTTACTGATTATGGTTTGTTAAGTCCGCCAACTATTGCCTAAACCATCCAGGTTTTAAATAGTAGCTTTATGTGCAATACTATAACTATTTATAAAAAATTATATTAAATAAAATTAAATAAAAAACAAAAAAAAGTTGTCAAGTGTAAAGATAATATGGTCATAGGCACGTCGAAATAAGGCCATATTTTAACGCTAGATTCTCACATTGGATCATTATGTACCTACATATATTATATTTTAAGAAAATACATGATCCCTCATCAATTTAGTCAGTTAATTCGCCTTAAATACTAAGTGTAATATAGACAATGGTAGTTTTTTTTTTATATATTTGGGTACCTATACAACAAAACGTTGCTTATTAGAATAATGACTACCACACCGTCCATACCTGATGAACTGAATAATGTACCTACATATGTTAATGTAAAATACCATTAAACACATAAGCAATCCATATACACATTATATACTATTAACGTTACCCATCATAGGTATTGAACTTAATTCTTTCGTATGGATACTTACCACTTCAAAACTTTAATTAATAATTTTGAGATTTAATAAATCGGTAACAACTTAGGTGTAATTTTTTCTCCGTCTTCTTCATAACCATACTTACCTACTCACAAAATGAATAACATCGCAAATTCGCGCTACAACGAACGCGCGTCTATAAAAATCACACAAGCAAAAAATTAAATGCTGCGCGTGCGCGGTAAACAACGTTAGACGGGCTAGCATGGTGTAGTGGCTAATACATAAACCGTGTGTTTAGTGTTTAATCCGTCCTTTTCGCATTGTATTGTTTGTATAGAGGCAAAGTAGCATACTCATTTTGTGTAGGTGCTTTAAGAGTCCCTAGGCTCGACTCTCCATACAATTGTAATTTGGTTCTCATTTTAAAATGCTCGAATAACATGACACTTTGTAAACTCAACTACGTTTGTATAGGAAACCGACTTGTGTTGAGTTCTTTTCTTCAGCTCGGCTTTTTTAAACAGCAAAGTGAAAAATACAAAGCCAATGTCTGTATTTAATTACGGATTGAGAAAGGATTATTTCACTATTACGACCTTGGAGAACAGGTATAATGCCTGGTTTATGGTAATTAAAGTTAGGCACCGTAGTTTCGGGTAGGCTACCCGAAACACATTTAGGATTCAACTTCTAAACCAAAATGATCATACATAAGTAATTGGGAATGGATGTTTTTTTTAGAAATGCCTGATTATTTTTTTGGTAATAGGAATAACATTCCTTAGCACCAGAAAAAAGTTTCAGATTTTTCAGCTGCGTCAATTATTTTTGAAAAATATAAACTATTTTCTCACTTCCGTTTTGGGTTTGGGACGGCGAATAAGACGCTTTCCTTGATCTGTCTACAAAATAATATCTTAAATATCCGTGGTAAACTGACACTGGCAATTATATTGACAGCTGCTGCTGCTGCTATTTGTCATTGCCAGGGCCAGATAATTAAAATATTTTTTGTAATATGAGACGGATCAAGGAAAGTGTCTTATTCGCCGTCCTAAACCCAAAACGTAAGTGAAAAAAATGATTATATTTTTCAAAAAAAAATGACGCAGCTGAGAAGTCTGCAACTTTTTTCTGGTGCTAAGGAAGGTTATTCCTATCACCCAAAAAAACACAGGCATTTCTAAAATATTCATCCATTCCCATTTCTGTTTTTTACAAGCTTTAGGTATATTAACTTGAACTGTTCATATGTAACTAAGTAAGTAGGTATGTAAGTTGTCCGTCAAAATTTGCAATCCATTTTTCAGTCACTTGCCGCTATCCGATTGAACTGAAATTTTGGGTAGTATTATAGTTTGGATGACATTTAATATTATGGCACCATCGAGGCGATCTGATGATGAGACAGAAGGTGGCCATGGGAATTCAGTATTTAACCGACTTAAGCCCGATGTTTTGGGCTCGTTAGAATCGTCTCAATGATTAGTTGGTGATGGTATACAGAAAAGTACAATCGGCAATAAAAGTTTGTACCAAAAATGAAAATTTTGACAGAAACTTATTCAAACATCGTCCTATTTATTGACATGAGCTTGAAAACATTGGAGTACAGAGGAAATCTAAAGCCCAACACCAGATCTCTCGATGTTATTCCAAGAAATGTAAAAAAAGAAAAGAAAAACCTGTACACCAATGATGCAATCTAAGTGATAGAAGCACGTGGCAGGCCGTTTTCCGCTTTTTGCTTCTTGATTCCCACTACTTGTCACGAATAGCCATTGTTTACGAAGTATCCGAGATCACTTGGCGTCAATTTGTCTAAATAACATGATAACGTGGGAAAACTATTTTGTATAAATACTATCAAAACCGTTTAACGTTGAAACCAATACGACCAACCATATAGGAGTCTTCTAAACGTCATAGCTTGTGTTTTTGCATGAAATTTGAATTCAAATAATTTCATTCACTAGGGTTTCCTTAAGCTTCCGCCTGCGACTTCGTCTGCGTGCACAGTTAAAAACTAGCCTATAATTTAATCCAAGCTATAAACTATCTTCGTGCAAAATTTCATCCAATTCGGTTGAGCCGTTTAAGCGTCATTGAGTAACAAACATCTGAACATCCAAACATCTAAACATCCAAACATTCGCATTTATAATATAATATTAGTACGAGTAGGATAATAAAGTTCTCCCGGTGCAGTTTATACCACACACCCTCCCGCATTGAATGGTTAAAAAGAGATGTATGCTTTGGGTACTCTTAAAATAAAATAAGTAAATAAAAAAGTACATTTAAATTTAAGTAGCACTAAAATTATGGCAACAGACGCAACGATAAATAAAATATTAATGTTTTTCTTTAAACAAACTGTCTCCGGAACGGCTGCTAGTCGATCACGTAAATCGTAAAGCATTGTAGGCGCGCCAAGTAGATCTAAATGTCAATTTTAGTTTGGGAAAATGACAGTTACGTGTTTACTCCTTAGGTCAATGAGAAAACGCCATTACAAAATGTAAAAAAAAATACGGCCTTTACCTTAATAATATAATAATCTATAAAGGCCTATTTAAAACTGATCTATTTATATTTAAAAAAATATCAGAACAATTTAGATCTTTAAAGTTGCCCTAAAGTAAGGCAGGTAAAAGCGCCATTTTTTTTTGAGAATCAGCCTTATAGCTGTGTTTACAAAAAAAACCTTTCAAATACCTACTCTTCAGAATTCCGAAGTCATTTGTCCAAAAGCATATTTCAGAATTTCATACTTAATTCCGAAAACCATGTTCCGTTCCGCTGAAGGAATTTATGAGTTCAGTAGATAGATATATAATACTTAAATTACTAACTTAACCTACTTTTATATTTCTTCGTTTAGCGGAAATGACATTATTTATATATATTTTTATTTTGTAGTACCTACCTAATGATGCGTTCGGAGAAATGAGTCTTCGGAATTTGCGTGTTCTCGTTTGCTTTACGTCTGCAATAAATACCAGCTAGACCTGCAAGAACATACATATCACACAGATCCTGGAGTGGATTTTGAGTGTTAGATTACTTGCAATTGAACATCGATGAAACTTATCCAGCGCGAGGGTTTTTCCAAACCGGTGTTCTCTTGGCATTGACCTTCAGTGTATGCATTTGCTACAAGTTATACCAGAATCTGCTATATTACACTGTTTACAAGTCAATGTATACAATTTAAGCCTGTACACTTGTATTATATATGTCGCAAGTCGTACTCTTCCTTCGTTATCGACAGTTTTTAGGGTTCCGTAGCCAAAATGGCAAAAAAGGAACCCTATATTAGTTAGTCTAGCCTTAGTCCCTGTCTGTCCGTATGTCACAGGCATTTAACTCGAAAACTATAAGGTGTATTTAGAATAAAATTTGGAAGATAGGTGTATTTTGTGAGCCGCTACATAGTTCTGTAATTAAATCAATAAAAAATTTTTTTTAGGAGTGCACTCATATGTAACTGTTAAAAATATATATCATTGTAAATCCACGTGTGCCACATCAATCGATAGGCCTTTCAAAACACATATAAGGTTTCTCAGCAATGTATTTAATTAAGTGAATAGAGTCAGAGATAATCGCCCCAAAAGTCATAAAAATTGTGTCCCCCTCTCTAATTTTCGAAAGGTGTATTAAAAAAAAAAATGGACTTATTAAATTCTTTCACCGAAAATTTATTTGAACAAGATCGGTTCTAAGGTTTTCGAGATATTGCTGAAAAACTGCCTTCCCATAGAAAAGGACGCAAGTGCTGTAAGATTTCTGTGACGATACGATCTTTTTAATAGGCACGGAACCCTTTGTTATGCATGGTCCGACACGCACTTGGTCGTTTTTTTTATAATATTTACCTGTTTTGTCCAGTTGTCCTAAATAAAGTCTGAGAAAACAGGTTTCAAAAATACCAGAGTTCACTGCGTAATAAAGAAACAACACAGCCAATAGTAAAAAAAAACTGTAGGTAGGTATCTGTTAGTAATTAATTATGTGTCTCATCAAATTAATTATCGTTATGTAACTAATTGAAGTCACTTTTTTTATGGGGGGATAAGACATTTGGTTCACCAACAGTTATTACATTTTAAAATAGTATCATAAGGGGAATTTAATGTTCTATGATGGGTATTCCGCAGCCGTCTTCGCATCCAAATTTTTCTATTTCTTCTCGTTCCTCTAATTCTTATAGAGACCGCTCGATGATTGATATTTTGTATTTTGACTTTGATCCAGCTTATTGTTTGTGAGTATGGTTTGGACCATTTTTGACATAGCTTTAGAGATGTTTTCTTTATAAATTGAAGTCACATTCCTTATACGATCTGCATTCATAATTAAGCATGTGGAAAATGATAGCTCAGTAGGTAGCGTAGGTACTTCTGTCATGTCCTATAGTTAGTTGAGGTGTGCATATATATATGTCACACATACCGGTACCGACATGTAAGGTCGGACAAAATGATTTTTGGGGCTAAAATACGGCCAAAAAAAACTTGTATATTTAATTATTTTTCTCCAAAATGGCCCACAAAGTGTACATTAGTCGCTACATATTGGAAGGTAAAGTGTATAGTTTCAGGTCAGACCAAAATTAAAAAATAAAAAACATTGCAGGCCGCCTGGAATGTTACGTACGAATTCCTTTATTTGTCGAGTACCAAACTTTTTAAAAAGTTGAAACTGGAATATAAAAGATGGCACAGGTCGTATTCAGCCTATTCAACTCGTATTTTTCTATTGCAAACGCAACGTTTTTCTATGTGTCTCAAATAGTATGCGTTTTTCGGTAGAAAAATACACTTGCGATTCGGTTTAAAAAGAAAAACGGCGGGAAATCATTAATATTTTCACGTTGTGCAACGATATTTAAAGTTTATATCCTTCCCGGCCACGGCAATAATGTACTATTATTACTTTTCATAGTTTAAAAGCAGCATGCATTACATACTTATATATAGTCTTAATTATATCTGTTCATAAATCCTTTCAATTATTTATTAATAAAATACAAAAATTTACATCTCAATCACATACAATTACAATTTATAAAAAAAAACTAATAACCATAATTAATAATTAACAATTAAACACTTATATAACCTAAGCTTAGACAAAAAGGCCCCCACGAGTTGCTCCGGGCGCAAAGGTGCCCATCACACTTGCAGCGTTACCACGTTCAAACCACGTTCACGTAGTTTAAAATGTTTATAAAATTATAAATATTATGTGTAAAAAATAAAGCTGTGTACCGAAATTCCCAAGCTTTCGTGGGCAGGCAGGCACACATCATATCGAGCTAACATCAGCGAGTGAGCGAGTCAACATTTTGAGGGCTACATTCGCCTTAAGTAGGAATAATAAACAATTAGGAAACTTACTTTCTGAAACTATCTAAATGTCGATACAAATGTAATAACCACTTAATTACATTACAAATTTAGTTCAAATTTCAACTTAGAAAAGCGACATATAATGTTGAATTGGTATTCCATTTCGGTTCTAGTCTACGATTGTAAGGAAATTATTAACAAACGACTTAGAACTCCCTGGTTTGCCTTGGCAAACTCGTTTAGCTGGGTGCCGTGAATTTAGAGCTTAGAACAATTTCTAGATCAGTGGCTTTAATCTATACACGACCCACGATCCTGGTAAGACATTTATAACAAGTTTCTGTCGAAATACAATTTTCGGTAAGTACAAGCTTTTATATATCGGGGCACATTGCACGTAGAACCGATGGCCGTTGGGGCGGAAAGATTCTCGAGTGGCGACTACGTACCGGAAGTAGGCCCCCCACAAGGTGGACTGATGACCTGGTAAAGGTCGCGGGAGTCCGCTGGATGCGGGTGGCGCAGGACCGGTCAATTTGGCACTCTCTGGGGGGAGGCCTATGTCCAGCAGTGGACGTCTTTCGGCTGATATGATGATGATGACAAGCTTTTATTGCAGACTGTATATTTTTTGATAATTATTAACTTGAGTTTGATGGCAACTTATTTACATCCGAATATAGCAAGTAAAATACAAAAGCTTGTAAAAATCGGTATTCAACATCACGCGGTAATGGCGCTGATCATACAAATATCTACTTATTTTCATTTATTTAATACCACGTCGGTGTATTTATAATATTAGTATGGAATCAGCCTCGATTCTTAATAATCTTACGCTGACATGCACACTGAACATAGTGTGGGTATTAGAGTTTTAGTATTCTATAATATTATTTGTAGTTCCCTTAACCGGTTTTTATCTCACCACAGCGTTCAGTCAATAGCAGCAATATTTCACTTAAATAGCAGTTATCAACTGGACTGTTAATCTTTCCATGCTCATGCTCCTCACCCCAGCCTCACCCGAACGCCTAACGAAACTAGTCCTCTACCTAAGCTTAGTTACTACGAATCGCGGCGTCAAGATATATTTGTGGGTGAGCGTTGAGGTGAGCTTAAAACAAGTTATAGAATATTGAGACTGCATCCGTCCAGTAACAACTCATAACTATTTGGAGCAGACAGTTTGGGAGCGATAACGATAAAGCTATACAAGATACTTACCTTGTATCGCTTAGTCTACCTTGCAGAAGACCGCAGAGGGCATTAGAATACGGCTACGGTATCCCCTGCCTCGTACAAGGCGACTAAAAGGGGTCCTCGGGTTGGTACGTGGTACACAGTTGCAGTTGGGGGCTGCAATCGTAGAATAAAAAAAACCGGTCAAGTGCGAGTCTGACTCGCGCACCGAGGGTTCCGTACGACCAAGGAACTCGGTATGTACAGTAAGGGAAATGTATGCACGTACCACCGTAGAACCCTGTCGCAACTGACAGGCCGCCGTCACTCAAACTCGAGTGGTATGTCACCTTATTGCGATAGAGTTCTACGGTGGTACGTTAATACATTTCCTTTACTGTATGTCGGTTTTTCAGCGATAATTCTTTATCAAGTGAATTAATTTCGATAATTCTTTTTTTATTTGCTAGAAGGTACTTTCAGAACACTTTCATATGAATTTGAAGGAAAAAAATTAAACACAGAATTATTAAATTACAAACAAAATTAACATATGATTTTTGATGAATAAAAAAAAATTACGCTAGATAGAGGTATCGTTATACTTTTCCGGTAATATTCACGTTAATATTAATCATATATATTATTTTCAAATTTTTCGCTTGGTTAACTTCGGAGATAAGGGGGGGGAATGGTATTTTTTTCAACATTTTTCTTTATAAATCAAAATTTTACCATGGTAGAAAAAAAAAAAACTGTTTTAGAATGTATAATTCAAGCCCTTTCATATGATACCCCACTTGGCCTACTAACTAGACTTTGAATTTTTGCCCCCCCCTCTTATCCGCCCTTTTTTATACAAATTAAAAGTATATATTAAAATTTTTCATTTTCCATACACGAAGATTAGTTTTCTATACAACTATTCCAAATTTCAAATCGATAGCATTAGTAGTTCCTGAGATATTTGACTTTGTGACAGACAGACAGACGGACGGAGTCGCACCATAAGGGTTCCGTTTTTACCTTTTTGGTCCGGAACCCTAAAAAGGTAGGACCCACAGAGGCATGACGCTAGAGCGGCACTGGTGCGTTCCGTAGGAGATCCCAGAGCCGTCCGAAATGCGTCGAGGAATTAGTCGCTGCCTTTTCCTCTGATGCTGCCTTTTTCCCTGACGCTCCCTTCTCCCCTGACGCTGCTGGGTTGAGAACCTGCGCATTGTCTCATATTGTCAACTGCCAATACAGCGAATACAATGTTAGCGTCCATTGCAAGCGTCCGCGTGGGCCACTTACCATCAGACAGGCTGTGCGCTTGTTTGCCTCAATAGTGATTTAAAATATGTTGAATGCGATGGTACGTCGATGATCGTTTACGTTCACGGTCATGCGTCATGCTTGCAACGTTGACCTTTCATTGTGGTTTGGCCAGGCCAGTCGGGTTTTGTGCGATTTAATAGGTACAACTTTATACCCATCATTTTTGTTTAGTTCTATGGTTGATTGGTAAAGATAACTTGGGTGAGGCTGTAAAACCATTCATAGATAGTATTCAATTACATCCCGCCTCTATCGGACTCCCGATACCTCATCTACATGAAGCCTAGACAAAAAATCAAAATAAAATTACGTAGGTACTTAATTGGGCGAATCAATTTTTTTTCGGTCGCTATAGTTGCCATAGGTCTCCTGTGTAAGGGTGAAATCGACCAAACGTAGGCTTTTATTGTCATTTTCACCTCGATCTGCTTACGCAAGGTAGAAATTCATGTAACGTATTTTTAAACCTCTTGTATCCCATATCACCCGTTAAATTTGATGCCCGATTTTACTGTGAACGGAAATTTTACCGTTGATTGACTGGCCCGGATATCTCCGGCCCAATTTTGGCCCACTTGTGTATGTCGCTATTTGTCGCTTTCCCACCACCGCATGCGCCCCGTTTCCCGCCCCGACCAATCACGGTGCACGATTGGGCGACCTCGTGTCAAATAGAGGGGGTGTTTCATAAAGGCCCGTTATACAGAGGTAGGTGGTAAAAATACCGGAGATCGCCGGGCCCGGGTGACAACAGGTAACACTATCATTTTGCCTCCTGGCTAACGGGGCCTGCACCCCAATAATCTAAGTGACAAAGTAGTGTGAACCTTGAAGGCTCCTCTACAACGGGCCATCATGGCCGCAGTACAGGACGAAGTTATGCAGTAGAATGAGATGAAAGTATGTCTCGCCCTATAACGCGTAGTTGCGTCCTTTGATGGACCATGGTGACATAATGGTGTAGACAAGCCTTTACACTCGCCATTTTATTGATTTCTTTACCAGGATGTTAGTTAATGGATTTACAGCTACTATAAGAAGTTTTAAGTTAATTGAATGACTATTACGTATACGCTAAGCCAAATGCCATAGTTTTAATGGTCAGGATAATTAGCCCTTTCTCCGCAATTAATTAGCATTTTTTAGAAATAAGATTTCGTAATCATTGAGGTATGCCTTAATGATTTGCGTTCCATAGAATTATGAGTTACTTTAATGTACAAATTTCCCAATGTCAGTTAAAAATCAAAGTTAATTTCAAATATTTTTGTTAAGAATAGAGAAAAGCAATAAACAAATAGTGAACTCGTATCTATCATTAAAATCTATACAATTAATTCAATGACTAGCTAAATACCTAGTGGCAATATAAACAATTTACACTTATTAACAGCCAGCACACTTAATTGACAATTAGTAAACCTTTAACGGATTGACATAAGGTTTAAAAACGGTCAACAAAGTGTCTGTAAAACTACACAAGCTATACAAATTTGGATCCTATCCCACAGCTATATGTTCCAAATTAACTTGACTACACCTGTGTCGTAATTAATGTATTCTCGGTGCGCACGCGTCGTTGACACGTGTAGTCGCGTATAAGGAAACCGGGAACTTGCGACAGACCGGCCGACACGCTTTTACTGTGACGTAGGTGGAAATCACCTAGTAGTGGGCCACACAAACACGCATCCACTACTTAGTGACTGTGTGTTTAGGTTCCGTGCCTGAGAGAAACGATAGGGCTGCTTGTTTGTCACAGTAGATTTTCTCGGAAATGAATGTTATGATTATGAAATAACTTAATGTAGAGACTTGGCATAAGTGTAGCTAACAATCACGTTTGATACTATAAATAACAACAAATGCTATAGACCAGAAATATTTAATGCCACACCTCGAAAACCACAGTGCTGAGTGGCATCCATTTTGGTGTATTTCTGTAGTGCACCTAGTTATTTAGGTAAATTCATTTAATACATTCTATTTTACACCAAATAAATATATCGCTTTCTTCTTTCTTTCATCCTCCTAGCGTTATTCCCGGTTGTGGCCTAAAGTAGCCCGGGGTCCGCTTTGCCACCTAATCCCAAGATTTGGCATAGGCACTAGTTTTACGAAAGCGACTGTCATCTGACCTTCCAACCCAGAGGGAAAACTAGACCTTATTGGAATTAGATCGGTTTCCTCTCGATGTTTTCCTTCACCGAAAAGCTAACGGTAAACATTCCGTACATAAGTTTCGAAAAACTCATTGGTACGAGCCGGGATTCGAACCCACGACCGCCGCATGACAGCCGCATGCCTGAACCACTAGGCTACCGTAGTAGCTTTCTTCTTTCTTTATAAAATTAAATTAAATGTCAATGAATAAATATTTTGAAGTAGGTACGATCAGCATTTATAAAAAACTTATGTCTTGGAACAATTCAAACATTTCAGTACCTAATCAATAACATCCCAAATTGTCCACAATGATATTAGGAGCCAGACCACACTCCGAGTTGATGTCAATATTACAAACAAACATATTAATGGGACAAATCAATGTCATAGTTATCATAATCGATGCAAAACATATTGGCAACCAAATACGAGTAGGTACTGACCTTAGCCAATCATTGTTACTATGATGTATAACGCAATATGATATGGGTATATGTCGTCAAATCGCGAATGCAGCTTCGCAATTCACAAATTGGACTCAATTCGTTGGTTCCTTCTATGATTTTATCCCTGGACTAGATACACATACTCGTACCTATTTAATTGATCTTCCGATTCCGAAGAATTAGGTACTGGGAGTTCAAGAACGCGATGCAGGTGATTGTGACTGGTAATCTATGGCATGTATCACGTTCTTGAAACGCGCGTTTGTGTGGCGTCACTCCTGTCAGCTGTCAAATCTGACGTGTTCTGCATCGCGCTATCGAAGTTTCTTAAATCAGTTGCATAATAATAACATCCAAACAAGTCTCATTGGACTGCAGTCCCGAGAGATCTTCTCTATTGCCGTGTCTCCTACCTATTGTATTATATTTGTATCAATGATGTAGATATTTGTTGTTTATACGAAATTCCGTGTTTAAAAATGGCCACCAAATCGGACAGCTAACGTTTCCATTGACGCCTCGAAACTGAGGCAAGTTGCAATTGACTCAATTTTAGTGTGCCATTTTTTGAGCGCGTTTCGAACCTTTGGACTACTTTGATGCAATTCGGTCAACCCAATATACTTATGGTTGATTTTGGGCCAAGAAAAGTTGACAGATCATGTTAGAATTCGTATTCCGTCGCTTGGTAAATACCCGTAACAATATTCACCCAACAACAAAGCCGATACTGAATTTGTGAATCAGTATCAGTCCACAAAAGTGACCTTTCACAATACGATACCAAACAGACACTGCTGATAACTCGGCCAGTCCAGTCATGTCGCCCTGGTAGCCTGTTGCGAGGATTGATGCATTGTTGTGCTATTATTGTGCAGGTTAAAGTGTAAGTACTCGTAATGAATCTTGAAACCACAAAGCATTACGTCGAGTCACCGTCTGTTACAATTTAAATCTTATTTTTATACCCATTGAGCTATAATTGGAGTTATTCACTTAGTGACTTATACTCTATCTTACTAGGGAGGTCAAAGTTTGATCAAAGTTGAAACGTTGCAGAATCATGAGTAACTTTGTTATAGGTATGTACCCAAACGTTTGCCTGCAAATTCATACGCGTGAATTCCCATTTTATTTACATTCCCGATTTCATCCCTTGGGCATTGATTTTCGTTCCATCGTCCATGTTCGTTCTGCCGTTTTAGTGGCTTGAGTTGGTAACAAACAAAACATCCAAAAATCTAAAGATTAGAAGGAAGAAATTATAATACTAAGTACCTGTCGATGTAACTGGTGACCGAAGAGCTGGCGGCTTTCTCGCGCAACGCATCAGCATTGCAATTCAGCGAGGAAATGCCGCCAGCATCCTCGGTACAATGCCTCGAGGGCCTTTTTTAGATTTAACTTAGTTTTAATTTATCTTAGTTAATGTTAATTATAATCTTGTATTCACTTTTAGTAAGAACATAAAAAAGTACCAAAACGCTATAGAGTGCAAACGCGTGCGTAAGGTGTCGAAACTTGATTGATGACAAAACGACCTTATACAATTCAATTTATTATACTTACAAACACCACACCCACACCCATATTTCCCGTACGATCGTGTTTCTCGAAAAAAGTAAGCTAAACGTCACAATGTTTGACACCAATTTTTCACCTCTATTGTTCTTTTTTTTAGTTCATTTTCTCTGTTCTGAATTAGGATTGAAAGTGTCAAGTACTGGTCCTAGCATTGGTGTCAGGCACTGGACGTTTACGTTGTGCAGTAACAATCTTTCTTTTTATTTACCCCCAAAATATTATCTCGTTTCTGGTGTTGCTTTTCAACAATAATAATTAAGTATATCCATTTTGGTAGTTTCGTTTACTATTTAATTTCCGTTCCAATTGTCTCAGTATATCATGTAGCGCCCGTGTGCATTCATTACCTTAGCGCCCTCTAGCGCCCCCCCTAATAGCACTGTGGCACTAGCGCAGTTTAGCACGCGGCGCGCGCGGCGAGTGGCGCTCGTCGCCCCCTAAGACTGCTGCGCCTGTGTGCAACGCACACCCTGCACCATAGCCGAAGCCGCCTCTGGTCCTTATCGTTCACTAGCAGCCCACGCGGCTCCGCTCGCATACAGAGTAGGTACCCCGGAGGGCCGTGGGATAAAAGATCTTCCCATCTTGAGGGTCCATTCTATATTCTGGTGTAAGATTTTTTGTGATCGGATTTATAGCTCCGGAGTTTATATACCCTACGTCCGTTGAGTACTTGTGGACAATCCTGTGGGCTAATTTGCACTATGAGATCAAGCGTGAGATATAGGTAGTGTGTTGTTCACATGTTCAGCGCACTTGTCATTAACATGCACATATGTAGCATTCAGTGCACGTTTTTCACATATGTAACGTGTTTAACTGTAGCCATCTGTGTTGTCATGACGTACCTACTAAACAAACTCAGACTTCCTCAGTTTAGCTGCTCCACATGTCCACATATGAGCGGAATGATATTCAGCAGTGCCCTACCTCTCTCAAATAAAACAAAGCAGGCCTAAGAATCGGCTTAGAACAATTAAACAATGTAGACCAAACCAATGCCATCCCATTGCATCTCCTCATTATCGAAAACTATGTCAATATCGAGGCCCACCGTATCGTCTACAAGCGCACGCGCATGAGTCATGTGCTCGTGATCATTCGAGCGAGTACGAAAGGCCTCTCTCGGCATAAGGTCAAACTGCAATTCAAGACTATATGGCCGGAATAACAGTACCCTTAAATGGGAAGTAGTGGTATTAAATTAGGGGTTTTCGGTCAACGAAAATTATGGGAGTTGAAAATTAGTTTGAAAAGAGCTGTTCTTGGTTGTTTTCTGCGAAATACGCAACGATATGTAAAGTGGACGGAGTGAGCCACTGTGAAGAAGAGTGATAAGCTGATAAGGGATATCCAGTAGAAATGTGCGAACATGTCGCAGCTTTAGAATTAAACCGTCATAACTCCAAAACGTGAAATTGTGGCAAATCGAGTTTAAAGTTAGAGCAATTGGTATGATTTACTTTTGAATATATATTTTTTGTATGAAATTGTGTTAGATTGATATTTTATCATATCTATTACATAGATTATAGTGTCTATTTTTAGACTCTGTTACAAGTAAAACAATGTCAATGTGATAAAGGTAGTAAATGGAGCTTGTAAAAAAACCTTAGCGACATATGCCGTTTTATGATGAAATAAAAATTCAAAATTAGTTTTAATAATGAAACAAGTCATAAAAATACGTTATTTTATAAATTTTATGAAACTAGCTTTGTCTCTAACTCGTGTTATTGCAGTATAATACTAAATATTGTAATTATTTATGCAGGGTATCTGGGAATATCACTATTTAGCAATAGTTAATGTAAAAATATGGAAATTCAAATGAGATTAACTTTGAATACGATGCCTCAATTTTCATAATCGAGAATGAAAAGGTAAGTATATTACACTTTATCCGCGTAGCTATAAGTAGAGCTTGTATTTAATAAATGAAATAGACATGAAGTGAGTATTTATTAATTATTTTAATGACTATAAGGCACTTTTTCCTAATAATAATCTTACAAAATTCTGCTTAATCAGCCTTAATAAAATCACAATAAAGAGATCAAGATACATTCTTATCAGCTTATATTTCTTTCTTAAAATAATTATAGGTTATATAGGTTATAGGTGTACGCGGGCTGGGTTTCCGCAACTCGACGTCATAATTGCGCCTATTTTGCGTGTGGGTTGGCACTACTATTATTCGTGCCAACCCAGTTCCACCAGGAAGCCTAGCAGACCCTTTATGTTGCCGACGGCCTCCGGTAGTGACCCCGGTGTTCCGAGGTGCTTTGCCCGGTAATCTGCCACCCCAGGGCACGTCAGGATGACGTGGGCGGCTGTCTCCTCCTCTTCCATGCAGGCTCTGCAGAGAGGACTGTCTGTAACACCTAGGGTGAAAAGATGTTTGTTTAATAGTGCATGACCAGTTATGGCTCCCGTCAGGAGACGAAGTGCCGGCCTCTTTAGCTTCTTTAGCTTCCTTGACAATCCGGGGTTGATTGTCGGGAGGGCCTCCCTGGTTTGCCTGCAGGTTCCTAGGGTATGCCAATATTTTTGGTGTTCTACCTTGGTGTTTAGTCGCAGTGTGTTCCGCAGCCATGCTATGGGTAGAGGAATTGTGGGTTCCGGTCCTACGGCTCTAGACTCTGAACCTTCCCTAGCCAGTGCATCCGCTGCGTCGTTACCGCGTGAGTTGCTGTGTCCTTTGATCCATTGCAGGGTTATGTCGCCGTTATTACATACCTCTGATAGGATGTTGTGGCACTCGTGTATTAGCCCAGAAGTCGTCGCGTGACCTTGTAGGGCTTGCAGTACAGATCGACTGTCGGAAAGTATGCGGATGGGATATCCCCTTACCTCCCTGGAGGCGATTGCGTGAGCAGCCATTATTATACCCATACACTCTGCCTGGAAGACTGTGCTGTGGGCCCCTAATGGTGTCGAGATGCGTATGTTTAGGTCCTCCGAG
Organism: Epinotia nisella; assembly: GCA_932294315.1. Classification (NCBI taxonomy): domain Eukaryota; kingdom Metazoa; phylum Arthropoda; class Insecta; order Lepidoptera; family Tortricidae; genus Epinotia; species Epinotia nisella. The sequence continues at coordinate 18,452,422 of OW028686.1, forward strand.
AATACACCTGATCCGGTGCCTGACCTTGTCTTGGACCCGTCCGTGAAGATTCTTAACTCTCTGGGGTTAAGTCCTTCCTGGGGGGTTTCGTATATAGTTCGACTTTGTACTTTTTGTCAAAGACGAACTGTCTTGGGATGATGTCGGTTGATGCCTCTATAAGGGGTTCCCTACCTACAGCCTCGTAGAGTATTTCGGTATGAGGAACCCTGGGCGGTCTCCAGAGATGCTGTTTTTTGAGGCGTATGGCTGACGCCTGCGCCTCCCGCCTGATGAAGATGTGTAGCGGCGGAATGTCCATGATGATTTCCAGGGCTGCAGTCGGTGTAGTCCTCATACAGCCACTAGCCGCCATGCAGGCCAGTCTCTGGAGGCGTTGCAGTTTAGCTTCGACCGTGGTTAGTGTGGTACGGGGCCACCACACCACAGCGCCGTAGCTTACTATTGGTCGAATTATTGCCTGGTAAAGCCATAGAGTGATCTTGGGGTTTAGCCCCCAAGTCCTACCTACCATTCTACGGCATTGCCAGAAGGCGACTGTAGCTTTCTGAAATTTGTTGTCTAGGTGACTGCTCCAATTAAGTTTGGCATCGAGTGTTACACCCAAATACTTTACCTCTGTTGACAGTTGGAGTTCTGTATTGAACAGTCTGGGTAGTCGGTAGGTACCCAGGTTCCGTTTGTTGGTGAACATTACTAGCTCGGTCTTCCTTGGGTTGACTGTTAGTTCATTGTCGTTGCACCAGCGTTCCACTATGGCGATTGCGGAGCGGGTCACATCACACACTGTACCTGCGTGGATACCGCTAGTGAGTATCGCTATGTTGTCAGCATACCCGATGGTGTAGTGATGACTGTTGTTTAGCTTGGTGATTAGGTCGTTAACCACCATGTTCCAGAGTAGTGGTGAGAGGACGCCTCCCTGTGGGAAAAATGGCTTTCATAGCTAATATTTTAAAGAAATAAACAGAAATAATTCTCAAAAACGGCGTGTTGTTGTCGAGAGAAACTACTTAACTCGAAATAAATAATAGTGTTCTACCGTTCCTTTTACAATAAAGCGTGTCATCTAGAAATACTACTCTAAATGTGTATTTTTGCTAGTACTAAACTGATTTATATCTAAATAGTTCAAAATATTTCGATGAGTATTATTACTTAAACGACATAACCCGAATTGCATCACTTACTTTCTTCAAACATTTTGCTCTAAAGTGAATCAACTCGAAATATGCCTATCTTGTAATGAAAGAACTCAAACAAACATACCTTATATTTTATACAGCACAGCGATATCTCGTAATGTGCCCGAACAGCGACGTCCTGCTTATTTGCTTGTCGGATCATAACTGAAGTTAGCCACTTTAGCACACATTGAAACGCGTGATTTGAGAAAAAGTGAAACGCACTAAATCATGCTATCTCTCTTGTTTACGTTAGTTTCGCGGGTCTGAGAAAGAGACCGGGTAAAGCTATCAGAATTAAAGCGTTTTAACACAAAAACTCAATTTTCGGCAATTTTGAGTTATGACGGTTTAATTCTAAAGCTGCGATGTGTTTTCATATACTTAGTTAATACGTCGCATGCTTGAAAGCTAGGTGTCAAGTATATGAAAACATAGCTTAGCACATCTCTGGTGGTGAAATCCAGCAGAGATGTGCTAAGCTGCCTTAAACCATATTTTTGTTTATATGAGCTGATACGGGTTTCATGTTAAAATTTTAAAAGTAAACATTTTGTAGAAAGTAAGAAAGCATCCATGAGAGTAGAAGCGTACAATTTGATAGTTACTGTAATGGCATTTCACCAATTTTGCAGCGAACAACAAGAAATTATTGACCGATGAACTTATCAAAAATAAACGATTAGCTACAGAAATAAAATATGATTGCTTCAATAACAGAGTTGCATAAGAATGATTTTATGATTTATAAAAGCAAAAAAGGCAAGCCATCGCTTTTAGAAGAGGTGTCGCAAAGGCAGACGCAGCCACGTGAATCGAAGCAGATGTAGAGGTATCTAAATGGACGAGGAACTTCAACACTATTGGCAAGAAAATTACCCCCTGATTACAACTTAACAAACCTCCGACTAGTAAAATATATTTTGTCTCTTTAATACAGTCAAGTTCATAAATATGTTCCCAAAGGTTCAATAATATCTGAGCAACCTTATGCCCTTGAAAATAAAGTCGTGTTCACATATTTTTTATCACTTTGTCCGTGCACATATTTTTGAACACGACTGTACAAGCACAAATGACAAATAGGTACACAGGTGAAGAGAAACGAAATTTCACCGAATTTTAGATGAAATAGAATTTATGATCGTTTACGAATAAGGCCAGTAGAGTGTGTAAATTCCTATTTCATTTAAAAGCAACGAAAATGAATACAATAGGTTAGTTTCCTATTTTCTTCACGACGTCATTCTAACCAAGAAATTATAAAAAACCGGACAAGTGCGAGTTCAAGCATCAGGTGCTCCATACGAAATACACAAAAATATTGAGAATTTTCCCGTTACTTTGAATACTCAAACTTCTTATAGGTTTTCCTGTAATCTTTAGGCAAGGAACTATGTTCCATATTTTTATTTAGAATAATAGTAGTTTCGGAGATAAGGGGAGGGATGGTCAATTTTCGTCTTTTTTCCTTAATTACTTCAAATCTGTTTTTGTTAAAATTATTTAAAAAAATATCTGAGATCCCTTTCATTTGATATGTCACACAACACAATACAGTTTCCGAAACTTTTTTTTTTAATTTTCCAGTTTACCCCCCAAAAGTGGCCCCCTTGTTCAGAATTCATTAATTTACATTTCGCGTCCATCTTTGGGTCACTAATTTACATATGTTTACCTTTCAACTCAATCGGTCCAGTAATTTTGGAGCAAATCGGCTGCGACAGACGGACAGACAGACGCACGAGTGATCCTGGAAGGGTTCCGTTTTTTTTCCTTTTGAGGTACGGAACCCTAAAAATTAGAGTCTAAATCGTATAAAATGCTGTCGAGCATTAAAAACGGTCTACTTAAGTACCTACTACAAAGTACTGTGTAGTAGAACTGTACGTAATAGCACCTTGAGCAAACGCAGTTTTTTGCTTCATTACCCCAATTTCCGTTTTACTTAATAATTAATCAAGTTGGAGTCGCACTTGGCAGTTTTTGCAAGTTCACTGATTCAACAGAAATCAATGATGGGCAATCAATCGAGGGGTGACGCAAAAACACAGCCAAGTCCGTAGTGTCCGTACCCCGTGAAGGCAACGTTGCATGAACGCATTTTTTTCTAAATATTTATGATTATCTCGTGATGGATGATTTTTTGCACAAAAACATCAATTTTTTTACGGTTTTTCTGCACATTGCAAACGGAAACAGCAATTATTGAAAAAGTACGTAACTATGTGGCTGTATTGATGAACTCCGTGTTTTTGCTTTTATTGCAAGGAAACAATGCAACATTGTAACCAACTTTTTTCAATAGTGGAAGTTGTCAGTTTAAAACGGACGTTAAAGGCCATGCCAGGATAAGCTAAGTATAGGTTTAAAACCTCTTTAGAGAAACGTGCATGTGCATAACGAAAACTGGCCATTTATGAAGAAAAAAAATATATACTATTACTATACCTACCAATATGTTGCTTCTGTGCTGCGGTCCTTCGGATTTTATTTTAAAATCACCTAGTTCTACCACAGACAATAAATATTAAATGAATATATTTATGTTGTAGTGTAGCTTACTAGCTTATTATAGAGCCGAGCGTTCGTTGGTGAAACTTGGAGGTGAAAGTACTTAAAAAAAAACTAAAAAAATTAATTGTATTTATATCCTATAGTAAAAAAATATTGAAGAAAGATCATATATCTTTTTTTTTAAAGAAACCATGAAGTTTGGGTGGCTGAAATTGATATTTGTTACTAATGTAGAGCCACATCCATAAAAATTACAAGCCCAAACTCGCTGAGGCAGATTCGCTGAGCTTATCCTGGCATGGCCTTTGATTTATTAGTCGGGCATCCACTCAGTAATTGTATTTGATGGTACATAAATATGCAAGCAAGCATTTAAAGTATCAGTAGAAAAACTCGAATTGACATCAAAACAACTCGTTAGATTGGTTGGCTTCTTAATTCATTTTCCAATTTCGTCTCTATGGTTACGTATCTTGTCAGCTTTACTTTATAAAACAATAAATAAAATAAAAATCATTTAATTCGAGTATCACTGACCCATAAGAATACATTGTCATACATTTAATTTAATATTAAATATAAAATCTAAACTAAATACAATTTAAAATGTATTACAGAAACTTATGAGTTTTATGACAATTTTAGGTATCACAAGTGGAACTACCTAAATTTTATTGAGTAGTCTTCAACGATGCGTAAAAGTTAGCTATTCAGTTAAAAAAAGAAAGACTGCTTCATTATTTGTCAATTTCTTCGTTCTAGGAAACGCAGTTAAAATTTCAAATTTTTTAAAGCGAATAGTGTTTGGTTATTATTATTTATTAAATTCAAATAACGAGGCGTTTAATACCTGCTATGTGTAAATAATTAGTAGGAGCTGTCAGTTAAAACAGCTGGCAGAAACAATTGAAGTCTTCATTAATAATTCTTTTGTCCATTTTTACGTAGCGTGGTACGAAATCTGAATTTGCATTGTAGAATTTTTTATGTCGTTATAAATTACTGTTAATTAGGTTATACCTACCTATATATTCATTAATTCTGTAATACATAACAATTTACTTAACACTAGTATTTATAGTTGGCATGTAATAAATGTGTAATGAATATTTATTTGTCTAATAACAAAAGGAAACATTGTTTAATATATTAAAAAAAAACTGTTTTTGTACCTAGTTTAAAATAGCTTGTTACGGAACACTAAAATGGGTTCCTTGTTCCTTGTTAGTGAATTTTCCAGTTACACAGTAGCATTGCAACTGAGTTAATTATAAGGGGTAACTTTTTTTGTTGTTATTCTGTCCCGGTAAGCCAAGTGACAGAGTTTCTTCGAAAAAAATACTATAAACTGGACTCCTATCATGCTAAGGAGATGCCCTACTATGGAATAGTTTTACCAATATACCAAAAACACGTGTTTCGTAGATTTAAATTGCATAAAATCATAGTTTTAAAGAGTGACCCAGGAGACGTAACCATGGCAACGAGCAACAAAAAATAGTTGATTGGCCCATATACCTATTGTCCAATCACGTTTTCGGAAACTGCTCTAACGATTTCAATGAAATTTGGAATATGGGCAAACGCCCATATTCCAAATTTCATTGAAATCGTTAGAGCAAGAGAGGAGCATAAACATGGGGGCGAGAAATCGTTCTAGCTAGGTCTCATGTCTGGGAAAATTCGTTTTCCGTATTTTCACCCGAGTGTAGCTCGGTCGGACATAACCTAAAATGCGGTTTAAATCTACCTCTTCCTCTCCTACCTTACCTATCTCCTCTCGTGTTAAATACTCCAAAAAAAATAGAAGTCAGTGAACAAGTTCACTATTGACCGCCGCGGCCAGGCCGCGCCAGTCAATAGTGAACTTGTCATTAGCTGTCAAATTTACTATGTACCGCCACCGCCGGCCGCGCCAGTGTGATGCAGGCAGCAGGCAATTTTTTGACATCAAAAAATTGCTTGTAAAATAGTGACCTTGAAGTTAAGATATACCTGAGGCTCAAACGCTCTGGGACGGATACGGGACTAGGCATACGAAGGGTTAAGGGGGTAAAGTTCTATCGGTCACAGAAAGGAAAAATTACAAGCTATACCCATATATGACACAAAAACGTTGTACTGGTACTGTATTGGTAATTAACGGGCCGCGTGCTCCTGCATGAATCATGCTCAGTTCAGTGGGTCAGGATGTGAACCGGTTACGATGCTGTACGACTTACTTGTACACCCACGTCAATGCCCATGCGATGTGCGCTATATGTATTGGTACCTGATCTTCATTTACATTCGGACTTACGGAAAATAATGAGCCTGGAACTGGTAAGACAGATGTGGAACAGTAGGTACATTGTACCATTTGCGCCACGAGGTTGTTAAGTCGTTTTTTATAAAAAATCATACCATCCGTGTCGCACACAATGTTTTTCATCACATTTGCGAGGAAATAAATACATCTGAACCAAAAATTATGAGTAGATCCGTTCATAGATCGCGTGGTGACCAAGGAATTGAGTCATTTAAATGTAAAATAAAACTGTTCTACCCTGTTAGTACTGTCGTCATAATCATCATATCAGCCGAAAAAAGTCCACTGCTGGACAAAGGCCTTTACCAGGTCATCAATCCACCTTGTGGGGCGCCTACCCACGCCGCGCCTTCCAGTACGTGGTCGCCACTGTTGGTACTGTAGATTTACAGAAGAGATTCAAGAGATACTTACGCATTGACGCGATGTATGAAACACTAACGTATAAAAATACTTCAGTGTTTCATACAACACGTGACAATAGAAAAAGACAAATTACAAACGATTGTTAACAGGCTTGTCATTTTAACTGCGATAATTCGAAGGTTAGACGCAATTTGTGAGAGAATGCAATACTTGGCATAATTATGACCCGATTGTGTGTAAAACGTAGCAAAACTTGAAGATTTTATTTGGAGAACGGCTTTTTTTACTAAATTACATACAACCCTTTATAAAAATACCACTATAGACATTTTTGCCAGTGGTAGAAGGAATAGTTTAATCTTTAATACGGCCTATTTCTATTAGTAGTAAACGTTTTTAGTTGGTTTAGTTTTTAGGAAAGATTTTATGTTATTTAGTGGGCTGTTGGAAACAAGTCTGCCACGTCTTCACATTTTTTGTGTTAATAGTTTTGTGTACAAATGGTATAATATTAAATGAGCGACTTTTTGCAGAGATACAAATGCGCGACTGGTATGCTATGGTTAGCCATAGATCACCTGTCGAAACTCGAAACTGCATAGAGTTTTTAGTCTGTCTAATGAAAGCTGAACCCACTAGATTCCATCACGCGGCAACACTAACACGCATACATTTTGACCAAAAGTGTTGCCGCGTGATTGAATCTAGTGGGTTAAGCTTCCTAGAGCATACATAACTGGAGTAGCCTTATGTCGTATTTGCGTACAAAAAAGTCTGCCGAATTTTGCGGGGGCGCGGGGAGCATCTAAATAGGATATTGAAACTCCATTATTATATGAAAAGCTTGAAATGGTTGAAAGTTTATAATATCAAGTGCTAACAGCAACTTGCGGGCATTTTTATGATCAGTGTTCTCTTGCGAGGCGAATTTGTGATCGATTGTGAAATTGTCTTGATTTTTTGCACATTGTGCAAGGTTTTTTACAGAAAGGCTACTGCAGTTATGTATGCTCTAAGCTACTGATAGTTCAGCTTTCATTAGACACTCTATCGCAGTACAAAGGCGCAGTGTGTATAACCGCCTCTTATATCACAAGTTTCGTCAATGTCAGTAAGTTATCATGAAGTTTGACTGCAGGATTGTTACCGTAATAAGGCGCATTGCCTTGATACTGTTTACACAATGCCACCGTCTGGGAACGGCTACTTTTTGTTCATAATCGCTCTTCGCCATCCAAAAAGTCGCACGACAATGAATCTGCCATTCGAATTCCAATTGTATTCCAATTACGAAAAGTGCCTTACCAATTGGCAAGAGCGAGACTATCATTGGTGACCTGTATGTATGCTGCTAAATGCCGATCTTTTTAATAATGGACTATAAAAAGATGTCCGTTTAGTTTTTTCACTGTCATTGTACCTTTATTGAGCAGTGATTGTTGATTGTCTACTTTTAAATTTTCCCAGAAATTTATTAGATACATTTAGAGTCATGAATAGTTTATTTTAAGTCAAAGTTAAAAATATGTACAAGCATTCTTGTTTATTCGTCAATTGGATAAAATGTATGTTGATAAGCGGAAGTCTTCGAGTCGAGGATATATTAATTTTTACTATGTAAAAAGGCAGTAGTAAAACATACAAGCAACTTGTTTAAGGACCGTGTGTTTATATTGTCTTACATTGTCTTGATTGTCTTTCTCCGACATGTCTGGCCATGATTGCTCATTGCGGTGAAGGATACGGGTAATACGGGTTATAGCGAAAGGATCTCTATTTAAATTATACCTATTACCACTGGCTTACCTCAACTAGGATCACGCGGAATGATGGAGATTAAGGTTTTTTGTGATAGGTAACAATTTCTATGAATCTATATTTTTCCTGGCTTTAAATACAAGGTGATCGGAAGTAAATAATTTTCTAGCGTGTTCCTGACCATGTTTTGAAAATAAAAAGTCATAAAGTAAGCTGGTACCAGCTCAGGTTTTTTTGTACCTATGTATTTTCTAGTGTTTTTTTTCTCTTCTTCAATAACAAAACGTTGCCAGCTCGTCCTAAGGCATAACTTTACTAGAAAAGCGAAAATGTAAGGGGTTAAGTTAAAAATCACAAATATCTACTAAACTAAAAGCAATTTAAACTCTGGCAAAACTTGCCAAGATGTCATGGTTATCTGTTACCCAGGGACCGGAACCGGTTACCCCAATCAGGGTTTTCCATAGGCTAATTTTAGAAGTTGTTTTTAAAACCCTATCCATAATGGTAACATTGGTAACCTTACTGATAGGGTAACCCTATTGTTATGGTAAGCATATCGGATGTGGTATTAGTATTCAAGAATCAAAGAGATTTTTTGGTGATGCAAATTCGAACAAAAGATAAATTTGGACCTTAAACTGGTATTTTCACCAAGCGTTGACCAATATAATTTCATCACTCGTAAGGAATACTTCATAAACGGTGACTTTCAAGTCCAAACTCGAACCCTACTCTCCAGTCGCCCAAAAATATATCGAAAATAAGTCCAAGTCACTTTATAAAAAAAATACAGTATTGGACCTAGGTTCATTTAACATTTTTACTCGTTACTGCCTCTGTAAAATTGTTTGGATTCCTCCCGAACAACTTGTCATCATTTTGGTCATCTTCTATTTGGGAACGTCTACATATGATTTCTTCTGGATACTTCATCGATTCTTACATTGGTTTAAGATCCTTATGCAACTCTTTTCACGATTGCCATTATGCTATTAATATTAAAAGATGGCCGATTGACTTTAAATCAGTCGGATCGAAGAGTGCGTGTTAATTGCCAGGTTTTATAAAGGTGTTTTTCAATGTAATGCCAATCCTAAGGCAGCGCGATAAGCAGCGGTGAAAGAGAAAACTTAGAAACTAAAATTGCTGCAGTCGTATCAGTGTAATGACATTTTCTCTAACTCATTTGCAGCCTCGTGTGTGGTGATACATTTTCTAAGGCTGTTTAATCCTGGTAATCTTTTATGTTAACCCTAACAATTTTCACTCTTGATTTTGTTCTAAACGCGACTTTTAACTCGACTAGTTTTAAATGCAACACTTGCAACCTCCTTATTCAAGAGTAGACTCATTTCAGATTTTGACTCAACTGGTTCTGTTAGGTTTAATAGGTACTTCTGTCATTTGCATCAATAATTCTGCTCTCAATACTTAGCGATTCATACTTTTCTGCCGTGTTTGACGTGACGCGACAGAACTCATCTAATGCGACCTGACGTGACGACTCTTTTTGTGTCAGCCGTCAGGCCCCTATTTCTTCACCAACTTGATAATTGTCACCTGACAACGACAATTCTCCGTGCATTGCTGGTTCCAAAAGTAACCTAGCGACAACCTTAACTTCTAGAACAAGCAATGTACAGCGAATTGTCATTGTCAGGTGACAATTGTCAAGTTGGTGGAATAGGGGCCTGAGGACATCAGAGAACAACACGTCAGATAAGCATGAATCCGGCTTTGAGTTTCGAGACAAATAGTTTCAATGGATTTTGGAGAACATTTTAGTTTTAATCGATTTGTTGAGCGTGGTCGATGTGGGTGCAACCCACACGCGTAGTTTCTCGTATTTGTACGGTGTGACTCATTAACACCCGTTAAAAAATCCTAACAGTAAAAGAACATTTTTGAGGTGGGATGTGAATGAGTCTAACAACACCACAATTAATTGGTCATTGGTATTTTTTTTATTGGCGATTGGTAGACTTTTTGCATTGATGTCAATAATAGTAAAATTAACAAAACTCGTGTACCTATATGCATTTAAAAAGAATCATCAGTGATGAAGATATTGCTGGGTACCTAATTATACCTACTTACATAAGTGTACTGACGAGCATAGTACATACCTCTCTCTTCCTGTCGTCAATACTGTATTAATTGACAACAGTAAAATGAATTGTTTTCACATTTACCAACAAACAAAACTTAGTTTCCTAATAACAGTGAAAAACAACAGAAAACTATGACGTCGGTGAAGTCACTCGTCTTTTTTTCTTGATACTTGATTCTGACACAAACAGATCGTTTTTGACGTTTCATAAAAAAACCGGCCAAGTGCGAGTCGGACTCCGTTATACCAGTATCTATAAAAACGGCAAAAAAACCACGTTTGTTGTATGGGAGACCCCTTAAATAATTATTTTATTTTGTTTTTTAGTATTTGTTGTCATAGCGGAACAGAAATACATCATCTGTGATAATTTCAACTGTTTAACTGTCACGGTTCATGAGATACAGCCTGGTGACAGACGGACAGACGGACAGCGAAGTCTTAGTACCTAATAGTTTCCCGTTTTTACCCTTTGGGTATAGGACCCTAAGAAGATGCCGATTTGACGATTAAACATCGTATTTAAGAGATTACATCGTGGACGCGGGCTTAGGAGATTCATTACACAAATTGCAGCAATCATTGTTGCTTACGTCGTTAGACAGAGTAGTCTGTGATGTCACACAATACAAATCGTGTATTGACAGTTTCATGCGAGCATTGTAATTTGATACGACTTAAAGAAATGTCTCATGGGAAGGTGATTTCTTAGCAATTAAATCATAGATAATAACTCGTATTGTTGTGTTCTCATATAGGTACCTAGTTAACAACAAAGGGACCATAAATATGCAAAAGATAGATCGTATTTAAATTGGGTGTCGTAGCATGTGACATAAAGGTAGCGATAAACCGTGATTTGTTAGACGTAATATGTATTTAATTATTACTTTACACGGGTGTAACACGATATTTATTAATCTTTATTTCTGACGATTTTTTATTTATTTATTTATTACAGCGGTGTTTACATAAAAAATCAAATTACATCGCTCCACAAAACGAATTATTTCGTTTGACTGTGGAGTCTGGTTTCAGTCTCAAAATAATGCTTAATTACTAATAAATTATCATAGTATAACTCAACATTCAGGTTAAATCATGGATGGTTCATAAAGGGTGAATGTACCCTTTATGCCATCCATGAGGTACTTTCATAGGCGATATTTAAACCTAGATTTTTTTAGATTCACAGCAGACAATGTCCGCACGGGTTGCCGTGGTCTCAGACGACTACCCACCCATGCGCTTGTGGCAACCACAGTTGCCAATTTCGCAGACCCCTAAACTGATTGCGGCAACTGTGGTTGCCAAGTGAAGTATGGAATGGAGGGAAGGGAAACAGCGTCGATTAACCTAATTATTGTCGTGTCCAAAATGTAAACAGCGTCGATTAACCTAATTATTGTCGTGTCCAAAATGTAAACAGCGTCGATTTACCTGATTATGTCGTGTCCAAAATTTAAACAGCGTCGATTAACCTAATTATTGTAGTGTCCAAAATGTAAACAGCGTCGATTAACCTAATTATTGTTGTGTCCAAAATGTAAACAGCGTGGATAAAACTCGTGCTAACACCCAGCACCCTGTACACGCGGCATCCACCCGTAACCATTTTTGTTTACAATGCTAATTCGCTAGTAAATCACATGTTGAATTCGTCTCAAATACTAAAGAAAGAAAGCCATATATAGCTATAAATATGCATGGCTGATTTCTCTCAACGCACGCTAGTCGCAAGAAGCGGTGGAATTGTATAATGTTTTTTTATTCTAGATACTTGCGATTAATCGGCTGCGATGATTAGTTGGGGTCAGTTCGATGCGTTATGCAAGCTTAGCCTTGCTGAGAAAAATGATTGCGTGCGAATTGTCTATAGTCTATAGTTTCCACGACAGCGTGAACTCAGGATCCGTAAAGGATGCCGAGAGTGAAGGATAGGAAATAATGAGAAAGGAGAAATTTTATCATCATCATCATCATTCATATCAGCTGAAAGACGTCCACTGCTGGAGCCGTAGCATGGTTGGCCTTATCACGCGACAAGTGACAAGATAAGAGCGTCGTCTCGTTCTATCGAACGGTGTCAGCCAGTGACGCACGCTCTATCCTATCACCTATCGCGTGACAAGGCCATCCATGCTACGGGGCCAGGACATAGGCCTCCCCCAAAGAATGCCAAAGTGACCGGCCCTGCGCCACCCGCATCCAGCAGACTCCCGCGACCTTTACCAGGTCATCAGTCCACCTTGTGGGGGCCTACCCACGGCGGTCACACTACCTCTAAAGACGTTATATATATTTTTAGCCTGTAGATTACTCGTAGGTAATAGTTTTAGTTAATTTAATTTAGTTTTAGGTAGTTCTAATTTAACATTTGTAAACATTTATTATTATAATAAAATTTTACCCGTAGGTACGTAATATTTGAATTTATAAAAAAATACAGACTTTTTAGATGTAACATCTTTCTTGTGAAATAAATAAAAACTAGGACAATCCAGCTCATCTGCACAAATTTTAAGTGATGAATATGCATTTAGTTATATCACTCGACGTAACCGATTTAAATGTGATTCTTTACGAAGATTAGCTGTTTTGGTATTTGACGGACCAAATCGAATTGGTCAATTATATTTGGGCCTCAGTTTGCTATTTTTGGTTCCGTTTGTATAATTTATTTTCTGTAGATAATGCGGATTATCTATCATAAAACGAGTAGGTAGGTAAGTAGTAAAAAATACGTTTTGATCTGTGAATTCTATTGACAATATTAACATGGAATACCATTACATTAACTACTCCATTCTTTCACGAACGAATTCTGTCTCTGTGGACTCTTGCTAACTATGATATACAATATTTTCTAAGTAATCGCAGTAAATGAACAGTTTAAACTATTTAAACCACATTTCCTTGCAAAAACTCCCGAACTGACTCACACTAAGGGCCTATGCAGACTGCGTTTGTGACAATTTACACGTACATTACATTACATTTGACAAAAAACGAGCGACGACGGCGCGTTTAAAAAACGCTGTCTGCAACTGCATAGGCCTTAATTGTTTGCGTTTAGGTACTATAGATAGATAATAAGAACCATAATTACCAAACCCACACGTAATCCCCGAGGAAAGTACAATCACAACAATTCATTAGTGTCATCGCGATTCGTCAAGCAAAAGTAATTTTCAAGTAAAAAATATGAATGGTCCGCAGTGACAAACAGCTCGCGTGAGCGTGTCGCGCCCAATAGCTCACGTGCGTTTATTTGGTGAAATGTTGACAATTTTTTTTATAATTAACCGTATGATGATTAACATTAACTAAATTAAATTAAAACTAAGTTAAATCTAAAAAAAGCCTTTGAGGCATTGTACTGAGGATGCTGGCGGCATTTCCTCGCTGAATTGCAATGCTGATGCGTTGCGCGAAAAAGCCGCCAAGCTCTTCGGTCACCAGTTACATCAACCAGACGTTTCGCAATTTCTGCAAATAACTTATGCGCACTGGGACCCCACAGACCGAGGGTTTCGACGCCAAGGGGTACAATACAAAGTCGTACTCTCTGCCGTGGCCTCTATATTTATTACTTTCAGATTTTCGGCGTTTTCCGCCGCTGCACCCGCTTTAGAAGTAGTCCGTTGGAGGTGAGACGGTGCCAGTGTGTCTACACATGTACCTAGCGTCCCACACAACACACAAAGCATCCGTCCCAACCTCCACGGAACCAGAGACACACCATCAGGTCTTTTGCCCAGGCGGCTTAAGAAGAGCAGGCACATTGATGCTGGCAAGAGACCGGAGGATTATGTCATTAAGTGTCGCATGTATTGAATAGCGGCCTGCACTTTTTTGACAAAAAAGTCCGTGGTGACCCAGTCGGTCCACGTCCGTGCCACAAGGGCATATGTGTATAACGTGACCCCAAGCCGCAGATCAGTCGCCAGACGATGGGAGGTCGGATCCAGAAAGGTACCGGTATTTGGAGAGGGATGGGCATGTAGCCAGTGACCGGTCCCTCTGGCTCCGACCGCCAAAAGTCTTGCGCGATCTGGGCCTGAACTGCGGCTCAGAATCGATTTGTAAGTTAAATCGCAATAAAAAGTGTATTATTTGAAAATCTTGTTAAAAAGCTTTGCATATGCTGAAGTGGTTAAGGCGACGGTAACCCTCGAAGTTTTGTGTCGCGCGCTCGCTAGTGGTAGTATGTAGATGTAGTTGTATAGTGTGGCCGGCCGGTTTAGAATTGTAATTTGTAGAATCAAGAAACGGGTCATGGAGTCCAATTCACGACGAAGTTACAATTGTACAAGACTAACTAAACTAGCAAGACTAGTCTTCAAGGTCAGACGTTACTGGTCAGTAGGCACAAATTTAGACTTCTAAATTCGTGGCGTCCATGCCATTTTTTTGGTACTTTATATGACTAAGTGAGGCACTAAGTGACGTTATGTTTACCCGTCCAATTCAACAACCAAATCATGAATTTGAGGAAATAGAAATTAATGTTCTAATAAAAGAGAAAAATATGAAAAATATTTTATTAGAGTTTATTAAAAATATATATAAAATAGAAATAGATTTCATGAAGAATTAAAAATTCATTATTTATATTTTAGTGTATGATGCATTTTTGATGTTATTAGATATAGTTTAATTCTATAAAATATAATAAAGGTAGATTTCTACATGATTTATCCTATCAGAATAATCATAAAGATGTGGAAGTATTTATGCGTAATCTCTTCAAATGACTTGTATGGCTTCCATGCCTTTAACTCGTATATACCCTGAGAGAGCGGAAACGGCGGAATACGTTCAATGCATTTTTCCGATGTATCGTAGTTTTATTATTGTGTTAAGTATATGTTTAGCTAAACGTAATAACTTAAATTTTAAGTTCATTTATGATAATTAGATTATTTGCTTAGGTAATGTAACACATTATTTTTGGTTACTGCAGATTTTTTTTTTTTGGTTTGAAATAATTTAGAATATTTTGTGATAATTTGATGGTATACTCTAGTACTAGTACATATAGTGACACGGTGTTACAAATGTTAGTGAATCCACCCGATTATAATCCTTGAAACAAGTGTTGCAAGTATGGCTTCCAAAACCTCGTCATGTCAAGAGCGGAAGTGTCGGAAACGACCATGGCCGTGGCTTGCGTATGCGCACTGCCACACGTTTCCTTCATGCTAATTAAGTATGCGAATACAATGCAGAAAGTGCCGCAGGCGCACTGGCGCAGGTACTTTGCTCTGCTCCTAAGCATGAGTTCGTGGTCCTTGTTTCGGCATAAAGTTTTCGAGTACTTCATAGTAGGAGATACGTTTTATTTAAGGAATATTTGTTATTTGATATTGTACAAGATTATTGAAGAGGTCAGTAACATGAATACTGACAAAATCCAACAGGGGCCTGGGTAAAACTCGGAATTTAAAATCCCGGTACTTTTTCCAGGATTTTTTATGAAATGCAAGGCTATGGACAAGATGCAAAAGATTTAGAGGAATCGCAACATCATCAAAGCCACAAAGACCCGGCTCGTCAGAGCTCTGATTTTTCCAATCTTTCTGTATGCTGCGGAAACGCGGTACTTGAGTGAGAGCTTGAAGAAGATCGACGCATTGAAAATATGGTGCTGGAGAAGAATTTTGGCAGTATCGTGGACCGAATTTCGGACCAACAAATCCATATTGGAGGAGTTGAACATCAGGCAGCGCCTTTCCTCCACCGTGCAGTCCCTCATTCTGAATTTCTTCGGCCACGTATAACGGCGAGGCAGGGCAGGATTGAGGGCACAAGAGCGCGCGGCAGATCACCTATGACATGGACTGACCAAATCAGGGCCGCGGTAGACGCACCCCTACATATGTGCACAAGGAAGGCTTTGAGAGACGAATGGCGACGGATTGTCAAGCTTGCCACTAAAGCGACATGACGATCACGACCACTCTGCCAAGAGTGAAGCGACTAAGAAGAATATAAATACAACATATATACAAGAATATAGTTTTTTTACAAATGTAAGTTTTTTACAAAAAAAATTGCTTACTATATGCGTCAGAAACAAAAGTAACGAAATGGCTTACTAGCACGAACTTATGGCCCGTAGAAAAAAAATCCAACAACCTACACAAGTCATTTATAAAATGTTTAAAAACAATCCCAAGTCACTCGCATTCGGCTTTGTGTTGCCGCCGCCGTTTTTAGACTAGACCTGACATAGACGGAACCTGAAATCTTTCACGAATAAGGTCTCTCTTCCTAGCTTTGTATCCAATATGGTGGTAGGATCATATGTCTGTGTTAATCGTCTCCACTTCGCTCTGTCCTCGACACCGTCTTCAGATGCTTGACATTGTATCGTGTCTTTTGTCCCGACATCTGTCCACCTTGTTTTGGCTCTTCGACCGGGGATGGCACTGTTAAATTCATTAGCGAAATAAGACTAATAGAAAATAACGAAAAATTGGTTGTGTATAAAGTCGGTTAACGGGCGATAATTTTACATGATGTCGTCGTCATAAGAAAACATTGTGCTGCATTTGTTTGTGCATCTAATCTTGTTTCCCCATTCTAACTTTGGACCCCCATTTCACTCCCTTATAGGGTGAATTTTGAAAAATCTTTTCTTAGTGCACCCCTAGACCTTATAAGGAACCTACGTGCGTGGAATCTCTAGAACCAGTGGTTTGGGCTGTGCGTTGATATGTCAGTCAGCCAACGAACGGAACGGGACAATGAGCCACACTTTCGTGCGAGCTGCCGGTGTTCATCGATTTATAAGACGTTATCACGTCAAAAATATAAAATGGCCCCTAAGGTCCGTAAATGAAACTTGGTTTCTCATTGCATGGAGTTCTAAAAATAACTTTATATGCCTCCTGATATGTGTATTCGCATCTCGGCAATTTCTTGCAAAACTGCAATCTGCGCGACGTTCATTCAGAGTTTCATCATTGCTGTCCAATATATCTTTCCTCTTGGTCGCATATATCATGCTTATTAAAGAAGGGTCTTCGTTAACTGGCGTGATGATTGAGCCAGTAACGAGCTAACCGGCGTCCGAGAGGTAGTGTTTATTTTTATTTATGCCAGAGATACTTATAGGTAATTTACTTAGTGTCAGGCAGATGATAGCCGTGCTGGTCTCGCGTAGAAATCTGCTCTTCTTTATGACCGCTAGGAGGAGGAACTCGTAAAGGCTTAGGTAGGTATGTCAGGTAGCAATTGTAGGTATATAGACGGAGGAATTAGGTTGCAAGCCTATCGTCCAGAACACATTTCAACCCACGGTAAGCCAGTGGCTGGTGCTATTTTTACCCGACACAACACCGAGTTTTCGCATTTATATTATTACCTACAGATATCTTGTGTTACGTTTTTACCCGAACCTGATGAAGCAAGTTAGTGCTTTTTACGCATTCTTAAGTAAATTTGGCAATTATGTTTGTATCTTAACTGAACCTGTTATATTGGCGAAATGGGCCGCGTATCTTAAAACGACCAAATTTTATCAAGACGTCTTTATCGAGACCGAATTTTAATTCTGCAAGATAAATTTGCATTTATTATTATTGCGTGGCGCGTGGCTGTAACAAAGAGTTGATGTATTTGCTATTTCGTAATGTTTACTGATTAAATTCGCATTCACAACATTGCAAAAACGCGACGTGTTATTAATAATTTCAGTGATCGGAACCATATGGTTGTTTTTGTTTCTTTCGGTAAAACTGCACTGCAGCGAAGGCTGGAATGAAAAATTTGTAAACTTTGTGACGATGCCTACGTCACACACACCACGGCGGCGCGCCGTGGAAAAGTACTGCGGGCTGCGCGGGCGGCGCGCGGGGCAGAGCAGTGACGTCACACCGACCGGCCGCCGCGCGGGCATAAAAGCGAGAGCGCGCGTACGACGCGGGTAGTGTTCTTCGGAGCCCGCTCCGGATAGCACTGCCCCTCCCTTCCTCCTTCCCGACTCCCGAGTCTTTTAGGCAGGTGGTTTTGGCACGTCCTCACCAGCCTTGGACTAAACTCATAAACTCACCCTGGAATCATCCCCACGGCGGTGGTTGTGGCATGCCCTCATTCGCCAGGGGTTCCAGGTTCCCGTAGCTTTTAAGGCGGCGGTATTGGCACGCCCACGTACGCCTTGAGC
The DNA here is from genome assembly GCA_932294315.1 of Epinotia nisella. Taxonomy (NCBI): domain Eukaryota; kingdom Metazoa; phylum Arthropoda; class Insecta; order Lepidoptera; family Tortricidae; genus Epinotia; species Epinotia nisella. The sequence goes on from OW028686.1 coordinate 18,470,838, forward strand.
TTCCAATTTAACCGATACCACTAATATTCCGTAGTCCCTCAGGATAGGTCCACGACCGTGTTACCGTAGCCTACCTAGGTCTCATAAATAGCGCTAGAATATCACATTCATTAATTATTGTAAATAAACGGGCGTAAGACCCACTTTGTTACCTTGATACTCGGCGTTTGCATTTAATGAACCCTTGATCCTCTCGTAGTGCCCCTGAGTTAGTCTGGAAACCTCCCTAAGGCCCTCAAGGCTGGAGGATATGGGTGTGGGTTCAGAACCCGCATCACATTTGGCGCCCAACTTAAAAACTCACGTTAGAGTATTTCTAGCTCAAGAGGGATCAAGGGAGTGTAATAGTGTCTAGCATACCTAGCGCGACGCGTCTCGTCCGCTATTGTAAATTCCGTACATTTCACCGACGATTTAAACACCGTATAATTTACCGCCGTGCTAAATTCCCGATAATCTGCCGCCGTACACGTTACTACCGTTTCACCAACCTAGAAGTTTATCGCCGCTCCAACGACCGTACAATACCGTCGAGCATACCCGGAAGACTACCGTGAACCGAATCACGACGAATAACATTCTCCAGAGATCCGGTAGCGCCGAACAGACGCAAACAAATGCCGACAGCCTGGATATATCTCCTTAAAAAGCCAGGACTGATCGAAGAGGCCGAGAAAAGGGACATACCGACAGAGGGCTTGACTGTGGAACAAATACGGAAGTTACTAGTAGAGTCCATCATCAGCTCAGAGGAACATAGGACATCGCCGGAAAACCAACCTCAAAACATGGCAAGTGACGAGGGGAAAAGTAAGGCAAATCTCAACAAGCTTATTAGGGAGTGGAACCTGTCCTACACGACATCCGATAGCGCCGTGGAGTTCATAGAGCGACTAGAAGAGCTGACCTCGGCCAGTGGTATAGAAAAGGAGGAGATCCTGCCCGCGCTACCACGCATTCTACAAGGAAAAGCATTACTATGGTATAGAAATAACATACACACCGGAAACACGTGGGAGGAATTCCTGGAACAATTCAAGCTCCACTACTTTCCCAGTAATTACACAGAAAACCTAATTGTGAGAATAATTGCGAGAAAGCAAAGGTTCCGAGAGAGTTTCACCGAGTACTTGACCGATTTACAGACCTTAATGCGTAGGTACGGGAGATTAACAGAGGAAGAAAAGCTACACCGCATACACGAGAACATGGTCAAGGAATATAAATTATACATCAAAAAACAGGACTACAAGGACCTCGGTGGGTTAGTAAGGTTGGCACACGAATACGAAGGAATCACCGCGTCGTCCTATAGGGGACAACCACCGGGTGACGAGAGACCGTATGCACCAAGGCACGAGAACGCACAGGTACCATACAGACAATATCCAACGCAATTTACTGTGCCAGACACTAACACTCATACAACGCAACAGCCGGCACGGGAGCATCAACAACCGGGCAAGGAAAGAGTGGAATGGGGAAAGACAGGCAAGATACATCCCGCGTATGACTCAAGCAAGTGTTGTTGGTCGTGTGGCAAACCGGGACACAATGCGAGGGAATGCAGGTCGAGACGCCAAATTTTCTGTAGCGGCTGCGGGAAAATGGGCGTCCTGAGCAAGAACTGCTGCAGGGCGGAAACCCGGACCAAAAGAGAATACCTAGGGTCCGCGGGAGTACAGGATCGTGAAGAAAACCGGATCTACGTAGAAGCACAGATAATGGGGGACACGCACCGCTGCTTGGTGGACACAGGGTCCACGAACACCTATGTCAATGACCAAGTGTTTGAGGCCTGTAAAGCACAAGGCGCTTTACAAAAACAAACTCAAAGAGGAATAATACTGGCCGACGGAACGAGAACAGAGATCAACAACAGTATATTGGTGAATATAGAAATGAAGGGAGCCGCGATAAGACACTGGGTGCGGGTGTTACCATCAGCTACACACACGATTGTGGGGATGGACGTCCTCAGACGAGTAGGAATGGCAATAACGTGGGCGGGTGAACTGTCACACGCAGAGGAGCCAACTACACAAGAAAAGAACGACGAGCGACAGGGAGCCGAGACGTCTCAGGGACATCAAAAAACCCATGTCAAACCCCAGGAGGGCGATCACCCGGTAAAGTCAAGTGCTACAACAGAACAGACGGGAAAAACCATAACGATGGCACAGAAGGAACAACTCGAGGCAATACTGAAGGAAGAATTCGAATTATGCGAAACAAGCCATAAAGGGAACACGTGGACCGAACATAAAATTAAATTAAAACACAAGGAACCAATCAAACAGAGGTACTACCCGAGAAACCCAAAACAACAACAAATAATAGACACACATGTGAAAGAAATGCTAGAGCAAGGAATCATCGAACGGTCAAACAGCCCATATAGCTCTCCGGTGGTGCTGGTGAAGAAAGATAATGGCCAACACCGTTTCTGTATCGACTTCAGAAAAATAAATGACGCGTCAGAGAAAGACGCCTACCCGCTACCACAGATAGATGACACCCTAGAGAAACTTAGAAAGGCACAGTTCTTTTCGAAACTAGACCTGAAGAACGGCTACTGGAACGTGCCTCTGGAGGAAGCCAGTAGACCGGTCACCGCATTCACTGTGCCAGGGAGAGGGTTGTTCCACTTCAAGGTCATGCCATTCGGCTTGCACTCGAGCGGAGCCACCTTTCAGAGACTACTCGATAGGGTAATCGGACCGGAACTTGAGCCACACGCGTACGTGTACCTAGACGACATAATAGTATGTAGTCCAAATTTCGAAGAACATACAAGGCACCTGAGAGAGATTTTCCGCAGGATACGACAGGCCGGACTACAGATAAACAAAGCGAAGTGCGAATTCGCGAAGCCCGAGGTCGAATATCTAGGCCACACAGTCACTAGAGACGGAATTAAAATGAACGAAGCAAAAATTAGAGCCATAACAAACTTAGAATCACCAAGAACGGTAAAAGGAATCAGAACATTCATCGGAATGACTTCATGGTACAGGAAGTTCATCCCAAGATACGCAGAAATAACGGCCCCCTTAGTAAAGCTGTTAAAAAAGGGCGAGAAATTTATCTGGTCACAAGAGCAAGAACAGGCAGTAAACGAAATAAAACAAATATTGACAACCGATCCGATATTAACAAGAGCGGACTTCACACGTCCGTTCACAATACAGACCGACGCGAGTGACGTCGGACTAGGAGCAGCGTTAACACAGCTAGTCGATGGAGTGCCCAAGGTTGTAATGTACGCCAGTAGGAAATTAACTCCACCAGAAACACGGTACTCAGTAACCGAGAAGGAATGTTTGGCCATAGTATGGGGGGTACGGAAGATGAGGGCATTCCTAGAGGGCTATGACTTCACCGTAATTACCGACCATCAAGCCCTAAAATGGTTAAATACGATGAAGAACCCATCAGGTAGATTAGCCAGGTGGGCGCTCGAATTACAACAATACCAGTTCAATATAATATACCGGAGCGGAAAACAAAATAAAATAGCGGACGAACTATCACGGAACCCAATTTGCGCGACGACCGAACGCGACTGGTACGAGGATAAACGAGCCCAAGTGGAAAGTGGGGCGGAACAATCGCAAGAATACCGCATCGTGCAGGGCAAGCTGTACTGGAGAGCAGCCACACCCACAAACGATAGGTACACCCATCCAGATTCCGAGTGGAAAATATGCGTTCCGAAAGACGAAAGACAACATATCATAAGTCAAAATCATGACTTACCGACCGCTGGACATTTGGGGACAGCAAAAACAATAAAAAGAATAGCTCAAAGATACTATTGGCCGAAAATGAAATCGGAAATCATAAAACACGTTACGAAGTGCAGCGCATGTCAGAAACATAAGGTACCACAACAAAAGACAGGCGGTCTGATGCACATCAACAACGCTGGAAGCCCCTGGGAGGTGATAACAACAGATTTGATAGGGCCATTACCCAGATCCACGAAGGGATACAAGTGGATAATAGTGTTTCACGATAAGTTTACAAAATGGTCCGAAATAGCACCGCTAAGAAACGCCACAGCGAGCACCGTCGCAAAAGCATTCGAATGCTGCGTGGCATTACGACACGGGGCACCACGCGCACTCCTGTCGGACAATGGCCCGCAATACGTGTCGAAACTGTTTAATGACACGCTCAGAAAATACGGGACAGAACACAAGTTAACCCCGCCGTATAGTGCGCACTGCAACCCCACCGAACGACAGAACCGTACACTCGAAACCATGATATCAACATTTATAAACGACAACCATAAGCAATGGGACAAGTACTTGGCAGACTTTAACTTCGCACTTAACACTTCGGTCCCGGAAACGACAAAACACACGCCGGCTTTTCTACTATACGGGAGAGAGCTAAGGAACCCGAAGGACCCGAACGTATTCCCGACTCCGCACGTAAAAGATAGTGCAGATTTAAAACAATTATACGCAACAGTTAGGCAATATCAGGATAAAGCATCGGCGATACAAAAAACCTACTACGACAGACAAAGACGGCATTGGGAGCCGGCCGCGGGCGACCAGGTACTGAAAAGGAACCAGTAGCTTTAGTGTGAGTTTACAGTAAGTCGGAATACGCTAGCGACAATCGACAACAGTTAAAGATTTGTATGAAAACTCTATACACCGCCCCTGGCGGTCACTCACAGAACTAAAAATCTAATCGGTACCCCGAGTCCCATATAAGTATACTTTTCTCGCAACAGTTAACTCGATTGTTCGTATAGTTTAATAGATTTTTCAATATTCAGCCTTAAATTACAAGCATTTATCGTTTCAATTTAAATGCTAGCGTTTGTCGGTTATGACATTACAGAATACGCGCATGGCCAACGTCGAAAAATTCCCCAACGCCAAAGTTTAAAGACTTTAAAGGAATCTATACCTTAAGCTTAACGACATTAAGTATAATTTTAACAGTGTGCGATGATCCTCATCTAAGTCTGTCGACCCAATATGGCGGAACGTGTGCCAATTATTTGCATTTTTAAATACAAAATACGCGACAATCCGAATTTTGCGGATATAAGTTGTCGATTCAAAACCCTTATTTTTATAAGTTCTTTAATTTGAGATAGGTATCGATCGGATCTACGGTAAATCTTGACGGAATAATACGTTATCACGCACCATTTTGGAAGTGAAATAGTAAACTACAGACACTACGGTATTTTTCGATTCGAAATGTCAAATTTGTGACTCACGCTACCGTTTGGTAATACGATTCGAAAGTTTAGATTACGCATCGAAAACTAGACGCTAGCGAGTAACGTTTTGTAGTTGTTTTCGTAGTATATCGGCACCATGAGTACGGCGCATTTGACAGCTCGAACTTGCGAGAATCGAAATCTAGTCGAAGCGCGTTAGCTCGATATCGAGAGAAGTTTACTATTGTAAGTATTCTATAGGCTCTCATGGTAAGCCTACAGGTGTTATCAAATGCAGATAAAAACATTTGCGCAAAGTTAGCACCGAGGTACGTCGGACCGTTCGAAGTACAGAAAAGAACATCACCGGTAATATACATATTACGACAAACGGACGGAAACGGCAAAACGCAAACAGCACACATAAAAGATCTAAAACCGTTCAAACAATAAAACGAACCTAACGCAACGTCATAACGCACAATAGTAGTTTATGCTACTGATACATAATGAGGGGCCTTAAAATACGAGTGTGGTTTTATGAAACGAGCGTAAGCGAGTTTCATAATAGGATCACACGAGTGTTTTAAGGCCTAATTATGTACAGTTGCATACACTACTTTATCTAAACACATATCATAAGCGCTCTATGATGGGTTCAGAAGCCGTAGGGAAATGACCTGCATTGCTAATAGTGCTACCTGTACAATATCTATAGACTATAGATATTTAAATAATGCAATAAAAGTAAATTTGAACAAATACAGAAACTAATTATTTATTGTAATAGTTATAATTCACATTTACATTGGAACAATGGGATATATGTATTTAATGGTCCTGGTTGTATTGTAGTGGGATGGTCTTGGTTTGAAGTTGCAGAGCTTGATGGCATGTTTATATTTATGATTTCTTTATTTTGAATTGAATTTAGTATCTTGTTTGACAAGACGAATATTTTTTTAAAATCATAGACAAACGAATGAAGTCCGTATTCTCATGTCACTCGAGATCAAATGTCATGCGGTTTATATTAAAACATACTGAATTGACGTTTTGTATCGATAACTGTTTAAATATCTAGAGACACTAGAATAGATACCCACTTGAGTTTTGACAGCTGTTCCAAATTTAAACTCATAACGATACCGATAATCTGTACTTTAATAACATTACAGTACATATTTTACCTACTACCACAGACAAGAAAGTTGTCATAGTAAAATTGGTTGTAATAATGCTGGTCATTACCGACGGTTTCTGAACGCATTTTAGAGCACTAATGATATGTGCGTAGATAAAATACAATAACGCCACAAGTGCACAGCGACCCGAGATCAGTACAGCAAATACATAAGAAAAACAGAAACGGTGTCAAGGGAAAATCAACCATAACGTGAAGACAATAAGGCCCAGAATCAGCGCACGGCGACGCAGAAACCACGTGCAAGTAGCGAAGAAAGAAAATTCAACACAATAAGATTACCGGGAGGACATAGGACTATCGTGCAGATATGGACCCTAACACTTACAAGATACGGTTGGGAATCGAACGACAAAGAAAAAAGGGTAAAATATTTGCAATACAACATCAACGGGCATGACAACAATCGGCAATGGCCACGATGCGCGGGCGAATATATGTAGAAATATAGTCATCAAACCTCATCTTAACGTTTCTATGCAGCTCGTGACGTCTGTCTTCTATGTAAAAATATGACTATCGTCCCGTTTGTTGTTGTGACAGTTTCTCTTAAAATAAACTAGGATATTTACTAATTATAAATTGCTGTTTCCTTCAGGTTATGGGCATATGACTTGATAAATAATTCGTTTTAAAGTCAACCGTAAACGTAATTCCGTTATTAGTAAGTTCGGTCTAGTTCCGCGAGTGATGTTTGATTTTTAGGTTTGCCGTTGAGACACCGTTATATTATTTGAATTGGCACCGATACAATGGCCATGTCCAACGTGCAAATAGAAAAACTGTTGGGAAGAGAAAATTACAGCACCTGGCAATTTGCTGTACAGACGTATTTACAACACGAAGACTTATGGGACTGCGTCGAACCTCCGAAAGATTCTTCAGTAAATCCGAAGCTAGATCTCAAAGCTAAGTCGAAGATAATTTTGCTTGTGGACCCGGTAAATTATGTACACGTCCAAGACGCAAAGACTTCCAGAGAGGTATGGCTAAATTTACAAAAGGCGTTCGAAGACTCAGGTTTGTCGCGTAGAGTTGGGTTACTCAGAAATTTAGTAAACACAACACTAGATAGCTGTCTAAATATCGAGGAGTACGTAAATAAAATAATAACCACCGCTCATAAGCTCAGAAATATAGGGTTCTGTGTCGATGATGAATGGTTAGGTACTTTAATGTTGGCTGGTTTGCCGGAGCAATACAAACCGATGATTATGGGGCTGGAGAGCTCTGGTGTAAAGATAAGCACAGATTTCATCAAAATGAAGCTACTTCAAGAAGTCAAGGAGTCAAATGTGTCCGTTCTTTACGCAAAGCATAATAAAACCACCCCCAAAAATAAGAAGCCAACTGGACCCCGTTGCTACAGCTGTAATAAGTATGGTCACTTGAGTAAGTTCTGTAATAGCAAGAAGAAGACTAATGATAAAGGTTTTGCTGCAGTTTTTTCAGCCGCTAATAAACATATGAGCAGTACAGATTGGTACATCGATTCCGGGGCGTCACAGCATCTGACGAATGACTCTGATGGTATGTACGATGTCCGGGCACCTCCGATTCAACACATAATGGTTGCCAACAGTACATCAGTCACCGTAAAGCAGATGGGTAACGTTAACCTGGACCTGCTGAGTGAAGACGGTAGGATAAACCACATTCAGGTGAGAGATATTTTATATGTTCCTGAATTGAGTAGTAACCTGTTGTCAGTTAGTCAGCTAATTAAAAATGGCTGCCAAGTTGTTTTCAATAAGTATGGTTGTGAAATATACAATGCACAGAGGCGTTTAGTAGCGACAGCAACTCTCATTAACAACATGTATAAGCTGAACACTTTAAAAGGGAATGCATTTACCTCAACTGCAGACAAACAATCTTTGGACATTTGGCACAGGAGAATGGGACATCTCAACTACAATGATGTTAGTAGATTGCCTTTATGTACCGAAGGTGTAACGTTGGTAAGCAATGCAGATGCAAACAATAGTTGCATTCCGTGTCTGAAAGGTAAGCAAACTAAATTGCCTTTTAACAATGTTGGCACGAGGGCTACCGCTCCCCTCCAGATTATACATTCCGATTTGTGCGGCCCTATGGAGGTGCCATCAATGGGTGGAGGAAAATATTTCATTACATTTGTGGATGATTATTCTAGAAAAGTGAATGTGTATATTTTGAAAAATAAAACAAATGTAAAGGAAGTGTTTGAGATGTACAAAAAGGAAATGGAAAATCAGTTGGACTGCAAAATCAAAATTCTACGTTCGGATAATGGCTCAGGATATACAAATAACGAAATGAAAACATTCTTGACAGGTTCAGGCATCAAGCATCAGACAACAGCACCATACACAGCAGAGCAAAACGGCCTGGCAGAACGTATGAACCGCACGCTGGTCGAACGTGCCAGATGCATGCTGATGGATGCCGGACTGCCGAAGAAATTTTGGGCTGAGGCACTGGAAACAGCTGCTCATATAATTAACCGATCTCCGACTCGAGTCCTTAACTACGTGACGCCACTTGAGAAACTGACAGGCTTAAAACCAAACATTTCTCATTTGCGGATCTTCGGCTGTAAAGCCATGATGCACGTGCCGAAGGAAAAGAGATTGAAGTGGGACTCAAAATCCTCAGAGATGGTATTTATCGGATACTGCGAAAATACCAAAGGATACAAACTGATGGATCCACGCACCAAGAAGGTTACAAAGAGCAGGAATGTGATATTTCTTGAAGACTGTCACGGACTACAAGACAGTTCTTTGCCAGACGCCAACATTAAAGTTACGGTACCGATATCAATGCCGTTAAATGAATCTGATGAGAACCCTGAGAATCCAACTGATGACCAGCTCAACTCTAACTCCGCTGAAAGTGAGCAGAATGATTCTACCTTGGACGAAAGTTTTGAAACTATGATGAGCTTGACGGATCATGATACAACTTACGAACCAAGTACAGATTGCACATTTGAGTCTCCCAACCGCTTCATAAACCTGAGGCCCCGAGGAGGGCAATGTACACAGACAGAAGACGAGGAAAATGAAGCACATGAGGTCAAATTTGTATGTTTGGCTTTGGATCAAGACCCGTTGACTTTAGAAGAAGCTTTGTCTAGCCCAGAGTCTAGTCACTGGAAAAAAGCTATGGAAGAGGAATTCAAGATTTTACAGAAAAATAATACTTGGGTATTATGTGATTTGCCTCAAGGAAAGAAAGCCATATCCTGTAAATGGGTTTTTAAAACGAAACGAGACGAAAAAGGAGGTATTACAAAGTATAAGGCTAGATTAGTTATCAGAGGTTGCGCTCAAAAGAAAGGTTGCGATTACAATGAATTGTATGCACCTGTAATCAGATATTCATCGCTGCGATATTTGTTCTCTATGGCAGTGAAGTATAACTTAGATACAGATCAAATGGATGCCGTATCTGCCTTTCTACAGGGCGATATAGAAGAGGAAATATACATGAAGCAACCTCCAAGTTTCGAAGCAAATGAAGCTCAAGTATGCCTTTTGAAAAGGTCTCTATACGGTCTCAAGCAAGCCAGCAGACAGTGGAACCGAAAACTGGACGGTGCACTGAAAGAAATCGGCTTAACTCAATCTTTACTCGATCCCTGCATTTACTACAGGATAAAAAAGCAAGACATAACATTTTTAGCTGTATACGTGGATGATCTTATACTATTTACGAGTTCCATAGAAACTAAAAATGATATAAAAACGAACTTGTTTTCACGATTTGAAATGAAAGATTTGGGTGAATTGAAGTACTGCCTGGGTTTGCAAGTATATAGAGACAAGGTACAAGGAATTTTAAGCTTTAACCAGCAGAAATATGTACAAGATATCTTGAGCAAATATGGAATGTCAAACTGTAAGGGTGTCAAAACACCTATAGATCCGAAAATAAAGTTTACCGTGAATGAAAAGGGAGATTTAATTTCAGATGAACATCCTTATCAGGAGATTATTGGATGTCTGCTTTACCTATCACAAGGAACGCGCCCCGATATTTCCTATGCTGTCAATACTCTCAGCAGATTTAACTCCAGACCTGAAATGCAGCATTGGATGGCGTTAAAACGAGTGTTAAGATATTTAAAATTCACTGAAAATTACACTCTAACTTATAAACGTGATGACAAACCTGTACATGGTTATTGCGATGCAGACTGGTGTAGCAATGAGCACGACCGTAGGTCATGTACCGGCTACGTATTTATTCACCAGGGTGGAGCAATTACCTGGAACTCCCGCCGACAACAGACCGTCGCGCTCTCTACGACCGAGGCTGAATATATGTCTCTTTCTAGTTGCACACAGGAAGCCATGTGGCTAAAGCAGCTACAGGAAGAATTTTGGCCACACTTGGTAACCGTACCAATGACAATTTTGTGTGATAATCAAAGTGCAATTAAACTTGCAGGTACCGAGAATTATCATTCTAGGACCAAGCACATTGACATACGTCACCACTTTGTTCGTGATAAGGTGCGCCTGAAGATGATTGTAATCGAGTACGTTCAGACAAATGAGATGGTGGCTGACGCGCTGACCAAGGGCACTCCACAGCTGAAGCTCGAGTTCTGCTCGTCCAAGATGGGTTTATGCCCAAGGGAGGATGTAGAAATATAGTCATCAAACCTCATCTTAACGTTTCTATGCAGCTCGTGACGTCTGTCTTCTATGTAAAAATATGACTATCGTCCCGTTTGTTGTTGTGACAGTTTCTCTTAAAATAAACTAGGATATTTACTAATTATAAATTGCTGTTTCCTTCAATATAGACTCTAAAACGTAACAAATACAGTGGAAATAGTAAAAACAAACTTTCCGATCCCGCCAACCGTACCTAGGAAAAACAAACGAATACAACCGAGGCACATGCCGATATGAACCATAACGCAAGGGAATAAGGGCGAACATAATATAAGTACATATATATAGAAAAAAAAAATTATATTTAAAAAAATATAAATATAAAAAAAAAAAAGCTAAAAAAAAAAGAGCTAAAAAAAAAAAAAAAAAGATGATTAAAAGAAAAGAATATATATAATAAAAAAAAAGGGGGTTTATGGGTCGACATAATAGCCCATATTCTAACGGTGATTTTTCCCACAGGTAAAAATCTCCAGCCACGGAGGGGGCATGTGACGATGCCTACGTCACACACACCACGGCGGCGCGCCGTGGAAAAGTACTGCGGGCTGCGCGGGCGGCGCGCGGGGCAGAGCAGTGACGTCACACCGACCGGCCGCCGCGCGGGCATAAAAGCGAGAGCGCGCGTACGACGCGGGTAGTGTTCTTCGGAGCCCGCTCCGGATAGCACTGCCCCTCCCTTCCTCCTTCCCGACTCCCGAGTCTTTTAGGCAGGTGGTTTTGGCACGTCCTCACCAGCCTTGGACTAAACTCATAAACTCACCCTGGAATCATCCCCACGGCGGTGGTTGTGGCATGCCCTCATTCGCCAGGGGTTCCAGGTTCCCGTAGCTTTTAAGGCGGCGGTATTGGCACGCCCACGTACGCCTTGAGCTTCCAATTTAACCGATACCACTAATATTCCGTAGTCCCTCAGGATAGGTCCACGACCGTGTTACCGTAGCCTACCTAGGTCTCATAAATAGCGCTAGAATATCACATTCATTAATTATTGTAAATAAACGGGCGTAAGACCCACTTTGTTACCTTGATACTCGGCGTTTGCATTTAATGAACCCTTGATCCTCTCGTAGTGCCCCTGAGTTAGTCTGGAAACCTCCCTAAGGCCCTCAAGGCTGGAGGATATGGGTGTGGGTTCAGAACCCGCATCACAACTTCTAATACTTCTTAACTGAACTACGAAAAAAGACTTAAATCTAAAGCGAGACAATATTGAGATGAAGGGTGCCATATACGGATAATTGTGACTAAAATTATCTTGGTTCGGAAAAAGTACTATAGTTGCAAAATTTACAATAACTATCTGTCTCGCCTTTTCCGCTCCTCTAAATTACAAAGCCTAAATTGGCGAATAATCAAGCCCTTTTACACTTGTGTGTACCATCGCCAACACAGTTAACTGACCATTCTGTATTTATATTGAAGTCCACGGTGTTGCAGTGTTGGCGTTTGTATGCCAAAAATTGCTCTCACAGTAGAAGGTACTAATGTACTTCTACAACTTTATCTATGTCCAGATCTGGTTTTGCATTAACTTCCTTTATGAATCTACGTCATGGATCGTGACGCGTGAGGTAAAGTGGACCACTTTTCCTCTCTATTATTTGAGGTTCAAAAGTGATGTTAGACCACTTGGCTTACTGTTGACTGATCATTAATAAACCTTATTGCAATGATATAAGATCTATTAAGGGATATTTTACTACGTTTGTACGGAACTCAAACTCGGAGTTAGTTGAGGTCGTAATTACGACGTTGCCCAACCGCCGCAACGCAACACCACGCTGTTTATGTGAGCCTGGTACCTCTGCATTGCAAAAGTTATTTAGATTCGTTACGCTTATATTAATCGCCTTTTTTTGTTCAGAGTATAATTAAACTGACCTTTGGTGTTTCCTTTTGATTTAGTAATATTAAATCTTTAATTTACTTTTCACTTCTCATGCTCGAAAAGTGTGTCATATTAGGCTTAGCAAGCGGGGCTAAAGTCATACATGTAGCCCCTAGGGAAAATATGTATAAATATTTACGATTTCTAAAACATTTAATTTGACCAATCAAAACACATCGCTGTATTATATCCACCAATCACCACTCTTTAAAAAGCATTTGTATTTGCTATCAACTAACCAGATTACAGCGAATATTAAAAACAAATACTTCACCGTGTATTGGACACCTCAGAGGCGATTATTCGTGGTGCCAATATTTTGTATCTGTGTCGAAGCATGTTTATTAAAAAAGTATGCCGCCAAATCGAATAATCTTTGCGCCGTGGAATTTATTATTGATTGTGGATGGATAATCTTTGTTTTACTATTTTCTCGCAGTCGAAGTGAAAAGTAGAGTGTATAACTCGGGTCTAAAAGCCATATTACCCCTCGAAATATTTTCCCTCGCTTCACTCGGGAAAATATCCATCTCGTGGTAATATGGCTTATTTTAGCCCCTTGTCATACAATCTACTATTAATAGGCATTTGTGTAGCATTTGTGTACCTACACTAAGAACACTTTAATTTCCTGGAACCCCCTAGTCTGGTTCTCTGTTAGAAGCCAGTTTTCACTACAAAGCGGAAAAACCTGGTTACCTACGCGCGCAACGCTAAGAAAAGGCTGACAGTGAATATCAACCTTTTATGTCCATTTAAAGGTTTTTTTTCCAAAAAACATAAGTTTTTAAGTAGGTATATTTGTAATTCTAGTCACACTTAGGACTCGGCCACGACTTACAGCGGTAGCGGCGGCGTGCACCATAGGTGGCAGCGGGATGCTGCGTTCTGATCTCTCGCTTACACGTATGCCACACCGCTGCCGCTCAAAGTCGTCAATGAATGTCAACTAAATGGTTTAAATTATTAATACAGGCATTTATTACGAATTTTCTAACCCATTTAGTTTGTAAAGGGAAGGCATTCATCAGTATGTCAATCACATGTAATAGCAGAAAATACACTGTACAGCCTGAAATGAGTTTTATGTATATTAATATAGTGTTGAAAATTTAATGAACACTTTTATTAAGACTATTTCAGTGTCCGGTAAGGCGATGTTATTGAGTTAGCGGATTACGGATACATTAGTATTTAACCCATATAATAGTTTAATAACTTTATCCTCTTAAGAATCTACGTATCCGGTAGAGACAGAGCAAAGTATTGATCGTGTAAGGAGTCGCGATTCTCAGCAATGTTGCAATTATGAAAAATAATGCGTACCATTAATTACTATTAGTTCCAATTCCTAAATATAGTGTGTTTAAGAAAGAAAGAAAGAAGACATTTATTCACTACACAAAAGACACACAGAGACAATGGGAGTAGACATACAATACAATTGACACACTGTGTGTGTCTTCGCGGCAGTGAAACGGTCGCTGTCTCAGCATTGTGCCGAGATATTTACTTTGTGTTTCGTATGTAACCCACTTCATTTTAACCTAAACTAATACACATTGGAAATTAATTTAATTTTTAGTAAATACATTACTAAATACTAAAAAAAAATAAGTACCTACTCACATTGCAAATTACTTACGCGTTTACTCGGATCTCAATGCCGCTGGCTAAACTATAATTTATTCCGATGCCCTGTACAGTCGGCGCCAAAAATACGTTTAAACTTTTGCACCTTATTCCATTGCAATAAGGCGAATAGTGTAAACGTGTTTTCGGCGTCGACCGTACAATGAGCATGGTAAAATAAAGGCTAATCTTATGAATGGATCATCACTCTTATCTTTTTGTTTAAACTAAGTATGAATTTAATACCTATTGTTAACCAAAAAAAAACATTCAAAGAGAAAAAAAAATGATTGTCTGTAAAGTCGGTTTACAGACGATAATTTTACGTGATAAGAAAACATTGATGAATTTATCGTTAGGAATACTCCCGTGGAGTTTCGAATAAAACAGATGATCTAATCTTGTTTCCCCATACAAACTTTGGACCCCCATTTCACCCCCTTAGAGGGTGAATTTTGAAAAATCCTTTCATAGCGCATCCCTAGACCTTATAAGGAACCTACGTGCCAAATTTGGAATCTCTAGAACCAGCCGTTTGGGCTGTGCGTTGATATGTCAGTCAACGTTACGGGACAATGAATCACTTTTTCGTGCGTGCAGCCGGCGTTAATCGATTTATAAGACGTTGTCACATAAAAAAAAGCCGGCCAAGTGCGAGTCGGACTCGCACACCGAGGGTTCCGTACAAACCTGTAGGTATATAAGTAAATTATTAAAAATATTTTTATTAAGGTAAACGTCCGAGTGCTCGACGCTGTACTAGTATATGACATGGGCACTCTATGTCAAAGTGATATGGCTTAAATTCGAATGAAGAAAAATCCTCTTAGTTCGAATTACCCCATATTGCTTTGACATAGAGTGCCCATGCAATATACTAGTACAGCGTCGAGCACTCGGACGTTTACCTTATATGATGTAACTAAAAATTTACGGTTTTCGCAATTTTTCCTTTCGTTATTTCCTTTCGAGGTACGGAACCCTAATAAAAATTGAATATTTTGTTCCATACATTTTGTAAACGCGGCTTTACCGGTCATCGGGGGCGGAGTTCACCCGGGTGCAAAGGTGAACGAATCCGAATGTTGACACTACCACTGCCATCACGCAACCAACCGCCCCACTCCAAAACGTCACAACTCCACACTCCACCATACATGCCTCAAATATATACGCCGTTTCGTTGCCAAGGAGGCATGCTATTGCAAATTACTTTAGAATTCGTCGTAACTTGGTAAAGAATCCGTGTGAGATACGACTTTTGGAAATTAATGCGACGGGTTTTGCCCGTAATTTCGATAGAGACATTTACTGTATATTGGTTCTATTTCAGTTTCAGGATATCGTGCGCGTTTCTTATGAATAATTTGTTGTTTCAGATAATGGTGTTTGTGGAATGATACATGGCGGGGAGGTAAATAATGATTTAACTATCTATTTACAGTACCGGTCAAAAGTTTAAGTTCACCCTTTGTTTTTGGTACAAATTTGTACTTTTGTGCGACAATGTTTTGCAGTTCAGATGTCGAAAATTGTTTCCAACTGATTCGTTATTGTTTACGGAGATGTGTTTGATTAGTCAGACACAATTTACGTAGATTTCTAAACAACTGATTCCCTAAAAACCAGACATTGTATCTGATCATTGTACGTTTTAAGTGGCAAGCCCATATATGGCCCAGCCTTTGCCGTCATTCCTATAAGATTTTAGGGAATGCGTTGTTTAGAAATGTACGTGAATTGTGTCTGACTAATTAAACAAATCTCTGGAAACAATAACGGATCAGTTGGAAACAAATTTCGGCTTCCAAACTGCAAAAAATTATTGTCCAAAAGTACTCATTTGTACCTAAAACAAAGAGTGAACTTGAACTTTTGACCGGTACTGTATACAAGACTGCTTTGACTACCGAGATGTTTTTCACAACGTTTCATCCTCACATCACCTCACCAGAGCGTAAAGGCGCGTTTTCATTGGTCGTTAAGTGGATCGATATACAGGGTGGCACATTTAGATCGGTCAGTATGGGAAAGTCTGAAACTATAAGACATACGAAGATCTTTTCTTAGGAACCATGTCATCGATTTTAGTAACAAGAAAAACTGCATTAAGACATTAAAAAAAAACTTGTACTCATCTCGGGAATCGAACCCGGACGTTTTGAAAAATAAAACTAACACTATTTCTATTTAGATATCGATTGTGTAGGTCTTTAGCAGTAAATGTTACTATGAAATATAATGGTCATTTCGAAAACTTACTAAAATTAATTAAAGGATATGTAAACAATGCATTTTATTAATTTCATAAGTGATAGAGTTGTAACAGAGTTGGTATAAGAGCGTTTTTCAAAAAAAGTGTAAATGAACTTTTTTTTCAGAATTCGATTATTTTGGGTTTTTCTTACTCATAATCGTTGACACTTTCTTATTTTATTTTTATATTTATTTATTTATTAGGCTCACACAACAAATTACAGTCATTCATACAGTAACATAAGAAGCTTAGTGTCTAGATCTGGACTATAATTCTAAACAATGTGTGCACAAAAAGATTCATAACTTAAAGACAAACTATTTACTAGATGGAATTACATACCTTTAGTGCATAATATAATACATTCAATAATTGACATGTATCTAATAATATTCGTCGTCATCTATCGATCCTCATACAAGAAAAAAAGTGTCCAAAATATTCCATTCCAGATCGTCACATTTTTGTATGCAATCTTTTTTTATTTATATGGTCGTGGCGCACTGGAAGAAAAAAATTACATAGTAAAATCTGGGACAACTTTCTTCTTGTATAAGGATCG
Organism: Epinotia nisella; assembly: GCA_932294315.1. Lineage (NCBI taxonomy): Eukaryota > Metazoa > Arthropoda > Insecta > Lepidoptera > Tortricidae > Epinotia > Epinotia nisella. The sequence goes on from OW028686.1 coordinate 18,488,248, forward strand.
ATAGTATCAACGATTCTGAGTAAGATAATTCCAAAAAAAACCGACTTCTGAAAAAAAAAGGTCATGGACACTTTTTTTGAAAAACGCTCATCAAAAATCTTGTCAATAGGGTATAAAAATTGCAGATAAAATCAGTTTCCCTAATAAATTGAAAGTACATACACACGAATATATTGAAAATGACAAGGTTAGGAACCACTAAGTTTTCGTAAACCCAACAGCTAATATGAACAGCACAGCATCTCAAGCTAATATTACCGAGCGAGCGAGACAATTTTTCCAGGGCTATATTCGCCTTTAGCTCATTTTTATCATGTTAATAGTCACAGCTCATTAGCCACTATTACTTATTTACAGTATTTTGGTTGAATTAAAGCATCGCATGCTGCGCGGGCGCAGAAAGCGTGGCGCCTGCCGGAGCAGAACCCACGCCACGCGCTCGCGTGCCTGCCTCATTAGAGATCTGCTCTAAACACAGTCCTCTCAATCTGCACTAAGTTAATGTTGTAAGGGCGAGTTGCATTAGAGATCTGCTCTAAACACGGTCCTCTCAATCTACACTAAGTTAATGTTGTAAGGGCGAGTTGGATTAGAGATCTGCTCTACACACGGTCCTCTCAATCTACACTAAGTTAATGATGTAAGGGCGAGTTGCATTAGAAATCTGCTCTAAACACGGTCCTCTCAATCTGCACTAAATTAATGTTGTAAGGGCGAGTTGCATTAGAGATCTGCTCTAAACACAGTCTTCTCAATCTGCACTAAGTTAATGTTGTAAGGGCGAGTTGCATTAGAGATGTCTAAACACAGTCCTCTCAATCTACACTAAATTAATCACCAATCAACGTTAAATACGGGCGGCGGCAGCCAATGATGTAATATAAAAAAGAGGTAGATATATTGTCTATACGAAATTCCGTGTTTATAAATGGCCACCAAATATGACAGCTAAGACACGTTTACGCGTTTCTATTGACGACGCGAAACTGAGTCAAGTTGGTGCAATTGACTCAATTTTAGTTACTTTTGGAGCGCTTGTAACCTATCTGCCTCTTTTTTATATTACATCATTGGCGACAGCTGTCCTTCCTTAGAAACTTTAATAGAACAGCAATGAAATATACAGGGTGAAATCTAATTCGTGATACAAAATAGCAAAATGTGAATCTGTCAATTATTAATGACAACTGTTACTATGGAACCAACTTTGTATTATGCCGAAAAAATCCAGCTATTTTATACACTGCTCATTTTAGACTGACGTAAATGTATGAGCAGCTGTTTTTTTTGCATAATACAAAGTTGGTGCTCCCATAGTGACAGTTGTTCATAATCATGGACAGATTCAAATTTTGCTATTCTGTATCACGAATTATATTTCACCCTGTATTGCAAGTATTAGAAACTTATTATGGAATTCCGTAAAGTAACTCCATCAATTCAATTTTAATTTAAATTTCTAGGCCTTTATTTGCTGATACAATACAATTACAACATATTACACACTTTATTATCTCCATCAATTACCATAAAAAAATTGTCAATTCTACTAATATTATAATGTGAAAGTTTGGATGTTTAGATGTTCAGTTGTTTGTTACTCAATCGAGCTAAAACGGGTCAACGGATTTGGATGAAATTTTGCACGAAGATAGTTTACAGCCTGCATTAAAATATAGGATAGTTTTTATCCCGGGTCCACGCAGACGAACTCGCGGGCGGCAGCTAGTAATATTATAACGAGGAAAACTCTGTGAGATTGTAATTTGTAAGTTTGTACTGAATTGCTTATAAAAAATATATATATAATTCGAGTATCACTGACCCATACATTATCATATGCAATTATTAGAATCACAAATTTAAAATATAGGAACCAGCTTGTGCGTAAATATATTCACAACTAAAACAACGTTATAATACAACCTATAAGAGACCAAGAGAATAGATAGTTATAATTAAAATAAATAGCCTAATAACTTCGAAAAACGTGTTTAAATTCGACTGATGTCGTCTAAAGTACCTAAGTCACCCAAAGGGCAATGGAGAGGGCTATGCTGAGAGTATCTCTGCGTGATCGCATCAGAAATGAGGCTATCCGCAGCAGAACCAAGGTAACCGATATAGCCCTCCGAATCGCACATTGCACGTAGAACCGATGGCCATTGGGGCGGAAAGGTTCTCGAGTGGCGACCACGTACCGGAAGGCGCAGCGTGGGTAGCCCCCCCCCCCCCCCACAAGGTGGACTGATGACCTGGTAAATGTCGCGGGAGTCCGCTGGATGCGGGTGGCGCAGGACCGGTCAATTTGGAACTCTCTGGGGGAGGCCTATGTCCAGCAGTGGACGTCTTTCGGCTGATATGATGATGATGATGATGAATGTCGTCTAAGTTAGACTATCCATTACAATGTTATGTTCTCAATTCGCCACGTAACCTCAGTAACAATTAACGGGTCTTGCCATTAAAGATGTAATCTATCACCGCCGGCCACTGGTGTAATAATAACGGTTGCACTTTAACGTCCGTCATTATGCAACGGCACGTTAATGGTAATGACATGTTTGTTTATTTGTTTTGCGTCGGCACCGGTTTATGCACGACCCAATGATCCGCGTCCACTATATCTTTGTGTCCTTTTAACCAATGCATAAAGAGAGAGCATATCTTTCTACGTGGACGCGGAATATTGCGCTGTATAGTGTACATTACCACACCCTTTTGCATGAATACACTTACAAACTCCTTGATTTCGGTTTTAAAAAAAGGTAGCCTAAATTGCTTTAAATTTTTCTTTATCATAGAAGTCCATACTTAGCTTGGCAACCGCAGTTGCCACAATCAGTTAAGGGGTCTGCGAAATTGGCAACTGTGGTTTACACAAGCAAGTGAGTGGCAGCATTGGGAAAATTGCAATGACTTAGCGCAAAACATCACAATCATAATAATAATATATACACTAATGGCTCTGTGAGCTGTACGTGGAACTCGCGACTGTCTTTTTTTCTATAAAAATAACTTTTTTTTTATTGCTATAATCTGAATCGACAAAAAATCTATATAAATAATTATTAAACTTAAACGAAAGAATTTCGGTCCAAGCTGGAGAAGAGAACTTCGTTGGCTTCGCTCCCTCGTTCAATAACATTGTGCACAAACAAGTAATTCGTCTTAATACTTAAGTATTTTTAAACAAGTTTTTTGACAACCTACGCCCTAACGTCTTTTATTTTGATTTGTTGTCTTACGACTCGTGTTTTAATGCTATTCGTTATGTAGCAGTAACGTAAACTACTATATATTTATTTGCAATTACAGAAATGACACAGTTTTCTGATGACGTTGGCATGCACTTAGCGACTATTTAGTGTAAACATTTTGATCGCAGTCTATTTGTTAAAGCTATTAGTATTAAAATGATGTAATAGTTGGCATTATGTTTCCTTCTGATTGTATTGACATTTACTTGGGTCATTGTCAAAACTAAAATCGTCTTTTCTTTGGTCAATAGTTAAGGCCCTATGTTTATAATTCAAATCTGTCGTAAAACAGACACTTATTACAAAAAACATATATAAGATAAACGATTACATCATAGATAGGGAATTTGGCTAATTTGTGATGAAATCCTGCACTAGAAATCTATCGCAAAATAAATAGGCTTTCTACTGTAGCAATGTAATTTTATAATACTCTGATACTGAAATGATATATTGTATACTGTTTTTAAAAAAATATACCTCGCCGAGTTTATTACGGAAAATCTCGAGGCAGAGGTTTTATTACCGGTGGTAGTTCATCGACATTCATATAGGTGCATGTAATATGCCTAAATTGAAGAATAAATCACTTTGACTTAGACTTATATGTATATAATATGTTTTTATCGCATATAATTATAGAAGGGGCGACGCCGTTTATACGGATTTAGAGTTCAACCAAAAATTAGGCTTTATAGTCCTTAACTTTGTCAATGTACAGAGAAGACGCGAACCTATATATCTGACAATGACCCACTCAGGTACTAGTTTTGTTAAAAGTGTCAAGCAAGCATTACCTCGTCAAATGTATATTGACGCACTAATATCAAGTGTGTTCGACGCAGCTATGTGGGTAAATGCTCATACTGTCGTTAGCTGGCGTTTCTTATTGAATTAATACGTAATTGCAGAATGGTTGAAGAGGAATGCAAGCTGTGTTACTTTTACGTAACCCCCGGAAGTGGTTCAAATTATAATAACTTAATAAGCATTATCATTATCAAATTAGAGTATTCATACCCGGATTACGGGTGCAGAGAGAAGACAGAGTATATGCATTGCAGTTTTAGTATCACCAACACCAACGACAACGCCAGCATTCTCTTACAAAACCATCAGTTGAAAAAGTTAATCCATTTCAAACACCTTGGTTCTATCATCTGTAACGATGGATCAATAGACATGGATGTTACCCATCATATAAACACAGGGTGGATGAAATGGATATAGCTCACGGGTGTGCTCTGTGACAGTAAAATGCCACTACGCATCAAGGGAACAGTATACAAAACAGCGGTACACCCAACAATGACGCATGGAATGCTGGCCAAAAGCAGCAAGAAAACAAGGTACACTGCGCTGAAATGAAAATGCTTAGATGGGCCGGTGGCGTTACGAGGCTTGATCATTTGAGGAACAACCATATAAGAGGCAGTTTCAAAGTAAAGCCTATCCAAGATAAACTCGCAGAAAGCCGATTGAGGTGGTACGGTCATGTGATGCGACGTCCACGAGAGCACATGACCAGAAAAGTCCTAGTGGTGGCTGTTGCACCCCAAGGGCGAGGTAGAACCCCGGTTAACCTGGATGGCAGTAGTGAGAAGACATGGAAGCGGGAAATTTAAGACCAGAGACGACCCAGGACCGACCGGCCTGGCGACGCATGATTAGAAGGGTCGACCCCAAGTAAACGGGAAGGAGCCAGGCAAAAGAAGATTATCAAATTAGAATAATTGTTGGAGTGAACTCACTTGGAATTATCTCTATCAAAATACGGCAACGTAAACGTCCTAGTCTCTGACATTGCACCTAGTGTATGATATGAGCACTTTATGTCAAAGTGTGGGTTAAATTCGAATGAAGAAAAATCCTCTAAGTTCGAATTTAACCCATACTGCTTTAACATAAAGTCCCCATGACACTAGTGCAACGTCGACTTAGACGTTTACGTATTTATTATGAAGTTTCTAGATGAATTACTTAGTGACGAATCCACTGTTTGCGTGGTTTTCTAATCTTGTCTATTAAAAAACCTTAAAAGTAGCAAAAATAAGTTAAAGCCAAAATTTATGTTCGCGTAGAACCCTTCGATAAGCTCATGCCTTAGGTTTCCTAGCGTTAAACTGAACGGGCATTGCAATCTCCAAATATATGGCAAACCACTGACCTTGTAGGTACTGGCAGGCTCCGACTCTGGTATAGTACGTCGTCCTGTGGAATCTTCTGCTGGCCAGCAACACCTCACCTTGGAGAGTCTTACAAACACCAAAAAACCAACAATTCTGTCCGATAAACAGCACCGAATCAATTTCCGAAATTATATCCCAAGACGTGCGTGCGATCAAGCTGAGCGAGCTAAAGTTTTGCGTTTTGGGTCAGAATGAGAATTGGTTGAGGCAAAGTCAAGAGCTAAAGCTCCAAATCGAATTAATTACGAGTAGGCTACGAAGAAAGAAGCTACGGTGGCCTTGTGGTTCAGCATGCGGCTGTCAAGCGGCGGTCGTGGGTTCGAATCCCGGCTCGTACCAATGAGTTTTTCTGAACTTATTGTAATGGATATCATTTGATATTTACTGTTGTTTACTGTTGAGAAGGGTATGTTAAGGTGGTTTGGGCATGTAGAGAGGATGGATGAAAAAAGATTAACGAAGAGAGTGTATGTAAAAAGAGTGGAAGGGCAAGGAAGGGGAAGACCTAGGCGAACTTTCTCCGATCAAATTGGAGGAATCTTACAAAAAGACCAGGTCAAAAGTACCCTAAACCGACGAGCATGTATGAGAAATGTTATGAAGGTGAGTGAAGCGAAAGTGGTTTGTCAGGATCGTAGCAAATGGAGATCCGTGATCTCTGCCTACCCCTCTGGGAAAGAGGCGTGATTATATGTAGGTATTTACTGTTAGCTTTCAACCAGTCCCCCCTTAGATCAATCCCTGCCGTTTTCAACGATTGACCCGGCTGATGGGCTGAAGATGATGATGAGGGACGAAACGCCAAATTAGGTATTATATTATTACTGTTTACATTTTCCAAATCTAGGCAGATCTTTCGCGTATGTGAAATCTGTTACAGACGGCAAGCAGGCTAATAGGACCTAGCACACAGCGGTACATTACATGCAAATAAAACGAACTCTGGCTAACGCACAAAGGGGTATTGTTACGTCGCGTCGCGTTATGTGGAGCGATGCATAGTGGTACTATACTATGTAGATCAGAAAATTATTTTCAGTCGTAAATTAGTTGAGTGTTAAAATCATCGAATTAATCCTCTCATAAATACGTTCCGACACATTAATTAATGTACCGGCAGCCACTGGACAATGTTTATGAGTTTTATGCACCCATATTTTTGCACTTGACCGTAATACCCACGGAATACTTAAATTAGATGGAAGCGGCGTGTTAGCTAGTTACTTCGGGAACCTGCGTAGCCAGCCCCACACAATCATAACTGAATGCGTACATGTCAACACTACTGCAAATCGCTTCTAATTGGTAAAAGCTTTTAATTCCATTACGATTTCAACTGTTATAATTTTTAGACCGAAAAGTAACTCAAAACTGCATTACTTGCGGTCTAATTTCCAATGCCAAAAAAATGTCACGTAAGTCTATTCTTTATCAGTATATAGGAGCCAATTTCGAAAGGGGTTTTCAAGTATGGAAGTGATATGTGAATAGTCTTGATACATGTTCTCCTTCTTGCATTAGAGCATAACTAAACGTGTGTGAGCGTGACACACTTTTGACGGAAATTGACATTAACTCTTTGATTGCCAAATGTACGCCCTGTTCAAATGAACTTGACGTTTGATTACATTCGAAACCAAAGGTCTTATGTTACTATGACACTCTATGGTGATACACCTATTTGGAAATTTAGAATACGAAAAAGAGGTGAGACTAAAATCATAATTATCGATATTTTATATTCTAGGTATATAGTTTATATATTATATGGTATATATATGCATATAGTAAAATAAAAAAGGCCCTTATTTCTTAGAGTAAGAGTATTTGCGTACTGCGGCCGATCCGAACCTGATAAATATCAGTCCGAAGTAGCAGTTACGAGGGTGGATCAAATAGTACCCATGTTTGATGGCAGGAGGCGTTACTTAGGAAAGTTGGCATTACCGTCGTGTAGTATTGACCTTATCAAATAAAAAAATGAAAACTGGCAATTGTCTATGGTTCAGTGTTTTTCTGGCGGCAAATTTTGTAAGACTTGTTTTGTTTTTCGTACAAAATGGAGAAAGAGCAATATCGTTCCGTAATTCGCTTCTTATTTTTGGATGGAAAAACATGCGAACAAATAAAAGTTAAGTTAGATGCTGTCTACGTAGGTCTTTCGCCGTCTATGACAACCGTGAGATATTGGTATAATGAATTTAAACGAGGTCGTACATCTGTTTTCGACGAGGACCGCCCAGGGCGCCCGGCAGACGTGGTTACCGAAGAAGTCGTGCAAAAGGTAAAAAACATAATGGTCACCGATCGACGTACCAAAGTGCGTGAATAAGCAGGGGCTGTAGGGGTGTCGTACAGAACAGCAATTAATATAATACACGATAAATTAAATATGAAAAAAGTGTCCGCCCGATGGGTGCCGCGATTGCTCACGGATGAAAATAAGCGGTTACGGCTGTCAATGTCGAAGGAGTCTTTGGGCTCGTTCGAGCGAAATCCGCAGGAGTTTTTCCGTCGTGTCGTTACTGTTGATGAAACCTGGATCCATTACTATACACCTGAGACCAAGCGGCAGTCTAAACAATGGATTTTTTCTAACGAATCTGCCCCAAAGAAGGCGAAAACGGTCCCATCAGCCGGAAAAGTCATGGCCACGATTTTTTGGGATAGTAAGGGAATAATCCTTATAGATTTTTTACAAAAAGGGAAAACTATCACAGGGCCGTACTATAGTGACTTATTGGATCGGTTTGATGAAAAAAAAAGGAGACACGGCCCCATTTGGCAAAGAAGAAAGTGTTGTTCCATCATGACAATGCACCAGCACATTCATCCAAAATTGTCACTGCCAAATTAACCCAACTACGTTATGAATTGCTGCCACACCCGCCTGATCTGGCTCCCTGTGACTTTTTTCTGTTCCCCAATACGAAAACATGGCTCGGGGGAAAGAAATTCAGGTCAAACGAGGAGGTTATAGCTGAAACAGAAGCGTATTTTGAAGGGTTTGACAAATCCTACTTTTTGGAGGGGTTAAAGAAGTGGCCGAAACGCTGGGAAAAGTGTAACGACCTAGAAGGAGATTATGTTGAAAAATAAAATAAAACTTTTTAAAAATATATGCGTCTTCATTTCTAACACGGGTACTTTTTGATCCACCCTCGTAGTAGTGCTATTTGTATGAGAAATTACATCCTAAGAAATCGGGTAACGAAATTTTGATCTAGTGCGCGTGCTGAAAGCAACTGTCAGAAAAGTCGTGTAGCTCACGAAAACATGCTAAGAATTTTTAATTAAAATACGTACTAGTTTTAAAGTATTTCAAGGTGACTATGAAATATCATAGACAATAATAAAATATGGTATATCAAGGCATTTAAAATTGAACATTTAAATTCCTTGATATACGATTGCCATTTGTTTCATTAACAAATATATTATCTCTTTGACATAAATAAATTAATAAATCGCTTCACGCAGACAGAGAAAATATTTTTGCCAAAGAAATATTTCTTGTCTTTAGTGGGTCTATTAGCTTTTAACATAAAACCAAATTGATTTAAGAGCTCAACTAGTAGCCCCACCAAGTCAATCTGAGTATTAATATTTTTCATCAGAATATTCAGGGTTTTTCCAGCAAGGAACTAGAAATAGACTTATTTTTAGACAATGATGACTCTCAAGTAGTATGTTCATATATAGGTTTGATGAACGTTTATGAATAAGGGTATACGTATTAATTTTGGGTGCCCTTTGTTTCCCATAATTTTATTGTTCCGAATTTCGATGGTTAGAAGTTGATATCCATAAAATTTATAGACATACACATCAGTAGTCATAATTTTTGTTAAGTATAACGCGTAATAGTTCTAATATCAATGACCTATAATATTAAATCCTATAATCTCAAAAGTCATAAAATTGATGACTATAATGTTTAAAGGTCAATCGATAATTATTCAGAAATGTTGTAAGACATTTATTTCAACATACTAATGGTTGTTATTCATATCGTATTAATGCCTAAAGTGAATTATGTCTAAGAAACCAAATCTATAACATCCATAGGTATATAGATAATTACTCAGAAACATTTCTAGACATACATTTGAAAGTGCTAATTCATTGCATTATGACTTTCGATAGTCTGACTTATAATAATTATGATGAAAAACGTCATGGACTAAAAATCCCCAAATATAAATTTTATGGAAAACAATACAGACTGTATTTCATTACTTACCGTAAATTATGTCTAAGCGATCAGTATAGAAACGAACTACCTACTACCAGGAAAGTAGGCAAGGTTAGCTTTCGTTAAAACAAAACAAACTTATTTCCTCAGGTAGGTCCGTTAGTTACCTTGTGTCTCTCAGGGCGGAAATAGGAGCCCCGCGAAGCAACTCATTGGCGGGACGAAATAGCTTGATAAGCTACATAAGAAATGGAAATGGCGGGCTGACTTCTCCGCTAAACCAAAAAAACCGGCCAAGTGCGTGTCGGACCACGCAAAACGAAGGGTTCCGTGCCTATTAAAAAGGTCGTATCATCACAGAAATTTTACGGCACCTTTTCTTTGAGGAAGGCAGTTTTTCAGCAATATCTCAAAAACCTCTGAACCGATCTTGTTCAAAACAATTTTCGGTGAATGAAATTAATAAGCTCTATGTCCATATTTTTAAAATACACCGTTTAAAAATTAGAGGGGGGGGGACAGAATTTTAGTGACTTTCGGGGCGATTATCTCCGACCCTATTCACTTAATAAAAAAAAATGCTAAGAAACCTTATATTTATTTTGAAAGGCCTATCGATTGATGTGCCACACGGGGGGTCACAATGAAAAAAACTTTTTTGACTTTTAGTTTTATGTATGGAGTGCACCCCTAAAAAATTTTTTTTTTGTCATTTTAATTACAAAACTATGTAGCGGCTAACAAAATACACCTATCCTCAAAATTTTATTCAAATACACCTTATAGTTTTCGAGTAAAATGCCTGTGACATACGGACAGACGGACAGACGGACAGACGGACATGAAGAAACTATAAGGGTTCCGTTTTTGCCATTTTGGCTACGGAACCCGAAAAAGGTGTTCCGTCGTTTCACCAAAAAACATTTCGCAAATTTACACTTAACAACCAACGATTAGCAAAATTTTGACAATTTTTTTCTACAACTCAATTTTCTTTTCAACGATTAGCAATGTTTTGACAATTTTTTTCTACAACTCAATTTTCTACAAATTACTCATTTGACCAAATAATCAACAAAAAAAAATATATTTTACAACTCAACTTTCTACAAATGACTCATTTGACCAAATAATCAATAGGTAAATTAACATTTTATAAATGATCGATAGGACAAATTAAATTTAAGTAACTAAGTTACCTGTAAAAACTACTATCAAACCTATCAAAATTGTAGAACCTATCAAAACAAGCATAAAACGTCTAATAAACTTTTCTCTGAGATTAACCAATGCCAAGATAGGGTGTATAAAGTTCAAGTTTTTCAAAGAACAACAGGAACAGGAACTTAGTGGCAAAACCGACTCGGATCGCGGATAGGTTAGAAGACGAAAGCGGGAGCTTTGCTCCCGCTTTCGTCTTCGAGGTTATTTTTTTATAAAAGAGCGGAAACACTTGTTTGCAAAAAATATTGTAATTTTTCAACACAAACATTGTAATTTTTATCCTATGCAATATTCAAATTGGGATATTAATCGTATGCCATTGCAATAATTTTGGATTAGTATGTTATAAAAAACCTATACTGACTCGTATCGTACAACCACTTGGGTAGGTTCGTTAGTTCAAGAACAACAATTTATTTAGAACAAAAAAAATATACCTTTTTATAATTATTGCGAGTGTTTTTATTGACTGTAACATTATGAAGTCTAACACCACAATGAAATTAAATGTTATGTATGACTAATTAACCACGTGACTACCCATCATTATGACCTGCGAAAAAAGACCTTACATCAATTATAATAAGCAAGTTTATTGCCTTCAATAATATGAAATGGCATACCATCTGGACATTGAATGTTATGACTAACCAATTTTATGACTAACAATAATGATGACTTGCAAAAATTGTAACTCCACTTTATATTGTTTAATTTTATGACTTTTGACAATATGACTTATAACAATTATGTTGGGAAACGGTATGGACTGAAAAAATCGGAACTTAAATTTTATGGGAACCAATAGAGACCCATTAATTTTAGCCCTCTCATGATTGCAGTGCCCTTGCAGGGCGTCATATCTATATCTTTATTGTTGTCATCATCTGTAACCTGCAATGTGACACGCAATAAACATTTCTATTCTATTCTATAAATTACAGAATAAATTGACAGAATATAATATGGACAGAATTAACGTACAAATAAATATACTTAATGGTACCATACCAACCTACATTGATAATAACTAAATGTTAATTTTAACATTTGTATATTAATACATGTTAAGTATTTCTAATAAAAAAAATATTTGCTGGATGACAAATAACGGATGGACTACAATCAGCCCTATTCACTTTATAATAATTATATTGAAATCGAATTCCGTCTGGGTTACAAATAAAGTAATACAATTTTATCATCGATAAGTACATACACTAGGCATGGTACCACTCTAGTCATACTGACAATCGCCCCGTTAAAATGACAAACGCGAATAACGCGATACATTGCTGTGACATTACGGTAGTTCCTTAATGTGCGGCTTTAGCTAGCAAGCAATGTAAAGCATGCATATCGTTTCTATCTTACCAACGGAGTAATGCGAATGTCATAATCGATTGCGTATTTATTCAAAAAACACTTATTTCAGTACTTACCGGTGATAGGAAATCGCTCCCGGAGGAACCTTTGGGTCCCTGTTTGCCTGTCGGCACGACAAAATTGCACAACACACCATGTTTTTATTTTTAATACGGCAAAAATCGTCACCCACGGTCAAATAACATCTGATCTGCGTTTTGACAGCGTTTGACAGTTTCATGGGCGTCTGATCATAACACCGGCTACGCGCACCCCGCCCATTACCATTTCTATAGTATTTACTTGTTCTGTGGTAATACCTAAAGTAGAAATAGAAAAGAAGAGAAAAAGAAAAGAAGACATTTATTCACTACACAAAAGACACACAGAGACAAAGGAGTAGACATACAATACTATTGACACATATTGTGTGTCTTCGCGGCAGTGAAACGGTCGCTGTCTCAGTATTGTGCCGAGGTGTCAGACAGACACCTGCAGCGCTGGTTTTCAGACAGCACCGCAAGTGGCCCACGGAACGCAACGCAACACAGCATTAGATAAAAAGTAAGTAGACACATAATAAATAAATAATTAATGCAAAATATTGAAAAAAAATATATATATATAGAACAGTAGCACGACGGGATGAAAAACACAAAGCATAAAACGCGACACGGTCGGAATGTTAAAAGTGCTGGATGGGTTAGGGTTGGGATTTTTGGAGCGTCAACAAATAGCTTTTAAGCTGGCGCTTAAAGGTATACTTGCTAGACGCTCCTTGGATAGGTGGAGGGAGATCATTCCAACACTTGGACGCCGCGAACCTAAAACTTCCTCGAAACGCCGCGGTCCGATGCTCTGGCACCAGAATCATCGCCTTACACCGTTATACCGAACTAATATAAAACACCGAAATAAAGTCATTCGTACAGTTACTATGACAATAAAGCATAAAAAGGTACGCGAATACATTTCCTTTACTGTACGCAACAGGAGGCTCGACATAAATTGGCTCCCCATACAACCGTGGTTTCACTCTCGTTTTAAAACGGCGTGCTGCATGTTGCATGCCATTTTGAGATGAGAACCAAACTACGTTAGTATTGTATGGAGAGTCGGGCGTCTTAGGGACTATTAATGATGGTCAGTGTACAAGATTGTTGTACAACAATTAAGTACAGTGATCTCCAAAGTATATTGGATTAATTGCCGATTTTTTTCAACCAAATACCAAAATGACTCACCCATGGAACTATCTATTTTACCAGCCTTAATAAACCATGAGCCTATTGCTTGGAAATGTCATTCATTTTCGAGTATTAAACGTACAGTAAGCTAAGATAGTGGTCTACCACTTTTAGACCCTATTACTCGAGTATTAAGGTTCAAAAAGCCGTTAGGCCAAGGGAGTTAGGGCACTTTTGTGGCTGACTGTACATACGATATTTCACAGTAATATATATGGCACTATAGTCATTTAGAACACCCGACAGTTAGTCTCATATCGTTGTCATTTATCTACCCTGTGTACTCGTATATGTAATGGCTTGAACTTTATCCCAATTCCCAAGCAAATAAGGCTTAATTTCCAATGGCAAATTTACTTTGATCGCACTACCATGGATGCTGTTATAATATAAACAGTATTACCAAGGGGTAAGGGTTAGTTTTGTTAGTTTAAGTGCAAAGTTAACTGAGCTTTTGAACGTCTAGTTGTATACGAGGCGACATTTGGACTAATTAGTTAACTTGTACAATGTAGAAATATATCTGGTAATTTAATAGTCAACGCCGAAGAGAACATTTAAATTTCTTTCTATGCCTATAGTTATATATTTTAAACTCTTTCAGAACTTTTTTGTTCCGGGTTGCCCATCGCAAATTTTAACTGCTGTGGAGTCAAAATTACAGTCTCATTTCTCTTTAACATTTATGTATAGTAAAGTGTCTAAAATAATTATCTACAATGTATGGGTACTCTACATTATTTAATTATTAGTGTGGATTGCAAAAAAAATGTACTTAGTTAAGGGCCTTAATCTAATCTATGCTTTAACTTTTCTCCATTGTGTAACGAAAGTTACCCATATGAAATGTATGGGTAATTGCCGTTACACAATGGAAAAAGTTAAAGCGTAGATTAGATTAAGGCTCTTAACTATGTACAATTTTTTTGCAATCTACCCTCATCATCATCATCATATCAGCCGAAAGACGTCCACTGCTGGACATAGGCCTCCCCCAGAGAGTGCCAAATTGACCGGTCCTGCGCCACCCGCATCCAACGGACTCCCGCGACCTTTACCAGGTCATCAGTCCACCTTGTGGGGGGGGGGGGGGGGCCTACCCACGCCGCGCCTTCCGGTACGTGGTCGCCACTCGAGAACCTTTCCGCCCCAACGGCCATCGGTTCTACGTGCAATCCACCCTAACTACTTCAATATGCATGTGAGTAGGGTATCACATGAATGCTCTATAAAAATATGAAAGAAGATTTCTAGTTGTCTAGGTACCAAGTGCCCAATCCGCTCTGGGCCAGAGTGGGGACTACTGCCCGTTCCCTCTCATTCATGAGAGGAGGCCTGTGCCCAGCAGTGGGACGTATATGGGCTGATGATGATGATGATGATGAGGTACCATGTGAGTAGAGTACCTTGACGCTGACGCTTTTGCGGGCTACATACGCCTTAAGAACCTGGAGGAGCGACATTTCAAATCATAAACCTATATACATCCTATATAATCATAAACCGCACTAGTTTTATGACTCACTCCTTCGCCGTACAGGCAAGCCGTCTCTGGAATTCACTCCCTCTCAACATCAGACAAGCCCCAAGCAAGTTTGCTTTCAAGCGGATGCTGCGTAAGCATCTGCTTAAACAAGAATTCGACTAAAATCCATCCACATAATGGTAGTATATATTGAATATGTAGTAGTATATCTTTTTGTATGTATCTTATATATTTTTATTTATGTATGTCTATATGTAGTGTATAATACATTTGTATTTTTTTCCTCTCTCCTCAAGTATATTCGTAACAGAAATTATCATACTTTTTTCTTTGCACCTGTTATAAGTCTCTGTTTAGCCCAATGGTTAGCTGGTAGAGAATGCCATCTGGCATTAAGCTCGCCATTTGTACATATATTTTTTTTGTATTTTGTGCAATAAAGTTTAAATAAATAAATAAATATCTAACTCAGTTACGAAGACAATTGAAGTTTGAACCCTAACACGACTCATGAACTCGACTGTAGAGTTCAATTTGAACGTCCAAAACGAATCCATCAATAACTCGATCATGGTGTGTTACCGAATTCCATAGACAATTAGACATTCCATTGATTTAATAAACGAATAACCGCCTTAGCCGAAGTCCGAATTGCGCAAGTCGTTACATCTTGGCACCCGAGAAGTTGTTAGAAAACGCAAATGGTTTGGTTAAGGTCCGTTATGCAATCGAATTTTAGTTATTTGAATGAGTGTGAATGACTAAGATGTATTGAAAGTTGAGCTAACCATTTCGTTGGCTGATAAGATGGGATTTGCATATATGAACAAGAAGAAGAAAATAGTTTATTAGTGCAATAAATATACATAGAGTGCAACAAAACTTAACTTAATACATATAATTTTTGAAGAGATTTGCACTAAAAGGCTTACACTCAGCTTGATGTCACGGAGCGAGCCAGAGGACACATTCCATGACGCAGATTTTCAGTGTATATAATATGCGTCCGACTCTGGAACGTAAATCTGTAATTTGACTCTCGTCTGAAAAATCTCTTTTTCTGCACAGAGATTTATAAAATTCAAAAGGTCAGAAAACTTAAACGCCTGGCAATTTCGACAGATTCCAGTTGGAACGTAGCTTCAGTTGGATGTGAAAACGGCAAACCACCTCAAAACTGTGTAGATTCGCGATAGTATGGTTAGGATAGAATAACTGATGAGGTAAAAATAATAATTTTCTTACGTAAGTGGAATAATCATCTGTACATGAGTGCCCAGTTACGAACTGTAGTCACAAATCAAAGGGTCCAATTAATTCTGGTGGGGTTTGTAGAATGGACTGGATTGATTAGCTTATCAATATAGCATACTAGCTTCCGCCCGCGACTTCGACTGCGTGGACCCGGGATAAAAACTATCCTATATTTCGTCCTAAAAGGGATGACATAAATTTATAGCCTATTAAATAATAACAATTAGAATTTTGGTTAAGTGCGAGTCGGAGTCGGGTTTTAGTTTTCCCATACATTTTGAGACCCAGCGCCTGATGAAGGCAATGAGCAAAAATAATTCGTCACTATACAAAGTTTCGTCCTCCTTTTCGTCCTTAGAAGGGATGAAATTTGACATAAATTATAGCCTATGTCCTATTCTGATATATAAGGTACATAACTGGAAAGTTTCGTATAAATTCGTCCAGTAGTTTTTGTGATTAAGTGGAACGTACATCGATTCATCCATACGTCCAAACTTTCACGTTTATAATATTAGTAGGACTTAGACTAAAATATTCCTCTATCGTAGAGCAAATTATTATTCTTGGTAAAACTGTATTTTGCAGCATCTCGTGATAAATTAGATACATGCAAGTAAATGGGAAGCGTCGTTTGTCCACTTTAGTTCGAGTTGTCAGCACATTGTTGTCGCGTAGACAGTGAAATCATAAATTGTCACGGCTTCCTAATATAGTGAGCAGTGGGAAGTGAGAATTGACTCACAATAACAGACTGCAGAACTAACGTACGCCGACGTATATGTGCCGGTACAAGATGTAAATAGAATACGCACTTTTAACCATTTACCTTCACATAACTAGTAATGATGAATCGTGTGTCGAAATAAAAATCGAGATATTGATACGAGTAATAGTGCAGGCTTCAATGAGATGTTCGTTTGGAAAATTTTCGACCGCGAAATGTTTTCCGATTTGTCTACCTGAGACCCTCGACTTTATAAAAAGTATGTTGTCATTCAGTACCCCCCAATTGGAAACTGCAAGTTTAATTAGGACTAATGACGGTCTATTAGCATATTTTGGTCAGCTGTACTATCAAAATAAAAAAATACACGAAAATTAGCAAAATGTTAAGCTTGTTGAATTTCACCCACTAAGCCTATAACGAGTCCCACTATTCGGCAAGAGCCCTTCCACTCGTCCCGGTTTGAAACATCTCGGTCTGGGTTTGAAACACTGCATAGTGTGATAAAAAGCAAGAGTACTAGGATCGCATCAAGGCATCAAGTACAAGGGAAAGCACGGCAAGGAATAGTTTAATAAGGAAGTGGCGATTGTAGACGCGCTTGCGCAACCGGGTCATCCAATTCAGTGCCCGTGACTTCGCTCCGATTTGTTATTGTTTTCTTAGATAATTTCAGAGTTCCTTGTTTGGATATTTCAGAGTTCCTTGGCGCCTATCTGCAAAGGCCTGTTTTAAATATTTTAGAGTTCCACGTTTAGATACGGATTGGTGCCTATCTGCAAAGGCCTGTTTTAAATATTTTAGAGTTCCTTGTCTGGATACGGATTGGCGCCTATCTGCAAAGGCCTGTTTTAAATATTTTAGAGTTCCTTGTCTGGATACGGATTGGCGCCTATCTGCAAAGGCCTATTTTAAATATTTTAGAGTTCCTTGTCTGGATACGGATTGGCGCCTATCTGCAAAGGCCTGTTTTAAATATTTTAGAGTTCCATGTCTGGATACGGATTGGTGCCTATCTGCAAAGGCCTGTTTTAAATATTTTAGAGTTCCTTGTCTGGATACGGATTGGCGCCTATCTGCAAAGGCCTGTTTTTAAATATTTTAGAGTTCCACGTTTGAATACGGATTGGTGCCTATCTGCAAAGAACTGTTTTAAATATTTTAGAGTTCCACGTTTGGATACGGATTGGCGCCTATCTGCAAAGGCCTGTTCTAAATATTTTAGAGTTCCTTGTCTGGATACGGATTGGCGCCTATCTGCAAGGGCCTGTTTTAAATATTTTCAACCGACGAAAAAAACGGAGGAGGTTCTCAACTGGACGCGTATGTTTTTTTTTTAGAGTTCAATTTTTGTCGATTCAGTAATTTTTTTTTAAGTCACTCGCTATTTATTCATCTCTCAGAGTCACTAGTTATATTAGTATAGAGTACTACGATTGCACAAGTCTTTCTCGAGATATCCCTTCAGACATCAAACATTTTCACAGACGAGTAAACAAATAGGTAAAGGGAGCATTTATTGGCTTTGTTATACAAAAATCGTTTTGATAACACCTTTCTTCACGGCCCTAGAGTTAACTGACCATCCGTGCACTTTATGTGTATTGTAATAAGGTTCAACATAAATACAGGATGGTCAGTTAACTGTGTTGCCGTTTGTACCGACAAACCGCGGAATGTTACGCTCTTAATGAGATTGAATATTACTTTCCCTTGTTTGGAAGATAGTGTAAGTAGCTATAATATTTGGGGCAAATAACCATCACGAATATTTTTGTGGTCATATTATGGATTGTAAACTCATTGCGTTTTTTAGGACAATACTAAACAACAGTAAAGTTAGTATAGTCCCGTCCCGCGGGCGACCCAATACTGATAGTTCCGAGACGTCGGCTGGCTAAATCAAGACGGTCACTCAGTATCATGGGGCCAATCATTTACAACTCGGTCCCAACTGACATAAAAAAACTCAAGCAGCAATACTATTTTCAAAAACAAGCTTAAATAATTCCTCTTGGAACAAGCATGTTACTCAATACGGGTGTAGACTCTAAATTTATTATAACTTCAAAAGAAAGAAGGCAAAAATATATGCTTAATGACGAAAGTCCCATTCAAATATCTCAAAAAATTACGAAGCTACAACCATTTTAATATTGCTTGTTAGAGAGAGGAAACGCTCGTAGATCGTGACGTCACGACACTAGAGCATCATAGTAAATTACAATAGTTTCATATGAACGTACGTTTTGCGGAAAAGGGACAGAACATACCCCCTCTTAAAACTTTGAACTTTGTGATTATTTAACCTCTTGCGTTCCATTTTTCTACATTTGACTACATTTTTAATCCTTTTTAGAGAAAATACAATATTATTGGTTTTTTAATCAGTGTCTACAACCTACAACCCTATTGACGAGTTTTTTACACTTGGAGATGTTCACTATGTTACATAATTAACAAATTATGTAACATAGTGAATTGATTATATAACAGTACCTTACCTATTATGACTTGTAAAATGTATTTTTTTAACCGTTAAAATATATCTGCATTCTGTATAGCTGTAATATAGGACCAGCATAGCCTATGCTACTGCCGTTAACGCTTAGTACTTAACTTTGGTTGCCGATCTTTTAAACCCCCGAAAAACGAGGGGTGTTATAAGTTTAACACGACTTGTTTCTGTGTGTCGGTGTGTGGTGGAATCGTAGCTCCCAAACGGATGAACAGATTTGAGTGCGGTTTTTCTTAATCGAAAGTGTTGTATACTGAGATGGTTTTTAGCTACGTTTGGTATGACGGGGGTGTCTATAAATTTAATGTTTAATTTATGTAGAAACTAACTTCCGCCCGCGACTTCATCCGCGTGGACCCGAGATAAAACCAAGCTATGAACTATTTTTGTGCAAAGTTTCGTTCAAATCGGTTGAGCCGTTTACCCTTTAATTCGCAACGACCACCCGGCTTAACACACTCGTAGACCGTTTTTTTGTATTTTTTTCCTAACCAAAATCGTTTGGACTATTCAGCGTCACCGAGACTTAACTAAGGAGCTTCGCGGTTTTTTGCGAATTAAAGGGTTAAGTTGATTGAGTAACATACATCTAAACATCCAAATGTTGGAGATCCGTATTCCCTGCAGGTGCAGATCAATCAGAATTACCGTCGAAACTAGCATCATATAAAAACAGACCATGTTGGTAAGTGATAAGTCTACTTACTCATCGTATTATCCATCGTTTTTCCTACTGATAACGCCAAATACATTGTATAAATTGATACTGAATTTGTCCCAACATGACGTAGAAAATCTGGTGTAATTGGAGAGGCATCCTCCCACCAGCGGCCATCTGACTGCGACTGGATTCCGAACAAATAACGTAATGACACGAGCTATTCAACGGATTCGTTATTGGATTGGGAAACTCGGAATGCTGTGAAAGAAATTGTTGTTTCATGTACTCGTATGTTCGCGTGTCATCTTAATTAGTGATTTACGTGGGTTGGGGAAAGGTTGGTCTCAGTGGCTCTCGGGATTTTGTGTGTGGGGTTGGACACCGCTGATGTTAATTTTGGTAAGGATGCTTTTGGACTTGTGTCTCTTAGCTAATTCGAGCAAGTGTTTGTTTTTTTTTACTAACATTATGTTTATTTATTTATTTATTTATTTAAACTTTATTGCACAAAATACAAAAAATATATGTACAAATGGCGAGCTTAATGCCATGTTATGTTTATCTTTCAGTTTATGACTTATTTGTTACTAGTTTCTGCCCGCGACTTCGTACGCGTGGAACTCGTTTATATCGTAGCTCCATACAAACTTTCGCCCCCCATTTCTTCCCCTTAGGGGATGATCCCCGGGATAAAAAGTATTCCATATGTTAATCCAGGCTATGCACTATTATGTACACCAAAATTCATCTTAATCCGTTCAGCCGTTTTTGCGTGATTGAATAACAAACATCCAAACGTCTAAACATCCAAACATCTAAACTTTCGCATTTATGATATTAGTAGGATAGTAAGATTAACACTGATATAATCCGCAACAGGCTTCGTCAACAATACGTACTAACCTAAACTAACAAAAATATAACACTTTCCTTCGGTAGTCGGATAAAAAGGACCGCCTCGGATCGTGGTGGCCCGAAAGTTTCCATGACACTGGCGGCGTTGCCACGCTGAATGGCCAAGGAAATCTGTCTGTGTCTTTGCTTAGTCTACATAATAGTTTTTAATAGTTGTGGACGGCATCGAAATACACTATGGGAATTTAGCTCTCTATATCACTTGATGGCTTTGCTTATCTCTGAGGAATCGGGACTTTAGCAAATATTTGATAGATTGGGCCTACCCACTTCTCTCGAGTCAATGACATACCTACATCATATCTTCTCCTCTTGGCAATTGAGAATATTATGGTGTACTCGGTCCGTAGTAATATACTTATATATACGATTTTTATTCTTATTATCCCCAGACTTAAATTCCCAAATGTCTACATATTTTTAGACTTGACTGTTGTTATAGTAGGTTTAGTATACGACGGTACACGAACTGACTTTTTCCAAAATCTAAAAGTTCCGGCTTATAAAATGCAACTCTATCATTTAAAAAACCGGTCAAGTGCGAGTCTGACTCGCGCACCGAGGGTTCCGTACGAAATATCATACAACACACCCGTCTTGCCCCACCCATTGATTTTGGAAAAATCTTATCAACGCATAGTGTAGTTAAGTCATGAAGTACCTACAGCGCCATTTATCGGTGCATTTTGTTACTAACTTGCGCGACCAAGGAACTCGGTATGTACAGTAAGGGAAATGTATTCACGTACCACCGTAGAACCCTGTCGCAATTGACAGGCCGCCGTCACTCAAACTCGAGTGGTATGTCACCTTATTGCGATAGGGTTCTACGGTGGTACGTTAATACATTTCCCTTACTGTGTGTTGGTTTTTCAGCGATAATTCTTTATCACGTAAATTAATTTCGATAATTCTTTTTTTATTTGCTAGAAGGTACTTTCAGAACACTTTCATGCGAATTTGAAGGAAAAAAATTATACACAGAAGTATTAAATTACAAACAAAATTAACATATGATTTATGAAGAATAAAAAAAAATTACGATAGATAGAGGTCTCGTTATACTTTTCCGGTAATATTCACATTAATATTAATCATATATATTATTTTCAAATTGTTCGCTTGATTAACTTCGGAGATAAGGGGGGAATGGTATTTTTTTCAACATTTTTCTTTATAAATCAAAATTTTACCATTGTAGAAAAAAAAAGAAAAATTGTTTTAGAATGTACAATTCAAGCCCTTTCATACGAGTATGATACCCCACTTGGCCTACTAACTAAACTTTGAATTTTTGCCCCCCCTCTTATCGACCCTTTTTTATACAAATTAAAAGTATATATTAAAAATTTTCATTTTCCATACACGAGGATTAGCTTTGTTTACAACTATTTCAAATTTCAAATCGATAGCATTAGTAGTTCCTGAGATATTTGACTTTGTGACAGACAGACAGACGGACGGAGTCGTACCATAAGGGTTCCGTTTTTACCATTTTGGTCCGGAACCCTAAAAATGTGACGTATATTCCATTGATCAAATATTTGGTCCTTTCTATAGCACGCGTGGACTCAATGAGATCCGTTTTCCGATACGATGGCCTGTTTCTGATTTATACTTTGGTAAAAGTGTTTTAGGCGTTGTTTATGTGATAAGACGGGCTGCCATGATTCGAAATTTTTAAGCTGTCATACATCGTTTTTAGGGTTCCGTACCTCACAAGGAGAAAACGGAACCCTTATAACATCATCGGGGATATATGTAAATATAGTGTAGGCCCCATAGGTTAAGTTAGTTTTAGTAATTTTAGTAGTTAATTCTTTTTTTTGTTATTTATTGTATACCATTTTTATCTTAATAAATACTTTGTTGTCCATCTGTCTGTCTGTCAAGACCCTTTATCTCGGGAACGCGTGGAGGTATCGAGTTGAAATTAAAACCATATAGGTACTCAAGTCTAAACTCCCTACAGTCCCTTGAAGCTGTGAAAAAATCTAATTTCTAAGTTAACGTAAAAAAAAGATACGGCCGTTTATGCCGCAAAAAACGTATATTTCGACACTCTCAAGGGAATCAAAATGTATAGGGGTACTTTCCGTTGACCTAGAACTATGAAATTTGGCAAGTAATATCGTCTTACACTACAAGTACAGGGAAAAATCTGAAAACTACATTTGTAATTTTTTTAACCTTGGTAGGCGAGTCCAACTCGCACTTGTCCGGCTTTTTTAGACAGAGGACCTTCTGTACGTGAGCACTCTTATTTATTTTACGCAATCGCCAACAAGTTTAGTGTGCACTTAGCGTGTGAAAGAAAAGAAAATTTACGTTCAACGAAAGCGTTAAATCGTAAACATACCCAAACATTACATAAGCATAAGACAACACTAATTATCCTCGCCGTAGACGAATTAAATTATAGAACTCCCTTCACGTGTTATGTTCATACTTTCGCTCATGATTTGAACATCTTTCGGCCAACAAAAGTGAAAATGATATCTTAAGTAATTTGCAGTAACTGGAGCGCATCTGTAAGTTAAAAATGTCTTAAATATTTGAATGTCGATTGCTGACGTTTCTTTTGAATGGCAGACTTGGGGTTCGTCATACTGGTAAATTTACTTTCATCGCACTCTTCATAACGTGCAGGCATACAGGTATACAGGAGCGTTTTTCAAAAAAACTGTACATGTACTTTTTTTTCAGATTTAGATTTTTTTGAATTTTTCTTACTCAAAATTGTTGATACTATCGATCCTCATACAAGAAAAAAAGTGTTCCAGATTTTACTATGTAATTTCTTCCTTCCAAAGCGTCACGACCATATGAATAAAAAAGACACATACAAAAAGGTGACGATCTGGAATGGAATTGACTGCATTTTTAATCCTTTATCGAGCAATTATTATTATTATTATTATTTATTTATTCAGATAACTTAGATCCACTGGTTAGTAAATACAAAATCTTACAAAACTATTGTTAAAACTAAACACTACATTATAAAGAGCTTAAACATAAAATTATTTACAATGCACAATGCCTGTCACCAACTTGATGAGTGCCAATCTATTTTCAATTGGCAATCATCAAATTGCTGACACGCAGATATCTGGGGGAATCAGGTTTTGAGGCAAACATTCCCAGAATTTTATTGGAGCTGCTCCGCATTCTACGCACCAGCGATGCGGTTCTCTTCCGTAAAATGGCGTCAAACCCATCCGTGTGAGCTTCGGCAAACATTAGTGATGCGCTACAGAAGCGGGGCAGCCCCAACAGCGCCCTAAATCCGTTGTTATATTGGACTTTGAGGGCACTAAGCGATTGTTGAGTACAGTTAAGCCACAGGCTGCTCAAATCAATTACAAGATTAGGTATTGGTTATTTTGTTTAGTGTCTACACCCCTATTGAATACGATTTGCGTACAAAAATGTCTGCTGAATTTTGCGGGGGCGGGGGGGACCATCTTAATAGGATATTGAAACTCAATTGTATATTGAAAGCTTGAAGTGGTTGAACGTTTATAATATCAAGTGCTTACAGCAACATGCGGGCATTTTTATGATCAGTGTTCTCTTGCGAGGCGATTTTGTAAATGACCATTAATCGATTGTGAAATTGTCTTTGTATGATTTTTTACACATTGTGCAAGGTTTTCTACAGAAGGGCAAGTTACTGAAAGGCTACTCCAGTCATGTATGCTCTAAGGTCCCCAGGGCTGTCACCATCGGTGCCCATTGGGCATTTATTACTTGAGGACCATCGACACGAAAGAAGAAGAGCGGTCTAATACAGCGATTTTTTGCAGAGATGTAGTTGAAAAACAGACTCGATACAGATCAATGCTCTATCAATGGCAAGTGTCGGATGAAGTCGCGCATTTATAACGCTGCAAAAAGCCGCCATACATGTAACCAGCTAAATTTTGTATGCCACTGAATCCTCGATGAATGTGTGGCGAGGATGAGACTATGGAACACTTACTTACTGTGTGAATGTCACGCCCTTACCAGACAAAGAATGAATCACTTTGGTAACGGCTATCCGCAACCAAAGGAATTCAATACTCCCGCTAAGCTGCATAGATATCCGTTTTGATGATAAATGATGGAGCGAGCTTGGGAGTAGGTATAAAGGGGAGGGGAAATGCACGAAACATCCCACTGGGTCGAAGTGTATCCGAAAGGGCCCTCATCTAGATAAGATAAGATAAGAATCTTCGATAATTGTAATTAACGTCTAGTTATATATCTTTCAAAAGAACGAAAATGCATGTGAAAATTAACAGTATTTATAAATGACTCGTCGTATAAGACGAATCCAAAATTAGATCCAATTTTTTTTTAATTATAAAAAGAGTGAGGGGAGACACAATTACTTTAAAAAACTCAAACTCAAACATTTATTCGTGATTAAACCAGGGATCGGAACCGGTTTTTTTAAAGTCCCCGAAGTAGTCTAATATTTTGAATTATTTTAGGCTCTTAATGTAGGACTCTATCATGTATTTAGGTAACATTTTCGTATTATTAGACAGCCTGATCAAAAATGATATTATAAACCAAAGAACGAAATAGAACGAAATAAAACCGGTATTTTTGTATGCTGAAAATACCGGTATCCGATCCCTGGATTAAACTAAATGACTTATAGAAAAGTTATGTTTGCAGCGTATTGGAGCGTTCTCTTGGAAGGGTATCCACGGAAACCAGCGTCAAAGTACTCACAAGGTATTGACATTGACTTTGACATAAAGCTGAGTGGAGGCCATTTCAATGACGATTTAAAACTCTCACTACTGTTACTTGTCTTATGTATTAGCCTTAGTTTTAAAACGTCATGAATAAACTTATTTTCTTTCTTTAAAAATAACACATTAGGTTTTGTCACGAAATGGACCCAGCTCAGCATGTTGCTAGCTTTAAAGCCAGCGCTGGTCTTCCGCAGGCCATTCGGTGAAGGCACGGTAGGTAACAACGACAGACCTGGTTACGTTATAAAAAACCGGCCAAGTGCGTGTCGGACCACGCAAAACGAAGGGTTCCGTGCCTATTAAAAAGGTCGTATCGTCATAGAAATCTTACGGCATTTAAGTCCTTTTCTTTGAGGAAGGCAGTTTTTCAGCAATATCTCGGAAACCTTTCATCCGATCTTGTTAAAAACAATTTTCGGTGAATGAACTTAATAAGTGCTGTGTCCATTAATTTTTTCATATTTTTAAAATACACCGTTCAAAAGTTAGAGGGGGGGGGACAGAATTTTAGTGACTTTCGGGGCGATTATCTCTGACTGTATTCACTTAATCAAAAAAATTGCCGAGAAACCTTATATTTATTTTGAAAGGCCTATCGATTCATGTGCCACAAGTGGGCTCACGACGAAAAAACATTTTTTTGACTATTAGTTTTATGTATGGAGCCCTAAAAAAATTTTTTTTAGTAATTATAATTACAAAACTTTTTAGCGGCTAACAAAATACACCTATCCTCAAAATTTTAATCAAATACACCTTATAGTTTACGAGTATAATGCCTGTGACATACGGACAGACGGACAGACGGACAGACGGACAGACGGACATGACGAAACTATAAGGGTTCCGTTTTTGCCATTTTGGCTACGGAACCCTAAAAAGTACTTAACAATAATGACCACAACGTCCAAATAAGGGTCTTAATGAGCCCCTTATAACAATTACAGACGTATTTGGTGCCGAAAAACCGAAAAGAATTCGTCATAATTTTCAAACAGCACAACCGTCGCTGGCTGCATTATTGCCAGCCGCAAAAACATCAGCATTTCAACCAATTTCTACCGGCACAGCGGGAAACTTTTTAATCCCCCGACTATAGAGATGTACTGCAATGCCACCGAGATTGAAATGGGTTATATACCGTTGTCGAATCATGTGTCCATGACTGTGAAATTACGAATGTTTGGAACGGGACGGTTGTCAAATAACCGCTCTGGCATTTGTTTTTTTCTTATCTCGGTTGACATTGGAACGGTTTGTTAAACGGCCAGTTATGTTGCGCATGTTGCGGAATTAATCATCTCTTTCTAGCAAGTGTGCAGGTGCGAAAGGGAAATTTTATCATGATGATGATAAAAACCGGCCAAGTGCGAGTCGGACTCGCGCACGAAGGGTTCCGTTCCGCAAAAAAAATCACGTTTGTTGTATGGGAGCCCTCCCTAAATATTTATTTTATTCTGTTTTTTAGTATTTGTTGTTAGAGGTTCCATTACGATAAGTCCAACCAAACACCATGGGTTTATCTTGTGTTGTTTAGGCGTTGCTATATAGCCTTCTATCGCCATCATCAGACCAAGCTTGATGGTGCCATAATATTGCATTGTCTCCCAGTAGCAGATCCAGGGGGGGTAGAGGGCTCAAGCCCCCCCCCAAAACCATCTGAGTCCTTCCGGTATAATCTTACATTCTGGTTAAATCTAAGTTTAGTAGGGTCAAGCGAAACCTTTTCAGCAGCTTTGAGTTAGATTTCTAAAGGTCTTGCATCAGCCGGAGTAGGTATAAGGGCATGTGTACACACCGCGTGCGCGGCGCATAACACCACGAATTACGTCGTGAGACACTCGCGAGCACAGGTGCTACGTAAATCCACGGTATTTCATCCACGAGCCAACCTACCAATCAACTGTAATAGGACTAATAGGACATGCTTGTTTAGTTTTACAATCGAATGAAATAAAAGAAATGCAATGTTCTAATTTAGAATGGTATACTTTCCTTTGAAGAGGAGAGTGCCTTCTTCTAGGCCTTAAGGCGGCTGGATGTTATAAGTGGAAAGCAAAAAAAAATGTTTTCAATGTCGTATGCAAACTCCTCGATTATATTTTTGTTTTACAAATAGTTTATTTCTTTAAAACATATAGTCTATTACAGTTACGCTGACCCCCACTTTTAGTTTTCTTATCAGTTTGTCGTAAAAAAAAAAACGATTTAATACAGAATTTGGCCACACATATTGCTGATTTTTGACAGGAAGTATAACCTGGAAAATTTTGATATTTATTACCAACTAGACTAGCGGTCGTGAAATAAAAATAATACGCCAGAATGTGTACGAACGAATGGACAGGCATTCCGTAAAAATAATACTAAAAGAAAGAAAGAAAGAAAACAACATTTACAGTAGGAAGGATTATGATTTTTGGCAGTGACTGTACGGAGCGAACGAACGTCAGAACAGTTGCTCGTTAGGATTCTAGTAGTGCGACACGCCGCGTTGTATCTTGTATCGATGCTCAAATTGCTCCATACAGCTTATTTCCTTTACCGTACTTATTCAATAATCGACCCAATAAACTTTTACATAAGGTTTAATTTAGAACAGTGCGTTTAAATGAATAAGTCATTTTGATAGCTACTCCTCTTGCCTTGTAAATGTCGCTCTGAGAATATAAACAATTCAAAAGGCATCACGATGTAGTAATATCGTATGCAGGTAGGTTTCATTGACGGCAATATGGGGTGTGACCTGATATTTTTTTACGATGCCATTCGAACCAGTTTTTGGAGAGGAACAAATGTTTGTATGGGAGCCACTACAATTTAAAGAACATAAATACCCAAAAAAGGAGACAAAGATTGACCTCGCTGGTGGCAGCCGACACGCTTCATATTAATTGACAAAAAAGTCAAAGTCAAAGTAATAGTTATTTACGATACAAGTGCAGAAAATAGGAAATTCGCAATGAGTGGCGATAAATTAAAACACGACCGAAGGGAGTGTTTTAAATCGACACGAGTTGCGAATTCCCTATTCGCACGTGTATCGTACAACGTTTTACAGTATATATGGCTCTTTAAAGTTTCAACATATGCACGGAAAGTGCTCATTTCCGCACTAGTGCGGGAAAGTAACACCATGTGTACTGTAAAATGATTTATTCTTCAATTTAGGCATATTACATGCACCCTATGAATGTCGATAAACTACCACCGGTTCGGAAAGTAAACCTCTGCCTCGGGAAGAACCGGCGTAAAAAACTCGGCGAGGTGTCATTTTTTCAAAACAGTATACAATATATCATTTCAGTATCAGAGTATTACAAAATTTTAAAATTACATTGCTACAGTAGAAAACCTATTTATTTTACGATAGATTTCTAGTGCAGGATTTTATCGCTGCCAAATATCTCTATCCACGATGTAGTCGTAAAAGTATGACGTCACAATCTGCTATTTGTCCTAATCTTTGTATGGAAAATCAAGTTAATTGCTGTTTCGGTCGCGAAACACTGTTTTTAGGTCCATAGTTGTGAAGTAATTTAGGAAAACAGACGAAAATTGACCATTCCCCCCTTATCTCCGAAACTACGAGGCTTAAAATTCTGAAAAAAATATGGAAAATAGTTCATTGCCTAAAGATTACAGAAAAACCTATGAGAAGTTTGAGTATTCAAAGTAACGGGAAAATTCTCAATATTTTACGGAACCCTCGCCACGCGAGTTGAACTCGCACTTGTCCGGTTTTTGTCTTTTATGTCTCATGATTAGGTTGTTTTGTTAACATTTGTATCATATACCTATTAATGAACCTCCAGTCTTTATGTATGTTGGAACTCTATGTGTACCCCAAGTATATTTGTTTATTTGACTGTTTGTGTTGTAAATAAACGAAACAGTATTTAAACAGTTTCCCTTATTCCATAACAAACCTAGTTTACTATGTAATAAATCAGTAAAAAAGGTCCATATTGTACAGAGTGTTTTTTTTAAATGGGACAGTATGGGGAAATCCGAATCTAAAGGAGATAGAGGAAAAGTGTCCAAGGAGACATTACGTGTTTTTTTATGTAAACAAATTTGGCTCATTAAAATTTTTGGTCAAGCGTGAGTTGTTCTTAAAAAATGATAAAGTTGGTCAATTTTTTTTTGACGCAGGTCGACTCTGTTTCATGTAAGGATTATTTCATTGTATGGAAAGAAAAAAATCTGAACAGCAGAAGTTGGTCAAATTTAATGAAAACTAATCTTCATACAGTTGGTTTATTACTTGAGTAAATGTTCGATGTGGCCGCCGTCTTGTCTTATGCAGGTACGAGCACGCTTCAAGACACTTCTAGTTGCATTTAACAGAGACTTATGGTGAATTGTGTTTAAAGTGTTGTAAACAGCATCTTCAA
Organism: Epinotia nisella; assembly: GCA_932294315.1. Classification (NCBI taxonomy): domain Eukaryota; kingdom Metazoa; phylum Arthropoda; class Insecta; order Lepidoptera; family Tortricidae; genus Epinotia; species Epinotia nisella. The sequence continues at coordinate 18,518,440 of OW028686.1, forward strand.
TCTCAATTCTTGTACGGAGTTGTATCGGGACGGGATTCATAAATTCGACCCTTAAGGTAACCCCATAAGAAAAAATCTAATGGCGTTAAGTCGGGCGATCGTGGGGGCCACTCGTTCCAAATTTGAATTCTTTTTTTTATAATTTCAAGACTATCGCGTGCCATGATGTTTACGAAGATTAAAAAAAATGTTCTTCTCTTGAATCATCTGGAGCTCTTATGGATTATCGAAATTTAAAAATGGAATAATTTTAAATATTTTTTTACACGCCTAGGCACTTGTAGCAATATTAAAAGGCGAATACTGCAATTGTATGAAGATTAGTTTTCATTAAATTTGACCAACTTCTGCTGTTCAGATTTTTTTCTTTCCATACAATGAAATAATCCTTACATGAAACAGAGTCGACCCGCGTCAAAAAAAAAATGACCAACTTTATCATTTTTTAAGAACAACTCACGCTTGACCAAAAATTTTAATGAGCCAAATTTGTTTACATAAAAAAACACGTAATGTCTCCTTGGACACTTTTCCTCTATCTCCTTTAGATTCGGATTTCCCCATACTGTCCCATTTAAAAAAAACACTCTGTATACTCACCGGCAGAAAATTTGGCCGAAATTAGAAAAAGTTTACGTTACGTAGTTAAAGTTTAGTAGTTTTATAGTTTGAAATCACGAAAAGTTTTTGGGCCATTTTTTTTGCCGGTGAATGTATTTACTTATATTCTATGTCAAGTCAAAAGGGTAAGAATAAAACCGTGACTATTATGTTATTTCACATCACTATACTCAACTGCACCAAGGGGAACGCAAGCGCATTCTGTCACGATCACGATCTTAACTAGGCCTCACCATAGTAAAGTCATCATTACAACACTATCGCTATGTCGCATACATTGCCTCCTTTGTAATATATCTTCAAACATGCCACTGTACGAGACAGCAATGGTTAGCGAGGTTCTTGGTTAAAATTAAAATGTCAACCAGTGCACGACTAAGTAAAGTAGTGCTTGGTACGGTCGACGTTAAATGTATGTTTAATTTGAACCTTATACCTTTGTAATAACTAATAACGCGAATGGATACATTATTTTGAGACTGCACAAATGTGTTCAGTAATTATTGATATCTTTTAATCTTAATATTGATGGATGCAATCTTCGCGATTAATGCATTTAAGTGCTTTAACTTTCGATTGCTATATTTAGAATAGTAGGTGAACGAGTTGTATGAAAGCCATACACATTCTCATTTGTCATAAAGAACATGACATACTTACTCACTCGTAAGTAAGACGTAAGTAGAATTCATCTTAATGTAGATATGTTCCCATTTTGATTCATGCATACAGAAAACCGAAGAAAATTACCTCATCTAAGTACGTATATGTTAAGCAGGTGCTTACTATTTTAAAGGTATCCAAAGATATGTGAAAAAAGCGGATTTCATACTTAATTTGTGTAGCAGACGTTGGTTCGCCATGAAGTGCTCTACGTCTTTTGAATCTTAATAGACAAATAGAGTCGAAAAGTTGTAGTGTCCTTTCTTGGATTAGTACCATGTTAAGTGTTAACATGTTATAAAAAATATCATAGTTACTTATTGACCGGTATTATCGACTAAGCAAGCGGGAGAGAAACCTAGATCTGAATCCCGTTCTGAATGCACACGGGCTGTAAGTTCCACAAAAAAAAAAACTTATATCAAGAAAAAAAATCAAGGTGCTTCTCTCGGACCAAGGGATAAAAATCTTGGCTCAAGATAATTTCGCCGCTAAGATAATTTTTTTTTATGTTAATAAAATGTTATATAACATTTTATTAACATCTTCCTAATTCATTTCTTGGTTCAAGAATATTTACCTTGAATCAATGACACAACATTCTCTGAATCAGCGCTATCGACTTTCGTATTCAGACGGCGACCTATGGACCCACGCTGGTCATATCGACGTTAAAGTTAATATTATTATAACAATGGTAAATACATGAAAAACATTCACTTATTTTAGTGTCTGTGAATTGAACAATGGCAAAAACCTATTCAGCCACACATCAAAAAAAAAATTTTGTCTTTTTGAAGTTTGTTGATAGTTTGGATTAAATTAATAAATTATAGTAATGAGTAAATTACCTATATACCTAATAACTATTATTGCTCTTTGAAATGCTCTTGCTCTTACATAACAATATATTATTGCTATTCAGAATCAGGAGACATTTTGTAGCATTTTCGGTGCAGCGTTGTGTTGTTAATAGAATTGTTGAATAAATGTCGTACGTAGTGTAAATAGTTTCATCCGCCGTATAACAGCTAGCTGTTTTACAAAACAGCACTGTACACACAATAAACAATTTCAATTGTGACGCTTAATTGGGAATCAATGAAAATTTTAGAAATGCCTGATAATTTTTTTTGGTGATAGAAATAACCTTCCTTAGCATGTTTTACAAAAAAGCACTGTACACACAATAAACAATTTCAATTGTGACGCTTAATTGGGAATCAATGAAAATTTTAGAAATGCCTGATAATTTTTTTTGGTGATAGAAATAACCTTCCTTAGCACCAGAAAAAAGTTTCAGATTTTTCAGCTGCGTCAATTAGGTATTTTTGAAAATTTTAAACAGTTTCCTCGCTTACTTTTTCTGTCAGGGACGGCACTTTCCTCGCTCCATTTCATATTACAAAAAAATGATGAGACGGATCAAGGAAAGTGACTATTGACCGTCCTTGACCCAAAACGTAAGTGAGGTATTTTTCAAAAATAATTAACACAGATGAAAATTCTGAAACTTTTTTCTGGTGCTTAGGAAAGTTATTCCTATCACCAAAAAAATAATCAGGCACTTCTGAAATTTTCATCATTCCCCATTAGCGTTAATATTAACCTTAATTATAATTTTCATTGTTATTGTCTATTACTACCAACCCGGCCAACATTACATGTCAACATTAATGCTACAAAATGTGCTATGTTTGCAAATCAGTCAATATAACTTCAGATATCTTTGATCCGGGATTTGTACGTGTGTAATTGTTTTCGACTGTACCACGTGGTACCAAGAAGTAGGGCACGTAGGCGCAATGAAGGCGAGGCCGGGACCTGATGCGTGTGCGCAATTGCGATGCACGGAGAGTACAGTGACCGTGAATGCTACGTTACTTAATAGACGAAAACAAGTGTCTGTCAAAAATTGCTTCTTTGGCACAGGCTTTTATTGCGGTTTGTACTTTTTTGCACAGCGACCATTGCTTCTTTTTTGTGGTTCATCTTGTTTAATTGGGTACTTTCCTGGGTAAAAAAAACATAATTCTATTCAGTCCGTCAGTTAGATTATCCAAAAATATTGGACACGAATTTTTTTGTTTGTTAATTAAACAGAAAATGATGAAGATATAGCCCGTTAAAGTTCCGCGTGACGTCACATTATGCTAAAGTGTACCATAATGTGACGTCACGCGCAACTTTAACGGGCTATATCTTCATATTTTTTTGTTTAATTGACAAACAAAAAAACACGTGTCCAATATGTTTTGATAATCTGACGGAATACATATCGTTTTTTAGGAAAGTAGCCAATTGAGGAGTTTCTATTGTTATAGATGCTATTATGGTACCATTGTATTGCATTGTTATCCGACTAACATAATCGTACAAAATGTTGACTCGATTGGATTTCAAGAAGTCGGTAAAATTTGACATGCAATATTTAGGTCAAATCTTGCATAGGTACACACTAACACGGCAAGTTAATATTAATAAAGCTTGAAATGAAAATAGGGGTGGGAAATTGGGGATTACTACAGTCGAATCCACAATTAGGCGAACTAAACTGACAGGTGAAAATGCACAAATATGGGCATAGCTTGGCCAGTGCCGTTCATATCGATATTATTTACCTTTTAACCGACATAGTCTGATTTATAAGACATAAAATATCCAGCTCATTTCACCGCAGTGTGATATGTCCAGTAGTATTCCATTTTAGAAACCATTAAATAACATTGAGACACCGCTTTCGCCCTTTCAATGAAATTGACTACGCTTATTTAGCTTTTATCTACACCGAGTCTAGAACTGGTTCGAGCTAACCTAATTTAGTCTAGAACGGTACCTAAGTAATCGAGATTTTAGTTGCATGATTTCTATGAGTTCTATATTCTATGGCGGTTAATCGAATCGGTGTTACTCTAAGTCGTTACTCTTTCTAAATACAGCTCCATAAATGGATTATAAAGGGATTTAGATTCGCGTCTCTCCATGTGTCAATAAAAATATTTATTAAATTATTTTCTTACATCATAAATCGTAGACAAACTCTGGAACTTTTACTAAGAAACACTTCAAAATAATTGAATTGATAGGTAGCGTAAAACCTAATATCACCAAATAGTCAAGCTTTGGCCTACTAAAGTATTATATGTCTGCTCCCTTGTATCTCCGTGTGTCTTTTGTGTAGTGAAATATCATCTTTCTTTCTTTAAAATTAAGGGCTATAAAGCTTAATTTTTGGTTGGACACTTGGACTCTGTATCCACATATACGGCGTCTCCTCTTTTATAATTATTTGTGATAAAAACATATTAACCCTTTCGCCGCCACAGAAAAAAACCGGTCAAGTGCGAGTCTGACTCGCGCACCGAGGGTTCCGTACGAAATATCATACAACACACCCGTCTTGCCCCACCCATTAATTTTGGAAAAATCTTAACAACGCATAGTGTTGTTAAGTCATGAGTCATGAGTACCTACAGCGCCATTTATCGGTGCATTTTGTTACTAACTTGCGCGACCAAGGAACTCGGTATGTACAGTAAGGGAAATGTATTCACGTACCACCGTAGAACCCTGTGGCAATTGACAGGCCGCAGTCACTCAAACTCGAGTGCTATATTATCACCTTATTGCGATAGGGTTCTACGGTGGTACGTTAATACATTTCCCTTACTGTATGTTGGTTTTTCAGCGATAATTCTTTATCAAGTTAATTAATTTCAATAATTCTTTTTTTATTTGCTAGAAGGTACTTTCAGAATACTTTCATACGAATTTGAAGGAAAAAAATTACAGACAGAAGTATTAAATTACAAACAAAATTAACATATAATTTTTGAAGAATAAAAAAAAATTAGGCTAGATAGAAGTCTCGTTATACTTTTCCGATAATATTTACGTTAATATTAATCATACATATTATTTTCAAATTTTTCGCTTGGTTAACTTCGGAGATAAGGGGGGGGCAATGGTATTATTTCAACATTTTTCTTTATAAATCAAAAATTTACCATTGAAGAAAAAAAAAAGAAAAATTGTTTTAGAATGTAAAATTTAAGTTCTTTCATATGATACCCCACTTGGCCTACTAACTAGACTTTGAATTTTTGCCCCCCCCTCTTATCCGCCCTTTTTTATACAAATTAAAAGTGTATATCAAAATTTTTCATTTTCCATACAAGAGGATTAGCTTTGTTTACAACTATTCCAAATTTCAAATCGAAGCATTAGTAGTTCCTGAGATATTTGACTTTGTGACAGACAGACAGACGGACGGAGTCGCACCATAAGGGTTCCGATTTTACCTTTTTGGTCCGGAACCCTAAAAATGAGAGGTGGCACCCCCACGCCACGCAAGTCTCGTATTAAGTCGATGACAACGATGACAAACTCGAGTTCAAGTCAGTAGCAGCGAATGGTTTAACCCTAAACTTTGCAAAGTAACAAAAAATCGTGCGTTCACGTCTCGTTTGCGCTGTATGAAGCGCAAAAAATCGTTATAGAAAAATTGCAAAAAGGCAACTAAAAAAAATGGTTGTCTGTAAAGTCGGTTTACGGACGATAATGAAAAATTGCATAACTCGTATTTACTCATTCATCGTTAGGATTATTCCGGTGAAGTTTCGCATAAAATAGTCGATCTAATCTTGTTCTTTAGGGGAAACACGATACATCATCATCATCTTTTTGGGGATAAGTGTTATGCAATTTTTTGTCAATGTTTTCTTATGACGTAAAACTATCGTCCGTAAACCAACTTTACAGACAACCAGTTTTTATAGGGCACCCTAATCTAATAGTCCAGGCAATGAACTGCCAACTTGTATGGAAAACATGTCAAATTTGGAAATAATTTATAATAGCTAATTTTTTTAATGTAACGGATATATTATCAATTAAATAGTTACCTAGAGGCAAAATCCAACAAAAAATCAGATCAAAATCAGGAGAAAAAGTCCGGATAAATATTAATATATTTTTTTTATCTTTATTTAGGTTCATATACATTTGCTTTAAAAAATTCAATATAAATAAAATAAAAAAGACAATGAATGTTTAGATTAAATCTATATAATTACTTCCGTGTGGAAAGTTTGTTGGATTCTTGAATAAAGCATCTTAGAATAACGTTTTAGAATGAAATAAACAAAAAAAAAACTCTTAATAAATTAATGTTTTTTGAAAACGTATTTTGTCTGGAGTATAAAGAAATATCCCTTTGCCCCAGTTGTTGACCTTTCCGCCCTAGAAATTATCCTTCGATTACCCCGAATCGTACTATAATTCCTTCACTACCACTTTACGAAAAGAGCATTACGAATCAACGATTTTCAAACTCACTTAATACCTTCTTATTTTGAAGAGTCGGCTTTGTTCGCACTTCTAAGTTTAATAATGACCTGCCACGTTAACATTACTAACCGCCAAGCGATAACGATCCTTAGCTCTTTGTTATAAGGTATTCGTCAATCGCAACCGTAATAACATAAGATTATGGTAATTTGGGTGCAAGCGGGTCACTGAATCACTGTTGACATTAGGCGCGACATTGTGAACTCAATTTGACATAATTGTTGTTTCTGTATTGCGTATGCATATTTTAGTAGTTTGGTGGTTAAATACTGCCTATTACAGAAAACCGGCCAAGTGCGAGTCGGACTCGCGCACCGAGGGTTCCGTACAAACCTGTAAAAAAATTACGGTTTTCGCAATTTTTCCTTTATCTGTGCTATAAGACGTTGCTTCGTACCACATTTCAAGATTCTGAGTTCACGGGAAGTACCCTGTAGGTTTTGATTCCCTTGCGAGTTTCGGAAATTTGCGGAAATTTGCGGCATAAACGGCTGTATTGATTTTATTGCGTTAGCTTAGAAGTTTGATTTTTTCACAGCTTCAAGGGACAGTATAGACCTGAGTATTTGATATAAATTTTAGCTTGATACCTCCACGCGTTCTTGAGAAAAAGGGTCTTGACAGACCGACGGACGGACGGACAACAAAGTGATGCTATAAGGGTTCCGTTTTTTCCTTTCGAGGTACGGAACCCTAAAAATGAGGTCAAAATGAACATCAGTGTCCCCACGCTATGGACTTCCATAAATTGACGATTATCACCTATAGTACGAATGTAAATCGACGTATAAGTAGTACCTACGAATCATTTTTCTTAAACTTGTACTAGACTAGGTACAAAAAGAAAACAAAGCCATTGTCTTTAATTGTTAAGTGTAATCGCTAATTGTTTACGATGTACTAAGTATGCTTCAACTACTAATAAATAGTTGTTAATACCGATATACCATTTGTTTTCATTTGAACCTTGCGTCTTTAACAATAGAGTACACTATTACTTTCCAATTTCTAAGTCTTTAAATGAACGTGTTCTCGGTACAACTCCTATTTCACCCCTTTAGGGGGCAAGTTTAAATAAATATATTTCTGGATGGATCGACATATTATAAAAGAAACCTGCCGTCCTGCTTTCATGTTTCTAGCCACAGTTTATCATTAAAAATCACACATTACTTATGTGACCTTTCAACCCCCATCTTAACCCCTTCAAGGGATGAATTAGAAAAAATGTCCTTATCAATATTTTTGACCCATGGCGCATGGTGTGCATGGCATGGCATGGTGCATGGTGCGTATGGTACAGAGTACAATATCACTCATACCAACTGCATATGTTGTGATGTGCAACCAGCATGTAGCCACGGTAATTAGCCGCAGTCGGTGTCAATAAAGTCATGGGAATCGCCGGCGCAGGCGGTGACGCAACGGCTGCATTGTGACATTCGTGGCCGTACATCTGGGTTGGTATTCTCAAAGCTTAGACAAATCAACTCAAACGATCCAGTATAAGTTTGTTACGTAAGGCAAGCGGAAGCAAGGCGGACAACTCCTCCGGTACAAGGATGTCAAAGTCAAAAGTCAAAGTCAAAGTGATTTATTCTTCAATTTAGGCATATTTAATAATATGCCTAAATTGAAGAATAAATCACTTTGACTTTGACTTTGATTACATGCACCTATGAATGTCGATAAACTACCACCGGTTCGGAAAGTAAATCTCTGCCTCGAGAAGAACCGGCGTAAAAAACTCGGCGAGGTGTCATTTTTTCAAAACAGTATACAATATATCATACCAGATACAGTATATCATATCCAAAAGCGACATATGAAGAGATGCGACATTGAGCCCTCTCAATGGGGGTGTTTGGCAGCACAGAGGTTAGAATGGCGCAGGATGGTGAACATCCAAGTTCGCCAGTTCGAGGATCAGCGCAAAGTTGACCTTGACTATAACGCGACCAGTTAAAAGCCCGCCCACCTGCTGCCATAGCATACAACTACTAGAACGGCGTACTTTCGTGCCCGCAATGTGCACGGAATTTCGCCGCAAGGATAGGCTACATAAGCCATCTTCGAGCGCACGAGCGCCAAAACGCTAGATAGGAGTCGGAGTGGTCGTCATGGCCGAAAACGGTCGGACAGATCATTATACACGCTGATGTTTAATCCGTGATCAGAAGTCGAAAAATATTAATAACCAGCCAAAACAGATTCCAATGGATGAGGTCTCACGCAATTACATCGCTGTTTAGTTGATAACTAAAACCATTTATTTTCTAAAGTAAATACAAGATGATGATTAGCATAACTAAATAAAATTAAAACTAAGTTAAATCTAATAATCTCTAATACATAATCTCCATTACTCTAATAAATGTAATCGATGTATTGTACCGAGGATGCTGGCGGCATTTCCTCGCTGAATTGCAATGCTGATGCGTTGCGCGAGAAAGCCGCCAGCTCTTCGGTCACCAGTTACAACGACCAGACGTTTCGCGATTTCTGCAAATAACTTATGCGCACTGGGACCCCACGGACCGAGGGTCTCGACGCAAAAGGGTACAAAGTCGTACTTTCTCTCGTTTAGTTAATTCAATTTAATGATAAAGTTAACACTAATATCCACTGAATGTAGGTACGTCACCCTAAATTTTGTAAAGTTAAGTAGATACATACGTCAAATGTCAGCGCTTTGGCGGGAAATTTGATAGGTCTTACGTCAATAGACAATTGACAGTTTATTACATACCCTTAATTTAATAATTGGACACAATTGGTTCGCAGGTTGGTTTATGAAACAATTTTTTCAAGGTTTTACGTTCATAGATTTTAACTACCATTAGGGTGACAATGATTTTTCACGGAAAAGTAATTCCTAATTAAATTTTATTCAGGAAAAAAATACGTTTCTTTTAGGTACCTACGAGTTAGTCGTGTTCGGAATTTAAAAATAATTGAAGCAGTTGAAAAATCAGAAACTTTTCAGGCACTTCTAAAATTTTCATCCCCTTCCAATTGCATTGGTTGGACCCATGGGTAGATATGATCCGGTAAGGTAATACGGAAATCACGAAATTTTTACTGCCTGCAGTTGCAAGTGTCCATAGGCTTTGGTGACCGATTAGGTACCACTAGGCGGGCCGTGTGCTCGTTTTGCCCCCGACGTGGGTATTGAAATGAGGCAGGTTGTGAATCACCCAGGGTTATCCACAAAGCTTCACCTCTTGTCTCAACCAGTGTAATCCAGTGGTGTCGACATATATATTCTAGTAGTGAGACGTGAGGTGAGGTGAAACAAGTTGTAAAACGCACATGGTTAGCGATAAACGCGTGATGAAACGCGGAACTAATCTAATGTTTTAATAGAATCGTGATTACAATTTTATATCGGCGATAAGATTTGTATGGAGCAATTTTATCATTATGAACTCGTAATTGATGATACTGACTTCCCTGTTCATAATTGAATGGAGCATGTGCAGGAGGTACAGTCGCCATCAGATATATCGGAGCGGCCAAAGTGCTCACAAATATCTGAACACGTCTCTATTGTCGAGGCGTTAGAGACGGGTTCATATATTTGTGGGCACTTTGGCCGCTCCGATGTATCTGATGGCGACTGTACAGTCGAGCGTTTAAAAAAAACTGTACATGAACTTTTTTTCAGATTCCGATTTTTTTGGGATTTTCTTAGTCAGAATCGTTGATACTATCGATCCTCATACAAGAAAAAAAGTGTCCCAGATTTTACTATGTAAGTTTTTTCTTCCAGTGCGCCACGAGACCATATAAATAAAAAAGACTGCAAACAAAAATGTGACGATCTGGAATGGAATATTTGGGACACTTTTTTTCTTGTATGAGGATCGATAGTAACAACGATTCTGAGTAAGAAAAACCCAAAAAAATCGAAATCTGAAAAAAAGTACATGTAAGTACCCTTTTCTTGAAAAACGCCCAGGTTGACATGAGTGTATTCTAAAGGGTTCACGAAATTCTGGTTGTGTACTTTTGTTGATGCTGAAACAGATGTATTTGGTTTTATCCGTATTTAGGCGACAGGTGACAAGAAGGCTGGCTCCTACCTTGCTCAACGCATTAATAGCATTGCCGTGCAGCGCGGCAATGCTGCCAGTCTTCTGGGCACCTTACCGTTGATGGGCACCGAGTTGGAGCCAATTTTTTATTTGTAAATAATTTGTGTAACTAGGTTGTTTATTTTAGGTTTAGTTTAGTAAATACATTAATGTTTTGGTCGTTTAGACTGTATTAGAAATAAAAAAATAAAGCTTTTATTGCCGACTGTACTTTTCTGTATACCGTCATCAACTACTCATAGACAATTCTAACGAGCCCAAACTCGATGAGGTTGTGTCGATTCATTGCGAAGTTCCTATGGCCACCTTCCAGCTCCATCATCAGATCAGCACCATGTCATCAAAATATTGCATTGTCACGCGTTTCACACATGTATACAAAATTTCAGCTCAATCGGTTACCGGGAAGTGGATCAAATTTAATTTGCAAGATTTGATGACAAACATCGTGACATCAGATGAAACTAAATAAAAGCTTGTAAAAATGGGTACATAACAGGAAAATTAAAAGCATGCCTGGATTGACGTACTTGTTGGTGCAAACTATTTTTTTGAGAAATGCTCACTCTAAAAAACTAAAAATGGGACACTAAATCGTTTACGTTTTAACCTGGTGTATCTTTTGTATTGTTAAAGTATATTTTTTTTGTTCTAGGACAACCATGGGACACAGGCTTCTGGCAAGTCATTGAGTATTTTCGACACAAGGAACAAAATGAAGTTATAATGGAGTCACCAGTAAGAATATCCTTAGGTTGGTTAATTTATTATAATTATATTAAGCTTAGCTTATCTTATATTTGGGTCTTCCTTATCAAGCCTTAGTTTTACCGGGTAAAGAAAGTTCATTTTTTTTTCATCAAAAGACATAATTGTTTCATAAAGCGTCTCCGTCAAATAGAACGACATCCTGTTATCAACTCAATTACTCAAATGTTAACTGGAAGTGATCCCTTACAGGGCCAAGTTCGCCTTTGTACCTGTATAACCTGATCTATCTGTATTTTAACAAGCTTTTATTTAACTTCCCCTACAAGGTGGACTGATGACCTGGTAAAAGCTGAGGTTGTCCACTGGATGCGGCCTATGTCCAGCAGTGGACGTCTTTCGGCTGATATGTTGATGATGATGTTTTAACTTGCAATGTTTGTATAGTAACTATGTTTGTTCGGGTGGAATCTTGCAACGTTCTAACTCAATTTAGAAGCAGATATCTTCAATCGATTGAGTTGAAGTCTATCTATCTGGATGACAATTCAATGTTATGGTACCATCGAGCTGATCTAATAATGGTGGCCATGGTAATTCAGTACTTAACCGACGTAACCCCGTTGAGTTTGGGCTCGTTAGAATCGTCTCACGACAATGACGGTACCTGTACAGAAAAGTACAGTAGCAGTACCAAAAATGAAATTTTTGACAGAAACTTATTTATATTTGCCTTGTGTCCAGTAAAGGCTTTACATACATACACATATAAAATATACCATTTAATGATTCCAGGTGCAGCATTAGTAGCATGCCTGCTACTATTAAGCAGCACCCCAGCCGACGGCAACGCGCTCCCGCTCGAAACGACAACCGCCACCGTCCGCGACAGGACCCGGCCTCCGCTACCCACCCCCTCTTGGGCCCGAGGCAGGCCCAGAGGCCCCGACGCCGCTCTCAACGAACTACCCAAGGGCTCCGTCTCCGAGGAACACACAGAGAAAAATGCCAAGTACAAACACAGAGGAAGGGCCCGCTACAATCCACGCTCCACAACAGAAAGCCCCCTCAGAAGGGTCAGGACTTCAACAGTAGAAACGGTCCCGGGAGTAATCATAGTGACGCCGACGGCGGAAGTGAAAAAGCCAGTGCAGATAATGGATAGCATGAGAAATTACAAGAGAACAAAAATGCCAGTTAGCACTAGTACCACGACTGTAGAGACAAAAAGCGAGGAAGACGAAGACGATTCATTCGAGAAATTTAGTAGCAAATTTGATGACAACAATTTCTTTACAATGTCCGGGTTTGATGATGACTATAATAAAGACTCTATAAAAAGTCCAAGTAATAGATATAGTGATTACTCCAGTACAGCATTCAGTTCCTTCTCAAGTTTTCTACCCAAAGATGATTCTCCGTATAAAACAGATTTTTTCGATTTTAGTTCAGACTTGACCACACCCAAACATGACTTCTTTGATCAAAAGTATCAAGAAGTTTCTTCAGGTATAATTAAAAATTTGGAAGCTATTAAATCCAAATCCCCCCCACTTAATGTAACTAATGTACATATAAGTGAAAGAATAGGCTTAGATGCAAATAATACTAAGCCAGGTAATAGATCCACTATAATTATCAAGAATACCAAAGCCACCCGCCTTGTAGATAATGATGGCGCTGATACGAATAACAAGGAGATCTCTGATGTACACGGTACAAGTGTTTATTATGAAATGTCTGTTCTATCTACCGAAACATACACAATAAACAATTCTAATGAAGACGATTGCGATAACGATACATTGTCTTCGGAACCAACAATACAGACCCCTGCTGAAGATGAGCTGGCATCAATAAAAGGAACGCCGTCAAATCTCTATCCCATTTCTACAAAACCTTTATTCCCTGATCCCGAGTTCGTATCAACCGTGTCTTCAAACTTCTTACCCTCTTCTACAACCAGTTCAATATCAACTTTCTTCAGTTCCTCAACTTCAATACCATTTTCTTTCCAAAATTCTATATCATCTACAGAGAAGACAACAAAGCCGTTCCCTAACGGCTTTCCTGGCAGAAACAGAGGGTATTCTAAGCGGCTAACTGGCTTCACTGGTGCTAAAGATTCCCCCAACAGCGTCACGCCAACAGCCGAAAACACACAGAACCAGTATATCAGAAACACCACCAGAAAGTTCCATTACACGACGCCAAAATCGAAGCCAACGTGGATGACACCAAGGCGGAACAGTACTAAAACTTACCCTAAACCTACATACCCTACTACAATATACGCTGAGCATTTCAGTATCAAAGACAGAACCTCTACCACCATACGTCCAAAAGTATCAAACAAGACTGTTCTGACTACTGTGTCATCGGATATAGATCCTGTATTGCAAAGCGACGTGAGTGGTGTGAAGAAGGTAGTGCAGTCTCAGACGATATCCGACAACAGTATTCCTTCTTTGTCGAAGAGGGGGTCGACGAAGTTCGGGACAACGACGGCCAGCTCAACAGAGACGGAGACGGTGAGCACCAGCGAGCTGGAGATCCCACCGACATTGACGGCCTGGGCGCTTGCCAGCTTGAAGAGTACGCCTGGCAGTTCGGCAAATGCTACGAGCTCAACGCAGAAGAGCGTCGACGAAAATGAACTGCAAAAAGTCAATGAAATTGCAGGTTGGTAGATTTTTTATTTTGTTTTGCTCGTAGAACCGATGGCCGTTGGGGCGGAAATGTTCTCAAGTGGTGACCATGTAACGGAAGGTGCAGTGTGTGTAGACCCCCAAAAGATGTACCGATGACCTCGTGAAAGACCGGTCATTGTGGAACTCTTTCGGGGAGGCCTATATCCAGCAGTGGACGTCTTCCGACTGATATGATAACAAGTTTTTTTTTACCACTAGTAATAGTATTTTAGTTTCTTATCATGTGCTCTCATCAAAGTAATATAGAATCTTTAAAAATAATAAATGAATGTTTAAACATACTAACATTTTTAAAAGAACTAATCCTAATGTTTTTCATTTCAGACAAAAACGAAATAACTACGACCTCGACCACTACTACTTTAACTCCTGATAATTTAGCTACCAAGAAGATCACAGATATTGACCAAAACAAATTGCATTGGCGGCCAATGCTTCCACATGCGTCACCAGACCCGGAGATGAAGACAGAGGCTGTTCCGACAGAGAACAAATCTGAACGGCTACCAGCGGAGAGCAACATATCTGTGCAAAGTAGTCCTCAACCTGTCTCTACAGAAGGAATAAAGGCTGAGACAGAAGATGTAGAAAATACGACCAAAGCAAAAGAGATTGTTACTTCCTGGATACCAGTGACTAAAAGCGAAGGAAACTCAGCAACGAATTTTGCTTCGATTACCAAGTTCCCTAAAGGAGTAACAACGCCGCTCGACGATACTCCTGTTAATCCTAAGCAAAAGAACGAAATCGTCACTGAAGCAAACACTGAAGTGCCGGCGACTACTGATTATGAAATAACTACTATCAGATTTTCATACGTTCCCACTGAAGCTGTAACCGACAACGTGGAGGAAACAACTTCGAGTGAATGGCATCCAGTAGCTCCGACTAGGACTAAAGCAACCACAATAGATGATAGTCCTATTACTACTTATAGACCTAGATATTATACAACGACGGATGATGCTGAAGAAATCACTACAAATATTCCGGAAACAACTCCATTGATTGAAGTTTCATCTTTGGTAATCGATAACGCAACTAAAATACAATCTGTCACTCAACAGACTGTCACTCGGCTATCATCACCAACCACACAGGCTGTCGATACCACATCTAAACAACCAGCAACAACCCTCACTGTTACAGAAACAATATTGCCTGTCGAGACCACCACAGTGTATCATGAAGCTACTTCATTAGAAACTGAGGATTCAAGTGAAATAATAACAGAAAATACATTAAAAACGGAAAGTCCCGAAGTTCCAGTAAATACTGAGGCTTCAGAAACACCATCAAGTGCAATTATGGACAAGGAAATCAGTTCAGAGGATAGTAGCGGCAGCAACGAGGTTATAACTATGGAGACCACGAAATCGATTCCATCTTCAACGACAACTACAAGTTCAACTACGACTACAACCACCACAACCACTACCACCACCCCGGCTCCTACAACTACAGAAGAAAAGGAAGAAACTACTACAGAAAACGAAACCACAACTGAACCTGAAGTCACAAGTTCAGTAAATGGAAAAATCGTAGATACGTCAGATGACGGTGAATTGACGACTGAATCGGCAACGAAATCGATCAGCGAGTTGGAAGACGTGTCGAGCTATGGTGACGTCACGACGGAGAGGTTGACACCAATGGAAGAAGCGGGCTCCGGGGCTGCGGTCGCCATCGCTGTCAGCACCATTGGGGTTATAGCCTTGATACTGCTCATTGGACTATTGGTGAGTGTTTAATTTTTATTTTATACCTTCTTTCGTAACATGCGGATATTCGCAGTTATTGCATTCATTTGTAATTAGACGATTGATTTGCCTTGAAGTGCACTGTCACAATGTAAATATAAGTAGACAATCATTACACGTCATTAGTTGTCGCAACAGTTTATGAGTAAGTAGGTAGGTAACGTGCAATTATTTTACTTAAATTATGTTTAGTATTTACTGAACCATTGCTATGTGCATGAAATTGGTACAGATATTTTATATGAGAAAGTTAAGTAATTATTAACTTAATCATATTATTCAATCATAACCATTGAGATTGACAAAATCAATTCCATTCCACAATAAAAGATGAGTCTTATTGAGAGAAAAATATGTTGTGTTCGACCCAGACTTGAACTCCATAGTAAAAATGTATGGGGAAAAGATAAAAGTTATCTTAACGACTACCTACCTACATTATTCATAAAACTTAACACACTCTGTTAACTAAAAGTTCCTGGGCGACCGAGCTCTGCTCGGCTGAAAATACGGAGAAAACGAGTTTTCCCGGACATGAGACATAGCTAGATCGATTTCTCGCCCCCGTAAACCCCTATATTCCAAATTTTATCGAAATCGTTAGAGCCGTTTTGGAGAATGTGATTGCAAATATATTGGTATAAAGGTTTTCTGTATAAGTACATACAAATATTGAAGAAGAAGAAGAAGAAGAAAATAATTTATTAGCGTAAAAAAAAAATATACAAATATAAGCAACATTAACTTTCTTAAATCTAAACAAAGTGGAAAAAAGAGCAGTGCTCGTTTAAATAGTATAGGATGTGTTTTACGTCGCACAAACACGAAGGCGATATTCCCCCACGGGACAGCCAATGCCTAGTGGGGTCAGCACTAATGTAATAGATTTAAATATTATTTTTGCGAAATAACTACCTATTTGTATTTATAACAACAACCTAATATTAAAGGCATTTTATCGAAAATAGATTGGACGATGAGTAAAGGCGTCACATATTGTGTTGTTGTTGTTCACGAAAAAATGTAGCCATCGAAAACTAAGTCTCCACTGCCACCCAGTAGGTCTAAGTAGTTCAAACCGCAATTAGATAGCCTACTGAGTATTATTTTGTATGTGTAAGAATTTAAAATCCATCAATTTTTAGGGTTCCGATATCTTAAAAGGAAAAAACGGAACCCTTATAGGATCACTCGGTTGTCTGTCTGTCCGTCTGTCACAGCCGATTTGCTCCGAAACTACTAGACCGATTGAGTTGAAATTTGGTACACATATGTAAATTGGTGACCCAAAGATGGACGCGTAAAGTAAATGAATGAATTCTGAACAAGGGGGCCAATTTTGGGGGGTAAACTGGAAAATTAAAAAAAAAAAAGTTTCGCAAACTGTATTGTGTGACATATCAAATGAAAGAGGTTGTTGTAAGCATGTCAGATATATTTTTTTATAATTTTAGCAAAAACAGATTTGAAGTAATTTAGAAAAAAATACTAAAATTGACCATTCCCCCCTTATCTCCGAAACTACTGGGATTAAAATTCTGAAAAAAATATGGAAAATAGTTCATTGCCTAAAGATTACAGGAAAACCTATAAGAGTATTCAAAAACACTTATGAAATTTAGATTATATACGGAACCCTCACCAAACTTGAACTCGTACTTGTCCGGATTTTTCCTTAAAAGTTGTGCAATCCTACATAATGCCAGTTAAGGCTTAAAGCTAAAATGATTGCATAGAAATGTGTCTACTTCTGGCATGATTTAAAACAATTTATGCCCTGCATACGGTAATTAAAATTCTGGAAAGATATTCGCGGAACATTATACCACCGATTATCTATTTGAGTAAAGGAAAAAAAAAATCTATGATAAAAATTACAAAATCTACGACTAAAATCCAGAGATTTCGAAAGATAGCTCAAAAATGTATAGCAGCTAATATAAATATCCATAACGCCATTCAAACCGATAGGTGAAGAGACCTTTTTAGGGTTCCGTAGCCAAAATGGCAAAAACGGAACCCTTATAGTTTCGTCATGTCCGTCTGTCCGTCTGTCCGTCTGTCCGTATGTCACAGGCATTTTACTCGAAAGCTATAAGGTGTATTTGAATAAAATTTTGAGGATAGGTGTATTTTGTTAGCCGCTATATTAGTTTGACGAAAAAAAAATTTTTAGGGGTGCACTCCATACATAAAACTAAAAGTCAAAAAAAAAAATTCTTAGCATTTTTTTTGATTAAGTGAATAGAGTAGGAGGTAATCGCCCCGAAAGTCACTAAAATTCTGCCCCCCCCCCCCCCTCTAATTTTTGAACGGTGTATTTTAAAAATATGGAAAAATTCATGGACATGGGCTTATTAATTTCATTCACCGAAAATTATTTTGAACAAGATCCGTTCAGAGGTTTTCGAGATATTGCTGAAAAACTGCCTTCCTCAAAGAAAAAGACGTAAGTGCCGTAAAATTTCTGTGACGATACGACCTTTTTAATAGGCACGGAACCCTTCGTTTTGCGTGGTCCGACACGCACTTGGCCGGTTTTTTAAATTAAATTCTTACAAAAATGTCATTTTATATTGAAAACCTGAATTATACAACGGTGGCTACTTTTTTCGTAAACAGTCCGCCAGACAGACATTCTCATAGACGGATGGTAATTCATGTTCATCTGATAATATTTTGGTGAAGGTATTTATTCAGAGTGACGTGTTGTGTAGTGTAGTTGAGTGGCGTAGTTGAGTGGCGACCACGTACCGGAAGGCGCAGCGTGGGTAGGCCCCCCACAAGGTGGACTGATGACCTGGTAAAGGTCGCTGGAGTCCGCTGGATGCGGGTGGCGCAGGACCGGTCATTGTGGCACTCTTTGGGGGAGGCCTATGTCCAGCAGTGGACGTCTTTGGGCTGATATGATGATGATTTATTCAGAATGTATTTAAATACAAGATTATGATTAACATTAACTAAAATAAATCAAATCTAATAAAGGCCCTCGAGGCATTGCAAGAAAGCCGCCAGCTCTTCGGTCACCAGTTACATCGACCAGACGTTTCGCGATTTCTGCAAATAACTTATGCGCAATGGGACCCCACGGACCGAGGGTCTCGACGCCAAAGGGTACAATACAAAGTTGTACTCTCTGCCGAGGCCTCTATATTTATTACATTTCAGATAATAATAACCATAATATTCTTAATATTACATATCAATGTATAACAATATATATTAAATATTAAATATTAAGTTACTTACTAACGGTAAATAATAAATTCAGTCCATCATAAAAAATCCATGGGAAATTATACTAGCTATAATTTAAGGTAAAGGTGTATTAGCTAATATGTTTCTCATGGCCTTACATACCATAACATGTTTATATATGCTTTTGGTGTGGAAATGGAACACATAAATTCTTGTAAAGAAGATGACAGCGTTATTGTCATTAATTTAACTATAGTAAGTTACAACGTTGTAACGTTTGTAATTACGACAATCTAGTGAAATAATCGAATACACACACGGTAATTTAGTAGAATACACGCAGACATTTAAGGCTTAACGCAAACGTCAGTTTCCTAGGGGGTCCCGTTCTCTAAAACGGTTTAGGGATCAGATCGCCCGAAAACATTTAAGCGCTCGAATGCGATAACAAGCGCTACAGGCGAGTGAACTTTAAACCATATCATCGAACTAGGACTTGACGTGGTTCAGCCTAATTGGGAATGGATGGAAATTTTTAGAAATGACCGATATTTTTTTGGTGATAGGAATAATGTTCCATAGCACCAGATAAAAGTTTCAGATGTTTCAGCTGCGTCAATTATTTTTGAAAAATATAAACAGTTACGTTTACGCTTTGAGTCAAGGACGGCACTTTCCTCGATCGGTCTCATATTACAAAAAAACCGGTCAAGTGCGAGTCTGACTCGCGCACCGAGGGTTCCGTACGACCAAGGAACTCGGTGTGTACAGTAAGGGAAATGTATTGACGTACCACCGTAGAACCCTGTCGCAATTGACAGGCCGCCGTCACTCAAACTCGAGTGGTATGTCACCTTATTGCGATAGAGTTCTACGGTGGTACGTTAATACATTTCCCTTACTGTATGTTGGTTTTTCAGCGATAATTCTTTATCAAGTGAATCAATTTCGATAATTCTTTTTTTATTTGCTAGAAGGTACTTTCAGAACACTTTCATACGAATTTGAAGGAAAAGAATTAAACACAGAAGTATTAAATTACAAACAAAATTAACATATAATTTTTGATGAATAAAAAAAAATACGCTAGATAGAGTCTCGTTATACTTTTCCGGTAATATTCACGTTAATATTAATCATATATATTATTTTCAAATTTTTCGCTTGGTTAACTTCGGAGATAAGGGGGGGAATGGTATTTTTTTCAACATTTTTCTTTATAAATCAAAATTTTTTTTCATTGTAGAAAAAAAAACAAAAACTGTTTTAGAATGTACAATTCAAGCCCTTTCATATTATACCCCACTTGGCCTACTAACTAAACTTTGAATTTTTGCCCCCCCTCTTATCCGCCATTTTTTATACAAGTTAAAAGTATATATTGAAATTTTTCATTTTCCATACACGAGGATTAGCTTTGTTTACAACTATTCCAAATTTCAAATCGATAGCATTAGTAGTTCCTGAGATATTTGACTTTGTGACAGACAGACAGACGGACGGAGTTGCACCATAGGGTTCCGTTTTTGGGTCGTTCTTCTTTTTTACCGACAATGATCCGAGGTTTTTCTGTTTTTTTGGTTTTTGAACTATCGAAAATTGTGGTTTTGAAGTGCGATTTAAAAAAAAATGCATAGGTTTCTTCATTAGAACTAATTAAAGTTTCCTTTCTGGCCAATATAAATATTTATTTACGGTTGGTTTCTAAAAAAAAACATGTGACAAAGTGGACTCTTTCAGTGGGGACAACATTTTGGTTTACCACTCTGTCACGGACTTCTACGATAAAAATACGTTTAAAAAAAAATGCTAGTTAGAGAAACTAAAATATTAAATTAATACTAATTAATAAAATAATATGGTCGTTCATTTTCGAACATTATAAAACCGTAAAATCATTACTCAAATGAGATGCCGTAGTAAGACGAAGGACAGGCTATTGTCGGTCGAAAAGAAGAACGACCCTTTTACCTTTTTGGTCCGGAACCCTAAAAAGTACCATAAATACCTATCTGTGGTAAACTGACACTGGCAATGATATTGACAGTTGCAGCAGCTATATTTGTCATTACCAGTGTCAGTTTACCACAGATTTTTAAGTTTTTTTTTTTAAATATGAGACGGACCAAGGAAAGTGTCTAGTGACCGTCCTTGACCCAAAACGTAAGTGGGGAAACTGTTTATATTTTTCAAAAATAATTGACGCAGCTGGAAAATCTGCAATTTTTTTCTGGTGCTAAGGTAGGTTATTCCTATCATCAATAAAATAATCAGGCTCTTCTGAAATTTTCATCCATAATTGTTATACAATTCATACCTGTTGGAACGCCATCATTCTTTTTGCTTCTATCTCGTTTCTTCTCGCGCCGGCTCAGTATATCCGTCCTGCTTCGTAGTATGTTCGTACAAGATATCCAAAGTAATGAGCATAATATCTTTGGCCTGCCTCACGATAAATTACGTTCACTACTTTGGAGACCATTGCAGACTAGGTATTCAAGTTTTCTGTGCAGCCCTGAAATTGTACGAGGTTTTGTTGAATATTTATTTTTAGATTTTCGAGCCACTTACATAAGAGCCACACTTTTATGAGCGTGGCCTGAAAAAGGCTATATATTTAGAGCATACATAACTGGAGTAGCCTTACGTCGTATTTGCGTACAAAAAATGTCTGCCGAATTTTGCGGGGGCGGGGGAGAGCATCTTAATAGGATATTGAAAATCAATTGGATATTGAAAGCTTGAAGTGGTTTTGTTGAATATTTATTTCAGATTTACGACCCACTTACATAAGAGCCACACTTTTATGAGCGTGGTCTGAAAAAGGCTATATATTTAGAGCATACATAACTGGAGTAGCCTTACGTCGTATTTGCGTACAAAAAATGTCTGCCGAATTTTGCGGGGGCGGGGGAGAGCATCTTAATAGGATATTGAAAATCAATTGGATATTGAAAGCTTGAAGTGGTTTTGTTGAATATTTATTTCAGATTTACGACCCACTTACATAAGAGCCACACTTTTATGAGCGTGGTCTGAAAAAGGCTATATATTTAGAGCATACATAACTGGAGTAGCCTTACGTCGTATTTGCGTACAAAAAATGTCTGCCGAATTTTGCGGGGGCGGGGGAGAGCATCTTAATAGGATATTGAAAATCAATTGGATATTGAAAGCTTGAAGTGGTTTTGTTGAATATTTATTTCAGATTTACGACCCACTTACATAAGAGCCACACTTTTATGAGCGTGGTCTGAAAAAGGCTATATATTTAGAGCATACATAACTGGAGTAGCCTTACGTCGTATTTGCGTACAAAAAATGTCTGCCGAATTTTGCGGGGGCGGGGGGAGCATCTTAATAGGATATTGAAACTCAATTGGATATTGAAAGCTTGAAGTGGTTGAACGTTTATAATATCAAGTGCTTACAGCAACATGCGGGCATATTTTTGATCAGTGTTCTGTTGCGAGGCGATTTTGTGAATGACCATTAATCGATTGTGAAATTGTCTTTGTATGATTTTATGCACATTGTGCAAGGTTTTCTACAGAGTCGTAAGTTACTGAAAGGCTACTCCAGTTATGTACAGTCAGCAGCAGAAGTAGCGAAGCGGGCCGGGTGTTAAAATGACCTGCACACGACTTTATTCTTAAGAAATTAAGAGCGTGTGCAGGTTATTTTGAACACCCGGCCCGCTTAGCTACTTCTGCTGCTGACTGTATGCTCTAAGGCTATATATAATGATGATGATTTCAGAGAGTTATCATTTTTATTTCCTGATCATGATCTTCACCTGTATCCGCTCCAAGGACCGGTAACCCCTTTTCAGGCTTAAGCCTATCGATTTGGTAACCCTATCAATTTGGTAACCTTTTGATAAGGTAATCTTGGTAACCCTATTGTTATGGTAAGCGTATCGGATGTGGTAACCATAAGATACCTAAGCATAAGTTAACCATACGGAGATAGGGTTTTTTAGGGTTACCTTATGGTAACCACAACCGATGTGCGTACCATAACAATAGGGTTACCCTATCAGTAAGGTTACCATTATGGCTAGGGTTTTAAAAACAACTTCTAAAATTAGCCTATGGAATACCCTGATTAGGGTAACCGGGTCCGGTCCCTGTCCGCTCATTACAGTAAGAATCATTATTACGGCTAATGGGTTTAGTTAGGTACTGAATTTGCTTGGAAAACTGGATATTTGCTGTGCCTAATTTTTACGTCAATTTACCAAACTTGGACGAAGTTTGTTGCGGAAATGTTATATCTTGGACGAAATCTGTGGATGATGATGCACAAGGGATAGCAAGTGCAATTTTTTTCCTTGAATAAATTAAAATTTTATAAATTACATCATCAAATTATATTTAAAGTTACGTGGTGACGGGTGATCGAGAGGTAGGAAAGAAAAAAAAATGCTGCGCCGACCCTAATTAAATGGGATAAGAGCAAACGATTGCTGTAATAAATAATAAATAAATAAATATCGTGGGACAATTCACACCAATCGATCTAGTCCCAAACTAGGCAAAGCCTGTACTATGGGTACTAGACAACGGTTAAACATACTTATATAGATAAATATATACTTAATAGATATTAAACATCCAAGACTCGAGAACAAACATTCATATTCATCATACAAATATCTGCCCCGACCGGGAATCGAACCCGGGACCTCAAGCTTCATAGTCAGGTTCTCTAACCACTAGGCTATTCGGTCGTCATAAATAAAATCGTAAGGTACTTACAATTTTATTTTCCTGCTTGATCGAATACCGTGCGTCGATTCTTCCTGAAAATATTAAAATGATATTGATTTAAATACTTCACTTATGCGCGCTTATACGTAGATGTAGTAAATGTGTTTTTAGGGTTCCGTCCCTCAAAAGGAAAAAAACAGTACCCTTATAGGATCACTTTGTTGTCCTTCTGTCTGTCTGTCTTTCAAGACCCTTTATCTCGGGAACGCATGGAGGTAACAAGTTAAAATTAACCTAAACTTTGCAAAGGCAGAAAAAATCGTGCGTTCAAGTCTCATATATAGCGCAAAAAATCATTTTAGAAAAAAAATATAATAGGTAACTAAAAAATGTGTGCATTTAGAGATAGGTACTCTGCCAATTTAAGGGAATATACTCAATTCCACAGTCACTTGAAGCTGTGAAAAAATCAAACTTCTAAGTTAACGTAAAAAAAGATACGGCCTTTTATACCGCAAAAACGTATATTTCGACACTGTCAAGGGAATCAAAATTTATAGGGCACTTCCCGTTGACCTAGAACTATGAAACTTGGCAAGTAATATTGTCTTATACAACAAGTACAGGGAAAAATCTGACAACTATACATTCGTAATTTTGTACGGAACCCTCGGTGGGCAAGTCCGACTCGCACTTGGTTTTTTTAGTTTTGAACCTGCGGGCTTATGTGCCTCTATCCCATTTTTAGGGTTCCGATACCTCAAAAGGAAAAAACGGAACCCTTATACACTCGGTTGTCTATCTGTCCGTCTGTCACAGCCGATTTGCTCTGAAACTACCAGACCGATTGAGTTGAAATTTGGTACACATATGTAAATTGGTGACCCAAAGATGAACGCGTAAAGTAAATTAATGAATTCTGAATAAGGGGGCTACTTTTGGGGGGTAAACTGGAAAATTAAAAAAAAAGTTTCGCAAACTGTATTGTGTGATACATCAAATGAAAGGGGTTGTTGTAAGCATGTCAGATATTTTTTTTTTATAATTTTAGCAAAAACAGATTTGGAGTAATTTAGGAAAAAATACGAAAATTGAACTTTCCCCCCCCCCCCCCCCCCCCCCTATCTCCGAAACTACTAGGACTAAAATTCTGAAAAAATATGGAAAATAGTTCCTTGTCTAAAGATTACATTAAAACCTATGAGAAGTTTGAGTATTCAAAAACGCTTATGAAATTTAGATTATATACGGAACCCTCACCACGCGAGTTGAACTCGCACTTGTCCGGTTTATTTTTAATGACAGTTAGTGACATGGCGTTCTAAAATCCAGTTTTGTAATGTTATAATAAGATAAAGGAATATGTTATCTTTGAGCATAGTATTATTTAATCATGTCATAGCGTTTGATAACTGGATTTTTAGTTACCTACTATGAACAGTTACAGACGGGGATCAATTAAAACGATATACGCTTCAATTTCGCCGTAATCAGAAGTAACACAATCTGCGCAAGGGCATTCTGCTGAAAGCTCGTTAGATAACAACTGACATAACTTGCACTCACTAGGAACGCGAGCGAATACCGACTCTATCCCCAACGAAATACGACAAAAAATTAAACGGCTACCACGTCTTCGTTGGCAAAGTTAAAGAGGTAATATCGGTTCGCAGGCGAATATGAGTTCAAATGGCTAAGAGTTAAAGTTGAAAGTCGTGATGGCGTGTCAGACGGTGTTTATCTGACGATAAAAATTCCGCGGGCTACCCGAAGCTGCGAATGAAGACATTTGACACGGCAGATAAGTTTATGATTAGTGGAAACTGGTGGGCGATCGCAAATGTCGGTCATGCATGAGCAAAGTAGAGACTACATATACCACGCATGCTTGCAAATAATAAATGGATATGAATTCGTATGTGACTGGATCTGGACGCCAGCGGGCAGCGGGGTAATACAATTACGATACAAGTGCAGAAAATAGGAAATTCGCAACGAGTGGCGATAAATTAAAACACGACCGAAGGGAGTGTTTTAAATCGACACGAGTTTCGAATTACCTATTCGCACGTGTATTGTACAACGTTTTACAGTACATGGCTCTTTAAAGTTTCAACATATGCAAGAAAAGTGCTCATTTCCGCACTAGTGCGGGAAAGTAACACCATGTGTACTGTAAATAACTATTGTATTGGTTTCCACGGGACAGGCCTAGCCTAGTGTGGGACCATCTATGTTTCAGAGTGGCTGTATATGTTAATAAACATTTTCATTTCATTTCATTTCATGTATACCTAAGTCACACCCAGCCCTGCTAGCATAACTTCACCCTCGCGCGCGAGATAGACTGTCCGTCATTTTCTGATTAATGCTGTCAAAAAATGACAGTCTATCACGCGCGCGAGTAGAGTAGAGAGTCAAGTTATGCTAGCAGGGCAGTGTTAGGCACTGGTCCCACCGCGAGCGAGTAAGCTATGAGCTATCGGCTATTTTCTAGCTCAAGAAACGAACAAAAGATAATCGCTTTCGTGTAAATAAAAGAGAGAGTTATATATTTATAGTTTATAGCTGGCTGTTCACACCGCCCGCGATGAACTATACATTTATTTACACTTGAGCTATTATCTTTTGTTCGTTTCTTGGGCGAGTAATCGCCGATAGCTTATAGTCTGTAGCCGGCGGTGGGACCAGTGCCTTACATACAATGGACGTTCCTATGGACAAAGGCTATATGTTATTCCGCGGCTTCGCTTTCGTTCTAAGACGCAAGCGGAGCCGCGAGCTTCTAGCTAAAAAATTAAAGAGCCAAAATCAATTTACAATTAGTACCATCTGACTTGGATTGTAAAGGAGTGAATGGGGAAAATATAATTATGATTCAAGCGTCCAATGAATCAAACAATGTTATTGTTATGTCTGATTAGTGTGCCAGAGACGGTATAAAGATTAAACTGTGTTACTAGGTTTAGCCCGCGGTTTCGCCCGGGCGTTTTGCCATCATTTTAAGCAGATTTGATGATTGCGTTAAAAAGCTAGACTGGTGTAAATACAAGTTTATTAATATAATTAGCGTAATAGTAGGTACATTACAATGTACCTAGGGCGGTGAATTCGTGAATGCCCCAGATCCCAGATCGCAGGTGTTTGTGGCCCGAGCCTAAGGTGAGGGCCATAAATATGCGATCTAGGGCTTTAGGAATTACCGCCCGTGATTTGTCTAAAGTTTTACGTCTTGCCTTGGCCAGGAAGTGAGATTTTCTCCTCGCGTAGCGGGCAGAAAATCCCACTTACGGCCTAGGGTGACGCAAAAATATATAACGAATAGCATTGTTGGGCGTAATGCATTACATTTGTAATTGAAACACAAATTGAAATACATTTTATGCAATTACACGTGTAATCGCATTACATGTAATTTCAGTTACTTCGTAATTTGTAATTTAAATTACATTAATTCGTTATTGAAATTACATTCATTGGTAGTTAAATCTTTCAATAAACTAAAAATGAGCAAATTTACTTGGAGTGATTATAAAGATGCAAGATTTGACATAAACATACCGTCGGGTGACAAGCAAAAGTCACTAAATACAGAAAAATAATATAAGAAATAGCAACTGTGTTAACGTAGTAATAAGGTTGAGTTCTCCTTTACCTCTTACGTGTAATTTGTGACTTTTGCTTGTCACCCGACGATACCAAGTTACCAACACACAAACAAACCTTGCAAGTTAAATAAAAAAATTGTAAAAACTAGTAGCTCCGTGAGAGCTGTACACCTCGTGAGTTTTCGAAATGTCAGAAAAAAATTACTCATATTTCCGCCATTTTAAGATTTTTCGAAAAACTGACTCGACAAAAATATTTTATACAATTAACGGACCTGCTCACAAAATTTTACGAGAATTGGTTGCGAAATGCGACTGTCTATGGGCATCCGGAAATCTAGACAAACGGACACACGAAAGCATTTTTTCCCGAGCTGAAACGGACACCCTTCGCTCGTTAGATCAATAATGAAAAATGTTTTATTAAATAAAACTAATTTGTAATTTGACGAAGTAATGCATTACAAATTATAATTACAAAATGTAATGTGTAATTTGCATTACAAATTAAAATTTTGTAATTGTAATTTTACCTTAATTTGTAATTGAATTTTGCCCCTCACTGATGAATCGATAATAAATAGGCTAAAATTTTTATAATAATGAATCGTAAAAATAAAACCAGCCTAACCTAACCTAATATTAGAAAATTAAGTAAATTTTAACTCACCATTTTCCCAACCGATATGTTGCAGGAAACACTGTTAAACTGAATATTAAACATAATATAATTCTAACTTAAGCACCACTCCCAAAAACAATGGATATTTTATTTATAAGAATGAAACCGTTTTAACTAAAAACTAAACTACCAAATAAAATTGTTATAAAAATATGTAACTGGCAGAACTAAAGTAAAAAAAATATTGCGATTTGAATGACAATGAGGATCACAACTTTGCCAAAAACTTACAATTACTATCAAAATATATGAATTGACATTTATTCCAATTACATAAATGATGAAAGCTTAGTATTGTTTAGGGAGCGGTGCGAACGGCGCGGGATGTGACGTGGTTGTGCGCAGGCGCACTGCGCAGGGCGCTGCGCTGGGCGGTGCTAGGGCAGCGCCTGCGCACGCATGGCTGCGCGAAAGTGTCGGCCCGGGCTTTTCATAGGGGTGGCTGCTTGTTCAGTTCAGTTATATTATATATCACATGTTTTTGTACACTTTGTAAGTTTTTTGTGTGTCTGTCTATCTCGTTCTACTTCGCTTCTTCTCAATTGCTCAAAGGTTAGCTGGAGGGGGTCCATTACAGGGATAAGTTCGCCTTTCTACTTGGATCTTGTGTGACATGTATATGATTTAACCTGTTATTGTGTACAGTAAAGTGCTTACATACATACATTATATAGCGAACCGACTTCCATCTTTATCTCTAATTAGAGCTCTTAGAAAGAGACAGGCGGTCTTTTGCTATAGGTATAGTACGTTACCCATTCATGGCCAATGACTCACATATGAGCCATGCATCTACGTGTGATTTCCGCTACAGAGCGGAAAAACGCTGCTACGCGCTACGCTAGCACACGTAGCGTTGCGTGGCCTCGAATGAGTTAAACTGTCGTGCTTTGTAAAGTAATCATTTAACCCATTCCCGGCCCGTGATGACATATATGCGTCCCTATGCCGTAGTCGCTTTCTGCTACATAAGAGGAAAACCACGGCATCGCCTACGAGCGTATCGCGTAGCGATTCTGGGCACTGAATGTGTTTAAATAATAGTCTCAGGCCCAGGCAAAATTTTTGTCAATATTTTTTCCCGGGCTATAACTTGTAAGATGCTTCAGAAAGTTGTAACATATAGCCTAAATTCTAAATCGTTATGATAATTTAAAATTGTATGTGCCCCAACTCCCAACATAATCAGAATCAGAATCAGAATTTTATTGGTAAAATACATTATTTTACATGTCAGCCAGGAAAGTAGGTAGGTACATACGTTTTTATTACATGTAAAGGTATTTTTCATTATTTCTTAAAATTAATTCATAAACATTGTAAAAGTCAGTCTAATTAAGGATTATTAGTTATGAGTGGGTCAATGATACCTTATCATGAAATTCGTCAATGGCGTAAACCGCCATGTCCAATAAAATCTTCTTTAGTATGCCTCTGAAAATGGTGTCAGTCAAACACATAGGGTATATCGACAATAACTGGCCACTAGGAAGTGTCATTCAGTTACTAGCCACCATTTTTTTACTGACGCTCGTATGAGGAATTCTTTGACAAGGCTCTAGATTAGTCTATAGTACCGTATTTGGTTATTTTATTATAATGATGTTCTAAAATATTAACATTGTTTTTGCTGTCTACATATTTTAGCGAAATGGCTATTTATTGGGCGGTGACCATTAATAGACAACAGGCCTACAATGATCTTATCTTATCTTATCTTATCTAGTTGAGGACCCTTTCGGATACACTTCGACCCAGTGGGATCTTTTGTGCATTTACCCTCCCCTTTATAGCTACTCCCAAGCTCGCTCCATCATTTCCACAAAGCGGATGATGCAGCTCAGTGGGAGCACCCTGAATTCCTTTGGTTGCGGGTAGCCGTTACCAAAGAGATTCATTCGTTGTCTGGCAAGGGCATGACATTCACACAGTAAGTGTTCCTACCTACAATGACCTACAATGCCTACAATGATACCCCTGTGTCCTCATTTGGCACATCCCTAACTGGCCCTTAATTTCTCTGATCCGTACGTAATATTTCGCTTAGCGTAAGTGTCGCCGTATCGCTCGGAGGATGTTTTTACAACGCGAATTATAAACAAAGCTCGATGACGGACCGCAGAGCGCGTTTCCATTGCGGCACGAGTGGGCACACCGTAAGATCCTACCACAGTCGATATACTAGTAAACTAAAGGTCATATGTCACTGTAATTCCGTACCGTAACCGTATTTTAAGCGGCGGTGTGACACCTTTATACAGTAATACAAATCCGTACTACGTCCAATGTGACGCGCTCTCAATGATACCTCGCCGAGTTTTTTACGCCGGTTCTTCTCGAGGCAGAGGTTTTCTTTCCGAACCGTTGGTAGTTTATCCACATTCATAGGTGCATGTAATATGCCTAAATTGAAGGTCAAAGTGATTTACTTTGACCTTGACTCACACAGACACGCGTCGCTATAATAAACTTAAGCGCACTTCGGCGTAGTGGGCGGAACATCAGTGCGTGGGGCGCTTGTGCCGCGTAGTACTGGTTTTAAATGGAGCATAGGCTCAAAAAGGTCTGTAGATACTCTAGTTGAGATGAGATAGTGCTTAGCTAATATAAGTAATATACGAGTATTTACTGTGTCCCAAGGCCGTAAGACGAGTGCGGTGGTGAGCGACGCGGGTTGTCAGGCGACTATGAAAACGCTCGTAGTCGTAAACGCTCCAAAACCACGCCTCATGTTTGCGTTTGACGCTGCTCGCGTCATCTATCCGTAACCACAGCCTAGTGGGACCAGTGGGTCCAAGGACACTTCAAGTGATTTTACAGTGTTATAACGCCGTTGTCATTTCGACTTCGACTTGGCTTGCGCTCTTTGCCATTCGCGGGCGAAGCCACATTTAAAATTCATTGTTTTTCCATGATTATTCATGTGTTTCCAAGATTATTTCAACAGAAATAAAAAATACTACAATAGTTACCTTCTTTTGTTTTTAAGGTACGACAGCGAGAGTACCTTAAAAACAAAAGAAGATACACATGCAGCCACAGAAACTCATGAAAAATCTTGGAAAAACACTGAATTTAAATTACGAATGTTTGCATCATTATAGTTTAAGTTATTATATTCTATTCTATTCATATTAATTCAAATAAGTTGCATATAAATTCCCCTTATTAGAAAAAAATACCACTTCAACACTGAAATATTTTTTCTAGAATCTGTGGTATTAAACATAGTTTGTCTGCTTTGCCGAAAGGATGACTGACATAGAATACTTACGGCATTAAATCCGCCCTTAAAAAAGTTCTTTTGCGCAATAAATAAATAAATATTACCTTTTTCTACAATAGGTACAGTCAGCTGCAGAAGTAGCTAAGTGTGTAGGTTATTTTGAACACCGGGCCCGCTCAGCTACTTCTGCTGCTGACTGTACGCCGACGCCGTATCGTGCCCGATAGTGGACACGGATCCGCACTAGGGCACTTCATAAATTAGTTCTAAGTGGTACTAAGCGCTGACTCTCCGATCGCTTCTCACGGCAGGCTCATAAGCATTTTTGGAGAATTTGTTGACAGCTCAAATAACTCTCGATTAGGCCAAGAGCTATCCGGAGCTTACGAATAAAAAAAACCAGCCAAGTGCGTGTCGGACTCGCGCACCGAGGGTTCCGTACAAACCTGTAGGTATATAAGTAAATTATTAAAAATATTTTTATTGTATTATGTAACTAAAAATTTATGATTTTCGTATTTATCCTTTATCTGTGCTATAAGACGTTGCTTCGTACCAAATTTCAAGATTCTGAGTTCACGGCAAGTACCCTGTAGGTTTGATTCCCTTGCGAGTTTCGGAAATTTTCCGAAATTTGCGGCATAAACGGCTGTATCTTTTGATTGCGTTGGCTTAGAAGTTTGATTTTTTCACAGCTCCAAGGGACAGTAGACCTGAGTATTTCATTAAAATTTTAGCTTGATACCCTCCACGCGTTCCTGAGAAAAAGGGTCTTGACAGACGGACGGATGGACTACAAAGTGATCCTATAAGGGTTCCTTTATTTCCTTTCGAGGCACGGAACCCTAAAAAATATGTACAGTTTACAAAAACGCGTAAATTACGACACTTAATAATATTTTGTAAGTGTTGAAACTGTCGAACGACACTTAGTAGGTAGTTAGTAGCTCCTTTTAAATCCGATGTTAGTTTTAAATGTATGTTGCACCAAGTAGTAATACATACATACCTACAGACATACATATAATCACGCCTCTTTCCCAGAGGGGTAGGCAGAGATCACGGATCTCCATTTGCTACGATCCTGACAAACCACTTTCGCTTCACTCACCTTCATAACATTTCTCATACATGCTCGTCGGTTTAGGGTACTTTTGACCTGGCCTTTTTGTAAGATTTCTCCAATTTGATCGGAGAAAGTTCGCCTAGGTCTTCCCCTTCCAACTTGCCCTTCCACTCTTTTTACATACACTCTCTTCGTTAATCTTCTTTCATCCATCCTCTCTACATGCCCAAACCACCTTAACATACCCTTCTCAATTTTCGTGACTAAATATATCTCCATCCATTCCACATCAAGTACCTAGTAATAAGTATTAAAATAGTCGAAACAACAATATAAAACATCAGTTCGGATAATAGTTTTGAATATTCATTTATATTCTAAAACCAAACAATACAAAAGACGCCCTCTATCTTTAAAATTAGTATTAGACTTAGACTTCATTTAACCATTGCGTCCTTTCTGTAGGAATCTGGGACTGGTGGTGTATAGTGATCATGCCATCTTTTATAAAACCTCTAGGTATTTAGTTGCTAAATTAAATGCCCAAACGGTGCGATCGCCAACCGGTAACCGCTTCTTATAAATAATAAAGGTATAGTGATTCGTTGTTCTTTATCACGACTAAGTTATGTCCCAAAACATACTTACAAAGTATCCATCAGCGACACTATGCAAAATACAAATGTACCTATATCACTTTGTATCGCGTCATCATTTTTTCAAATGATAACTTGACAATGTTAGAAGGTACAGTCAGCAGCAGAAGTAGCTAAGCGGGCTGGGTGTTCAAAATAACCGACACACGCTCTTAATTTGTTAAGAATAAAGTCGTGTGCAGGTCATTTTGTACACCCGGCCCGCTTAGCTACTTCTGCTGCTGACTGTACTATTATTTATTCTGTGACATTGTTTTATGTTTTTCGCATCTCTGTAATTTTCTTGGCAAGTTTCTGGTGGGTGTTTTCCATTCAAGATAGTCAAGATACCTATAGAACGCTCAACAATAAGATATCAATGTAAAGAACCGGACAAGTGCGAGTCGGACTCGCCCACTAGTTTTCAGATTTTTCTCTGTACTTGTTGTATAAGACGATATTACTTGCCAAATTTTATAGTTCTAGGTTAACGGAAAGTACCCTATAAATTTTGATTCCCTTGAGTGTCGAAATATACATTTTTTGCGGCATAAAAGGTCGTAACTTTTTTTTACGTTAAGTTAGAAGTTTGGTTTTTTTACAGTTTTAAGGGACAATAGATTTGAGTATATATTAAATAAATATTCATGCTCATATATTTGCCCTTACTGGGATTTGAACCTTCAGCTTCGTAGGCAGCGTCACTACCCACTAGGCTAACTGGTCGTCGGTGGAGGGGCCGGTAATTATATGGTTTAAATCTCAACTCGATAACTTTACGCGTTCCCGAGATAAAAGGTCTTGACAGACATACAGACGGACAACAAAGTGATCCTATAAGGGTTCCGTTTTTTTTCCTTTTGAGGTATGGAACCGTAAAAATGAAGTGATTAGAAACTTTGTATGAAAAATGTTTTCCTATCTTTATTAATTTTCTATTTTAATTTCTATCAAGAAGGATTAGTTTCCGACCTAGATATTGGTGGATCCCATTGTTTATACAAAGTTTAATGTTATTCCGGCATGTCGTTTTAATACTTTGTATGGAGAGTCGAGCGACCTGGCGACCCTTAAAGGAACGCAACACTTTATAAGCACTATAGACAATGGCTGTGTTTATAATTTACTAGTCTCTCATTTTACAATGTATTAGGGTGTCCACCAGCACTATGCGAGGTAGCGAAGCGGTGTGTGGGGAATAATCCATTGCTAGCTTCGCTTCGCATATCTTCTCATTAGTGGATTTATTCCTCGCACCCCACTTCATTGTCTCGTAGAGCTCTGCCCTGCTAGCATAACTTGACTCACGACTTTACTCGCGCGCGCTGTCAAAAAGTGACAGATAGTCTATCACGCACGCGAGTAGAGTAGAGAGTCAAGTTATGCTAGCAGGACTGGTTGGTACACACCCTTAGAAGGCAACTGTAAACTGAATATTGTATACCTACTGACGCATAATATCAGGTACCTTATTTTCAGCTGGTGGTGCGCAGACGCGGCCGGCGCGGAGTGTACGCGCAGCGATGCACCCCAGTGTCGCTCGACGCTTATAGCTTGGACAGTGTTAGCGTCGGGCACCGCAAGGGAAACCAGAGGCTACGAGCTAGCAAGAGGAGCTATGGGAACCCGGCGTATGACGATGAGGTAAGCAATACTAGCCTGTAAAGGAAACTAACGGCTGCGGGCTAGCAAGAGAAGTTACGGACAACCGGCATATGACGATGAGGTAAACAATACTAGCCTCAAAAGGAAACCAGCGGCTTGCAAGAGAAGTTACGGAAACCTGGCATGTGAAGATGAGGTAAGCAATACTAGCCTGTTAAGGAAACCAGCGGCTGCGGGCTAACAAGAGACGTTACGGAAACCCAGCGTATGACGATGAGGTAAGCAGTTCTGACGTGATGTGTCGCTCGACGCTTATAGCTTAGACAGCGTAAGCGTTGGGCACCGCAAAAGTAACCAGCGGCTACGGGCTAGCAAGAGGAGTTACGGAAACCCAGCGTATGACGATGTGGTAAGCAGTTCTGACGTGTTATGTGGCTCAACGCTTATAGCTTGGATAGTGTCAGATCCGGCCACTGCAAGGGCAACCAGCGACTACGGGCTAGTAAGAGAAACTATGGTGATCCAGCATATGATGATGAGGTAAGAAGCTCTGACGTGTTGTGGCGCTCGACGCTTATATCTTAGACAGCGTTAGCGTCGGGCACCGCAAGGGCAACCAGCGACTACGGGCTAGTAAGAGAAACTATGGTGATCCAGCATATGATGATGAGGTAAGAAGCTCTGACGTGTTGTGGCGCTCGACGCTTATAGCTTAGACAGCGTTAACGTCGGGCACCGCAAGGGCTACCAGCGACTACGGGCTAGTAAGAGAAACTATGGTGATCCAGCATATGATGATGAGGTAAGAAGCTCTGACGTGTTGTGTCGCTCGACGCTTATAGCTTAGACAGCGTTAGCGTCGGGCACCGCAAGGGCAACCAGCGACTACGGGCTAGTAAGAGAAACTATGGTGATCCAGCATATGATGATGAGGTAAGAAGCTCTGACGTGTTGTGTCGCTCGACGCTTATAGCTTAGACAGCGTTAGCGTCGGGCACCGCAAGGGCAACCAGCGACTACGGGCTAGTAAGAGAAACTATGGTGATCCAGCATATGATGATGAGGTAAGAAGCTCTGACGTGTTGTGTCGCTAGACGCTTATAGCTTAGACAGCGTTAACGTCGGGCACCGCAAGGGCTACCAGCGACTACGGGCTAGTAAGAGAAACTATGGTGATCCAGCATATGATGATGAGGTAAGAAGCTCTGACGTGTTGTGTCGCTCGACGCTTATAGCTTAGACAGCGTTAGCGTCGGGCACCGCAAGGGCAACCAGCGACTACGGGCTAGTAAGAGAAACTATGGTGATCCAGCATATGATGATGAGGTAAGAAGCTCTGACGTGTTGTGTCGCTCGACGCTTATAGCTTAGACAGCGTTAGCGTCGGGCACCGCAAGGGCAACCAGCGACTACGGGCTAGTAAGAGAAACTATGGTGATCCAGCATATGATGATGAGGTAAGAAGCTCTGACGTGTTGTGTCGCTCGACGCTTATAGCTTAGACAGCGTTAGCGTCAGGCACTGCAAGGGCAACCAGCGACTACTGGTTAGTAAGAGAAGCTATGGTGACCCAGCATATGATGATGAGGTGAGCAGTTCTAGTCTTATAATCAGTACAATTATCACAATCTTTAAGAGTATAGATTCTTCCAAACCCGTAGCATAAACTAGTGAAAAAAAACCATTAGATACACAATCAATGTATTTTCTCTGCACCTCATTAAATCATGTTTAGGTGATTCGACTTTTTTTGTCACTAGTTGCCCAGAATACATCTCCTGGGTCACTTTTATAACTGCAATTTTATGGGTTTAAATTCACCAAAGTTGGGGTTTTCTTATAATTTTAAACCCGTATCTTAGCATATTAAAAGTCCATGTTTTGACATTTTTTCAAAGAAATTGTCATTGTCTCCTGTCTAACAGGACAGAATAACGACAAGAAATGTTTGTTCTATTTTCCAATTTTCTCTGTTGATTGACCTATTATCTCTTTCCAATTCCAGGTGACATCCCATCCAATGAACTACGCAGCGCTAGCCAACTTCGCTCTCGACATGGACTCGATGAGCACCGAGTTCGCCGAGATCCCCTCGGTCACGGTCCGACCTGACGAGGTCCCGCCGGGCTGTGAGGACAAGAACAGATACTCGAACGTGCTGCCGCTGCCTGAGACCAGGGTGCCGCTGAAGAGGATTGGGAATGATCCGACATCGGAGTATATTAATGCTAATTATATAACGGTAAGCAAGTCAGAATGAGTGCGAAGGTGGAAGTGTGTAGGGGTGGGCATCTAGTCGCATTTAACAACTATTGCCATAGTATCGATTGTCATAACACTTTGAGCATAAAGTTGATGCTCTTTTTTTGGCATATATTGTACTATGGCATAATTGTTCCCTGTCATAATTATACGGAGTCATAATTGGTTTAACCATAATGTAGAATTTGGCACTCTTTAGGTGAGGCCTATGTCCAGCAGTGGACGTCTTTCGGCTGATGATTAATTGCAAATGTCATACATTTATCATGCTTAAAGTTTGAGATTTGATCAAAAAACTATACAAAGGGTGGGCGTTCCAAAGCGAATCGCTACACAGAACCGAACCGCTGCCGGAAAAGTAGGTTAGGTTAGAACTGTGACGGCGAGAATCTACCCTCGTTTTCTTCAGCATTGTTCAATGTCGGGTTACACACAACACATACTACGTCGAATGCTAAAGTCGAGCGAACAGGGCGCGGGCCCGCAGTGCTAAACACGCCGGCAACGCGTGTGCTCATGACTAGGAACCGCGAATCGGTTCGAAACATGTCGAGCGATATTCGACCTCATATACGTGAGTGACCCGTTTTTAGGGTTCCGTAGCCAAAATGGCAAAAACGGAACCCTTATAGTTTCGCCATGTCCGTCTGTCCGTCTGTCCGTCTGTCCGTCTGTCCGTATGTCACAGGCATTTTACTCAAAAACTATAAGGTGTATTTAAATAAAATTTTGAGGATAGGTGTATTTTGTTAGCCGCTACATAGTTTTGTAATTAAAATGACAAAAAAACTTTTTTAGGGGTGCACTCCATACATAAAACTGAAAGTCAAAAAAAAAAATTCATTGTGATCCCCCGTGTGGCACATCAATCGATAGGCCTTTCAAAATAAATATAAGGTTTCTTAGCATTTTTTTGACTAAGTGAATAGGGTCGGAGATAATCGCCCCGAAAGTCACTAAAATTCTGTCCCCCCCCCCTCTAATTTTTGAACGGTGTATTTTAAAAATATGGAAAAATTCATGGACATGTGGCTTATTAATTTCATTCACCGAAAATTGTTTTGAACAAGATCGGTTCAGAGGTTTTCGAGATATTGCTGAAAAACTGCCTTCCTCAAAGAAAAGGACGTAAGTGCCGTAAAATTTCTGTGACGATACGACCTTTTTAATAGGCACGGAACCCTTCGTTTTGCGTGGTCCGACACGCACTTGGCCGGTTTTTAGGGTTCCGTAGCCAAAATGGCAAAAACGGAACCCTTATAGTTTCGTCATGTTCGTCTGTCCGTCTGTCCGTCTGTCCGTCTGTCCGTCTGTCCGTCTGTCCGTATGTCACAGGCATTTTACTCGAAAACTATAAGGTGTATTTAAATAAAATTTTGAGGATAGGTGTATTTTGTTAGCCGCTACATAGTTTTGTAATTAAAATGACAAAAAAAATTTTTTTAGGGGTGCACTCCATACATAAAACTAAAAGTCAAAAAAAAATTTTTCATTGTGACCCCCCGTGTGGCACATCAATCGATAGGCCTTTCAAAATAAATATAAGGTTTCTTAGCATTTTTTTTGATTAAGTGAATAGGGTCGGAGATAATCGCCCCGAAAGTCACTAAAATTCTGTCCCCCCCCTCTAATTTTTGAACGGTGTATTTTAAAAATATGGAAAAATTCATGGACATAGGGCTTATTAAATTCATTCACCAAAAATTGTTTTGAACAAGATCGGTTCAGAGGTTTTCGAGATATTGCTGAAAAACTGCCTTCCTCAAAGAAAAGGACGTAAGTGCCGTAAAATTTCTGTGACGATACGACCTTTTTAATAGGCACGGAACCCTTCGTTTTGCGTGGTCCGACACGCACTTGGCCGGTTTTTTATTATATTTTAATATGTCTGATTCTCACGGGAGTTTTCCAAATTAAACATGTTTTTCTTTTCAATTTCAGGGCCCCGGAAATATCCGCAACTACTACATCGCCTGCCAGGCGCCGCTGCCCAACACCGTCGCGGACTTCTGGCGCATGATCTGGGAGCAGAACTCGCGGGTCATCGTCATGCTTACCGAGTACATGGAGAATGGCGTCGTGAGTACCGTTACTTATGGTTTAAACTATTACTCAAGTGTATTGTCTAACAATATCCGCAACTACTACATCGCGTGCCTGTAAACTGACACTAAGTAATGATATTGACAGTTGCAGCAGCTATATTTGTAATGCCAGTGTCAGTTTACCACAGATATTTAAGATTTTTTTGTATTTGTTGATCAAGGAAAGTGTCTATTGACCGTCTTTGACCTAAAACGTAAGTAAGGAATATATTTTTTAAAAATAATTGACGCAGCTGAAAAATCGGAAACTTTTTTCTGGTGCTAAGGAAGGTTATTCCTTAGGTATCACCAAAAAATATTTATCCATTCCCCATTGTTCTAGTCTATGGGTTCTTCCTCTCGAATTCTTCTCGTGAATTCGTCATAATGTATCTAATTTAAATTAATAACTTATTACAGGAAAAATGCTACGAATACCTGCCCCCATCAGAAGTGTCCGACAACAAGCGAACCTTCGGCGAGTTCCAAATCATGCTCAAGAAACGAGAACAGCGCGACAAGTACGCCGTCTCCAGCGTCCAGGTCATCAACCTGACCACCAGGACCTGGAGGGAGGTCACCCACCTCTGGTACTTCTGGCCGGCGAAGGGAGTCCCTGATGATTACGATTCTGTGCTGGATTTCTTGTCGGAGATGAGGAGTTATATGAAAGTTTCGCAGACAGCCAAAGAGTACGACGAAGAAGGTGAGTGTTATTACTATTTCATTTGATATTCTTGGTGCCCCTTTTCAAATTAAGTAAAAGAAGATTTAGTCCAACCTACAATTCTATTGGATTTGGTAATCAATAAAATTTACTGTGTGAAAATGACTAGCGTTACATTAGCCTTTACATGTCTAGATTGGGATACCATCTAACCTAACGCATGGTTCAAGGCACAATTTTACCTACCTTTGATTTTACTATTCACACTTCTTCTTTACTTGAGAGCTGAGCTTCGGCAACCACATCTTTATCAACCGTTAAATAATCTAACACTTTAAAGTAAACTCTCGCGCTTTTTCCACATATAAGATTATTTTACACGAGTCTATCTTGATATTTATCTGCCTTTATTTCTGACGTTACGACACGGGTTTCACCAGCCGTTGTCTCAGAGGACTATAAATATATTTGTAGCAACCCTCTAGTGTAAATAGCAGTGAACATTGTAGTGAAAACACCTCTTTTTTCTCTCCAGGTGTAGAAGTAATCTACGGTGACGGCAGCCGTGCGTCCTACGGGAATCTGTCCAAGCTGCGCGAAGAAGGCAGCCCTGGCAACGGTGTCAACGTGTATTCACCCGCCAAGGCCGAGGAGATGATGCGCCGAGGCCACGCCACTAATGGCACGCTTAGCAGGATGAAGGCAGCGGCTGAGGTGGAAGGTAAGGGCACGCCAGAAACGAATGCTTTAATAAATATAGATACAATCTGCTGCCATACAAGAGGCGTGGCGTCAAACATAGATACATTAGGAGTGCAAGCCGGAGTTAATTTGGCTTACTTTTACTTAAGTTGGCCATTCACGACCGCGGAGTAGCGCCGCGCCAAAATCGGTCAGCGGATGGAAAAATTGCAGCGTTTAAAGGTAGATGGTGTGCCCCGTTAGATATCCAAACGTGTCGTGAATGACTAAATTCAACGCTGGAACATCAACGCCAACGTCCATCCATTTTCATGTTAGTTGTTCGGAAAATACATAATTTTCCATATATCAATTAAAAAATACTTTGATAGTATATTCAAAAGATCTAATGCCTCTGCCGGATTATAATAAGTAAGACTCGATTAGTTAGTTAGTATATTGCGAATCCGATGGCGTCGCCGTTGTGTTTATTTACTCAATTAAGATAATAGGTATATTATTTTGACTTAGCTAAGACTTTTATTCCCTATACTTAGCAACTAAAACTTAAATTTACCTAATACCCTGTAAACTAACATTGTGGAAAGCAATAAATGATTGAGATTGAGATTGAGACGTGGATTGACAGCTACGTGACGCGCCCGTAAATATAGTCAACATATTAGTCCATCCAATTGGCGCCGAGACAACGGTGCGGCGCGGCACCTTTGTGAATGCTTTCGCTGTTTTGATGATGATGATTGCTGATACTGTAACCCGCCCTTCCCCTCCAGGAGTCCGTCCATGCTCGGTGGTGTGCGCGAGCGGCGCGGGGCGCGCGTGCGCGCTGATCGCGCTGGACGTGTGCGCGCGCGCGCTGGCCGCGCACGCGGCCGACGTGCCGCGCGTCGTGCGCGAGCTGCGCGCGCAGCGCCCGCACTCTCTCTCGAACCGGCACCACTACATCTTCCTTTACAAGGTGAGGTTTATCATGCACTCTTTAGATGCGTAACCGTAGATTCATTCATAGCACTTACTCGTACATACGTACATTCAAATACTGTGTAGCAGTCAAAGTGGCCAAATAGTTCGGTCCATCATACTAAATAATATGGTGTACCGAACTAATTGACTACTTTGGTTGCTACAATGTAGGTATTTGACGCTGAGTGTACTATCGACAAAAGGTTAGCCTATCCATTTCAAAACTAGTTTCGCTTGGCAAGCAAGGCAGATATGTTATGCGCTGCAAAAAAAATGCGCCTTTAAACTGGATAGGCGAGCGTTGCGTCGATAGTATGTGCAGATGATCATCTGTCTCACAAAACTTTATGTTCAGCGATTTTTTTTTTCATGTAGATGTAGGTGTTCCAATTTTTTATTATTTTTGTTTGAAAGCTCCATAAATTTGGTGCATACGCATAGGTATCTGATAATGGGATTCACGAGGCATTGAGGGAACTCCTCAAAATGTGATAGGGCACGCATATTTATGTATTTTCTTAAGTAAGTCATGCATTTGCTTTCGAAAATTTTAAACTTTTGACGTCTAATGATAATTACCACAGTTGACCTAGGGAACTCCTCAATTATGTAGATACGTCACAAAATTCCGATGACCTTACGTTGACCTATAGCAACTAATCTTCAACAAAATACTTATACATTTTTGAAGTGGAACAGATGATGAGGTAACGAAAGTAAATATGGGATCCTTGAGGAAGCGCCATATAGTGACTTGGCTATTTTCTGTAGTAACCACCGCATTTGCTTTCGGAGAGCAGTTCATATGGTGAAATGGAAACGAATTGTGAAAACGTGCAGGCATGGGGAAGTACAAAATCCGATCGTTTTATTTTCCGATAAATTATATCCTTCCTGTCCACTCATATTAAGATTTATTATTTTAAATTCCAGGTGTTAAGCGAATACGGCAACAAGCTGAATGGCGGCGGCGTTGACACCATTTAAACCTGCCCGAGCTGAAAACTCTCCATGACCATTTAATAAAAACTTAGATAAGTAATGGCTTATGTCAATAACCTAAAAAGATGTTGCAAACAGTATATATTACGATGAAGTTAGTGATGATCGTCACCTCTAATAATGACAAATGATAGCACAATGTTAAGATACTACGCTACATTTTCATTTTAATCGTCCGAAAAATACATAAGTACTAGATTCAGAAGATCTGCCAGATTGTAAGCAAGAGTTGATTAGTGCTGTTTAACCCTTAGAAGCATATGGTATTAATGGCTTATGTACGGTCGAGGAAAATGAAGGTTTGGCACATTTCAACTCTATTTGAAGGACGTTAAGGTCCAAAAGTGCTAAGCATTCAATTTCCTCGACTGTACAATTAAATCCACGTCACAATTGAGACCACGTGTCAAGTTTGACAAAGTCTATAATTGACATTAATTTTATTACAACTTGTGACACTTCAGTTGTATCATTCTGGATACTGCTAATCAGAATGTATCTAAGGGTACATTTATTTCCGAAATAACTAAGTTAGTAAGTCGTAAATCTAGTAGGTACATTGCGAATCCGATGGCATCGTCGTTGTGTGTTTATTTACCCAATGTTATGATGATAGATATATTATTTTGATGTGGATTACTTTAGGTTATTGG
This sequence comes from Epinotia nisella, assembly GCA_932294315.1. Taxonomy (NCBI): domain Eukaryota; kingdom Metazoa; phylum Arthropoda; class Insecta; order Lepidoptera; family Tortricidae; genus Epinotia; species Epinotia nisella. Next base: position 18,561,414 of record OW028686.1, read on the forward strand.
CACAAGTCAAAAGTGAGAAAACTATTGGGAATATACCAAAGTGTAAGTTACGAGATCTCTATAAAATTTTGATCGCTCAAATATAATGATGGATATTATAATGTTTACCTTTCGAAGTTTTGTACCAGAATTTTAGATCATTCTATTTATAGGTATGATTTTTATTTTTGTTAATACTTTATTTGCTTTGTTAAGGTTTAAATAGATCTATGATTATTTTAAGAGAGGTGCAATCAGTGTCAGAGACCGGCTTTACCTAAAAATGGTAGCTAAAAGTATATGAATTGAACATTTAACATTTCTTATACTTATTCTAAGCTTTTATGTAGGTACTTTATAAGAAAAAGTGAAAAAATGTTTTTAGACATTTATTAGGTAGGGTATTTTAAACTGATTGGAAGCACGACCTACCTATTAATTAATAATAAGTATTCGAACAATTTACTTTTACTTTGACGTTCATTCCACTAGTCTTATTTATTTTATAAGTAAATATTTGCCAAAAATGTCAATACTATTCGATTTATTTTGAAAATGCATAATTTAATCACAAAAATCATAATAATTTTACAATGCCTAATTATTGAAATCTGCTGTGATTTCTGGTTATTTCTAAGTTAACTTTTATTTTATATTCTAGATCTAAAGTATTCCTGTAGTAAATATTTGTACTATGTAATTGAAAAGCACACTTAACAGTATGCTAGAAAGCAAACGTACCTAATGCAACATTAGATAATTATTAATATTTACTATCTCAGTGCGATTTTCTTTTGTGTATAGTTTTCATCCCCTTCTCTTGATTTGATTTCTTGCGTATTATTGTTATTAATTTGTTGTTAATTAGATTATTTTAAGTTTGTTATAGATCGCAGCTGATTAATCCATGAGATTTATATATTGCGTCAAGGCATTTATTTTAATTTATATTGTATGTACAGTAATGTGAAAGCACTGTTTGTCAAACACACATAGAACATAAGATGTATGTATAATATCTTGGATAGACTATATAAAGTATAATATTATAATGACCAAAAACATAAAAAATATCATTGATTTATTGTCCTTCTTTAGCTGTAAGACTTGTTTTATAAAGAACGTAAATAATAAAATTATAAAGGATAACGTTGTTTTTCTTACATCACACGTTAACTTATGTGAAGGCATTGTACAATGGATGCAAAAACACTTCTGAATAAATCATTTCTAAATTATTCATTAAGATATCTTCTCTATTTCTTCAACTGAGAGAAGACGAAGCCCGTATCAAAATCAAAGTTATTTATTCTTCAATAAACTATAACACCATAAATAAACCTCAGCCACGAAAAGAACCGGCGTAAGAATTTCGCTGAGGTATATATCTTTCAAAATTCACTCATCAAAATCATCTCTTAGATTCTTTACACTAGAAACATCCCAAACGACATCTGCGGCATCAACATTTTCTCTGGCAGTCAGATGTCTCTCGGCACCTGTATTTTTATCCTGATTATCTTAATCATCAGCTGGGCTCACCACCATGGATTCCTTGTCATTCTCGTCATTATTTACATGTGCATCATCTTCAACCCATTTTTGGGTAATTCTTTCCATCTCATTTTGTTGAACCTCATCATAATCCTCAGTTAAGGTCGATTCCGTATCTTCCTTCAATCCCATTATTACCGTGGTATCAAGCGTTGCTATTTCATCGAGATTGCTTGTCAGTTGTTCATCAATTATATCAGTTTCTTTAGAATTCTCTTCATTAATTAATTCTTCGTCCACCTCTTCAGACTCGTAACCTGCTATATCCGCTTCGTCGCTCACTTCATTGTAACCTTCAACTGGCTCCACTACTTCTTGGATATTATGGAAACTGATACTCTTCTTTCCTTTGGTTTCCGGCTCCTGATAAACAAAAATCAACTACTTCTTGTTTGTTATTCTGTCCCGTTAGCCAGGAAAATATGACAGTTTCTTTTAAAAAGTGACCTATGAGACGTAACCCGACAGAAAAAAGTTGATTCACCCATATTGGAAAGACGAAATAAGAATTGTGATCTAACTAAAAGGCAATTATATTACCCATTGTGTGTACTTATCGTCATCATTTCGCAGAAAAAAGAGCAATGTAAAGATGTTTTTAGTTTTATAGGTACCTAAGTAGTTCAATTGCAGCTGTTCAAAAGTCAAAGAATAACAGTTTAGAATTCTGACATAATTACAAAATATGATCTGATAATTGGGTCCCTTTTGATTTAGAATACACTTCGGACATAAACAAAATCATTCCCTTACATGACGCTCCTCGTTGAGTCGATTCGTGACGTAGTCGAAATTGGCTCGTTCCTTCTCTTTCTGTCCGACCTCGTCTACCTCCACGATGTCCGAGGGCTGTCCGACGGAGTACGGCTTGTAGAGGGGGAGCGAGAGGAACGAACCCGCCAGGGACACTGATGAGCATTGGCTTGCACCTGGATAATAGTTCTCTTTTGAAACAAGTGACGAAATGACCCAAATTGGCTACTTTCGTAAAAAAAAATAGTCCGTCAGTTAGATTATCAAAAAATATTGGACACGAATTTTTTTGTTTGTCAGTTAAACAAAAAATGATGAAGATATAGCCCATCAAAGTTCCGCGTGACGTCACATTATAGTACACTTTTTAGCATAAGGTGACGTCACGCGAAACTTTAACGAGCTATATAGCTCGTTACAAAATAAAGAAGATATATATCTTCTTTATTTTTTGTTTAATTGACAAACAAAAAAATACGTATCCAATATTTTTAGTTACCCAGGAAAGTACCCAATTATTTGTCATGCCTGTACGAGCGATTATCCCTATAAGGCGGAAAGATGTTGCACTGCACGTTACGGCACACTCGAACCGTATGATGGCCTCGAATGAGTTAATGATTCGTTTTCCCAACTATAGTCCAAAAGAACAACTATGCTCCAAAGGAGTCTAAATAACTTCTGCTAGTACTTAGTTATTATCTTTGTTTTTATTTGCCTTTTTGTAGTAACAATGCCTCTCCTGAGTTCATACACAATGATAGTCACACCGAATCGGTTAACCTTCGAGTTAATTTGGACCCTAGACATCCAATCGATTATAGTGAAGAATATTTAATCTGTGCACTTACATCTCTTTGTATGAACGATATCTGCCACATGCTGCTCCTGTTGGAAAAGTGATGTGTCAATCGCTTAGATCTAGGTATTTATTCTCCAAAGTTAAGATATATTTTCTCTTTGTAACGATCACAAATAAATGTAACAGAGAAGTACAAATTCATTCGAAAGCTTTACATTTTCATTAGGTGCAGGTGCAATAAACAGATTTTCAAAGTAAAGGAAAAATGCTTAGAGCAATTACATACAGCCCGATTTTTGACTTTCTATCGCTCGAAATTTAAATAAAAGTAATACGATTGTGGTGTCAAAATTGCATGCAATTACTATCTACCGAAATAATTGAATACGAGTGGTCAATACCACTCGTTTTTCAATCTTCTAACTCTATTTCAAAATAGCAATTCGTAATTATTGATAGTTTTCGAGTGAAAGAGTCAAGCGCTCGAAAGTCAACAATCGGTCCCCTGCAGATCGTGCCGCGGAATTGAGTCAGTAATATTTATAATATTCGTAAACTGGCATTACTGCTTGATACAAAATTAATAAAAAAAATACATTTGATTTATATATAACTCTTAATCTCTCCTTCCTAATCCATAACACATATCTGTTAAATCTTAATGTAACTGACGAAGACTAACGAATTTTAGTGAGATTTTAAGACAGCTCTACAAAGATGGATCCTCGTCTCAATTTGCGAGTGAACATTTTAGATTTAACAGCGAAATCTTAAATTTTCACTCGCGAAATTTTCGCTTTTCAGATTACCTGGCATTCCTGGAGCCGTAGCATGGTTGGCCTTATCACGCGACAAGTGACAAGATAAGAGCGTCGTCTCGTTCTATCGAACGGTGTCAGCCAGTGACGCACGCTCTATCCTATCACCTATCGCCTGACAAGGCCAACCATGCTACGGCTCCTGCATACTAATGTCTTCCAGATATAGGTCTAGGTACATATAGTGCAAAAAAAAACGTAACATGCCTAACCTTGACGTTAAATCGGACCTTCTCAGTTGCTTCCTCTTTCTTTTTGGAATGAGAGTGTTTGTGGCCATCACCGCGGCGTTCACGATGAACATTGTACGCGCGATATGCTGTCTGAAACCAAATATTTATTTATTTATTTATACCTTAAATTAACACTTTACAGTCAAGCTAGGTATAACTTCATGGCTGTTAATATATGGAATAAACAGTCCCTCATCAAGAAGCGGCAGGTATAGGTAATGTTCGCTTAAATCATAAACTATACCTAAGCACTTTAGCCCTCCGAAACATGTACCTACCGTTAATGTTTTTCAAACGGTCACCACGATACAGGCTAAGCCTAGTGTGGGACCATGGGCTAACTTAATTAAGATGTGTAGCAGCGGAGAGGCGGGGGAGCGGAGATAAACAGCAGGCTTACGGGATAATGATAATGCTCTATATTGGTTGAGTTACTTTCGCAGTACTACACCGGTGTATCCCAACTTGGGTGGAAGTACACCTTTGTAGTATAGATTCTAGTTCAACGACACTAATACGATTTAACTTAGGTAAGTGCGTATAGCGTGCAGAGTACTAGTTCTTAGCTTTCTACAAGTAACAAGTGGTACGGCTGCAGAGGTCCTAAAACTACGTCGAACAAACGATAGCGCCATCTAACTGACAGGCAGCGCCATCCAGCGGGCCGTCTGGTAAGCTGTCCTCCTAAACTGTATTTTCTATGACCGCGGCAGTACTGCTCATGCCATCTAGTGGTGAGTGGCGTTACAGTTCTCCCCCTATGTCAACGAAGGCGCCTCGACGAGTATGACATAAGCTTTCTCTATAGGTTTGCCTTGCGCGGCCTACCGCGGGATCTAGCCACTTCTTTCTTGAGTATCTCAGCCTTTACAGGTCACAGGCGGTATGGAGCCACCGAGATCGGTTTGTGATTACCTGCGTCACTAGAGTGCTCATAATCCTTCACCGGTCTTCCGTTGGGTGTAAACACATCCTGGTTCTCTTCCAAGAACTGTTCCAATTGTCTGACCTCGATTGAAAATACGGATGAGGATGGGAACAGATCGTCGTCACCTTCATATGACTCCTTGTCATAATTTTGGAGGCTGATTCTAGCATCTTCATATAAGGCGTCTGGCATGGGTGAGTAGTTGGATGAGTACTCAACAGGGTGCTCAGTGTCACCCTCCCCCTGGACCAGAACTGCTCCGATTGCGTATCCACTAGCGTCAATAGTCGTGTCCGTCGAACAAAACCCAACCTCAGCTTGTGGGCGCTGTGATTTATTCGAGTGGCATGTGGCACAGTTGCTTCTAACCACGCCAGGGGTACCACAACCATAGCATTTGAACTTAGGTCCCGAAGATGCCTGTGCCGCTTCCTCCAACTTCGAAGCTTGGGTGTCAGTCTTGGGGCGTTCCTTGACCTCGTTACCCCTGTGAAGTTTCCGACAATCTTCCGTCGAGTGCCCGAAATTCCTACAGTACCGACATTTCTCTGACTGTAGTTCGGTCGGCTCGCCGGTGTCTTTTTCTTCTAAAAGTAACTCCGCCGCTTTAGCTGACTTCAGAAGGTCTTTGAAATCCTTGATATCTTCTCGCGCAACCTTGTCCCTGATTTCAAGGCGCAGCAATCCATATATTAGGTCTAGTTGCTGAAGTTTGGAATGCATGTGTGACGCACTTGGCAGCTGTGAGAAAAGCATCCGCTTGCGTCGCACGAAAGCCTCGGTCGTAGTCCCTTTGGTTTGTTTCTCTTGGGTGATGTCCAGGTAGATTTGGTAGGGTTCGCGCACGGGAGCGAAGTTCTCGTGTAGGCGTGACTCAAAATCAGACCAAGTCGTTACATCGTTCTTCACGCCGAGCCACCATACCCCAGCTTCGCCTTTGAGTAAAATCGGTAGTTCACTCAATGCCGTGGCGTCACCGATGTCCGCTGAACGCTTGAAAATGTTTATTGCCGCCAGGAATGCCTCGACCACCTCCGCATCCTTTTCACCGCTATAGGTATACTTGCAGGTGATAAAAGATCCCTTGGTTGGTTGTGACGCAGCAGGCATACGTTCAAGAAGCAGCGCGAACTGTTCTGCTGACAACATTTTGGTAGGTCTCCTTTTGACTTTGACAGTAGTGATACGTCCAGATCGAGTAACAAACGTTGGGCTTTTTATCCCTGAAACCTCTCTTCTGCTCATTTAAATGTCTCGGGTCGTCTAGTGACTAAGTCGTGGCGCGTAGCTCGTAGCGTGTGACGTCACGAAGCTCGTAGCACACTACGTCACGAAGACAGGCCCCACGTTGGGCGCCAGTTGTAGCAGCGGAGAGGCGGGGGAGCGGAGATAAACAGCAGGCTTACGGGATAATGATAATGCTCTATATTGGTTGAGTTACTTTCGCAGTACTACACCGGTGTATCCCAACTTGGGTGGAAGTACACCTTTGTAGTATAGATTCTAGTTCAACGACACTAATACGATTTAACTTAGGTAAGTGCGTATAGCGTGCAGAGTACTAGTTCTTAGCTTTCTACAAGTAACAAGTGGTACGGCTGCAGAGGTCCTAAAACTACGTCGAACAAACGATAGCGCCATCTAACTGACAGGCAGCGCCATCCAGCGGGCCGTCTGGTAAGCTGTCCTCCTAAACTGTATTTTCTATGACCGCGGCAGTACTGCTCATGCCATCTAGTGGTGAGTGGCGTTACAGATGTTGTTTTTTTGTTTTCTTTTAAATAAACGAATTTAATTTTTTTTTTATTTTTTTTTTTATTTGCGGAATACGGGTCACATTATGTTGGTACAAATAAACGTTACAGTCCGCCGTACTCTACTTAAATAAGCATGCAAAATAATAGCCTTTATTTTGCTGTCGGTTAAGAACAAACAAAATAGAAGGATCACTTATTACTAGTTTTTATGTTTAGAAATTCTTTAACAGAGTAGACACATAGTTCGGATAGCCATATAAACAGTTTCTTCTTGAATTGTTTCAGGGGTAGGTCTTTTATGTCTCTAGGAAGCTTGTTGAATATTTTGATGCACATAAAATGCGGGGTACGACTGGTTTGTTTTAGACGAGCCTTTGGTACGTAAAGTAGATTTTTTTGCCTTGACATTCGGTTATTATATGTTAAGACCTCGCCATTTTTTTTAAAGTATTGTTGATTTCCACGAACAAATACAGCTATCTCGTATATGTACAGTGAAGGCAAAGACAATAGTTTGTTACGTTTAAAAATAGGTTTGCATGAGTCACGAGGTTTCAGGCAAAAAATGGCCCTGATGCACTTTTTTTGTTTTACAAATGCTTTTTGCATATCTGTGGAGTTTCCCCATATAATCAAACCATATCGGAGGATAGACATTGTATAGCCATGGTAAGCCACAAGGGCAGCTTCTTGAGATACAGTTTCTCGTAACTTTCTAAGCGGAAAAATAAACTTATTAATTTTGTTGCATACAAATATTCTACGTGTAATTTAAAATCACAGAATTGATCTAAATGTATACCTAAGAATTTAGCATTATTGGTTTTGTCAACAGGAGGACAGTTTAAGTGGCAGTGGGTTCATTACACGGAGAACAGATGGCCGTTGGAGCGGAAAGGTTCTCGAGTGGCGACCACGTACCGGAAGGCGCGGTACAAGGTGGACTGGTGACCTGGTAAAGGTCGCGGGAGTCCGCTGGATGCGGGTGGCGCAGGACCGGGGCCCCCCACAAGGTAGACTGGTGACCTGCTAAAGTTCGCGGGAGTCCGCTGGATGCGGGTGGTTCAGGTCCGGTCACTTTGGCACTCTTTGAGGGAGGCCTATGTCCAGCAGTGGACGTCATTCGGCTGATATGATGATAAGCACTTTAAATTTATCTTAGGTACCTGTATTTTAGACGCGATGCAATCATAATTGATATTCGCATTCTCGGTGGCTTTTTTGTATATTTTAAGAGTGTGCTTTGCAGCTAGCGCCGTCTCATCCAACTCGCTGTTTGTAGAAGACGACTGGTTACCAAATAAGTTTCTGTCAGAACTATATCATAGAGACGAGTGGGTAGATAAAGATATCTGATAAGTTTGAATTGTAGAATGGCGATTGGCCAATTTAGTGTTTAGCAGTAACAATAGTTTACTGCGACATTAACGCATATTGCTTGTATCAGCGCAACCCACAGACCAAGTGGTCTATGGCGCAACCTAACGTGTATAAATAGATAGGTTTCATATTATTAAAGAACTCTGATGCTCTTCACCTGTCTACTTATTGGCTGTGTACCACCACACCTACCACCAAATTGTACATTTAGTACAGAATAACGTCTAGCAGCCCAAAGGTCTATTAAAAGGCATCCTCTTCTGCAATGGAATTCTATTCTAAATTGGAACAGAGCATTTCTTTCTGAGACAGCGACCGTTTCACTGCCGCGAAGACACACAATATGTGTCAATTTTATTGTTTGTCTATTCCCTTTAACTCTGTGTCTTTTGTGTGATTAACTACACAAAAGACACACAGAGATAAAGGGAGTAGACACTACTAGGGGGTACTGCTCTAAGCAATATATCTGTGCTGCAAAGCTTTCTGTTCCTTGTGAATCTCTGCTCTCAGACAACGGCGGTAAAATGCTACTTTGGCAACAGTTGGAGAGTCAGAGCATAGCGGAATATCATCTCACTGATATTTGGAGCCGCTCAGCTGGGGAAATACCTCCACCTTAGAGGAGCCGTATGCTTGTTTGCCACCGCCGTAGTACTAAATAAATAAGTTTCTGTCAAAAATTTCATCTTTGGTACAAGCTTTTATTGCTAACTGTACTTTTCTGTATACTATCATCAACTACTCATTGAGACAATTCTAACGAGCCCAAACACTACATGGTTTCGTCCGTTAAATACTGAATTCCCATGGCCACCCAAATTCCCATTGTCATCCAAACTATACTACTTCCCAAAATTTCAGCTCAATCTGATAACGGCAAGTGACTGAAAAATGGACCTACTTACTTTAACATAACGTACTTGTCTCTATTAACATGTCGGTAATCGAAACTAAGAAATGAAAAATCAAATATATCTTTAAGATAAACAATTTGCCCCAGATCGCTGCCAGGCGGTAGTGTACCCAGAAGGCTGGCAGCATTGCCACGGCAAAAGCCAGCCTTCTGGTCACGCGAAGCCTCGACCAAGCGCTTGCAAAATCCATTGAAGATTCGGTGCTTGCCTGGTCCCCACGGTGCGAGGGTCTCTACGCCGAACGGCTCAAATATGAAGCCACTGTCGATGGCTCCATACTTGCGCCGTTTGAGACTCTCAGCTGAGTCAGCAGCAGAACCAGCCCTACACGAAGTTCCAACAGAAGATATGACGACGCCAGGTTGCCGACGCACGTGGCGTCCCACACTAGGGGTCGACCCATCTTCCAGGGAATGAGAGTCATTCCGTCGGGTCTTCTTTCGTCGTCCCGTGTCAAATTAGTAGGTTCGAGGACTGCAGGGACACCGGCGCTGACGAAGGCCCGACGGAGGATGTCGTTAAGGCTGGCATGACGCGGGATGCGTCCTGCGCTCTTGCAGCACGAGATACTGTGGTGGGCTAGACGATCGTCAGCAGCGATGAGGAGCGACACACGTCGCTCCCAGACTGAGAGATATGGAGAATCTAAGTATTGTTGTCCATTAATGTGCCTAGGTTTTAAGAGGGAACATCATGCAGCCACATACCAGATTAGTTACTTAGTTACATACGAACAGGTCAAGTGAATATAAAGCTTGTAAAAATAAGTTACCACATCAGCGGTATTGTTCACTTGGTGGCGCAGACGCAGGTAAGCGCGGCGCACCGCGTCCTGTATGGCGGGGAGGTCGTTCTGCCTGATGTCGGTCTCACGTATTAACTTCTGGATCAAATTGCCTTCCTTCACTGTGAATGGAGAGGGCTATGTTAGGAGTATCTCTGCGTGATCGCATCAGAAATGAGGCTATCCGCAGCAGAACCAAGGTAACCGATATAGCCCTCCGAATTGCTAAACTTAAGTGGCAGTGGGCGGGGCACATTGCACGTAGAACCGATGGCCGTTGGGGCGGAAAGATTCTCGAGTGGCGACCACGTACCGGAAGGCGCGGCGTGGGTAGGCTCCCCACAAGGTGGACTGATGACCTGGTAAAGGTCGCGGGAGTCCGCTGGATGCGGGTGGCGCAGGACCGGTCAATTTGACACTCTCTAGGGGAGGCCTATGTCCAGCAGTGGACGTCTTTCGGCTGATATGATGATGATGATGACGATGACTGTGAATACCGTAATACGTACCAACGCAAACGAGGTGTTAGAAGTTTTAACATGTGTGCCTTTCTGTGGCATCGTTTCATACATTAAACATGTATAACACCCCCAACACATCAAACGTAGCTAATTTATCGCGAAAAAAACGTCATTCGTATAAAAAAAAACGCACTCAAATCGGAGCATCAGTTTGGGAGTGACGATGCCACAGACATACATAGATAATCATACACAAAACACCCCTCGTTTGGTCGGGGGTTTAAAAACAGGTAGGTACCTATACTTTTTTATCCGTTATTTAGCTCTTGACCGTTTATTGGTAACAATTTTTAATACGAACCTTGACCACTCGAAAAGTACCGCGCGATAATATCCAAACACTTCTCCACGTCTTCCTCGCTCAGCGACAAAGCGCGCAGTTCATCCTCCAACTCCCCGTAGCAACGGTTCTTGCAGACATCGTCGCATACGCGCGACGCAATGAACAGGTGCTCACGCGTTACTAACAGCACTGAGAGGTAGTCGGCGATGAATTGGTAGAGGTTTTGGGGTTGTGCGCGTAGTACCTTAGCGTAAAATGACGAAAATTCAAGTTAAAGAATATCTATTTCTCTGTTGGAGGCCTTATTGCACCTAGCAATAACGTTCCTTTTCTCAGAAAACTACACAAGATGAAAATGGAGTAAGTAATGCGCAAGCAACTACTTAATAAATCAAATTTTGTAAGAGCCATCTATTACAAAATTTATAAATACGCTTTCTACTGTAGAAATGTAATTTTATAATACTGCGATACCGAAATTATTTATTGTATTGTTTTAAAAAAATATATACCTCGCCGAGTTTTTTTACGCCGGTTCTTCACGAGGTTTTCTTTCCGAACCGGTGGTAGTTTATCGACATTAATTAGTACATGTTCAATTTTGAAGAATAAATAACTTTGACTATACCAGACCACAAAACAGAAGATTGTTTGAATTGAACGTAATTTAACTTAGGACTTTTCATAACTACTTTGTACTGATATATATTACAAATTGTAAATATTTTTATAAGTACGTGTTTTTTATGTAGGTAGGTACTTGTATGACTGGTTCTGATGTAGGTAGGTATAATTACAAGATAAAGCATATGCATCACTGTAATTATAATAAGAATATAACAATACAAGGTGTCTACTTAATTGTCTAAAGCACGTACCTATTCTAGTGCATTGTTTTTTCAAGTACCTAACCTAAGTACTTTTAAATACTTTAAAGTCTTACCTCTCTTGAAATATCCGACATCAATTCCTTCAGTCCTTCTGGTAGGGCAAGTCTGCAGCTATCACGTATTTGAGACCCCAATAAATCCTCCATTATTTATTAAATATTTATTTATTGTAACGTTAAACAATGACAATTATAAAAGCGAATCAAGTAAGCTACGGCATTAGACACTGATGTTTATGTCATAAGTAGGGACTTATTTGGAAAAAGATCATCGTCAACCACATGTCTGTTTAGGACACGCTTACACATTAAAAAAAACCACCACATTTAACCTACGAGACGATGCGGACATTGAGCGAGAACGCAGAGCATTGGCTATTAGGGCTAACATGATAGCACGCAGGTTCAGCCGGTGTGCAGTGCGGGTTAAATTAACATTGTTTAAGGCGTACTGCACATCGCTGTATACCTGTAGCATGTGGTGCAAATACACCCAGCGATCGCTCAACGCAATGCGCGTCCAGTATAACGATGCGTTCAGGGTACTGTTGCGGCTGCCGCGGCACTGTAGCGCATCCGGTATCGCGCTACAGTGGATGGTTTCCACGCGGCACTGCGCAAGCGCTGCGCCGCGACGCTCCGCAGAGTGCGCGCCAGCCGCCACAGTCTCCTGAACGCGGTGGCCGACAGATGGGACGGTAGCCTACTGAGGCACTGGTCCTCCCTACATTTAAGTTTAAGTCCTAACATAGTTATATAAGTCATGTAGTACTAACAATCTATGGATCATAGTTGTCCGAAATAAATGCATTTTATTTTATTTTATTTTTATTTTAACCCCTCGGAGGCCAATAACACCTAAAAGCGTTGCGTGTTGTCTTGTCCACGGCGCCAAGAACATACAGGATGTCCCAGAAGTAGGTACCATGTCATAGTGACACCGAAAGTAGGTCAGCTCAAGAGGAATCATTTTAGTTTTTCTTTACGTTGGGGGAATAAAGCCTTAAAGCTTACATAACTGGATTAGCCTTATGTCGAATACGCGTACAAAAAAGTCTGCCGAATTTTGTGGGGGCGGGGGGAAGCATTTTAATAGGATATTTCATTAGAGTTCATTCGATTTAATTTTAATTACTCTTAAATTATTATTCTCCACATGCCCAATAACAACTAAGGAAGAGCGGTGCCTCTTAGCACAGGTATTTTATACTTAAAAAGAGGTACCATAAACTGATTATTGTAAAACCTTTAAGTGACTGAATAAATAATTTTTATTTTATTTTATTTTTATTTATTGAAACTCAATTATATTATTAAAAGCTCGAAGTGGTTGAACGTTTATAATATTAAGTGCTGACAGCAACTTGCGGGCATTTTTATGATCAGTGTTCTCTTGCGAGGCAATTTTGTGATCGATTGTGAAATTTGTCTTTGTGTGATTTTTTGCACATTGTGCAAGGTTTTTTACAGAGGGGTAAGTTACTGAAAGGCTACTCCAGTCATGTAAGCTCTAAGGCTTTGACGCACCGTTCCCCGGACGGGGTGTGTGGGACTCGTAATAACTCGAAAACCGTGCAACTTTTACTGGGGTCATGTTAGGCTGGTTAGTGAGCTGACCTACCTCCGGTGTCACTTTGACGTGGTACTTCCGGGACACCCTGAAGGTGTTATGGCGTGCGCTGTCAAAGTCGCTTTCATGCTTTTAACTTAGGTTCATATTCACACTCTTGGCGTATAGGTGTCACTTTCGTACGTGAAGAATGGCGTTCAAAGGCTTACTGGCAGATGGCAGTCCCTTTCTTTAAACTAGTGCCTAAGGCCCTACGCCAAAACTGCCAAAACGGACTCTGGTCCTTTAGGGTCAAATGCTAGGAGAACAATGATGATACATGACATTCAACTAAAAAGTATTCTTCTAACTTAGAAAAGTCGAACACAACTTTTGGAATAAGTAGTTTTTTTTCCATTACAGCATTTATAATGAGATTAACAATAAGTAACAACCGCGAGGTGTGCAGTTTCAGGGTTTAACAACACTGATTTAGACGTTTCATAAGAAGTATCTACTTAGTGGACTTTGCCCGTCAGGAAACTAAGTCTACTATACTTGTTCCCAACCAAAGTGACGACTGAGGCCATAAAGAAAGACAATGAAAGACAATGCAAAAGACATAACGCGAGCCTATGGTTTTATGGCCTCAGTCGTCACTTTGGTTGGGAACAAGTATAGTAATTAGACGCGTTATTTTACGACTCTCGGAATATCATCTTCTAGATTCCTTCTCCTTCGCCTTCAACTTCACCGTCTGTAGCATCCGAGGCTTCTAGAATGGTGGTGGTCATTTCGGACACCGTGCTTTCCTCGCCGTCCGTGTGGGTGGCGTCTTCTGAAGTAATTGAAGGTATGGCATGTAGGTACAAATATCTGTATTCGGCATAAAACGTGGTACATAAGACGGTATCGTCGTATAAGTTCTAGACACATTTCACCAGCAACTAGCAGCCAGAGCCACAGTCACAGTCTACAGCTACATGGTGATGGCTGCCATTCATGACAGTGAGCCACTACCGTGCGGCTCAGACTCTCAGCTATATTGACATGAATAAGTCAGCCATTAATCCATCATCGTCACCCAATAACCTTTGGGCTTGTGCACAAATCACGCGAGGTTCGATGGGGGAGGGGTATGTATTTTTCTAGGGGAGAGGGGGGCAGCTATCACTGGAGGCAGCTTAGAACAAATGCGTTCAAAGACGTATTTTTAGTGCAATTATGGTCCAAATCCATTTTTTGGGCTCGCAACACTGACCCACACAACTGTCACTTGACAGATTTGACGTTTGACAGGACATGAACGAACCAGTAACATATTTTGATTTCGATGTCATCCGTTAGCGGTTTTGCTCCCCATGTGTAAGGATTTTCAGGCTGTATTTGAAGGAAACGGTAAGTGAAACTTATTTTATTCGATAATACAATCTATAAGCTTTAGTGACAAAGAATAAACAATCAGAATTTGCTATTGTTTTGGAAGATATCAATGTTTATTTTTTTAAATAGGTGTTGGGGTAGTTTTGAAAATAAATTAGGAGGCAGTTTTGATTAGCAGTCTGTTCAAAACTACCCCGGCCAAAGGAAATGTTCATATCTGCCCCGATATAAACTGACATGTAGGTACGTAAACTAATAATCTTAGATATTTTAGTACACGCTCATAATGCATTTACCTGAGTTAATTAGTTGTATACTTATTACGTTTAGTCTTGTTTGGTATAATAGTTATTAGAATTCTATTGTTTGTTTTTCTGTCATTTTATATGATAAAATAAACATTATAATTAGAACATTTTATGTTTTTTTTATTTAACAACAGCCAAAACATAATTAATACAGAATTATTATCCCCTGCTACATTGTTGGGGTAGTTTTGAACAACAGTGTGTGCATAACTGCCTCAAGGGGGCAGCTTTAGTAGGATTTCAGTACGTTTCAAAGGTACCCCTCCTGAGGCACCTTTGAACACTACAAAAAACATTTCTGTACAAAACTACCCCTTCTTAGTTATAACTGCAAATTATACAAGTAAAATGTTAATACGACCATTCCTAGTGACTAACTGTACTAAGTACAGGTTAAAAAAACACGTATATCTCAACATTGTTGCCTTATAACCCATATTTCAAATCTGCCCCAAGTAAATTCAAAGCTACCCACGCTTGGGGCAGTATTGAACATTATTCCTCGAGTTGCAAAATTCTAAATTGTACCTTTGTCTTTAGCTTTGGGCATGTGCAAATGCATTAATTACATAGGTTAATAACATACGTTGTTGTGTAGAGGCTTAAAACTGGTTTTTATGGGTAGTATTTTGGAATACGTTAATGAGTGTAAAAAATGTACCTGGCTGCCCCCCTCTCCCCTACAGTAAACGAAGCTAAGAAAAAATATCTACCATGCACGAGTAAACAAATTAAAATAAAGAAGATTTACTATATACAACACCATTTATCGACTGAAAACAAAAATACGTGAGGTTATGTGGGTGGGGGGGGGATAGCCAAGAACCCACGGAACAGAAAAAACTGTTTTTATTGTTCTGTGCAAGAACCTCATTAAATATCACCTAGGGGGAGAGGGAGAGGGGGGGGGGGGGGGGGGGGGGGTTCAAAAAGTAGCCTAAAAAACCTCGCGTGATTTGTGCCCCGATCCCTTTAGAATAACATATAAGAGCCGTGCATAATAAAATTGCCTGACATAGATTTAAATTCCAAAAAAACCGCATCTTGCTTAGGCTTTAGATTCCTCCAGCAACAATAGTCCCTTGCGGGTGCTGTCTCTGTGGGCGTCCCAAGACACGGGCAGGGACAGCATCCACTCGGAATGGCTGGGTTACTAAACTTGTATGCGCTACTTCGGCTCCAGGCACGCCTCCCAACAACAAAACAACAGAATTATGTAGATAAAGTAACTAGCTCATAGCTAAGCCTACCCATCTATTTTGTTGTAAGGGAATCCCTCTGCCAACAAACTGTCCTGCAGTTTGGCAGAAGAAAATGCTGCAAAACAAGGGTTGTTTAATTGATTTTTTTTTTTCATTTAATTTTCATTCCTTTCATTTTTCAAAGGTTCCCATTGTCCCGTGAGTTGGAAAGTCATGATTACGTCATTACTTTGTTCGGTAATGATTTTGCAATAATTTCAATCACTACACTGCCAATAGTGTCATTTCATTACTACTGATTGTGTCAGGATCGCGTTTCATTATAATACTTAAAGGTTTAACCTAGGTAGATATAAAAATAGTAACGATTGGCGACAGGTGTTAGGCTTATCAAGTTGAGTGTTATAATATAATACTTCTAATAATGGTCGCGGTGCGCGTGCGCAACTAATTGGCCGCCCAGAGCACGTATTGAACGTGCTGACACTGCTGATTTTTTCCGGCACCTATATTACTTTATAAGGACTGTTAGGCACATTTAAATAAATATTAGGTGTCAATATCTGCTTATCTTCAGGCGTCCTAGTGTAAAAAAAACCGGACAAGTGCGAGTTCAACTCGCGTGGTGAGGGTTCCGTAAAATTGCTAAGCATCAGGCGCTCCCAAAGTATTTTGTATACAAAAATAAAATTGTTGTGTATAAAAAAATATTGAAAATTCTCCCGTTACTTTGAATACTCAAACTTCTTATAAGTTTTCCTGTAATCTTTAGGCAAGAAACTATTTTCCATATTTTTTTCAAATTTTTTAAGACTAGTAGTTTCAGAGATAAGGGGGAAAATGGTAAATTTTCGTCTTTTTTCCTAAATTACTTCAAATCTGTTTATGCAAAAACTATAAAAAAACTGATATGCTTACAACAACCCCTTTTATTCGATATGTCACACAGTACAGTTTGCGAAACTTTTTTTTTTAATTTTCCATTTCGGTCCAGTAGTTTTGGAGCAAATCGCCTGTGACAGACGGACAGACAGACGCACGAGTGATCCTAAAAGGGTTCCTTTTTTTTTCTTTTGAGGTAAGGAACCCAAAAAGATGAATTGATAACTATTCCAATCCCAACCTCAACGTGGTTTAATTACTATTTTACATTTAGTACATTAACTGGTTCTAACCGATAATGTCTTCGGCGACCTCGTCGGCCTCCGTGTCCGAATCCTGCGCAGGGACCAGGGCGGGCGCCTCGGCCACCTTCTGCTCGCTCGGGATACCGAAGATTGATGGCCCGCTCTATAACAAGACAAAAACATGACTAGACTGGTAATAGAAATGTACAGATATGGAAAGTAGTTGGGTACAACCACTGTGCTAGGGTAAATAACAAAAACTTAGAAAAGTTGAAAAACCCCCGACTTTTTCATTTCAAAGTACAATATCTCAAAAACGGCTGAACCGATTTTGTTGCAACGTAGCTAACAACCATTTCGATCACGCCAACTTTAGGACAAAAAAATCCGCATAGAAACCGGTCCATTCGTTTCGGAGCTACGATGCCACAGACAGACACACAGACACAAACATACAGACACATAGACACGTCAAACTTATAACACCCCCCTTTTTGCGTCGGGGGTTAATAGTAAAGCAGGCCCGGATGAACGTCTAGGCCAAGACTACAAGCGGCGGCCCTTGCTTGCCAGCAAGTTTGGCGCGCTGCTGCCGCTCGAAGAAGAAGGAATTCTTCGGCAGCCAGGAAGAACGAACGACAAATCTTCTGATAATAACCGGCGTTTAATAATATACTCCTAAATCTGGAATAAGCACAAAGCCAGTAAAATTGATAAAACATACATACCGGTGCAAAAGAGATTCTCGGAATCAGTGACCCAGCCGTCGGAAGACTCTGAGACGTTTGCGACATGGAGTGGTGGGCCATGGTGTTCGAATACGGCGTTCGTGGCTCGCCGCGGGTGGCTGGAGAAGTGGAGAAGGCAGTATCATTAGCAGTTTGTTTAAGATCCCTTCCTGGATATATGAAAAGAAGGATCACTACTTCGAGGGCGACAGTGGCACCGGCGTACTATCGCCCAAGGGTACGGGTTCACACCTCTAGGATCATTGTCGCGCGTTCGCTATGCATGTGCAGACGATTTTGAATAGAAAGTGTGAACCCGTACCTTTGGGCGAGAGTACCATACGTGGGAGCGAGACAACGTGGCCGAAAGCTGAAGCGCCACCAAAAGAAATGAACTCGTGTCTCTGTAGACGTGGGTTCGACTGGACTAACCCCTGTACAGTGGGCTTCAGATTAGGGATCGTTACCGGCTAGTGATGGGCAGCGGTAACATTCCCGCTACCAGTAAGTTTCCATTTGGGAATGTTACCAGTAAGTTACCAATGTTACCGGTAACATTCCCAAAACATGGTAAGATACGAAACTGATGATAGTAATGATTTATATGACATAGAATAAGGTCTAAAAGTTATTTTCTTAGTACAACAAGTTATGTAGGTACAGTCAAGTGTAAAAATATGGGTGTAGACAAATTATTCAAAAATATGTCCCATAATTCTTAATTCGCTGACATGGGAGCTCTGGGACATAGTTTTAAGATGATTTGTTCACCCATATTTTTACACTTACTGTACATAGATCTTTCTCTTTTACGCTTGGCATCTGTTTTCTCTTTCACTCATCTGTTTCTTATCTCAATTACTACCTGGAACTCTACTCAGGGGATTAGTCTTATCCAAAACACGGGTTAGAGTGAACGTATTATTTGTGATAACTAGTGGAGTACATGCAAGACTGGATATGTTACAATGAAGCACAAAAGTCAAGTGATTTTACCCAGAATACTATAAACCATAAAATGAGTTTCACTTGCAAATTCTGCAGTCTTGTGTACAACTTTCGAAATGCAACGAAATTTTCATGTCATATTCTGAAATGTAAACAGAGCTCCCAAGATGTAGAATTTAAGAAAATATGAAAAATAAGCATATGTGACCATTAAATATTAAGTGACAGCGATCGTGCGTCTACATCGCAAGATACAAGAGATATAAGACCGGCATTGATGGATAAAGAGGAGCAGGTAATGTTAGTTAGGTATACCTAATTTCTGTATGACTTATAACAATTGTTACGAATAAATATTTGTATTTGTAAATACATTTTTATCTCAATATGGATCGTATCATAAAACTGACTCTCTTTTCGTAAATTCTATGTCAATGATTTTGCTAGAAAACATAAGACTACTCAAACTTAATCATTGCGTTCTATTTCTGTTATAGGTTTAAAGATCATTTTATTCTTATTAAAATCCAAACATCTAATCATTCAAACATCTAAACATCTAAACTTTCGCATTTATAATATTAGTAGGATAGGTAGCTTTTATTACTCAATGAAAGTTTTCCAAGTGAGAATCTCCACGAAATCCCAGCTATCGAGGGTGCAATAAAATGCATAACACCTGAAGAGGTATTCTCATCGATTTGGACCATGTCAAACATCAAGGCCTCTGGACCAGACGAGATTCCTGCCGAGTTCTGGAAGAGAATGGAGACGATAGGGTCAAGTTTTTAATTAAGCTGTTCAACAGAATTTTGTGCGAGGGTATACTCGACCAATGGAGAAGAAGCTACCTAGTACCATTCTACAAAAATAAGGGCAACATTAGACTTTGTGGCAACTATAGAGCCATAAAGCTTATTTCATACACCTTCAAAATGTGGGAAAGGATATTAAATAAGAGATTATTCAAACTCACAAACTTTTCCGAGAACCAATGCAGTTTCGTCGCAGGAAAATCAACAACTGACGCTATACACTCGATTAGAATTCTGATGGAAAAATTCAGAGCCAACAGAACCGAATTACACATGATATTTATCGACTTGGAAAAGGCTTTAGACCGTGTGCCTAGGGAACTAATTTGGCAAGCTCTCCGAGCACAAAGAGTACCAGAGCACTATATACACCTCGTCAAAGACATGTACCGTGACGTCACAACGAAAGTGCGAAGCCCAGCTGGTATAAGCGAAGAGTTCGAAGTGAAAGTCGGTGTTCACCAGGGTTCAGCACTCAGTCCTCTCCTGTTCAATCTCGTAATAAACCATCTGACGGTACAGATACAACGACCTTCACCATGGGACATGCTCTATGTTGATGACATAGTGCTCACTAGTGAAGACCCCAGCACCTTACAGCGCCTAGAGGAGCAGTGAAGAGAAGCACTAGAAAGAGCCGGATTACGGGTGAGCAGAGAGAAGACAGAATATATGCATTGCAATTTTAGTATCACCAACACCAACGACAACGCCAGCATTCTCTTACAAAACCATCAGTTTAAAAACGTAATCCATTTCAAATACCTTGGTTCTATCATCTGTAACGATGGACCAATAGACATGGATGTTACCCATCGTATAAACACAGGGTGGATGAAATGGAGAGAACTCACGGGTGTGCTCTGTGACAGTAAAATGCCAGTACGCATCAAAGGAAAAGTATACAAAACAGCGGTACGCCCAGCAATGACGCATGGAGCTGAATTCTGGCCACTTAAAAAGCAGCAAGAAAACAAGGTACACTGCGCTGAAATGAATTTGATGGGCCGGTGGCGTTACGAGGCTTGATCATGTGAGGAACAACCATATAAGAGGCAGTTTCAAAGTAGGCTTTACTATCCAAGACAAACTCGCAGAAAGCCGATTGAGGTGGTACGGTCATGTGATGCGACGTCCACCAGAATACATGACCAGAAAAGTTGTAGACGTGGCTGTTGCACCCCAAGGGCGAGGTAGACCCCGTTAACCTGTATGGCAGTAGTGAGAAAAGACATGGAAGCGGGAAATTTAAGACCAGAGATGACCCAGGATCGACGCATGATTAGAAAATTTAGAAGGGCCGACCCCAAGTAAATGGGAAGGAGCCAGGCAAAAGAAAGAAAGATAGCTTTTATTAGGTATACAAAATGTTGATTGTTATATTTTACACAGTTAAGCATTTTTTCAGTGATGACGTATGGCACGGAAACGTGGTCATAAGAAGGCTCAAAGTCACCCAAAGGGCAATGGAGAGGGCTATGCTATGTTAGGAGTTTCTCTGCGTGATCGCATCAGAAATGAGGCTATCCGCAGCAGAACCAAGGTAACCCATATAGCCCTCCGAATCGCTAAAATTAAGTGGCAGTGGGTGGGGCACATTGCACGTAGAACTGATGGCCGTTGGGGCGGAAAGGTTCTCGAGTGGCGACCACGTACCGGAAGGCGCAACGTGGGTAGGCCCCCCACAAGGTGGACTGATGACCTGGTAAAGGTCGCTGGAGTCCGCTGGATGCGGGTGGCGCAGGACCGGTCATTGTGGCACTCTTTGGGGGAGGCCTATGTCCAGCAGTGGACGTCTTTCGGCTGATATGATGATGATGATGAAGCATTTTTTAAATTATTACTTCTAGTAATGTTCCCAGTAACTTTGGGAAAATACCGGGTAATATTGGGAATATTACCGGTAACATTGGGAATTTACTCTCTCAGAGATTCCTTTAATGTTTTATGACTGTACATAATAACATTATTATGTATTTAAGTATTTAAGACGAAAAAAACGTATACAATTCTAACATTTTTTTCAATGTTTCTCTATATTACCGATCGGCGGTAGGGAAAGTGGTCACCATTCGTACGCTTTTTATATTTTATTTTTTTAATTTATGATGCATTGTTGAATTTATCTAGTTTATATACCTAAGCGTAACAAATATATTGTAGTTTGTTACAAAAAAATCCGAAACTATTATATCAAACGGTTAAAGAGTTATAGTAATTTTTCTACGATAAGATTTTTGTACGAACGTACCCCACGTACGGGGTACGTTCGTACAGTAGGTGGGGTACTTTCATACGCCATGGGGTAGATTCATACAGGGTAATTAAAAAGCCTATTAAAGTCGTTAATTTTTTATTAATTATTACAAAAATATTTATTTATTAAAGAACTAACTTAAAATATTTGACTTGACTCATAGTCGATAAATGTTTCTTTAGAAACATAACAAAAAGAAACGGAATAAAAACATCCGGTTTTCGCAGACTGAGGTTGGTGTTACTTTCTCTATACTTACGCATCCACTCTAACCCGGCCATTTGGTTTTCATCCCATTTCGTTGGATATTTTAAATTTGACGCTTTCGCGTATTCGTAGGCAAGTTTGCGAATCTGTATTGTTGTTAGGCCATAATACATTTTGCAGCAATTAATAATGTAGTCATTCAAGCGTGCCTTTTCTTCCAAGGAGAAGACCTGTAGACTAGTGAACTTGGAATGAAATGTTCGTGAGGGTTCATCGGTGTTAGAGCCATCTTTGAATTTCTTGACTCTGCTTTCCAACGTCGATGTCTTGATGTTATATTGCAACGCGGCTTTTCTATATGACAGCCGTCCTTGAATTACGTCATCAATTGCTAATTTCATGGACTCTTCATCCACCTCTTGGGTACGCGTACCCTTTTTTTATATTTTCGTACCATGATTCTGCAATAAAATATTAGTTATAAGGCTTACTTTATAAAATATATCGATTTGTTAGAATTAGAATACTTCATAAAAAGAAAAATGTTATTATGATGTTCTGGTGGTTAATAAAATCTAAAGGGGAGCATTCGTACGCGTACGAATGTGCCCCCTGTTTTGCTGTCCGAATGCACCCCATGCCTTGCACAAAATTAAAATACTACTTTATACAAATTCTAATTTAATTTGAGAAATATAACAATTAAAGCTCAAAATAATCAATGTTAACATTAATATTAATCAACACTATTTTGTCAAAAACATAATAATTCTACTTACAATTGCGAATTGAATTTACGTAAAAAATTTACTCACCGCGCGCGAAAACACGTTACGTCTTGTCAGCCGATGCACCGTGGTGCGACTGGCGCGACATCTGTTTAGCAACATGGCGGCCGGTATGTCTATGCACACAAGCTTGTGTGCCGTTTAGATTGTCTGTTATACTAACTGTATGAATGTGCCCCGCGTACGAATGGTGACCACTCTCCCCTAATGTTACTGGTAACATTACCGGGAATATTCCCACTTTGAGTAAGTTACTGGTAACGACCCATCACTATTACCGGCATACCGGTAGGTATTCAAGTATCTTCATCGATTTGCAACAGTTTATTTAGGTAATGAAATGACACTGAAATGTTAACCCTTAAATGCATAATGATGTATATATGCATCGTATATTTGATGGTCCGTGGCTCAATATGCAACTATCCACTTCAGCTATCCGTCAATCTATACAACATGACACATCTATTTCAATTTATTAAAAAGTTATACAAAAAATCATGCATTTAAGGGTTAAAGATATCAAACACGTCGTCTTGACCCATTGTATTCACTAGGCTTAGAGCATACATAACTGGAGTATAGCCTTAAGTCGTATTTGCGTACAAAAATGTCTGCCGAATTTGGCGGGGGCTGGGGAGCATTTTAATAAGATATTGTATATTGAAAGCTTGAAGTGGTTGAACGTGTATAATATCAAGTGCTTACAGCAACAGTCTTGCGCGAGGCGATTTTGTGAATGACCATTAATCGATTGTGAAATTGTCTTTGTATCATTTTTTGCACATTGTGCAAGGTTTTCTAGAGATGGGTGAGTTACTGTAAGGCTACTCCAGTTATGTATGTTCCAAGTTACTAGGACTATGTAACACAACGTACGTGTAAAGTTGATGGGATCGCAGGTACACTCGACTTGGTCCTGATCGGGCACGAGCGTGAGCATGTGCGTGGTGTCGTACGGCAGACCGAGCTTGTTCCGGACGTCCACCTCGAACATTTGGCTCACGTCGTCTTTTCCCACTTTTATACTCTGCAAACATATTGGGTATCACGTAAGTACCGCTCTTTACTCGTATTTTTCCAGGATCTTTTTGCATACCACTTGTCACGGAAAACCGTGGGGTGAGGCGCATTCGCAGCGAATAACAGCCCTGCGCGATCTTAAAGCCACCAACTGGAGGGAGATGGCGCAAGATCGGGTCAAGTGGCGGCAACACGTGTCGGACGACACGACCCACTTTGGGTCGGTGAGCTATTAAATAATAAATAAATTCATTTATTCAGAGACCAACATGGATCATTTTTGTTAGTAAATACTTAACTTAATATTAGTAATCATACAGTTCATATTAAAAGCTAATTTGAAGAAATAATAATAAATTTTTGGGTCAGTTTGAAATTTAAGTACATTAAAGGTATAATAAATAATCAAATTCGAATTCACGGGATGTCAGCTTAACTAATCATTAATTTAATTCAATTCATTTCGTTTCATTCATAATTCAATTGGGATCATGTTTGTTAATATATACTTAAAAATAGGGTTAGTGTTTACATTAATGGTAATAACTTAAATTAACTATTTTACATGCTTATTGATGTGCACCATACAGTGCTTCAAATATGCACAATCAATAAAGCGTTCAGCGACCATTCTCAGGATGCTGTTAGGACTGGCCCGGGTCCTGCGGATCAGGGATGAACACCGTTTTCGCATCGTAGTGTGGAAACAGTCCACCCTCGCCTCTGCGAACATCCCTGAAGCACTGCAGTACCGGGGCAGTCTCATCAACATCCTGAAGGCATTGTTGAACTGAACTCTGAGAGCATTGTATGCGTTTTGAGTATAGTAGTTGAGTAGAGTATAGTATTGAAGTAAATAAATACTTAAGGAAGCTTCTTGGATCAATGATTCAAGTTTTTACGATAAAATACATTGAAATTGTCTCACAACAACGTGTCCCAGATCCATCTCCCTGGAGCTCGCGATGTCGAGCGGCGGGCCGGGCAGCTCCTTCACCGGCCCATGTTTTTCCTTATGGGCCAGCAAGTTTCTGCGGACATGGTACCCCTTGTAGGCTGCCTGTAATTAAAATAGATTATTGAACCAGTAATGACAAATTGATTTTTAATGGCAAGGTAAAGGTGCTTTGAATTGTTTCATGGATATTTACTCATTTATTTGTAGGTATTTAATACATCTGCATATCATCATCATCATCATCATCATATCAGCCCAAAGACGTCCACTGCTGGACATAGGCCTCCCCCAAAGAGTGCCACAATGACCGGTCCTGCGCCACCCGCATCCAGCGGACTCCAGCGACCTTTACCAGGTCATCAGTCCACCTTGTGGGGGGCCTACCCACGCTGCGCCTTCCGGTACGTGGTCACCACTCAAGAACCTTTCCGCCCCAACGGCCGTCGGTTCTACGTGCAATGTGCCCCGCCCACTGCCACTTAAGTTTAGCGATTCGGAGGGCTATATCGGTTACCTTGGTTCTGCTGCGGATAGCCTCATTTCTGATGCGATCACGCAGAGATACTCCCAGCATAGCCCTCTCCATTGCCCTTTGGGTGACTTTGAGCCTTCTAATCAGGCCCATAGTAAGCGACCACGTTTCCGTGCCATATGTCATCACTGGCAACACACACTGGTCAAAGACTCTCGTCTTGAGACACTGCGGAATATTTGCATATGTATATAAGTAAGTTTTTTGCGTAAATCGCGAAACGTCTGGTTGATGTAACGGTGACCGAAAAGCTGACGGATTTCTCGCGCAACGCATCAGCATTGCAGTCCAGCCCTGCTAGCATAACTTCACTCTCAACTCTACTCGCGCGCGAGATAGACTGTCCGTCACTTTCTGATTAATGCTGTCAAAAAGTGACAGATGTCTATCACGCGCGCGAGTAGAGTAGTGAGTCAAGTTATGCTAGCAGAGCAGCGAGGAAATGCCGACACATTAATGGCTCAACAATTAAAGTCCTTGAATGTACGTGTATGTAGTCATTATAACAATAAAGAAAATATTAAAGATAGAGTTAGGTGATGTGTTGTAAGTAATATTATGTATTAATGTAGTAATTTATAAATGTATGGACTTATTGTATGTTTAACTGAAATAAATGTTATAACAATTACAATTGCTCGTTTCGCATGTTTAGCCGGTTATGGCATGCGAATTATAAATTTTACACAATAATTCATTACATTGCGCTATATTACTGATTATATTTATTGGGTCAATCAACTTTTTATTGTTGTTATTCTGTCCCGGTAACTCAAGATACAACAGTGACAGAGTTTCTTAGATAAAAATACTATAACTTGGGCTCCTATCATGCTAAGGAGTTTAGTGAATTTAGAACTCCATAAAAATCATAGTTTTAAAGAGTGACCTAGGAGACGTAACCATGGCAACGAGCAACTAAAAATACTTGATTGACGCAATTACATTAGGTACCTACATACAATAATTGAATTGAACGATATACCTTAATGGAAATTAGTGACCGGTTACACAATATTCCAATTATTTATTTGTTGCCTAATTATTTGTAGTTCTTATTTATTTATTTAAACAACTTAAATCTATATTTAAAGGCGGTACCTAATGCGATAGACAAGCTACATTGAACACAAAATAAAATAGCTGTAATAACAAAACAATGACAATTATAAAATAAAATAATTTTAGGTACACACTTAACCTAGACGTAACAAAAAATAAACATAGCGGCCTTAGCGAGATCATTTAGGGAGCACGTAAATATGTCCACCTCGAGCGTTATTTTATTAATGGCGCGAAAAGCCCTCGTTAGCGTAGCGGGGCTTCTTTCAGAAGATTTGTGCGAGCCGTCGCTCGCACAAATCTTACGGCCAGCAGCGGCGGCCGGCGGCGCGGCGGCGCTCCGCATGCCTCCGGCACATACAGTGCCACAGCGTGGAGGACCCCGGGTTGCACAACTCGCCTCCCAGTACTCTAACTACATATGAAACGAGGGCCAGTTCCCGCCTCGCCTCAAGCTTGTCATATCCTACCATTCCAAGTACGAAGAGCGTGGGATACAGATACAGCAAAGGATATCCAGGATACACGCCATACAGTTTTAAGTAGAGGAGCATAACAAATTTGTTTTGAATGCGTTCCAACATGAATTTGTACATGTTCATGTTGTGAACATGTTCTTGTGCGCTGAATGTCCACATTAACTGACCTGTATCTTCTCCGTGGCCCGGCTGAGCTCGGCGAAAGTGGGTTTGGTCCTCTTGTATATCTCCAGCGTGTGCGCAGCGGCCACCTCCCACGGCTCTTCGGGCTTCTGCGCTAGACTCTGTTCGCCAAGGTACGGTCAAAGACTTTAATGAGGAATGGGTGAAAATATCAGACGTGTCTGATATATTTTTGGTGATAGGAATGAGCTTCCTTAGCACCAGAAAAAAGTTTCAGATTTTTCAGCTGCGTCAATTATTTTCATCATCATCATCATCATATCAGCCGAAAGACGTCCACTGCTGGACATAGACCTTCCCTAAAGAGTGCCAAATTGACCGGTCCTGCGCCACCCGCATCCAGCGGACTTCCGCGACCTTTACCAGGTCATCAGTCCACCTTGTGGTGCGCGTGGTCGCCACTCGAGAACCTTTCCGCCCCAACGGCCATCGGTTCTACGTGCAATGTGCCCCGCCCACTGCCACAGAGAAACTCCTAAGAACATAGCCCTCTCCATTGCCCTTTGGGTGACTTTGAGCCTTCTTATGAGGCCCA
Source organism: Epinotia nisella (assembly GCA_932294315.1). Taxonomy (NCBI): domain Eukaryota; kingdom Metazoa; phylum Arthropoda; class Insecta; order Lepidoptera; family Tortricidae; genus Epinotia; species Epinotia nisella. Next base: position 18,589,096 of record OW028686.1, read on the forward strand.
TAGTACGCGACCAAGTTTCAGTGCCACATGTCATCACTGGCAACACACACTGGTCAAAGACTCTCTTGAGACACTGCGGAATATTGCACGAAAAGATGTGCCGGAGCTTCCCGAACGCTGCCCATCCGAGTCGGATTCGAAAAATATAATTTTTCAAAAATAATTGACGCACCATCTCGACGTTCGATTGAAAAAAAAACCGTTGTCCGGAGTCGGACTTGCTCACCGACTACTAAGTGTAGCTAACATCAATCACAGACGCAAACTTATGTTTCGCGTACTGTAACATTTATAAAGCGTGTATAAATGTGTGATCGAACCTGTGCCAGAAGTTGCTTCCTGTACCAGTAGTCGCGGTAGGCATTCCTCGCTATCTGGCACACTTTTGCGGTCATTGCCTCGTCAATAGGAAACCTTTGCAGGATTTTCTTCAGGATCTGCATTTCTTTTACATTCTCTATAAAAAATAACATATACTCACCGGCAGAAAATTTGGCCCAAATTACTAATTAAAAAGCATTATTTACTTTATTCAATTTATAGTTCGAAATCACGAAAAGTTTTTGGGCCAAATTTTCTGCCGGAGAGTGTATAAGGTAGCTACTTTACACACTACTTCACTGAGTATGGACGTAGTACCATTACTTATTCTGTGGTACCTACGGCGCATGTAACCGACTACAATGCAGCCCTTTTCTTAGGGTTCCGTAGCCAAAATGGCAAAAACGGAACCCTTAAGACGCATTCTTTTGTCGTCCAGAGGGGTGATCATGTAACGTTTCGAACGTACATTAGGACAACTCAACTGTCATTTTTTCCATACTAAAAGTGACATTTAGATCTATCTAACGCGCGTACAATGCGTTACGTGAACAATCTGCAGACTAAGAGCACGCTAGTGAACTTTAAAACAACCCATATGACCATGCGCAAGGCAAGTGATAGGTGCCGCGCCTGTGAACGTAGTCAACATATTACTTAAAAAATTCAAATTTATAACATTTATTCGTGTCGGCAATTAACTAATACAATTACCTACACACAAATTTAATTTTAAATATGTCAAAGACAAAAGAAGTATCACGAAATGGAGAGCATGCTGCTCTTTAACAGCCAGCGCTGGTCATCTACAGACTCGCAGATACTCATTTAGCGCCGAGACCTTAGAGCATACATAACTGGAGTAGCCTTTCAGTAACTTACCCCTCTGTAAAAAACCTTGCACAATGTGCAAAAAATCATACAAAGACAATTACACGATCGATCACAAAATCGCCTCGCAAGAGAACGCTAATGATAAAAACGCCCGCATGTTGCAGTAAGCACTTGATATTATTATAAACGTTCAACCACTTGAAGCTTTTAATATATAATTGAGTTTCAATATCTTATTAAGATGCTCCCCCCCCCCGCCCCCGCAATTTTCGGCAGACTTTTTTGTACGCAAACACGACATAAGGCTACTCCAGTTATGTATGCTCTAAGGCCGAGGCCAACGACGCGGCGCCTAAGTGAGTGTCCAGTTTTAGTTTTGTATTTGGATTACCTACTACTTATACGTAGTAACATTGTGTGTAGGTAGGCAAAGTGCGTTGAGTTGAGTCATATAAAAACAAAACAGCAAAAGAAAAGGTCGAGGCTAAGAATGTCGCTCGCGCACACAACGCACTCAAAGCAAATAAATAGTACATATATAGTTATAAGACTTATAAGCTGCATGCCATGGACCTACGATACTCAGGACAGGCTATACGTGATGCCACAATAACGGGGACGGAAAGGCTGCTATGCAGCTAATTTAAGAATCGGAGCCGTGGCATGGTTGGCCTTATCACGCGACAAGTGACAAGATAGGAGCGTCGTCTCGTTCTATCGAACGGTGTCAGCCAGTGACGCACGCTCTATCCTATCACCTATCGCGTGACAAGGCCAACCATGCTACGGGGCCTGGTCTTAAAATGGCTGATCGCTTTAAATAACCTACTTAATTTGGGTGGATAGTGGTTTATTGGTCACAACCACAACTTCATACTAAATCAGTTGTGGCAAACAGAAATAAAGTGGAACTATGACAAGGACAACGAATGATATTTCCCTTTCTGTCACACTTATCGAGATTTGTATGCTACCATCTCGCTCGGACGTGGTATTATTATTATCATAGCTTGTCCTGAGTTACTTAGTTCCATGCTGCATCCAGATTGCGCAGAACAAAAAAAAACAATGAGCCTTTTTTAGCATTGTAGGTGCATCGCATATATTACTTATCTTGAGGACGAATTTAAGATCTCTCTACCTTGGGTAGAGAGATCTTAAATTCGTCCTTATTTGGTAGCTAAGTAAAGAATTTGCATGATTATATCATTTCAATGTCCATAGTTGCGGATGCCTGAAGATTCTGACATCAGTCTCCATTTTTCCGCAGAAAACTTAACCTAAGACGTTTTAGAAATGGGGATTGTAATGTTATTCATCTAAAAAAGTAAAGAAGATCAACTCTTAGAAATTAAAGGTGGCTATTTAATTTCTATGGCTCTTACTTGACAGAGGGTAGCAGTTCTCCCTAAAGCCTCTCAGAGACTGGCGCGGCCTGGCCGCGGCGGTCAATAGTAAACGACTTGTCATTAGCTGTCAAATTTACTATTGACTGCCACCACCGCAGGCCGCGCCAGTGTGATGCAGGCCTTAATTTCCTTTAAAGGCAGAAATACATTTTTTTCTTTTCATTTTATTTAGGTAAACAAACAGTTACTACAAGGAAATCTTGATATCAATAGCTATGTACATAAATTCAATATGCGTGACCAACACTTCACCACATATTAAGACATACATACATGACGAGCCAATCTCATAAAGCCTGCGTGACTATTTCCATCTTATTCGAGCGTATGTATGTATGTCTTATTCTTTGGCACGCCATGCTGCCTAAACCGTTTGACGGATTTCGACATATGAGGTGTCGTTCAGGCTATAATATTTGCAAAAAAGCAGTTGCGTTTTTTTGAAAATTCTCTCAATTCCACTTGTTTTATTTATTGCTGCGTCTTGCAAGCGTGCCGTGGACGCTTGCATTTATTTAAAGTACCTACCTCAATCCTTCCTATAATAGCTAAGGTCAGCAGAACCTGCTGGAAAGTCGTGTCACACGCAACAAAGAGACAGTGTAGCACATTAAAAAAAGGTAGGCAGAGTGCGTCGCGTCGCGGAGTCAGTTGTGTTAGGTCTAAAGAGTAGGACACTCACATAGACAACATTTCTTACCACTCCCTTCTTCAGGCTCTTTCTTCTCAATCTCCTCCTGTATAATGGAAGCTACCGTCGACGCCTGTACCGGCTGCAAGCCAGCCGCCTCCAGGTGCTCGGTCACCGAGGGTCGGCAGTCGCAGAGGTCGTCCAGGATCTTCACCGCCATGACGCCGTGCTCGCGGGTGATGATGAGGACTGAGAGGTAGTTGGCTATGAAGTCGAACAGCTTGCCTGGCTGCGCGCGAAGGACCTGCAGGTTTGAGAAATATTTCAATCTCCTTTTTTGCTGCGATGGGAACAAACAAGTACACGCTTGCAAGCCCAGGTTTGTCACATGCGGTAGGTTAAAATTTAAGTGGCATTTCAGTTCCCTCGTCAACATCATCATCATCATCATCATCACTGGCCTTGTATATCTATGAAAAATTGATTTAAGCAGCGTCTATGTTATGACTCTTAAGGCTGATATGGGATACGGGAGCGGCAGCTATACGACATCTACGACCGCATATTGGACAAGTGAATGCTGTGTACGCTGATGGAGGGCAGACAGAAGAACGCTTGCGTGTCAGTTCTCGCCTGAGTGACGGAAGATCTATAAGCCAGCTCTGACAAGCGCAACCATGCCTTCTAGACCTGCGGCTGAACAAAACTGGGTTTCGATAGCATTAAAGTTTTTTCTTTTTTGATATGTCGTTGGAGGCATGTTAAATAATACTTATGTAAAAATGTAGAAATTTTTAGGTTTAGATTTCGGCTATATTGAAATATTTAAGTTTTTTGCCAAGAACTATGCAAATATAGAATTAGAGTCACAAAAAACTGTAACCTATCCAATAACATTTTAATTTCTTTACTATATTCTGTTTTTAGAAGTCTGGAACATCTGCGTTCTGGTGAACGAAAAAATGCTTATAATTCCGAAAATAAAGAATTAGAGTCGCTGATATTGCAAAATTATGATATTATCGATCCACTTCATATACTTGAAAAAAGTTGGAGGTGTAGACAATCGGCTTGTCTAGATATTGATTTCTAGCTAAGCAGTATAACCAATATTGAATTAGAGTTTGTAGAGTTAATAATAAGCAGGTCATGATAATGATCTCTGTTACCAAACAAAAGTTTATAAATATAAAATCACGGCGACACTAAATACTGATACGTAAGCATTCCGGGCCTATATTAATACATTTCAAACTCGCTGTATGCGCGCGCCGCGCTGCGCACTGTGCCACCAGACCCCTATTCCGTAACTGGTTTTAAGTTCACCTCAACGCTCACCAACAAATATATCTTGATACTGCGGTGCGTAGTAGCTAAGCGTAGGTAGAGGTCTAGTTTCGTTAGGTGACGCTGTTTTAAGTTCACCTCAACGCTAACCCACAAATATATCTTGACACTGCGGTGCGTAGTAACTAAGCGTAGGTAGAGGTCTAGTTTCGTTAGGTGACGCATGGGGTGAGGCGCATGAGCGCGTAGCGAATAACGGCAGCGATCAGTGGGGGCGGGGTAGTGGCGTGCCCTTGACTCCACGTCAACCTGCGTCCAGATTCCATAAAAAAATCCGCAAAGCGTGTTTTAAACTAATATCAACCGAAAATAGTTAAACTTACCCTAATTTATTAGTATAGGGATTGCCCACGGTTTTGTTCGCGTAGAACTCGTTATCGTGTTATAGAAATAATTGATATGAAAATTATCATACAAATGACCATTCTCTGCAGAAATACTAACAAATGACATACAATGTATTTTTTTTGCGAAGTGGCCAGTAACAGTAAGCTATGGAATAGATGGGTAGTAAACCGCAATTTACCTACCACATGAAATTGTTTTTGTATATTCAGGATGTAGGGTCGGTTCGCCGGTCATCGACCACCTAATTTAGTGTGCCAGTTTGCGACCACTCAGGTAAATTGGTGAACCGAGAGGATATTTTCTAGTTTTTTCAGTAGACTCCTGCCTAATAACTACATTAACTAGGTACTTAGAGCCTGTTCAAATCTATATATATAAAAGAAGATTCTGACTAATTCATACACGCACAGCCGAAACTACTCGGACTAGAAACATGAAATTTACACCCAAACTACCTTTTATAAAGTTTTTTTGGAACAACGGATAAGAAGGGATTTTAAGAAATTCCACCCCTAAAGGGGGTTAAAAAGGGGTGCAACGTTTGTATGAGGGACACTTTTTTTTGAGCTAGAGACTTAAAGTTTTGTAGAAAGATAACTTATTAAAATACAAAAAAGTACTTTCAGCGTTTTGGAAAATTCTATCCCTAAAGGGGTCATAAAGGGGTGCAAGATTTGTATAGGAGAAACATTTTTTTAAGCTATAGACTTAAAACTTTGTAGAAAGATTACTTATTAGAATACTAATAGTGCTTTCAGCGTATAGGAAAATTCTACCCCTAAGGGGGTTAAAAAGGGGCGCAACGTTTGTATGGGGGAAATTTTCTTTTTTGAGCTATATACTTAAAATGTTGTAGAAAGATTACTTATTAAAATACAAATAAAGCACTTTCAGCATTTTGGAAAATTCTGCCCCTAAGGGGTTAAAAAGGGGTGCAAAGTTTGTATGGAGGAAACTTTTTGTTTTGAGCCAGACTTAAAACTTTGTAAAAAGATTACTTATTAGAATACAAATAAAGTCCTTTCAGTGTTTTGGAAAATTCCGCCCTTAAGGGGTTCAAAAAGGGGTGCAAAATTTGTATGGAGGAAACTTTGTTTTGAGCCAGACTTGAAACTTTGTAGAAAAATTACTAATTAGAATGCAAATAGTCCTTTCAGCGTTTTGGAAAATTCCACCCCTAAGGGGTTAAAAAGGGGTGCAAAGTTTGTATGGAGGAAACTTTGTGTTTAGAGCCAGGGACTTAAAACGTTGTAAAAAGATTACTTATTAGAATACAAATAAAGTCCTTTCAGTGTTTTGGAAAATTCTGCCCCTAAGGGGTTAAAAAGGGGTGCAAAGTTTGTATGGAGGAAACTTTGTTTAGAGCCAGAGACTTAAAACTTTGTAAAAAGATTACTTATTAGAATACAAATTGTCCTTTCAGTGTTTTGGAAAATTCTTCCCCTAAGGGGTTAAAAAGGGGTGCAAAGTTTGTATGGAGGAAACTTTTTATTTTGAGCCAGAGACTTAAAACTTTGTAAAAAGATTACTTATTAGAATATAAATAAAGTCCTTTCAGTGTTTTGGAAAATTCCGCCCCTAAGAGGTTAAACAGGGGTGCAAAGTTTGTATGGAGGAAACTTTTTATTTTGAGCCAGAGACTTTAAGCTTTGTAGAAACATTACTTATTAGAATACAAATAAAGTCCTATTAGCGTTTTAGAAAATTCCACTCCTAAGGGGGTTAAATAGGGGGGTAAGCTTTGTATGGGCAACGATTTGTTTGAGCTACAGACTTAAAAGTTAGTAGAATGATTACTTATTAAAATAAAAAAGTGGATTCAGCGTTCAGAAAAATTCAACCCCTAAGGGGTTAAAAAGGGGTGCAAAGTTTGTATGGAGTAAACTTTTTGTTAAAACTTTGTAGAAAGATTACTTATTATAATACAAATAAAGTCCTATTAGCGTTTAAAAAAATTACACTCCTATGGAGGTTAAAAAGGGGAGTAAGCTTTGTATGGGCAACACTTTGTTTGAGCTAGAGACTTAAAAGTTAGTAGAATGATTACTTATTAAAATAAAAAAGTACTTTCAGCGTTTAGAAAAATTCAACCCCTCTAAGGGGGTTAAAAGAAGGTTCAAAGTTTATATGGGGAGCAAGAAATTTTTAAAGTAAAATTTCGGTCTTATCATGTAGTTATTTTAAGACTTCAAAACTAATTTCAGAGTTTTTTTTCAAATTCGTCCCTAAGTGTTAAAAGGGGTTTAAAGTTTGTGTAGAGAGCAACACATTTATACACTCGCGAGCAAAAGTATCGAATCACTTTGCATTTTTTCATCTTTGGAAATTGGTTTATTTTTCTAAATTACCTAAATGTAATTATGTTTCATGAAATTTTGCAAATGCGCTACATTATTAGCTTTCATTTGGTACCATCATTTTTAGATTCGGGTGGGATATTACAAATATATTGGATGCACAGTGCAAAGGAAAAAATGCAAAGTGATTCAATACTTTTGCTCGCGAGTGTAAAGTATGAGATTTGTAACTTTGGTTTTAGACTGTTTGTTTAAAAACTAGAAAAGGAATTTCATTGTTTTTTATATTGATGCAGGCCTGAAATGGAAAGAGGAGCTGGATGCCGTTGAGCATTCCATTTCTTCAGCCTGTTATGCTCTGAGAAGCCTGAGGGAGGAACTCACTAGACAACAACTTAAAGTCATATACTATGCGTTAGTAGAATCTAAGCTTAGGTACAATATCAGGCTCTGGGGAAATAGCTTTAAGTATAACCTTAACAAAGCTTTGGTTGTTCAAAAAAGAGCCATCCGCACTATTGTACGCATTCCTCAATGGATATCTTGTAGAGAACACTTCCTGGAATTGGGCATTCTAACAGTTCCTTGCTTGTATATACTCGTGCGGCTTACTATTTTGTCAAAAATATCTTTAAATATGAATCTATCGAAGAACAAGATTTGCGCCTACAAACACGAACAAAAAACATTACACAAAGTTTTTTCCCGAAGCTCAAAGTGGCGCAGCACAGCACAAAACATCAGGCTGTAATTTTTTTTAACAAACTGCCCCCTGACTTAAAAAATATCACAATTTATAAGGTATTTCATAGACAATTAAAAGCATTTTTATTGAGAGGGTGCTTCTACAGTATTGACGAGATTTTTGTGCGTGATATCTAGTTATAAGAATTAAAGACATGACATGTATTAAGTTAAATAAAATGTACAAATTATAATTAGTTAAGCAATCTTTTTATGTATAATATTTAAGTAATTTTAATTTTAATGTAGATATTTCAAACACAATATTTGTATTGTTACTGAATAACTAATAAAAAAAAATAATAATATGGGGTTAAAAGAGGGTTCAAAGTTTGAATAGGGAGCAATCATTTTTCTAAGACGATAAAAACTTCTACGCGGACGAAGTCGCGGGCAACAGCTAGTGTTTACCATATCTTTAACTAGCTTTTGCCCGCGGCTTCGCCCGCGTACTAAGCGAAATTTTTAACCGTCTACAAAAAAGGAGGTTCTCATGTTGACCCGTATGTCCCGATTGAATTGCAATGTAGCACAAATATTTTCAATAATTTTCATGTCCACAATATTAAATTTCAAAATCGATGCCATTTTCGTAATGAACGTTCAAAAAAGCAATAAAAATGACACCCATATTGATATTTAGATATTTCAACCCCATCGCACCCCAACAGGGGAGATGGTATTTCACGTCCGCCATGTTGGATTTTAAAATCGTTGTTATTTTCGCAATCAGTGACCCGATAAACCATAGAAACGATACCCATATTGATTTTCAGACTGTCACCAAATGTTCCCCTTTTAGGGGTTGAATTTTTTCATCGTAAGCCCACGTGTGGCAATTTAATCGATAGGTCTTTTCAAAATAAATATAAGGTTTCTCAATGTTTTTGATTAAATGAATAGAGGCGGAGCTAAATCGCCCCAAAAGTCACTAAAATTGTGGCCCCCCAGGGATCGGAACCGGTTTTTTCAAAAGTCCCCGAAGTAGTCTAATATTTTGAATTATTTTAGGCTCTTAATGTAGGACTCTTTAAGTAACATTTTCGCATTTTTAGACAGCCTGATCAAAAATGATATTATAAACCAAAGAACGAAATTGAACGAAATAAAACCGGTATTTTGGTATGGTGAAAATACCAGTATCCGATCCCTGTGCCCCCTCCTCTAATTTTTGAACGGTGTTTTTAAAAAATATAAAAATAATCATAAACCTATAGGGCTATTAGGGCTTATTAAATTTTTTCACCATAAATTATTTTGATCAAGATCGATTCATAGGTTTTCGAGATATTGCTGAAAAACTGCCTTCCCTATAGAAAAGCACGTAAGTGCCGTAAGATTTCTGTGACGATACGACCTTTTTAATAGGCAAGGATCCCTTCGTTTTGCGTAATCCGACACGCACTTGGCCGGTTTCTATAGATAACTAGCTTCTGCCTGCGACTTCGTACGCGTTTAAATTATGGATTTCATGATTATGATTCGTCCTAAAAGGGACGACATAAATTATACCCTATTAAATAATATCAATTAGAATTTTGGTCAAGTGCGAGTCGGATTTTAGTTTTCCCATACATTTTGTGACCCAACTCCTGATGAAGGCAACGAGCAAAAATATTTCGTCTCCATACAAAGTTTCATCCCCTTTTTCGTCCCTAAAAGGGATAAAATTTGACAATAATTATAGCCCTTGCCCTATTCTAATATATAAGGAACATATCTGGAAAGTTTCATGTACACTCATCGGTATATTTTGAAATTACGTGGAACGTACATCCATTCATACATCCAAATTTTTACGTTTATAATATTAGTAGGATGGTACGGAGTCCGACTCGCACTTGGCCGGTTTTTTACTGTTACTAAGTTACTACAAATAGTCAGTCCATATATCAAATTTTTTTTACTCATTTTGAAGTCAATAACTTATTAAATTCACATAATAATAACCGCATGTAATTTACCGTGCACGTAAACAAACAAATGATATGATTTGAAATACAAACGCAGCGCTTGCGCGGCGGAGCGGGGGGCGGGACGAGGTATCACTCTAGGGGCTCGCTCTAGGTTCCCGCGCGCCGGTACGTGGTACCGCGGCGTGGTTATTTATTTCGCGCCTATTTTAATAGATTATACTATTACAAGGCAATCTATACACAGAAATTTCTTACTTTCCATTATATGGCTGCATATATTATTTTATAGTATTAGACTAATCTTTACAGACTCTAATTCAATATTAGACCTTACAGGACAAAAGGCGCTTATAAAAATTCTTATTAATGAAATCTTATCTCTAATTCCTCCAAATTTTTGGCTTTGTCTATTAACTTAAGGATTTAAAGATATTGTTGTGAATTTTTGAAACTTTAATTCAATATCGACAAAATAATAACCGAATTCTGGTTTGACCCAGTCGCTCGTTATTTTTTTTTCTACAAACTTAACAGCATAAAGCATCATACATATTATAAACGATGAAGCTTAAACTTTGCACTCTAATTCAATATTCACAAATCACCAATAAAAAAACATAAATACCTAATTTATACCTAACTCTCGTTCTAACTTTTCGTCATATTTTACAAATATGCTTAAAAATATGTCCCATACCATATAATCATAACTTTTCCGACTTTAGAGTTATCGAAACTTGTAGGGCAAAATTCCGGTCCGGCTACAGGGCTATTCGTCACAGGGTATCTTAATCCAATGGTCTCGGTCTTTAGACTCTATTTAGGGTTTTGTACCCAAAACGTAAAACGGGACCCTAGCTAAGACTCCGCTGTCCGTCCGTCCGTCTGTCTGTCTGTCCGTCTGTCACCAGGCTGTATCTCATGAACCGTGATAGTTAGACAGTCAAAATTTTAGTACGTAAAACCTAAATTTACCTCTCGTGTAATATCGGACATGAGTTCTTTGAGGCCTTCTGGTACGGTGAATACGTTAGCACAACCATGTTTTTGAAGTAACTCATTCATATTTATATTATTTTCTAAATATTAGGGAAAAAAAACTATAATTTTATAACACTGTGACAGATCTAGACAGATCTTTGGGACAGGTAAATGTCAAGAGAAAAAGTTGTTATCGAGTGAATCAAAAGAAAACATAGAATATTGAATAGTTATGTATGGTGGATTATTCATTATTATTTGCAAGTTAATTAGGTATTTAAGGAATAGGAATGAAAAATATTTTACTCTTTACGTAATTATTTCTATCCATAATACCTATAACGATAATACCGTTATTTGCGTTTAAATAAATTTTATATGAGTATATGATAAATTTCATGACTAATGAAAGTTGAACCTAGCAGTTATTTGATTGGCAACACTTTGTCTCTATGGTGTCTATCCGAGGTGCACCTGAGATGCCATGTCGTAATGTCAAATTGAAATTTCTCTTAGAAAATACGTAGTATCTTTATTAGCAGACTAATAAAGATACTACGTATTTTCTAAGAGAAATTTATTTTTAATTTTTTTCTAAGCACAGATGCTTAGAAAATTGCGGCTGTGGGAGTTACCCCTTGGTCATGATTTTTTGAAATTGTAGCTTTTTTTACAAGTTCAGCTTTCATTAGACAGACTTTAGAATCTTGGTAATTTGTGACTCTGAAATAAGAATTAAAAATCGAAGTATTTAACTATTTATCGTCATATTTGCGTAGATTCTTTGCCTTAGAATCACGTTGATCGATGTATCAAGGTCTTTATGACGTAGAGTGAATGACGGAGATGAAGTTCGTATAAGTCGTTATACTTTATTGTAAAACGCCACCAAGGTCTTATATAAATATACTTACGAAATTGTTTATTTCACTCACATTTGTGTTATTATGAACAAATTTCAATACTAATTACAAATCTAAAATCTGCGCAGTATAATTAAATAAGGTTTTTTTTCTTTAACATAATTAACAAGCCAACATATAGCATAATTACTGTCTAGGATGAAATTCTCTCATGCAAATTAAACCCCTACTAAAGTTTAGGCACTAACATAGTTATTTAAGTTAATTTGTAATACTAACACTTATGGACTACAAATGTCTGAAATAAATGTTTTTTATTTTTATTTTATAAAAGTTAACAAGCCTCTGTGAATCAAAATGTGTTTTGTATCTTTTTAACGGTATAACACGTTAAATGAGCGTTTATGAATAATCTCATTAGTATGTTGTCAACATCAAAGTTTATAATGTCATTGATTCACAACAATCGAACTTTTAATTCGTAAGTAGGCTCTGCTCTTGAATAAAATGATGTCTAATCAGATTTGGAACACAATAATAATGGGTTTGCAGTCGTGATGTGAAGGACCTTGTCTAATACACACGTCTCTAGACAAAAGAAAGAGAGTGGCTGTGACGAAGGAGATATATATAAGCCCGGGTATGTTGTGTTGTGGTGGCCAAAACTTAGCAGAAATCCATAGGTACTACTTAATATAAAAGTGGTTGTCTGTAAAGTCGGTTTACGGACGATAATTTTACGTGATAACGTCATAAGAAAACATCGATGATAAATTGCATAACACGTATTTACTCATTTATCGTTAGAAATGCTCCTGTGAAGTTGTGAATAAAATAGTCGATCTAATTTTGTTTCCCCATACAAACTTTGGACCCCCATTCCACCCCCTTAGAGGGTGAATTAAAAAAAAATCCTTTCTTAGTGCACCCCTAGACCTTATAAGGAAAGAAAGAAAGAAAGAAAAAAAGAAAGAAAATACATTTATTTAACGTCACAAATTACACAATTACCAACAAACAAACAAGTAATAGAAAAAAACTAAATAAGAGGACGTTAAACACTCAGCATAAAGCCACAGCAAGCCACGGCCAGCTGAGGCGCTGATGTTCGGTGGGGACCTAACTTACAAACTAACACAAGTGGCGACACAAACGCCAGCAATCTGGTACTTGTAACAAATATATTTATAACAATGAGAAAAATAAAATAAACAGTTAACATTGGTCACAAAAAAATAAATTAAATTAACTAGATGAAGAGTGATGTGTTTGTACACGTGGTTATGAAAAATAGAAGAACTTCTTCTGAAGAAGGTGAGACAAAAAATACGGCAAAGGTAAGTAAATAAATGATTCAAATAAATTATTCAAAGTGGCTATTACTACGTTAATAAGGAACCTACGTGCTAAATTTGGAATCTCAAGAACCAGCTGTGCGTTGATATGTCAGTCAACGGAATTTTAAAATGCCATTGCGGGGTTCAACCAAAAGTTTGGCTTTATAGCTTTATAACCTTGGCAATGTCTACAAGAAAGACGCGAACCTAGATCTCTGTATAACACAAAATCGTAAAATGCTATTATGTGGTCGGCTGGTAAAGTCATGTTTTGTTTAATGGGACATTCATTACACCGCAGAAATTTCACCGTTTAACCGCACTTAACACTTTTTATGAGCGTGACATACTATCACTTCAAATCATACAAAATATGCACACTTTGACGACCACTTTGGCTTAAGTAGTTGGTTCGGTGACCCTGCCTCCAAAGGTGGTCTCGGGTTCGAATCCGGGTAACACGTTACCGAACTAACTGACTTCATATTCAAATGTGTTGTAAAATAAATTATAAATAAAAAAAAACTTTTTAAAAACAAGCTTTTATTTAAATGCGCTAAAAAGAATAAAATGAACTTTTCCTTTAAAACTTTTACTAACGTCATAACATAACACATTTTAGATGATATAAAAGCTTGTCGCGATATTTACCTGAGTAGGTATATAAGGGTACCTAAATCTCGCTTTTATATCATCTAAAATGTGTTATGATTATGACGTTTTAAGTTGATAGTAGGTAATAGTTATTTGTTCAACAAGAGAGCAAAGTAGATTTTTGCTGCGAGTGTTGATGTTGAGTCCCGAGCAAGCGAAAGATTCTATAGTTGAATCACGAGCGTAGCGAGTGATTCAAAATTAGAATCTTGAGCGTAGCGAGGGACTCAAAGACACGAGATGCAAATATCTTTGCTCTCGTGTGATACATACAACTTTTCACCTCAGCGGCGAGAACATAACGCAAAGGAATAAATCGCCACATAGAAGCAATTAAGTCATTTTTATGTAAATAAACCGGCCAAGTGCGAGTCGAACTCGCGCACCGAGGGTTCCGTACAAACCTGTACGTATATAAATTATTAAAAATATTGTTATTTTATGGTATAACTAAAAATTTACGGTTTTCGCAATTTTTCTTTTATATGTGCTTATAAGACGTTGCTTCTTACCAAATTTCAAGATTCTGAATTCACGGGAAGGACCCTGTAGGTTTAGATTCCCTTGCGAGTTTCAAAAATTTGCGGCATATAAACGGCTGTATCTTTTGATTGCGTTGGCTTAGAAATTGGATTTTTTCACAGCTCCAAGGGACAGTAGACCTGAGTATTTGATATATATTTTAGCTTGATACTTCCACGCATTCCTGAGAAAAAGAGTCTTGAAGACACACAAGTGATCCTATAAGGGTTCCGTTTTTTCCTTTCGAGGTACGGAACCCTAAAAACAATCACCAAATACATATGAAATAACAAACATTAACTACAATTACTCTTTCCCATAACATTAACTTTACATGACATTAAGAAAAAACTAAGTCCGTTTCCGTTTGTTTATGCATTTTGCTGATACTTGTCCAATGTCCAAGATGAACTTACTTAAAAAACACAGTTCAGCCCTCTTTGACGGTATCTCTCAACTCTTGAGGACTTAAAACATCGGCTTCGTCACTTGATTCACTCATATTTAGTACAGTTTTTAGTGTTTGTTTAAGTTATGTTTTATCTCCAAGAAAACGTAATAAAGTTCAATCGCGCTAACTTTTTAAAGAATATAAATTGCGTTCTGAAACTGCATTTATATTCATTCACCATATAAAAAAACTAGACTTACAATAATAAATGTTCGCGATAAATATCGCATTTCTTCATTGTATTTTCAAAATAATGAAATACTAATATGCTTAAAATAATATTAGATTTAATATAGGTTTCATATTTTTATACGAGTTTAACACGAGTCGAATTTTATTTTGTTTCGGAACGAGTTTTTCGTTCCCGCTTTTTGGGGGCCTACTACGAAGGTTTCGAACTCGAATGACGAATCGACATATTTTATCTCTCTCTTTTTTTGTAACGGAGTGAAAGTGACAGAGATAATGAAGTTTAAATGTTCCAAGTTTGTATTACACCCCGCAGTATGAAAAGATGACCTGCGACTAACCTACGATATGAAAAATTAAAAAGTTAGTTTTCTTCACGCTCGCAGCAAAATTGCATTTTCCTCACTGGTTTCAAGCAGCAAAACCGACATGTTCGAGCCGCTGAGGTGAAAAAGTAATTTATTTTACAACACATTTGAATATGAAGTCAGCTAGTTTAGTCATGGCTGGACAGGTTTCTCAGTATATTGTCCGTCATATTGGATTTAGAGTGCCGTCACTTTATTTTTCGAGTTATTCTCAGCAAGCACTATTCATTTGATACCCATATTGTAGGAGTGCATTAAAATAACTAGCCCGCCATCTTGGGTGTACTGTTGCATTTTTTGCCGACTGTACTTTTTTAGGGTTCCGGTACCTCAAAAGGAAAAAACGGAACCCTTATAGGATCACTCGGTTGTCTGTCGGTCCGTCTGTCACAGCCGATTTGCTCCGAAACTACTTGACCGATTGAGTTGAAATTTGGTACACATATAATTGGTGACCCAAAGATGGACGCGTAAAGTAAATTAATGAATTCTGAACAACGGGGCCACTTTTGGGGGGTAAACTGGAAATTTAAAAAGAAAGTTTCGCAAACTGTATTGTGTGACATATCAAATGAAAGTGGTTATTGTAAACATCTCAGATATTTTTTTTTTATAATTTTAGAAAAAATGGATTTGAAGTAATCTAGGAAATAAGACGAACATTGAGCAATCAGGTGGGACTCGACCAAATATAGGTAACTAGCTTCCGCCCGCGACTTCGTCTGCGTAGACCCGGGATAAAAAATATCCTATATTTAATCCATGCTATAAACTATCTTCGTGCAAAATTTCATCCCAATCGGTTCAGCCGTTTAAGCGTGATTGAGTAACAAACATGCAAACATCTAAACATCCAAACATGCAAACTTTCGCATTTATAATATTAGTAGGATTAGTAGGACAAGGGAATAATATCGGTCAAACATCAAATATATATATTTTTTAAAAGAACGTGGCGTTTTTTAAAAATGTGACCCCCAAGAACAACATTTCTTATGCATCATTCTAAAAATATCACGTCAATAAGGAAAATTTGACAAAATTTTAGAGATTACGACTGGATTAGAATCAACGTCACGTATTATTTTAGTAACTTGATTTGAAATGGGCTTGTCCCCGCATCATCGTGACGTTCATTTGAATGAACCTATTTAATAGACCACTATCACTATAATGTACTTAAGTACCTATTTAATAGACACTTAAAATGTATTTCCATTTACCTACTTATCCAATTATCCATACTAATATTATAAATGCAAAAGTGTGTCTATCTGTCTTTCTG
This sequence comes from Epinotia nisella, assembly GCA_932294315.1. NCBI lineage: Eukaryota > Metazoa > Arthropoda > Insecta > Lepidoptera > Tortricidae > Epinotia > Epinotia nisella. Next base: position 18,605,593 of record OW028686.1, read on the forward strand.
TCTGTTACCTCTTCACGCTTAAATTATAAATGAGAAAGTGTGTCTGTCTATCTGTCTGTCTGTCTTTCTGTTTGTCTGTATGTCTGTCTGTTACCTCTTCACGTGTAAACTGATTAAGATGAAATTTGGTATGGATATAGTTTGAATCCCGGGGAAGGACATAGGATAGTTTTTATACCGGAAATCATCCTAACTATAATAAAGACTTGTTTTATAAATTTGTATATAAGTATTTGTTATCAATGCCAACACAGAAACTTATTAAAACAAAACGATGAATAATCCGTTTCTATTTTGTCAACTACTTCCTTGAATAAACATTACAAGTGCCTACTTGAATCGTCAATAAGTTGCGGTGACACACCGAGTTGAATCAACATTGTATTACATACAAATGTAAGTGGAGAACTAGACTATTACCTACTACTTGTAATTTTTTTATGTTTTTCATACATTATTTCATGAAAACCGGAGTTCATTTCTTCTTCGTCAGCAAGTATGCGCCGACTGTTGAGCATCCTGTATACAGTTAATTGCTTACGTTCGCAAAAAACCCATTCTAAGTTAAATAGGGAAATATTCACATAAATTGCTCATGAATTTTTCAGTTCAGTGACAAAGTAAATGTGTGTCGGTATTATTAGATTAACGAGACAGAAATTGGCCGCAACTAGTGATGTGCAAATTGCGGAAAGTTTCCAAAAAGTTGGAAAAGTTCTCGGAAATTTCTAGAAAGTTTCACAAGGCATTAAGGAAATTTATGTACATGAGAAGCATAAAACTAACTCTTTTACACTAAGTATGTATGTGCAAATTGCGGAAAGTTTCTATAAAGTTGGGAAAGTTCTCGGAAATTTCTAGAAAGTCTCACAAGGAATTAAGGAAATTTACGTACATGAGAAGCATAAAAAGATCTACATCTTATACATAGTGTATAAGAGTTACAGTCTTATGCTTCTCAGGTACGGAATTCCCATGTTAGAAATGGAAAGTTTCAAATTTCAATTCCCATACAAAAATGAGGGAAATTTCCAAAATTTTCCTATGTTAAATTGCAAAAAAAAATCACGATATAGGAAACTATCAGTAGCCGCCACTCATATGAATTCATTATATCAGTAAATTAAGTGCTTCCCGAGATAATGACACGACAGTGCAACAACTCATTGTCTATAAACCAATTTTGCTTGGCCTCTGAACCTTCGTTACGCGCCTATCTTTCCTCCTTACTATAGTTCGGTGATGGATTGGTGCGAAACTGGACGGGTCAAGTTACTTTGGAAGTTCTTTTACACATCCCGCTACCGCTTAGCGATCATTTTCGCAGCCTATAATTTCACGTCATGCGAATTCGAATCTTATTCTCTACGCACAAAAATGCGTTTTTACTGTTTCATGATCTTAGTGTGGTTTCGCGAGCGTATTTGATTTGATAATTTCGCTTCATTACGAATCGGCCGCGACGGCGGTTGGACACGGAATTCGTTATAATGCGATAGCGTATATAAATACGTGTAGGCACGTGAGAACATATGTATTTTGATTTTGATAACAGTGTGTACTAACAGTACAGATAGGGCTCTGTTGAAACGACGGACGCGTTTATACGACGTAACGGAAATATGTTTAGAACCTAGCAATTCTATAGTGAAGCAGACGTGTGTTAAACAAAAGAAAAACAAAAGCGGTGTCCAGTGAAGTCTCGTAGTTGATTTGACAAGATGGAGGTAGCCACGGCAAAAGCGATCGCTAGCTTGGCGTTGGGAGTTGGATCCTTCATCACCGGGATGTTCCCAGCGGGCATATCCGAAGGCACAAGGCAACGACACCCTTTGACCATCTCCTGTCTTCTCTGCTTCGGTGCTGGCGTTCTTCTGGCGACATCTCTAGTCCACATGCTGCCTGAAGCAAGAGAAGATCTCCCGCAGTTTGCAGAACTCCTCCTATGCGTTGGATTTTTCATAGTTTACTGTGTGGACGAATTAGTGCACTTTTTCTACGGGAGTGGTAACAGTCATGGGCACCAAAGACAGACTTATGGGACTGAACAGACGAGTCTGCTGCGAAACCATGATGAATTAAGGGGTGCCGATTGTGAATTGGACAGTAAGAAATGCTGTGGTGACACGGAGAACCCTAGGATGTGCCATGTCAGTCACACGGAACCTTGTAATAAGACTTCGTCTGGATTCCTTGGACTGCTGTGCGCTTTGTTTGTTCACAGTTTGCTAGAAGGACTGGCTATAGGCTTGCAAAAAAGCTCGTCACAGGTAAGCGTTGTTTTTTTTTCCTAGTATTTAACGGCACGTCAAAAAAAAGAACCTACAACCAAAAAAATGCTGATTTTTACAGCTAAAAATGGGGACGATGCCGCAAGAGGATCTCCTCCACCCCCGTGTTCTGTTTATAATATGCATTTTTGTGTGTGTGTGAGATTTTGATACTTACTTCACTTTAAAATTTGCCCTTTTTAAGGGACCCTATTACTAAGACTTCGCTGTCCGTCCGTCCGTCCGTCCGTCCGTCCATCCGTCTGTCTGTCACCAGGCTGTATCTCAAGAACCGTGATAGCTAGAGAGTTGAAATTTTCACAGATTATGTATTTCTGTAGCCGCTATAACAAAAAATACTAAAAATCGGCCAAGTGCGAGTCGGACTGGGGCTCCCATACAACAGACATGATTTTTTTGCCGTTTTTATAGATAATGGTACGGAACCCTTCGTGCGCGAGTCCGACTCGCACTTGGCCGGTTTTTATTTTTATTTATCACGTTCACGGACAGTACGGCCACAGGCGTAAATTGAGACCCTCGTGATACGACACTACGGCTGTGGCCGGTGATCTTCACCGCGACAAATCTGCCACTCCGTCCACGGGCGACTAATTCTCATAGGATTATAATGAAGGCGGACATGTTGTGCCGCTTAAGGTAGGTACATTACAATTTTTCGTAGTGCCGCAGCAAAAGTTTAAAGGGCCACCTCAATTTTACATGAGGGGAATGACGCGTGCTGTGACACAACGTCTGTAGACGTAACGGCTGTGGCCGTGCCGCCACAAGAGGAGAGTTTGAGTTTGTAACAAATTACATACATACCTGGACGAAACAGCGGCGGCACAATATTTGCCTAAACAGTGATGTGGCAGTACGTCCATGGCCGGACAAAAAAATGTATGAATTTTTTATGTGCCACATCACACAATTTTCAGAATGGTGCTGTGTCCGTGAACGTGTTTGTATTTTTTAATTTAATATATTGTATTTGTATTTTATTTGCGATGCTGTAGATATGTGTTTCAGAACTAGGGAAATGGTAAAAAATATTGTTTTTATAGTGTACTTACCTACATTGAATGTATAAATATTATCTAGAATACCATGTAACTATTTTAGTCACAAGAAAGACAAAAAACTCCATCAAATTGTGACGACACAAAGCGTAATAACATCTGGACAGTGCGTCAGATTTCTCATTGCTTTGAGCATTGAAACAATGACACTGACTAATATTTAATTTGGTACAATTGTGCAGGGAGCTAGGTATTATCTAAATATATAGCATTGTGTAACCCGGCTAGCCGGCGGGTAGGAAATAAAACGAATAGTTTATATACAATAAAATATAATAATAAAACAAAGTAGTAATATTGTACAAAATTTTCTTTTCATCTCGCATACTCTGAAAGTAAATAGATCATTCTTTATCTGAACAGCGGGGTGAAAGTGAGGCATGTCGCCCCTAGGGCTGAAAAGTAATTTTAAAAAAAACAATGACTAATGGCAGAAACTTAAACAGCCACACTTCGTTAAACTGAATTGTTTTTTGATGTTTATTGTTAGTTATTACACTTATTACGCTAACGTTATCTAAAAAGTTGTAATTTAAGTCAATTAAAGTTATTAAAGCCATTTAGAAAAGTAATAAATACATCTATATAAAATGCATTCAATTTATTTTTAAGCGCGGCGCGGCGCAAAAATGGTCCACACACAAACACTTTTTATAAAGAAACAATGACCAATGGCAGAAACCTAAACAGCCACACTTCGTTAAACTCTTTTTGGTGTTTATTGTTAGTAATTACGGTAACGTTATCTAAAAAGTTGTAATTTAAGTCAATTAAAGTTATTAAAGCCATTTAGAAAAGTAATAAAATACATTTTAATGCATTATTTGTATAATGCATTCAATTTATTTAAGCGCGGCGCGGCGCAAAAATGGTCCACACACAAACACTTTTTATAAAGAAACAATGACCAATGGCAGAAACCTAAACAGCCACACTTCGTTAAACTGTTTTTGGTGTTTATTGTTGGTAATTTCCGGTAACGTTATCTAAAAAGTTGTAATTTAAGTCAATTAAAGTTATTAAAGAAAAGTAATAAAATACATTTTAATGCATTATTTGTATAATGCATTCAATTTATTTAAGCGCGGCGCGGCGCAAAAATGGTCCACACACAAACACTATTTAAAGTTAGTCTACACTTGTTGAGCAACGGCAAAACCTGTACAGCCCCATTTCAATATGCGAAAAATATAAATAGTCCAAGAGGACTATTTATATTTTTTTAGTAGGTAATTTTTTTTGACGTTGTATTTCCTGTGTGTTGTTTATATTCCTATTATTCGAAATGAAAAGTAGAGTGTTTAACTCGGATGAAAGCCACCCATTTCAGTATCGAACAATTAAGACATAAGACATAAGACATAAGACATTTATTTGGCAAACATGTTTACACGTATTATTATAAGTACCAGTCCCTGCACTAGGCTTTGCCTGTATCGCAGGAGACCGTATATTACATTTTACATGCATGTTAAAAAATAATTATTAGATAGTATATTATAAATATCAATTAAATAAGTAATATAATTTGTGTGTTTGTTAAGATGTGTGTGTGCATGTGTGTGTGAATGTGTGTATGTTTTATTTGACTATTTCCAGGATCTTCTCTATGTCCTCATAAGAAAGTGAGTTGAGCCGTGATTGCACCTTGAGTTTTACTTCCCTCGTTGAGTAGTCTTGCAAAGGAAATCTTGTACATATTTTATTATATATAAATGGATGGAGAAACGAGCTAAATCTTTGGGCAAAAACTGAATTTGTAGAGGGAACAGGAATTCTGAAATTACGTTTTTGCGATAGTTCTGTATATTCGGCAGAATTAATAACTTCTGAGTGACATTTCAATATTACCCGCATAATAAAACTCCCACGGACATTAAGTACATCCATGTTCTTGTAGACCAGTTGTGTCGGGAAGCGGCGACGTTCCCTTAGGATAACTTTAAGGACCGCTCTCTCACTTCGTTCGCGCGCCAAAATATCTCGACTGAAATGGGTGGCTTTCTACCCTCGGTTAACTATCTACTATTATAAACGGCCAGTGCGCTAGCGGTCGTCCGGCGAAGGTTTTGCCGCGTTACAATTGTCATTATTTTAACTCGCGTGTTAGTCTGTAAACGTTCGTTATCTTTCCTGGAGATATGTATTCTACACCTACTAACATATTTTTTGCTAAGTATACAGTCAACTTAAAAACTGCCGCCTGCCGTCTACTATCAAGGCTGTGTCGAAAACCTCTCGATTTAGGTATTTATATTTATTTATTATTTATTACCTACTACACTATCAAAGTCTTCCACGCATCAATGTGAATGATTTCTCATAGTTAATTTGGTTTTCCGAATGTGTAACACGTGTGTGTGTATGTGTTGACATTGTTATACGGAATAATAATTATTGCCCGATTTTTTTTGAAGCCTGTCCCACTTCTATTGTCCCGCTTTGAGCAATCTCTAGCCGATCGTTGCGAAATGCGTCGGTCGTCCCGAAATTTCCGTCTCGGCCTTCCACATCAGTACCTAATCAATCATTCAGTACCGAAGAATTCAGGTCGGTACATAGTCGATGGTACAAATGACAATATAAGATCAGGCGTACACACATTTGCTGTGGTTTAAATTAACAATGAACATAAGTACTTTAAATAAATACATGTCATTTTAAAATAATTTTAATTAATTATTGAATAATAATGTACTAAAATTAAGTAAATTCATTTGAAAAAAGATAAGATAGGTACATTTATTGTCAAAACTGTGTAGGTATATTGTACACAGATAACATCGAATAATAATAAGTCGAAAAAATTACTATTCACTCCTCATGCTTTTAAAGTAAACTCGTACGTCTTTATGTTGTGTGTAGGCTGCATAAAATGGCTTTTTATACTCTAGTGCATAAAGTAAAATGCGCCGCCGTGCTCGTGCGTTTATACCAAAACCATAACCTATTCAATTTTAGTTTAATTTACTCGAATTCGAAGTCAAAACCACTGAGTTTAAATCGAATAAAAAACCCATTTTATCCTTAACTTTATATGGACCCTCGCCTGCGGCTCGGATCGGAAAATGTTTTAGATAAAGTTACTTGTTTTGCACCTAATTGTTGTAAAATCTACTACGGCAGGGCTCGGGCACGGCATCCTAAATCGACGATAATAAAGGATATTTCAGTTTTTAGGGTTCCGTACCCAAAGGGTGAAAACGGGACCCTATTACTAAGACTTCGCTGTCCGTCCGTCCGTCCGTCCGCCCGTCTGTCTGTCACCAGGCTGTATCTCAAGAACCGTGATAGCTAGAGAGTTGAAATTTTCACAGATTATGTATTTCTGTTGCCGCTATAACAACAAATACTAAAAAACCGGCTAAGTGCGAGTCGGACTGGGGCTCCCATACAACAGACATGATTTTTTTGCCGTTTTTATAGATAATGGTACGGAACCGCACTTGGCCGGTTTTTAATAGTATTTTATGCAACAGTTATATAATATGGGTTCTTAAAATTCGAGAGTCGCTGTAACAAAACGAGCTTTAGCGAGTTTTGTTAATAAAGACTCGAGAATTTTAAGACCTAATTATATAACGTTGCATACAGTACTTTTTCTACGACAGCTAGAACCAACTTATACTTTTAGTTATAGATAAATAAAAATAGAGACATGTAAAAACAAACATTTTATTTATGGTAATGAATATGAAGGCTTTGAATGGTGTTTTTTGTTATGATTATTGGCGCGTTGTTTTGTTTTAAGATCTGGGACATATTTATTTCATTTTGTAGAAAGTCCGGAGCGGTTGGCATTGGAGATGGATCAAATTCAGTTACAACCTCAAAAGTTAAATAAATTGCGTTACCAATGAACCTAACTGACAATTGAAAATAATTAAATTCCCGCGCTTTATGTTTTTTTATTACCATAGACAACAATACTGTTTAAGTAGATGTATTTTTCAAACATAAATCTTTTGGAAAAATAATATTCTTATTTCATATCTCTAATTTACGTAATAATAAACGAGTCTTTATTGTAAATATGGCAGTTACAGTAATAATAAGTTCATTTACATAAACTTTTGTCATGGATGCGGTCATGGAAACATAAATTTAAATAAAACACTTTCGCGCTGGCACATGGTCTGTAGGCGCTGGCCACTTTAACGCAAATTAAAAAAAATACCAGTTGGCTTATAATTTATTATAATATCCGTCGGAGCATTATAATGTAATTCATAGATCATAGATTTCAGTGGAATCACGAAAAGTGTATATTTTTAATATTGATGTTAGCCTTTTAATTGACAAATTAGAGTGCTGGAGTAGAAAAAATATATATATCTGATATAATCTGTACTCATATTACAACAATGTAACGTGTACACTTACGTATTATTAATTGTACATCTAATCGATATGTCCCTCCCATATATAGGTCAGAATATGCTCAGCCGCAGACTGAGATAACGGATGATAAGATGATAACGAATTCGTTGTTGAAGGTTAACAAACGATTAGTTATTCTATTAGACATCGTAATTTTGTAACAATATCGTTGAAAATCCTATCCCCGTGTGTAAATACTTTATCCGAAACTGTCAAACCAACGCAAGCAAAAAACGACTTTGTTACGTGATAATAGAGTAGTTTTTGATTGCGTTTTTTGTCAGAATTCACTCATATAATTTCGGACGTACTTTATACCCTAGTGTCAGGTTAAAGTAGCACTAATACTATTTCTTCCCCTCGGCGTTGTAATAGTTTACTGTGGAAATTAGGGTGGAAGTGCGTTGTGGGTGATGGGCTAGCAAACTATCATTGATGCAATATCACATTTAGTAGCTACACCAAATGATCGTTTTTAGGGTTCCGTACCTCAAAAGGAAAAAAAACGGAACCCTTATAGGATCACTTCGTGTGTCTGTCTGTCCGACTGTCACCGCCGATATGCTCGGAAACTACTGGACTGATTGAGTTGAAATTTAGTAAACACATGTAAATTGGTGACCCAAAGGTAGACCCGTAAAGTAAATTAATGAATTCTGAACAAGGGGGCCACTTTTGGAAGGTAGGAAAACTGGAAAATAAAAAAAAAAGTTTTGCAAACTATACTGGGTGATATAGCAAATGAAAGGGGTTGTTGCAAGCATCTCAGTTTTTTTTTAAATAATTTTAGCAAAAACAGATTTGAAGTAATTTAGGAAAAAAGACGAAAATTGACCGTTCGCCCCCTTGTCTCCGAAAAAACTTAAAATACTGAAAAAAATATGGAAAATAGTTCCTTGCCTAAATATTACAGGAAAACCTCTAAGAAGTTTGGAGTATTCAAAGTAACGGGAAAAAATCTCAATATTTTACGGAACTCGCACTTGTCCAAAATTTTTTTTAATTTTCCAGGATACCCCCCAAAAGTGGCCCCCTTGTTCAGATTTCATTAATTTACTTTACGCGTTCATCTTTGGGTCACCAATTTACGTATGTTTACCAAATTTCAACTCAATCGGTCTAGTAGTTTCGGAGCAAATCATCTGTGACAGACGGATAGGCAGACGCACGAGTGATCCTATAAGGGTTCCGTTTTTTTCCTTTTGAAGTACGGAACCCTAAATAACGTGGTGTTCGTTTTCTTTAGGGAAATGTAATGCTCTAAGTATCTATATTATTTAGTGTAGGAATCATAACCGGAGCTATTGAAATGTCTTTCTATGACTCACTTAGCATTAGCAGACTAACAAGTAGGTATTTATAACCTGTCACACTGTTTGTTAGTTGCGAAGGTTTGGATATTTGCGAAACCTCGAGGAATCGTGGGATGCGTCATTTCGCAGTTGTTTGCTTAATGCATTCAGAGAAGTCTGCTAACTGAGATAACTCAATCTTCCTACATAATACTACCTACGTAATTTAATAACTATAATAAATAAAACATTCGGTATAAAAATATGGTCTTAAACTCTCTGTCCTGTCTCACCGTACTGGTTTCCTCTCAAATTCCTTCGCTGTTCAGGCTATTCGTCTGTGGAATGATCTCCCTCTTACCGTCAGGCAAGCTCAGAGCAAATTGTCCTTTAAACGCAAGTTGCGTAAGCATCTCTTTTCTATACTATTTAAGATTGATGATCCTCGTGATATCTTTGTGCGGGTACATAAAATGTATGTATCAAGTAACTAGTACTTAAAAAAAAAAAAAAAATGTGTTAATGTGTGTTTTAATTTATTCGAAGTCAAAGTTAAAGTCAAAGTCAAAGAATAGAATCCGCAACAGGCTTCGTCAGCAATACGTACTAAACTAACAAAAAGGACCGCCCCGGATCGTTGGTGGCCCGAAAGTTCCCATGACACTGGCGGCGTTGCGGCGCTGGATGGCCAAGGAAATCTGTTGAGCCAGGAACGATCCGGAAACAGTACCTAGTACATAAAATTGTATGTAAGTATAAGTAAGTTTATATTGTATGCATTATATAAGTATGTATAATCATGGAATTAATTGATTTGTGTTTCCATTCGAGTCGCAGTAGGTATTTAAGATCCTGCACCACTAAAGTTTCTGTTTAGCCCAATGGTTGACTGGTAGAGAATGCCTGATGGTATTAAGTTTGCCAATTGTACTTTTATTTGTATATTTGTGCAATAAAGTTTAAATAAATATGGGTTAAAATCAGGATAGGAAAGACTGAACACTATCTAAACTATGCAATAGTACATTGTGTTCAAGTACGGTAAGATATGAATTACGAACGAGAGTCTAATAGAAGCCCGACGCCGAAGGCTTTGATGACTCGAGCTTGTAACAATCTTACAGTACGTGTCGCATACAATGTTTTTCATCATATTTGCGAGGTGATAAATAACTACAAAAGACAGAAAAATCTATGTTTCATAGTTACAACCGCACCAATCAAAAATTTACGAAATTGATAACTTCACTTCCAGATCATTGCGAGTGGAGCGCGCAGCTTCAATATTTCATTCAACCAATCACAGAGCGGTACAGCGGCTCGTGGCCACCTAGATTTTTTTTCAACAAATCACAGAGCAGAATTCTTTTGGCCCACGGCCAACGAGATTTGCTTGAACCAATCAGATCACACCCATTACGCCCTTGGACGTAATGAAAAACCATTACGTTGTTGGGCCGTAATAAAGGCTATTGTACCTCTGTATGCCTGCGCGTTATGAAGCCATTTACGAGCAAGTGTGATGAAAAAAGTTTTGGACCCTCGAATGGTGTAAGCTTGTTTGTCACCATCGCGAAATAAAGAAAATCTCTTTTATTTCATTCAAATATGTGCCTGCCCTTCTTTAATTTTCATCGTAGGTAACGAATTGACAGTCGGTTCTAAACAAAAAAAACCGGCCAAGTGCGTGTCGGGCCACGCAAAACGAAGGGTTCCGTGCCTATTAAAAAGGTCGTATCGTCACAGAAATTTTACGGCACTTACGTCCTTTTCTTTGAGGAAGGCAGTTTTTCAGCAATATCTCGAAAGCCTCTGAACCGATCTTGTTCAAAACAATTTTCGGTGAATGAAATTAATAAGCCCTATGTCCATGAATTTTTCCATATTTTTAAAATACACCGTTCAAAAATTAGAGGGGGGGGGACAGAATTTTAGTGACTTTCGGGGCGATTATCTCCGACCCTATTCACTTAATCAAAAAAAATGCTAAGAAACCTTATATTTATTTTGAAAGGCCTATCGATTGATGTGCCACACGGGGGGTCACAATGAAAAAATTTTTTTTGACTTTTAGTTTTATGTATGGAGTGCACCCCTAAAAAATTTTTTTTTTGTCATTTTTATTACAAAACTATGTAGCGGCTAACAAAATACACCTGTCCTCAAAATTTTATTCAAATACACCTTATAGTTTTCGAGTAAAATGCCTGTGACATACGGACAGACGGACAGACGGACAGACGGACAGACGGACAGACGGACAGACGGACAGACGGACATGACGAAACTATAAGGGTTCCGTTTTTGCCATTTTGGCTACGGAACCCTAAAAACCAGTTTTTTTCAGTAAAAGATTATAAAACGCATATCAAAATTATAGGTAAGTTCAGTATGTATGAGTAGGTATGAGTTTCGGGTGTATAAAAGTTTTAATGAGGATGAAGTGTCGGGTTTTGTATTTTTACAGACATTTCTATAAAAATGGATAATTAATTCTGAGTTAACATTTTTCAAGTTATTCAATATCTAAAATACAGGAATCAAATTTTCCCATATCTGTATCTGGAAAGCTAGCTTCAATAAACCGAGAACGAGTGTCGAAATGAAAACTACTATAAATTTCGTTGATTTTTGACGGGAGGCCCTTAAGCTGAAATTTGGCAATGTGTAAAACGCTTACAATGCAATGTTATGATGACATGGTGCTGATCTGATGATGGAGCTGGAAGGTGGCCCTACGGCCACGGTTCCTACGAACTTCGCAATAAAACGACACAACCTCATCGAGTTTGGGTTCGTTAGAATCGTCTCAATGATGACGGTATACAGAAAAGTGCAGTCGGCAATAAAAGCTTGTACCAAAAATTTCTGACGGTTTTTTTTTTCAGGTGTTATTACTTCTCGGCGCGGTGGCCTCCCACAAGTTCGTGGTAGGCTTCTGCCTGGGCGCGGAGCTGTGTGCGGCCGGCCGCACGATATGCGCGCACATAGTGTGCGTCACGTTGTTCGCCGGCGGGTCGGTGGCGGGCATCGCCGTCGGCGCCGGCTTGGAGGCCGTGCAGTCGGTACAGGACTCTGTGGCTGTGTCTATCATGCAGGTATGTGGTAGCAAAGCTCCCAGTAACTCGATTTAACTCATATCATCCCCAAATTCGGTTGATCTCATTGGAGCGCGAACGCTATAGTTGTAAGCTGTTAGTGTCGTCAAAAACCATTTTTCCAGCCCCTTGTCGGTATTGGCTGAGTGCAAAGCGGGTGGAGGGGGTAGCCTAAACGATCACAGCGCTCGCTACGGCTAAAATTGTCATTTTTGTCGCTGACTTGAGCTGTCAAATCCATATTGCAGTAAACATTTTCTAATCGTTTTTGAGTTAAAAATATGGTCCTGACTACCATTGTCCAAAATTGTGTAATATAGTAAAATAACACAAGATTTTATTAATATTTTTCACAATATTTACTTACTTTATGTTTGACAGCGGTGACAATATTGTCCATAATGGCCGCCTGTCACGTGGCGCTGTCGTCGCGCTCGGTCCCAATCCGATTGAGCTGAAATTTGGCCGCACGTACAATAAGGTTGAAAAGTGTATACATGTTTATGATGCTGGTACATAAGTATTAATTTAAATTCGGTAACAAAATGCAATATTATGGCACCACAGAGCTGATCTGATGATGGAGACAGAAGGCGGAGCAACTCCTAAAGGTGTGATTCCGCGATCGATCGGCCGCGATGCTCGGAATTACACCTTAAACTACACAAAATAAACCCGCCGTGTTTGATTGAGCTCATTGGTACCCCCTCAACGAGTAAATTAATGACTACGCCAAAAAAGTACAGTCAGCAAAAAAGCCTACACCTACGATGAATGAAGTTTTTGACAGAAACTTTTAACCCTCAATGCCATACGGTCAAATTCACCCTAAACTTTCTATTCTTCCAGGCGTTGGCAGCCGGCACCCTTCTCTACGTGACAGTGAGCGAGGTCTTGCCGCGCGAGCGAGCCCGCTTCCATGAGCAGAAGCGGTGGAGCGGAGTCGCACAGCTCGCTGCGGTTAGCGTCGGCTTTGTGGCCATGTATCTGAGCACGAGATATCTAGGTAAGTTAGTGGCAAATACATTCTTCCAGGCGTTAGCAGCCGGCACCCTTCTCTATGTGACAGTGAGCGAGGATTTGCCGCGCGAGCGAGCCCGCTTCCATGAGCAGAAGCGGTGGAGCGGAGTCGCACAGCTCGCTGCGGTTAGCGTCGGCTTTGTGGCCATGTATCTGAGCACGAGATATCTAGGTGAGTTGGTGGCAAAGACATTCTTCCAGGCGTTACCAGCCGGCACCCTTCTCGAGTGAGGTCTTGCCGCGCGAGCGAGCCCGCTTCCATGAGCAGAAGCGGTGGAGCGGAGTCGCACAGCTCGCTGCGGTTAGCGTCGGCTTTGTGGCCATGTATATCAGCACGAGATATCTAGGTAAGTTAGTGGCAAAGACATTCTTCCAGGCGTTAGCAGCCGGCACCCTTCTCGAGTGAGGTCTTGCCGCGCGAGCGAGCCCGCTTCCATGAGCAGAAGCGGTGGAGCGGAGTCGCACAGCTCGCTGCGGTTAGCGTCGGCTTTGTGGCCATGTATCTGAGCACGAGATATCTAGGTGAGTTGGTGGCAAAGACATTCTTCCAGGCGTTACCAGCCGGCACCCTTCTCGAGTGAGGTCTTGCCGCGCGAGCGAGCCCGCTTCCATGAGCAGAAGCGGTGGAGCGGAGTCGCACAGCTCGCTGCGGTTAGCGTCGGCTTTGTGGCCATGTATATCAGCACGAGATATCTAGGTAAGTTAGTGGCAAAGACATTCTTCCAGGCGTTACCAGCCGGCACCCTTCTCGAGTGAGGTCTTGCCGCGCGAGCGAGCCCGCTTCCATGAGCAGAAGCGGTGGAGCGGAGTCGCACAGCTCGCTGCGGTTAGCGTCGGCTTTGTGGCCATGTATCTGAGCACGAGATATCTAGGTAAGTTAGTGGCAAAGACATTCTTCCAGGCGTTACCAGCCGGCACCCTTCTCGAGTGAGGTCTTGCCGCGCGAGCGAGCCCGCTTCCATGAGCAGAAGCGGTGGAGCGGAGTCGCACAGCTCGCTGCGGTTAGCGTCGGCTTTGTGGCCATGTATCTCAGCACGAGATATCTAGGTAAGTTAGTGGCAAAGACATTCTTCCAGGCGTTAGCAGCCGGCACCCTTCTCGAGTGAGGTCTTGCCGCGCGAGCGAGCCCGCTTCCATGAGCAGAAGGGTCGTTCTTCTTTTCGACCGACAATAGCCTGTCCTTCGTCTTCTTACGGCATCTCATTTGAGTAATGATGTTTACGGTTTTATAATGTTCGAATGAACGTCCATATTATTTTATTAATTAGTGATATTTAATACTTCATTTTCTCTATCTAGCATTTTTTTTAATGTTTCTTTTTCGTAGAATGCCGTGACAGAGTGGTAAAATAAAATGTTGTCCCCACTGAAAGAGTCCACTTTGTCACATGTTTTTTTTTAGAAACCAACCGTAAATAAATATTTATATTGGCCAGAAAGGAAACTTTAATTAGTTCTAATGAAGAAACCTATGCATTTTTTTAAAAATCGCACTTCAAAACCACAATTTTCGATAGTTCAAAAACCAAAAAAACAGAAAAACCTCGGTTCATTGTCGGTAAAAAAGAAGAACGACCCAGAAGCGGTGGGGCGGAGACTAAGTAATGAGCGGCAGAGTGGCCGCGTTTAGTGGCGGCTTCTAGTTGCCGTAATGTGCGGCCGCTATTTTAACCACCCAGGGTTTGCCTATACTATCCGCATAACCAAGTGGCGAGTCAGGTCGTAAAATATTAGAATCATGCTATATTACGCACAAAAAGGTTTCATTGTTACTTTTATTTTATTTTTGATCGACCGGTTAGCCTAGTGGGTAGTGACGCTGCCTACGAAGCTGAAGGTCCTGGGTTCGAATCCCGGTAAGGGCAAATATTTGTGTGATGAGCATGGGAGGGTGGGGCCAGTTCGATTTGTGGAAGATTGTCCCCTATATAATATTTAGGTATTTTTTTTTTATTGCTATCGCTATCGCTGTAGATTAGTGTACTGTCGTTTTATCGTCATCGACCTCTTAATTTAAAAATTATAACGATTTATTTGCAATGGGCGGCACCATTGCAAAGAAATCGTTATAATTAAGCGCTTAGAAAAAAATATTGTTAGAATTAAATATTGAATTGGGTCTAGATTCACCCTATTTCATATGTGCACTTTAAGGAGACTCACAATGTATTTAGTCACTTTGCATTTGCACATTTTGTTTCCTCATGCAGTTGAGGACATTGAAAGAATTTATGTAATACTAACGCCATCTGTTGAGTTGGAAAGTGTTTTGTAATTGGTGTTGTCAGTTGTTTATAGTTAGTTACATGCATAGCTTGCTTTAATTTGACGTAACAATGCTACTCACTAACAGATGGCGCTGTTACTAATAACGTAATGACAATGTTTCTTATTCATAATTATTCTTGATAACGCGGCAATAATTTATAAAAAAAATGTAAAAAGTAATTTATACGCATTATAAAGTCGTTTTCTTCTGTTTCAGATCATGACTGAGCTTCGAGGATCTAAGTTTAATTATTTATATTGTTTAGTTAGGTTACGATATAATTACGATATGAATAGGTAGGTATAACGATTGTTTTCATACATGAAAATGTAGAAAAGATAATATTTGTGTTCTTGTGTCTGTGCTTTTTGATATAATGGGTAGAAATAAACTTAGGTAATTGAGATATTTCGTACATATTCATAAGTACAAAAAATAAAACGAATTATCTGTTTCAGTTTTTTTATTTCATTTAAAATTTCCTTTTGGTGGCAACAATAAACTGTGTATTAATAATGCTGGACAGTGTACTGATACTTTTATTTATTTATAAAATATTTGACTGAGGTAAGTTTAAACTTAACGTTCATTTTAAAGTAGGCAATCATTATTGTTTAAATCTATCCGAATTCGGTGGCAGAGCTGATGTACGTATAAAAATCTAAGTACAAAACTGACTACACGAAAACTACACGAATGACGAAATTCACATTTACATGAAAAATGGCTTACACTAATTACGAACATGGCACTGTTTTGTGATACTAAGTAATTAACAATACAAACTCGACTGTTTATTATCAAGGTTCATAGAATCGGATCATACCTTATCTTTAAGTATATTGTCTGTATTTTATATTGTTATTGTAACTTTTTCTGGTTTCACCATAAAAAGCGTAAACGTTCAAATACATTTTCGGTTGGTTGTTTCTAGCTACTCGCCAACAGATGGCGCTGGTTTCAATTTAGCAGCGATACAAAAATTTAAAGCTTTGTAATTCATGAGATTATTGTTAAATATCTGTCTTGCTATTAAATTACACATCTAAATGCACAAAATAATCTCAGTCAACAATACTATTGTGTTATTATTTACATTCATGACATTTTATGGAAGCATCATACATTCAACATTCATACTGAAAATCGGAATAATACCTCGTATTAAACAGTATAAATAAATGAATATCCTTATACTACGTTTTAAATACAATAAAAGTATTACAAAATAGAAAATAATACAGATCTTTGACTCGCACTTATGCCTAGACGTAGTAAGTACCGTTTACAATGATAACAAAAAACTAAAATGTTAACTTTGAATAAATATTCTTAATTTTAAAAGGAAGAGAGCGTAATAATCAGTGGAACATCTCTACCGATAAATATAACGTAGAATTATATGAATATGTAATTAGTGTAACGGATTTTTTCTGAAATTACCAACTCTTAAATTAAAATATGGACACAGGGGGCCGATTTTTGACTTTCGAGCGCTCGAAAATTAAATAAAAGTAAATACGATTTTAGTGTCAAAATTGCAGGCACTTACTTTCTACCGTTAGAATTGAATACGAGTGGCAAATACCACTCGTTTTTAAATTTTATATAACTATTTCAATGTAGCATTTCATCATTTTTAATAATTTTCGAGTGAAAGAGTCGAGCGCTCTAAAATCAAAAATGGGTCCCCTGGTTTGGTTTGCTAGTCCGTACCCACTGGCCGAACGAACTACCATGCCACTCTAACAAATAGCTTGTACGTCAATGTTTTTTAACCCCCGATGTTATAAGTTTAACGTGTCTGTGTATCTGTCTGTGGTATCGTATCTCCCAAACGGATGAACCGATTTGAATGCAGTTTTTTTTTTGTCATAGATAATTTTAACTCAAATGTTCTTAGCCATGGTTCATCAATCTCGGTCCAGCCGTTTTTGAGATATTGAACTTTGAAATGAAAAAATCGGGGGTTTTCCACTTTTCTAAGTTGTAGCTATTGTTCGTTGGCCATTGGGGTGACTGTAAAAGCCTCTCACAGACTGGCGCGGCCTGCGGTAGCGGTCAATAATAATTTTGACAGCTATGACAGTTTACTATTGACCGCCACCGCAGGCCGCTCCCAGTGATTCAGACCTCACAAATTCAGTGGCAGGAACCCGCTAGATGGGGGCTCTGTAGCTACGAAATCTTTGTCATTTGATGTGTTAACAGTAATATGACGACCGAATAGCCTGGTGGTTAGAGAACCTGACTATGAAGCTTGAGGTCCCGGGTTCGGTCCCCAGTCGGGGCAGATATTTGTATGATGAATACGAATGTTTGTTCTCGAGTCTTGGATGTTTAGTATCTATTTAAGTATGTATTTATCTATATAAGTATGTTTATCCGTTGTCTAGTACCCATAGTACAGGCTTTGCCTAGTTTGGGACTAGATCAATTGGTGTGAATTGTCCCACGATATTTTATTTATTTTATTTAATAACTGAGATAGGCATAGTTACCTAATAAATACGAGGGAAGATTATGAGATAAGATAAGGTAACTCCTGGTTTTGAAAATCAATAACTGTTTTTATATTCCATAGTTCGGCATTGTTCTCATAATATTATAAAGTAAATGTAATAAATAAATAAATAAATGTCAGTGTCTTATTGGTCACAAATAATGAACAAACAACTTCACGATACAGTATTTGACTGGCAGCCAAACCAGTAACCTTTTATGAAACGTCATAAATACTCTGTTCATATGCAGTTTGTAGGAAAATATAGACTACTCACGTAAGTCGTCAAACAGCTTTAAGTAGAAGAACAACTGAAGTATTTAATCATCTTTACAATAGCAATAAGTTTCTGTCAAGAAAATTATTTTTCTTTCAAGCTTATATTGCCAACTGTACTTTTCTATATACCGTCATCAACTACTCGTTGAGACGATTCTAACGAGCCCAAACTCAACGGGGTTACGTCTGTTAAGTCCTAAATTGCCATGGCCACCTTCTGTCTCCGTCATCAGATCAGTTCGATGGTGCCATAATATTGAACTGTCATCCAAACTAAACATAAACCCAAAATTTCAGCTTAATCGGTTGAAAATTATTTGCTTCAAAATTGAGTTGCAAGATTCCACCCGAACAAACATAGATACATACATTGCAAGTTAAAAAAAAGCTTGTAAAAATAAGCTGTATCTAAGAATCTTGATATTTTCCGGGTACTTTCTTAAGTTTTGCTGGTAATATAAAAATAATTTATTTTTACAGTTGTCGAATACCGTATTCACAATTGATTTCAAGTAGATAGACTGAGTGCGTTCACGCAACAAATAATTTAGCAGTTTTGTTTGCTGGTAATGTAAAAATAATTTAAATAAATAAATAAAATAAATAAATATAGTAGGACAATTCACACTAATTGATCTAGTCCCAAACTAGGCAAAGCCTGTACTATGGGTACTAGACAACGGATAAACATACTTGATCTGCGGTCCATCCGTATTGACCTTCCATTTGTTTCGTTGTTGCAATTCAGAAAGGAATTCTTTATGCCAGCGATTCCAAAATTGCTGTCGCATTTGCTCTATGTGCTGATATCTACTCAGTCTATTCGTATTCACATCAAGAAGACTCGGAGAAGGCAACGAAATTAATGACTGGCCGATCAAAAAATGTCCTGGTGTCAATGCTTCTAAATCAATACATAAATACATACTTAAATAGATATTAAACATCCAAGACTCGAGAGCAAACATTCGTATTCATCATACAAATATCTGCCCCGACCGGGGATCGAACCCGGGACCTCAAGCTTCATAGTCAGGTTCTCTAACCACTAGGCTATTCAGTCGTGAAATTTATTTTTACAGTTGTCAACTGATTTCAAGTAGATAGAGTGCGTCCACGTTAACTCTGCTACAAATAATTAGGCAACACCACTCTTATAAATTCATGTCTCTGTGGAAATTTGGCGGTTAAGGCGATGTTCCCAAATAAATGACGTATAATGTATACGTAGTTATGAAAGACTGATTTATCTTTAACTATGGTAAATAAGGCACTAGAGTTCCACAAGGCGCAATCTCGTAATTCCTGGCCGAGACAAACTATACAATACTAACAAGAAGTGTAACTATATAGACAAAATTCCGAAAATAAATACAATAGATACATTCTACCGATAGGCTTTTACCAAGCGTACACCTGACTGACGGCATCGGTAACATTATGTACAAGACGAGAAGACTTGAAGTCCAGCGATGTAAACCTACCACAATGTTACTGTAAAACTTCCCAATTATACCTAGTACAAAACAGCAATGATCAAAAGTAATCTCCTTTCTATTAATACTGTTGTATTAGTTATTTTATACCTACGTATTTGTTTATATTTGCGTAATTGTGATGCATGTCAAAGAGTTCGCCCATAAGTAGTCACAACACACCTAAACGACTAATATTTGAGATTTGGATCTTGGTTGAGGACTTGGACTATAGTTGGGAGGTTCTACGTTACTAAATTTTCTTATGCCAGCAACTTCATAATTGTCACCTGACAAGGACAATTCTCCGACTATTCTGGGTCTACACGTAAACTACACGGCTGTCGGGTACTATCCAACCCAGACATGTACGGCATCATTGTTAAAGATGGCTGTCGGGTACTATCCAACCCAGACATGTACGGCATCATTGTTAAAGATGGCTGTCGGGTACTATCCAACCCATACATGTACGGCATCATTGTTAAAGATGGCTGTCGGGTACTATCCAACCCAGACATGTACGGATCATTGTTAAAGATGGCTGTTGGGTACTATCCAACCCAGACATGTACGGCATCATTGTCAAGTGACAGTTGAAAAGTATAAACGGGAACATACTCCTGTGGCCAGTTTCACGAAGCTAAACTTACAATTTTAAAAGTCTAAACCGGCAATACCGGTCAAATGGCCAATCGTTATTGGTCGAGTGCCTCAGTTTGCCAGTTTCGTTTTGTAAAATGGTAACTTCGTGAAACGCACTCCTGTGTGTTGAATGGCGTGTAAGTAGGTATACAAGAACAATAAGACCGCTTGGCAAACTTTAGGCGATGAACAGCATAATGGCACATTTCTGTAGTGATTATTGGCTGGGTTGTCACTGAATTGCTGCCGTAACGTGACTGATACGCGGAAGTGACCGCGGGAAGATTTCCAGCGTTAAACAGCCAGCGCAATCATGTTCAGGGCAGGAAGCATGGCACATAAAAGTCGCATCGTCTTGTTATCTAGATCGAATGTCTCCGCACCTAATTAACTTAAAACTAAACTGTCCTCGCGTCTCCCTTGGGTAGACTAAATCACGGAAACCAGATGCGAAGACACCCCCGTAATACTAAATCGAGATAATTCCTCGTAAATTTGTTCAAAGTCCCGCTGGTTAACACTAGCACTGAGTCCCACAATCAGTTCATGACGTATCGTACTTCCTCCGTTCCCCGAACTCTTTTCTTTTCGTCTGCTTGTGCCGTTCTGCTACTTTCTTTTTGTGCTGCGATTTCGTCCGCTTGGGAGCGGTCGGTTTAAGACTGGGGAGGATCTTACACTCGCAGCCGGCGCGCACTTGGACGTAGTCCATGGACCATAATTCTCCGGTTGACGGGTCCGGTACTATAATTTCGCCGTCATGGAACCCCATTTGTCTTTCCCGTCTATGGCGGTGAGGGGTTTCAGTGGTCTTCGCGCCGGAATGGGCCCGGACTAAGGCGTAAGAGTAGGAGTACTTTTGGACGCATCGAGACTGGTTGTAGAGTCGGGCGTCGATGAATCGGCAGGGTTTGTCGACGACGTCTTTTGCGCAGGATATTTCGTAGAGCTGTTGGTTGTTCTCGCTGTTGCGGAAGAGGTCTACGTAGAAGCCGTTGAGCAAGCGGCCGCCGATTGGCGCCGACATCTCGGTGACGGTGGGGCAACACTCCACGCCGTCTCTGTGGTTCGGCGCCTCGTCCCACAGAATTGATTGCATCTCGTGCCAGTGCGATTTCTTCCACTCTTCATCCATCCTGAAAAGTACAAAGAACGAATTAAATTACTGTTTTATTTTATTTTACTGAGACACTTATACAACAATGTTATAAATAAAATAAAATAGCATTGTTAAACCGTTTGGTTTGTCCCGATGCAGTGACTTACTGCTAATAGAAAAATAAATATTACCAATTATAAAAGAGAGAACAAATTAAAATTATTTACGTGATAGCGTAATGTCTGAGCTAACGTGTCAGAAATACGTCAGATGATCTTGTTTGAAACGCTAAGGCTCTTAAACGACATGGTGCATAAAAACATATTAGGCTTCCTTTGATATTCCATTAACAACAACAAACACAGAAATTGAGGCTGTTTTCAACATAATTTGCTACTGCTTTTAAAACACAACTGGTATTTCATGGTTCTTTTAAAAAAGAAGCGGGTTGTGTCGGCGATACAACCGTTAATTAAGTTTAAGTGGATACTTCTTTGTTGGCTATGGAACTCTTATAAAAAAAGTGCGAGTCTGACTCCCGTACCGAGGGTTCCGTACTGAGCAAACTGTACTTAAAAAATCACAGAAATTACAGAAATTCACTAAAATCTGTATAAGTACAGATAAATCGGTATATGCCAACATTGACTGACGTAGCTCATTTGACTTGCGAATTGCGATAAATTGGAAATGGCGGTCATTTCAGCATTATTTTCATGTCCGCCACATAAACTAAATAACATTTTGTGATTAACAACTAATGGCAAATAAATAAGGATTAAAACATGTAACAAACAATTATTTGAAATCAGATTAGGCTTCTCTACAAAAAGTTATTCCGGAAGTCATGTGATACATTTTGAACTGTACCCCTATACAAGAACGCGAACAAAGAAGTATTCACTTCAAAATATTAGTTAATCAATCTTAAATCTGAACGTTAGATATTCCGAAATATTAATTCGTTTTGACATTATGATTTTTTATTGCGCGTGCGCAGGCTGAGAGCACATCACAAGGATGAGTACCTATCTAATTATCTACCAAATAGGAAGCGATGCGTGAGCGACGCTAGCAATGCTCTTGGTGGATTTTTTTGCTTTCACGCCGCTCCGCTACTCGCCCGCACACTGAAAGTGTAAGAGTCTCGTTAAGGCCCGTTTGCTCGTAAGCACTTTCCTGTACATGTTTTTCGCATGTTATCGTCTCCGAGCGCAGCACTACGAAACGTGTAGTGAACATGTTGTGTAGATACTTACGGCGCGCGGTGATGCTGTCGAGGCGCCCGGCGCAAGTGGCTTGCGTTTGCTAACACGTCGCCCGCACCCCTGCCCCGCACAGCACCTGGAACGTGTTGTGTAGATACTTACGGCGCGCGGTGATGCTGTCGAGGCGCCCGCCGCAAGTGGCTCGCGTTTGCTAACACGTCGCCCGCCACCCCTGCCCCACACAGCACCTGGAACGTGTTGCGTAGATACTTTCGGCGCGCGGTGATGCTGTCGAGGCGCCCGGCGCAAGTGGCTCGCGTTTGCTAACACGTCGCCCGTCACCCCTGCCCCACACAGCACCTGGAACGTGTTGTGTAGATACTTACGGCGCGCGGTGATGGTGTCGAGGCGCCCGCCGCAAGTGGCTCGCGTTTGCTAACACGTCGCCCGCCACCCCTGCCCCACACAGCACCTGGAACGTGTTGTGTAGATACTTACGGCGCGCGGTGATGCTGTCGAGGCGCCCGGCGCAAGTGGCTCGCGTTTGCTAACACGTCGCCCGCCACCCCTGCCCCACACAGCACCTGGACCGTGTTGTGTAGATACTTACGGCGCGCGGTGATGCTGTCGAGGCGCCCGCCGCAAGTGGCTCGCGTTTGCTAACACGTCGCCCGTCACCCCTGCCCCACACAGCACCTGGACCGTGTTGTGTAGATACTTACGGCGCGCGGTGATGCTGTCGAGGCGCCCGGCGCAAGTGGCTTGCGTTTGCTAACACGTCGCCCGCACCCCTGCCCCACACAGCACCTGGACCGTGTTGTGTAGATACTTACGGCGCGCGGTGATGCTGTCGAGGCGCCCGGCGCAAGTGGCTCGCGTTTGCTAACACGTCGCCCGCCACCCCTGCCCCACACAGCACCTGGACCGTGTTGTGTAGATACTTACGGCGCGCGGTGATGCTGTCGAGGCGCCCGGCGCAAGTGGCTCGCGTTTGCTAACACGTCGCCCGCCACCCCTGCCCCACACAGCACCTGGAACAAGTTACACGCACCTTTAGGTTGTTGATATTCTAAACGCTCTTTAATGAACTGGAGAACAAATCGTTTTTTTTTTTTTAATATTTCTGTATTAATCAACATATTGGTTAGAATTTCTAGTAGGACGTTAAATAAGTTTGTAAGCTGTCAACAGTTGTCAAAGTCGGATATTTTATCATACAAATTGTTCACAATTTAATTATTTATATAGGGCAAATATATGATAAATTCTAGGTACTTGTGAGCTATAAAAAGATCTAAATATGTTTTACTTATGAAAGTAGACGAAAATTTCTCCTGGTCTGTTCATAGTAACTTTATCTGCGATAAACTAAGAATACTATTAGGCAAATTCTTTCATCTAAGTTTCAAGATACCAGTTAGCACTTTAAGGTGGTTATACATGTCACATTCACAACTAAATAATGTACCTACACGACAAAATCTGGGCATATCTGATCTAGTATATTTTTCTACCAACTACTTGTTAAAAACAACACTTTTTTTAAATAATCCACAGATATACAACTATAAAATAAAAATAAAATCATATCACAAAGTATGAGCATAAAAAATAAACAGCAAATAAACAACTGACCAATAAATGACTTAAATTAGTTTCGATTTTATTTAACTGTTCATAAAACCCAGTTTATGATCCCATGGCAATCAAGTCATGACCACATAAAAATCTAAGCATTTAGGTAATTTGCAAACTGGAGTAATAAAAAAGACGTAAAGTGAGGCTGCAACTTAATTACAAACTTAGTTTATCTATTAAACGTAGTATTAAATAATTCAAAGATAAAACAATAATCGAAGTCGACGCCAATTAGATATGATTACGTTTCACCGTTTCGATAGAGGATTTTTTTTCAAAATTCTTCAGGTTGTCGTTACATATATAAACGCCTGTGTTTGCACTGTTTATTTACAGGTAACAACCGTAGAAATACAAAATAAAAACTATATTCTAAACTAAAAATAAAATAAACAACTAAGTAGGTCCACAATTACCATCCAAGAAATCGCTATCGCAAGGAATCGAAATTAAAATGTAAAATATTTCTCTTCTGCTAAAAATAATTATATGTAGGTATATTCCGTTTAAATAAACCAAAGGAATGAGTGACGTATTCAAGGTAGGTATAATAACTAAATTATACAATTTGAATACATCAAAATATTTGCCCATTTTTAGGGTACCTCAAAAGGAAAAAAACGGAATCCTTATAGGATCACTCGTGCGTCTGTCTGTTCGTCTGTCACAGCCGTTTTGCTCCGAAACTACTAGACCGATTGAGTTAAAATTTGGTAAAAAAAAAGTTTTCCAAACAACAAGTTTTGTGTGACATATCAAATGAAAGAGGTTGTTGTAAGCATCTCAGATATATTTTTTTATAATTTTAGCAAAACAGATTTGAAGTACCTAATTTAGGGAAAAAGACGAAAACTGACCCCCCCGCCCCTTATCTATGACATAAAAATTTTGAAAAAAATACGGAAAACAGTTCCTTGCCTAAAGATTAGGTACAAGAAAACCTATAAGAAGTTTCAGTATTCAAAGTAAAGGGAAAATACTCAATATTTTACGGAACCCTCACCACGCGAGTTGAACTCGCACTTGTCCGGTTTTTTTTAACTGTATTCATTTAAAATACATACAAACACAATTATAACGCTTCCGTTTCCCGTCGCTCAAAAGCTCCGTCGTACAAAGCTTCGACTTTTATAGACACATAGGACTTTACTCCTCTAAAGCCGCCAATAATAAGCACATTAATAATCACGGCCATAAATAATTGAAAACGATCGATTTTTATTAAAAGAACATAAGTTAACAGAACGAAGTATCAATAAAATCAATAAAACTAAGGCACGATATGAATATGAACTAGATAAAGATAAGTATTGTACAACATAAGAGAATTCTGGGAAATCATTATACATTCAATTTTCAAAGCCGCCTTTAGACGCTAATTCATAAACAATACAATAATTAACGACATAGACTTTAGCTGCTTTAGTTTAAGTGCTACAATCGATTGACAAGCTATGTTACATTTTAAAGAATACAAAACAAGTTCATTATTTAAGCTTGTGTCAGAGATTGTGAACTCTACCACGAAATGTGACGAGTCAATTTTGAGTGGCATTTCTATTTTTGGTATTGATTTAAAATGGTTATCTTGTAATTAGCGGGAAGCGGTATTTTGTTAATTTATTGACATAGCAATCAAGTAGTGATTGGAATTCGGACACTTGGTGTCGTAAAAATGCAGATTGTAGGAGACGCATGAGAATGGGGGATTACGCGGAGCCAGACCATAACCTAGTAACTGACATTTTTGTGAATTTTACTTTTATGCTGATTTGGGCCACTGACAGTATGAATATTTAAAAACGAGAATGAATTGGACTCAGGTTGAGTTCGGTGCTTTGTAGATCGATTTTTTAACGCTTCGTTTTCTATTAGAGGGTGAATTACTATTAAGTAACATGATTTTATGGCTTTTGAACTGTCTATAATGCCGGATTCAAAAGTAGAAGAAAGTGGATTTCTAAATCCGTGAATATCTTAAAACACACTACCTAGGTACCTATTAATTTTTGACAGTGCATTTATTATTGTTTGTTTTTACTGTAAATAAAGATACTTTAAATTAAATTGCAATAATACTTTATAAAATATACTACAGAAATTAAAGTTATTTATATAAAAACAGACGTTTTTAGTAGTATGTATTACAAATCTTGTTATAATGATATACGTACAGTTCCTTGCAGAGAAACGCGACCTACATAGAAATTAATATGCAAGGGTATTATGTTTCTTTGAAGCTCTGGACTTCGATTCGACTAGGATACTAAGTTGGCATTCATTAATAATAATACAAATTGCTACAATAACTGAAAAACTATTGTTATTTCTTTTGATGTTAGTAAAAACCATTAACAGAACCTGAGGGGTAATCACGTAACGTTTCGAACGCACGTTAGGACAATTTAACTGTCATTTTTCCATATAAAAAGTGACATTTAGATCCACCTGACGCGCGTACAATGCGTTAAGGATTGACCTGCAGAACAGAACATTGACCAGAATTGTCATGTAATGTTGCGTTACATTTACAAGGCTTTATTTATTTATTTAAACTATATTGCACATTAACAAATTACAAATATAAAAGGCGGACTTAATGCCATAAGGCATTCGCTATCAGTCAGCCTTTAAGCCAAACAGAAAATAATCATATCTGGTGCGGGATATGAGAACAACCCAGAAATGAATGAATGAATAAGATTTATTTCGAAACAACAACAACAACAGAAACAATTTATAAAATTCTTAGATCTAGAAATATATTGTGGTAGTTGTCTCAATAAAGGATCCCACTCAGCATGAGTCGAGGCAGAGGGGCCACGACGCTGATTTTCAGTGGGTCCTGTAATGAGTACCTAACCTAAAACTAAGGAATCGCGTTTAGTGAACATGCTTACACTTACTTAAATAAAGATCAAAAGAATTTTCGCAAGCAAAGATCAACAGTTTCGGCACTTTACAAATTTACATATGAAGTTTTAAACACAATTAATAGTAAAAAGCATGCTATTGCTATGCTGCTCGATATGAGTAAGGCCTATGATCGAGTGTCTCACAAAATCCTATTGGAGAAATTGTATGGAATAGGTGTGCGAGGGATAACTTATCAGTGGTTTGTGTCATATCTAGAAAAACGTCAATAGTATGTGGATATCGAATACTATGATTATAGCGAGAAAATATTTGGTACTTACAGATCACAGAAAGTTAATGTAAAGTATTCTATACCTCAAGGAAGTGTCCTAGGATGCATATTGTTCTTGCTATACGTAAATGATTTGCCAAAGACTCTTGATAATAAATGTATTCTTTATGCGGACGTTATCACAGTTATTTTTCAATGTGATAACAGCGAGCATTTGAAACAGCAACTTAATACATGTTTTGTTCAAATATTAGAATGGCTAAACGATCATAATTTGAAATTAAATGTCTCAAAAACTAAACTAATACAAATCAAACCACGACAAAAACTACCAATCGATACAACTTATTCATACAAAAATAACAAGATAGTCACTGTTAACACGTGTACTTTATTAGGAATTGAATTAGACTCGGAAATAAATTGGAAAGCACATGTCATAAAAATATCAGGAAAGCTGTCTCAATTCACATACGCTCTGTATGAATTGAAAAAATGCACTGATTTAAAAACTGCAACTAGTGCATATTACGCATACGCGCACGCTTGGCTGAGCTATGGGATTGTTTTGTGGGGGAACAGCCCACATGCCAGTGATTTGTTTATCCTTCAAAAAAAGTGTGTAAGAATTTTATTGAATATATCACAATTAGAGAGTTGTAGATCACACTTTGTTAACCTAAAAATTTTAACGTTAACATCTATATATATATATGAATTATGTAAATTCGTAAGGAACAATAGAGTGTTATTTGAGCAGACTCAGGAAAACAGCACAAAATCTCGCCATAACCTCAGAAACAGAAATAAATTAACTAGTACATTTACGAAACTCGAAATTGTAAGATCGGGCACATACCACATGGCGATAAAAGTGTACAATAGTGTTCCTATAATTATAAAACAAGTTGAAAAAAATAAGGAGTTCTTTCACAAGTTGAAAGATTTCTTAATCATGAAAAGGTATTATACATTAAAAGAGTATTTTAGTTGTAATTAATAGATGTTTGTTAATTTTAACCTTAATATTATTGTAAACAGTGTTGTTATTAGTACTTTTGCAGTGCCCTAACAGGGTTTATATTGGGACGTAAAATATTGTAAGACCATTTTGTAACCATATAAAGCAATAAACGATATGAATATGAATATGAATTTTCGGAAAATCCGACTGCTTTTTGACAAATATTATAACCTATGTCACTCCCACGATTAAGAGGAATCCAACGACACCTCATACATCAAAATCCATCAAGCCGTTTAGGCTACAGGAGGCCACAAAGAAACAGACATACATACATACATACTTACATACACTCGAAAAACATTACCTTACCCTTCACGTAGGGTAAAAACGGACAAACTACTGATATGTGGTTCTACCACAGACAAGCCGTCTCGTCGGCGCGAACACAGCGGGTGCGATGTCACTGGTATTCATTGATAGCACGTGAAATTTGACGCCGAACCGTAATAGCGTGATAATGAGGAGATTCGGAGTGGGAATGACACGTTTGGGCGAAGCGGTGGGAATGACAGGTGGTTGCGAAACTGATCGCTCGTAAAACGGATCGTGTGATCTTTTGGATCGTCTTAATGCATTTAAACCCATTAAGCCTCGCACAGACTGGCGCGGCCTGTTCGCAGCGGTCAATAGTAAACTTGTCATTAGCTGTCAAATTTACTACTGACTGCCACCGCAGGCCGCACCAGTGTGGCAGGCCTTACACACTTAAGAATTTGTCACAACAATTTGGTATAGTAAGAATGTGTTGAATGTTGTCTCATTCAAACTATAGCCAGTTGTGACTTTTGATGATTACTGATTTTCACACATTCCTATTGAAATCGGAATGTGTGAAAATGATTTTGGACGATAAAATGTAATTTACCCTAAAAACGTGTTATTTGTGACTGTCTAGTAAAAGGGACCACTTTCAGGATTTTAGTTTCTGAGTGAGGTATATGCATTTTTTTAAATTAGTCGAAAATTACGTAGAATGGGTTTTAAATACCAATCGGTTATTAATACCTTAAATATCATAAATCTTTGATGATAGTAGATTAACTTGGTACCAATCACTTCATAATAGAAGTGTATTTTTCACGAGCATAAACTTTAAAATCAATGTTTTTTTTCAATTCGTACATTTTGCCTACTGCATGTTTAAAAATTTATAAAAAAATAATGATTGCACCTAATAGGAAAATATATAATTTGCTAGGAATTATAAAAATGCAAATCTGTGTGATGCATGTTGTTAATACCGACTTGACGCTACCTAATTTTATATGTTAAACGCTTATATTTCAAGTTATAAGCCCGAATTAAGCAATAGCAACATACTTAAAAGCTTATTGTAATATATTATTAGCAGTCTCATTATAATATTTTAGATAAACTCTATCCGTAGGAGTCCAGAGGTGATTTACTAATGTCGGTCAAAGAGTTAATTGATTTTAGTGATTTTTATTACGCCATAGACACCGTTTTAGTTTTTGAACAAGTCATCTTTGATCTTAAGCTTCGTGGTTAAAATTACAATTTAAAGACACAAAGATTAATTTAACAAGATACATTTTATATACAGCATAACTTTTTTGTGGTGTACTCTACTTTTTTTTTTGATTGATTTGTTAGCCTTAATGGCGGGCTCAAGTACTTTTCGTTGCACGGATTATTCCTTTTATTATGACATTTGTGACTTTTAACTTTGTTTCGGCGTTTCTTCTTGACCCTCGATGTTTGTTCCCTTTTTTAACCTCCGACGCAAATGAGGGTGTTATTAACATGTTAACTGTACCTGTTGTGTGTGTGTGCTATTATAAATTATTTCCATTTCGCCATACTAAGCGGACAATAAAATGACGATATCATCGGCCGGCAATAACTCAACAACAATTTTCAACTTTACCACCCCCTTTTCTACCACTCAATTAATGTGAAAATTACCTTAGTTGTATATTACGGCAGTTTGACCAAATCTAATTCCTATACTATAAGGTAGAAGTACTAGTGCCCGACGCGGTACTAGTACTCGACGAATATAATTTAACTAGCGAATAATAAACTAAGATTGATCACGACATCATTTTTAAGTTACTAAATGTTAGTGACTTCAATATTTCTTATCACAATTTCAAGACAAATAACTTATTTATAAGTTATGAACATATTTGTTAAAACCAGCTGCCATCAATTGGGACAATGAGTTAAACCTTCAAGTCCCAATAAATGTCAGTCTGTCATTCATGACATTTGTACTGAAATGACATCTATTGGGACTGCCAGCATAACCACCTGCCATTTACTCGTACATTCGAATTGATTACCTAATTCTTATATTATCAGGATTTTTTATAAGATCACCATATGAAACGAATTCCATATCAGTAACTTGAGTAAATACCTCGTCTCCCAAACCGTATGAAACTGTTTAATACATCTTAAATGAGCATAATATCGTGATTCAAATAAGTATTTTCTGTTGACATGTCGGGCACTAGTACTTCTACCTTATATATGCCTAACCAGATAATGTCTGTGTGTCTGTCCACGGCATCGAGCTCCCGAATGCATGAACAGATTTGAGTGCGACTTGTCTGTCGAGATGTTTTTTAATTTTATTTAAAGGAGCCCTCGTAAATTTTAACTTATATTAACATTGCGGTCTCGCAGAATAAAGTGTATTTTGTTTACTTTATGACAACTTAAAATAACAAACACGGCCATACATCAAGCGGCGTATTTAATCAGTAGGTAAATCGTGTAATAAGCTTGTCAAAGCATTATAACAAATAGCTTCAAACACAATACAAATCATGAACGTGGAAATCATATCGAGACTCATAAATAATACTGACAAAGTTGGCAAAGCATCCCATTTTAGTGCTGAATGTTAAAGATAGATTTAGATATCATAGGTTTAAGGATCAAAGTTAATTTATTTTAGTTTTGAGGACCGCAGATGGCTTGGTCAGAAACAGTTTCAATTTGCAAGGTTATCTGGTCCATTTTGATCTATGTTTTTGACGGATAGTATTTAATGTATTCTTTTTAACCGACTTCAAAAACAAAGGAGGAGGGTCTCAATTCAGTTGTATTTTTTTTTCATTTATGAACCGATTCGTACAATTCTCTTTTTATTTGAAAGTATGTGCTTCCAGGTTGGTCCCATTGTTATCAAAACTTCAGTTGGATGATGGGAACCATGAGGAATTGAGGGAACACCTCAAATATAGAAGGCACGCATGTAGTAATCACGGTATTTTCTATTATGACTAGTGTATTTACACCCGGAAATCACAAATTTGGTGAAGTGGAACTGATGATGAAGACCACAGATGACTTATGGAGCTCGTACAACGGAGCTTATACACAATGTTTTTAACACGTTTAAAACTGTAAAAGTACGTTACTGATTCTGATATGATTCCGTTGAAATAGCAACTAATGAAGTCCTAAATGTCAAGTGTGCCGAATCGACGGAACTCTTCAAATATTATCGACCCACATACAGTGATATGGTTTTCGTCTGTAATAATCAACGTATTTACTCTCGGAAAGCAGTCCATGTGGTAAAGTGGAAACATGTCATTGACTCCATGAAAGAAAAACCTGAAGGTGTTAAAAATATCACTAAGAAGGCACTCATCGATTTAGCTTAAATATAATTATAATCATAATTAAAAAAATTAAAATAAAAATGATAGTATTATATAAAATGTTAGAATGGCTTATATAGACTTACATGACATGTATAAGCAATAAACATAGATACACAAATAAATTAAAAATGCTGTATATTTAATATTAATGTAATTAAAAAAGAAAAACAGTCAATTAAGTTAAACTGTTTTCAGGGGTACCCCCCACCGCACTCCTTAGCTAAAATAAAATCTTAGAATATAAAGATTAATTTGGCTAAGAAAGATGTATACAATTATTTTTTTATGAATAATGAACAGATTAATTTTTTAATTTTTTTTTTATTGTGGAAATGTGCAGTAGGCTTGGCGGAGTACTAAATTGAAGTCGGTTAAAACTTTGTTTTTAAAGTAAATTATTAAGAATGAAGACGACGAATAGAAACATTTGACATCTGATTGTCTGGCGTAACTAATCTCCTTAAACATACATACAAACTAAACTACATTTGCAACAGAAACTAGTTCCCGACCTAGATATGGCGGATGCCATTGTGTATAAAAAAAATGGTTGTCTGTAAAGTCGGTTTACGGACGATGAAAAATTGCATACTTTTATAAATTGAATTGAATTATTATCACTGAAAGAATTAACAAAGAAAGAGTTTGATAAAAATTCAAATTTTCCCCCTTTTAGGGGTTGTATCTCAAAAAACCTGAAACACGTATTTACTCATTTATCGTTAGAAATACTCCTGTGAAGTTTTGAATAAAATAGTCGATCTAATCTTGTTTCCCCATACTAACTTTGGACCCCAATTTCATCCCCTTAAAACGTGAATTTTGAAAAATCCTTTCTTAGTGCACCCATATACCTTATAAGGAACCTACGTGCCAAATTTGGAATCTCTAGAACCAGCGGTTTGGGCTGTGCGTTGATATTTCGTGCGCGCAGCCGGCGTTTGGAGCGGGACAATGAGTCACACACTTTCGTGCGTGCAACCGGCGTTCATCGATATACAACGACGATATAAGACGTTATCACGTCAAAAGTTTCATGTGCTAGAATAACATGATGTTGTTTTAAAATGAAAACAAACTACATTTGTATGTTCTTGAGTCAACCGTGCTGGAAACGCTCAAGTAGTTGATCAAAAATCAGGTTGACTGTAATCCGTATTGATTTTCGTAAACGACCGCACGCAGGCACCGTGATCAATCGATTGGTGCATGCGCAGCATTTAGCAATGCCGTTTGACACGGTGTGAAAACGGCTTCCACGACTGCAGTGATTCAAATCGGGAATGCTATTAGCATAATTAATTTATAAAATAATTAAAGAGTAGGGGACGATCGTACACAAATCGAACTATAAACTCTTTTCAAACCGGTTAGTTCTATGAATGAATGAATGAAATTGTTTATTCACAATGGGGATATGGTAACATAAGATCTTAAATTACAAGCATTGTTTCCCATGATATATTCAGTCTAGATAGACGTGTGAAAATAGTTGTCAGTGATTGGATCACTCGTCATTCATTATATAATAATTAGATTTATAAGATTAAATGTATCTATCTTCAAAACTAAGTGTTTAGTCACTTCTGTGCAAGCCGTAGGTAATTTTAGGTTATGATTCTAACTTTAAACTTTATAAAAAATGGGAAATTAATGCTTTGGAAATAATATTGGTATACTTTTAATTTTTCCTATATTATATTTATCTATGGAAAAAAGGAACTTTTTGCTCTTGTTGTATTAACATAAAAGGATGAAATGCGATCGCTGTTTGTCGCTATTAAACTTTACATTTATTTTATTATCCTAGATATTTTTATCTTCTACGCAAAGTCCTATAAAAGTCTAAACCCTAGCCCACCCACTACATGAGTGGCCCATAAATATCTACATCGAACCTAAATATAATTTATAACGTTTTTATACAATCCTAAAATACGATATATCAAAGTGTCCGCCGCTGCTTTTAGCGTATCTCCGTTTGGAGCGGGTAGATAACACTTCGCGCAAGTCTTACTCTTAAATAACACTTATAAGACCATAACACTCGATGAATGAATCACTGGACAGATTAGTTGGATCTTAAAAACGCATTAAGACTTCAGAATGATATTTGGCATGATACGCCGATGACACCAATTATCGTTAAAGACTTAATGGAGGAGTTATGTGCGTTCGGGTCAGAGTATCAGTTTTAAATATATTATTTTTAAAAACAAAAACGTATCTAATTGTGAGAATGAGGTACCTAATTGTTTTTTTTTCTTAGCAGAGATAACTGTGGTTATTTTTAAACCAACCAATTACTATCTTGACTTTACTGACTGTTCATAGTTAGGAACTTATCCACGATTTGACCAAAACTACGTGCGATGTTAAAAAATGCGTCATTTTCGAATTTTTCATTAATCATAGTTTAGTTAGGGTTTTTTTTAACCAAACCATTCGCTAAATATTTTTTTGATTAAAAAGTATTTTAACTTTTCACCCATTCATGCCTATATTCGTATCTTATACTCTAGTAGATTGCTACTAGTAGATTGACGCTTAATTCAATCCACCTTTTATCATCATATGCGTTTGGTTGCAAATAAATGTAGTAATTTAAATATTTTATATCTCTTTGAGTGGCCGTAATCGTCTTAAGTCTGTCCCTGTCAGGTAGCGTGGCCAATCAATATGTCAAACAGAGAGGCAGCTATAATGAGGAGTCGGCTTAAGTTAAGGACGCCGATATCAGAGTCTTGAGCAGCTGGGGGATTAAAGTTTATCAAGGATCAGGAGCACATTTTTTCCATACAATAACATTTATACCAAAATGGGGGATGGATGAAAATTTTAGAAATGCCTGATTATTTTTTGGTGATAGGAATAACCTTCCTTAGCACCAGAAAAAAGTTTCAGATTTTTAAGGTGCGTCAATTATTTTTGAAAAATATAAACAGTTTCCTCACTTACGTGTCAAGGACGGTCAATAGACACTTTCCTTGATCCGTCCCATTACAAAAAAATATCTTACATATCTGTGATAAACTGACACTGGTAATGACAAATATAGCTGCTGCAAGTGTCAATATCATTGCCAGTGTCTGTTTACCACAGATATAAAAAAAAAGTAATATGAGACCGATCGAGGAAAGTGCCGTCCCTGACCCAAAACGTAAGCGAGGAAACTGTTTATATTTTTCAAAAATAATTGACGCAACTGAGAAATCTGAAACTTTTTTCTGGTGCTAAGGAAGGTTATTCCTATCACCAAAAAAATAATCAAGCACTTCTAAAATTTTCATCCATTCCCAATTGTGTATGTAGTGTATGTTGTGCAAAATTATTCGAAATCTGGCAGAACAATAAGTATTTTTACTGTGTACAATAACCGTTGCGATCAACGATATTTTACTATTAAAATTTAGAGATAGACTGATTCAATCATTCGGATTCTGATGAATGGTTATCCAGCGGAAAGGTGAGACGGAGCGGTAAATTTCATTCTATCGGCGATAAAATTGGTAGATAATTTGTTTTATACGGAACTGCAATTCGAAACAACTCCTACAAAGTATCAGTATGTTTAGAATGGGACGAAGTCACAACTAGAACTCTTTATAGTACACTATACAAAAAAGGAAACCGCAAGTCAAAGGCAAACGTACCCCTTGAAACAATCTTTTCCAGCTAACCTTTGAGTTGATGGGAGAAGTCTTTTTTAGATATCTTTTAGATATGTATTTCCATAAATGCCTCCGAACAAAAGTGACTGCGGCAATAAGTGATGGCACACAATTCTTAATTAGAAAGCAAAGCGCGTTTAGAAATGCTTCCATTACATTGGAAATAAATTTTTCTTCATAGAATTAACAGTGGACTGTGTTGACCCAAATATGTTTAAAAAGCGGTTATCTGTCACAACAGCGCTTGCAGCTTGAATAATAGTACTTTTTTATACAGCTTTCGTGTTATTATTTATTTCCATTAGTTTTAATCCCTTAGTTTACTTAGTTGTCACATAAATTTAGTTTCTCTAAACGCTTAATTGTTACAGTGACCTGGTTTAGAGTGCAGTTCATTGATTTAGAAAATAAATTACCCATATTTTAAATTGTGTACCTAATGTGAGTAGGTAACGGACTTTAATCTTTGAGCCATTTAGGTGTCAGCTAATTTTGGTTTTTAATAGTTAAGCTACGAATATCCAATAAAAGGTGAGCTCTAAATGGCTCAACGATTAAAGTCCGTGACTGTACGTAGATTGATTTTCCATAACAGAAATCAGTTTACTATTAAAAATAATGTGTTCACGTGTAATGATCACCGAGTCGTGTTCTATATCTTTTACGATTTTGTTCCATTTGTTAGATATTTTTTAAACATTTGGTATAACAATGAGCACTTACGAAGCAAGTGGAGTACCTATACTTGATTCTGAAGACTACAGATTTCTAGTAGTCTACACCCCTTAAGGGCGAGTACGTATCCGCTAGAGCTGTGCGTGGAAAACATTCACCAATAGGAAGAGATACGTGAGCGTCACCAATAGGAAGATGTACGTGCGCGTCACCAATAGGAAGATAAACGTGAGCGTCACCAATAGGAAGATGTATGTGAGCGTCACCAATAGGAAGATATACGTGAGCGTCACCAATAGGAAGATGTATGTGAGCGTCACCAATAGGAAGAGATACGTGAGCGTCACCAATAGGAATATGTACGTGAGCGTCACCAATAGGAAGATATACGTGAGCGTCACCAATAGGAAGATGTACGTGAGCGTCACCAATAGGAAGATGTACGTGTTCGTCACCAATAGGAAGATGTATGTGAGCGTCACCAATAGGAAGATGTACGTGAGCGTCACCAATATGAAGAGATACGTTAGCGTCATCAATAGGAAGAGATACGTGAGCGTCACCAATAGGAATATGTACGTGAGCGTCACCAATAGGAAGATATACGTGAGCGTCACCAATAGGAAGATGTATGTGAGCGTCACCAATAGGAAGATATACGTGAGCGTCACCAATAGGAAGATGTACGTGAGCGTCACCAATAGGAAGATGTACGTGTTCGTCACCAATAGGAAGATGTATGTGAGCGTCACCAATAGGAAGATATACGTGAGCGTCACCAATATGAAGAGATACGTTAGCGTCATCAATAGGAAGAGATACGTGAGCGTCACCAATAGGAAGATGTACGTGAGCGTCACCAATAGGAAGATGTACGTGTTCGTCACCAATAGGAAGATGTACGTGTTCGTCACCAATAGGAAGATGTACGTGTTCGTCACCAATAGGAAGAGATACGTGAGCGTCACCAATAGGAAGAGATACGTGAGCGTCACCAATAGGAAGATATACGCACGCCGGTCGCACCTTGTTACTCTTGTTAGCCTCGCACGCGCTGGTGGATACGTACCCTTAAGCCCGAGTTAAGCCGTTGCGTACGCGCATAATGTAACCTGACAAGCCGACACCACCGACACGTCATATAAATCAATTTCCCTTTATTGTGAGGTTGTATTAACTTGGCACAATATAACGCTTAGCCCAATTTCTAGACAGGGAGACAGGATTTGGTAAGTTTTAATGGATTAGGACTCCCCGCCACGCGCGACAATAGTCAACTCCCCATACAAAAGTAGTTTGGCTCTCATTTTAAATTTGCGTACACAGTGGGAACCGCCATATCAAGGTCGGAAACTAGTTTCCGTTGCTAGTGTATAGGTTCAAAGTGGTATGTTATTCCAGCATGCCGTTTTAAAATGAGAACCAAACTAGGTTTGTATGGAGAGTCGAGCGTCCGGGAGACTATTTTTTTAAATAAATAAATGGATAATAAATATTAGGGGACATTCTTACACAAATCGAACTAGGCCTATAGTAAGCTCAATAGGGCTTGTGTTATAGGTACTAGACGATACATAAAAAAACATCCAAGACTCAGAAACAAATATTCATGCTCATCACACAAATATTTGCCCTTACCGGGATTCGAACCCAGAACCTTCAGCTTCGTAGGCAGCGTCACTATCCACTAGGCTAATCGGTCGACTATTAAAGAGTAGCTGTATTAATACAGTAATTAAAGTCGACTTTTTAGTTCAATCAATCTACCAAAGATATGTCACTGTCATTGAGTATATGTCCTATTATGTCTACATTGGCAGTGACATATGTCATTCTCATGTTATTGGTTAATAAGACCGTAATAGTTATTTATTATTTCTACAAAATAGTTGTTAATAATAACATTTTTATTGGTAAAGAAACGTATTTAAGAATATTTCTTCTACAAAATAAGTAAATAAGTATTAATAAAATAAAATAAAAATTACTAATGTAATTTTGGGACTTGATTCAAACTGTATTTTTATAAACGCTTATAAAATACACTACCTTATCACCAACTTTCTTAAACGTAAGTATTTAAAAACATACAATATTAATAGAAACACTTTGGCAATTTTTTTGGTCCTGAATTTGAAATCGGGGTTTCGTATAAAACACTCAGCACAATTTATTTCTAATGGCATTGATACGCATTTCATTCTAGTTATACCTATAGGTAAACATCATAACCATAACATTGACGAAAATATGTTACACAAGTTAGTAGTTATTCTCAGGGTTGGAACCGTCAGTCACCTGGAGTTGCCGGCTTCCATAGACTACGGTAACCGCAAACCACCCTAGGTTACTTAGCACGCTAGGTTTTATCGTCACGTTTTACGGCGAAAATGTACTGAGACATCACGTAAAACATAACGATAAAACGTATCGTGCTAGCTGTTCAGGCGGGTCGAACGATTGTTTGGCCTTACGTAGTATAAAATAACATTATATAGAAAACTTTCTATACCATACCTCCTAGGTAGTTGGTTTGATATATTTCGGAAACTTTCTATACTAGGTAGTTGAATTGACTATAATTCTCAATTTCGTATAGTGTTAAGTATGTGTTTTTATATTTTTAACCGCATTCACACCTTAATTAGTTGTTTCTCAACATTTCCAACTAACCGGTCACATTAAACTGTTTTATTCCAAACGGTTTATCGACACTTAAAAATCTAATAACTATTTTATTTATTTAAACATTATTGCACAGTAAAAAGTTGTAAAATCAAAATGCGGAGATAAGCCTCAAGGTTTTATCTACCAGCCATTATTCTTGAAAATAGAAAATAATAACTGGCATTCCTAATACTAAAATGATATTTAGATCTAGGTACCTGACGTAGTTACGTACGAAGCGTTCCACAATTGACAAGCTGGTATGGGATATGAGCACCACACAAATATTAATGTTGTTATTTTTATTTTATTATTGTATATAATATGGTAGTCTTGAAGGTATTTGTTACTATGGGCCTTAGAAGCGTGAAATAAATTGCTCGCGGGACATGATGTCCCGGACCTTTGCGAGGCGTGCGTGGGGCTAGGTACCTACAAAGTACCAACTGAGTCAACACGAAGAGGCCCTTTTGACAATTTAATGGATTGCAAGGAGTACACCGAACGGATGCTGTCCCTGCCCGCGTTATTATCACTATTATTAATAAAACGGATATAAATCAACCTCCATAAATATGACCATAGTTTTGCATAGATACCTAGAGCCCATGTTTAGGATCTGTTTCGGACGGCCCCATAACCTGCTTAAGGTGCGTTCTGAGGGGCTATCACGTACCGTTTCGAACGCGCTTTAGGCCAATTTATCTGTCATTATTCCATATAAAAATTGACGTTTAGATCTACCTGACGCGCGTACAATGCGTTACGTAATCAACCAGCAGGACTCCGAGCAAAAACTGAACGTGTTGCTAAGTACCAACACAAAACTATTCCATTGAACATAATGCAGCCAGAAAAACTTCTAGCTTATAAACTTTAATGATAAACCAAAACGGAACCATAACTTAATGCCTGACAGCTAAATGTATTCCTGCCAACAGTGACAACTCAATGTTGTTACTGTAGGCAATATTCTTTGACCAGATTTATTTTGCTGCCTCTAAAACATTTTGCGCTGAAATTTCACCATCGAATAGTTGTGGAGCGATAATTTAGAGTTTAACACGTTGATTTGTGGCCGTCGATTTAAAGTTACATTGTATACGAAATGGCTGGGTACAATTCCGTGCTACCGACATATTAAATTAGATTGGAATCTTATTTGTTGTGAGCTCTCTTGCTTAGCCAAATGTGAGTGTGAGAGCATAACGCACTGAGTGCTTTATCGCTACACGCCTCCTTATGGCGAAATTAGAGGAAACAGGTTGAAAATTTAATAGAATCGAGCAACGACTTCGATAGCTCAGTTGGTTGAGTTGAGTGATCAGCCCGGTCTGCCGAAAGGTCGCTGGTCCGAATTTAGCTGGAAGCAATGAAATGGGGACCACAGAACAATTCCGAAGTCATTTATACATGTTAAGAATTTA
Source organism: Epinotia nisella (assembly GCA_932294315.1). Classification (NCBI taxonomy): domain Eukaryota; kingdom Metazoa; phylum Arthropoda; class Insecta; order Lepidoptera; family Tortricidae; genus Epinotia; species Epinotia nisella. The sequence continues at coordinate 18,646,107 of OW028686.1, forward strand.
AAATTGTACAGTGCTTTAGTTCCTTACTGTATAAATTATGTATGATTAAATTAACCGAATAAAAGTAAGTTTTTATTTGTTAGATGAAACTTTTATCATGTAGTATTTTATATTGGACAGTTCAATCTCGCAATATCGCGAGATCTCGTAAGAAAATTGTCGAGATTGCATTTCCCTATTTCGGACAAATGAATGTTCGGAATTATTTGGTGTACCCATCATGAAAGTGAGAATCCTGTTGGTAACTAATTATTTACTCTTGGACCGGGAATTTCAACACGAGACAACTACCTAATTCTGTGGTGTAAATAGCGAGAACAGTTCAGACATGTTTAGACAGCGCTGACTTGGTAATGTTTCCCCGAATCTCAATTGAAAGCTGAATGATTTGTGGAAATGTATCGTTAGTTTTGTTGGAAGTTTACATTATATGTCTTACTCGTATAAGACTAGCTAGTATCATTTCTATTTAGCTTTGTTAGATTAAAAAGTATCAAGGAGAGTTACGCTTTATGATCGTTTTTGAAACTTAAATGAGCGTCAGCTTAAATGAGTTGTTAAAAAATGTTGTCCTTCCATATTTTATTAAAAATCTGAATGGATTTAATTTTTAGAAGAACATTAATAATACCTATGTCAAAAAATCTTGAATTGAGACTATTTTTAACATAAAATTTGCTACTGCTTTTGGGATAAATTAAGGAAGAAGAAGAGAAGAAGATAGCTTAGTTTAGCTATGGTGTAGTTAGTGACGTGCCGTTCCGAATAGGTATTCCCAAAAGGTCATGTTATTTTTTTAGGCAAATTGGAACATTACGGAGTTAGAGATAATGTAGGTATTGAAACTTTTGAATCATACCTTAGTAACAGAAAACATTTTGTTGAACTGAATTATTAGAGGATAAAACTGAAAAGGTGTTGACATCCAATATGGTTAATGTAAATAGGGGCGTGCTTCAGGGATCTATCCTGGGGCCCATCTTCTTTATTATTTTCGTAAATGACATAATACCCTATTTAAATACTATTGTATCTGAAGCAACACTAGTTTTGTTTGCTGATGACACAAATGCGATCATGCCGTATTTTTCAAAGCCACTAGGAAGGCTTCTGACACACTAAATGCCTGAATGGAGAAGCAATATAATGTACAAAAAACGAGAAAATATCCTTTCAGTATTAAATAGTCAACGAACTAACAACAAGATAAAACACATAATAAATCATTATTGCATTATTATTATTTTTCATTAATATCTGTAAATAATATCTTGACACTGTATGTACATGATGGAACTGTAGATTAAGTACTTAATTAATTTAATTTTTATAATCTTCCAAATGGCAATTATTCTTGTTTGATTTAGCAATTTATATCAACTGTATTTTTCAAATGTTAGTTTGAGTTTCTTTGTATGTTAGTAATTCAAACACAATTCATAATTGTTAATGAATAAATAATTGAAATAAAATATGAGGAACATTGGGGAATATTCACAGGCAAAACGGATCTTTAGCGGGCTTCTAATTGGAAATACTATCGGGAACTGATTTACTATGATGCAGTCTTAGGGCTAGTGTAGCTTAGGCGGTGAGCGGGGAAAAAATGGACCAATAGGAAGCGATGCGCGAGCGCAGCCAGCCGCACTACTAGTGGTTTGGATTCCTCGCTCATCGCCTCGCAATCTCGCACATCTCTGGTAGAAACTCACCTTAAACTCCACGTTTGTATTGTTTGTGTTGCCGAACGCTGTATCAGTTACGTTACGATTTGTAATGAATCTAATGATGTCAGTTCCTGGCTCAAGTTATAATTACCGTGTTTAGTCTTCTAGGATTTCCGCCATGTTTAGTCTAGGCATTCCATACCAGCCAAACATTCCGAATTTATACATTTTGGCGCCGTTTCTTCGCCAATACTACGTCTAAACTTGTCAAAGGCACTGTCATACTAAAATACGACTAATATGTTGCCTGTGTGCTCTACATTAAATATAATGGACGTAATTATACACGGCACGTGAAACTCATTTATTAGCACTAGAGATATTCGGTATACTTATGTTTCGTATAATATTTTTTCAAAACTGATTTATTTCGCCTAAGTTTTATTTCCCATATCTCTTATTTGAAACCATGTATACCTACCCATTCTTTACAATTATTATAAAACAAACCTAACGGCTCTATGCGATGATTTTATTTTAAGTCCTGTAAAGTGACCTGTGAGTTGTCCTGTAAAGTGACCTGTGAGTGTTTTGTGAGATTAAAATTATGCGAAATGAAAAATAGTCCGCTCATTTAGAGGTTCTATTAATTTTTGAATACCCCGATGGTGGTAAACCATCACACAGCCTGAATGATGGTATTTTATTCATCTTAGGATTGATTGCACCGTAAGCAACAAAAAATACTTTTTAGGGTTCCGTACCCAACGGGTAAAAACGGGACCCTATTACTAAGACTTCGCTGTCCGTCTGTCTGTCACCAGGCTGTATCTCAAGAACTGTGATAGCTAGAGAGTTGAAATTTTCACAGATTATGTATTTCTGTTGCCGCTATAACAACAAATACTAAAAAACCGGCCAAGTGCGAGTCGGACTAGGGCTCCCATATAACAGACATGATTTTTTTGCCGTTTTTATAGATAATGGTACGGAACCCTTCGTGCGCGAGTCCGACTCGCACTTGGCCGGTTTTTCATTATATCTATACACGAGCGCATTTAATATCAAATCAATAAATATGTTTATTCCCGTAGAGCAGAATTCTAAAAGGAAAAACATTACAAATCGTTCCACCAAAATTCACTTTCATCTCGTTGTTGACTCCATTTCTCAATGTTTAAAGAGACAGATTTCAAAGGGTTCCGTGGCGGGCCAATATTTGGTAGAACGTTTGGACAAACAACACCAAATAGTTTCGGATTGCATCTCGACGCCTCCGGCTATTCGAGATCCATTTCCTGTGTGTTCAAGATAAGGGATGATGTACAAACATGCAAACATGTCGTGGAATGTCCAACATGGGGGTTTGGACACCGTTCACGCGGGTAATTTGAATGGATCGGTGTCTAATGTGTATTTGCCTAGAATCTGAGGGACTTTTGGAGTATTTCTTGGAGTATTTGGAGTATTGACAACCGAATAGCCTAGTGGTTAGAGAACCTGACTATGAAGCTTGAGGTCCCGGGTTCGATCCCCGGTCGGGGCAGATATTTGTATGATGAATACGAATGTTTGTTCTCGAGTCTTGGATGTTTAATATCTATTTAAGTATGTATTTATCTATATAAGTATGATTATCCATTGTCTAGTACCCATAGTACAGTCTTTGCCTAGTTTGCCTAATTGTGCCACAATATGTATTTATTATTATTATTTATTTCTAAAAAATTTTTTACAAATTAAGTACGTCAATTATGAAGGCATACTTTTGGTGTTCCTGTTTTGTTACCAATTTTTTTGTAATTTTTACAAGGTTTTGATATTCCTCAGTATAAGTCTTACGTAAGGACCTTATATATAATGATCAAATAGTAAATATAACAGGAAGAATTATTAAAAAAAATGCTTTAATTCCTATTTGAACAAACTTCTCGTTGCAAATGCTGTTCTGTTGATTTTCGAGATGATTCCTTGGACTGATATTCTTAAAGTTTTCGTGCCTTAGAAGCCTAATTTTTAAATCAGATATTCTCACACAAGTCAAAGACAAGTTTACGTAGGTTTTACAATCAATCCCGATCGCGAGGGACACTTTTTAGTCCAATGACAATCATTTCGTTTTAAATTGGTAAAATAAAATATTATGCGATAATTGTCACTTTAGCGAAATATATTTTAGTCAGTCTAGGCAAAAAAGAACGAAAAAAGGCGATTTTTACCGTTTCGTGGTATGGCAATCCACATTTCAGTTATGCGTAATAATTTATTATCATGATGCCAATCACCTATTTTATATAACTTACGATTACGATAAGATATAGCTAGTTAATCCATTATAGCTCTTAAGAATAAAGTCAGTTGATTCTGATGTCACATCCATGGGAAGATAGGGGGGCATTTTAACCTAACACCACACGGAGAAGGGTAGGTATATATAGACTTTTGGAAACGGTTTTGTATTTTCCGTGCACTAGTTTTGAGCGACAAACTAGTACCTAAGGGTCACTAAGCTAAGCTGCTGACGGACAGACGGACCATAGCCAAACTATAAGGCTGGAAACAGTGGTCGACCGACGTCAGCGCGTGTTTTACTATGGCCGCATACGCGCTGACGGTGAGCATCGGTCTGAACGCACAGTATGCTTTCTACAGCGATAGCTACGCCCGACCGAGCATACGCGCTGGCCGTCGGTCGAGCACTGTTTCCAGCCTAAAGGTTCTTTGTTGACTACGGTACCCGAAAAATTTCAAATAGAGTTGGTCGATTGCGTAACATTTCGTGCGTACTTTAGGTAGGTTGAAGATTTCAATTGAGTTGTTAGAAGGAGTTACGCAATCACCCCTGGTGCTCAGGGGGAACTGAACTGTCTTTTCCCATACAAACAACAACATACGCTACGACATTTGATCTACCTAATGGACATACGAAACGTAACGCAATCGATCAGCCAGGATCGATCAGAAACTTGTGTTTTCTATTCCGATTTCATAAAAAACGTGTTTCAAAAAATAAGTCTTTAAGCGACCCAGAGGTTTACTGTTAAATGGATCTGTGTTAGCTTCACTGTAAAATAAAGATAAATAAATACCTACATACAACCACATCCGAAATGGAAAATTTATTTACAGCCGTATCTGATATCTATATAATATATAAACGTATCATATCATCGAAAACGTAAAACCCAAGTTTAAGTACAGACGCGAAAATTATTTATTACAGAGATACATCTAAATAATCAGTTAGATATCGATCATAAAAATGTAGATTAAATTTACTTGGTATAGACAACGTACCATAGATAATTGCGAATGGCAATTATTTGTTCTTATCGTAAGACAATGTCAATTTGTATATTTTATGTTTTTTTTTAGTTTTGTAAGTCATGGGTTCGAACCCCAGCGCGTATCACTGGTTTTTTTCAAAAACTCATGTACGTATCATTTGATATTTAATAGTGGCTTTTCGGTGAAGGAAAACAGCGAGGAATCCGGCATAATCCCAATAAGGTCTAGTTTTCCCTCTGGGTTGGAAGGTCAGATGGCAGTCGCTTTCGTAAAACTAGTGCCTATGCCAAAGCGGACCCCGGGCTCCTTTAGGGCACAACCGGAAATACTTTTGTAGTTTTAATTATTTATTATATAAAACAATTACAAGCCAATTTAAGTTTTTTGGCATGAATAAACAATTATTACTTTACTTACTTACTGATATATAAACATACTCACTACATTGGCATGCAGGACAGTGGCAATTAATTGTGAACTACGAAACGTTTTTATCTCGAGGGGCGGTAAAAATACTGGATTTTCATTCACTATAATGATTAGGTACTCGAAAAATCAGCATATGAAAAATAATCACGAAGGTTAGATCAATGCCTTCTGTCTACCCTTCCAGGAAACAGGCGTTATTAAAATATAATGAAAATGGGTCGCTCATGTATTTAATGTCGAATATCGCTTGACATGTTTCGAACCGACCCGTGAACCGTTTTCATTATATTTCAATATATCTGATTCTCACGGGAGTTTTCTATATAAAACAAGCATTATGTATATATTATACGTAGATAATGTTTCACAAAACGAGGCAGACCTGTAACAAGATGGGTTGACGACATCACCCAAATAGGAGGAAAAGGCTGGACAAAAACTGCAAAAGATAGAGAGAAATGGTCATCACTGGAGGCCTTTACCTTCACAGGAGGGGTTCCCACAATAACTTGACAAAAATTGAGTTATTCAAAACAATATAATTATGTATTTCAATTACAATGTATTTAAATAATGAAGAAATAAATAATAATTAAGAAATAATTAAATAATAAATAATTAAAAAGAAATTAACTGAACTTAGGACTAAATTAAACACACATACATACACATACATTACATTACAATTACGGAGAAATAATAAGATAGAATAAGAAAAAAAAGTAATGTAATTATTTGTAATTAAAATATTATTTTTTAATATTTTTATAATTAAATTAAATTATTATTGCATTGAATGTTACTAATTATAAGAAATAATAAGATATTAAATTAATGTATTTTATGTAAATCAAATTATCATTGCATGTAAAATAATTACAGAGAAATAATAAGATAGAATAAGAAAAAAAGGAATGTAATTTTTTGTATTGCGTGAGAAATAAAAAGTCTTTTTATTTTATTTATTTATAATGTTTCACTATCAGGCAAATTATTCATTATGTAAAACTGATTAAGAGATTAAAAAAAATACCTTATGCGCCGCGGGTGTGTCTCCATTATCAGAGAGATACGAATTCAATCGCATTCCAATAGAGATTGGGGAATAGTCATTAAATAAGTAATTTAATCATTTATCTCAAGTTATCGCGTCATTTCTTATCGCTTTTTATTAATAACAATAAATATATCGATTTTTATTATCACGGAAAAAACCCGTTACGATTTTCAGCGACATTATTATTAGCGATTGCGAGGCAGCAGCAACAGTATGCTGAGGGTGTTGGCAGAGCGCCTTGACTGCCCGCTCACCAAGTACTGGGTGGAAGTGATCATTGGTAGGGTCAAGTAGGGAATGAAGTGATCACATCATCAATACATTACTACTGGCTCCTGCCTTTCAGCCATATTACCACTTTCAAATACTAATCGTGTAACTTAACGTGTAATACTAACATAGTCCTGATGTAAGTCCCAACTGTTACTAGCACTATTATGGATCTCGGTCCGAAATAAACAATTGTTTATTTGTAAATTTTATTATCACTACGAATACTTAGAATGTCGCTTAAAATACAGTTTATTGAAAAAAATCAGAATGATAAACATAAATAAACATACCTACATTATAATGTTTTCTATTAAGGATTTTTTTTGTAAATACATTATGTTGTACTACTAGTCCATAATATCCACATAATAATGAATAAAAACATTATGCGAAACGATACATTAGGCCAAACGATATTATATTAAACTCGGCCACCGTGCGCGAATTGTACCTCTAACACATTAATCACTCGCTCTATTGCTAAAATCAACATAACACAACTTTATGGGCGTTCTCGTCTGTTACGAAATCAATTTTTCCGCCAATGCCGATCGGTTTATGCAAATTTTATGCATAAGATGGTCGAGCCATGTTCCTATACATGGTTTCATAATGCTACTACTAGATTGATAATTTGTTAGAAGAAGAATTTTGCATTCTGAATTTACCTACTGTGCTAAAGCATTAAGAGAATATCATTGAATTTCTTTCAATTTACGATTTAAAAATAAAAAGTTTGTAACACACCGAATAAAAACGAAATGAGTTAATTGTATTAAAACTAGACCATCGGAGTGTTAGGTAATTACTAGCTATTCATGTAGTCGTTAATCGTTTAATAGTCGACTGTATCGAATATTCCGATTTGAGTTTAACGGAATGAAACGTTGACCTTTGGAATACGGTATGAGAGAGGACAATTTAAAAATGGTGATCTTGACATAATTTTGTTTCACATAATTATTATCCGTGTGTATATATTTTCGTTTTAAATCATGTATTTTTATTATATAATATTTTTTATCAGGAATCAAACAAAAGTAGGATTAAATTGTGAGAAAATTTCGTTTTAAATCGGAAAGTAAATAAGAAAATAACCTACTACATACAAGTTTATATTCTGGGGGTGCGCAGCTTATTTCTACTGCGGCTGACAAATAACTAATTACTTAAAAAAATGGGGTCGGGCGAAATTCTTCTATGTTGTTCTAGCTCCTTTTGTAATGGATCAACAAAAAATCTAATTTAAATATAACATATTTGTATTCGATTATCACTTTCATTGATTGAATTTTGTATAGTTGTGTAAACACTAGGTAAAAAATTAGGCGATTTAGAACTGTAAATTCGCTACTTACGCTTTTAGATTTATTGATGATCTGTTTTGGTAAAAACAATTTTGTACCGAGTTTAGCAAGTTTCCGTGCGCGGGCAAAGTGCACATATCGAGCTAATATTAGCAAAAAAATTGCGGGTTATATTTGTGTTAATTACAATTCCAAACTTAATTACATAGGGTCACATAATCTAATAAATTATATAGATATTACGTTAGAGTACTATTACAATTACCTACAGTATAATTATTTGCAAAAGAAATTTTTATGCTTTCTTCGTTTTTCTTCGAGTGACTATTTACTCTATTCTTTAATTTCATGAGCAACGTCATATCATACTTATATTCTATTTTGCAACGTTTACGGTTTAAGATATAAAAAAGAGGGGGCAAATTAAGTATTGTCAAACGACATGACGATGCTCATGAAATTAAACAATAGAGTAAATAGTCACCCGAACGAAACTAACATGCTAATGGCAACGCATGGATAATTTAAAAATGCGGCGTTAAAATTGCAAAAGGATTACAAAGTTAAAATCACTTGATAATGAAGTAGCGATAACCTCTAGCAAGCTGCAATAAAAAAAACTCTATATTATATCTTAGTGGTTTTCCATGTTGCAGCCTATAGAAGTCCAGTCTGTCCAGTTAGCCGTATCACAAAAAAAGGTTTCAAATTTTCAAATTATAAGTGACAGCTTATATCATGGGTAAAATTGTTGCCATATAAAGAATTAAAAAAAATGCTTGTGACACGGCTTGCTGGCCAGACTCTAACCACTTAAAGCGACCACACAACAAACATTTTCAGCTGTCTACGTCTACGTTGATATAAAAACATCTAGAAAAATAATATAATATTTTGGTCCCCATCTCGCGTAATACTGAACGTGTAGAAAGGGTCAATGTAAACCGTATGACTTTACCGCGAGTTGAATACAGGCAAAAAGGTATTCAAAAACTACGCTCAATACAGCACCCGAACCGTAGTAAAACGAAGAAAGCATAAAATTTTCTTTTGCAAATAATTATACTGTAGGTAATTCTAATGGTACTCTAATGTATTATCTACATCATTTATTGGATTACGTGACCCTGTGTAATTAAGTTTGGAATTGTAATTAACACAAATATAACCCGCAACTTTTTTTTGCTAATATTAGCTCGATATGTGGTGCTCTTTGCCCGCGCACGGAAACTTGCGAAAATCGGTACAAAATTGTTTTTACTAAATCTAAAAGCGTAAGTAGGTAGCGAATTTACAGTTCAAAATCGCCTAATTTTTTACCTAGTGTTTACAAAACTATACAAAATTTAATCAATGAAAGTGATAATCGAAAACGAATATGTTATATTTAAATTAGATTTTTGTTGATCCATTACAAGGAGTTAACCCTCAAAATAGAACAATTTCGCCCGACCCCGATTTTTTAAGCAATTACTTATTTATCAGCCGCAGTAGAAATAAGCTGAGCACCACCCCATATAGAAACTTGTATGTAGTAGGTTATTTTCTTATTTACTTTCGGATTTACAACGAAATTGTAAACATTGCAACGATTTACAATGTTTACAATTTCTGCGTATTAAATTGATACGTGAAGTTGACGATGAATTATTATGTCGTTTAACATTGCAACTTACACAAGAGCTAGTGTTTCATGCGATTTTAACTCCCGACGGGATTATTTGCTTTTATGGTGACATGTTTATGTTATGTTAACATACTGCCATTTCGTGATACTTAACGATCTATTGAAACACGAACATTCAAGCTGCAGTAGCTCCGTAGCAATGCTATCGGATACGTTTAACACGTCCACAATGTTTTAAGTAGTTTTAACTATAAAATTATGTGAAGTAAATTTAGTACAACCTGTCTTACTGTAAACAACAATTCGTAGTCATAAAACATTTAACTTGTTAATTAAAAACAAGCATTACTGACAGTAAAATTAAATTAAGACGTTTAAATATTAATTCACTCACCATTTTAATTGCCATGAGCAAAATTAAATTTGTCCGAGGTCTTGAATAAATCATACATAAAACTTGAGGTCAACACTTCCGTTCATTTGAAAAATTATATTTTAATCACTCGCGTGCTCTGGTAACGTCCGTTTTGACATATTTTCACTTATTGGTACAATTAGTTTATAGCGTCACAGATGAAATTAAAAAAAAAACGAATTCAAACAGATTCCATTTTTAAATTTTCAGTCCCGCCGCGCGGCTACAGCTGTCGGCGCCGTAACTTTTTCTAAGACGACTAGCGTAGGCCCCGGTTCGTAGCAAACTGCGACGATAGAGTCGGCCGAGGGGATAAAATGTAGACGATTCGACCGGCTTTATTGGAAATGCCACCGGTCAACACCAGCGCCAATACGAGTCCGATAAAAATGTTTCCGGATTATCATTGTAATGGTCATGTCGGTCAAACGGTTAGGAAAATGGCGTTACCGTTTTTTAGTGTGTGACAGTCAGTAGGCTAATGATGTAGACTTTTTTTATCGTTTTTACACCTTATTGTAGTGTAATATCAATAAATTTTAAATTGTATTGTATTAATACAGTTTTCATTTGTAATTTTAGAAATGTCATCATTTGCAAGTGAAATGACGCAAAATAGTAATTATGTTTGACATTTTAAGAAAATCATTAGGTAATTACTAATAAAGAGACTTGAAAGCACATTTCGACATAAGCGATATAGGTACTTAGTGCTCGTAACTAAAATAATACTGGCCCCAATTTCACCAACTTGACAATTGCCACCTACCAACGACAATTCTCCGTACATTGCTGATTCCACAGGTAACCTACCGACCACCTTAACTTCTAGAACAAGCAAAGTATGGCGAATTGTCAGTGTCAGATGACAATTGTCAAGTTGGTGAAATAGGGGCCAGGTCGCGCCAGTCTGCGAGAGGCTTAAAGCATCACACTGGCGCGGCCTGCGGTGCCACCAGGCCCCTATTTCACCAACTTGACAATTGTCATCTGACACTGACAATTCGCCATACATTGCTTGTTCTAGAAGTTAAGGTGGTCGGTTACTTGTGGAACCAGCAATGTACGGAGAATTGTCGTTGGCAGGTGACAATTGTCAAGTTGGTGAAATAGGGGCCTGCGCTGGCAGCTAATTGTCAAATCTACTATTGACCGCCACCACAGGCCGCGCCAGTGTGATTCAGGCTTAACGCAATCGTCCAGCAAACACGTAGCTTTTTCCGTACGTCAACGCGCTGGAATGCAGATTAGATGACAAATAGCATTGAATCAGTTTTTATTGACATTATTAATTCCATTTTATTATTCAGAGTGCAACAAAACGTGTGCGATATCGTAACCATCACATACCGCGTTTCAAACAGAGGGTTGCAATGTAATAGGCTATTGCCCTGTCTTTTAGGGTTCCGTACCTCAACAGGAAGAAAACGGAACCCTTATAGGATCCACTCGTGCGTCTGTCTGTCCGTCTGTCACAGCCAATTTGCTCCGCAACTACTAGACCGATTGAGTTGAAATTTGGTACACATATGTAAATTGGTGACCCAAAGATGGACGCGTAAAGTAAATTAATGAATTCTGAACAAGGGGGCCACTTTTAGGGGGTAAACTGGAAAATTAAAAAAAAACGCAAACAATGTATTGTGTGACATATCAAATGAAAGGGCTTGCTGTAAGCATCAGATATTTTTTTATAATTTTAGCAAAAACAGATTTGAAGTAATTTAGGAAAAAAGACGAATTTTGACCATTAGCCCACCCTTATCTCCGAAACTACTAGGCTTAAAATTCTGAAAAAAATATGGAAATATGTTCCTTGTCTAAAAATTACAGGAAAACCTATAAGAAGTTTGAGTATTCAAAGTAACGGGAAAATTCTCAATATTTTACGGAACCCTCACCACGCGAGTTGAACTCGCACTTGTCCGGTTTTTTTACTACGGTTGCAAACATGCATACGGTCTGCCTGATGGTAAACATGCCGTAGCCTATGGACGCTTGCGATTCCAGAAGAATCACAAATAAGCGCATTGCCGACCCTTTATTAATTTGAGGATACGAAATATAATTTGATATTCATCAGGAAGCTTTAATTTCCGGTGAAAACATCGTGAGAAAAAAACCGGTAACCGTGTAAAAACTTTTTCATAAAACTAGTGCCCAAGCCAAATCTTGGGATAAGGTGCCAAAGCGGACCCCGGGCTCCTAGCCGAAAGACGTCCACTGCTGAACATAGACCTCCCCCAAAGAGGTACTCAGGTAACACTAACCGGTTCTGCGGACTCCCGCGACCTTTACCAGGACATCAGTCCACCTTGTATTCTACCCACGCTGCGCCTTCCTGTACATGGTCGCCACTCGAGAACCATTCCGCCCCAACGGCCATCGTTTCTACGTGCAACGTTTCTTAACAAAATAGTAATTCGTTTGTATAACTTCAATGTGAATAGATTCCGACTCGTGGAAAAGCAGCTTAAGGCCATCCAACACGGGAACTGTCATAAACCAAAGATTATAAAATGTGCATGTCTATATGCACGTATTTTTACAACGCACGTACGTGTCATAGACGTATCCCGTCTATCACGTGACGTCACGGCACACTGACGTAATAATTATAAAAATAATTAAGCAACTGTACGGTTTTAATGACTTTTTTTAACACCAATCGATTGTCGTTAACGGACTTTGATCCGAAACTTTTCCTGTCGCCGCATTATTTGAATGCCTTAAACGCGTGGACACAATCTTTACTCAACTACACACTTATCGAACGAGGGAGCGAAGCGAACGAAGTTCTATGCTTCAGCTTGGGTCGAAAATCGTTCGTATCGTCGGTCGGTCGCATTTCTCAACCAATTCGATTCTCGTGAAATTTTTGATCGAGGAGGTACGTTAATCCTACTAATATTATAAACGTGAAAGTTTGGATGTATGGTTGGATGGATGGATGGATGTACGTTCCACTTAATCTCAAAAACTACTGGACGAATTTACATGAAACTTTTCAGTTATGTACCTTATAGTATATCAGAATACGACATAGGCTATAATTTATGTAAAATTTCATCCCTTTTAGGAACAAAAAAGTGGATGAACCTTTGTCTGGAGATCAAATGTTTCTGCTCTTTGTCTTCTTCAGGCGCTGGGTCTCAAAATGTATGAGAAAATTAAAATCTGACTCGCACTTGAGCAAAATTCTAATTGATAAATATTATACATATACCCGCGGATTTTTTTTATCGAGTTCTACGCGGACAAAGTCGCGGGCAGAAGCTAGTTATATATATAGATTTTTCTTGTCGAGTCACTTTTAAAAATTAAAAAATATATTATATTTTATTCATGTTTTTTTTAATAAATTGTAATTGTATGTTATTGACATGACTGTAAAAAAAGATGTATACCTATATATATATTTAAGGACATGCTCGCGAGTTCTATAGATCACTGAGCCACTATTGTAATATCCCGCGATTCCCGCGTTAGGGTGAGTATTCACCAGGTCTGTACGAGGTTGCAATGCAAGCCGGTGCATCTATAGTAGTACTACGCGAAAGGGCGACGTGTGAAGTGGGACGCGAGCAAGCTTGCGTCCAATCCATCAGTGTCCCGTTCTTATGCCTACCTTATCGCTTTACGATGGTAACTCATAGCGAGAGAGGGGTCTTAACGCGAGCAGAATGGTAAGGGCGCTCGACATGAGTATAATATTGATTTGTGAGACAGAGCTGTACGCAATATTATAGTAGTAGTATAAAGTGCGACGCGAGCATGCTTACGTCCATCAAGGTCCCGTTCTTATGCCTGCCTTATAGCTTTACGATGGTAACTCATAGCGAAACAGGGATCTTAACGCGAGCAGAATGGTAAGGGCGCTCGGTATTAGCATAGTAGTATTGATTTGTGAGACAGAGATATAGTACGCGATAGGGCGACGTGTGAAGTGCGACGCGAGCATGCTTGCGTCCATCAGGGTCCCGTACTTAATTATGCCTGCCTTATCGCTTTACGATGGTAACTCATAGCGAGACAGGAATCTTAACGCGAGCAGAATGGTAAGGGCGGCATTAGCATAGTAGTATTGATTTGTGAGACAGAGCTTAGTACGCGATAGGGCGACGTGTGAAGTGCGACGCGAGCATGATTGCGTCCATCAGGGTCCCGTTCTTATGCCTGCCTTATAGCTTTACGATGGTAACTCATAGCGAGTAGAATGAGAGGTGAGGGCGCCCGGCCATCTTGTGGGACTTACCGCGAGCAGAATGGTGAGGACGCTCGACATGAGCATAGTATTGATTTGTGAGACAGAGCTTTAATACGCGATAGGGTGACGTGTGAAGTGCGACGCGAGCATGCTGGCGTCCATCAGGGTCCCGTTCTTATGCCTACCTTATAGCTTTACGATGGTAACTCATAGCGAGTAGAATGAGAGGTGAGGGCGCCCGGCCATCTTGTGGGACTTACCGCGAGCAGAATGGTGAGGACGCTCGACATGAGCATAGTATTGATTTGTGAGACAGAGCTTTAATACGCGATAGGGTGACGTGTGAAGTGCGACGCGAGCATGCTGGCGTCCATCAGGGTCCCGTTCTTATGCCTACCTTATAGCTTTACGATGGTAACTCATAGCGAGTAGAATGAGAGGTGAGGGCGCCCGGCCATCTTGTGGGACTTACCGCGAGCAGAATGGTGAGGGCGCTCGGCATGCGCATAGTAGCGCGGGTCGGCGCCGGCCAGGTGTACGCGGCGCCGGCCGGCCGCGCGGGCGCATAGGCCCGCCGGCCCGCCGACGCTTACCGGCGCGGCCGCCGCGCGCACATCGCCGCACTGGAAATAAAACATCTTATAAGTACATATATTAGAAGTGGTCAAATAATGAGGAAGATCATTAAAGAGCGTCCACACATTGAGCCAGTAGTTGCGGACGAGTCTTCGGAGTAAATATACAGCTAGATAAATTCTTTATTATTTTCCACAACATCATCATCAGCATATCAACCGAAAAACGTCCACTACTGGACACAGGCCTCCCCAAAAGAGTGCCAAATTGACTGGTCCTCAGGACTGGATGCGGGTGGCGCAGGACTCCTGCGCCACCCGCATCCAGCGGACTCCCGCGACCTTTACCCGGTCATCAGTCCATCTTGTGGGGGGCCTACCCACGCCGCGCCTTCCGGTACGTGGTCGCCACTCGATAACCTTTCCGCCCCAACGGCCATCGGTTCTACGTGCAATGTCCAGCAGTGGACGTCTTTCGGCTGGTATGATGATGATGCTGATCAAAGAACTAAAGTTAAATACAAAAACCATGTGTCGTGGCATAGAATAGGCGCTGGCTCAGCATAATGACGTGACTAGCCACATCGCTGGTATTCTGCCAGGACCTTACATTTTGTGCAACGCATTTTTATTTAGTCAATGTGCGCATTGTGTGTGTTCGTGTATACTTTCGGTGTACGTGTTAAAGTGAGGTAGTATTAATCTCAAGTTATACCTGCTTAGTAGGTACTTATGTATATGTGTATTTCATTTCATTTTTGTTTTTATGTGTACATTTGTTGCCAGTGATGACATATTATATGGCACTGAAACTTGGTCGCTTACTATGGGCCTCATAAGAAGGCTCAAAATCACCCAAAGGACAATGTAAGGAGTCTCTTTGCGTGATCGCATCAGAAATGAGGCTATCCGCAGCAGAACCAAGGTAACTGATATAGCACTCCGAATTGCTAAACTTAAGTGGCAGTGGCGGGGCACATTGCACGTAGATCCGATGGCCGTTGGGGCGGAAAGGTTCTCGAGTGGCGATCACGTACCGGAAGGCGCGGCGTGGCCCCACAAGGTGGACTGATGATCTGGTAACGGTCGCGGGAGTCCGCTGGATGCGGGTGGCGCAGGATCAGTCAATTTGGCACTCTCTAGGGGAGGCCTATGTTCGGCAGTGGACGTCTTTCGGCTGATATGATGTGTACATTTGAGTAGGTATACCGAGCATTTGAAAGTGGTCGCGTCCGAAGTCCGAACCGCAAGCTTTGGGATTCGCCCGCGCTATTACTTGTGGTCACGTGTAGCCGTTCGATCCGCGCGAAGCGTGCACACACGCCCACACTCACCGGCTTATCCTATTAGATTCCAACTAACCGCACTACTAAAATCTACAACGCAGGCTTCGTCAAGCAGGAGCCGTAGCATGGTTGGCCTTGTCACGCGATAGGTGATAGGATAGAGCGTGCGTCACTGGCTGACACCGTTCGATAGAACGAGACGACGCTCTTATCTTGTCACTTGTCGCGTGATAAGGCTAACCATGCTACGGCTCCAGGCTTTTTAGCCCCCCACGCAAAGAGAGGGGTGTTATAAGGTTAACGTACCTGTGTATCTGTCTGTGGTATCGTTACTCCCAACTGGATGGACCGATTTCAATACGGTTAATTAATTAATTAAAAATAAAAATTACATTAAAATACATCATTTACAACAATATTCGTCAGATTTCCCTCTCAATTGCTCTTACAAGTTTTTATGCCAAAATAAACAATTTCTCATGAACCCGAATATTGTTCTAAATGTTTTAAGTACTCAAGTACTCATCTAAAGTTTAATTTATTTCATTGCTGATTTCTCATCATTCCATTATCAGTATTTGCTGATTATTCGTGAAATATTTGATTTTGATTAGAAGTCATCGATTAAAAGAAATCCTAATTCGAGACTTCATTTGATTTCACTGAGATTGCAATACTTACGGACTTTGATCGCATACCACGAAAAACCTTATCAGTTACGAAAGAATTTGCAATATCCATTAACATTAAATTTCAAGAGCATTACATTAATTAAATACCTACTCACCTACGCGTGCATTTCAGTCCGGATGTAATTTTCAATTGAAATTTTATTTTCAAAGTTCAATATCTCAAAAAGGGCTGAGCCCATTTTGATGAAACATAGCTAAGAACACTCGGGCTTAAATTATCTATGACACAAAATAAACCGCATTCAAATCAGTCCATCCGTTTGGGAGCTACGATAACACAGACAGATGCACAGATACACATGCAGATACACAGACACGTTAAACTTATAACACCCCTCTCTCTTCTCTTTGCGTCGGAGTCGGGGGTTAAAAATACAAACAAGTAGGTACCTACGCAAGTAGGGACCGTCTTTGTGAATAAAAGGTATTACTATATAAAGTTTACTTTGTGGACAATAGTACATTGTTTAACGAGGGGCGTAAGTGGAATATTACTAACGAGAGTCTATCAGAAGCCCGACGCCGAAGGCGGAGGGCTTTTGATGACTCGAGTTTGCAATATTCTTACGCCCGTGTTATACACAATGTTTTTCATCATATTTGCGAGGAAATAAATAACTACAAAAGACAGAAAAATCTAAGTTTCATACAGCCGCAATCGTAAATTTACAACTTCACTTCCAGATCAGTGCTAGTGGAGCGCGTAGTTTCAATATTTCAACTAATCACAGAGCAGTATTCTTGCGGGGCGGGGGCGGCTTGGCCAACTAGATTTTTTTTTCAAACAATCACAGAGCAACCAGATTTACTTAAGCCAGAGGGTTCTATTAAAACGAAACTTAACATCCCGTGGGAGGTAAAACGGCTATAACTGCTCTGTACGCTCGCAAGTAATAACGCCATTGACGAGCAAGTGTGATGAAAAAGGTATTACTTATACCTAGGACTATTCAACCAACCTCCGCGGTTTCGGGAAGGTGTGAAGTTCGAAAATGTACCTACCCACTTTCTTCTAAATGGTAGAGTTACAAATATGGCGTCAAAAATCGGAATGCGCATGTGCAAAACGCTCTAATAGAAATCTGGCCACTCCCATCGTATTGAGAGGGTGAGGCTGGGTAAGAGTTGATAGGCAGAGCAGAAGGGGCGGAGAAATAGAATTTGGGTCGAAGGCGTATACACTTATTTAACACTAGCTTCTGCCCGCGACTCGGTCCGGGTTGAACTCGGTTGAATAGTCCTTCCTCACTCAAACTATCTCTATACAAAATTTCATCTTATTAGCGGTTCCGGAAAGTACTTCAAAGTAGGTACTTTACGCTGGAAACAGTGCTCGACCGACGCGCAGCGCGTATGGTCGGTCGCGCGTGTTTTACTATGGCCGCATACGCGCTGACGGTGAGCATCGGTCTGAACGCACAGTATGCTTTCTACGGCGATAGCTACGCCTGATAAAAACTGAGAAAGCTACAATCTCACATCCTTTTCCATTTTTAGGGTTCCGTACCTAGAAAGGAAACAACGGAACCCTTATAGGATCACTTTGTTGTCCGTCCGTCCGTCCGTCAACTCTGTCAAGACCCTTTTTCTCAGGAACCCGTGGAGGTATCAAGAATAAAATTATATCAAATACTCAAGTCTACTGTCCCTTGAAGCTGTGAAAAAATCAAACTTCTAAGCCAACGCAATCAAAAGATACAGCCGTTTATGCCGCAAAATTCCGCAAATTTTCGAAACTCGTTAGTGAATCAAAACCTACAGGGTACTTCCCGTGAACTCAGAATCTTGAAATTTGGTACGAAGCAACGTCTTATAGTACAGATAAAGGAACAATTGCGAAAACCGTAAATTTGTAGTTACATCATTCATCATCATACTAAAAATATTTTAATAGTGTACTTATATACCTACACTACAGGTTTGTACGTCGCCCTCAGTGCGCGAGTCCAACTCGCTCTTGGCCGGTTTTTTTTAATATTAGTATTATAAATTGCTTCCTTACAATAAACATATTTTATCTTATTACAATACCGATTGTTTACCTACCTCATTACCATAAATTTGAGTCCTCACAAATCAGCACAACTGTGCGATACTTGTCATAATATTATCTTTGATAGACTTGTCTGCCGTTTTGTTGTCTCAATTACCAGCGATCAAAACTGCGTCGTTTTCATCTATTACCTTTATTATTTCATCTGTCACAATGCACACTTCATTTTCCATATAGAGTTGGTCAATGACATCACTGGCGCCAATCATAGGTATACTTGCTTAGAGCATACATAACTGGAGTAGTCTTTTAGTAACTTACCCCTCTGTAGAAAACCTTGCACAATGTGCAAAAAATCATACCACGACAATTTCACAATCGATTACCTACTGGTTATTCACAAAATCAACTGATGATAAAAGTGCCCGCATGTTGCTGTAAGCACTTGATATTATAAACGTTCAACCACTTCAAGCTTTCAATATACAATTGAGTTTCAATATCCTATTAAGATGCTCCCCCCGCCCCCGCAAAATTCGGCAGACACTTTTGTACGCAAATACTCCAGTTATGTATGCTCTAAGTATACTTGGGATTATTAGAGTTGGCCGAATTGCATCAAAGTAGTCCATTAAAAAAGCAACTCTACCGTCCAAGGTATATGATTTTAATTCCAAGGACAGTTTTAGAAAAAGACGGCCTCATTAAATAACCATCACCATACGTACTGCTACGTCATTCTTAACTGCGAAATTTTCTCTTATCGTTAGATTACTGATTGACGGGCGCCAATTATCTGATTGTAAATATTTTATTCATGATTCAACATTTTTTATAGTTAAATGACGCGGGGATTTTGTGTTCAGGTGCAGGGACGAAATCTGTTTGTTTAGGATGTGTGACTAATGTCAATGCAGGTGACGGACCGATATCCTTTTTTGATATCCGTTACGCTACTAACAATTGGAATGTATGTTAGATCTTGAAAATGTGACTAATGTTAGTTTTTAGGGTTCCGTACCCAAAGGGTACAAACGGGACCCTATTACTAAGACTCCTCTGTCCGTCCGTCTGTCTGTCTGTCCGTCTCTCCCCAGGCTGTATCTCATGAACCGTAATAGTTAGACAGTTGAAATTTTCAAAGATGATGTATTTCTCCGCTATAACAACAAATACTGAACAAAAAACGTTTTTTTTTGCTCGTTTTTTTTAAGATATTGGTACGGAACCCTTCGTGCGTGAGTCCGACTCGCACTTGGCCGGTTTCTTAAGTATATTTTTGTAATTTCTGTGATGACAATTTGTAATTTCAGATAATTACGATAAATTGATGATCATTTGTTGACCTTACAATTTATATCGAAGTTATTTGTCCATAGAAATGTACAAGTTTCAGAACATTTTTAAAATATCAAGAAAGTTCTCAAAATTTTCCGGAAAATCATGGGAATTTGAAAATAAATTTCCGTTAGAAATTTTTCGATGGATATTATTTACGGATGTATCATTAATTTCATGTTTAACCTATCATCCTTTAGGCAGGCAATTAAACAGCTGATAACGTGACGATTCCAGGGAGTTCGTTACATGTTTTCTGTTTTTGGCGTTCCGCAGGGAAGTATTCTTGATCTTACTCTGTTCACTATAAACATAAATGACATATTCGACATATCCATTCCTAATACTGAACTTGTATGCTACGCAGGCTACGCCGATGACACCGCGATACTTGTGCATGGTAAAACCTGGGAAGAAACTTACTCAAAGGCGGAAAATGGACTCGCTGTGGTCGCCACCTGGTTAATCCAAACTTATTTGAATATGAATATGAATAAGCTTTATTTTGAAATGTTTTCTACGCTACGCTATTCTAACAGATCCAGAACTCTAGACAATCTAAACATACGACATTTTGAATCTAGCTGAGCCTATTGCAGGTCCGGACCTACGAAGTCCAAGTGAAGCAATAAACGAATCAGGTCAGCGGATGTCGCGGCCACACGGACCGATTTAGGTGCTAATATAAGATTCAATCAAGTTGGTTATAGAAACAATTGTCGGTGAAGGAAAACATCGTGAGGAAATTTACATACATCTGAGAAGGAATTCAAAGAGGTACGTCAAGTCCCTAATCCGGACTGGGCCAGCGTGGGGACTACTTCCCGTTCTCTCTCATAGGAGGCCTGTGCCCAACAGTGGGACTTATATAGGCTGATGATGATGATGATGATGATAGAAACAATTTGAGTGAATCTTAATACAGCCTTGATATACCTAGATCGGGGCTTCAGGCGATCCCGATTTACTTCTTCAGTAAATCCATTCCATGAGATTTACTGAACAAGTTACTTCAGGCGAACCAATTTATGTCTGACTACATGATGCGGAAAGTTGACTCTCCCAATTGCACCGTATGCGGGGTTATGGAAGATGTGTACCATGGTACAATGGAGTGTGGTTCCTGACACGGTAATTGCCGTAATATACGGCAATTCAGGTGTCATCAGACCTAAACACGGAACCTATGTGTGTATAAGTACCTACCTAGGGCGGCACATCATGCACCCAGAAGAGGTACAACATATCACCGCCCGAAGAATCTGGAATTTCTTGGAGGCAACGGGTCTTAACGGTGAACTATAAACAGGAAAGGGCTGCCACAATAGATCATTCACTGGTCGAAGCGGCACATTAAAGGCCCACAAACATCAAATAATAATAATAATAAACACGGCACGCGGCAGCCGATCATTGCCGTATAATTTGTATGGCGTTTTTTACACGGCAATTTTAAACTCGGTACACAACAACCGATTATTTTACAGGAACAACACTGTATGGAGTGTGGCCGAGGCGACGCACAGCGGCATCTACTAAATGCAAATAATAATGGTTTCTGTAGGATAAATAGTCTATTAAGCTACTCTGACCTTTGAAGAGGCGGAATTAATGTACAATTAAATTAAATCATCATATCAGCCCAAAGACGTCCGCTGCTGGACAAAGGCCTCCCCCAAAGAGTGCCAAAGTGACCAGTCTTGCGCCAGCCGCATCCAGCGGACTCCCGCGAGCAGGTCATCAGTCCACCTTGGGGCGCCTACCCACGCCGCGCCTTCCGGTACGTGGTCGCCACTCGAGAACCTTTCCGCCCCAACGGCCATCGGTTCTACGTGCAATGTGCCCCGTCCGCTGCCACTGAAGTTTAGCGATTCGGAGGGCTAGATGGGTTACCTTGGTTCTGCTGCGGATAGCCTCATTTCGGATGCGATCACGCAGAGATACTCCCGTCATAGCCCTCTCCATTGCCCTTTGGGTGACTTAGAGCCTTCTTATGAGGCCCATAGTAAACGCGAACGAAGAAAACGAACTGAACAAACTTTACGAAATACAAATTACGTGTTCAACGAACACGCAATCATGCTCGTAGGTGCGAAATTAGTGTTTGTGAACTACTGAATGGGTAAGTTTGGTTAATTAGTAATTATTTGTGTAGTGACATCTGTGACATGTCCGTTAACTGTCCGTGATGTCACGGTATAGTTGCATGAAAAGCAGTCTTGTGCCGGATACGGGACAGGATACGATTTTTGGCGGTAACCAAGGGCAAAGTAGACGACCGGTTAGCCTAGTGGGTATACAGCGTAGAAAGTTGAGATGGGGCAGTAAGGGCAGCTACTAGATCCCTTGCTGCTACGCGAAAATGCTCTTAGGAGACCTTCACTAACTTTTTAAGTGATGACAATCGACATTCACAGATTTTTGATACAATGTATAGTCAGCGAGAAAATTGACAGATTTGACTTTTTTTAATCCCAATCGATCGCATTTCTATCAAGGATTAAAATAATTTTTGAGACCAACTAAGGTTAGAGTGTTAGAACACCCACAAATGAAAGAAAACTTTTTCCATTCCACCCATCCATCCACATTCGTCCGCGTTGTACGGAAAACTAAAGCGGAGCGGATGTATGGGTAATCTCCGGATATATTTTACCGATTTCATTAATTCTTACACTAGTATAAAAAAATTACTTTCAAAGTCAAAGTCAAAGGCTAAAAGAATAGGCTTTATTTAATCCCACGACAGACAGGCAGCGCGTAATAAACACACATCATTTTATTGCGTCTAAAGTTAAACGACACTCATTGCCCACGCATATAACCTAACACTAATCCTTAAACGACAACGGCATTAAGCCCAATTAACATAACAATAAATAACGTCTTACTCTGTCCTTACACGATCAATAAACATTCTTAATTATTCACAACAACTATCCCTTTCACCATCAATTTTAAACCTTAAGCATATCTTCGTAAAGTTCTAAATTGCAATTGCACTGTTTGTGTGATGCGCCGTTGCTAAACATAGCGTAATTTGAATTAATTCAATTATGAAATACATACTGAATGCTGCACTCTGATTGGTCGCTTCACATTTGACGTGCGTTCTGTCTAAAATACTGATTTATGATTGGTTGATTCCATTGCGTAAATGTTTTCGATATATTTATCTTATTTATTCGAATTTAGCTTTTAATTGAATTGTGTTAAGGACTATTATAATAATAGTGGAGTATTTGTTATGAAGATGAGATAAATCAAAATAGAGGCTGACGATGACGGTAAATTGGCGTCAGAGTAATTAAATCTGCAGAATCATTGGATTATGACGAGATTTTATGATAAGTAATATAGGTGATTGGGTTTGCATAATAAAATGACACGGAATGCGCAAAACGTGCTCTAATTTAATGTTACAGGAACAAGCTTCGTAGAAATTCAATCAAATAGTTGTACGCACAATGTCTTCATTTTAAGCGCCGTATGCATGTTAATCTAATGTAACTATCAATTAAACCACGGAAATATGGCAATATTTTATTGCAACTGAAATGTTAACCATAATTTTTATTGATCTTCTGTTTACATTATAGCGATAAGTATCATGAAAGTGCAGCTACATTTATATTAAATTCTGCCATGTATTAATACTATCGCTTTAAGGGATGATTTTCGAAATAAATATAAACTATTTTATGCCCTTTCCATGGTCTCAAACTATCCCCACCCAAACTTCATCTAAATCGGTTTAGCCGTTTAAGCGTGAAAAGGTAACAGTCAGGAAAGCCAGACATTACATACATTCATCATCATCATCATCATATCAGCCGAAAGACGCCACCCGCATCCAGCGGACCCCCGCGATCTTTACCAAGTCATCAGTCCACCTTGTGGGGGGCTACGCACGCTGCATCTTCCTTCGAGAACCTTTTCCCCCAACGGCCATCGGTTCTACGTGCAATATGCCGCCCACTGCCACTTAAGTTTAGCGATTCGGAGGGATATATCGGTTACCTTGGTTCTGCTGCGGATAGACCTGCCCTCTCCATTGCCCTTTGGGTGACTTTGAGCCTTCTTATGAGGCCCATAGTAAGCGACCACGTTTCCGTGCCATACGTCATCACTGGAAACACACACTGGTCAAAGACTCTCGTCTTGAGACGGCGCCCGAACGCAAACTTATGACGTTGTCTAGAAGTGTTATGTACAGCCGTTGGCGTTTTGATACTCGACTGACATCCCTCGCCACGCGCCGCCTAACGCCCCGCTTGTTCATAACCACGGCGTAACTCAACATTTATTAATTAAAATAAAGTAGTGCCTATAAAACGGAATCGAATCTGTTGGTCGAGAAGTTAAATTGGAAATCCGGATTAATGAGAAAATTAAATTAAATTCGTTGCCATCGAGACCAATTAGTGCAATTTAGAATTAGTTAGAGTTGATTTAGTAATTCAACTCTATCAATTAGTGGCGCAATGTAGAGCGTTTACAAATGTATAAGATAATACGCAAATCAGTGTCTCGTAAAGACGAGGTGCTGCACTGTTGAGTATATTATTATTTTAAGCTTTACATTAACTTACCGGTTCTTTCGTTTGTTACTTAAAAAGTTAGGTACTTGTAAGTCAATTTTGACCAACTTCCCGAAGTCCTATCGAGTTCATCATCATCATATCAGCCGAAAGATGTCCACTGCTAGACATAGGCCTCCCCCAAAGAGTGCCACAATGACGTCCTGCGCCACCCGCATCCAGTCGACTCCAGCGACCTTTACCAGGTCATCTCTAGTTATCGCCGCCGGCCTCCATAGAGTGACCGCGGGGCGACAGGCATGGCTCACATACCAGGTCACTGTGCCAGTACTGGCACAAAACGAACTATGTCAACAAGGGCCTCCGGAGGCGGTGCTCTGGAAATCGGAGAGGTGCTGCTGATGATGAAGAAGTAAAGCGCAAGCCCACCACTAAGTCACAAAGACGGCAGACGGATAGGTTTTTAGTGGCTCGACTCGGGGCCTCATTAGCCCACTACGAGTCCCACATATCCACCCGGGTCCGTCCCCACACCCGGGTGGAAAGCGTAAAGCATTTTTCCTCTCCTAAAAAAAAGGCCTTCTCTAGTTCCCCTCTCTCCCCTCTCAACCCCCGTTGTATCGTGTTAATACTGATCGATAGCCTTGGAATCTAAAGTTTGTTGTCGTTGAATAAAAAGTAGATCTAATTGTAGATCAATCAATTGTAAGTACCTACCTAATAAAATTCCAACAGCTCCCACAATTACAGCTAAGATTAGATGGTTCGGCTATAGTGCTAATGTTGAGCCCAGGACCGTAAAAACATTCTGGGATTATCCTGCCAATGTGTTTTCACCCTTTTTGATTAGAGAACTATCTAATGTTGAAAAACTGGACGTGGTTTGGGATACATACAAGAAAGACAGTCTCAAGAATATAACTCGAGAAAAACGAGGTTCCGGGCAACACGTATTAGTTGGCGAACATACAAGGATTCCAAAAGGATGGGCTAACTTGCGTGAAGGATCAAACAAAGAAGAGCTATACCGTCTTTTGTCGTCACATTGTTACTCAAACATGGACTTACCAATGGGTAAAGAGTTCATCATAACTGATGGTGACGAAGCTCTCTTCCTCAACCTCTCCGTTTCTCGCGATTCTTAGCACAATTTAGGTAAGCCGTCCTCCTATCGTTTTTGTAACCTTTTTCCTTGGGTACCACACCGTTATATCCCTCGACCGCTTTCCATTACCATCTCTCACCATGTGACCAGTCCATTTCCATTTTATAGTCATGTTTTAACTGTAGCATTTAACTTTGATGATATTCCTCATTACTAGCACAGCGCATTATTCATTTAACAACTATATTCACAGCAACAACTAAACACAAACTGATTTCACTCAAATTAAATTTCCATTTCGCTGGGGAACTCAACAATAATGTTAATACGCACTGCGATTTTTAGACGCGCGGAGAAGCAACGTCTAATTTACAAGGTACTTTCATATCTGCGTGGGAGTCATTATGAGCCCAGTAGCAGGTTTAACGAGCTGGTTTGTTAGTGCACTAGTTTATTATATTTAGAAGTCTGTCTCGACCTAATATGGAGAACGCCTTTAGACAAATCAGAGGCAATGGGGCTATGGAACGCATCTTGAAGCGAAGGATGATTATAATGATCGTTCACAGCTAGTAAACATGTCACTGGAGATTAATTTAACGTATTATACGTAGAATATTTAACCGTTCAATGTTGCATGACCATTTAAAATTATCAAAATCACACTCAAAAATTATCATCATCATCATATCAGCCGAAAGACGACCACTGCTGGACATAGGCCTCCCGTAAAGAGTGCCAAATTGACCGGTCCTGCGCCACCCATATCCAGCGGACTCCCGCGACCTTTACCAGGTCATCAGTCCACCTTGTGGGGGGCCTACCCACGCCGTGCCTTGCGGCACGTGGTCGCCATTCGAGAACCTTTCCGCCCCGACGGCCATCGGTTCTACGTGCGCCCCGCCCACTGCCACTTAAGTTTAGCGATTCGGAGTTTAGCGGACTCAAAAATCATACAAATAGTAATTGTAAGTTACGTCTATTAATGTCTACGAAATTTTAATATGACGTAAGGCCTCAGGGAGACTTAATCCCTTTTCTTTATTTTTTTAATTTATTTCTTACACAACAAAATTATGAAAAACTTAATCTAAGTCTTCGCCAAACTGCATAACAGTTTGTTGGCGAATATACACTCTTTATAATTATGTTTGTATCTATATCTAAACATTAGCTATTATGATTATTGTTATATTTTTTATGCTTAGATGCGTTTTTCTGATGTGTCAACTACAGTAAGACCTCCAGTGCGTGGTCTCAACATGGAGTGAAATAAAGGGCACTCCCTTATCTTGTTGGTTTGTTTTCCGCCCTCATATATCAGGCCTCGCAGAGGATATAGTAATACAGCGCACAATCTGGGACTTTCATAATCATCCAAGTTTAGAAAGAAAGAAAGAAAATATTTATTCGTGACAAGAAACAATTGCAGACACACACACACACATACTTATACATATTCACGAAGCTACAACTTATGCCTAGTAACAACACGGAGCCGCCGTTTGACCAATAACTCATAATAATATAATACAAGCGGAAGTCTCTTTCTAATGCGAGGAGTTGAAAAGAGGTTTTCGCTTGTATTACAAGTTGTTTTGCTATAATAGGCCCCTGTGTGATCGCATCAGAAATGGCCAGCAGTGGACGTCTTTCGGCTGATATGATGATGATGATGACACATTTTCCTTGACCCTTCTCATATTATAAAAAAATATCTTATTATCACTTCTGAATTTTCATCCATTCCCCATTGTTGGTACAAAATATGTCTTATGACTGAAATTTATTTATATTTAAATTGGGTCGACTAAGGATTTTGTAATAATGTTTATTAAAT
Source organism: Epinotia nisella (assembly GCA_932294315.1). NCBI lineage: Eukaryota > Metazoa > Arthropoda > Insecta > Lepidoptera > Tortricidae > Epinotia > Epinotia nisella. The sequence goes on from OW028686.1 coordinate 18,673,747, forward strand.
AATTTGTAATTAGATTGTTACTCGTACGTCAGGGTGATGAAATCACCTGATATAAAATGTGTATGCCGTTTTATCGGCAAAAAGTGGAGATCCTTTGAATTGTCACATAACACCTGTTGTTAATATTACCTACTTTTTGCACAAATAAACTTTTGACTTTGAATGCAGATCTACTGTTTTGTTAGCACTGCGTCCTCTGAGTAATGTATCGAGCTGTAGGATCAGTAGTAAGCGAGTCTGAGCATTTACCTTACTGTCCAACCGTGGTGACATAATATTAGGTCGCATGTTGGACGGCTGGGACTAGGCGCGGGACTGCTTGTCACGTGACAAAATCCATCTCAGTTTTTGCTGATCAGAGTACTTCATTTACTCTACGAAAGAAAGATGAAGTGGACCGGTTGGCAGGGTAAGGTTACCCTAGCTTACTATGATCCTAATAAGAAGGCTCAAAGTCCCCAAAGGGCAATGGAGAGGGCTATGTTGAGAGTTTCTATGCGTGATCGCATTAGAAATGAGGCTATCCGCAGCAGAACCAAGGTAACCGACATAGCCCTCCGAATCGCTAAACCTAAGTGCCAGTGGGTGGTGCACATGGCACGTAGAACCGATGGCCGTTGGGACGGAAAGGTTCTCGAGTGGCAACCACGTACCGGAAGGCGCGGCGTGGGTAGGCCCCCTACAATGTAGACTGATGACCTGGTAAAGGTCGCGGGAGTCCGCTGGATGCGGGTGGCGCAGGACCGGTCAATTTGGCACTCTTTGGGGGTGGCCTATGTCCAGCAGTGGACGTCTTTCGGCTGATATGATGATGAGCTGTCCAATTAGTCCCCGGGATTGAAGCGCCCCGAAATTGCCCCGGGGCGCTCCTGGCGCCCTTAAAGCGGGCTAATTGCAAGACTCGCATGGGTCAAAGTAGAATGCGTCAAGCGAATCTTTGGTCCTCGCTGAAAACGAGACGGTGGGCTTTCTGCCTGGGAGTCCTAAACAGCCGCCCTGCACTCGTTCGACCGAGTGGGCGGACGCTCATTCAAGGCATTTCAAGAACGCAAAAAAAGTAAGAAATAGGCTTGTCCAAATTTTTTTACGATGGCAATCGAACCAGTTTTTGGAGAGGAACAAATGTGTGTATGCGAGCAACTACAATTAAAGAACATAAATACCCAAAAAGTTGAGTTAAAGAGCTCGTTGGCGGCGGCCGAAACGTTTCATACTAATTGACATTGAAGTATGACGTCACAGTTTGATATTTGTACATAACCGTTCTATGGAAAGTCAAGTAAATTGCGGTTTTGGTCGCGAAATACAGCGTTTAGGTACACAGTTGTTCTAAAATTTGGTTTCTATAATAGCGTAAGGATTCCATTTAGCTTTAAATTTACTTTTGGACAATAAAAAAAACATTTTTTCGAAACTTTCAAGTAATATTTTTTATGATTTTAATTATATTTCGTAATTTATACTTTATTACAATTATTTGAGGTTTACTGTCCATAGCAACACTACGTTATCAATTTTAACATGTGGAAACTATACCCTATTACTGAGGCGGCCTGCTGCTGTGCAATATATTGTTTCTCAATGTCGTTTACAGCCCTCAAACAACGATTAAAAAGCTTGACTTTTATGAAACCAGACTACCTATTGAGCTATTAATCATAGGCAAGTAATTGCAGCATTGCAAGTGTCAACAGAGTTACATAGCCTACTATTACCGGGAGAAAAAACCGCATTATGGCCTTGTTGTGCCAATAGAGTAATTACTGGTGTCATTTTAATTGAGTGTCTATTTATAACAAGATACCGTAAACACGACCACACGTAGTCTTTTTGTGTTTGTCGCATCGTCTGCGCATTTTTATGTGTTTATATATTCGTGCTTATCACACAAATAAATGCCCTTACCGGGACTCGAACCCAAGACCTCCAGCTTCGTAGGCAGGGTCTTATCTAGTTGAGGGCCCTTTCGGATACACTTCGACCCAGTGGGATCTTTAGATCTCCTAGGCAGGGTCACTACCAACAAGGCTAAAGTGGTCGTCGAATCTTCCCCGTATGAAGCGGAAAGCGACTACAGCGTAAGCGCCCACTAGTGAAAGTGTTGAACGCTCTAATTGGGAATGGAGGAACATTTTAGAAGTGCCTGATTTTTTTTTGATGATGTAATAACCTTCCTTAACACCAGAAAAAAATTGCAGATTTTTCAGGTGCGTCAATTATTTTTGAAAAATGTATAAAACAGTAGTACAACGGGATGAAAAACAAAGCATAAAACGTGACACGGTTGGGATGTTAAAAGTGCTGGATGGGTTAGGGTTGAGATTTTTGGAGCGTCAACAAATAGCCTCTAAGGTGCGCGCTCAAAGGGTTTACCTGCTAGACGCTCCTTGGATAGGTGGAGGGAGACCATTCCAACACTTGGACGCGAACCTAAAACTTCCTCGAAACGACGCGGATTTTTTTTGACTAAACATAACATGTCAAAAGTAGCATACAATGGTATGGCAAAAGTTGTGTATAATCGTAAAACATAATTGACGACCGCTTTGGCCTAGTTGGTAGTGACCCTGCCTACGAAGCCGGAGGTCCTCGTTCGAATCCCGGTAAGTGTATTTATTTGTGTGATGAGCACGAATTTTTGTTCCTGAGTCATGGATGTTTTCTGTGTATATAAGTATTTATTTATATGTATGTATATCGTCGCCTAGTACCCATAGTACAAGGTTTGCTTAGTTTGGGACTAGGTCGATTTGTGTAAGATTGTCCTCAAATATTATTAGTATTAATCGTGGCGCCGGCGTTATTCGCTGGTTGCGTTTTGACTAATCTACTCATTAACGGCTGGGTGAGGCTCACCCTGCAGAGGTTATGCATAAACTTAGGACCTAAAGGACAAAACACATTTTAGCCAACGCAGGCTTCCGTCCTTTAGGGCTCTCACAGACCATACAGATCGCCAAATGCGGGCATGCCCTTTCTGTAAGTGTAAGTATATTGTTATATGTTTGATAAACGTAACCAATAACCAATAACTAATTTTACGTAACCCTAGGCCGTAAGTGGGATTTTCTGCGCGCTACGCGAGGAGGAAATCTCACTTCCTGGCCAAGGCAAGACGTAAAACTTTAGACAAACCACGGGCGGTAATTCGTAAAGCCCCAGATCGCATATTTATGGCCCTCACCTTCGGTTCAGGCCACAAACATTTGCGATCTGGGGCATCCATGAATGTAATGTACAGTCGATGCCAAAAATACGTTTACAATTTTGCACCTTATACCATTGCAATAAGGCGAATAGTGTAAACGTATTTTTGGCGTCGACCGTACTATTTCATCACACTTGCTCATATTCGCGCAGGCATACAGAGCTACAATAGTAGGCGTAATGGTTTTCTATGACTTTCTGTGTGATCTGATTGGCTTAAGCAAATCTAGTTGGCCGCGCGCCTCAAGAATTCTGCTCTGTGATTGGTTGAAAAAAATCTAGTTGGCCACGCGCCGCTGTACTGCTCTGTGATTGGTTGTATGAAATATTGAGCTGCGCGCTCCACTCACACTGATCTGGAAGTGAAGTTGTCGATTTCGTCAATATTTGTTTGGTGCGGTTGTATGAAACATAGATTTTTTTTGTCTTTTGTAGTTATTTATTTCCTCGCAAATGTGATGAAAAAGAAGCGGGTTCTGTCGGAGATACAACCGTTAATTAAGTTTAAGTGGATACTTCTTTGTTGGCTATAGAAGCCTTGTACCCGTAAAATATATAATTATCTGAATTAATTCACTAAAATCTGTATAAGTACAGATAAATCGGCATATATGGCAACATTGACTGACGTAACTCATTTGAAAATGGCGGTCATTTCAGCGTTATTTTCATTTCCGCCACATAAACTAAATAACATTTTGTGATTAACAACGAATGGCAAAATAAAGAAGGATTAAACATAACAATTATTTGAAATCAGATTAGGCTTCTCAACAAAAAGTTATTCCGGAAGTCACGTGATACATTCTGTACCCCTATACAAGAACGTGAGCAAAAAAGTATCCACTTCAAAACATTGTATGCGGCGTACGGTATAGTACATTGTTTAACGAGGGGCGTAAGTGGAATATTGCTAACGAGAGTCTATCAGAAGCCCGACGCCGAAGGCGGAGGGCTTTTGATGACTCGAGTTTGCAATATTCTTACGCCCGTGTTATACACAATGTTTTTCATCACATTTGCGAGGAAATAAATAACAACAAAAGACAGAAAAATGTAAGTTTCATACAGCAGCACCAATCAAAAATTGACAACTTCACTTCCAGATCAGTGCTAGTAGAGCGCGCAGTTCAATATTTCAACCAATCACAGAGCAGTATTCTTGCGGGGCGGGGCGTCGTGACCAACTAGATTTTTTTATTCAACCAATCACACAGCAACCAGATTTGCTTAAGCCAATCAGAGGGTTCTATTATTTTAAAACTAAACTTAACAGCCCGTGGGAGGTAAAACGGCTATAACTGCTCTGCACGCTCGCAAGTAATAACGCCATTGACGAGCAAGTGTGATGAAATAGTACATTGTTTAACGAGGGCCGTAAGTGGAATATTGCTAACGAGAGTGTATCAGAAGCCCGACGCCGAAGGCGGAGGGCTTTTGATGACTCGAGTTTGCAATATTCTTACGCCCGTGTTATACACAATGTTTTTCATCACATTTGCGAGGAAATAAATAACAACAAAAGACAGAAAAATGTATGTTTCATACAGCAGCACCAATCAAAAATTGACAACTTCACTTCCAGATCAGTGCTAGTAGAGCGCGCAGTTCAATATTTCAACCAATCACAGAGCAGTATTCTTGCGGGGCGGGGCGTCGTGACCAACTAGATTTTTTTATTCAACCAATCACACAGCAACCAGATTTGCTTAAGCCAATCAGAGGGTTCTATTATTTTTAAAAAAAACCATAACGCCCATGGGCGTAATATAGCCCATTACAGCTCAGTACGCTTGCGTATAATAACACCATTTTCGAGCAAGTGTGATGAAAAGAATGTTACCGTACATGTGGCACAGCACAATGTACTGTACTCGAGTCGAATAGAGGCAACAGGCTCGTGTGGCGCCTCAAAGCCCGTTGCGTTGATTGCGTATTTGCTAACCTAATCATTACCGCTACACTGAACACTTAGCATTTACGTATCTTGATATCATAATCCGGTAATTGAACGTGAATTTGACGCTTGAGTTAATAAGATTTTAATCGTATTGGGGACACGATTTGTTAGTATTTAAACTTATGCAAATCAACGCCCTTGGTCGTGAAAGGGAGTCTCAGCAACCGATAATATGCCTTGCAGATTTTTATTCAATCTTATTCAAGAACTATGTGAAGCGTAAACTTATCTCGAAAGCTTATTATAGCACACAAGACTACATTAATGATAAAACTCCATGGAACTAATTTTGACTGAATTTTTAATCTATTATTTTCGTAATATTTTGTTTTTTGACATTAGATTGTTTTTCTAGAAACATTCTACTAGTATTTTTATACAATTTTAATATCATATATATTTTATTCTTTATGTTTAAAAAATAATCTAAAAAATTAACTGACGATTTGAAAGTGCTTGTTACTAGGCCTACTTGAATAAAGATCATTTTGAGTTTGAGTTTGAGTCATTTTTTAAACTGAAATTAATTTTATGGGATTAACCTTTTCAACGCTCTGTCAAAGGGAAAAGTTGTCAACCACACGCCAAATCAACAAGACATTAAGTGCAGAGTTAAAAACATTATCTCAATGCAAGATGGCGCTGGTCTCCTTGACACATGGGCCAAAATTCTTTTTTGTGCCTAAAATAGAGATAAAAACTTATAAAAAATTGTAGATGTCTCGAAATATTTTCCTAGTAGTGTTACGTTAGTTCTCAACCGGGCCTCAATGTTTATGATGAATTTTCCCACCACCCTGGGTTTTTTATTACAAAAAAGTCACATTTGGTACCTACTCAAATTACCACTGCGTTACCAGTCCCCATGACGCCTCAAAAATAATGTCTACTGCGTTACCAAACATTTTCTTTTTGTTTTTGAGCTCAAATATTTCGATAATGGTCATCGTTCGGGTATGCATATTATGTAATTGTGAATTAGAAAATAATAGTTTTTTGAAGATTATCCGAATAAGTACCTAAAAAAATAAGGGTTAAAATATACAAGGGATGTTTTTATAGGCATCAAAAAGAATTTTGGCCCATATATCAGTCGTTGGCGTTGAACCTGCGGTGCGGATATATCCGTCGTTGGCGTCGAAAAGATTAAATCCACCAAACTTGTTTTTTTTTTGTTTTTTTAGAACATAAACAAATATAAATGGGGTACACATAGAGTAACCAACAAACATAAAGCATAAAGACCTTTTTTTTTTTTTTTTTGACGGAGTGGAAATGCACTTCCGCATCCCCCCTCAGCCTGGGGAAGCTATATAGGGGGGTATGTGGGACTCTCACCCTCCGGCCAACTCTATTGAAAGAGAAGGGGGAGGGAGTGTACCTACCCACTAAAACCACTCCGACGTTTCCGTCTCTGCCGTTAATGGGAGCGCCATGGGATCGCGAGCATGTCACCACGACGCCCCCCGGCGGTCCTGGCTAACATGTGCCAGGACACCCGCGCCAAAGACCTGGAGATTCATTAATATATGATAATTATGTTGTGTTTTATGGACAATCTTCTTAGCATTTTAGAAGTCCACGTTGTATAAATTGTTCTAAAATGTCACATCGTCTTCTGGCTCATGGAGCGAAATAATAACAAATTTGATGATTAACCCATTCAGTACTGGAAAATTAATAGTTATTTCCGTAATGTCAACCGCGGTTTAAACAAACAAAAAAGGTCTATGAAAAATCCATTCAATTTATAACACCTCATAAATAGCCAATTAAATTTTATTACTCGGTCCACGCGACACTTAAACGGTCTGATTACTAGATCTTATATCAATGAAATAAAGGTGATAATCGTTTGGAGTTAATCAAGTGGCTAAGGTCTATAGTATTAACAGGTTAATGATCGCCATCGATATCCGATCGATCTCAATCGAGATCTAACTGCTGATTAGGTTTAGTTAGAATTCCACTTGTTTGGTAATGTAGGAATAAGGTAGGGCTGCCTAAGAGGCACAGAAGGTCGACTGAAACATTTCGACTACCGAAGACTCAAAGGGCGTAAGGCATAAAATGTCGAAAACAAGTGGAGTTAAAAGATTTTTCAAAAAACCCAACTGCTTTTTGCATTTTATAGCCTATGTCACTCCCACGATTAAGAGGAAGCCAACGACACCTCATATGTACACACATACATACATAGATAGATACATACATACGCTCGGAAAACACAACCCTCCTTTCCTTCTGCAGTCGGGTAATGCAGTCATTCTCATTTTTTTTCCTCCGTCGAATGGTATAAATAACGTCATGATAGCTTGAAAAATTTATCCGTGGAAAATAGTGCGTATAGAAATTCAATTTTAGAGAACATTTTGGCGTATTTACTTAAATAAGAAACCTCTCTGATACATTTTGTCGTAACTCTCACTTCACTGTAAGATACGCCATTTTGCGTCCTGACCTTTTAGACATGAGTGTCCATTTACGCCTTACATACTTGATACACCAATTTGATATTTCATAAATCGAGTAATTCTTAGCTTTTACACGTAGAACCGATGGCCGTTGGGGCGGAAAGGTTCTCGAGTGGCGACTACGTACCGGAAGGCCCCCCCCACAAGGTGGACTGATGACCTGGTAAAGGTCGCGGGAGTCCGCTGCATGCGGGTGGCGGAGGACCGGTCGTTATGGCACTCTTTGGGGGACGTCTATGTCCAGCAGTGGACGTCTTTCGGCTGATATGATGATGACGATGACTGTCACCTCCAATCCCATTCTAATCACGGTTTGATTACCATTTTTATTGCCAAATATTGCACTAAAATCTTCGGCAACGCTTCCGCTACCATATTTCCGTGGCTTTAAGGAAAATGCTTGGAATAACTCCGCCAGCAACTAGTAACTATATTCATAAACACGGGTACAATGTAAGCGCCGCATAAGCTGCCTCGGCGCCGTCCGTCATCGTCACGCGCCGACAGGCGCCTGCGCATAGACTTAGTAAACTTGCGTGCAACATTAATCTTATTTCGAGTTTTTTTTTCTATAAGTAGGAGTGGTCTCTAAGAAATAATTCAGATATCGCTGGCACCTAAATCGTAACAAACCCCCATCAGGGTAAACGGATAGAGCTTCCCTACTGCCATCATATAACTTTTCAAACATACGTTAGGAGAACCACTATTTTTGTTTTACAAAAACGTGCAATCCGAGCGATATATGGCTTGAAAAGCCGTGACTCCCTAAGAGAATTATTTAAAACCATTGGGATTATGACCGTGCCAAGTCAATATATTTATGAAAATATTATGTATGTTAGGAAGAATCAATAATTATTTCGTAAAGGATGTGACATTCATAAGATAAATACCTACTAGGAATAAATTCAAATTGGTAGCAGTAAGTACTAGGTTAAGTAAAGTTCAAAAGTCATTTGTGGGGCTCTGTACACGCTACTGCAACAAGTTACCAGATCATATTTTTAGACATGTCTGAAAATAAATTTAAGTCCTTTGTAAAGACATCTTTGAAAAATAGAGCTTATTACAGATTGGACGAATATTTACCAGATAAGAAGATATGGACAAATGTCAATGCCATTACTTAATTAGTTGTATAAAACTATGCAGTTATGTAAAAACTTGACATTCAAAAAGTGTTCGCCATGGATTTATTTGGAATAAATGAAATATTATTATTATTTTTATTTATTTTTATATTTATTTTTATTTATTTATTATTTTTATTTATTTTTATTTTTGTAGTTTCAGAATAGAACTTTATTAGTAATGTAAAAGCAATACAGCAACTGTTTTTGTATGAGGACAAACATCCCAGTGCTCGACACTGGCCCATTTTCATTAACACTTTAACTTTTAGTAAATCAATTAAATTGAACTTTATATGTCAACTATTGAGCACTATAAGGTTTCGAGCATAGGGATCTTTGGCTTACATATCTATACTTATAAGTTTTTTTGAATTATACTGGAAACTATAGGTCTGTTTAGTATTAAGATAGCCTGCACAAATATGTTTGTATGACTGTTTGATTCATAATAAATAAATAAATAAAATAAAATAAATAAATAAATTGAATTGACTTGAATAACTGTCATTTTCCCATACAAAAAGTAAAACATTTACACAGCGAACTAAAAAAAACCATAGGAGGCGAACTCCCTACAAATTTTTCATAATGCGTATATCACGGTTCATGAGATACAGCCTGGTGACAGACGGACAGACATATTATTAACTGATAAGACAGTGATTAGGACCTCATAACTATTATCGGTTAGATTGTACAACCTCGCAAGTGATTAACGCCGTCTAGCACCATGAGTAACTACGGTAATTTGCCTAATGGTTGACTCCACAGGATATAATTACTTGGAATAAATTAGGTGTTTTTAATGTGACACACAGGATGTCAGAGGTTATTAGATACACTAGACGATAAGTAGTCACAGGATAGAAATCGTATCTAAATATAGCAGGCATAAAGTTGTAAAATTACGGCACTAGGAAGACTAAACTGCTATTTCCTAGCGCCGTTCACGTGTCTATAACTTATCGTATTAATTTGATGACTGATGTATGTAAGACAATCAAATGTGAAACTTTATAGTGTCAAACGTCAAAGGTCTAAGTGAAAACCTGATGTTACTAGGTGTTAATTACTGAGATATGGCCACCGGAAGAAATTGATGTTTGTGATGATGTTTAGGTTTCCGTAGTCAACGAGGACCCCTTATAGTTTCGCCATGTCCGTCTGTCCGTCCGTCCGTCTGCGGCTTATCTCAGTGATCTTTACTACTAGGAAGCTGAATTCGGCATGAGTATATAATAAAAAAAAATATATATATAATAAATAAATAGTGTACCAATGTAATTATATGTGTTTTGTTTTGTTTAGTTTCGTTCCATGACGCATTGGTTTTTTTACTGTAATGTCGTGTTAACATGTTTTTAATAAATAAATAAATAAATAAATAATTAAATAAAAAACGTTTTTAATTTTTGGATTGATTATGATGGAGGAGATTTCAAAACGAGGATATTGTGGATTCGTTTGTTATTAGTGGATCCTTGCATCGGTTTCCTCATTACTGAGGGTCGTGGTCTGGTTTTAGGGTTCCGTACCTCAAAAGGAAAAAAACGGAACCCTTATAGGATCACTCGTGCGTCTGTCTGCCCGCTCTCACAGCCGATTTACTCCGAAACTACCGAATCGATTGAGTTGGAATTTGGTAAACATATGTAAATTGGTGACCCAAAGATGGACGCGTAAAGTAAATTAATGAATTCTGAACAAGGGGGCCACTTTTGGGGGGTAAACTGGAAAATTAAAAAAAAAAGTTTCGCAAACTTTTGTTTGACATATCAAATGAAAGCGGTTGTTGTAAGCATCTCAGATAAAAAAAAATTATAATTTTTGCAAAAACAGATTTGAATTAGTTTAGGAAAAAAGACAAATTTTGACCATCCCCCCCTTATCTCCGAAACAACTACTACCCTCACCACGCGAGTTTAACTCGCACTTGTCCGGTTTTTTCTGATGATGTTCATCTCTTCCTGTCTGCAGCCGAGTGTAGAGCATCGTGAACTTTCGTATCAGGGGCTGCGCGAATTTGGTCTGGCCAGCGTATCGGGCTTCTGCCCCCTGGTCGCTTGCCTTCAATTTTCCCATTACTTAAGTTACACCTCCAAATTCCTTCAACTAGTAACTATCAATAGTTGTACGGCCACCAATCAGGTGTTAACTGGTTCAGCTAACCAAGATCCGCGATAAGTAAACGACCTTAAAGGTAAACCGCGGTGCGAATTGACCAACGCGCTGTAGGTAGAGTTATGGGCTTGGATAATCGAGTCGAATTTGTTTCTTACCTACTACAACTAAGTTAAGTGCTATAAGGAGAATGTAGCCAATTGGCGCAGGGAGAGGCTACATGTATGGGAATGACATGCTGAAAATAAGCCTTGAACAACTTCGACTTTTATTTTTATCACATGTTCTTTACACATTGAACTTTATATAATAGGTATATACCTACAATTTATTTTGTATTACGCAGTATCGCTAACTACTAACGAAATTTATAAATTTCTAATTAAAGGAAAAATTTAATGCTCCGAGCCGGATTCGAACCGGCGACCACAGGCATACATGGCCCGTCGCTACTAACCAACTGAGCTATCGGAACAATCTGTCTCGGCCACTAAATCTGTTTCTCTGTTTAACCCAAGTAAGTCTCTGTTTAGCCCAATGGTTAGCTGGTAGAGAATGCCATCTGGCATTAAGCTCGCCATTTGTACATATTTTTTTGTATTTTGTGCAATAAAGTTTAAATAAATAAATAAATAAATCTTTCAATCAGTTCCTTCTTATAACGCCTTAGGGAGCTCGGAGCATTAAATTTTTAAATTTTTCCTTTAATTAGAAATTTATAAATTACGTTAGCAGCGATACTGCGTAATACAAAATAAATTAAGTATGGGGTGGCGCATCGTTACTGACGATTTCTCAATATAATTTGAGACGTTGGTGTCGTTAAGAACTCGCTACGACTCGTCTCCCTAAGGCGTTGAGAAGGAACTGATTGAAAGATTTAGTGGCCGAGACAGATTGTTCCGATAGCTCAGTTGCTTAGTAGCGACGGGCCATGTATGCCTGTGGTCACCGGTTCGAATCCGGCTCGGAGCATTAAATATTTAAATTTTTCCTTTAATTAGAAATTTATACCTACTATTATTATTCGCTGGATGCGGGTAGCGCAGGACCGATCACTTTGGCACTATTTGGGGGAGGCCTATGTCCAGCAGTGGACGTCTTCTGGTTGATATGATGATGATTATTATTCAATAGCGGTTTTATTCCAAATCCATTCTAATGTCATAAATGCGAGAGCATGTCTATCGCTTAAACCGCTGAACCGATTTCAATGACTGGTATGGTATATAGTTTAGCATATAAGGACAAGGTAGTTTTTATCCCAGAAATCATGCCAGGGGTAGAAAGTCCATCAATCAGAGGTAGAAAAGGGGGTGAAAGTGTCTATGGGATTGCTATAATTGATGCTATTAGACGTCGCGGGCATAAGCTAGTGTATATTGAATAAATATTTTACTACCACCACACTTTTTCGTAATTTCCTCTGACTTTGGTAGTAACTTTTGGAAAAATCCCAGTTGTCATCATGTTTAACTTTATACATAATACGAGTATATACACAGCGAGAGCATTTAAATTACACCAAAAAGCGCTGTTTTGAAATATAGCTGATAATCCAATAAATATAAATAACTCAAATCAACACAAACACCGCTTCAAAGACTTTCGATTCACGGGCCCGCAAATCCCGCAATGGAGTGGTATTGTGAAAGATTGTGTAAATACATCGCGAACACCGGCCGTTGACAGCACAGTAGTCCCCGCGAGTTAGCACACAGTTTAACAAGGATTCAGGACGATGCTAAGTCACTACTACTATCCTCCAGAAAAGTAGGTTAGGTTAGGTTAAAACTGTGAGCAGAAGGAGGCAGCAGAGCGGACGCGCGAGGACGACGTCAACTCGACCCTACAGCGCCGTATGCTGCCGCCATAACAGTGACCAGCGGGTGATGGGTCGGGAGTTCCATCACCCGCCCAGAAAAGGTCCCGAGCAGGAAGGCCCCCATGGGTTCTGGGGTGCCAACAGCAGAGTGGGCAGGGCAGCATACCCTGCCACCTACGTGGGCCCGCAAGGGCAACGCTGTCAGAGTTCCGGATGTGTGCAATAGCGTTCCCGGGGCTCTGACCAAAAGCGAGCGGCGGAACACCCCAAGGATTTTAGTCCGTGAGAGTCATACATACCCGCTCGGCTGCTCCCGAACCGGATGGGATCCATAAGGGATTTCCCCTGGGATAAAAAGGTAAAACTACGAACGGTTCCCTGAAATGTAAGTTAGAACTATAACCTCCTACATAAAGACACTGCTATCAGACAAGAAAGTTAGGTTGGGTTAGAACTGTGATCCTTAAGCAGGCCTGTCCCTCTTGTCACTTGGACTAAACTCTGCTCCCGCGGCCCTCCGAGGGGCGAGTTTACTCGAACGAGGCTGAGACCGACCACCGGACAGTGACACTGTCGTTCGCACCGTGTGGCCGTTGCCGCTCACTAACCGTAACGAGAAAGCACTTGTTATGCGGTAGAGCACTGTGGCATGCTTTATATTATAATAGGTTAGGTAAAAACTGTGACCCCCAACAGAATTGAACTGCTACCTGTGTGTATGAAAGCAGGTTAGGTTGGGTTAGTACTTGACCAGCATAAATTGCCTGCTACCTTAAAATTTGGTTAGGGTAGGTTAGAACTGTGACCCCCTCGAAGGTGCCCGCCTTGTCGGGGCGGGGGGGCTTAGTAACCGTGGACTGCAACCCACGGCGAAGCTAAGAGGCACCCAGGGCCGGCCTGTGTGGGGCCTGCTGGCTGGCCCGAGGAGAGCGCTCCTAGCGGGCTGTGCATTGCCCGCTTAGGATGCGTTGGGCAGGGACCGCAGCAGAAAAGGAGTACCTCCTTATCTTCTGCGGCCGAGGCGGGATCGCAGGGGGAGAGGCGTGTTGGTATAACGGTGCGCCACTCTCCCTACCCCCTGCGAACTTGGCGGGGCCGTTCCGCGGAAGCGGCATTGGTGGGGCCGCAGAGGAAGAGGAATGCCGGTATTACGGTGCGCCGCTTTCCCTATCCTCTGCGGCCGAGACGTGGTCGGTGGCGGAACCACAGACCTGATCCGCCACCGGGTGCTGGAATTTCCCGCACCCATGATCTCCTCGTAGCGGACTCAGGGGGGTGTGGAGATAGAGGAGGCAGGCGCGCCAAAACATCTGGCGTGCCTCTCGTGGAGGGCCTTCGGGCGTCCGCGAGGGAGCCGCTTGTGGGTGGCTGCCGCCGGCGGGGTCGCGGATGTGTGCGCAAGCGTTCCCGTGACCTCGCCACATGGCGGCGAGGCGGCAAGTGGGGGGGTTTTTAGTGGGTATACCGTGAGTCTCATCAGCTTATACGGGAGTCCCACATAACCACTCGGGTCACCCCCTGCACCCGGGTGGTATGCGTAACGCATTTTCCCCCCTAAATAAAAAAAAAAAAAAAAGGTTAGAACTGTGATCTTATTTTAGTTCACTCTTATCAATCATGTCACAAGAATAGAGCAGAGTTCTACACCCATAGTCGAAGAGTAGTAAAGTCAAGATACTGACTTTAATATATGTTTTGCTCTAGTAGACCGTACAAGGGTTAGGTATTCGGTTTTGTAAGCATTCGGGTCGCAGCGCAACCTTTTATGTTTAATCCATATTTATCTGCCGACGACTGATATTTTGCGATAAATTCAATGGATTATGTTTACTAGTGCGAATTTGTTTGCAATGTGCTTAAATCTGACTTAAAGCTTTTCTTGTTTGTCGTTTATCTTGTAATTTACGAATTATTGTCTACTACTGGATTAGGTATCCTGACTACATAGTATATATTCGTTATTTTTACATCTTGATATGGTTATTCTAATTCTTGTGTATGTTTTCAAAACCTGAAAGCCTGAAACTCAAAGGTGCTACTGGCAAGATAATTATCTTAACTGGCTACCAGCTAACTAAGCAGTATCGATATACCTACCTATGATAACTATCATCGCCGCAAATAATCGCACTAATTTATTTTCTACTTTGTGTTGTTTTATAAAAGTACCTACATTATTATTTGTTCTGTTCGATTTTGTGTATTTTTTGCGACAATAACTCTTTTTACCCGACTACCAAAGGAGGAGGGTAGCATCCTAGCTCCTGTAGCCTAAACGGCTTGATGGATTATGATGTATGAGAGTCGTTGGATTCCTCTTAATTGTAGGGGTGACATAGGCTATAATATTTGTCGAAAATGAGTCGGCTTTTTTGAAAATTATTTTGATTTCACTCGTTTTATTTTACAAATAAAGCATCCTTCTCATGTACTTATTCATATCTTCAGACCTATCTATGCCCAGAAGCTTGATTCCACGCGTATCCTAGAATCAGCTGAAACCATCTAAATCAATCTCACTCTTTCTGGAGCGCAAACTTTTAGAGTATCGTAACCGCGTAGGTTTTTCCTCCATTTTCTCTAGGCTACTCTCCCACTACGCGTAAAATTCCCTTCAAAATGAAAACGGCTTTACATTAAACAGGGAATATGACAGGAATACGTAATATTCTGTAAGTCGAATACCCAGCCAGGACATTTCTTTTTCCTAATTTGACTTTCTAAGTCGATCCCGGATTGCTCCAGGAAGTCTAGTAAATTCTGACCATAGTAGCGACAAGGCCACAAGATCGCTACAGTTATTCAAATAGCCAAACGCAGCGCCATAGGAAAACCAGTATAACTCGGATCTCCAATATCGCATACTTGCTACAAATGTTGGGAAAAAGTTATACTAGAGATAATGTCCCGGACGAATGGTATACGTTCTTGAAGAGCCAAGAGGGCGTCGTGGTGTGGTGTGGTGTGAACTTAGTAGAGGTCGGTTGATCGGTGGTGGTTGGAACCCGACAAATCCAGCTTTGTCCAGTCCTGTCGTCCCTACGCGGTGTTAAGGTGATGGTCGAGATTTGTAATGCCGGTAGCAACTAAGGTGGAAAAAATCCGGCAATACTACTTGGGAATTTACGATTCATGGTGAGTCAACTTTTTTTTGTCGCTAGTCGCCATGGTTAATGGTGGTGCTGATGATGGTACTGGAACTATTTTTAAAACTATGATTTGGTGCGTTTAAATTCACCAAATGTCGGTTTTTATATATATGGCCATCTTCAAGTCCATGTTAATTTTTAACCCCTGACGCAAAGAGCACCCCTCTTTAACGTGTCTGTGTATCTGTGTGTCTGGTATCGTAGCTCCCAAACGGATGGACCGATTTGAATTCGTTTTTTTTTGTCATAGATAATTTTAACCTGAGTGTTCTTAGCTACGATCGTATCAGAAATGAGGCTATCCGCAGCAGAACCAAGGTAAACCATCTAGCCCTCCGAATCGCTAAACTTAAGTGGCAGTGGGCGGGGCACATTGGGGGAGGCCTATGTCCAGTGCAGTGGACGTCTTTCGGCTGATATGAGTGTTGCTAAATGGATAGTAAACCATCAAAAAATTGTAATAAAGAATAAATTACGGAATATAATTAAAATGCTGTGGGCGGCTGTGTCTAGTGAATGCTTGAGATTCTGTGAGGCGATGGATGATAGGTGCTCAACTGTTCCGATGTAAATTATTAGTTACTTGTATATATTAAATTGTGTTATGTATATTTTAAATTGTTAGTCTAAGTTTCGTGACGCATTGGTGTACACTGTAATGTCATGTAAACGTCTTTATCAGTAAATAAATAAATAAAATAAAATCATAAAAAGATTTGGACCTTTAAATTTAGACAAAGTATGCATTTTTTTAATATCCAAAAGTAAATTTAAAGCTACCAGAAGAATCCTTAAGCTTTTATAGAAACAAAATTGTATGACAACGTAGTATTTCACAACCGAAATCAATTTACGTGATTTTTCCATACAACGATTAGTTCAAATAGCAAAGTGTGACGTCATACTTTTGAGTCAATTAGTATGAAGCGTTTCGGCTACCGCCAGCGAGGTTCATCTTCGGATAAAATGTTTGGATGTTGATATCGTTAATTGAGTACTTTCCTGGGTAAAAAAAAAAAAAATATTTAGTCCGTCACATTGTGATAAAAAGTGTACCACAATGTGACGTCACGCGGAAATTTAACGGGCTATATCTTCATCATTTTTTGCTTAATTGACAAACAAAAAAATACATGTCCAATATGTATTGATAATCTAACTGATGGACTAAATATATTTATTTAGGAAAGTAGCCAATTGTAGTTGCTCCCATACACACATTTGTTCCTCTCCAAAAACTGGTTCGAATGGCCTTTTCCACGTCCGCGTGTAAAGAGCACGTGGTGACATGATAGCAGAGGTCGGCTGATTCGCGGTGGTCCGAACCCGAAGGATCCGGTCCGGTCCGGTGCGGTTCCCTACAATGTTAAGGTGATGGTCTTGGCAGACCCAAGTATCTACTGGAACTGGCCAATTGGGAATGGATGAAAATTTTAGAAATGCCTGATTATTTTTTTAGTGATAGGAATAACCTTCCTTAGCACCAGAAAAAAGTTTCAAATTTTTCAGCTGCGTCAATTTTTTTTGAAATATATAAACAGTTTCCTCACTTACGTTTTGGGTCAGTTACGGCACCTTCCTCGATCGGTATCGTATTACAAAAAAATATATTAAATATGTGTGGTAAACTGACACTGGCAATGATATTGACACTTGCAGCAGCTATATTGATCATTACCAGTGTCAGTTTACCACAGATATTTAAGATAGTTTTTTGTAATATGAGACAGATCAAGGAAAGTGTCTATTTACCGTTCTTGACCCAAAACGTAAATAAGGAAACTGTTTATATTTTTCAAAAATAACTGTCGCAGCTGAAAAATCTGAAACTTTTTTCTGCTGCTAAGGAAGGTTATTCCTATCACCAAAAAAATAATCAGGCATTTCTAAAATTTTCATTCATTCCCCATTTCAGGTTCAGAATAGAATAAGCATTTATTCGTGAAACAACTGCACCCGAGTGGTTAAGGCAAGCCACTTTCAATCTATAGTTAAAAATGCCCTTACATCCAATTTGACAGCTGTCATCCTAGTACAATTTATGTCATCATATGAATGAACCGATGGCCATTGGGGCGTAAAGGTTCTCGAGTGGTGACCACGTACCGGAAGGCGCTGCGTGGGTAGGCCTCCCACAAGGTGGGCTGATGACCTGGTAAAGGTCGCTGGAGACCGCTGGATGCGGGTGGCGCAGGACGTCATTGTGGCAATCTTTGGGGGAGGCCTATGTCCAGCAGTTGACGTCTTTCGGCTGATATTATGTCGTCATTGACGTTTATTGTACAGGGATGACGACTGCCAAATATCGGCTGTTAAAAAGATCTAATTATAGGAGGTGTCGGATTCTAACCCCGGTTCACGTACTGGGTTTAAAAAGGAAGCCTATGTACGAAATTATATTTTATATTTATATATACAGGTATATACAGGAAAAACATCTTAAGGAAACCGATCTAATAATCCCAGAAAGTACTGTTTTCTGGGCAACTGTAGTTTGACATGGGAAATTTTTATTTTTTCAGAGTATTTGCTTCAGCACGAGCGCTGAAGGGCTCTACACGTTGGGATGTATTTAATCTATACTAATACTAACTGTCTGTCGCATGCATCCAGACAGGTGGGCTAATATAGCTACGAAATGGGTGCCACATGATGGGCGCCGCAGACGGGGCCGACCTAGACGGAGATGGCGGGACGACCTGGATCTATTTCTCAACAATTGGGCGGAAGAAGCACCTAGCAGGGACGCATGGAGATCACGGGGAGAGGCCTTTGCCCAGCAGTGGGACACTCAGTAGGCTCTTAAAAAAAAATACTAACTAAAAAGAAGGAATCATCATAGAAGACAAAGGTCTCAAAAAAAAGTCAGGGAAACCTGGAAAGCTTTGGAGGAGGCTTCAACAAAGTGATCCTATAAGGGTTCCGTTTTTTAGGGTTCCGATACCTTAAAAGGAAAAAACGGAACCTTTATAGGATCACTCGGCTCGGTTGTCTGTCTGTCCGTCTGTCACAGCCAATTTACTCCGAAACTACTGGACCGATTGAGTTGAAATTTGGTACACATATGTAAATTGGTGACCCAAAGAAGCGTAAAGTAAATTAATGAATTTTGAACATTGTACTTTTGGGGGGTAAACTGGAAAATTAAAAAAAAAAGTTTCGCAAACTGTATTGTGTGACATATTAAATGAAAGGGGTTGTTGTAAGCATGTCAGAGATATTTTTTTTATAATTTTAGCAAAAACAGATTTGAAGTAATTTAGGAAAAAAGACGAAAATCGACCATTCCCCCCCCTTATCTCCGAAACTACTAGGATTAAAATTCTGAAAAAAATATGGAAAATAGTTCCTTGCCTAAAGATTACAGGAAAACCTATAAGAAGTTTGAGTATTCAAAAACACTTATGAAATTTAGATTATATTATACGGAACCCTCACCGAGCGAGTTGAACTCGCACTTGTCCGGTTTTTTTCCTTTTGAGGTAGGGTTCTATTTCGTGACAACCTGTCTAATTGGGTTGTGTCCTCATGTTAAGATTGATAGCGCAGTGTTGCTAAATTGATAGTAAACCTTCAAATAAATGCAATTAAGTATAAATTACGAAATATAATTAAAATCATGAAAAGATATGGAAGTTTACAAAAAATATGCATTTTTTTTATTGTCCAAAAGTAAATTTAAAGCTACCAGTAGAATCCTTAGGCTTTTATAGAAACAATATTGTATGACAACTATGGTCCTAAACGCAGTATTTCGCAACCGAAACAGCAATTTACTTGATTTTCCATATAACGACTAGTACAAATATTACCCTGTGACGTCATAATTCAATGTTAATCAGTATGGAACGTTAATTGTACTTTTACTCCCATACAAACATTTGTTCCACACCAAAAACTGGTTCGAATGGCATCGTAAAAAAAATTAGGACACAAGCCTATTGTCTTCTTTTATTTTCTGTGTTTGTCACGAACAAATGTTTGACTTTGAAATTGAATTTGAATTTTGAACCCTAAAAATTAAGTAAAACATAATTATGTAACACTCATCTGTGAGCTATAGATTAGCTACACGACAAAAAATAAATGTATAGATCTTTAATACATATTACATTAGGACACACCCGTTTAGCGGACATGATTTTACAATCACCACCGAAAAGAATAGTAGATTGTATGACTCTACTCTTCACTTCGACTGCGAGAAAATAGTAAAACAAAGATTATCCATCCACAATCAGTAACAAATTTCACTGTCAGAGGCGTTTTCTTTTTTAATGATTTGGAATTAGGGACTAAAAAACACCTGATGTTTGATTGGTCGATTTTAATATGTAGCTGTATTCTGGTTGGTTGATAGCAAATACAAATGTTTTTTGAAAGAGTTTTGATTGGTGGATTTAAATGATTTGGAATTAGGGACTAAAAAACACCTGATGTTTGATTGGTCGATTTTAATATGTAGGTAGCTGTATTCTGGTTGGTTGATAACAAAGATAAATGTTTTTGAAAGAGTTGTGATTGGTGGATTTAATATGGTGAAGTGTTTTGATTGGTCAAATTAAATGTGTTAAAAATCATAAACATGTATACATATTTTCCCTAGGGGCTAAATGTACTACTTTAGCCCCGCTTATTAAGCCTAATATGACACACTTTTCGAGCATGAGAAGTGAAAAAACATTAAAGAACTTTCTATTCTATTCTATCCGTTCTAAAGCGCGTCGAAGGTGTCATCTACACGGAAGCGGCTACTTTACAACCGTGTGTGTGTCGACTGGGTCACATGAAGCGATCGTCACCCGATACGTGACCAAGAGTCATGGTCACTACTTCCAGGTCACTGGGGCCATCAGCAAACTGTTAGTAACTTACTATAGACGACCGGTTAGCCTAGTGGGTAGTGACGCTGCCTACGAAGCTGAAGGTCCTGGGTTCGAATCCCGGTATAGCCGAGGCAAAATACGGTTTCGAAAAACATTAATTTATAATAGCGTTTTTTTTGTTTATTTCATTCTAAAACATTATTCTAAGATGCTTTATTTAAGAATCCAACAAACTTTCCACACGGAAGTAATTATATAGATTTAAATTAAACATTCAGTGTCTTTTTTATTTTATTTCTATTTAATATTTTAAAGCAAATGTAAATGAACCTAAATAAAGATAAAAAAATATATTAATATTTATCCGGACTTTTTAGGAGCTAATTAAATATTGATTTTTTGATGTCTGATTTTTTGTTGGATTTTGCCTCTAGGTAACTATTTAATTGATAATATATCCGTTACATTAAAAAAATTAGCTATTATAAATTATTTCCAAATATGTCATTTTTTCCATACAAGTTGTCAGTTCATTGCCTGGACTAGGTAAGGGCAAATGTTTGTGTGATGAGCATGAATATTTGTTTCTGAGTTTTGGATGTTTTCTATGTATTTAAGTATCTATATCTATTAAATATATCGTCGTCTAGTACCTATAACACAAGCCTTATTGAGCTTACTATATGGCTAGTTCGATTTGTGTAAGAATGTCCCCTAATATTTATTTATTTATTATTATTTGTTGGTTATTTACTATACCTGGAATGTTCTTGTTCTTTTTTAGGGTTCCGTAGCTAAAATGGCAAAAATGGAACTCATAGTTTCGTTATCCGTCTGTTGCCCGTATGTCCCAAGCATTTTACTCGAAAGCTATGATGTTTATTTGAATAAAATTTTGAGGGTAGGTGTATTTTGTTAGCCGCTACATAGTTTTGTAATTAAATGACTAAAAATTTATTTTTGAGTGCGGCGCCATACCTACATAAACTGCGAGTCAAAAAAAAAACATTTTAGTGATACATCAATCGATAGGCCTTTCAAAATAAATATTAGGTTTCTCGGCAATTTTTTGATTAAGTGAATAGAGTCGGAGATAATCGCCACAAATTGTGTGCCCCCTCTAATTTTTGAACGGTGTATTTTAAAAATATGAAAAAAATCGGCTTATTAAATTCTTTCACCTAAAATTATTTTACTGTACACATGGTGTTACTTTCCCGCACTAGTGCGGAAATGAGCACTTTCCGTGCATATGTTGAAACTTTAAAGAGCCATATGTACTGTAAAACGTTGTACGATACACGTGCGAATAGGTAATTCGCGACTCGCGTCGATTTAAAACACTCCCTTCGGTCGTGTTTTAATTTATCGCCACTCGTTGCGAATTTCCTATTTTCTGCACTTGTATCGTAAATAACTATTGAACAAGATTGGTTCATCTTTTTCCAAAATATTCCAAATAAAAAAGTATCCAAAATATTCCATTCCAGATCGTCACACTTTTGTATGCAGTCTTTTTTTATTTATATGGTTTTGGTTATATACATAGTAAAACCTGGGACACTTTTTTTCCTGTATGAGGATCGATAATATCAACGATTCTGAGTAAGAAAAACCAAAAAAAAACTAAATCTGAAAAAAAGTTAATGTACAGTTTTTTTGAAAAACGCTCATTACCGGGATTGGAAGCCCTAGTAGGTATCTCAAGTATTACCTTGAACTGTATATTTAAGAGCAAATGCCAGAGTAAAAGTTTCTTTAATCCTCAGACCTCTGTCCACTTTGTCAAGCTGTCAATACCTCGTTTAATTATATGAGACAGGTACAGTCACGGACTTTAATCGTGGAGCCATTAAGAGCTCACCTTTTACTGGATATTCATAGCTTAACTATTAAAAACCAAAATTAGTTGACACCTAAATGGCTCAACGATTAAAGTTCGTGACTGTACATAATAACTGGTGGATAATATTACAAAATCACGTTATATTGTAAGTAATTGTGTGTTTACCTTTCGAGATATTAGAACGTAATATTCTGTTTTACATAATGGTATACAATTTGTAGTGATGTAGTCTATTGCGTACATAATTAACACCATTTATGTTATAAATGTTATAATCGATGTCTGGGGCAATTATAATAAAAATTGCTTTAAGATCTATGTTATAATGTTATCATTTGATGAAATACAAACAGAGAATTAACTGTGATCGAAAGTAGGTAGCTCAAAACATTAACCTTTTTAGGGTTCCGTACCTCAAAAGGAAAAAAAACGGAACCCTTATATAGACACTCGTGCGTCTGTCTGTCCGTCCTGTCACAGCCGATTTGCTCCGAAACTACTGGACCGATTGAGTTGAAATTTAGCAAACATGGGTAAATTGGTGACCGGAAGATGGACGCGTAAAGTAGATTAATGAATACAAGGGGGCCACTTTTGGGGAGTAAACTGGAAAAAAAAAGTTACACAAGCTTTATTGTGTGACGTATCAAGTGAAAGGAGTTGTTGTACGCATCTCAGATATTTTTTTTATAATTTTATCAAAAACAGATTTGAAGTAATTGAGGAAAAAAGACGAAAATTGCCAATTCCCCCCCATATGACTGAAAAAAATTCTGAAAAAAATATAGAAAACAGTTACATACCTAAAGATTACAGGAAAAACTATAAGAAGATTGAGTATTCAAAGTAACAGGAAAATTCTCAATATTTTTGTGTATTTTGTATGGAGCGCCTGATGCTTAGAGCATAGCAATTTGGGTCCGATTAAAAAAACATCCCTCCACCCTCATCACGCGAGTTGAACTCGCACTTGTCCGGATTTTGTAAGCTTTTACTTATTCGAAGATTTGGTGTATAATTAATTTTCATTGATTAGTAACTTCACAAATCTAAACAATATTATGCCATCATCAATTCATTAAAGACGTGCACCTATCAGGTAGGTACTTACTATGAGATAGATCTATTTCCTGCTAATAATAGTACGCGGCAGGGACACAAAATCTCGAATCAGCAATCAAAAACAGCATTACGGGCAAAGTGTTTATGGCATGGCACCCAAATTGTATAATAAGTTACCCACTCTAATAAGACAATCCGGAATGCCTCTTTTTAGGAAATATTTGTTAGACTTTTTGGGACAAAATGCATTTTACACACTGATAGATTTTTTTGACTATAATCCGCATGTTAATTAAATCTGGTTATGACATTGTACACAAGGTGGACTGATGACCTGGTAAAGTTCGCGGGAGTCCGCTGGATACGGGTGGCGCAGGACCGGTCAATTTGGAACTCTCTGGGGGAGGCCTATGTCCAGCAGTGGACGTCTTTCGGCTGATATAATGATGATGATGATGAAATTGTAAATAATTGAATGATATAGTTATGCATGTGAATTGATTAGCTTATCAATTGTATATATTGTATGTCCGACACGATTATAAAATTGTTATGGAATAAATCAATTGAAATTGAAATTGAGACAACATATGTATAGCTAGAGAGAAAATGATAAGTGATTACCTATCTTTTTAGTGATAGTAAACCACATACTTAAATAGTCAATTCATAAATTTCATGTCAAAATTTCGTAAAACCCGTTGACGTGTGAAATGAAAAATAATTTCGCAAAAGTAACTGTACGATTAAATACGTGTCCAAAAGATATACGGATGACATAAAAAATAATTGCGATCCATGACGAGGCTGTCACAACTTCAATGGTGCGCGAAAGCGTGCTGAATTGTGCTCCTGCGCATGTACCATCGCGTGCGAAATTGATTATTAATTGCAGGCTTACTGTAATGTTTGTTTATTCATTTATTGTAGTCACGATTTCGTTTTTATCGATAAACTGTCAGAGGACTAATTATGAGACGAGAAACCGGGATGGTCCGTAATGCAAGATTTTACAACTTCTATAAGTAAGTAATTATTATTTGTAGAAATAAATATTAGTGATATGGTTCTAATAATTATGAATCTAATAATTTATATATAAAAGCGTGTTGATTGGTTAGGAGGCGATTTGAAAGGAGCGCACAATAACTTTTTTGTTAAACGAGGGTAGTTATAAGTTTAAGATGTGTATGTGTGTCTATCTTTGGCATCGTAGCTCCCAAACGGATGAACCGATTACAGTTTTTAAATTGAAAGTCTTTGTGAGCGACAGTCCAAAAGATCGCCTCATATTGCATATGAGAGTGTAGTAACGATGTTAAGTTGTGGTAAAGTGAGCCCTATGGCCACAAATATCTAAGAGAAATAAATGAGTTATGAAACATATGTCTTTTAATAACCTGGTTAGGTAGGTAGGGCACCCATTGTATTATGTAAACGGCAATACACCTTAGTATGAGCCATAGTTAACTATCATATCAAGAAAAGATAGAAATGGCTTCACCATAGTGCAAGGCACAAATAACAATTAATTCCAGTAAAGTCACTCCGAGGAGAGACGCCCTAATTTGAGGGAGAGACCTCAAAAAGAGGCAGTAAAATGTAGAAGCATCGAGACAGTATCTCGACCAAGTCCACTAAGGCGCCACTAAGGCAGCACGCTCATAATGTGAACTGTACTCGAATCAAATATAACTTGTACCTAAATGGTAAAAATATTAATTAATTGTTATTTAATTAGAATCAGTACATAGCTAGGGGCCATGTATCCAAATGTCATGTGCCTAAGTACATAAACACCGGAGATATAGAGAAAATTGTAACGCCATTTCCCAAGCGACTATATCTCGGTACATTACCGTAAAGACGCCCTAGAGGCCAAGAGCGAGACGGATCTCCTGATTGGTCAATAATCTTCATACTAATTTCGATAATGTAAATTCATTCGCGCAATCGCGATTATGGAAATTCGCGCTCTGGGCCATAGCGGCATAACCGTACGGGGTACGGCGAAGGTCAAAGTACCAAATTAGAGGTCATGAAAATACCTAACTATTTGAATTAAGTGTCTGAGTGTGGGAACTCATGTTAAATAGTTATAAGACGTAATTACCCATTTGAATTGTAAAGTTAACAAGTAATTAAGGGTAATTAACTCCTATTTTGTAGTTATGTTCCGAATGTTTACGGACGCTATTTTTATATGTACTAGGAGTGTTCTTGTGTTTTTATGTACCATTATGTTATCTAATAAGATTAATCCTGTTGGGAGAGAGGTTAATTAGATAGCCGAATTAGGCAAAAAAGGCGCGGCCTTGTTTTTAAGTAATGCGTAATTGTCATTAATTGGCTTAGAAAAGCAAAATGAACCTGGTCAGGCAGCCCACTAGCTGCGGGTTTGAAACCGTATATAAGCCGGCCAGGATTCAGTGCAAATTTGTGTTCGCTCGACCCAAGTTTCTCCAAGTGTTTTAAGTCTACAAGTATCCAGTTCTACAAGTTCCAGTTCTACAAGTTCCAGTTTTACAAGTTCCAGTCAGTTTATTTTCAAGTGTTTTTCAATTTAAATTCAGTTTTTTCTCAGTCTTAACTTCATTCTTCGCCTTTGCAAGTCCGCCCACACAAATCGACCATTATAACAGACGTGTATCTGTTGGTCGCTCGGGTCCTTCGATCCGGATTATATGTGTCTGGAGGTCGTTGACCAGCAAGGACAGCGTGTAATCCGGTTGTTCGGCGCGTTCGTCGTTGACAACGTTAGCCAATTTTTAGGTTTGTCTGGGGGTCGTTGACCAAGGACAAGTGTGTAATGGGGGCACACAAATGGACGTCGCAGGCCGCCGGCCGCGAGTCCACGGGGCATAAGGCCCGAAGGGGGAAGCACCCGAGGCGAGGGCGCCTAGAGGCCGCAAGCGGTTGCAGCGCCCCATCATCAGGACTGCACAGGGCAGTCCTAGTCGAGTGCAGCAGCAACAGCGCGGAGGTGAAGATCGACAGGAGCAGCTTCAGATCCCTCAACATCTTCGGGGCCCACTGCCGGGCCCCGACTCCAGAGCGGACACCACCGAGGGATCTGGAGAGCAGCACGGCGGAGCAATTGGGGCGGGAAATCGCCGCCATTTCCCGAGAAAGGGAAGAGATGGAGCAAATGATGGACGAGATGAAGAAAAGGTGGAACGAGAGACTGTTCGAGATAAAGACGAGACTGCGCCAGGGCATCTCAGAGGTAACAAGACAGGAAGAGTTGCTGGATCCAAGAGGACCGAGACCAGCAGACGCACCGCGCATCCCGTTCGAGGGGCCGGTGCCCACTTTTAACGCGACACACGCAGCGGCAGCGTGGGGGTCGCGAAGCGAGGAGAGCTCCGCCGTGCCAACCGCCATCGCCACAGCAGATGAAACCGGAGGCGACCACGCCGCAGCCGCCTCCAGTATCTTGACCCCCGGACCAGTGGGGTCAATCGATACCACAGCGCGCAACAGCGCCGCACTCGCCACGCCCGCTGGGGTGGCCCCGACGGCGACGAGTAAGAAATCGGCGTGGGCAGCATGGCGCAAGAGTCGCATGCAGCACCCGCCGACTCCGCCGTCCAGCAAGCTGCGACCAGCAGCCACAAGGACCGTAATAGCACGGCCCTCCACCGCCTTGATCGAAGCCGCCTGCAAGAAGGCGAGAGAGAAAAAGAAGGAGAACCTATCGCTCAAGATATCGATACCGATCAAGGTGGTGGACCAAGATCGGGAAAACGTTTACATCCGGCCCGGCCGATACTTGGAGACGCAGGAGACGTCTCCACACAGGACGGGGAGCTGGTGGCTATGAAAAGCCAAAGTGAAATAAAAATAGTTTAAAGACAGTGAGTGAACAAGATAGTGAAAGTGAGTACAACAGTGCCGAAATAAAAGACATTAAGTGGTAAGTACTGTCGCTCAACCCTTGCACCAATGGTATGAGTCTGCGACTCATACCGGGCGGGGTATTGTGAGCGACAGTCCAAAAGATCGCCTCATATTGCATATGAGAGTGTAGTAACGATGTTAAGTTGTGGTAAAGTGAGCCCTATGGCCACAAATATCTAAGAGAAATAAATGAGTTATGAAACATATGTCTTTTAATAACCTGGTTAGGTAGGTAGGGCACCCATTGTATTATGTAAACGGCAATACACCTTAGTATGAGCCATAGTTAACTATCATATCAAGAAAAGATAGAAATGGCTTCACCATAGTGCAAGGCACAAATAACAATTAATTCCAGTAAAGTCACTCCGAGGAGAGACGCCCTAATTTGAGGGAGAGACCTCAAAAAGAGGCAGTAAAATGTAGAAGCATCGAGACAGTATCTGGACCAAGTCCACTAAGGCGCCACTAAGGCAGCACGCTCATAATGTGAACTGTACTCGAATCAAATATAACTTGTACCTAAATGGTAAAAATATTAATTAATTGTTATTTAATTAGAATCAGTACATAGCTAGGGGCCATGTATCCAAATGTCATGTGCCTAAGTACATAAACACCGGAGATATAGAGAAAATTGTAACGCCATTTCCCAAGCGACTATATCTCGGTACATTACCGTAAAGACGCCCTAGAGGCCAAGAGCGAGACGGATCTCCTGATTGGTCAATAATCTTCATACTAATTTCGATAATGTAAATTCATTCGCGCAATCGCGATTATGGAAATTCGCGCTCTGGGCCATAGCGGCATAACCGTACGGGGTACGGCGAAGGTCAAAGTACCAAATTAGAGGTCATGAAAATACCTAACTATTTGAATTAAGTGTCTGAGTGTGGGAACTCATGTTAAATAGTTATAAGACGTAATTACCCATTTGAATTGTAAAGTTAACAAGTAATTAAGGGTAATTAACTCCTATTTTGTAGTTATGTTCCGAATGTTTACGGACGCTATTTTTATATGTACTAGGAGTGTTCTTGTGTTTTTATGTACCATTATGTTATCTAATAAGATTAATCCTGTTGGGAGAGAGGTTAATTAGATAGCCGAATTAGGCAAAAAAGGCGCGGCCTTGTTTTTAAGTAATGCGTAATTGTCATTAATTGGCTTAGAAAAGCAAAATGAACCTGGTCAGGCAGCCCACTAGCTGCGGGTTTGAAACCGTATATAAGCCGGCCAGGATTCAGTGCAAATTTGTGTTCGCTCAGCCCCACAAGTGGGAGCTCCTAGTAATAAGAGGAAAGTAGGGAAATTGTGATAGGGAAAGTATTAATCAGTAGTTTGTGTCTCTCTCTCTTTTTAATTATACCATTCATTCAAGTTCAAAACAAGTATTATTTCATCTTCACCCCTTCCTTCAACAGTGCAGCTTAGTCTGCGGGATTAGTGCTCCCCTAGAGCACCTGCGCTATCGAAGCGTGTTCGGCCGTCTAGAAGCGCGCTGGTGCGGTTCACCCGCCGCGCCTTCTAGGTGCCCATTGTCAGGGGACTGTAGGGTCGCGAAGGTCGAGCTCTGACCTATCGCGCGTTGACCCCGTCGGCGCTACGCGTCGTGCACAGTCTTGTCTGTCGAAATTGTTCTTTGCTGTTTGTCATGTAACAAGTTTTTTTTTTTTTTAATTTAATTCATATACATAGTTATTATATAATTACTTGATTAAGTGAAGATCCTCCATAACATATATACCAGCTAGAAGTGAAGGTTTATTTCTAGTTACATGGCGAATAGACAATTTGAATGCGTAAATCGTGAATATGAAGAATGTGAAAAAATCTTTGGTTAAATTATGATTCGACGTTAAGTTCATATAATCAACTTTTTCATATTGTATTGTTTTTTATTCACATTTTAATAAAACATAATAAACTGCAGGTTGAAGATAAATGAAAATGTTTATTAATGTTGTCAGTACATTTTATTTATATCACAATAATTGATTTCGACCATTCATCTTCCGAGTAGAAATATGAGCCAGCGATGGCAATGATGATTGGAATGTTGACAGGCGTGACCTACAAGATATATTTTTATTACTGTGTAATTATACGGCTAATTTGTCGTAATATGTGTTTAAGTATCATGCATACAACATTCTATAGTAGTAGTAGTATAGTATATCTGGCAGTAGTGAGTGTTAAAGAGCCGCAGCGTTTCAAAAAACGATCATCTGACGTAGCTGCTCCCCTTAAGAACAAGGCTTTATAAACTTTTTAGGGTTCCGTAGCCAAAATGGCAAAAACGGAACCCTTATAGTTTCGTCATGTCCGTCTGTCCGTCTGTCCGTCTGTCCGTCTGTCCGTCTGTCCGTATGTCACAGGCATTTTACTCGAAAACTATAAGGAGTATTTGAATAAAATTTTGAGGATAGGTGTATTTTGTTAGCCGCTACAAAGTTTTGTAATTAAAATGACAAAAAAATAATTTTTTAGGGGTGCACTCCATACATAAAACTAAAAGTCAAAAAAATTTTTTTCATTGTGACCCCCCGTGTGGCACATCAATCGATAGGCCTTTCAAAATAAATATAAGGTTTCTTAGCATTTTTTTTGATTAAGTGAATAGGGTCGGAGATAATCGCCCCGAAAGTCACTAAAATTCTGTCCCCCCCCTCTAATTTTTGAACGGTGTATTTTAAAAATATGGAAAAATTCATGGACATAGGGCTTATTAATTTCATTCACCGAAAATTGTTTTGAACAAGATCGGCTCAGAGGTTTTCGAGATATTGCTGAAAAACTGCCTTCCTCAAAGAAAAGGACGTTAAAATTTCTGTGACGATACGACCTTTTTAATAGGCACGGAACCCTTCGTTTTGCGTGGTCCGACACGCACTTGGCCGGTTTTTTTTATTACAGTCTCATTTTATTGGGAATCATTTGTGTGCACGCCTGTCCGCACCTCCGTTCGCGTTGATATTTGCATATTGAAATGCCTCGATAATGGCATCGAGTAATTGATACCCGTGCATTTTTTTATAAAACTGGTAAGCAAACTGTTTATAAGTTTTATTTGTATGGTGCGAACAGCTTTAGGGCGATCTGGTGTAATGGAGACATTATACAGTAGGTGCGTAACGTAACCTGTTATATAATAATAGGTAGGTACATTACCAGGGATCGGATAATCGGATAGACCTACACTTTGGCGGCAGTGTTGATGTTGATGACTCAATTCCCGGGAGTTATATATTAATTAGCAGTGTTGGGCGTAATTAATTACATTTAATTCAAATACTAATAATGCTCAAAGTCACCCAAAGGGCAATGGAGAGGGCTATGTTAGGAGTTTCTCTGCGTGATCGCATCAGAAATGAGGCTATCCGCAGCAGAACCAAGGTAACCGATATAGCCCTCCGAATTGCTAAACTGAAGTGGCAGTGGGCGGGGCACATTGCACGTAGAACCGATGGCCGCTGGGGCGGAAAGGTTCTCGAGTGGCGACCACGTACCGGAAGGCGCGGCGTGGGTAGGCCCCCCACAAGGTGGACTGATGACCTGGTAAAGGTCGCGGGAGTCCGCTGGATGCGGGTGGCGCAGGACCGGTCAATTTGGAACTCTCTGGGGGAGGCCTATGTCCAGCAGTGGACGTCTTTCGGCTGATATGATGATGATGATGACTAGTAATGCATTACACGTGTGATTACATTCATTGATAATTAAATAATTAAATTATTCAATAACTTACTTCATGTACTGTGAGCGAGAACAGCCGGAAATCTAGACAAACGGACATACGAAAGCATTTTTCCGGCGAGCTGAAACGGAGACGCTTCACTCACTAGTCAATAATGAAAAATATTTAATTAGATACAAGTAATTTGTAATTTGTATTTATAATTACAAAATGTAATACCCTTACCGAAACTTTTCTGTATATTTAGCAATGGGACGCAAATACAACTCAGATGACGACGGAGTGCGTTTTAGTGTAGACATTTTGCAGTTCAGTATGAAAGTTATTTTTTATCACAGTGTCACGTGCGCATTGCCGACCCTCCGCCTGAATCCCATCGGGCCTGCTGTATGCTTGTGTACAGTGCGCTGCGACCAGTTTGCCGCTGATTGCCTGCGTTTATCATATCGGCGGCTGCCGGACGCTACTTAACCGAATATCTGTGATGCTAGAATTTTACATACTGTAGTATGTACAGTCACCTGCGTTCGCGGTGTTCCAATTCAGGAGCCGTAGCATGGTTGGCCTTATCACGCGACAAGTGACAAGATAAGAGCGTCGTCTCGTTCTATCGAACGGTGTCAGCCAGTGACGCACGCTCTATCCTATCACCTATCGCATGACAAGGCCAACCATGCTACGGCTCCAGAACATTTTGGCTTGTTCCTTGCAACGAGCTAAACTCTGCCCGTTCTCTGAGGTTTTTTTAAAAAAAAAGTGTACATGAACTTTTTTTTTCAGCATTCGTTTTTTTTGGGTTTATTTTACTCAGAATCGTTGATACTATCGATTATTATACAAGAAAAAAGTTGTCCCAGATTTTACTATGTAAGTTTTTTGTTCCAGTGCGTCACAAGGACCATATAAATAAAAAAATGACTGCATACAAAAATCATGTGACGATCTGGAATGGAATATTTTGGACACTTTTTTTCTTGTATGAGGATCGATAGTGTCAACGATTCTGAGTAAGAAAAACCCAAAAAAATCGAATTCTGAAAAAAAAGTTCATGTACACTTTTTTTGAAAAACGCTCCTCTCTCGTTTATCTCAAAAGACGTCCCTCTACATGGGTTACCCCCCCAATCCCTCTGGAGGAGGTTGGTGGACATCTTCTTTCCCCCTACATTTTGCTACTACTATTAGCTACTATAACGAGTGGTGTACTTTTCTTACAATGTTATTTTTGGGATCCAATTTGGTATTTTACATACAAAAGAACAAGTGAAGTACCTACCTACGAGGTCCTAATTAAACAATGTCTACTGCATAATTGCAGCGTCTTCACAGACGAACATAATCATATCAATAACTCGAATACGTAAAATATGTCAGATGTTATTTTTGTAACCATCCCTACAGTACAGGCATGATGACTCTGTTAAAATTGATAACATAGTGTTGCTAAATGTATAGTAAACCATCAAATTATCGTAATAAAGTGTAGATTAAAAAAT
Organism: Epinotia nisella; assembly: GCA_932294315.1. NCBI lineage: Eukaryota > Metazoa > Arthropoda > Insecta > Lepidoptera > Tortricidae > Epinotia > Epinotia nisella. Next base: position 18,706,446 of record OW028686.1, read on the forward strand.
ATAATTCATATCATCAAAAGATAAACCTTGAAAGTTCAGAAAAAAAACTTGCATTTTTTTATTGTCCAAGTGTAAATTTAAAGCTACCAATAGAATCCTTACGCTTTTATAGAAACTAAATTGGATGACAACTATGGACCTAAACGCAGTATTTCGCGACTGAAACAGCAATTTACTTGATTTTCCGTACAACGGTTAGTTCAAATAGCTAAGTGTGACGTCATACTTTTAAGTCAATCAGTATGAAGCGTTTGGGATGCCGCCAGCGAGGTCAATCTTTGTCACAATTTTTTGGGTATTTATGTTCTTTAATTGTAGTTGCTCCCATACAAACATTTGTTCCTCTCCAAAAACGAATGGCATAGTGAAAAAAATTTAGCCATCATGCCTATTACTTGGGACTCCGATATCCTTAGTCCACTTTAGAGCCCTCATCATGAGCATGAGATAATGCCCAGTTGTATTTCCTTGCTTTATTGCCGTTTTACGCTAAAAGGAAAGATAATCCAGGCAAGATGGTTATAGGTCTCTAGGTGAAGTGCACCGGTGTCTACTAAAATTGCATCTAGACACACGGCAGTGTGTCCGCCAAGTTCGAGCAAAAAAAAGCGACACACCGGCCGTGGGTTATATTACACGAACCATTTCGGGCCAATTTCGACCACCACCGACAGTTTTAATAGAAAATTATATACTTGACACATTGCAGTCCAATGGTGTCGATTCATTGCATTGAAAAGGTGTGTGGTGTGTGAAAACTTGCCAAGTAACATCATTAAAAAGTACTGAAAATAATAAATGTTATCAGGAAACTGCTAAAAAAACCGGTGTGCGTTTCTCTGACTATTATAATTTTAGGTATTTCTATGTAACGTGATACTTATTCAAAATGTACCTTAAAAACTGCTGGAAATCAAGTGTGCATTCCTATAACTATTTATGATTTGAGGTATTTTTATGGAACTTGGTACTTATTCAGATCTCACTTCTTTTATAGGCGAAGCATTCCCATAGTATCGAACTTGGCAGCCTTTCACATTTATGTTCTTGATGGGATTATATTCTCCATGTTTCACAAAAGATATTATAGAGCGTCGCTTACGTGTTTCTGGAAGTTTAAGACGCTGGGGACAAACCCTTTTAACGAAGGCAATATTAACCTTTATGACATCTGAAAGAAAGGGCGGTAAAAAGTAATTGCCGCCACCGCAGCAGTTTCCGTTTTATTAGTGGTTCTGAATATTAATATTTTTTGCTTAATGGCTTGTTTTTACGGTGGGACGTGGGAGGTAATGGGCGTGCGGAGTTGTTAAATTACGTTTTGGACTATTTTTCATGCGTTTAGATTGCTTGAAAAACACGCAGGTAAGCTATAGTGCGAGAATTGAAAACTTTAAAAAGGTGTATTCAAAGCAAATGTACCTAGTTAATGCGTATAATATTTCTACAATAACAGTCTCGTGAAAGAAAGAAAGATACATCTCATTTTATGTAAACATGTGTATTGTTAAGCAAATAAACGATTTTGATTTTGTTTTTTTTTTTTTTTTTGACATTTATTCACAAATACACAGGACGCATATATTGAACAATAAAATAAACAAGGAAAACATATAAAACATGAACTACAAGTGTGTCTCTGCGGCAGTGAACCGGACACTGGCTCAGCATTATGCTGAGGTGTCAGACACCTACAGCGCTGATTTTCAGCCAGCACCGTTGGTGACTCACGGAAACGTCATACAATTTTAATATGTATTATTAATATATTATTGGGATAGGCGAGAGAGAAATAATCCTCATGAGGAGAATAATAACTGTATCTAATAGATGCTAATAATAATAGGTAATGTTAGAGTAAAAGCACTGGTTTAATGAATTAAGGTATATTTTCATATTAAGACTCGATGACATTCTCAGTCATGTTCGTTCAGGCGGCAGACTCCATCTGACAGATCCCGAAGGCGCGTTCGGAAACACTGCTTCAGTAAATGTGAAGTCAAAGTGAATTTTAATATGTTACCTAGGTACGTTCAGAATTTAGATTGTCTAAATGTAAAAACTACAACATTTACACTAACAGTAACAGCTGTCAATTAAAAAACGACCATCCTTGGTTTTATAAAGATACGTTTGATTTTACTCACATCAAATTGTACATCTGAGGGTCCACTGTAACTTTTCAAACGACCGTTAGGATAACTCAGCTGTCATTTACTTATTGTACATATGTTTTTATTTACATTTTTAGATCCACCTAACGGACGTACGAAATGTTACGCAATCGACCAGAATCGACCTACTCGTAATTTTTTTTATAAATCATATTTTAATGGTGCCAAATGACCCTTTAGTTAAGTAATTTGAAGCATAAGTAGGATTAAAAAGCCCGCATTCCGCGCCCGCAAAGCATGGAGTAATATTAATTTTACGATACTCAAAAGTTTTTTTTTTCCTTTTGTGCCCGAGTGCTTAAAGTCGGAATTGGTTATTGGAATAAGTAGCATATTTTAATGACTTTATTACTAATATTTATTGAAATAAAAATACAAGATTATAATTAACATTAACTAAGATAAATTAAAACTAAGTTAAAAAAGAATTGCAATGCTGATGCGTTGCGCGAGAAAGCCGCCAGCTCTTCGGTCACCAGTTACATCGACCAGACGTTTCGCGATTTCTGCAAATAACTTATGCGCACTGGGACCCCACGGACCGAGGGTCTCGACGCCAAAGGGTACAAAGTCGTACTCTCTGACGAGGCCTCTATATTTATTACATTTCAGATTTTCGGCGTTTTCCGCCGCTGCACCCGCTTTAGAAGTAGTCCGTTGGAGGTGAGACGGTGCCAGTGTGTCTACACATGTTTGTAGCGTCCCACACAAGCATCCGTCCCAACCTCCACGGAACCAGAGACACACCATCAGGCCTTTTGCCATCATCTCTGACAATGCCAGGCGGCTCAAGAAGAGCAGGCACATTGATGCTGGCAAGAGACGGTAGCATTAGTGCATATAATTTCTAATCTATTATCCTATCAATATTATAAATGCGAACGTTTAGATGTTTGAATGTTTGGATGTTTGGATATTTAGATGTTTGTTACTCAATCACGCTTCACGCTTAAACGGCTCAACCGATTTGGATGAAATTTTGCACGAAGATAGTTTATAGCCTGGATTAAAATATAGAATAGTTTTTATCCCGGATCCACGCAGACAAAGTCGCGGGCGGAAGCTAGTACAATAAAGAAATATACAATTTATACCCGGCTCCCAAAAGGAGGAGGAGGTTCCTGCTACCCATAGGTTGTCTCGAATAGATCGCTTTAAAGCGATAAGACCGCCTGTTGTTACCGTTATTTTCTGTTTTGCCTGCTGATCTTATGAAAATCTCTGTTATTCGTGGTGCAATAAAGAATATCTTACTTTCAATGGTGTCCCCGACCTTTGGGAGGCGTGCTTTTATTTTGACAATTTAATGAAAAGCAAGGAGTACCTACACTGTATTATTTATATTATTCTAAATTGGAAAAGACTTGTATCTATTTTGTATATTACATTTCCATTTTGAAAACAGAACAAAGTCTTACTCTGCTTCGTATTTTTTGAGTAGCTTGTTGTATCCCAATCACTCGCGAAATTTGATACCCGGAATGTACCAAATTTATCATTATACCTGCTAAAATATGTTACCGTTGATTGACGGGCCCGGATATCTCCGGCCTAATTTTGGCCCACTTGTGTCCGTCGCTTTCCCACCACCGCATGCGCCCCGTTTCCCAACCAATCACGGTGCACGATTGGGCGACCTCGTGTCAAATAGCGGTGTTGCATAAAGGCCGCGGAGATCTCCGGGTCCGTCAAACAGGGGCAGGTGGTAAGAAGGCCGGAGATCTCCGGGCCCGGGTGACAACAGGGTAGTTTAAAATTTTATTACGTATTTTCCTTGTGTGTGGTGGGTGGCTAAAGGTTAACCTTTTGACAGCGAGGGTGCAAAGCAAAACGGTGCCCAACTGAGGCCAGAACAAAAACAATAGCCAGACAAAATATGAATAAAATGAAACTTCTGATAAATATTGTCATGTGCAAATTAATGTACGCATCATGAACTATAAAAAAAATGGGTCAAGTTACTTGTAAACCTTTTTATTACATAAAATTAACGAAAAAGCGCAAAGCGCACGCGCGGCTGTGGCCGTCCGTGGCTTCAGTGGCACGAGTTTTCGTCCGCGTCCACAGCCGTCTTTAGCTATCAAAAGGTTAAGCTGTAAAGGATTGCAAACTTGCTGCATGGTGAGATGACATTAAATCTTGTAAACTAGATCAGTCCGGTTGCGCCTTGGAGCGCCAAGCGCCACCCCGCCAGCGCCGAATCCAGAAACATAATAGCATTAGCTTCACTACTTTCATATGTACTTATTACCTTTCGCCTTCAATAGCATTGGTAATAAGAAACTAATAACTTAACAAACAACACGCGATGCTCCGCGGCGGGAAAAAAGCCCTAATTATAGGTATTTAGCGGCAACTTAGCTAACAGCCTGCTATTTGTGCAAATTATAGGAGAGCGGAGTAGAAAGTTTAGCCTCGTTTAAGAATAAAAAAACGCTTCTAAACGCTGCTAAGGCTAAGCCCACACTGTGCCCTTTTTTAGGGTTCCGTACCCAACGGGTAAAAACGGGACCCTATTACTAAGACTTCGCTGTCCGTCCGTCCGTCCGTCTGTCTGTCACCAGGCTGTATCTCAAGAACCGTGATAGCTAAAGAGTTGAAATTTTCACAGATTATGTATTTCTGTTGCCGCTATAACAACAAATAAAAAAAACCCGGCCAAGTGCGAGTCGCGCTGGGGCTCCCATACAAGAGACATGATTTTTTTGCCGTTTTTATAGATAATGGTACGGAACCCTTCGTGTGCGAGTCCGACTCGCACTTGGCCGATTTTTTATACTTACTGAGACTGAGTGCGACAGCTCTATGTGCCCTTGTTGAATGAGAAAAGGCACAGTGTGGTTTTAGCTTTACGTGTCCGTACGAGAGATTCGTGTAGTACGTATCAATCAACTTTTTCTTGTTGGTATTCTGTTCCAGTAAGTCAAGAGATAGAAGTGACAGAGTTTCTTAGAAAAAATACTATGGATTCCTATCATGCTAATTAGATGCCTCACTATGGAATGGTTTTAATATATTATTATAACAAAAACACGTAGTAGATTTAAACCCCATAAAATCATAGTTTTAAATTACCCAGGAGATTGGCCCATAACAGCACCAAACCGACAGAAAATGAATTGTGTCTAAAAACCGTATTTCTCGGCATCCAATAGCCAATAAAATATAAAGTCATACATTTATCTGAAAATTTATCGAACGAGGGAGCGAAGTGAACGAAGTATTATGCTTCCGCTTGGGCTGAAAATCGTTCATATGTCCGGTGTCTGTCGAGCTGTCCGTCGGTTCTCCTCTACAGGTCGCTTTTCTCAATAGAATCTCGTGAAATTTTGTGAGCACGTCCGTTAATTATATAGTTTTTTTTGTCGAGTCATTTTCAAAAAAGAAAAACATTTTTGGCAAAAAATCAGGCTCGCGAGTTCTACAGCTCATAGAGCCACTACCACTACACTAGTTAATATTGTTTCCCAGTTCAGCTCCTTAAAGTACGTGTCCAATCGTCCCTATGTAGTTACGAAATAGAAAATTTAACCAATATTTAACTATGCTTAACTTAGGTACGTGTGTAGTTGATCTATCCTCGCGAAAATGCAATGCAGCACATGCCATGTCGTCTTTTTACCGTGCGTTTATTTACGAGTACACAGGCTTTTCTCTCTGTTTCAAAATAATTATAAGTAGAGTAGTGGACTCTTGTCGGTTGGCAGCAATTTGTGTTCCGACTTTGATTAAGACTTAATAAACTTCTTGTTTCAACGTTTTCACAGAAATGGACACACATTGTTGATCGTTTACAGCGTGTATTTAAAGAATTTATCTTGTTATTGACTCTGAAAATAATGATAACTTATTCAACTGATTTTTGATTTTCTATCCAGCATTACATACGTTATAAAGCATTTTAGTTTATAATAGTCTAATGCCATATATTTCAGGCCATTTATTTTTAAATTTTCTGTTGCTCTATGAGTTTTCACTCGTCTCTGGCTTCCTGATTGACAAAAACCCCGAAAAACTACGTTATACTCAGAACAATAGGCCTCAACTATTTATTAGGCATCAATGTGTCAATCAATGGGACGTTTACCCTTATAGCATACATAACTGGAGTAGCATTTGAGTAACTCACCCTTCTGTAGAAAGCCTTGCACAATGTGCAAAAAATCATACACAGACAATTTCACAATCGATTAATGGTCATTCACAAAATCGCCTCGCAAGAGAACACTGATCACAAAAATGCCCGCATGTTGCTGTAAGCACTTGATATTATAAACTTTCAACCACTTCAAGCTTTCAATATACAATTGAGTTTCAATATCCTATTAAGATGCTCCTGCCCCCGCAAAATTTAGCAGACATTTTTGTACGCAAATACGACATAAGACGACATAAGGCTACTCCAGTTATATATGCTCTAAACGTTTACCTTATAATTGATAGATAGATAAATAATTTTCATCACACTTGCTCGAAAATGGTGTTATTATACGCAAGCGTACTGAGCTGTAATGGGCTATATTACGCCCATGGGCGTTATGGTTTTATTTTTTAAATAATAGAACCCTCTGATTGGCTTAAGCAAATCTGGTTGCTGTGTGATTGGTTGAATAAAAAAATCTAGTTGGTCACGACGCCCCGCCCCGCAAGAATACTGCTCTGTGATTGGTTGAAATATTGAACTGCGCGCTCTATACTAGCACTGATCTGGAAGTGAAGTTGTCAATTTTTGATTGGTGCTGCTGTATGAAACATACATTTTTCTGTCTTTTGTTGTTATTTATTTCCTCGCAAATGTGATGAAAAACATTGTGTATAACACGCGCGTAAGAATATTGCAAACTCGAGTCATCAAAAGCCCTCCGCCTTCGGCGTCGGGCTTCTGATACACTCTCGTTAGCAATATTCCACTTACGGCCCTCGTTAAACAATGTACTATTATTTGGCATTTTGCAACAAAAATAAAACAAACAAAAATAAAAAAGTATACAAAAATAAGTAGAAATAAAAAGGTAAAAGAACAAGTAAAAACAATTGTGTGACGAATAAGATTAAAAATAAATTAAATAAAGACAAAAAGACATACAGTGCGTTGCAACAATGCCAAAAAGGTACTCGCTCAGTTTTGCTTTGCCCGCGTGAGCTAGTAGCTTCTGCTTGTACCTCAGGTCACGATGCAGGTGAAATATTAAAAGAAAAAAAACCGGACAAGTGCGACTTCAACTCGCGTGGTGAGGGTTCCGTAAAATTCCTATTCTCTAAGCATTAGGCGCTCCATACAAAATACACAAAAATATTGAGAATTTTCCCGTTACTTTGAATACTCAAACTTCTTATAGATTTTTATGTAATCTTTAGGCAAGGAACTACTTTCCATATTTTTTTCAGAATTTTAAGCCTCTTAGTTTCGGAGATAAATTAATAAATACTAAATTACTTCAAATCAATTTTTGCTAAAATTATAAAAAATATATATCTGAGATGCTTACAACAACCCCTTTCATTTGACATATCACGCAATACAGTTTGCGAAACTTTTTTTTTAATTTTCCAGTTTACCCCCCAAAAGTGCCCCGCTTGTTCAGAATTCATTAATTTACTTTACGCGTCCATCCTTGGGTCACCAATTTACATATTTGTACCAAATTTCAACTCAATCGGTCCAGCAGTTTCGGAGCAAATCGGCTGTAACACACGGACAGACAGACGCACGAGGGCACGAGCAACCCTAAAAATGATACTGTACATTTTAATAAATACTTAGCAAGTAGACACACCTACCATCAAAGAGTTATAAACAAAACAGTTATATGATGTAGTCGTTGTAGCCAGTAGGTCCAATCGTAAAGTCTACATTAACTGTCCACATAGTAAAGCCCAGACACACGAGGTGGTCCACCACACGGTGCGAGCAAACCGTGTCATGTAGCTGGCAGGATTCAACTCAGATGCCATTAGATACGCTGGTTTAAGATGGGATAGAGCGGTGACATGGCGTTTTGAAATGGGAACGGTAATTTGTACTAAGTTCACTGTTAATGGAACATTTAATAGACCCGCAGCGGAGAAGGATAGTATAGGTTGTATCACGATACAATACAATACAATACAAATACTCTTTATTGCACACCTCACACAAACAATGCAGTTACAGAGAGAAACAATACAATAACATGTAGGTAGAGGTAGACAACAGGCGGTCTTAACGCTGAAGAACGATCTCTTCCAGCGGGGCTAGCACAACTGACGCCGCGCCGCGACGCGAGTCGAGAAAGGTCTACCCTCCTTTTTCTAACTTGTACGGTGCGAGTGAGATAGGAGACGCTTAGTCGCGCGCGAAGCGACTAAGCAGCAAGTTGTGCTAGACGTACAGACAACCTTTGGGTATCGGAGACAGAGATAAAACTAGATTATGCAGTAGGTGGTGCAGAGATTATTATTAATCAAAAATCAAAATAATTATAAAAATAAACGTACATAAATACCTCTATATATAAACATACATACACAATCATACATATATACAAATAACACAAATACAAATATATGATACATAAACAGTCAGCCAAAAAATACAATCAGGGTTAGGGGAGAGACAAATAATGTTCTTTAAGAAGGGATTACAAGATGGAAAGGGCAGGCAGGGGAAGGGGTATAGGGGTACGGAAGGGGGCACGGTAGTAGGGTACCTAAATCTAAATATATAAAAGAAGAAACTGACTGATTGACTGACTGACTGATCTATCAACGCAGAGCCCAAACCGCTGGTTCTAGAGAATCCAAATTTGACACGTAGGTTCCTTATAAGGTGTAGGGGTGCACTAAGAAATAATTTTTCAGAATTCAACCCCTAAGGGGGTGAAATGGGGGTCCAAAGTTTGTATGGAGAAACAAGATTACTTAGACTATTTTATTCGAAACTTCACAGGAGTATTCCTAACGATAAATGAGTAAACAAGTTTTTCAGGTTTTTAGAGAATTTAATCCCTAAAAGGGGGAATGCGGTGACAGTCTAAAAATCAACATGGGTTTTCTATGGTTTATCGCTGATTACGAAAAAAACAACGATTTTAAAATACAACGTGGCTGAAATTATAAAATTATTCGTAAGTTTTGACTACCTATGCAGGAATATTGACGCAGAAAAAGAAATTCAAGTACAAAAGATGAGTAAAAGTTTATATGTTCTGTGAATTTCAGGAAAATATTCGTCAGTGCGAATGATGTTTGTAAACCAAGTTAATTTCCTTGCCTTGAAAGAGTGTCATCAACCTGTGTGTAATGGTAAGGTGTATTGTTCCTACACTTGGAGGCAAATAAAAGTAAATAGCCAATCGTTTTCTGTCGATGAAATTAGTTTTAAAATTAAAACATTAAAAATACCCCCGACACAACTATAACCAACCATTATTATAACTAAATAAAATTCTCTATCAATTCATTTAACTTGACATCTTGTGAATTTTTAATTTGATTATTTAATTTAAATTGTATTGTACTTTATTATAATTAACCAACTGCTAATACAAGACTTTCTATAAAAAAAAAGCACTGAAATCGGTTTGGGAGCTCAGATGCCACAGACAGACGCGCAGATAGGTTTCGTCGGAGGTTCAAAAGAGTTCACATTTTTTTTCCAAGAACTGAATCTACAAATTATCATGGTAATCGTATCAGCCTAAAGACGTCTACTGCTGGACATAGGTCTCCCCCAAAAAGTGCCAAAGTGACCGGTCCGGATTTTGGGAGCAGATTCGGTAATTATACTGTTTTTTTTTTGTCGTTTTAGTTTTTGGAAATTTTTAATACAGGCTCGCAAGGTCTATAGCTCACAGAAACAAAGCTAGAACCATAGACATTCGCTATGTTTTGTCCAATTAAATTCTAAGTTGTAATAAAATCCTCTTTATTTGCATCAAAGTGTAGATCCATTCAGGAAAAGCTGTTTTATAGGCCAATAAAATAAACAAACACCATTCAGGAAAATGGAGAAACAAAACAAAAGTATTTGAACGGTTCTAGCACTAAACCCGTGGACATGCTTAAAGTTAGCCATTCACGACCACTCCAACACGGCGAATGGAGTAGCGCCAGCGCCTCAAAATCGATCCATGAATGTCAAAACTGTAGCGTTTAAAGATAGTTGGCGCGGCCCGTTGGGTATCCAAAATAATGGATACCTAGTCATCATCATCAAAGACGTCCACTGCTGGACATAGGCCTCCCTGCGCCGCCCGCATCCAGCGGACTCCAATGACCAGGGGGGTAGTCACGTAACGTTCCGAACGCGCGTCGGGTAGATCCAAGTGTCATTTTTCCATTAAATATTGACATTTAAATCTACCCGACGCGAGTACAATGCGTTACGTGATCGACCAACAGGTCATCAGTCCACCTTGTGGGGGGGTCTACCCACGCCGCGCCTTCCGGTACGTGGTCGCCACTCGAGAACCTTTCCGCCCCAACGGCCATCGGTTCTACGTGCAATGTGCAACTTTATTGGTGATTAAGAAAATTAACGGTCATCGTTTTATTATTACGATTTGGCACCTACTGAACAAAGGTCAAAAATGAAATTCTGTTCCAACTTTTTTCTTTCGTAGTGGAAACCTGCGAACCAGGTACCCAATCATCAGGGGATGAACGGGTTCTGTGGTATTTCTGTCCGCTAAAAACTCCACGGTAGCCGGCATTTGCGCTCTCGATCTTGGACTCCAGGATCTAAGGTTGATCGCACTGGAGAACCGAAAATAACGGTAAGCGTTTTTTCAAAAGTCAGTGGACGTCTTTCGGCTGATATGATGATGATGATGATGACTAATAAAGTCATTAATTTCCCTGACATACAATTTTTAAACTCCCCTTTCACCCCGCTATATGATACTTATATATACACGGTGGAATATAATCGGTGAACAGGAACCCATTTTTCTAATTCAGTAATCGATGGCCGTCACGTTTATGTAGTACTTAAGTGGAACCAAGTTTTTTTTTTATCATAACTATTTTTTAAGTTGAAATTAAATTTTAATTAAAATTTATTGTCACCCTACTAATGGTTTAGTCTGAAACGTAGATAACAAATGGCGGCAATCATTTATTGACGTCTGATCTGTCTAGTTTCCCGCCACAGCCAGCAAGCACTTGACGTATGTAGGTACATTTACGAGTAGGTAACTTCCCTTCAATAAAAGTAGGGTGTCCATTTATTCAGTCAGTGTACATTTTACCGATGTTAATTAAGTGTGATTAATTAGATTGTGAGCTATATTGCACGAGATCTCACGTATTGGTTTCTGTGTAGATTGATAATTAAGATTTTTGGATTCCTGATCACCGATTATATTCCACCGTGTATAATTAATTATTCCCGGGACATAAACTATCTCCTTTCCGAATTTGATCTAAATCGGTTAACGTTTAGTTAGAAGTTGGAATATATTCGCCCTCGGGATATGACAGAAAAACAGACGTATTCATTCACAACAATAACACGAACTTTAAGTAAAGCAATTAGTTTCTTCTTTATCTTTAACCCGTCGTTAATTAGCGCTCCGAGTGTATTTCGTTGCTTTTATTTCTTTGCAAATTGGCCGTTCCCCCTTAATTGAGACATCGCGACCAATGAGCCGAGATCACATCTTGGCTTAACCGACCGTACCTTAGTGTAGACAAGTGCAAAATGTGAGGTTTATCGAAGTGACAGTTAATTATCTGTGCTTTCCTCTGGTTCAGCATAGGTAGAGTTTGCGTTTCAGTTAGGCTGTCATCCATCACAATGCCGCAGCGGCGTGCGGAGCCGCATACAAATTTCGCCGTACGGAGGTGCGGTGCAGTGTGAAGTACTGTGCGGAATTTATATACAAACTGAGGTAATGGCATTCAACGGCGCCTTAGGTTGGTCGAGTTGAGGCGGTTTCAACCGAATCTGGGGTGTGAGTGGAATGGAGCTACTCGGAGTTTAATCGCTGGTTCACTACACCTAGTTGAGAAGATTCCAGCCAGAAACTCAGCTACACCCGACCTGAGTCGGACTGACCTTACCGGTATGAGGCGGTACCGGGACAGATACGATGCGGTGGACGTCCCCGGGACGGGAAAGCCGCATGTAATACGCGCCTTGTCCGAGTTGAATAGGCAGAGAAGGTGTAAAATAGAGAGCTAATAAAGTTAAATTATAATATCATCGTGACCAAGCGACAATAAAACAGGTTATATAACGAAATAAAATCAGACAGATCTCATTCAGACCAGCATCAGGTATAGATCTATACCTACGTCAAATTTTATATGGAAAAATTACAGTTGGGTCTACCTAACGCGCGTTCAAAACATCTGCATTTTGAACGCGCGTTAGTACAATTAAACTGTCATTTTTTCATATAAAAAGTGACAATGCGTTACGTGATCGACCTGCTGATGCCAGAATAAAATCACAAACACGTATAAGATCATTGTACAAAGTACAATTCCTCAGTATTATAGGTTTAATAAACGGGATAAACGAGTCAAAGAAGTCGTTAAGAATTTTCTTTTCAATAGGAGATTTTTGGGACAGGCGTTATAATGATTCTCAAACACGTGGATTAATTTAAATAGATATGGATTCTCATTGTCAACTGCCGGGGATGAAAGAGGGTTACAGTTTTTTCCCAACACTATTGCAAGTGACTGTACTTTCGCCTCATACATCTGCCGCGCCACTCCCCGATGTATATCGCAGAGATTACGAGTCCGCGAGAGCCGGTGAATTATGAGCCTGACTGTACATGACTGTATTGAACTCGGTTACAAGTTATAAACACGTCATATTTCTCCGGGTTGACAGCCGTTTGAGTAAAAATGGGTAGGTATGTTTTGTTTCTTTAACTTGCACAATTTACGAAGCGTCGTGGGTTTGGAAAATTAAATTGAGATTTGAAAATGTTCGTTCAGAACTTTAACTATTTCTATTTCACACCTTTCGTTCAGATAAGTATGTTTTGCTGCACAAGAGGGATCAAAATGCTACTTTTCTGTCGAAGCTACTTTTGACGTGATAACGTGCACGCACGCACAAAAAAATGTGACTCATCGTCCCGCTCCAAACGCCGGCTGCGCGCACGAAATATCAACGCCTGCCCAAACCGCTGGTTCTAGAGATTTCAAATTTGGGACGTAGGTTCCTTATAAATTATAGTGGTGCACTAAGAAAGGATTGTTCAAAATTCACCCTCTAAGGGGTCCAAAGTTTGTATGGGTATACAAGACTATTTTATTCGAAACTTTCATCAATGTTTTCTAATGACGTATCACGTAAAATTATCGTCCTGAAACCGATTTTACAGACAACCATTTTTGTAATTATATCACTTTTGCAGATAATCTAAAACTATCAGCAGCAGTAACTTAATATTAGAGCAATTGGCATCTTCAAAACAGTTCACCAAAAGTTTCAAAACTATATATCTTTGAGGAGTTTTAAAGGGACTGAATTCCGATGATCGAAGTATTGACAAGTCAATGAGTTGCCTGCGCGTTAAAATATCAAAGATCGTCAGCAAATTATTATACGTAAACATATTTTCAAAACGTATATCTCCCTCAATTTCCTCATCGCCGACCGTAAGTGATTCGCGCCATCATACCAGTGAAAAGTTTCACGAAGTGCTACACGCTATCTGTCTTCCAAATTTAAACTCCAATTACATGGAGCAAGGTCTATTTTTAAACGCACATAGCTTGAAGAATTTATGGCGAATACTGCTTGCTTACAAAAAGATGGTACCTCGGTTTGATATGCTGGTGAGTTACGACGTTTTTGTGATAACTTGTGTAGTTTGAGTTATAGTAATAGAGCATAGGCGTCGATGGAAGTCGGTCGCGCTTTATGAGGCGTGTGGCAATGGCCTTTTTACAGTGTAGGGTGCTCGCAAACCAATTGACTTTGTATGTCAATGTACGTCAGTACCATTGCCAAGTGCAAGTAATATCAAGAAGTGAATACAATACAATACAATACAATACAAATACTCTTTATTGCACACCTCACACAAACAAACCAGTTACAGAGAGAAACAATACAATAACAATAATATAATATGTATCTACTAGTAATAATAATAATTCTCTCAGAACACGCCACAAGAACCTCTCATCATCATAATCATCATATCAGCCGAAAGACGTCCACTGCTGGCCAGAGGCCTCCCCCAAAGAGTGCCACAATGACCGGTTCTGCGCCACCCGCATCCAGCGGACTCCAGCGACCTTTACCAGGTCATCAGTCCACCTTGTGGGGGCCCACGCTGCGCCTTCCGGTACGTGGTCGCCACTCGAGAACCTTTCCGCCCCAATGGCCATCGGTTCTACGTGCAATGTGCCCTGCCCACTGCCACATAAGTTTAGCTATTCGGAGGGCTATGTCGGTTACCTTGGTTCTGCTGCGGATAGCCTCATTTCTGTTGCGACGAGCGAGATACTCCCAGCATAGCCCTCTCCCCCCTTTGGGTGACTTCGAGCCTTCTTACGAGGCCCATAGTAAAAGCGACCACGTTTCCGTGCCATACGTCATCATAACCTCTATTCAGGATATTTTATGACAGCCTTTCATAAAGCGACCAAAATGCTCAGTTTATTGACTTCTTGATATCATTCGTTCGCCTTGCCACGGCCAAATAGTCAATTCGAATATGAATTGACTACCTGCCCGTGCGGTTTTGCCTGCGTATTACAAAGAGTTCAGGTAGATTTGCGGGATGAAACATAGTTTGTATCCATCTTGAAGGTCCATACTATACTCTGGTTGCGGCTGTCAAACAGCAGTCGTGGTTTCGAATCCCAGCTCATACAGCTCACTTAGATAGTGACGCTGCCTACGAAGCTGAAGGTCCTGGGTTCGAATCCCGGTAAGGGCAAATATTTGTGTGATGAGTATGAATATTTGTTTCTGAGTCTTGGATGTTTTCTATGTATTTAAGTACCTGTAACACAAGCCTTATTGAGCTTACTATAGGCCTAGCTCGATTTGTGTAAGAATGTCCCATAATATTTATTTATTATACCAATGAGTTTTTCGGAACTTATGTACGGAATAACATTTGGTATTTACCGTTAGCTTTTCGGTGAAGAAAAACATCGTAAGGAAACCTGCATACATCTGAGAAGAAATTTAAAGAGGTGAATGTGACGTCCCCAATCCGCACTGGGCCAGCGTGGGGACTACTGCCCGTTCCCTCTCGTTCATGAGAGGAGGCCTGTGCCCAACAGTGGGACGTATATAGGCTGATGATGGTTATACACTGGTGTAAGAATTTTTGAAATCGGATGAGTAGACCCTCTACATACTGTTTAACTTCATCTTATATAGTTTTTTCTTCTGCTTGCATGTTTGTTTAATTGTGTAATTTATGACGTTAAATAAATGTATTTTCTTTCTTTCTTTCTACATACAAACTTACAAAGCTGCAATCCTAGACTCTCTTTATTAGTAGATAATCCTCTTCAATACCTACCGATTGGCGTCCGCTGAACTTATTCTACAATTACTCTGCATTTGAGCGTTTTTCAAAAAAACTGTACATGAACTTTTTTTTCAGATTTCGATTTTTTTGGGTTTTGTTTCTCAGAATTGTTGAAACTATCGATCCTCATACAAGAAAAAAAACGTCCCAGATTTTACTATGTAAATTTTATTTTCCAGTGCGTCACGACCATATAAATAAAAAAAGACTGCATACAAAAATGTGACGATCTGGAATTTTTTTTCTCATCATCATTTTTTCAAATCAACGATTTATTTATTTAAACTTTATTGCACAAAATACAAAAAAATATATGTACAAATGGCGAGCTTAATGCCAGATGGCATTCTCTACCAGCTAACCATTGGGCTAAACAGAGACTTATAACAGGTGCAAAGAAAAAAATATAATAATTTCTGTTACGAATATACTTGAGAGAGGAAAAAAACAAATGTATTATACACTACATATAGACATAGGTACATAAATAAAAATATATAAGATACATACAAAAAGATATACTACTACATATTCAATTCAACGATTCTGAGTAAGAAAAACCAAAAAAAAATCGAAATCGGAAAAAAAAGTACATTGTACACTTTTTTTGAAAAACGCTCATTTAACACCGCATAGTGTCAGACTATTCGCATTCGACCCTGCGCGTGATCAGTCATGGTGGCTTTAATATAATAAGATAAAGCACGTACAAAAATAACCAATAGTGATATCGCCGCCGGTGGTCGGCCGATAAATTATGTCGTCGCTCCCGTACGGTAATAAACCGATTTGTTTTTATCGGCGCCGACATAAAAATAAGAGTTTGAGAAATTGGATATATGCGGTTGGGTGTGCTGCGCGTGTACCTACGGATAAGTTTAAAAATAATGGAGGTATACAATTTTGAATTTTACTCATCAGACATACGTTTTATACGCATCATTATTAAAAACAAATGAACAATTGGCATATTTTTTGCCGTGACAGTGTTGGATTAAGGTATCTATTTTTGGAGCGTCAACAAATAGCCTTTAAGCTTACGCTTAAAGGTGTATCTGCTAAGCGCCCCTTGGATAGGGGGAGGGATATCATTCTGACAGACAAACTTAAAGACGACGACGATCTCGAGAGGCAACGACGGGCCATTGCTATGCGAAGCAATATGTTGGCACGTCGGTTCGCTCACTGCTCTGACCAAGTCAAAATTACTCTGTTTGGGGCCTACTGCCAGGCGTTCTATACTAGTCACTTGTGGTACCATTACACGAAGCGGTCGTTCAACAGACTCAGAGTACAGTACAACAACGCGTTTCGTGTGATGTTACGGCTACCGTGGCGGTGTAGCGCGTCTGGTATGTTTGCCGTGAACAGAGTGGACGACTTCTACGCTATTATGCGTAAGAGACACTGGTCCTTTGTCGGGAGAGTGGGCGATTCGACAAACAGTATTGTAAAAGTAGTGTGCACGACATGCTACCTAATGAGTAAGGTGTCTATGACTCCTTTTCTGTAGTGTTTTGTTAATTTTTAAGTTTAATTTAATTTAATATTTTTAATTTTAATTTTATAATGTAATGTAATGGGTTAATACCTAAATAAAGAACTAATTTATTATTATTTATTTATTTATTATTCCAGCACTTAGACGCCGCAAACCTGAAACTACCTCGGAAAGCAGTGGTTCGGTGCATAGGTACATATAATAAATATTATTAGTTAAGAGTAAACATATGTAATCTGTTTTTAGTTAAATTTCACTGTTAATTGATGCATGCTGTGTCCTTCTGTAATTAATAAGGTACTTAGTTTTAATTAGGCATATAAGTGTAATATTATGTAATGGTATGCATATTCTTGAAGGTCCTAATAAATAAATAAATAAATAAATTATTGCTATGATGACCTGTGGCTCAATCACGTAACTTTTCTTATTAGCGTTGGGTAGACCTAAACGTCATTTTTAGGGTTCCGTACCTCAAAAGAAAAAAAACGGAACCCTTATAGGATCACTCGTGCGTCTGTCTGTCCGTCTGTCACAGCCGATTTGCTCCGTAACTACTGGACCGATTCTGAACAAGGGATTCACTTTTGGGGGGTAAACTTGAAAATTTTAAAAAAAGTTTCGAAAACTGTATTGTGTGACATATCAAATGAAAGGGGTTGTTGTAAGCATCTCAGTTTTTTATAATTTTAGCAAACACAGATTTGAAGTAATTTAGGAAAAAATACGAAAATTGACCATCCCCCCCCCCCCCTCATTCTTATTATAGCGGTGTGCGATAAAGTTTCTGTTTAGCCCAATGGTTGGCTGGTAGAGAATGCCTGATGGCATTAAGTCCGCCATTTGTACTTTTATTTGTATATTTGTGCAATAAATTTTAAATAAATAAATAAATAACGAGCTGAGAATGATGATGATGATTATAACATTATTTATTTAATAGTCTCGTTTTGGACAGATATAAAATGAGACTATAAAACCTTTATCAGGTCATTTTAGAGCCAATCATTACATTAAGTTATGTAAGGATTGGCATATGCCCTTTTAGCTACTTTAATGTACTAAACGCACCATAAACACATCAGATTAACAATAAAATTAGCATTTCTAAATTAGTTTTCTACTAATGACTTCTTGTTTATTAGTTAATGAATAATTTGCTTTAATTGGGGCTAAACTGTTTAAAATGTTACGTTGGAGCGTTAGTTGAAGTTTATACGATGACAAGTTTTTAACGTAATAATATGTACTGATTTTCCGTTTTCTGTAGGGTAGGTATATACACCTATGCATATTGCCAACTGAGAAAGATTTCTAAATATGAAGGCATTTTACAATGATCAATGATGCTGCTCCATTCAACCGTTTTCTGTAGGGTAGGTATATACACCTATGCATATTGCCAACTGAGAAAGATTTCTAAATATGAAGGCATTTTACAATGATCAATGATGCTGCTCCATTCAACAGGATGAATGGAGCAGCACCGCGCCAAAATCGCCATTATAGCCGAGGCAAAATACGGTTTCGAAAAACATTAATTTATAATAGCGTTTTTTTTGTTTATTTCATTTTAAAACATTATTCTAAGATGCTTTATTCAAGAATCCACCAAACTTTCCACCCGGAAGTGATTATATAGATATAAATTAAACATTCCTTGTCTTTTTATTTTATTTATATTGAATATTGTAAAGCAAATGTAAATGAACCTAAATAAAGATAAAAAAAATATTAATATTTATCCGGACTTTTTAGGAGCTAATTAAATATTGATTTTTTTGATGTCTGATTTTTTGTTGGATTTTGCCTCTAGGTAACAATTTAATTGATAATATATCCGTTAAATTAAAAAAATTAGCTATTATAAATTATTTCCAAATATGTCATTTTTTCCATACAAGTTGTCAGTTCATTGCCTGGACTATTAATGTATAAACCGTAGCTTTTAAAGATAGTTGGCGCGCGCCCGTTGGGAGCGCGACGCGGCAACGCGCCATCGCCATCCAAAAATCCAAATGCAACGGTCCTGCCTGAGTGTCAAAGGCTATAGCCGTGTAAGGGAACAAAATATGCCCCTGACGGTATCAGCCAATTAGTATACCGTATCCATTGGTCATATTGCTAGTTATTATTCGGCCAAGTATTATGTCATAATTATTGACAGTTTCCTAGAAATGTCACTTAAAAGTTTTTTTTACTTTCCTAAATATCTTCAAAACTACTGGTCCGATTCTTTTGTGATTAAAATATGTTGTTAATGGCTTGAAGAGGTATATATTTGCAGAAAACTAGACTCTATGTCAACATTAACTTGGTTATTTTTGATGTGAAACATTTCAAACTTTTTTTTTGACACTTCGGTGTCAGCGACACCCGCCATTTTTTCAAGACTGATGTGACATCTCTTTTCGTATTAAAATATAATTATTTCAAATCAATCGGCTTGGAGCAACATGGTGACTTTCAGTATCAGAGTATTATAAAATTTTAAAATTACATTGCTATAGTAGAAAGCCTATTTATTTTACGACAGATTTCTAGTGCAGGATTTTATCGCTGCCAAATATCCCTATCCATGATGTAGTCGCTCGAAAATATGCGAAAATCCGTATGAAATTCTGCATCTAGGTATCTTTTGACGCAGATTGTAAGTACTGCTTTCCAACTTTCCATTACCGTAACTGCACTGTGAAGTTCAAAACACCCGTTTTCCCGCTCCAACGTCTTAATTGAAAGCCTGTGAAAAACTATTTACCTACTAAATACCTTTCAAGTTGATAAAAATCAGCGTTTACCATTTAAATTGTCGACACGTAGCAATTCTGGACATAGTTACTAGAGCAATTACGTTGGTTATGCTACCTAGCCAATTCAAAAAGGCGTATAGTCCGTAGAAACTTCAAAGCGGTTAAATCCTTTTCAATTGTATCGCGTAATTGCGCAGGCACTCGTTATCCGTTCAAAATCACGTTTATTAGTATGATACCGTGTCATACGAAAGGTATTATCTGTGTATGAACTTCAAAGGTTGTTAGGTCGTTTTAGAATTGAGATGGCAGTGTGGAGACTAAGTAAATGATCTCTATTGAATTTTATTCACATGTAGGCGCCACATTTATAAACGTCTGTTATGAGACTTGATTGTATTAGCATTATAAAAAACCGGACAAGTGCGAGTTCAACTCGCGTGGTGAGGGTTCCGTAAAATTCCTATTCTCTAAGCATTAGACGCTCCATACAAAATACACAAAAATATTGAGAATTTTCCCGTTACTTTGAATACTCAAACTTCTTATAGGTTTTCCTGTAATCTTTAGGCGAGGAACTATTCTCCATATTTTTTTCAGAATTTTAAGCCTAGTAGTTTCGGAGATAAGGGGGGGATGGTCAATTTTCGTCTTTTTTCCTAAATTACTTCAAATCTGTATCTGAGACTGCTTACAACAACCCCTTTCATTTGATATGTCACACAATACAGTTTGCGAAACTTTTTTTTTTAATTTTCCAGTTTACCCCCCATAAGTGGCCCCCTTGTTCGGAATTCATTAATTTTCTTGACGCGTTTATCTTTGGGTCACCAATTTACATATCTCTACCAAATTTGAACTCCATCGGTCCAGTAGTTTCGGAGAAAATCGGCTGTGACAGACGGACAGACAGACAACCGAGTGATCCTATAAGGGTTCCGTTTTTTTACTTTTGAGGTACCGGAACCCTAAAAGTAGTATACTTGTAGTTGTAGAATATACGAAGTACATCGGTCTTTTGATGTTATAAATAGGATAATAAATATGGAAGCTTTATTAATGCCTGTGGTGTGGTAATGTTTTTGCTCTTGGCCAGGAAGTGGGATTTGGGTTACACTCTAACGACTTTCTTCCTGAAAACAATCGTAGGTACAGAAGGCACACTGTCTAGCAAAACCGATATTTGACTGTTAAACTACTCAAACCATGGCATCCCGCTCTACCGCATAACACGTGCTCTTGAATGAATGAATGAATGAATGAATGAATGAGAGTTTATTCACGAGAACATAATGGTACAGCAGATGTTATAGGTATAGCTATATTATTGACCCTTAATATATTCTGCCTTGAGGCATGTGAAAATAATTATAATGACATGACTAATGCATAGGTACATGTCAAAATTAAAATTAAATTGCATGCATGTATTCTTAATTATAAATGTCAAAATACTAAAAATATAAATTAATTAACTGGTACATGGAAATTTGGGTTTGTAATGTCTTTGTTATTAGATAATTTAGAGTACAATTCATGAATGAAAAAGTGATGTAATAACTAAAACTTATAACTAAAATATTTGTCAATAGTGTAGAAACATGCGTTACACAAAATATTTTTGAATTTAGATTTGAACTCGGCATTTGGCAGTGTCTTAATAGTTGATGGAATTTTATTAAATATTCGTATACACATGTCTTTCCTCTAGTTAGGGTCGACAACATCGTAGCATAAATGCTGTTCGCATCTGCGATCGGAATTCAGGTGCGCGAGAGCCAAGTTGATCTGAAACGGCAGCGAGACAGGCCTGCCTGAAGTCCGAACGTTCGTTTGTCGCATGGCCTAATGGTAACTACCCACGGCGCGGTAAAGAGAGTATGTGAAAAATTCAAACTGGTTTCAACTCTATACGTTAGTTGAAATACTCCTAGTCAACAGGGTGACATTGCCAATTGTTGACGGTCACTGTCACTAACATCAGTGGCAGTGAACCGACTACGCAAGAAAGTACCAATGCTGTAGCCTACCTACGGAATGCCTCACACTTATGCTGCATAATAATAAGGGTCAAAATACAGAGGAAAGTTGTTTTGCACATGCATATGTAATTTTGTTTAATTAAGCGAGGAAACAATAAAACCAATTCGCTCCAATAGAAGCGTTAAATGAACTTGACTTGGAGAAATGCTGACGTCATAGCTTTTATTTAAAATATTTAAATTCACTGACGTTTTTAACTGGGTAGTAGTCTGTTAGGTATCCAAGACTCCACTGTATCCAGGTTGTGAGGCATTGTGCTAGATATCAGGCTGTCAGGTTATTTCATAAATTGCCCACCGATCTAAAAGTCATTACGAATTGGTCCAATGTCCAGGCAATGAACTGACAACTATGACAAGATAATAAGTTAAACATTGTGTGCCCTAACAGGGTGTCATGAATTGACTTAACTAACTGTAACACCTTATGTAATTATGTTTATGATTATGCAATAAAATGAAATGAAATGAAATGAACTTGTATGGAAAAAATGTCAAAATTGGAAATAATTTATAATAGCAGATTTTTTTAATGTAACGGATATATCATCAATTAAATAGTTGACACTTAGTTTTAAGTTTAGTTTAGTTAGTTTTAAATTTTGTAAATGATGTAAATGGAATTGTTGTAGTTGCTTTGTGTTTTGTATACTTAAATTGATATTTTTTTCTAATAGAATAGTTATCTATATAAAAAAAACTGTGACGATTTGGAATGGAATATTTGTGACACTTTTTTCTCAGTAGGTATTAACGATTCTGATTAAATAGTTACCTAGAGGCAAAATCCAACAAAAAATCAGACATGAAAAAATAAATAACTTAATTAGCTGTAAATATTAATAAATGTTTTAATCTTTATTTTGGTTCATTTACATTTGCTTTAAAATATTCAATATAAATCAAAAAAAAATTACTTCCGGGTGGAAAACTTGTTGGATTCTTGATTAAAGCATCTTAGGATAACGTTTTAAAATGATATAACCAAAAAAACGCTATCATAAATTAATGTTTTTCGAAACTGTATTTTGTCTGGAGTAATGAAACGCTTCTTGTTGGCCCGATGCTGGGCTGTTATTCGCTACGTGGTCATGCGCCTCACCCCAAGCGTCACGCCTACCATAACTAGACCTTTACATACGCTCAGTTACTATGAATCACCGCGTCAAGATATATTTGTGGGTGAGCGTTGAGGTGAGCTTAAAACAAGTTGCATAATAGGGGGCTGTTATAGTGTTTTGCCTAAGATCGCAGTCGGGTGAACCGCAGTCGCTGGCGATAAAAAGCTTTCTTCACTACCGTTCTTGATGCGCTATGGTGCCAAAACTTGCACAATTAAGTTAATCGTGTATTAATAACGTAATTAAGGCGATTTTTATTAATTACTTATTAAATCCAAGGTAGTACTTGTGTCCTTTACAAATCCTCTCCTTAATATATATTTTCAATCACTTATCATGTCACTGACAAATCACTCCCAAGCATAGCTTATATATCAAAGGGCTAATAAATCTTAAATAGTCAATCAGGACTATTATTTATTATCCAATTCAGTTACAAAATGTAGTAAGTGTGTTGAAGTTCTGAGCAATATAACGTTGTTTCTTTTTTATAACGACAAGTCTTTTACATAAGCTTTTGGAAGGATGAATAAACAGGCGGCACCTTAAATGGATAGATCTAGAATTAAGATGTTACTAGATTAAATAAAATTAATTTTAAAACGAAGACATACGCGAAGTGAAAGGAACTCATTATATTTCACAAAAGTCCAAGAGATTCGATAAAACTATTTTTTAGATTTTATAGAATCTTTAAAATCTTTAAATATTCTGATTTTACTAAAATTATTTTCAGTATTAGTAGATCAGCAGGTCGCGGGAGTCCGCTGGATGCGGGTGGCGCAGGACCGGTCGATTTGGCACTCTCTGGGGGAGGCCTATGTCCAGCAGTGGACGTCTTTCGGCTGATATTATGATGATGATGATGATGAGATAAGCTAGTCACTCAGAAATTCATACTCGACAAATTTCAATAATATCTAGAACATACATACGGAACCCTCGACATTGTGACTTTCGGAATAACATACCTAAAAAACTACATTTTACTTATTTACTATATTGCCTACCGGTGAAAGAAACTTGTTATAGTAAAGCATTAAATAAACCACAAAAACATTATACTTCAAAACACATGAATTAGTAGACTATATAGAACAACCGACGACATATAAATTAATCAGTTATTTCGGAACATCAAACGAAGCTTCACAAAGCTCCCGTCATGTTAACACGAGCTTTTATGAATGGACGCCATCTTAAATGTTGAGTGACGTGTCGTCACAACCACTGGCGTTAAAATCTTCTTTATATCTAAATTGAAATGTACCTAACGAATACCATATTAACAAAATGAGAAATCATGCGAAAATAATCCATAAAGCGATCGCAGTAAGGTGCTTGTCAGTTTTCATTATTTAATAATGGGACCGGTGAAAACAAAAGAATGATGAATTAACGCGGACGCGTGTGAGTTGTCATTTCACTCTTTCAATGCAAAAGGGCTCAACTGAATCAATCAAACACTTTTATTTTGAACTTTCCGTGTAACATGTTAAGGTTTAATTTTTATCGGTTCAATGGTTAACTTAATGTTTTTTTACTGTGGAGGCGCGCGCGTCATTTGTCTCTGAGAAGCGGTCACGCTCAGTATGAAGATAATTGAAGCGTCCGAGATGTCACTTTTGATTATAAATCTTGTAAAGCAGGCATGAAACAATTAGGAAGTGACAAAGAAACTGGTACGATGTCCTAATTATAATTATATTAGGCAGCCTGATATTTTTCGTAACACTAACAGGTACACTTTTCGCGGAAATTACGTAAGTATGTAATCATCAACATCATCATCATATCAGCCGAAAGACGTCTACTGCTGGACATAGGCCTCCCCCATAGAGTGCCAAATTGACCGGTCCTGCGCCACCCGCATCCAGCGGACTCCCGCGACCTTTACCAGGTCATCAGTCCACCTTGTGGGGGGCCTACCCACGCTGCGCCTTCCGGTACGTGGTCGCCACTCGAGAACCTTTCCGCCCCAACGGCCATCGGTTCTACGTGCAATGTGCCCCGCCCACTGCCACATAAGTTTAGCAATTATAGTATGTAATATTATTTATTAAATATAAATATCAACATAAATATCAATATCTTATTTATTACGCAATAGATTCTTATGTAGTAGACTTATGCCCTATATATTACTGAAACTTCAGGGTTCTAGCTTTCGCCACAACAAAATTACAGGATGTTCAAAATGGCTTGAATGGCATCGAGAAAAGGATGGTACGGCCGTGCCTCTTTGTTTTGCTCGACTTGGCGGGGGCACTACCGTGCCCCAGAAGTGAAATGCATCAGTTAAACTGTTTTTATGGCTTTTGAATCAGTTTTATTGATCATCAAAATATATAGGCTCATCAAAATGTCATTATTAACACTTTCAAACGTCAGCCAGATGGCGATAAAATTACAGGACAATTGTTCAATGTATTTACATCTATAAGTGGGCATTAATAATAAGATCGAATGTGTGTATACAATTAAATTGTATCATTACGATGACTAACGATCCTATGTCCCCTAGATCACAGATTAAATACAAATTAGGTACTACGTAACGTAACCTATAGACGGGGCAGAGGGCGTCATAAGGTCAACTTCCTTTATAATGCCGATCAGTCTTGTTTCTATCTTTCAAAATCAGAATGAAAAGGGACACTGCCGTGTCAATCCTATCTCATGTATCTTGAGATACATGAGTTACGCGTAACAGGTCTAAATCTGTTTATTTTCCATGCCTTTATCGACCTACATACTAATTTTTTTAATTTAACTTACCAATTCCTTATACGAGCCTGTCACGTAACTCCTGTAACTCTGTTTTTACCATATTAAATCATGGCTAAATACTGTACAAAAAAAAAAACTTCAAACGGCGTTTTCTCAAAACTAGGATTTTTTAAATACATGATATAGGCTTGACACGGCAGAACATCAACATATTCCCTTTCTTACTTTCATGTCTCCATCCTTCAAAATAAAAATAAAGGAGACATCAAAGTTGGAATAAGGTAGAAGTATTAGTGCCCGACATGTCAACAGAAAATACTTATTTGAATCACGAGATTATGCTCATTTAAGATGTGTTAAACAGTTTCATACGGTTTGGGAGACGAGGTATTTACTCAAGTTACTGATATGGAATTCGTTTCATATGGTGATCTTATAAAAAATCCTGTTAATATAAGAATTAGGTAATCAGTCCGAATGTACGAGTAAATGGCAGGCGGTTATGCTGGCAGTCCCAATAGATGTCATTTCAGTACAAATGTCATGAATGACAGACTGACATTTATTGGGACTTGAAGGTTTAACTCATTGTCCCAATTGATGGCAGCTGGTTTTAACAAATATGTTCATAACTTATAAATAAGTTATTTGTCTTGAAATTGTGATACGAAATATTGAAGTACATTTAGTAACCTAAAAATGATGTCGTGTCCAATCTTAGTTTATTATTCGCTAGTTAAATTATATCCGTCGAGTACTAGTACCGCGTCGGGCACTAGTACTTCTACCTTATACCTACTATGTCTTTCAAAATTAGAATGATAGAAAAGATCCATTCTGTCAAATATTACGGGCGGGATACCGACCTTGGTAGGTATATTTATTGTACATTGGACTTACGTACCTTGACAATTTTGAACTCCTTATGTGTTCAGGCGTGTGAGAGGTATCTGAAACAAAAAAAAATGCTATTTTTAATCGCTATTATAATAAATAATAATATAATAAATAAATATCGTGGGACAATTCACACCAATTGATCTAGTCCCAAACTAGGCAAAGCTTGTACTATGGGTACTAGACAACGGATAAACATACTTATATAGATAAATACATACTTAAATAGATATTAAACATCCAAGACTCGAGAACAAACATTCGTATTCATCATACAAATATCTGCCCCGACCGGGGATCGAACCCGGGACCTCAAGCTTCATAGTCAGGTTCTCTAACCACTAGGCTATTCGGTCGTCTGAATTATGCAAGTATCAAATGTCTTTATTTTTCCAAACTGAATGTTATTTGACACATCATGTTTAGATTAAAAGGCAAAAACTTCGTTGTCTTAAAACAAATGCAAATAGTTGACTTCGTATCAGGCCCTAAAAGAAAAGACTCCAGAAAGAGATTCATGGAAATTGCTCCACCAACAAGAGCCTAGCTCTTAAATTTAAGAAGAAGTTGACTAAAAAGTGAGTGCATTTAAAGATACACCGTACCGTACCGTACCGTAGGGATAAAATCGATAATCTTATCGATAAAATATTTACCTAAAAAGATTTCTATGAAATTGTCGAAACCAATTTGATATAGGTACCACTTGGTCCAGTGTTGGTAACTACACTGGTAGGAACTTATTGAGCTTCTGAGTTTGCAGGTATTACTTATCTTATCTTATCTAGTTGAGGGCCCTCTCGGATACACTTCGATCCAGTGGAATCTTTTGTGCATTTGCCCTCCCCTTTATAGCTACTCCCAAGCTCGCTCCATCATTTCCACAAAGCGGATGATGCAGCTTAGTGGGAGTACCTTGAATTCCTTACACTGCTAATGTCCGCTGCTAATGTGTGCTGTAACTACTCTTATTAGATATTTTCTTCTAGTCATTAAAGTCGAATTTCGGCCCTAAGTAGAGAAATCTATTTCAAAGCGACCTCAAATTCTTACCTATAACATTTCCATTTTACACCAAACTGAATTAACCCTATACGTAAGAAAGGTTAGACAATGTTAATGAGGTATGTCTAAGCAAGCACACCGTTTTCAATGAGCCTGGCGTATTGTGAACACTTGCAGAAACAAGCCGGCTCCTTACCACATTCTGATCAATTCAAACGATTTCGCTGACAGCGACATTGACAACCCTAACAAACAACGCAGCAGGGGCACTCACAACTTCACTCGTAATCCTATCTATTACAATTCAAACTTTATAACCATTAAAACTAAGTATATTATCCTATATTCAGTAGCAGACACGTGCTGACGAAACGCAATGAATTGATATTAGTTTGCAATTCCTCGAGCGTCTCCATTCACGAAATATCACTCTCTGACCGAGCAAACGTCGCCGTAAATACAAGCCACACATTATGATTTGCGATAATTACACTTAATACTAACGTCGAGTGTAATGCATGCATAAATCTAAGGATAGAATAACAACGCGGTAGATTTGGACTCCGTGTTGATACAATATATTTCTTCCGAGCATCATTATGTTGACACCATTATGAAGACGTAGGAGTCTCTCAAATTGAATAGCAAGCTATGATGCCAGAACGACTAGAAGGTTTCCTCTTCACGGTACGCAAACCTAAGTTTGTTAAGTCTTTAAACAAGGATCAAAAGTGAAACGGGATTACACAAAAATCCAATTCAATTATCACGTCTTTTGTGGACTAAGAGCCGCCATTGTAGCCGAAAGGTTGCGTCGAGTAACTGAATAATCAGTATCAATATTTGCGCTTCAATTTGTTTGTGTAAGTTAAGGGCAGGCGCCCTAGTGTTATATCCAACAGACGTAGTTTTATTTCTTTGAACATGAGAAGATTCGTCAGGACCCCGTGGGAACGGGCTTACGCAAGGGTCAATATTGGTTCACACAATTTGATTGTTGCAGTTGGAGGTAGTTTTTCGGAGATCCGTCAAACAACTCACCAGCCCCGACCGTACCTTTTACACCTACGTTCCTCAGATGTTTGAGTTTCTAATTAGTTGTTCTGTCGCGTTGCCGATATATAATGGTAAATAATGCATTGTTGTGGGTCACTTTTATGACCCCGGAGGCCGGAATTCGTCATGGGTGGCGTAGACGCTTGCAGTGTAATAATGTTGTTTTCCTACAGTAATGGAAGTTGTGCGTTGTACGTTTTATTTCTCACGATACGTGTGCATTTATATTATTGTGGTTTATTTATTATTTATTGCATCGTGCTTTTTGAATATGGTTTCACGATGATCGTTTTGTTTATCCATTAAATCTAATGTTACATATGTTTCAATACACAGGTAATTATGTGAACTTTTGTCGAATGTTGACAATAATTTACATTGCTGTGTAGTTGATTTGCTCATATTATCATTCATTCATATTCCTATATTTATTGGTAAAAGTAGGTATAAAATTTTACAAGTCAATGTGTTACATAGATTCTAATAATTATATAATTTTATTTCTTAAAATACATTCATCTATGCTATAGCATGCTCGGTCAACTAATAGAGTTTTAATCGTATTTATAAATACTGCATCGCTTGCCTAGTTAACTATTTCAGTTGGGAGAGTGTTGTATATCTTCGCACCAATCAATGACACCGAGTGACTTTCGCGTTTTTGCGAGTCGAAGAAAAGGTCCAGCAGGAGATTTTGCCTGCGTGTGTTTCTGCCGTGATTTTGTCCACGTGTAGTGTATTGGTCCATATTAGCTCTTACGTATTTGCAGGCCTCTAACATGAAGACCAGGTAGTGTTAGTATTTCATGTTTTTTGAACAAATCCTTAGCCGGGTGGTCATCATGCAATCGTTGGAGATTGTTCAGTAAATTAAAAACGCCTGCATGTTTGGACGAGGCCACGAATGCCTGGCTAGCTGGACCGAGTCCAAATTTCCCATCCAAACCACATAGGCAAAGGGCCTGGGATACAATAGCCTCCGTCACCACTCTACAATCTTTAATAGAGCCTTCAACAGGCAGAGACCGGGCAAGGCTGTTAGCCGTGTCCAAGCCAGAATCCGGTCACTGGCTGCATGCATATCCCTCGCCCAACTCTGGAACTTTTATTGACCCAGACACCCTACGCATAGCCGTCGGTCTCCGGCTGGGAGCTGGGATCTGCACAGGTCACAACTGTGTTTCTTGCGGGGCTCCAGTGGACCGACTCGGCCACCATGGCCTCTCCTGCTCCTCGGGCGCCGGCCGCCTGTCCCGCCACGCCACTCTCAACGACATTCTCAGAAGGGCGCTCGTCGGCGGGCAAGCGCCAATGTTCCCGCTGCTCTGGAGCCCCAGATTGTGCGGGGCGATGGCAAGCGCCCTGATGGAATGTCGTTGATACCCTGGAAGTCGGGCCGTGCGCTGGTGTGGGACGCCACCTGCACAGACACCTTGGCGGCGTCCTACCTACCAGCAACTACCAGGCGTGCGGGGGCGGCGGCAGACGCCCGGGAACGCCTCAAGGTCTCTAAATACAGCTGTCTCGGCGCCCAATATCAGTTCTTTGCTTTCGGCGTCGAGACACTAGGTCCTTGGGGTAAGGGTGCGCTGGAGCTCCACAGGGAACTCAGCAAAAGGTTAAGGGAGGCAACAGGCGACCCTCGCGCCGGCAGCTTTCTCGCGCAAAGAATCGCAATCGCTGTTCAGCGCGGGAATGCTGCCTGCGTGATGGGCACCCTGCCAAGAGGCACAGGTCTTTTATCTAATTAGTCATTTTATTTATTTTTTCTAAGTTTAAGATTTAGTTATTTTAATTTAATAATAGTTTTAGTATTAATTTTTATAATTAAATGTATTTTAAAGGTATTAAATATATATTTTACACCAAAAAAAAAAAAAAAACGCCTCAGATATGTATTCATGCAGGAAATAAATAAATATCGTGGGACAATTCACACCAATTGATCTAGTCCCAAACTAGGCAAAGCCTGTACTATGGGTACTAGACAACGGATAAACATACTTATATAGATAAATACATACTTAAATAGATATTAACCATCCAAGACTCGAGAACAAACATTCGTATTCATCATACAAATATCTGCCCCGACCCGGGACCTCAAGCTTCATAGTCAGGTTCTCTAACCACTAGGCTATTCGGTCGTCATTATTTAGGGCCATATAACCAGTAGTTTTATAAATGTATTTTGACCCAGAAAAATATTCAGTCTAAAACATTTTACACTCCAAATTTATATTCTCGTCGAGTTAAACGACAGAAACGTTTCGTATTCTTTGATTTAAACCTTACATTGAAAACCCGACATATGAGGTAGCTAACTAAATTAAAAGCATTGACGTCTTATGTCGTAATAAGATTGAAAACCCCGCGGGTGTAATTTATGACATCAGTGTGACGAAAAACCCATTATGAAATAAGTATAATTTGATGCTAATGAAACATCAATAGATTGAGTACTATTTCTTTTCATTTGTTACAAATTTCTAGTGACACCAGCACGAACGAGCGAAGTGAACGAAGGAACGGTTACCTTATGGTTACCACATCCGATATTTATTTATTTATTTAATTCAACTTACATATAAGTTAACAGTAACTACACTTATATGGTAGTTAACAAACACAGAATACAATATGAGTAAATGAACACTTACGAAATAATAGAATTAAACAAAACAAAATTAACAAATACTTATAGGTATTTAAAGAAAATAAAACTAAATAAGATAAACTCATATACAACTTCAACAAAAAAATGGCGCAGTTTAAATTTTAACACTGTTATAAGATAAGAAATTTAAAACTTTTCTACAGAACACACCAATACATGTCAGCAAATATGTAGTATAATGGTAGTATATATTGAATATGTAGTAGTATATCTTTTTGAATGTATCTTATATATTTTTATTTATGTATGTCTATATGTAGTGTATAATACATTTGTTTTTTTTTCCTCTCTCCTCAAGTATATTCGTAACAGAAATTATCATACTTTTTTCTTTGCACCTGTTATAAGTCTCTGTTTAGCCCAATGGTTAGCTGGTAGAGAATGCCATCTGGCATTAAGCTCGCCATTTGTACATATTTTTTTTTGTATTTTGTGCAATAAAGTTTAAATAAATAAATAAATAAATATGTCTATGCCGTCGGCTTCCTGCATTATACTTATGGTTTAGGGCTGTTCGCGCTCTAGCAGTGGGAGCGTTGGCACCGCTTACCATAGCAATAGGGTTACCCTATCAGTAAGGTTACCTTATCATAAGATTACCGAATTGATAGGGTTACCAAATCGTTAAGCTTAAGCCTGAAAAGGGGTTTTCCAGTCCTTCGCGCGCCACGCAGGCGAGGACTGATTGAGGGTGGAATCACATCTATCAGCATCGATCAGCAATTTAAGTATGAAAAACTTGACAAGTGCGACTTCAACTCGCGTGGTGAGGGTTCCGCATATAACCTAAATTTCATAAGTGTTTTTAAATACTCAAACTTCTTATAGGTTTTCCTGTAATCTTTAGGCAAGGAACTATTTTCCATATTTTTTTCAGAATTTTAGTCCAAGTAGTTTCGGAGTCTTTTTTCCTAAATTACTTAAAATCTGTTTTTGCTAAAATTATAAAAAAAAAATATCTGACATGCTTACAACAACCCCTTTCATTTGATATGTCACACAATACAGTTAGCGAAACTTTTTTTTTAACTTTCCAGTGTACCTACCCCCCCAAAGTGGCCCCCTTGTTCAAAATTCATTAATTTACTTTACGCGTTCATCTTTGGGTCACCAATTTACATATATGTATACCAAATATCAACTCAATCGGTCCAGTAGTTTCGGAGCAAATCGGCTGTGACAGACGGACAGACAGACTACCGAGTGATCCTATAAGGGTTCCGTTTCCTTTTGAGGTATTGGAACCCTAAAAATTGTCGTTTAGTATGCGTACGCATGCGATTAGCTAATCGCTAACCCTCAGGCTGGAATCCCATCTATGAAGCGGTCGGATTTTAGCTAACATCAGGGACGCAAAAATTATGTGGCGCGTACTGTAACTACATTTAAATGATAATTATGCAATATCCAAGGAGTTATATAGCCTTAGATTATTATCGCAACTCACTAAGAAGCTTTAGTTGTAAATTAATTACGTACAGTGATATAAATAATCTGGATGCTGGTTTCTTGAAGGCCTAAAGTAAAGGGTCGGATGGCATGCACGAAGCAATTTATCTGTCAAAACGCAGAGTGATTTTCTAATTGCTTCAGTTTCATTTGATTGTGATATCGTGAGTTACTTTTGTAGTAGTATATGTGTTTGTTTAGCAGTTTGATGGGACACGAATAGCGTTTATTTAAAGATAAGATAATTAATTTTACATTTTATAATTGGCATTTGTTTTGAGATTGAGTTTAAACACCAGAGCGGTAAGGTAGAGTCAACCAATTTGAATCCTAGGCCACTGTAGAACCTTTTCACAGTAAACGACAAAGTGACTTTCAATATGGAGGTCGTAGGTTCGAACCACGGCTCATACAAAGTCAAAGTCAAAGTCAAAATATTTTATTCAATATAGGTCCATACAGAACACTTTTTGAAGGTCTAAGTTCATTTACAATTGGGCACATGTTAACTTACAAACATAAAATGCTGTTTTCACAATGTCAACTTTTTTTTTAATTAGACTAGGGAAAATAAAAATATGTCAAGATTATATAAAACATATTCAAAATCAGAGTAGGTATGTCAGTGCACGAGCACTCGGGCAAATAAATACTAACAGTTATACAATTGAGTAAAAAAAAACCGGCCAAGTGCGTGTCGGACCACGCAAAACGAAGGGTTCCGTGCCTATTAAAAAGGTCGTATCGTCACAGAAATTTTACGGCACTTACGTCCTTTTCTTTGAGGAAGGCAGTTTTTCAGCAATATCTCGAAAACCTCTGAACCGATCTTGTTCAAAACAATTTTCGGTGAATGAAATTAATAAGCCGTATGTCCATGAATTTTTCCATATTTTTAAAATACACCGTTCAAAAATTAGAGGGGGGGGGACAGAATTTTAGTGACTTTCGGGGCGATTATCTCTGACTGTATTCACTTAATCAAAAAAATTCCCGAGAAACCTTATATTTATTTTGAAAGGCCTATCGATTAATGTGCCACACGTGGGCTCACGATGAAAAATTTTTTTTTGACTTTTAGTTTTATGTATGGAGTATACCCCTAAAAAAATTTTTTTTAGTAATTTTAATTACAAAACTTTGTAGCGGCTAACAAAATACACCTATCCTCAAAATTTTATTCAAATACACCTTATAGTTTTCGAGTAAAATACCTGTGACATACGGACAGACGGACAGACGGACAGACGGACAGACGGACAGACGGACATGACGAAACTATAAGGGTTCCGTTTTTGCCATTTTGGCTACGGAACCCTAAAAACTTATGTACGAAATATCATCTGATATCGATAGCTCTTTGTTGAAGAAAACATCGTGGGGAAACCAGTCTAATCTCAATTAGTTCGAATTTTCCCTATGGGTTCGAATGAAGTCGCTTTCGGAAGACCTACGCCAAATTTTGAGATTATGTGCCGTGCCCATGGCCCAGGTTGTCTAGTACCCATAGTACAGGCTTTGCCTAGTTTGGGACTAGATCAATTGAAAGAAAGAAAGAAGAAAGAAGACATTTATTCACTACACAAAAGACACATAGATATAAAGGGAGTAGACATACAATACAATTGACACATTGTGTGTGTCTTCGCGGCAGTGAAACGGTCGCTGTCTCAGCATTGTGCCGAGTTGTCAGACAGACACCTACAGCGCTGGTTTTCAGACAGCACCGTAAGTGACCCACGGAACGCAACACAGCATACTATTAGATAGTAGAAACATAATAAATAAATAATTAATGTAATAAATCTGTTTTTTTTTTTAAATATAAAACAGTAGCACAACGGTATGAAAAATACAAAGCATAAAACGCGACACGGTTGGGAGGTTAAAAGTGCTGGATGGGTTAAGGTTGGGACTTTTGGAGCGTCAACAAATAGCCTTTAAGCTGGCGCTTAAAGGTATACTTGCTCGACGCTCCTTGGATAGGTGGAGGGAGATCATTCCAACATTTGGACGCCGTGAATTGGTGTGAATTGGCCCACTATATTTATTTATTTATATTTATTTACCTGACGCGAATACAATGCGTTAGGTACGTGATCGCTCTGCAGGTGAGGTCTAGTTTCATTAGGGGTGACGGGTGAGGTCAGGTACATTAGCGCGTTCCGAATAACAACCCAGACGGGTAGTCACGTAACGTTATGAACACGCGTTAGGTAGACCCAACTGTCATTTTTCCATATAAAAATTGACATTTAGATCTACCTGACGCGCGTACAATGCGTTACGGATCGACCCGCAGGTGAGCGCTTAGCAACAATCATTATTCATTTCACCAAACTTCATGAAGATTGATTTGACGTTAGGGTAGGTTATCTACTTGACTGAACACTAGCTCCAACCGGATTTACGTACTATTTTCAGCGGTTTGATCTTGAGCTAACCTTTCCTTTGGGCTCGGCCACATGTCTGCGGAGCGGCGCCGCCGCCGTAAAGTGGCGCGACGCGGCGCCGCAAAAACTCACATTGCCTCGCCGCAATAACTCACGTTGCGGTGCCGCAGGCTCGGCCACATGTCTGCGGAGCGGTGCCGCCGCCGTAAAGTGGCGCGACGCGGCGCCGCAAAAACTCGCGTTGCAGTACCGCAAAAACTCACGTTGCGCTGAAATTCACGCAACGCCGTGGATTGTTGCGGCGCAGCGCCGTGAGTTTCTACGGCACCGCGTTGCATCGTGTTTTCCTAAGGTACCGCGTCATGATAATATAACGATCAGTCTTCAAACAGATATGGACCATATTACATGTATTCTGCTCTTGTTTTTGTTAAGAAGATGCAAGAAAAAAAGCAAAAAATAAGCAGATTTTGGCCGATATATCTTTCCATCATGAATTGAATCCTGATGAGAGTCATTTCAAGAGGAAATACGAGGCGTTGAAAACCAGTGACAGCAAATTTCATGATTAGTTTAGAATGACAATATCAAGTTTTGAAGAACTAGGGAGGCGCGGCGCCGCAAAAATCCACGGCGCGGCGTGAATTTCTGCGGCTCCGCAACGTGAGTGTTTGCGGCGCCGCAACGTGAGTTTATGCGGCGCCGCGACGAGAGTTTTTGCGACGACGCAACGTGAGTTTTTGCGGCGCCGCGCCGCACCGCAGACATGTGGCCGGGCCCTTTCTCAGACAGCAGTACTTCTGAACTCAAGATTGATACGTCTCTTATAGGTGAATGAAAAAACTTCAAGCATACTGGACTAGACCAGATTTAAACACGTGTAGGTAATTCACGTTGGAGGAAACGTGTGTTCTTCAGCTGTGATTGATTCACTGAGTCCGCCTGGTTCGGGAAAATACTAGAATGGAGTAGAAATGTGTCGTTTGTCAATCAAGTAATCACTGGCTGCGAAATACTTCCTTAATTTGAATAAACTTGGAATACCAGATTAGGTGAGTGAACTCTTTAAACTCTCGTGCTTTGTGCTTACACATATTTAAAATTTAATATGTTGCCATGTTTGTTTTCCTTTATTTCTGACATCTCTCAGATGACTGACGCCTCAGCAAATTGTCAACGGAGATATTATATTGGTACACAACATTTTACTATACTATAAGTATTTAAAATAGTTTTCAAAATACCACTAACCTACACAGTATGATTAAAACGAATACAAACTGTGATAAAAATATGTGTGTTTGCCTTGGTAACAACAGTACAGTCAGGACCATAAACAAAAGTACAATATCGTATTATTTTTTGTCAAAAACAACTCCGTCATTGTTACGGGCCAGTTGATACTTAAACGGCATCTTCACAAGGATTTGTTGACTGTCGACAACGTAATCAAATACCCGTATAATGTGTGGATACCAATAAAAGACTTCTCGCCTAATTATCACGTTTCACACTGCTCTCTAGCGGGATAATTACCAAGGTTCTCATAGAAATATCACGGTATTCACCCAAAAGATCGGATATGGAACTTTGGCCCCGAACGAGGACGAGCTCTTCTGAGAGAGCGTATGGTTTCCCGCTGCTCGATTACGTAACTCGTTTTACGCGTGTCGGCAAATATTAAAAGCGAAAATATCTCGAAAGATCAGAAAACGTTTTATTAAGACCTACATCTGGAGCATAGCGTTGTACGGAAGCGAGACGTGGACTCTAACCCAGCGTGACAGAGAGAGACTGAACGCATTTGAAATGTGGGCATGGAGAAGGATGGAAGGTATTAGTTGGACAGAAAGAAGAACAAACGAAGAGGTTCTAAATTTCATAGGAAAAAAAAGATGTCTACTAAAAACTATTGAAAACAGAAGGGGAAATATGTTGGGGCACCTGATACGACTTGACAATTACATAAAAACTATAATTGAAGGAAAAATAGAAGGAAGGAGAGGCAGGGGAAGGCCAAGACGTGCGTTTATGGACCAAGCTAAAGAGAAAGTTAATGTAATGTCGTATCAGGAGCTCAAAACAGTGCCAGAGAGAAGAACAGAATGGCGATTACTCCAGCGACAAGAGCCTGGCTCTTAAATTTTTGATGATGAGTCATTTTTGACGTGACAACATCTTATAGATCGATGAGCTCCTGCTGCACGCACTAAAAATTGTGACTCATTGTCCCGTTCCGTTGACTGACATATCAACGCACACCCCAAACCGCTGCTTCTAGAGATTCCAAATTTGGCACGTAGGTTCCTTATAAGGTCTAGGGGTGCACTAAGGATTTTTCAAAATTCACCCTCTAAGGGGGTGATATGGGGGTCCATGGGGAAACAACATTACTCGAAACCTATTTTATTCGAAACTTCACGTTATTCAATTTTTCATCAATGTTTTTATGACGTTATCACGTAAAACTAATATCGTCCGTAAACCGACTTTACAAA
Source organism: Epinotia nisella (assembly GCA_932294315.1). Classification (NCBI taxonomy): domain Eukaryota; kingdom Metazoa; phylum Arthropoda; class Insecta; order Lepidoptera; family Tortricidae; genus Epinotia; species Epinotia nisella. The sequence goes on from OW028686.1 coordinate 18,744,241, forward strand.
CAACATTTTTTTGTATGGGAAAATTACAGTTAAAACGCGAGCTATCTGGAGAGTTTCCATATGCCCAAGCCTGTATTTAAAGCACTTCTATACGCATCGCCATAAATAATACTTGTTTGTGTTTGCGGGTCACGCGCTGCCTATCGCCTGTTTTTCCATAAACACTGTCTAGCCTAAAGGGGTAGGTTATAGAATAAAACCGGACAAGTGCGAGTTCAACTAGCGTGGTGAGGGTTCCGTAAAATATTGAGAATTTTCCCGTTACTTTGAATACTCAAACTTCTTATTGGTTTTTCTGTAATCTTTAGTCAAGGAACTATTTTCCATATTTTTTCAGAATTTTAAGGCTAGTCGTTTCGGAGATAAGGGGGAGAATGGTCAAAATTCGACTTTTTTCCTAAATTACTTCAAATCTGTTTTTGCTAAAATTATTAAAAAAAACTGACATGCTTAAAATAACAACCCCTCTCATTTGATATGTCACACAATACAGTTTGAAAGAAAGAAAGAAAATACATTTATTCACAAACACACAGGACACACATGTTATACAATAAAATAAACAAGAGAAACATATAAAACATGAAACAAAGTGTGTCTCTGCGGCAGTGAACCGGACACTGGCTCAGCATTATGCTGAGGTGTCAGACACCTACAGCGCTGATTGCGAAACTTTTATATTTTTATTTTCCAGTTTACCCCCCAAAAGTGGCCCCCTTGTTCAGAATTCATTAATTTACTTTACGTGTCCCTCTTTGGGTCACCAATTTACATATGTGTACCAAATTTCAACTCAATCGGTCCAGTAGTTTCGGAGCAAATCGGCTGTGACAGACGGACAGACAGACGCACGATTGATCCTATAAGGGTTCCGTTTTTTTCCTTACTGAACTATATCAAGCATCACCATAATTCTCGAAGCATTTTATACAGACTGACCTATATCAGGAATCACCATCATTCTCCAAGCATTTTATATAGACTGACCTATTTCAGACATCACCATCATTATCCAAGCATTTTATATAGACTGACCTATATCAGGCATCACCATCATTCTCCAAGCATTTTCCCGGTTCCTAAAGGAGCCCGGGTTCCGCTCCGACGCCTACTCCCAAGATTTGACGCAGGCCCTAGTTTTACGAAAGCCATCTGACCTATATCAGGCATGTAATCACGTTAATGACGGCTTTCAGTTCACGGCACCGCCATAAGCGCCGGCACCATAAAGCGGCTCGTAAACTTGTAATTGCTCACACGTTTGTTAATACGTCCGTCCGTCTGTTGCTCTTTTTGGGTGATTTGTGGTCGTATAACGCTGTTTTATAGGATTCATCGAACACCTAAAGTAAAGAAATACTTGTATCTTTCAAGTTTTTACTTTATACTAGCTTACGCAGTACGCTCACGCCTTAAGTTATTTTATTCTCAGAGCGTTTCCACCGCCGTCACAAGACACAACCATGCCAGTACCAGTTCAACGGTTTAAAAAAGCTTGTACGGTAACAGACAAACAAACAGACAGGGGTACTTTTTATGTCCTTTCCAGGGTCTCAAATTATCTCCATACACACCTAAATTAAGTTCAGCAGTTTAAGCGTGTACGGTAACAGAAAGACAAACATACAGGTAAAGTTTCGCTATTGTCACATTCACTAGAGGTATCGCCTTAGAGCATACATTTCTGGAGTAGCTTTATGTCGTATTTGCGTACAAAAATGTCTGCCGAATTTTGCGGAGGCGGGGGTAGCATCTTAGTAGGATATTGAAACTCAATTATATATTAAAAGCTTCAAGTGGTTGAACGTTTATAATATCAAGTGCTTTTACAGCAACATGCGGGCATTTTTATGATCAGGAGCCGTAGCATGGTTGGCCTTATCACGCGACAAGTGACAAGATAGCAGCGTCGTCTCGTTCTATCGAACGGTGTCAGCCAGTGACGCACGCTCTATCCTATCACCTATCGCGTGACAAGGCCAACCATGCTACGGCTCCTGTGTGCTCTTGCGAGGCGATTTTGTGAAATTGTCTTTGTATGTTTTTTTTGCACATTGTGCAAGGTTTTTTACAGAGGGGAAAGTTACTGAAAGGCTACTCCAGTTATGTATGCTCTTGTGTATCGCATGTGTTTAGCTTCCATGAGTACTTTATATTTACTTTTCAGCATACTCTAACCTAAAATAAATGTATACCCCTATCGAAAAAGCAAACAAACCGGTATATTTTAAGTAGGACATACAATTAGGCCGCAATCATGTTTTAATTATAATCCCGATATTAAGTAATTAGTTAATTTACGACTGAACAAAATAGCCTTTTGATGATGGCTGTAAACCCGGGAAGGTTTTTATTCCACCTAACGGTTCATTTACTACGGTTTAATTCGAGTTTAAAATTAAATTCATAATGGGAGAAGAAAAACAACAGGGTTCTTAAAATGTTTTAAGTATCGTTAAACATCTTGTGTGTTTTGAACACCAAACGGTATCAACTACCCACAATATTTGGACAAATCAAATAGGTGCGATATTTTAAAGTAAAATAAATAATGGTAGATAAAATACACGAACGCAGATAAGAAGTCCAACTCATGGCGTAAGATTTTGTCGCACAATTATTTAAAAAAATCTCATCATTATCTGAGTTGTTATACCTTTAAAGGAACCGATAGGGGTTGTAGCAAGTTCATAAGTAGCTCTGCTGGTCGATCACGTAACGCATTGTCCGCACGTTAGGCAGGTCTAAACGTCAATTTACTGACAATGCTGCACGACACATTGCCTGCGTGCAGCTTGCCTGACCGGAACTCACTAAGGCTATGGTCTCCTATAAATCACGCCGTACGCTGCGTCACGATGCTTACTATGGAGATGTACTGTTGTGGTCGTCGGCCACAACAGTAGGTACATCTCCATAGTAAGTGTTGTGACGCAGCGTACGGCGTGATTTATAGGAGACCATGGCCTAACGCACTCGCAAGCGTGTAAATGGCATCCAAGCGTTTGTAAAGGCTTGGAGTTCGTACGCGCTTGCCAAGCCACGACAAATATGTAAATGTAGCATAATAAAATATTGTATTTCATTGACATGTACCTGTGTATGTTGTAAATAATTTCATAAATAATTCTTGGCTATATGTTAATTTTTTTAATCATTTTGGAGTAAAAGTTGGTACCGTAAAAAGAAATAATGTCGACTTGTAACCGTTTATATGAATAAAACTAGCGTTAACATAACGTCGTCATTGAGCGATCGCGATCACAGTTAATTTCCTTTACTAATAACATAAATTATCGTATAAATGTGGTCTGGTTTGAAGTTTTACAATGAGTTTAATCAACAAGGTGTTATAGTTACGTAAACCGGCTTGTGTTGTGCCCCGTGTATTCAACGTTCAACGTAATTGGAGTTGTACACAAAGATTTACGAAGTACGAGTAACTTAGTGTGTCTGCTTAGTCCCATTGTTGATTGGTAGTCATTTGTATTTCATTTTGTTCTGTGCAATGATAATAAAATAAATACATTTTCATATGTCATGTTCTGAAAGTGGGTCGTTGTAGTTCTAAAAAGTGTGCAGAAAGGGATACGTTTCTGCTCTAGTGCAGAAAAGTAGTACTCCAATTAGTCCTCGCCTTATATTAAGCATTATGCGGGAACTAATTCTAATAAATATCAATAACACAATAGAAAAAAGTTAAAGCGTTGATTAGATTAAGGCTCTAACTGTGTATTGGGAAGTTTACCTTAGCACTCAAAACATGGCTTGTAGTTCGTGACAATTTCAGTATCCAACTCGGTTAAAAGGTTTAAAATTATACATGTAGTGGATTTATTCACCGGTTTGCCTCTAACACCGTTGCAAATTACCGCCGATAGCATCTAAACGCCGGCGGATATTGTCCGCGTTGACAACGTCGTAAACTTCAATATTGCAAGTTGTTTTATAATAATATTGTATTTAATAAATAAGGTGCCTATATCAAAATTACACTTTAAATCGGCTAGACTTAAAAGCTATAAGAAAAAAGAAGTTCACTGCTGGACACAGGCCCCCCACACACCTCCACAATGACCGGTCCTGCGCCACCCGCATCCAGCGGACTCCAGCGACCTTTACCAGGACATCAGTCCACCTTGTGGGGGGCCTACCCACGCTGCGTCTTCCGGTACGTGGTCGCCACTCGAGAACATTTCCGCCCCAACGGCCATCGGTTCTACGTGCAATGCTCCGCCCACTGCCACTTAAGTTAAGCGATTCGGAGGGCTATATCGGTTACCTTGGTTCTGCTGCGGATAGCCTCATTTCTGATGCGATCACGCAGAGATACTCCCAGCATAGCCCTCTCCATTGTCCTTTGGGTGATTTTACGTACTAGTACCTCGTGAAAATATTAAAAATATGCCAATAGCACTTTGAGAAATAATTTTGCAGCCGACTATCCCATCCATCATCGCAAGGTGAGGGTCAATGCCCCGGTCCAGTTGCAACTGCAACCAGACGCAAACCACCTTGCGTCAGGTGGACAATGCCACCACAGCTCCTTAAGGGCGTATAACACTGCACATGTGGCGGCTTTACAGTGCGTGGGGCATGTTGTTTGCATAATTTTGCATTGTGAGATGAGCTGTAGAAATCGCAAACCTGTCTTTTTTGAAAAAAAAATGTTTTTGAAGCAGAACAAGTGACTCGACAAAGATATCCTACTATTTTAAGAAATAAAAAATAAAGAATAATAAATAAATCTTTTACCGCAAAAACTATGCATTTTTTTATTGTCCAAGAGTAAATTTAAAGCTACCAATAGAATCATTACACTTTTATAGAAACAAAACTGTACGATAACTATGGACCTAAATGCAGTATTTCTCGCCCGAAACAGCAATTAGTTACAATGATTTGTTCAAATCGCAAAGTGTGACGTCATTCATACTTTTGAGTCAATCAGTATGAAGCGTTTCGGCTGCCGCCAGCGAAGTCCGTCTTTAACTCAATTTTTTGGGTATGTATGTTCTTCAATTGTAGCTGCTCCCATACAATCGTTTATTCATCTCCAAAAACTAGTTCGAATGGCATCGTAAAAAAAATCTTAGGTCACAAGGCTATTGCCTCATACCTGTCTCCGTCCACTTTTAGTAACCTCTCCGTTATACCAAACAAGAGCTGTCCAAACAATCCCACACACGACGCCAATTTATATGCAAAACCAGACAACTGACAGACGGACAGTAATATTAACATTACATAACCCGCCGGGAAGTTGCAATTTTGCGGCCCTTTGAAAAGGGTACAGTTGGCGCGAGACCTAACAATGTATTCAAATATAGAGACAGGATAACGACTCTATTATTGCAGTTTATTAGACTCTACACGCTGCTTTTGAAATAAATTGCTTTTAACATGTGCAAAGTATTATGGTCTAGTACTTAAAAGGGCATATTATACCTATCTAATACAGTCAGTAACGAGAGGGGATACAGCAATATGTTGGAGTGAGTTGTTCAACTTATCTCTGATTCTATCGTTTTACGGTATCTTTCTAGTTATTGAATGTAAAAAAAGCTACGTTAACCTTTTGACAGCGAGGGCGCAAAACAAAACGTTGCCCAACTGAGGCCAGAACAAAAACAATAGCCACGCAAAATATCAATAAAAGGAAACTTCTGATAAATATTGTCATGTCAAAATTAATGTACGAATCATGAAGTATTAAAAAAAATGGGTCAAGTTACTTGTAAAGCTTTTTATTACATACAAAAAAGCTGGCTTCAGTGGCACGAGTTTTCGTCCGCGTCCACAGCCGTCTTTAGCTCTCAAAGGTAAAAAAACGGATTTACATACGTTTAAATTCAAAGCAATTAAGTTTAAATAAAACACATTTCATATAGTCAAATTTGCGTCCTATTTTCAGTTAATCAAATTCAATCTTAGTGCCCTAGCACCCAAAGTTGACGAAGATCGAGTGTTGACACAAGACATAAACAGCACCTAACCCAGCCAAATGAATGGTACACTTCACCAAAACGAAGTTTGCGCATTATTTGTAAAATTATCAGTTACATTAATACTCTACTCCTAAATGCAACATAATAACAATAATAAATTATAAGTTAAAAGGCGTATGTATGGAGCTAGGTTAATGTCCATGTGGCTTTTTGGAATTGTGGAACGTTAGGAGGAATAGAACTGCATTCGTCATTGTCACTCTTAAACTAATAGTGTCCCAGAAAACGATGATTGCAGGTAGTTCATTTTGAAGTTTAAACGCAGTGTTCTGTATAGCTAGTTCATACGCAGATTTAGGATACACTTGGAAAAGTTAAACACAGAGCTCACGCAGGTCACGTATACGAATATAATATATTTACGAATATAAGATAGTTTAATTGGTGTTGATGGTCATCTCCTCAGAATTAAAGGGTTATTCCACTAGCGTTCCAACCGCCGTCAGTCCGCTGATCGCATTATTGTCAAAGTTCTTGCAGTTATGGATCCCCTTTTTCAATAATTTTGTAGGAGTCGTGGACTTGTAAAAAATACCTGAACATGCATGCCAGTTTGCCGGTACATTGACAATAATGCGATCAGCGGACTGACGGCGGTTGGAATGCTCGTGGAATCACCCTAAACTATCTTTTTAGGGTTCCGTACCCAACGGGTAAAAACGGGACCCTATTACTAAGACTTCGCTGCGTCCGTCCGTCCGTCCGTCTGTCTGTCACCAGGCTGTATCTCAAGAACCGTGATAGCTAGAGAGTTGAAATTTTCACAGATTGTGTATTGCTGTTGCCGCTATAACAAAAAATACTAAAAAACCGGCCAAGTGCGAGTCGGACTGGGGCTCCCATACAACAGACATGATTTTCTTGCCGTTTTTATAGATACGGAACCCTTCGTGGGCGAGTCCGACTCGCACTTGGCCGGTTTTTTTAAAACTACATATCTTTAATAAAAAACATTGTCAATCGAGGGTTCCGTAAAAAAATTCATAGCACACCCGTCTTGCCTCGCCCATTAATTTTGGAAAAATCTTAACAACGCATAGTGTAGTTCAGTCATGACTCATGAGTACCTACAGCGCTATTTATTGGTGCATTTTGTTACTAACTTGCGCGACCAAGGATCTCGGTATGTATGTTGGTTTTTCAGCGATAATTCTTTATCACGTGCATTAATTTCGACGTTTAGAATACTTTCGTACGAATTTAAAGGACAAATATTAAACAGAAGTATTACACATACACATACATAATGTTTGTTGTGTCGGGACGTACCTACACATATCATTGCGACATTTGTGACGTCATACCTTTATGTCAATTAGTAGGAAGCGTTTTGTGCTGCCGCCAGCGAGGTTAATCTTTGGCTCAACATTTTGGGTATTTATGTTCTTTAATTGTAGTTGCTCCCATACAAACACTTGTTCCTCTCCAAAAACTGGTTCGAATCTTAGTACACAACACAAGGCATTCGGCCAACTCAAATAATCTGAAGTATATACAGTGTACTATCTGTGTCGGGCACAGCTATGCCGCCCTTTGCCACTGTTGGCGTGACAAACAGTCTGACAACTGACAACGCGCAGACGTGACTACACCTGTTTGCGGACCAGTGTAAATTTAACCATTCTATTATCCCGTATGTTAATAACGTGGGAACACGTTGTGACCCTGTGGGGTCAACATTTGATGTAGGCAGGATTTAAATCAAACACTTCAAAATTAATGTGAATGTTAGTTAGTTAGTTAGTTAGTTAGTTTTACTGGGCATTTTCCGCAAGTCGACATCCAATGTGCCTATTTTGCGTGAAACGGCAGGGTGGCGCTACTCTAACCACCCCAGCTCCTCTAAAAAGTTTAAGAGTGCCTTGGTATTACTGACTGCGTTCCGTAGTGTGTCCGGAGACCCTAGGTGCTTTTTCCTGTATACTTGTACCTGCTTACAACAGTCCAGTAGGGTGTGTTTAGTCGTTTCTTCTGCCTCCATGCACGCTCTGCACATGGGGCTGTCTGTGATACCTAAATTATAGAGGTGTCTGTTCAAGGTGTTGTGTCCGGTTATCATTCCGTAATGTGAATGTAACTGTTCGCTAATCAGCTGCTTGTCCTGAAAGGTGATTAAGTACATTTCGAACGTACGTTTGGGACAACTAGCCTGTCCTTTTTCCATACAAGACATGACATTTAGATCTACCTGACGTACGTTCAAGTGTTACGAAATCGACCCGATTTTTTTTTCATGTTTGATCCCTGTTTCAATAACTTAGAAGTGTAATGAAATTTTTCAAATGTAATCATCTCGGTCAGTTACAGTGGCAGATTATTTTAACAGAAGATAATAACTGTTTATCATTTGTACGTACTTGAATAATAATTTAAAAAACCGGCCAAGTGCGAGTCGGACTCGCGCACGAAGGGTTCCGTACCATTATCTATAAAAACGGCAAAAAAATCATGTTGTATGGGAGCCCCAGTGCAACTCGCACTTGGCCGGTTTTTTAGTATTTGTTGTTATAGCTGCAACAGAAATACATAATCTGTAAAAATTTCAACTCTCTAGCTATCGCGGTTCTTGAGATACAGCCTGGTGACAGACGGATGGACGGACGGACGGACGGCGAAGTCTTAGTAATAGGGTCCCGTTTTTACCCGTTGGGTACGGAACGCTAAAAATTACCCTATAACGGTTTGTCAGTCATAAGTCATCTCAATAAATCTTCAATAACATAAATTGAGCAGACTAGAAAGTTAGAACTTTATTCAGGTATTCTAAAAGTTTAAAACGAATCCTATTGTTATTATTACTGTAAAATAATCAAATAGTCTTTTATTGGTTGTTGTCATTAACCTCTCAGAGGAAATTAGGTAAGAATGTAAATTACTTTCTGGGTAGTCTATTCTTTAGTTTTATGTTTTCAGGGTTGCGTTTCATAACATTATTTTACGTTTTATCCTGATTCTGTTTTTTTGGGCTATAATACGGCTTTCAAATATTGCCAATAGACACTTTACAAGGGACCTTTTAACCCCCTTTCGGCTTCACGGGTACTTTTGTATATGTATGTATAAATCACCTCATTTTGTCGCAATTCAAAAAATAACGGCAAACAAAAAAGACTTCAACCTACTAGCAAAGTCAACTCTTAAAGGTTTTTTTTTCCGTAACTTTCAAGAATGTAAAGATGTGGATACATATTGGGATTTTATACTTAGAACAAGGAGGAATTATCAAGGGCATGCTAACAGGGTGGCATGCGAACCACGTCGAGGGTTCTCAGAAACGTTTTTTGTTCCGTTTCTTTACTTAGGAATGCTTCGATTTTTATAACCGCCATTCGGACTGAGAAAAGGTCAATTTTAGAATGTTCATTATTGTATTAAATTACTATTACACGTAGAACCGATGGCCGTCGGGGCGGAAAGGTTCTCGAGTGGCGACCACGTACCGGAAGGCGTGGCGTCGTGGGTTGGCCCCCCACAAGGTGGACTGATGACCTGGTAAAGGTCGCGGGAGTCCGCTGGATGCGGGTGGCGCAGGACCGGTCAATTTGGCACTCTCTGGGGGAGGCCTATGTCCAGCAGTGGACGTCTTTCGGCGGATATGATGATGATGATTGTTTGAATGAACTGTTGTCTGGATGATAAGAGGAAAGGCTTACTTCAAAAAATATAGACCACTAGCTGACCTTGCTCCGCCTGCATGATATAGAGAAGATTATGAGGTAAACGATTACATCATGGATAGGGATATTTTTGGCAGCGATTAAAATCCTGCACTAGAAATCTGTCGCAAAATAAATAGGCTTTCTACTGTAGCAATGTAATTTTATAATACTTTGATACTGAAATGATATATTGTATACTGTTTTGAAAAAGTGATACCTCGCCGAGTTTTTTACGACGGTTCTTCTCGAGGCAGAGGTTTTCTTTCCGAACCGGTGGTAGTTTATCGACATTCATAGGTGCATGTAAAATGCCTAAATTGAAGAATAAATTACTTTGGCTTTGACCCAGGTGGATTGGTTAAAATATAGCCAATGACGGTGAAACAGAAGAGCCCAGGGTGTTGGGTCTAGTCGTGGTGCCTGGGCGCCACATTGTCTCCAAACAGGTAGACGACATGGCAGAAAAGCGAAAAAATGTCCCCATTATTGTCAATCCAGAAGATTTATTCTATAATAGCTTCTGCCCGCAACTGCGTCTACTAATGAAAGGCCTCCCCCATTCAAACAATGCCATTAATTAAATGATCGGCGCATGACATATTTTGCCAAAAAAAAGTTAAGTACCTACACACAGTATGAATGGTCCAACTGACAAATTAGGCACTGGTTCCAATGTATGAAGTCCAAATGTACCAAGGTCAGCTTGGGTCACAGTCTTCTGAGAACTCGCGTTCTCAGATTCGCTTACCGACCATTGTTACGGATACTATTTGCCAACACTTCCAAATAAAAAAGGTAACGAGACTGCTTGAGTTCCATACGAACTTACAGTCTTTTTGTTTTAGGTCGGTATCCAGCGACAGTTTTTTTACCGAGTTTGTTTAGAGTGGATTTGGGCTTTCCAATTGTGGGTCAGCTAAATATTATTTGACTATTTTAAGTTGAAAGCGTTGTTACATTATTATTTTGGTTACTAGCTTTTATGAATTTTAAGCCGATGGTTTATTCACATAATATTATGCTGGCAGTTTATGACATAAACTTTATGTAGTAACAGGATAGGTAAATCATAATAATTAGAGCATAATTCTAA